>OX632364.1:0-1249992 GCA_951751655.1 Ophion costatus
CCCAAACAAACCCAAACAAACCCAAACAAACCCAAACAAACCCAAACAAACCCAAACAAACCCAAACAAACCCAAACAAACCCAAACAAACCCAAACAAACCCAAACAAACCCAAACAAACCCAAACAAACCCAAACAAACCCAAACAAACCCAAACAAACCCAAACAAACCCAAACAAACCCAAACAAACCCAAACAAACCCAAACAAACCCAAACAAACCCAAACAAACAAACCCAAACAAACCCAAACAAACCCAAACAAACCCAAACAAACCCAAACAAACCCAAACAAACCCAAACAAACAAACCCAAACAAACCCAAACAAACCCAAACAAACCCAAACAAACCCAAACAAACCCAAACAAACCCAAACAAACCCAAACAAACCCAAACAAACCCAAACAAACCCAAACAAACCCAAACAAACCCAAACAAACCCAAACAAACCCAAACAAACCCAAACAAACCCAAACAAACCCAAACAAACCCAAACAAACCCAAACAAACCCAAACAAACCCAAACAAACCCAAACAAACCCAAACAAACCCAAACAAACCCAAACAAACCCAAACAAACCCAAACAAACCCAAACAAACCCAAACAAACCCAAACAAACCCAAACAAACCCAAACAAACCCAAACAAACCCAAACAAACCCAAACAAACCCAAACAAACCCAAACAAACCCAAACAAACCCAAACAAACCCAAACAAACCCAAACAAACCCAAACAAACCCAAACAAACCCAAACAAACCCAAACAAACCCAAACAAACCCAAACAAACCCAAACAAACCCAAACAAACCCAAACAAACCCAAACAAACCCAAACAAACCCAAACAAACCCAAACAAACCCAAACAAACCCAAACAAACCCAAACAAACCCAAACAAACCCAAACAAACCCAAACAAACCCAAACAAACCCAAACAAACCCAAACAAACCCAAACAAACCCAAACAAACCCAAACAAACCCAAACAAACCCAAACAAACCCAAACAAACCCAAACAAACCCAAACAAACCCAAACAAACCCAAACAAACCCAAACAAACCCAAACAAACCCAAACAAACCCAAACAAACCCAAACAAACCCAAACAAACCCAAACAAACCCAAACAAACCCAAACAAACCCAAACAAACCCAAACAAACCCAAACAAACCCAAACAAACCCAAACAAACCCAAACAAACCCAAACAAACCCAAACAAACCCAAACAAACCCAAACAAACCCAAACAAACCCAAACAAACCCAAACAAACCCAAACAAACCCAAACAAACCCAAACAAACCCAAACAAACCCAAACAAACCCAAACAAACCCAAACAAACCCAAACAAACCCAAACAAACCCAAACAAACCCAAACAAACCCAAACAAACCCAAACAAACCCAAACAAACCCAAACAAACCCAAACAAACCCAAACAAACCCAAACAAACCCAAACAAACCCAAACAAACCCAAACAAACCCAAACAAACCCAAACAAACCCAAACAAACCCAAACAAACCCAAACAAACCCAAACAAACCCAAACAAACCCAAACAAACCCAAACAAACCCAAACAAACCCAAACAAACCCAAACAAACCCAAACAAACCCAAACAAACCCAAACAAACCCAAACAAACCCAAACAAACCCAAACAAACCCAAACAAACCCAAACAAACCCAAACAAACCCAAACAAACCCAAACAAACCCAAACAAACCCAAACAAACCCAAACAAACACCAAACAAACCCAAACAAACCCAAACAAACCCAAACAAACCCAAACAAACCCAAACAAACCCAAACAAACCCAAACAAACCCAAACAAACCCAAACAAACCCAAACAAACCCAAACAAACCCAAACAAACCCAAACAAACCCAAACAAACCCAAACAAACCCAAACAAACCCAAACAAACCCAAACAAACCCAAACAAACCCAAACAAACCCAAACAAACCCAAACAAACCCAAACAAACCCAAACAAACCCAAACAAACCCAAACAAACCCAAACAAACCCAAACAAACCCAAACAAACCCAAACAAACCCAAACAAACCCAAACAAACCCAAACAAACCCAAACAAACCCAAACAAACCCAAACAAACCCAAACAAACCCAAACAAACCCAAACAAACCCAAACAAACCCAAACAAACCCAAACAAACCCAAACAAACCCAAACAAACCCAAACAAACCCAAACAAACCCAAACAAACCCAAACAAACCCAAACAAACCCAAACAAACCCAAACAAACCCAAACAAACCCAAACAAACCCAAACAAACCCAAACAAACCCAAACAAACCCAAACAAACCCAAACAAACCCAAACAAACCCAAACAAACCCAAACAAACCCAAACAAACCCAAACAAACCCAAACAAACCCAAACAAACCCAAACAAACCCAAACAAACCCAAACAAACCCAAACAAACCCAAACAAACCCAAACAAACCCAAACAAACCCAAACAAACCCAAACAAACCCAAACAAACCCAAACAAACCCAAACAAACCCAAACAAACCCAAACAAACCCAAACAAACCCAAACAAACCCAAACAAACCCAAACAAACCCAAACAAACCCAAACAAACCCAAACAAACCCAAACAAACCCAAACAAACCCAAACAAACCAAACAAACCCAAACCCAAACAAACCCAAACAAACCCAAACAAACCCAAACAAACCCAAACAAACCCAAACAAACCCAAACAAACCCAAACAAACCCAAACAAACCCAAACAAACCCAAACAAACCCAAACAAACCCAAACAAACCCAAACAAACCCAAACAAACCCAAACAAACCCAAACAAACAAACCCAAACAAACCCAAACAAACCCAAACAAACCCAAACAAACCCAAACAAACCCAAACAAACCCAAACAAACCCAAACAAACCCAAACAAACCCAAACAAACCCAAACAAACCCAAACAAACCCAAACAAACCCAAACAAACCCAAACAAACCCAAACAAACCCAAACAAACCCAAACAAACCCAAACAAACCCAAACAAACCCAAACAAACCCAAACAAACAAACCCAAACAAACCCAAACAAACCTGCGTTTGGGTCATTTTGAGCGACCTGGGTTTGTTTGGGTTTGTTTGGGTTTGTTTGGGCGCATTTTGTTTGGGTTTGTTTGGGTTTGTTTGGGTCATTATGAACGGATCTGGGGTCTGTTTGGGTTTGTTTGGGTCATTATGAGCGGAACGGGGCTGTTTGTTTGGGTTTGTTTGGGTTTGTTTGGGTCATTTTGAGCGGGCCCGGGTTTGTTTGGGTTTGTTTGGGTCATTTTGAGCGGGCCCGGGTTTGTTTGGGTTTGTTTGGGTCATTTCTCGCGAACCGGGGCTTGCTTGGGTTTGTTTGGGTCATTTCTCGCGAACCGGGGCTTGCTTGGGTTTGTTTGGGTCATTTCTCGCGAACCGGGGCTTGCTTGGGTTTGTTTGGGTCATTTCTCGCGAACCGGGGCTTGCTTGGGTTTGTTTGGGTCATTTCTTTCGCGCAAACCAGGGTTGGTTCGGGTTTGTTTGGGTCATTTCTTTCACACAAACCAGGGTTAGTTCGGGTTTGTTTGGGTCATTTCTTTCACGCAAACCAGGGTTAGTTCGGGTTTGTTTGGGTCATTTCTTCCGCGCAAACCAGGGTTAGTTCGGGTTTGTTTGGGTCATTTCTTTCGCGCAAACCAGGGTTAATTCGGGTTTGTTTGGGTCATTTCTTTCGCGCGAACAAGGGTTAGTTCGGTTTGTTTGGGTCATTTCTTTCGCGCGAACCAGGGTTCGTTCGGGTTTGTTTGGGTCATTTCTTTTCGCGGGGACAGGAGGTTGTTTGGGTCATTTCTTTTCGCGCGAACCCGGGTCGACGACGACGAGGACGAGGACTACCACGACGACGACGACGACTACCACGACGACGACGACTACCACGACGACGAGGACTACCACGACGACGAAGACTACAACGACGACGAGGACTACCACGACGACGACGACTACCACGACGACGACAACTACCACGACGACGACTACCACGACGACGACTACCACGACGACTACCACGACGACGACTACCACGACGACGACTACCACGACGACGACGACGACGAGGACGAGGACTACCACGACGACGACTACCACGACGACTACCACGACGACGACGACGACGAGGACGACGACGACGAGGACGGGGACTACCACGACGACGACGACGACTACCACGACGACGACGACTACCACGACGACGACGACTACCACGACGACGACTACCACGACGACGACTACCACGACGACTACCACGACGACGACTACCACGACGACGACTACCACGACGACGACGACGACGACGAGGACGACGACGACGAGGACGAGGACTACCACGATGACGACTACCACGACGACGACTACCACGACGACTACCACGACGACGACTACCACGACGACGACTACCACGACGACGACTACCACGACGACGACTACCACGACGACTACCACGACGACGACTACCACGACGACTACCACGACGACGACTACCACGACGACGACGACGACGAGGACGAGGACTACCACGACGACGACTACCACGACGACTACCACGACGACGACTACCACGACGACTACCACGACGACGACGACGACGACGACGACGACTACCACGACGACGACGACTACCACGACGACGACGACTACCACGACGACTACCACGACGACGACTACCACGACGACTACCACGACGACGACGACTACCACGACGACGACGACTACCACGACGACGACTACCACGACGACGACGAGGACAACGACGACGACGACGAGGACTACCACGACGAGGACGACGACTACCACGACGACGACTACCACGACGACGACTACCACGACGACTACCACGACGACGACTACCACGACGACGACGACGACGAGGACGAGGACTACCACGACGACGACGACGACTACCACGACGACGACGACTACCACGACGACGACTACCACGACGACGACTACCACGACGACTACCACGACGACGACGAGGACGAGGACTACCACGACGACGACTACCACGACGACTACCACGACGACGACTACCACGACGACGACTACCACGACGACTACCACGACGACGACTACCACGACGACGACTACCACGACGACGAGGACTACCACGACGACGACGACTACCACGACGACGACTACCACGACGACTACCACGACGACGACTACCACGACGACGACTACCACGACGACTACCACGACGACGACTACCACGACGACGACTACCACGACGACGACTACCACGACGACGACGACGACGAGGACGACGACTACGAGGATAACGACGACGAGGACAACGACGACGAGGACAGCGACGACGAGGACAACGACGGCGACGACGACGACGACTACCACGACGACGACGACGACTACCACGACGACAACGACTACCACGACGACGACTACCACGACGACGACGAGGACAACGACGACGACGACGAGGACAACGACGACGACGACGAGGACTACCACGACGACGACGACGACGACGACGACGAGGACAACGACGACGAGGACAACGACGACGACGACGACGACGACGACGACGACGACGACGACGACGACTACCACGACGACGACGACTACCACGACGACGACTACCACGACGACTACCACGACGACGACGACTACCACGACGACGACGACTACCACGACGACGACTACCACGACGACGACTACCACGACGACTACCACGACGACGACTACCACGACGACGACTACCACGACGACGACGAGGACGAGGACTACCACGACGACGACGACGACTACCACGACGGCGACTACCACGACGACGACTACCACGACGACGACGACGACGAGGACGAGGACTACCACGACGACGACAACGACTACCATGACGACGACTACCACGACGACGACTACCACGACGACGACTACCACGACGACGACTACCACGACGACGACTACCACGACGACGACTACCACGACGACGACTACCACGACGACGACGACGACGAGGACGAGGACTACCACGACGACGACGACGACGACTACCACGACGACGACGACTACCACGACGACTACCACGACGACGACTACCACGACGACTACCACGACGACGACTACCACGACGACTACCACGACGACGACGACGACGAGGACGACGACGACGAGGACGGGGACTACCACGACGACGACGACGACTACCACGACGACGACGACGACTACCACGACGACGACGACTACCACGACGACTACCACGACGACGACTACCACGACGACTACCACGACGACGACGACGACGACGACGACGACTACCACGACGACGACGACTACCACGACGACGACGACTACCACGACGACTACCACGACGACGACTACCACGACGACTACCACGACGACGACGACTACCACGACGACGACGACTACCACGACGACGACTACCACGACGACGACGAGGACAACGACGACGACGACGAGGACTACCACGACGACGACGACGACGACTACCACGACGAGGACGACGACTACCACGACGACGACTACCACGACGACGACTACCACGACGACTACCACGACGACGACTACCACGACGACGACGACGACGAGGACGAGGACTACCACGACGACGACGACGACTACCACGACGACGACGACTACCACGACGACGACTACCACGACGACGACTACCACGACGACTACCACGACGACGACGAGGACGAGGACTACCACGACGACGACGACGACTACCACGACGATGACTACCACGACGACGACTACCACGACGACTACCACGACGACGACTACCACGACGACGACGAGGACTACCACGACGACGACGACGACTACCACGACGACGACGACTACCACGACGACGACTACCACGACGACTACCACGACGACGACTACCACGACGACGACTACCACGACGACTACCACGACGACGACTACCACGACGACGACTACCACGACGACGACTACCACGACGACGACGACGACGAGGACGACGACTACGAGGATAACGACGACGAGGACAACGACGACGAGGACAGCGACGACGAGGACAACGACGGCGACGACGACGACGACTACCACGACGACGACGACGACTACCACGACGACAACGACTACCACGACGACGACTACCACGACGACGACGACGACGAGGACGAGGACTACCACGACGACGACGACGACTACCACGACGACGACGACTACCACGACGACGACTACCACGACGACGACAACCACGACGACTACCACGACGACGACTACCACGACGACGACGAGGACGAGGACTACCACGACGACGACGACGACTACCACGACAACGACGACTACCACGACGACGACGACTACCACGACGACGACTACCACGACGACTACCACGACGACGACGACTACCACGACGACGACGACGACTACCACGACGACGACTACCACGACGACGACTACCACGACGACTACCACGACGACGACTACCACGACGACGACTACCACGACGACAACGAGGACTACCACGACGACGACGACGACTACCACGACGACGACGACTACCACGACGACGACTACCACGACGACTACCACGACGACGACTACCACGACGACGACTACCACGACGACGACGACAACGAGGACGACGAGGACGACGACTACGAGGATAACGACGACGAGGACAACGACGACGAGGACAGCGACGACGAGGACAACGACGGCGACGACGACGACGACTACCACGACGACGACGACGACGACGAGGACGACGACGACGAGGACGAGGACTACCACGATGACGACTACCACGACGACGACTACCACAACGACTACCACGACGACGACTACCACGACGACGACTACCACGACGACGACTACCACGACGACGACGACGACGAGGACGAGGACTACCACGACGACGACGACGACGACTACCACGACGACGACGACTACCACGACGACTACCACGACGACGACTACCACGACGACTACCACGACGACGACGACTACCACGACGACGACGACTACCACGACGACGACTACCACGACGACGACTACCACGACGACGACTACCACGACGACTACCACGACGACGACTACCACGACGACTACCACGACGACTACCACGACGACGACTACCACGACGACGACTACCACGACGACGACGAGGACGAGGACTACCACGACGACGACGACGACTACCACGACGACGACTACCACGACGACGACGACGACGACGAGGACGAGGACTACCACGACGACGACGACGACTACCACGACGACGACGACTACCACGACGACGACTACCACGACGACGACTACCACGACGACTACTACGACGACGACTCCCACGACGACGACTACCACGACGACGACTACCACGACGACGACGACGACGAGGACGAGGACTACCACGACGACGACGACGACTACCACGACGACGACGACTACCACGACGACGACTACCACGACGACGACTACCACGACGACTACCACGATGACGACTACCACGACGACGACGACTACCACGACGACGACTACCACGACGACGACTACCACGACGACTACCACGACGACGACTACCACGACGACTACCACGACGAGGACGAGGACTACCACGACGACGACTACCACGACGACTACCACGACGACGACTACCACGACGACTACCACGACGACGACGACGACGAGGACGACGACGACGAGGACGGGGACTACCACGACGACGACGACGACTACCACGACGACGACGACTACCACGACGACGACGACTACCACGACGACTACCACGACGACGACTACCACGACGACGACTACCACGACGACGACGAGGACGAGGACTACCACGACGACGACGACGACTACCACGACGACGACTACCACGACGACTACCACGACGACGACTACCACGACGACGACGACGACGAGGACGAGGACTACCACGACGACGACGACGACTACCACG
Organism: Ophion costatus; assembly: GCA_951751655.1. Classification (NCBI taxonomy): domain Eukaryota; kingdom Metazoa; phylum Arthropoda; class Insecta; order Hymenoptera; family Ichneumonidae; genus Ophion; species Ophion costatus. Next base: position 8,976 of record OX632364.1, read on the forward strand.
ACGACGACGACGACTACCACGACGACGACGACTACCACGACGACGACGAGGACAACGACGACGACGACGAGGACAACGACGACGACGACGAGGACTACCACGACGACGACGACGACTACCACGACGAGGACGACGACTACCACGACGACAACGACTACCACGACGACGACTACCACGACGACGACTACCACGACGACTACCACGACGACGACTACCACGACGACGACGACGACGAGGACGAGGACTACCACGACGACGACAACGACTACCACGACGACGACTACCACGACGACGACTACCACGACGACTACCACGACGACGACTACCACGACGACGACGAGGACGAGGACTACCACGACGACGACGACGACTACCACGACGACGACGACTACCACGACGACGACGACTACCACGACGACGACGACTACCACGACGACGACTACCACGACGACTACCACGACGACGACGACTACCACGACGACGACGACGACTACCACGACGACGACTACCACGACGACGACTACCACGACGACTACCACGACGACGACTACCACGACGACGACTACCACGACGACGACTACCACGACGACGACGAGGACTACCACGACGACGACGACGACTACCACGACGACGACGACTACCACGACGACGACTACCACGACGACTACCACGACGACGACTACCACGACGACGACTACCACGACGACGACGACGACGAGGACGACGAGGACGACGACTACCACGACGACGACGACGACGAGGACGACGAGGACGACGACTACGAGGATAACGACGACGAGGACAACGACGACGAGGACAGCGACGACGAGGACAACGACGGCGACGACGACGACGACTACCACGACGACGACGACTACCACGACGACGACTACCACGACGACGACTACCACTACGACTACCACGACGACGGCTACCACGACGACGACTACCATGACGACGACGACGACGAGGACAACGACGACGAGGACAACGACGACGAGGACAACGACGACGACGACAACGACGACGACGAGGACAACGACGACGAGGACAACGACGAGGACAACGACGACGACGACGACGACGACGACGAGGACAACGACGACGACGACGACGACGACGACGACGACGACGACTACCACGACGACGACGACGACGACGACTACCACGACGACGACTACCACGACGACGACGACGACGACGACGACGACGACTACCACGACGACGACGACTACCACGACGACGACTACCACGACGACTACCACGACGACGACTACCACGACGACGACGACGAGGACAACGACGACGAGGACAGCGACGACGAGGACAACGACGGCGACGACGACGACGACTACCACGACGACGACGACGACTACCACGACGACAACGACTACCACGACGACGACTACCACGACGACTACCACGACGACGGCTACCACGACGACGGCTACTACGACGACGACTACCATGACGACGACGACGACGAGGACAACGACGACGAGGACAACGACGACGAGGACAACGACGACGACGACAACGACGACGACGAGGACAACGACGACGAGGACAACGACGATGACGACAACGACGACGACGAGGACAACGACGACGACGACGACGACGACTACCACGACGACAACGACTACCACGACGACGACTACCACGACGACTACCACGACGACGGCTACCACGACGACGGCTACTACGACGACGACTACCATGACGACGACGACGACGAGGACAACGACGACGAGGACAACGACGAGGACAACGACGACGACGACGACGACGACGACGAGGACAACGACGACGAGGACAACGACGACGACGACTACCACGACGACGACTAACACGACGACGACGATGACGACGACGACGACGACGACGACGACGACGACTACGACGACGACTACCACGACGACGACGACGACGACTACGACGACGACTGCCACGACGACGACGAGGACAACGACGACGAGGACAACGACGACGACGACGACGACGACCGTTGGGGGTTTGTTTGGGTCATTTCTTTTTGCGCGAATCGGGGTTTGTTTTGGTTTGTTTGGGTCATTTCTTTTCGTACTAACCGGGGTCTGTTTAGGTTTGTTTGGGTTACGGGTCTGACGACCCGGGGCATGTTTGGGTTTGTTTGGGTTTCGATTCTCGCGCGGACCGAGGTTTGTTTGGGGTTGTTTGGGTCATTTCTTTCCGTGTGGGTTTGTTTGGGTAATTTCTTTTCGCGTGGGCTGTTTGGGTTTGTTTGGGTCCACCTACGCGTGCTCAACAGCAAGCGCACCGTTGGTACAGCGTACCGCAAATGTGGAGTACGCCGTTCTCTGCAGTTCGGTGCAGAGATCTACGTTACCGACTGTCGCGACGATCTACAGTCGGTACACAAAATACCGCGTCCTACCGAAGGAAAAATATGCTACCGCGCCGCTAGCAGTCGACAAGTGGCGTCCCCTATCATGAGAAACACACAATATCCAATCAAATTATCATTTATCCAAAACAAATCAATCCCATCGACATTACATAACCGACTCATTCATTTTCTTTGGATCCTTCCAAATTAACCCTTCCATCCTCACTTGAACCACCCCCATAATCCTCATTCCTATCCGCTCCGTCGACAAACATCTAATTATTTATCTTACGACTAATCGCAACCTTGTCGCAGCCCACTCAAATTAATTAATTCGATTACATTTCCATTACTCATTAACTATTACGTGTCGCCAAACAAGCCCATTCTCATCCCGTGCTCGATCAAGATCATCGCCGCTTAATTTCACCCCCATCAACAATAACTATCAAATTATTTATTATCGGACTGATTTTTCTTCGATAGAGCTGTTCAATTCATCCAGGATATACATTAGGACTAGTGCCGTGGTCGAGTAGCTCGAGTCACAGTGTTTACAAATCCAACGACCAAGGTTCGCGACGGAGGTGCTGGAATTTTTTTTTTCCTTGCTCTCATATTCAACTGTTTTGACAGTTTTCAAACAAAACGAAAATACACGCCCTCAATTCAACAAACGCTCTAGAATGCCATATTTTTATTTTACCCCACTCAAGACCAAACCCTTCCCCGCGGACTATTTTTAGCTGCCCACCCCGTACGTTGTATATTAATATTCTTCTTTTTTCCAAACAAATCGCCCGTCGAAGTACAGACAGACCTACGACAAACAGAGACAACAAGACCATACACACACACACACACGCGCTCCACCCGACAAAGGCACACGAAAAACGACAAGTCCGATATACATACATAACTATAGCCAAATCGACCACGTCGCACGTGGCAGCCCCCCCCCCCCCCCCCGCCCGCCCGCCGGCCAAATTATTTTGCTAATGTTAGCATTTTTTCTCCTTTATTTATAACTCATGTCTTCAATATTTAGTTCGCGATAATACGAACGCAACGCACCAGGCCGTCGCAATTTTTTCCCCCTACTCCATGCCGCCTAACGGAAAACGCAACGAAAACACGTACATAAAACCAACGCGTACCACGACACCCACGCATATTATATACTACGACAGTTTCCCCTTTATTGCGGAAGCCCCCATCGTTTCGTAATTAAAGATGTTGAGTCCCAAATCGCAAATCATAATCATATTCTTCAAATTTCGTACTTTTTCGTATCAAGTATTTCAGAGCTCGTGTAAAAAGTTCATGACGATTAAGAAGCTATTTCTTTGCTACAATTGACATTAATGTGCTTCATAGGAACTCAACATCCTCAAGTCAATCATCGCGAGTGCCCATTGGCAAAAAATAACAGTTCAATTCATTTATATTTTTTTATTAAAATTTAAACAAGCAACAATACATTGCAAACAAACCCCCTCAATATTTACCATTCGGAAAGTACTTCTTTCCCTCGTACCTCGACGAGACGAAATTTTACAACGACGCAATATCCTTTTTCTTTCCTCACCCCAATGTCCCTAAAGACCTTCAGTCGTTAATCACTTGCTCTCGTCTCTTTATTTCTTTCCGACAAACATACACAATATTCGTTCGTTCGCTCATTTTCACTCCGCCGACTACCTACCGACTGTACACACGTCAGTCTGTTTACCATGCGTTCCGCGAAACGTACACACTGCCGGAGCCCTACCACAACAAGACATCCGAGTTATCGCTAGGTACATCGAGTCCCCCTCCCGACGCCGAACAATACAAATGTTTACACGGAATCCTTTCCTACCAATGGCCACAATCGCCGCGCACCAACGTACGCTTCGTTCGATGCCCTACCACATCCCCACCAGCCACATATTCACACTCATTCCCGTACGAGTCCCTACTTATCTCTAACTAATTTTCATCAACATTATGCGACCGAGTCGTCAATTCCTTAATTTTACAAAATTCATCCGCAAATTATTCACTTTCGACGAACCGTCAACACGTCATCCTGCTTCGATAAGCTGTGTGCATTAATTTTTTCACATACATGTATGGTCAAGTTATTAGCGTCTTCGCTTTCAAAGTAGACGAACCGCGTTCGCGGCTCTCCTGGCACGGCATTTTTTTTCCGCCAAACATTCCGCTCACACCCAACTAACAGACCCGGATTAAGAAAAAATACTTGCATACAAAATGTCCCCTCCGCCAGGGGACCAAAATCCTCGGAATATTTTATAACGTCGCATTTTCTCATTTCAACACACTCTACATTTTTTATACTCCCATTCTTTCGCTTTTAGAATACTTTCTTATTTTATACAACTTTTTACCACTCATACACCGCATATTCACATCCCATCCCCACTTCTTCCCATCACAAATCACATATGCAAACTTAGCCAACGCCTTAATATACCACATACACAATCAACATCCGTCTAAGCCTTACCAAACACACCCACAAAACAATAATAAGCACAATCATATATATGTATGTATGTATGTTAGACCGATTCAAATTTTTTTTTCCTTCTGGATTCTCGTGCTATTGTTGGGCACTGATGAAAGAAAATTTCTCGAAAAAAATGGGCGCGGTCGCTCAATTTTTAGATATGGCTATCTCGACATTTTTGTATTTTAATTTTTTTCAATGAACGTATTGCATTTAAGGGGTAAGGCCACTGTAAATTTTTTGAAAAATCGATTTTTTTTTATTGGCTATAAAAAACTATTCGCAAAACTTTAAACGCGTTTTTCTCGAAACATGGTTTTTCAAAATGGCACGCAGCATAACTCGAACAATTTTCATTTTTTTTACTTGAAATTTTAACCAGATGTGAACATTTACATTATCTTGAGAATGTCGATCGGAATTTTCAAGAACTTTATTTATTGATTTTTTATTAACAAAAAACTTGCCGTTTTTTTCGTCAAAAATCAATTTTTTTTTTCAAACGCACGCCAAATCCACAAAAATTGATACTTTTTAAAATCCGATCGACATTCTCTAGCTATAGCTCTCTAGATTAATGGTTTTTTTTTTTTTTTGTTCTAGATTCAAAAGTGCACCAGTGGTGCTGCGTGCCGCGGAGCCCTGGAAGCAAAACATGTCCCGGGAAGATAGCTGTGGAACCGCCATTTTGTTTTTTTTTTACTGTAAAAAAATTTTATAATAAAGTTTAATGTATGCCCGATAACACCATTAAAAGTTTTTTTTTCAAATACCTTCAATTTCGGGAGCAAAAAATTAGTGAAAAAACCTTTTTTTTTTGGGCCGTTACAGTGGCCTTACCCCTTAAGCATAGTCATGCGGCTTCGGATTACGGATAAAAATCACATCCAGCAGCTATTTCGTAACAAAAATTAACTCTAACAATTTGAAAAAATTGCAATATTCACAATTCAAATCCAGGTAGATCAATAACGGCGTCTATACTACTCTCGTTATTCTTGTAGATTTACTTATACGCATTAACATTTCGCACTTTTTACGAAAAATTAAATTATAAGCTTTTATTCATAAATCATGTATTTTCATTTTCAAAATGCTACACTTATATAATATTTTTTTTTATTTAGTTCATTAGAGGGTGGAGAAAGGCACTAGAGGGAAAGGATTTAGTAGAAGAGATGTGTGAGCCTGCGGGGCATTTTGAGAATATAGCGAGGAAAATGGGATCAGAGGAGCCGAGACAAGGAAAGCGAAAGAAGGCACGAAAGCGGGGAAGGAATTTGTATCAACGCCAGAAGCGCTACGATAATAGGATTGAGGTTTGATGATTAATAATAAGAAGCTTTGTAAAGAAAGAAGGAAAGCCGGAAAGGAGCAAACGTAAAAAGCCCGCAAGGGTGTACATGAAATAAAACCCCGGCCCCCGGTTGTAGGACCACCAGCGGCATCCCCCCGTATCCCATCACTTTCCGTTTATATGCATACGGTTCCTGAACGCAGGCCACATGAAATCGGTTGTCCAGGAGCAGCCCCCGGATCTCAGCCACCGCCGCGGCCGACCTCCGCACATTGATTTGGAGAATCTTTAGGACCATCTTACCCTACTCCTATAGATCTCGTCCTGTCTTACGTACTCCGGACAGTTTCTGCTCCGGACCGAGTGCCCTGTCTCCCTCCGCCGGTTCCTCTCGCAGTTGACACACCTGGGGTTTGCCGCGATCTCGCACTTATCCCTTGCATGGTCTTTCGAGCCACAGTGCTCACAGAGCTCATGCTGTGCGGTGCAATTTCTTGCAATGTGCCCATACCCCTGGCACTTGTAGCACCGTGTCACGTTCACATACTCGGCCAGCCTGTACGACCCCCACTGCATGTAGACTCGCCCCCGGGCGATCAGACCCTCCATTTTCCCCGCCGGGACCTCGACCAGCCAGTTCATACAATTTCTTCTGTTTTTGAACGAGTGCCTGAAGACAACCTGCCCCATGAGCGCAGACCTTTCCTCATTTGTCTCCGTACCGAAGTTCTTCGCCACGAAATCCTCCTTTAGCTCCTCGGCCTTGAAATCGCTGTCTACATCATATATAATAACCGTCGGGTTCACCTTGGCCGGCTCGACCACCTTCAATTTGTACTCGTCCAGCTTCGCTACCTGCACCAGCTCCTTCACTGCTTTCACCAGCTGAGATAGAGAGAGAGATAGAGAGAGATAGAGATAGAGAGAGAGAGGGAGAGAGAGAGAGAGAGGGAGAGAGAGAGAGAGAGAGAGACAGAGAGGGAATGAATGAATGAATGAATGAATGAATGAATGAATGATTGAATGAATGAATGAATGAATGAATGAATGAATGAGATGTTTATTGCCCCGAATTGAACAAAAGGCAACCGAGACTGCTAAGTACAGCAAATTTAAATAATTGTGAGAAAATAAATTAGCAGAACGTAAAGCAGAGTATAGCTAAGTAGAATGTTAGAGACAAAGCAAAAGTAAGTATAGAACATAAGACAAAGAGAATAAGTATGCGGAGTGAAGCGAGGCTCTCTCTAAGTAGGGTCGTCTGCAAGTGGGTGCACGCAAGTCCCGCGTAGGTGCACGAGTCAGGCAGCTAAGTCAGGCGGCCATCAGACAGGGATCTGGCCTGTGGTAGCGAGTTAGCGTTGAGGCAGGCGAACCGGAAGGAGCCGGGCGCAGGTGTCGGAGGGGGCGCAGGCCTCTGGTACTATGGTTGGGGCGTGGAGTACAATCTGATGAGCTTAGGAATGTCTTCCACAGCGTTGATGGTGTGGATGATGCCGTCGTTGTCCGTTTTTTGCCAATACCGTATTGCCCCTGTTCCAGATGTGTTTGAACCCAGCACCCCGGAGAGGTGACTTTGCGCTGGTGAGCAGCTTGAAGACATGCGACGGGAGCAGTTCGCTGATGTGGATGGTGAAGTCGACTGGCTGCGGCGGCGGCGGCGGCGGCGGCGGCGGCGGCGGCGGCGGCGGCAGCTCGATGATCGCAAGCTGGGTTTTGTCAAGGCTGGAGAGCTTTCCAGCTCCCCATGCTGCCGCTTGCGGGCTAGGAGCCATTTGGCGGTGGTGGAGTTAGCCAAGCCGGCAGCAAAGGTTGTTTTGGTGGGCTAGGGTGCGATTGCGTTCGGCGTTAAGGACCCCCCTCTATGACCAGCTGATTTCTTTCGGAGGAATCGAGCGCTGACAATATATCGTCGTGGTTCATCTCAACTTGGAGAGCAGCTGCTATCACCGGAATGATTCCGCAGAGTACGGACTCGGCAGCGTCCGAGAAGGTGAATCCGGAAATGGTGATTTCATTATTAGGCAGCCGCTAGGAGAGTGACCGCTGAAGATGTAAGGCGTTGTCGTTGAATGCGAGCGACACGACGGAAGGAGTGGGGGAAGACGAGTATTGACCCACGATAAATCGATGGCGCTCGGGGACATTTACCAGCCGAGTCAGCCCGCGATTGTACCGATAGAGACACGATATCTTAAAAACACACAAAATACACGCCTGCGACACAAACAACAGATCGCACCTATACACAACGATTTTTCAACACTATATCGAGCCAGGAGCATTGAATAAAGACCACTTTATTAACAAATACCTCCAAAAACAAGAGTTTCAACTAATTTATTCCCTGATCGAGTCCCGAACAAATAAAATTAATTGTGACGAATTCCGACCCGTTACAGCTTATTGCGATCTTACGTGATTTCTGAGACACTCGGTGTATACGCGCATCCGAACTGAAATTTTTTATCATCTAACTCTTGTTCTCCTCAATAGTAACGAATTCTTCGTTTTTTGGGAATATTTCCTCTTTCATCTTTCTCGTGGAGATTTTCCCTCAAGGATGTCCCGATATGCTGATATCCTTCGCGATATTATCTCACTCTTGGAATTTGCGACAATGTACTACGCCCATAATGGGTTGCGAAGAAAAAGTCAGAACGAACTGACGAAAACCAAATCGCGATGTTAATCTAGCCAGCTTAACTGCTATCAAGGTGATAAGAAAAGAAAAACGTGAATGTGCGATCGTCAGAAATTGTGAGTGTGCTCGAATCGTTCGATTTTTCGGGAATATGAATAATTTGTTCGAAAATACTATTACTGTTTCAAAAAATTAGTTTTCGATATTCTCGTCGACCATACTTTATGAATATATGCAATTTCTACCCATATGTTGGACCATTAGCCGCGTAGCGACAACTGCAGCATGACAAAAGAATCAGGCTGCAATGCGACGACTGCACTGTTGAATTATCACCGCGGAAGACAGTCGAAAAAACGTAATGGATACTGAAAAGCGCGGTAGGTGGTGCGGATATTTCGAGAGACATGGTCAGAATGAAAGACTCGGAATGGAGAACGTGTAACAGATACGATATCTTATAGCTTGGCTAAATCCGACTTTCCCCATTAACGTTATCTATTAATAATGAGCATTCGAATACAGGCGTTAGTAGTCTCCTGGAGCTGCGATAATACTTCAATTATCATAATATTTTTTTTTATTCATTTGTATTATATTTATATTAGTACACGTAGCTCACAGACTCAATACTTGAGCGTAGTTTTTTTCTTTCCTGCGTCCTTCACGTTACAATAATGCATAGTTCTACGATAGGGTTAAAACCGCATTAGATATATGCATATATATATATATAGTACATGTGTAATAATTGGCCAATGACTACGGTCGTTGTCGAGCTCATGGCGTATCACGAATCTGGAGTTTCCGTCACGAAGCCCAGCTGTAGCGCGATACTACTTCATTGTGATGCAGCTTTGATGATGAGATACCCGATTGTGATACGAGGCAGGCAATTGAGCCCGTTAAAACAAGTAGCCAGGATGAGTATGTTGTTTGACCCGCGTATCCAGCTTGCGGTAGTTTGATCTCGACCTCAGCCATCTTAAATATCGACAGCAACGGATGCGTGTGCACCTCCTGATGCTTGCTGTTGATTTTGTCGCTGAGATCCTGAAGCATGGCGCTGCACTGCTCCTGTCAGCACAAAACATCATTCCTATGAGTACTCGTCATCGTCAGATATTGATCTGTGAGCAGGTTAATAATGTGGTGGTTACGATGTGCACGTTCAGTTGTGCGGCACATAACTCGACTTTAGAACGATCGGAGAAAAGTTCTCGTTCGTTTCGATGAAGGTGGAGGGACTGAGGGCCTGATTTTCATCCGCCACGCCCCACTATAAAGTGGGAATGGGAGATGAGACGTGGCGGCGCTGCCCCGTCGGACCCGCTAAGAGTCGAAAGGGATACAAGACGTGTTACGCCCGTAGTTATTTTTCTCCGAACCTACGAGGAGACGATTCGAACCCGCGAGACACCTCCCGATGTGCTGATTTCAGAGGCAAGCACGCTAACCACAGACCAGCGCACACCTGTTAAAAATACTTTTATCTACATTATTGCTTTTTCAATCCAAACGTACAAACAAAAATATCACTTTTTATGAAAAAGTCAAGCAAATTTACTAGAAACGTACATAATCATAACGTACATGAGGGATCGTCAAACCCTAGAAATACTATATTTCTCAACATATTATTTTTTAAAAACCCTATTACTATTATAATAAAAAGTTCGCATCACGTTTATATAAAAGTACAACGTAGATATCACACAAGTTCTGGATGTATGTATCACTGTAAATGCTGTGCGACAACTTGGCGTGCATGGGTAAGAAAAAGAGCTCGGTGAGGGATGACGTTTTCTCAAAAACTTGACTATCTGGTTAAGAAAAACAAATTGACGCAATTTATTATGTAACTGCAAAACAATTTTCTCATTTCGCATAGTAGAACGAAAAAAATCAGTGATGTACCCCGCGCGAGACGACACAGCTCTCGAAATCTCACGTTAATTACAAAAGTTGAAAAGTTACGTGGAGGTATTCAGTTCTCCTCTATTACAAAACCTCCCTACGTCTCACGAAATCTAATGCATTGTGTAAATTTTGGTGCAATGGGCTTAGTGTTGGCAGGCTGAACATCTCATTTCCAGTAATCCTGTGTACTTGATGCAGAAACTGATGCGATGTTACAATTTAAAAAAAATCGAAGCAAACGAATTGTTGCAAAAGTTACTTATCGAAGCAGTAGGAACGTTTCTGCAAGAAAATCGTGTATCTTCCCGAACGTTTTTTTTTCTCATCCATGCACGCCAAGTTGTTGCACAGCATTTCCACTGAGACATACATACAGTACTTGTGTGATGCATACGTTGTATTATATAAACGTGATTCGAACTTTTCATTATAATAGTAATATGGTTTTTTTAAATAATGTGTTGAGAAAAATAGTATTTATTTCTAGCGTTTGACAATTTTATGGACTTTTCTAGTCAATTTGCTTAGCTTTTTCATAAAAAGTTATTTCACTTCTTCTGTACGTTTGAATTGAAAAAGTAATAATATACATAAAAGTATCGTTTGAAAAAAATCACAAGCATTCCGAGGTTAGTTAGAATCTTGTAGACAGTGAAAGGACCGATAACACAGACACACAAAAAAGAAGTTGGTTGTGCGACAATTTCATTGTCATTTTTTCTCTACAAGTAACTTTATTAATTCAATCACTTATTTGTAATAAATCTTTAGTTAACTTTGTACAAATTTGTCGGATTATTTCTCGATACCAAATCACTGCATGATTTCCTAATTTCAGCTCACTCCAAGCACTACCCCTTTTTACCCTCATCCCGTGCTGTTGCGCTTGTCGTAGGCAAAAAATTAGGGAATCGAAAAAGTATATGTCCACGTTCCTTCCGGACGTGACACTGTAAGAATTGTGACGGGGAATTTTCTCTGTCACCATTCCAAACGGAAAGTGACACCCCGCGCACGTGCATCCGCAATACCCAGAGCGCCAGCGAATTTCATATAGCCGGATTTCTCAACCGGACTATCCTTGGGACGGGGGGGGGGGGGGGGGGGCATCTGTCCTGACCCACCAACGGTGACTGGAGTTCTCCGTGAGGTTTGGTTTCCCAGCATCATAACCGGGGTTTGGAGACTGGAGTTCTCCTTATTTGTGTATCGCCGGAATCATAGCCGAACTATGGATATGGATATGGTAGAGGGATGGGGATTGACCAGGAAGTAGCGTGCACTATCACGGAATCGGTCACTTTCGCGACACCGGTATCGTTGTGATAAAATAAAATAAAATATGGTTTTATCATATATTGTGCGGTAGCAGATCGGTAAACCATCCGAGAACTTTTTACGTAGACGGAACTTAATCGTGAACGCGAAACGCAACCGAAACCGTCATATACGTACGAGAGCAAGAGTGCACACCGCGATGTGCTTCTAGCGCAAAGCGAGAGAGCGATATCACGACACACCTCTCTATCGCGAAGCCCGTGGCATGAATACTTATCTCTTGTCACGATAGCGTGAAAATTCGGGAGCGATCGCGATTAGGGAGACCACCGACTCACGCGAAATTCGTTAGCTATTGTACCTCGCGCGGCCAAGAGGCTGGCGAGCGAGGGATTATGCAAGAGCGAGACAGAGCGCGTAGACAGGAAAAATGTAAATACGCTCGCGAGTAAATCGAACCATGCGAAATCGCCGGTTCAAGCGAGAACGTTATCTCGTATAATATCGAGAGCTGTAATAACATATATTTTTTCATTATTTTTTATTGTCTCTGCTACGGCGAACGCTTCCGCTTGTTATGTACGGGATACTTCCCCTTATTATTACATTCCCCATCATTTGCTCCACTTCACATACCTAATCGATCCCCACCTGCGGCCGCAGCTGGCTTCCCCCTCTGTATCACACCGACCGTGACATTTTGCTGCCATGGGTATAGGGAAAGTGCGGAAAACCTATAATACCGCGATACAGCCGGTCCCCCCGAGTTCGCTTCCCAGTCTCGGAGCTAGTCGCGTTTCGTCGAGAAATAAATCGCAGGCTACAGTCATACACAGACGACACGCGCGCGCGCGCGCGCGCGCGCGCGTACCGGTCTCTGTGTGCGCGACATCCGTGTAGAACTGGAGCTACGTCACGCCCGTATTTATTTTTCTCCGAAACTACGACACGGCGATTTGAACCCGCGACACTTCCCAATGTGCTGATTCCAGAGGCAAGCACGCTAACCACTATACCCGCACACCAGCTGGCTGATATATTATAAAATAATGTTATAACGCGGTAGCCGTAATCTCTGTCCGAGTTACCTCAAGGACGAATCAGTAACATAACGGGTAGTTTTCTCGATCGGTAATCCTGAGACCTTCTGGGATCGCATTCCCGTCATCGTGCGAGGATGACGGGCAAGGCTTATTTATAGAAACGCGACACGGAAAAGCCAGCTTCCGCCCGTAACCCAAAACGGCTCGCCCTCCACAATACGATGCAGCACAACATGGGTGCGCCGACATCACAAACGGGCGTGCACCGATTCCCAGACGCAGGTCCCGTTGGGAGCTTCCCTCGGTCGGAATTGCTCGCAACGTTGAGCGACACGCCCCGCTCGACCGAGTTCCGCCCACCAACCTAAAACAAAACGAAACCGAAACGACAAAAAAAGAAAAATATATTGGAAAAAGGCCCTTAACACAAACACGTACGGCTTGCGACTCGGGCATATGCACGCAAACAAACGTGGTCGGTAGCTTATCTTGTGACGCGATTCAAAAAATCACGTCACAGAATATAAACAACAAAAGGATATGCATTGTAATGAAAAATGTAGAAGTTGACCTGTATACGACCTTGGAGATTATACACAAGGTCAAATTGACATTCCCATCCGTTTCCCCTCTTGAAACAAAACAACTTTAACTCGGAACATTTTTTAATTTATAATTCGTTTTTTCTGAGATATAAGCTTGCAACACTTTATCCGAGGAGCCCTGTACGTAGATCGTATACAGAAACCACCTTCGAATGGCGAAAGCACGCCTAAACGAGTTTTCGCGCGACGGATGCGTGTGTTTGTCAGTAGGATAGAGCTTAAGGATGTTGAGTCCCTATAAAACATGTTAATGTTAATTGTTCAATAAATAGCTTCTTAATCATCATTACATTTTTACACGACCTCCTGAATACTTCACGTAAAAACATACCAAATTTTCCGCATTCTATCATCATTACTTCAACCTCCTTAAGGGTTGAAATAAAAAATGATGAGAAAATTCGGAAAATTTCATATATTTTTGTATGAAGTATTTAAGAGCTCGTGTTAAAATTTCACGACGATTAGGAAGCTCGCTATTAAAAGATTAACATTTTGTTAAGAACAATTTAAAAAAAAAAATTAAAAAAAATATATCAATAAACTTCGTTTTGTTTCCGTTGCTTTCAGTATATTGTAGATATTACAAAATTAAGAGGTCAACAAAAAAACTTATTGCAAAGTTACATCAGTTTCCACAAGACAGCATTTAATTTGTGAATGTTAATTGTTCAATAACGAGCTTCCTAATTGTGGGTGAAATTTTTACACGACTTCTGAAATACTTCATACAATAACATACCAAAATTTCAGAATTTTATCATCATTTGCGATTTGGGACTCAACATCCTTAAAAAAAAGTGGGATTTTGTTTCGAGAGTTTTCTCATTTACATTTATCTCGGGCGACATTCGAACTCCCCCCCGCTATCCCCGTACCGTCCCCTCCTGCGCCGTCATAGTATGCCCAGCCGCGCTCCTTTTCGGAATTACGAGGCAGATAGAAAAGAGCCCGGCAGGAGGAACGGGTTATAATAGTATGCAAAGAGAAAGAGTAACAAAGTCCTGAGGACTCCGTGTAATAATCTTCCAAGAAAAATGGAAGATGCAAAACTGAAAAAAGCTGATAGTCAAAGCTCCCTATCTCGTGATTTTTTATTTTTTCTGCCTCATCGAGGAAGCTACATTTAAAAAATTGGAGTAGAAAATATAGTATGGTTTTTGCTATAAATATGCAGATAGAATTTTATGAAGACGTAATTTAGAAAAGGACCTCACACAAATCGTTTAATGCTGAACCTGTAGCAAAAAGTATTAACTATTATCGTTCGTGCATTTTCTTTTATGTAATTGATTATTTATTAATTTTCGTTACGATCTTTTATTCCGTTTTCATTGACGGGCGGAAACATTTTTTTCCCTTTTGTTCAACGATACGACACATTTCTTGTTCCATCATGTATCACTCAATCTGGTACTGTAATATTGATTAATTGATTGGACAATATTCATACTTGGTGTGCATGCATTCGTATTCCTTGTATTACATAATTTATTATCTATTAATTTCTTATGATTGAATATTTCGTTTTTGTTGTTTTGTTCCCATTGACACATGAATATTTTACTATGCTTTTTTGAGAGTACAATATTGTTTCTCGTCGTATGGAGCCCAACCTGGTGCTGCTGCAGTATTTATCTATTGACAAATGTACAAGTATTCATATTTTTTGTTCGCGAATTATATATATTTTTAAATTATATTATTAATCATCTATTCATTATTTTCGTTTTTTATATTTCACTCCCACTGATGGACGTATAATGTTTTTTCCGTTTTTTGGGGGTAGATACAGTAATTTTGACGACCTTCTCGTCGTAGAGAACACAATCTGGTACTGTAATACCGTGGAATGTAATATATATATATGCCTTTTTGTAGTACCTACACGTTATTCGCTCTCACTTACCTTGACGCGTAGCAGGTGTTGCAATGTCTGTGCCTGGCTGCTATTTGAAGGTGGATTATTCCCGCCAAGCCGCGCCACCGCAATTACATTCTCCCTCGTAACGTTGTACAAGAAGAGAGTGCACACCGTCTGTTCAAATCGATCCAAATATCACTACATTATTATAAAGCTGTATGTAAACATTTTAATGGATACCCATATACATTGAGGAAAAAAGTTTTTAAGAATAGGAAATTGTTACTTTATGCCCTCTCGCTCTCGACCTCGTTCATTCTGAGGCTTTCTTTCGGTCGAGAGATTAGGGCTGCTGCACACGGCTTATTTTCGTCGCACAGACGATGAAATACAAAAGCGATACACACTTGATCCACACGCTTTATATATGTACATAAAACGCGTCGTAAACGGGCGTTTTCAGCGCGTAGAAAGTCTGCCGTGTGCAGACGTCCTTAGTGTAATATTGGGGGTTCCGAGCGTTCGAACTTATGCTCGAAAGCGCAACAATTATAAATTGTATCGTTAACAATTGGCGCTCGCACGTGAGCCCGCCGTTGGGTTCAATCAATCGAAATTCAATTTTAGGCTTAAGTTTGCATCGGACTTCAGACTCGAGTTTTCCCCTGAGTTCACACTAGAGGTAGACGCTGTATGTAAGCCTACCTTTAGTGAAAAAAACTCAACAAAGATTTACGGCTGACGTTAGGCTCGCACTTGGTTCCGGACCCGTGTGGATGCTCCTTTCAGATTCAATTAACTACACGGGAACGCACCCCAGCGAGAACTTGGATCTACGTTGAGACTCGAGTGGGAAACTCAATGGAAATTCAACTACGAGCTCTCACATTCAACTTTGAGCAGGAACTTTGATGTCAAGGGAGAAATCCTACTTCGATTCAAGTTCAAACTGAAATTTGATCGATTGTTTTTTTCTGTAGGGAATACCACTGATATTTCATCTCGAATTAAAGTTGTAACTCAAGTTCGTAATCGCGCGAGAATTTCAACCGATATTCGGAGATGTTTGATTTTAGATTCGAACTTGGTTGGGTTTCTGATCACAGTTGCTGACAAATGTCCATATCATATTCGGACTCAAGTATAAAATTCAGCTGGCTCTTGAGTAGAACACCCTACAAAATTTAACCTTATCATTAAGTCATTATTAGAAGTCAAAGTTAAGGATGTTGAATCCCAAATCCCAAATGATAATGAAATTCGGAAAATTCGGTACGTTTTTGTATGAAGTATTTCAGAGGTCGTGTAAAAATTTCACGACAATTACAAAGCTCATTATTGAACAATTAACATTCACAAATTAAATGTTGTCTTATGGAAACTGATGTAACTTTGCAATAAGTTTTTTTTTTTTTGACCTCTCAATTTTTTAATGTCTACAATATACTGAAAGCAACGGAAACAAAACGAAGTTTGTTGATAAATTTTTTTTAATCTCTTTTAAAAATTGTTCTCAACAATTTTTTAATAACGAGCTTCCTAATCGCCGTGAAATGTTAACACGACCTCTTAAATACTTCATACAAAAACATACCAAATTTTCCGAATTTTCTTATCATTTTTTATTTCAACCCTTAAGGAGATTGAAGTAATGATGGTAGAATTCGGAAAATTTGGTATGTTTTTACATCAAGTATTCAGGAGGTCGTGTAAAAATTTTATGACAATTAAGAAGCTATTTATTGAACAATTACCATTAACATGTTTCATAGGGACTCAACATCCTTAAGGATGTTTCCATCCTTAAGGATAGAGGTTTGTTTGTGATGAACCCAAAGAAACATGTTAATGTTAATTGTTCAATAAATAGCTTCCTAATCGTCGTGAAATTTTAACACGACCTCCCGAATACTTCATGTAAAAACATACCAAATTTTCCGAATTCTATCATCATTACTTCAACTGAAGTAAAAAGGTTGAAATAAAAAATGATAAGAAAATTCTGAACATTTGGTATGTTTTCCTATGAAGTATTTAAGAGGTCGTGTTAAAATTTCACGACGATTAGGAAGCTCGTTATTAAAAAATTAACATTTTGTTAAGAACAATTTTTAAAAGAAATTAAAAAAAATTTATCAATAAACTGCGTTTTGTTTCCGTTGCTTTCGGTACATTGTAGATATTATAAAATTGAGAGGTGAAAAAAAAACTTATTGCAAAGTTACATCAGTTTCCATAAAACAACATTCAATTTGTGAATGTTAATTGTTCAATAACGAGTTTCCTAATTGTCGTGAAATTTTTACACGACCTCTGAAATACTTCATACAAAAACATACCAAATTTTTAGAATTTTATCATCATTTGCGATTTGGGACTCAACATCCTTAATTCGAAGTGAAGAATTCAAATTGATTTCATGTTAAAAGATAAGTTTCATCCTTTAGTGTTGTTCCAACTTCTAAGTCGAGTTCGTTTGGGCTAATGTAAGTCAACATTTAAGTATCAACTCGGGTTGAATGTATCAAATGCATTTCGGAACCAAGTTCGAATACAGCTTTGACCATTTAGCCTCAACTTAAGATCTAATTCAAGTTCGAACTTGACCCCAATGTCGCCGACTAATTTACCTGGTTGTTGAGCTCCTCCCGCATAAATTTGTCGAGGGAATTGACCGCGTCGACTACGGTCAGGTTACTGTGCGGTCTCAACATCATTTCGTCTGCCTCGCTGTATCCCAGAAACATGAAGACCCCGTGGGGTATATCGTACGCTTCTGGGCATAATTCAAAGTTTATCGCAGTTACGATTATTTATGTATTTATTTATGCGATGAATTTGCAAACGCAATTAAAAATACAGGAGCGATGATGGGACGATTGTTGCGGGTCGATTGGCGCGAGGGGGGGGGGGGGGGGGGCTTGCATTGGGGCGTGAGCAGCAAATAGTATCGATATATGTCGACATAGAGGCGATGTAGCTGTAACGAGTCCCACCAAAAACCTGGATTTAATATACAATGATCCTGGGGGATTTTATTGAATCGTAAAACTCATTGATTATCCGTGATTTCCAGCATGGAGTCATATTCAGTTGGGGAGGAGAGGGGCAGATTGGAGTTATGGAAACGCAAGAACAAGGGAATTGCTCGTTCGTTCGACTTCAACGAGAGTCGTATAAAATGCTAAAGAAACCTATTTGCGAGTCAAGAGAATACTGCGGAATCGTGTTCATCCGGGATCGAATTATAATCGCAGGAAGACAAAGAGTTTGTTCCGCGGTGAAAACTTGATTCGACTTCCAAGATAGATTTGCACTTTGTTTGGATTTTGAGAATGAAGAGCGCGCCTAAGTTCGACCCAAGTACGGTCTTGAGTTGAAATTCAATTTCGCACTCAGCAAGCATGGATTCAAGTCCGAACTTGAGTCTCATTGAAGTTCGAACTTGGAAAGCTCCAATCCAAGTTCGTAAGCTGAATCCAAGTTTGAGCTCGACCCGTATCTGAGAAACGTCAGGCCTTCGAAAATAGTCGACAGGTTTTTTTTTCATTTCGGCGGAATCCCATTTTTAAGGGACGAAAGGCAACCCATGAAAATGGGGGTGTTTTTCCTTTTTCAAGGCCATCATTTTTCAATGGAACGGGATGAGAAGAAATTTCAAATAAAAAGAATGTAAAATGTTTCGAGCACTATACGTTGGAGATGACGCTGGCGCAGATAACAATGAATTCTATATTGTCCATGGTTAAAATGCAACTATTTCATGTGTGATGCGAACGTTTTTTAAAATTGGAATGTGATTTTTAAAACAGCCTTTTGATTTTTTCGCCAATTCCGACCAATGATCAGTTGACCTTTCGCGATAACTACACTGACAAACAAATTCTATTGATATTAACAAGATCCATCTATATGATTAAAAAAAATGTAATGAACCAAATGTTTCGTGAAATCATATTTTTCCTATTGCGTTCCGTTATTGGAATTATCTATTTCATATATATTTTGTTATTAAATTTTTTAGATTAAATATTTTATTTATTTCTAACAAATCTGTACAAATCTGTACAAATACGCATTTTTCCGTTTTTCTTTTCTGTCAAGACTACCGGCGATACGAATTCGGAGTCGCTGTTCTGAATGTACCCCTTTTTTATCGAATTGTCTAAAATGACCTGAAGCTTTTCTTTTTCGTGCTATCCAGCAAGTACCACGAGCAGCTAAAGTTTTGAGCATCCCTAGTGTAAGTGTGCATGTGTGTATGTGGGTGTGAGTTTGTTTGGGTTTCTCGATAACTCAAACAAATCGAAGCAAGGATTAGGCCTCTGTGGCTGGTCACTTCCTTTATCAACCAAACCCAAGTGTAAGTGTGCGTGTGGTTTGTTTCAGTTTGTTTGATAACGGAAATGACGAGCCGCGGAGATCTAATCATTGTGTGTGTTTGTTTGGATTATCGAACAAGCCAAACACACGCACACTTACACTAGGGATGTCGAAGACTTTTCCTTCTCGTCGTACATTCTGGATAGCGCTGAAATAGTAAAAAATTGTGTTCTAACCGAAAAATTATGAATGGAATAAAAAAAATGTCCTACAAAGGTTGTCAGTTTAGGCCTGACAAATTGTTTGGTCTCATGTTGCTATTTTTAATCAAGACGTCAGCCATCTTAACGTCGCAACTTTGAATTTACGACCAAAAAATATTTTTTTCAACATCCCCAACATCAACATCAATTATTATACTGAATACTTGTTCGGAGTAGTATTTTTTCGAGATAAATCAGGTATAAGATTAAAATGAGACATACAGTATGTTGAATTTGCGATATTATTATGAAAAAATGGCTCATTACTTACCGGGTAAGGGCCGCATGCATATGAATCGCCCGCTGTAACAAAGACAACGTCCGCGATAAGCCTGGTAAGCAGGTGCAGCGTGATTGTAAAACGCGAAGTCAGTCTTGCATGGTGAAAACTCGACGCATATCGTATTGCATACGAGTACCTCGCCCTCCCCGCATTGGCAGAGCTCCGAGCACTCGGGCTCGTCGTCCCGGTAGAGCTACACAAAATGAGAAGAAGAAGATCCATATACGAGGCATTCTTCATCAACTGGGTCATTTTTTCAACCTCTCCAATTTTTTTTTTTTAATCTGCCAGTTTGAGTATTAGTCAGAAGACACGTCTGTGATTTTTTTAAAGATTTTTTTAGGCGTCCGTTTGGGATTTTCAATTTTTCATTACGAACACTATCTGAAAAGAGATTTATCAAACAAAAAAAAACATAAGAATAAAAACTTTTTTATTTGTTCCGCTTTATCGGAAAAAATCAAAATCATGATTTTTCTGCATTGAGAAAATGGAAATTTGGCAAAAAAATGAGAATAACATTTTCTCATACCTAATAACACACTTTCGATTTCGGTACAAATTTTACAGGATGTCTGTCATTAGGTAAAGAGTCTGCAAGAAAATTTTCAGAATGGTACCTGTAATGGTTAGGATGAAAAAAAATTAAAACCCTGCGAAATCTCATAACCGCATATGTTATTTCAAAGCGAAAATAGTTGTTGCGTATTATTAGTAAACATTTCCTGGACAAAAAACATTTGGGAAAAAAGTGTTCACTCAGCGAAATCTCATGAACATGTTTATTTCGAAGCATAATGGACTTGTTTTAGTTTTAAGGCTTTCACGGCTCTTTATGTAATTTGAAGAGTATGTGGCTTCCGGATGGAGGCCGTGTTGAGAATCAGCGTTGTGCCGACGTTTCGCAAACGTTACAGTATGCGTCATCAGGGCTGAGAGCTCCGATACTAAAGCTCCCGTGTCTCAGGCATTCCTTATATAGTTACAGTCATCGTTCCCGATCACTGCACCAGCCAATCAGATGTTTTAATTCATCGGCCGGTCAATTGAAAAACCGGGAGGACGGTGTGCCAAATGGGATTGACGTGATATCCACCATCTCTGTTTAGATTGTCCGGATGTTTTCGGATTTCCAAGCCTTCTCGGGGTGTTTCCTAGAAAAATAGCTATTTGATGGGGCCAGACTTTGGGCTTTATCGAACTGAATGGCATGACCAGTCTCCATCCAATGCTCGGCCAGGGCTGATTGTCCAATGTGGCCATATTTGATACACCGTTGATGTTCTATGATCCGTGTACAGATCTTCCTCCCGGTTTCTCCTATGTACACTTTACCGCATGAGCAGGGTATCTTGTACACTCCTGGTGCACTTAATGGTGGTCTTTGGTCTTTTGCACTCGGAACCACTTGTGCTAGCTTCTTCTGAGGTTTGAAGATGACTCGCACGTTATGTTTCCCAAGGACCCTGCCTATGCGATCGGTTATGCCCTGAAGGTATGGAAGGGAAGTTGTTGCTATTATTTGTCCTTCATTCTCCCCTTCAGGTTCTGTTACCGTTTTCGGATCGGCTATTTTTCTTCTTAGTTGTTTGATCGTTCTTTCGATGTTGCCTGGCTTGTAGCCATTATCTCCTAAAGCTTTGCGTAGGTGCTCTAGTTCGTCCTCGAGAGAGTTCGGTTCGGAGATCGCTAGAGCTCTGTAGACCAGAGAGCTTATGACCGATTGTTTTTGGGAGGGGTGGTGATGGGACGTAGCGTGGAGATATCTATACGTGTGCGTTGGTTTCCGGTAAACTTTGTGGCCCAAAGTGCCATCATTTTTCCGTTGAACCAGTACATCCAGAAAAAACGAATTTGATTGCCCTGTTCTATCTCCATGGTGAATTGTATGTTTGGGTGTGCTGGGAATTGAGGAAGGTTAAGAAATGATTGAGGTTTTCTTTGCCGTGACTCCAAATGACGAAGGTGTCATCGACATATCGGAACCAGGTTGAGGATTTGAGAGGTGCTTCTTGCAGAATTCTGTTCTCGAAGTCCTCCATAAAGATGTTGGCGATGATAGGGAAAATCGGGGAACCCATGGCTGCGCCTGAAATTTGTTCATAAAACTGGGATTGGAATTGGAAATATGTAGAGTTTAGGCAATGTTCTATGAGGGCTAGTAGGTTAGGAGCAACTTTTTGGGATTTTCTGACTATGTCTAGAGTTTCATGGGTTGGGACGTTTGTGAACAACGATACAACATCGAAACTTACTAGAATGTCTTCTGGTTGTACCTTGATGGGCTGGATCTTATTCACAAACTCCCGAGAGTTTTGGATATAGGAGTTGTTGAGGCCTACGAGTTCCTGCAAGGGTTTGCAGAGAAAACGTTCCAAATGATATGTAGGGCTGCCTATGTTGCTAACGATGGGCCTTAGTGGGATGTTGTTTTTGTGTATTTTTGGCAGACCGTAAAGCTCGGGTGGTAGGGATTCCTTGGGTGTAAGGATTTTGATAAGGTTCTCCGACAGGCCAGCCGTCTTTAGAAGTGTCGTTGTTTTCTTTTCTACGCTTGATGTTGGGTCACGTGGTAGTTTCTTGTACGTGTTGGTGTCCTCGAGCAGGTTCATCATTTTCCTGCAGTAGTCCGTTCTGTCCATGATAACAGTAGCATTCCCCTTATCAGCTGGTAGTACTAAGATGTCCTTGTTTTTCTTCAAATTTTGAAGAGCAAGGTGTTCTTCCTTTGTGATGTTCTGCTGAGGGGGTTTTGCTTTGTGTAGAATATTGGTTATCCGTTTCCTGATGTCGTTGCTAGTATCAGGTGGAAGACGGTAGATGGCAGTTTCCACCTGGCTAATGATTTCTCTGGTTGGAATGTCTGTCGGTGTGATGGCGAAATTGTGCCCTTTTGCGAGGACTGATGTTTCAGCTGCGGAGGAGTGGGTGGTTGCTTAGGTTTTTTACTGTGTGGGTTAGGATGGGTTGTTTCGTCTGTGGGCATAGTTTCCTGAATTTCTCTATTTGATGTTTCAATTGATCGGCCGGTCAATTAAAAAATCTGATTGGCTTGTGCAGTGATCGGGAACGATGACTGCAACTATATAAGGAATGCCTGACACACGGGAGCTTCAGTATCGGAGCTCTCAGCCCTGATGACGCAGACTGTAACGTTTGCGAAACGTCGGCACAACGCTGATTCTCAACACGGCCTCTATCCGGAAGCCACATACTCTTCAAATTACATAAAGAGCCGTGAAAGCCTTAAAACTAAAACAAAACGCCTACACGGAGAGGCTATTTTGGGTTCTGTTAACACTCTGTACAAAGAGAAGTTTTCCACAAAACTTTTGCAGTTTCGAACAGGCCTTTGAATACAGTGAATAGAAATATTTCAAAATATTTTATGTCTCCGGAAGCAGCTGGTCTTCATCAATGTTAGAACTGTTCGAGGTCTGTAACCTCCGTGTTTTTTTATTCCTCCGTGGATAACTCATATTAATACGAACAAACTGTATTTAGATGAATTAAAGATTAGTTGATTGGGATATATTTATTTTGACGCATAATCGAAGTAGCTTCTTTACTCACCCTCTTTCCTTTGCCTTCGCGGATGTACTGGTGACTCTGCCTCGGTCTCTGAACTACGCAGAAACCTGTAAGAGCAAGCAATGTCGGTAAAACGTTTTTTTTTGTTTCCCGCTTAGGTTCCTAATCTTCGAACTTGACCGTAGCGCAATTAGTGAAATTTCTAAGATTTCTTTACAGTTACTCGACTCGACCAGTAGTCGTAATTGAATCCGCTTCTGGGTGTAAACTGGGAGTCATTCATATGCTTTGTTACGTCCCAGCCTGCAAATTTTTTACTCCACCCCAAAAAATTATCATGTGCACACGTGCACGATAGCGGCATCCTCATTTTTCGACCAAAGTTATATTTTGTAACTTTGGACGTGATAGTCGTAAAATGCCACAAGACCCAGAACGGGAAAGCGAGTTGCATCCGCTCCCACGCAGTAAATCACCGATAGTATATAATTTACGAGCGAATGTGCTCCAAGCGAGAAACTCACTTAGGAAAATTCCCGAATAGAAAAAACGCAAGACCAAAGCGAACAGAAATTCTCACTCCAAATCCGAAACAGACCCCCACGGAAAACTTGCCCGTGACTCCACACGGTCGTAAAACAGGCCCTCAGCGACAATTATGAGAACACGTGCGCTAAGACCGATTGTTGGAAATAGAGCAGCGATTGCGTCTATCTCAGTCGCGACCCAAAATGAAATCCAGAATCATGCTCGCCTACTCCGCTAACCAATCACGAAAATTAACGTAAATTTTACGACCGATTATCCAATCCCTAAGAAACGCATCAACGGAAATGCACTCTCCCAAAAAAACTCCTCCTCCCAAAATCGAACTCTCGCCGTTTTTTTAAAACGAAGGAGCGTCACTCTGTAAACAGTCTCCGAATCGAAAAGTCGACTTACTCAGATAATACTCTGTGCGCTTAACCGTCTAACATATTTTTCAATCCACTGTACGCGTCTTATATTTAACCAATAAATATATACATACAAGTGTGTTAATAAACTCTATATGTGAATTGAAGAAACACTCACGAGAGTAAGTTATTCGATCAAAGTATCGGGCGAACCTTAACCTCAAATCAAAACACGCACCTTAAATCGTCTAAATCCAATTGTTGTTAAATTGTGTTCGGAACTCGCGCGGAAACCAATTAAGACTCACAGCGCAATCCACCGCTCTGCAAAATTCGCGCACAAAGTCGGCCAGCTCGCGAGTCCATTCTAACGCTCCCTCCGGGACGTAACAGCTTGTTGCGTTGATCGGGCATACCAACGTATCGTGGTCATGATGTCTAAGGCCTCGGGTTAGGCGCAGCACTTAAAAGGAGGATAGGGGTTTCAGCGTGAAAAAAACACTTTTTTGCGAATTTTATTCATCTATATAGATAGAGTAAATTTATTGAAACCTTTTGTACATTGTTAAGTGTAATTTCGAGAACATTCCGGGAAATTTGTACGCGAAAATATCCACAAACAAGCCGATGACCAAGCTTTTCCAAGAACGCCTTTGGAAAAACACGTTTGCGATGTTCACTGTATCTCAGCTAGAAATTATCTGAAATCAGTACCATTAAAATTTGGTCAACGTATCATCAAATCCCCCCCCCCCCAACGGTCTTTGATAAGTTTTTTTTTCATTTCTAAATTTTTGGTGGTCATGTAAAGTGAAAAATGCTATTTTTCACGAAAAATTCCGCCATTTTGGGTGTAGGAAACCCCCTCAATGTAAAAAAAAATCTGAAACTAACCGTTGGGGGGACGTATTTTATATGTAGAAAGTGTGTACCAAGTTTGAAATAAATCGGTTATGTAGTTTTCAAATGGCAGTGAACACAGGCTTTGAAAAAGTGGTTTCGAGAAAAACACGTTTGAAGTTTTAGAAGCTAAAAAGTGAAATTTTTTTTTCAACTTACACTGAATCATCGATTCCAGCTCTATGGAGTAGACTCCCTGCAGCAGCTTCGATGTCTTGAGCCTCTTTTTTTCAAGCCTTTGCCTTATCCTGGCTTCTTTGCTCTGCTTTTCAGCTTGTATCTCGGCCCTGTTGATGCGACAGTTATCCTCCAATCTTGCGTATTCGTGAGCGCTTGGTCCAACGCTGATGTTCATATCCGACAGAAAGGTGAGAAAAGCACCAGCACCTTCATTCAAAGTGCATGCAGCCACGTAGGATGCAAATTCAACGATTTGTTTGCTGCCAGGTAATGTTTTTCGTGCAACCCTCCAAATTAGCTGGTTCAGGCTTTCGTTGGCGTTTTGGGTAAAACCTCCAAAACACCTTTCAAGAAGTTCATCCTTGCTGAGATGTTCGTAAATCGGTTTGATTGCTTGTAATAAAACATCTTCTGGAAGTGAAGTGTAATTGTGTTTAAAATGTTCCACTCCTGTTGTGGCCAGAGCTTTTTGATAAGGACACCACGAGTCCTCACCGCTCAGGCACTTATCGAGTTAAGGGTTATCGTCTGTCGACTGCTGGTGGTAGTACGTTGCCCAGATGGCATTTTTTATTTTCTCTATCGCATCACAATTATGTCTTATTGCTGCTCCGTAGTATATCGACTGTAATTATCGATGACTTCTACGGTGAGTTTTCCTTTGCCGCCGAGTACTTTACTTCGCCGTTTTTTACCTGAATTTTTTCCTGTTTTGACGACTTTATCTTCAACAGTATTTTTTACCAGATCACGTAGACGTTTTCCCATTCTCCTTTACACGTGACCTACACATTAATTTTTATCGATAGTGAAATTTTCACCGTACGGTTTCGCTTTCACTAAATTGCCATAAGTTTTCCTATCGCCGTCTCCGACATAGTTGCTGATCTTTGCTCCATACTTTTCCTCTGAGCGACGGAACATCTCGATTAGTGCGCCTACTTCCATGTTACCTGATGGTCCAGTGTGATTGGCTTGACATTCATTATTATCAACGTGTTCTTCGTGCCACTCTTCAAATTCAGTTGTATTCAATTTTTTTCCTACAATTTGCAAGACTAACAATACAAACTACTTACGAAAATATCAATAACTTTTCCAGTCCAATAACCAATCAATTAAGTAACGCCAAAAAACACGGAGCCAAAGCCTTGCTTCTGCTACGTGCCGTCGTCAGAAACAGTCAAAGTATCAGACTCCGAATTTGCCCTTGTTTTCTCTTTTTCTTCGTCTGCGGCGGAGAGAAGACATTTTTCAGCAGTCGTTTCGACGTAGGAGCAAATCGATTTCATAATATCCAAATAAGACGCTGTGGCTAAACAATTACTTGCAATGTCCATTAGACCGCAAAACTTATTGCAGCCTGCTAAACCCAAACATAATGTACGCATTACCGAAACAAATCGAATGTTGATTTCGTAGCGATGGCAAGTTTTCTCACTCGATGGTATATAGCGTAGATGACAATTGGCACATTTTACCTGGATTTGAAAGCCAATACCTTCTTTTTTACAACTTTTGAACGCAACTGAACCATCACACTGAGCACGTTTCACCAAACTTGCAATTGTTGAGAAAACAAGCAAAAAATCGACGATTCTATAATGATTTTCAACGTCTTCCGGCACGCTCGCACTGGTATTCAACTTTATCTTTTTCGATGATGCACTCTTCGTATTAGCTTCATCCTGATTTTTTTTACATGGATTAGGCCTTTTTTCGATCTGCACCAATACGTTCTTGTATCTGTTTGGTCACCTCTTGAAACTTTAGACAATCTCGGCATTTTTAATCAGAAAATTTCTCGACGAAATTACAAAATCTTTCCCGACTACTGCAACTGCGAGAATCCTCCCAGGAAAAAAAGATACCCGCGAAACTGTTTGTTATCAACGATAAAACCTTCACAAGCACCTGGGGACATATCCCTGAATTCCGCCTGAATAGGCTTTCCCAAAATTTGTATTAAAACAATTTAGGTGGTATTGTGGTGCTGATATTATGGACCGGCTCCCTACACTCCAACTCTGGGTGTGTCTTTACAAGCGCACCTTTTTGGTTACCGCTAATTTCCTGCTACCTCGCTACCGGTGCGTCGCAGAGAAAAACGGAAACGGCTTTTTATCTTCAGAACATAACGATATATGTATCCTGTAATGCTCTATCCCGAATTTCCCCGATCCAGCGCGAATAATACAGCTACAAACCACGAAAGATTACGAGTTTTTCCTTCAAAGTAAATTAAATTGATGCCGCGAGATGTAAATGGGCTTACGAGGTGATGTCGTCATCGTTGTCGTCGTACTCGGAGTCGTACTTGGCGCAATAGTAGTGCTCTCCGTTGTGGACGTCGGCTGCCAGGTCGGAACTCTCGTAACTTCTGGTATCACGTTATCCTCGACGGGTTCCATACCTTCGAGGGTCGTCACGAGATAAGTGGTCGCTGTTGTCGTTGTTGCGGAAACGAGAGGCGTTGCGCTCGTTGTTTTCGGGTGCTGATGTACGTAGTGATGATGCTTGTTTCTCACGTGATAATCCTTTTGCGACTCGACTGAAATCGTAATAACACCAAACCATGCCTCTCTTAGATACTTAACGGATTTGGGCTATTATGTAGAAAAGTGAAATTGCATAATTATTGAGAAATACAATAACTCACCAACGCAAGGATTCACCCAGAGCAATCGTTGCCAACCAAGACAAACGTACAACTGTACAAAATCTGGACCTTTACACGCGCAGTTCGACCTCAGCTCCGTTCCCAAAATACCGAGCATTGCTTTTCTGCAATCGCCCGGTGGACCGGCACATTTTTTCGTCACGCTGTCCACTGCGCAGCTTTGCTCGTAGTGCTCCAATTTATTCCTAGGAATAGAAAATTACAACATCACACCGATTGGCGACTTCCTCATTATTTGTCTTACACCGTCATCAGTAGGAATGAAAAAGAAAACGTACCATATTTCAAAATTTGAATTATTTAATCGTGCAATTTTAATAAATAGATGTTCGTTCTACGATTATCGCAAACTAAAGTCTCAACCGTCTTATAGGGCTACTACTTTTGCGTAAAAATCTCATCCCGATTCCTGATGATAATAATAACAATAATAAAAATACAACAAAAACAATAATTTCTGTTGTTATAGGTTCTTTTGTTGACAGTTGTGTGGTATTTTCTGTGACATGAAATCGTAGAGCATCTCCGAATTCGTATGAGTTGGAATTTAAATAAAAAACGAAAGTTCTAACGTTTCACAAAATTTGTATCTTTTCACCGATTCTCGGCAAATACGTTCCCAAGAGTCCCTCGGTGATACACTTCACACGTGTTGCAAAGTTTCAATTTTCATTATAGTACATTGTTGAGGTACATTTACCTGCAGCTCTTCTCCTCTCGGCAAACTTCGGCGAGGCTGTGACAGGTTGGCATCTCTGCCAGTTCGACCCGTTGGGCACATGCCGGATGCATTTTCTCCTGGGCAACTATACACTCGTCCCGTTTATCTTCAGTCTTCCTGTTGAAGAATAGGCCGAAGGAAATAAATATAACCACTAATGATTACCCGAAAAAAAATAATATTTTAATTTCGAAAGACAAAAAAAATGATGATACAAAATTGTATATTCATGATGGCGTTGAATGTTTCGTTCATTCTCATAATTATTTGGTTGACTTTCTAATTATTTTTACAGATGTCACATCTCAAAACAATTCCGAAAACGCAAGACTTTTCTTTTTCAACCCAGTAGTCAATGCCCTATTGTAAATTCCGAAAGGGTGGAGTGAAATATTTATCACTCAAAAAATAGTACGAGAGCATTTCAACGCTATGCAGAGCCTTACCGCCGTAAATCTTTATAAGTATTGATGACAGATTTTTTAAACATAACACAGACTAGACGGCTCCGAAGAATTCATACTAGGAAAAAATACGACATCCGGTCTCGCGGCATAGTCCGATACATAAACTTCTTGATATGAGAACTCAGCATAGCCATAAATTGACACAACCCAAACCATGCGCATGATTACG
Organism: Ophion costatus; assembly: GCA_951751655.1. Taxonomy (NCBI): domain Eukaryota; kingdom Metazoa; phylum Arthropoda; class Insecta; order Hymenoptera; family Ichneumonidae; genus Ophion; species Ophion costatus. Next base: position 38,923 of record OX632364.1, read on the forward strand.
TCTCAGATATTGAACTCTATATAACCCATGCGCTTTTTCGCCGAAATACGGAACAAAGGACCTCTTCTCTTCACAAGCATAATAATTGGAACCGATACTGTGGAATTGGGTCACGCGTGTGCCTAACGAATCTGTAATTTATCTGCACACCACACCGCGACCAATCACGCCAATTATTCATAACCGATGGACCAATCCCTGAAGACCTCGGTGACCAAAACCACACACTTCCTAGGGTTCCTTCTCCCACCAGTGCATTCCTCCTAATTTTCATATGAAGAAAGATTTCCTTCCTGAAGGCAGTCTCCTGTCAACTACCATCACATCAAGTTCTTCTATTGACGCTTAATCCCAGTCTCCCGTCAACTTCCATCGAACCAAGTTATTCTATCAAGTCTCAAGCCCAGTCTCCCGTCAACAACCATCACATCAAGTTCTTCTATCGAGTCTTAATCCCAGTCTCCCGTCAACTTCCGTCGAATCAAGTTCTTCTATCAAGTCTCAATCCCAGTCTCCCGTCAACTACCATCACATCAAGTTCTTCTATCGAGTCTTAATCCCAGTCTCCCGACAATCTTCATCAAGTTCAATCCCAGTTTTCCTGCAATTTTGTTCAAATCCAGAGCTCAGTCTCCCGACATTCGTCACCAAGTCTGTTACCGAGTCTTAACTTCTTTATAGGCGTACTAGCAGCCTTATTACAGGCATTTTCCTTCCAGTCTTATATATATATACAGGCTGAGGCACTAACTGTCGCCACCTTGAAAAACTCTGTAATTATCGACGTCACAAAAAAATGTGTGAAACAAAAGTTGTACCGTACGAAAGGGGTTATCAAATGCGACCATTTCTTCTTTATCTCAGTGGAGGCGCTGTCGCACAGTAAAGGTCACCTCCACTTTTTTTTAATCGGACGGTAGAGCATCGTAAACTGCATAAAAAACATTTAGGGGTCAAAGTCGTTCAAGGTCATTTACGATCGAAAAGTGACATGAACTTCATTTTTATGTTAAATTACCTGTATTCACAGTAGATGTTCAAAGTGATTGCCAATGGAATCAATGCAGTATTGCAATCTCCTCATCACGGCTTGTGTAGAATTTCTTATCATTTCGGCACTTATCGAATCACAGGCTCGAAGAATTCTCTCACGCATATCATCCGGCGTAGTTGGACGTTCTTCATGAACAAAATTTTTCAACTATCCCCACAAGAAAAAGTCCAGAGGCGTCAAGTCTGGCGAGCGAGCCGGCCACGCTACAGCTCCTCCACGTCCAATCCAACGATTTGGAAAATTCTTTTGCAATTCATTTCAAGTTATCAGCGAAAAATGTGCTGGGCACCCATCGTGCTGATACCACATTCTGTTTCTTGTTTCTAAAGGTATTTCTTCCAATAACGGACCTAATGTTTCTTGAAGGAATTTGGTGTACTTCCAACCATTAAGATTCCCTTCGATGAAATAAGGGCCTATGATTCGTGAATTGCATAGTACGAAAGGGGCCATCCGATAGCAATAATAGTTTTTTTGCAGGTGGAAGTACTTCGGACATTTGAAGGTCAACTCCTTTTTTTTTAATGGATCAGTATGTTTTTTTTCTGTATCATGAAAGAGGAGCTTAAAACGAGTTCGACGGCCTATAACATAACGTCATTGAAGGTCATAGAAAGTACAGTAAGACGATAATACCTACAGTTTCGGTAGTAAATAAAATTACTACGTTTATTGTAAGTGTTCGAAATGACGACCATCAATATCAATGCGTACGTTATTATGCACGTTTACACATTTCTTAGACAGGTACAGAAAGTACCGAAAGGCGATAATACTTACGGTTTACTTCACTGAAAATAAACACTGTTTCATAGACACTTTAATAAGTTGGCAGGATAAGATAAACATGATAAGATTAGTATCGATAAATCGGTCAATCGAGTAAAATGTATCCGTTCGAAGAGCAGGTCGATATACTTCTTATTTATGGCGAATGCCAACAAAATTCTGTAAGGCCTAACACCAAACACCTTTAGACTTCTTTCTATGGGGAACATTGAAAGGTAAAGTGTACAAAGAAGTACCAACTACACTTGACGACATGCAACAAAGAATTATTACAGCCTGTGCATCAATAAGTTCTGACGCTGTAACACTTGCAAGTCAATCAATCACCAAAAGAATCCAATGCTGCATTGCTACTCATGGTTGTCATTTCGAACACTTACTATAATCGTAGTAATTTTATTTACTACCAAAACTGTAAGTATTATCGCCCTTCTGTACTTTCTATGACCTTCAATGACCGTATTATAGGTTGTTGTACTCGTTTTAAGCTCCTCTTTCATGATACAGAAAAAAAACATACCGATCCATTAAAAAAAAATGGAGTTGACTCTCAAATGTCCGAAGTACCTCCACCTGCAAAAAAACTATTATCGCTATCGGATGGCCCCGTTCGTACTATGCAATTTCATTTCAGCAAATATTTCTGTGGACCTTATACTTTCGAAGATATCCAAGGTGCTAATAGTTATTGATCCTAATAGGCCCTTAAAATAAATAAAAAATAAAAAATATTTTAATCCGAAAATCTTCACAGGGCTGCGAAGGCCTCCGGCGGCCTTCGGGAAAAAACGACAGCAAAAATAATAACAAAAATAAAAACACGAATTAAAATAGCAATTTGACATAAATACAAAAAAATAATAATATTGCGTGCAGGGGAAATAGGGGCTACAAGTAACAGGGGTAAGAAGTAACAAGCGAGTTGCGGCCTAATTATAACCATTCTAGGTACGTATTAACAGTATTCGAAATCTTTGAGTGGTCAAAGATTTGGAATATTGTTGATACGTAGGAACAATGTTTATAGTTTGGTGGCAAACCGCCCGGTCCTTCTTACCCCGCTATTACTTGTAGCCCCTATCGCCGCTACAAATAAGTCTCCACCGTTCGACAAAAGATGGCCCCACAAGGAGGTTATGGTTGAAATTGTCAGATGTAAAATGTCATTTCGTAAGGCTGGACATTTGGCAAGACCGTAACCTTGAAATATTAGCGATTTTGTATCAGCATCACATATTTTTTTCGTGCGAAAATGTCGAGTTTTGAGTCGAATAAGCGACGACGACTCCAAAGACGACGACGACGACGACTCCAAGACTAAACCAAAGACGGAAAATACTGAACCAAACACCACGACAAATACCGATAATACAAGCAAAGATGACGACAAAAAGTAGACCAAAGAACAAGATTTGGAAGTGCGGAGGTTGTGAAAAAGTATACAAAGAACCGATATGTGAGGACTGGATCGAGTGTTTGAACTATGAACCTTGGTGGCATGAGAAATGCACCGCTCTTATGTGCCGGTATGTAGTGATATATATATATATATATATATATATACAGGGTGTCCCATTTTAATCTTACACCTGAATTTTCTCGAAAAATATTGCTCGGACGAACTATTGTGTGAACAAAACTTCTAGGGATTGAACGTTTGAAAAAAATTTATTTGAGGAGCCAAAATTCAAAATAGTGGCGTTACAAAGGCTGACATGTTTTTTTCAAACGGAAACGTAACTTTTTTTCATTGCCAAAAAATTTGTCAGCTGAAAACTAAAAACTTTTGTTGAAGAAATTTTTTGATAAAGTTCATAGTTTTCAAGTGAGAACATCATTTTCAATTATTTCAGATGTATCCAGGATTTTTGTGTGGGTGTGTGTGTGTGTGTGTGTGTGTGTGTGTGTGTGTGTGTGTGTGTGTGTGTGTTACACACACACACCCACAAAACGGCCCTTCTCAGGGCCAGGAATGCTAGACAGACAACCTCCACGTGGTGTATTCTGGGTAACGCGAATAGTCTGCAACAGACTCAGCCATGCAACCTCCTACGCTTTGGCTAACGCAAATGCCGGTGGTAGGGACAATTAGACTAAATGTCTCACGGCAAGCCGCTCAATGTTGTATTTTCGAATGTATCACCACTTGAACAAAAAAAGAATCAAATTTTTTTGTTGAAAATTTTGGTTTTTTTTTGTTTTTTTTTGTTTTCAAATCTGGACGATATTTCATGAGAAAATTTTGGAGGAAAATCGATGAAAAATAGTTTTTTCCATTTTAATAGCGTTTGTGCCATTTTCAGGCCCAAAAACGTGTTTCTTTAAATCCTTGATGAACTTTGATCACGATGGGTAGAAACACACACACACACACACACACACACACACACACACACACACACGCGCGCGCGCGCGCACACACACACACACACACACACACACACACACACACACACACAAATCCTGGATACATCTGAAATAATTGAAAATGATGTTCTCACTTGAAAACTATGAACTTTATCAAAAAATTTTTTCAACAAAAGTTTTTAGTTTTCAGCTGACAAATTTTTTGGCAATAAAAAAAAGTTATGTTTCCGTTTGAAAAAAAAAATGTCAGCCTTTGTAACGCCGCCATTTTGAATTTTGGCTCCTCAAATAAATTTCTTTCAAACGTCCCCCTTCAATCCCTAGAAGTTTTGTTCCACACAATAGTTCGTCCGAGCAATATTTTTCGAGAAAATTCAGGTGTAAGATTAAAATGGGACATCCTGTATATATATGAGGCGTTCCTACCATTTCGAATGGTCAAAAAGTTGTCCACTCGCAAAAAAATGAAATTTTGTCAAATTATTTAATTATATGAAAAAAAACAGTGTAAATTTTTTCAAAATTTTTGGATCGCATTTGCTCGAGTTTTTTAAAATTTCAAAATATTCAAAATACCGTTATATCTCGTGAGCATTTGATTTAACAGAAAAATGTTTGAGACAAAAAAGTTGCAATTTTACATAAACTTTGTGAACAAATTTTATTTTGCAATTTTCGAGTTTAAAAAATGCCCATTTTCACCAAAATGATACAAAAATATTTTTTTTCGGACGGTATGTCACTTTTGATTTTTCTCAAAAAATTCCAGAAACTACTCTGACGTGTGTACAGTAACACCTATTTTTTCAGAGTGGCTCGATTCGTTGTTCCAAAGCTGTGCTTTGTTTTATTATTATGATATTTTTTTTTTTAGACAAATCAATTATTATTATAAATTATTCTCTCCCAAATTTTTCTCACATTTTTCAGGTAATAAACATCCATAACAGTAATAATTTTTTTGAGCTTAATCATAAATGTTCGGTTGGGCTTCTGATTGTTGGGTCGCCAAGACATTTTCACGATCAGCCGATAATGGATGTTCTCGAGTCGTCGACGTTGACGCTCTACCAGTTTGATGTAGAACAAAAACTGCTGATTGGATCGCTGATCTACACACACCATACAAATAATTGCCCGCGCTTATAGATGGTATTTTCTGTAGAGCACTGGCCGATGGGCGTCGTAGTGATTTTTTTTGCGTGCCCGGGGTGCTTTCCCAGTGGGTCGCAGCACCGAATGAATTGCGCCGACATATTATTCGTTGATGCCATCATCAAAATAATTACTCGTGAATTAGTTTGTAACAAGGCACTCGAGAAACCATCAAGAAAATTCAAAGGAAGCATATGACTTCTTTGCTTGGCTCACACCGTGCAACCTAGTGTAACAAAATAAAAACACACTGAGAACTCCGATAGTACTTTGGCATGGAGGGGGAATGTTGACAAACTGAAGGATGTAGAAGGCATTTGACGGCGCACATTACTCTGTATGACAATGTTTATATTGGGCGGTCAACGATACTTTGTATCACATTTTACATATTGCAGGAGGACGTTACTTTGTATCACAATTTTCATGTTGGACGACGAACGTTACTTTCTATGGCAAGGTTAACTTTGTATACCTTACCGATAATTTATGATTAAGCTCAAAAAAATTATTACTGTTATAGATGTTTATTACCTGAAAAATGTGAGAAAGATTTGGAAGAGAATAATTTTTAATAATAATTGATTTGTCTAAAAAAAAATATCTCATAATAATGAAACAAAACACAGCTATGGAACAACGAATCGAACCAGTCTGAAAAAATAGGTGTTACTCTACACACTTCAGAGTATTTTCTGGAATTTTTTGAGAATAATCAAGCGTGACATACCGACCGAAAACAACATTTTTGTATAATTTTCGTAAAAATAGGCATTTTTTAACTCGAAAAATTCAAAACCAAATTTTTTCACAAAGTTCATGTAAAATTGCAACTTTTTTGTCTTAAACATTTTTCTGTTAAATCACAAGATATAACGGTATTTAAATCACAAGATATAACGGTATTTAAAAAATTTTGAAATTTCGAACTCGGGAAAATGCGATTCAAAATATTTCAAAAAATTTACACTGTTTTTTTCCATATAATTAAATAATTTGACAAAATTTCAATTTTTTTTTAGAATGGACAACTTTTTGACCGTTCGAAATTATATGGAACGCCTCATATATATATATATATATATATATGTGTGTGTGTATATATATATACATATATATATATATATATAGACACACATATAGTATACTTTATACACTTACGTGCACGAATTAAGGGATTTTAAAAAAATTCCAAATTTTCTGATGATTTTCAACAAGGTATAACGCGGAGAAAAAGGGTCGTATAGAAAATTAAAGGAAAGAAAATTGTAGCTTCGAGTGTCTAGTTTTCAGATCTGGACTGTAATTTTTTTTTAGCGTATGCGGTTTTCTAGTAATCATCCGAAAACCAACGAATTTTTTTTTTTTCCAAATTATTGCTCGTCTTTAAAATGGTCTGTGGAGTTCAATATTTTTTTTTATCATGCGACCATAAAACTCTTTTAGACAATTTAATCAGCTTTAATTTGACCTTTTAACAAGCTCTGTACGATGATATGGCGCTGAGTAATCGTCGATCAAAGCAAAAAAGTCCATTTTCGCTTTGACAATCAATTACTCAGGAACTAATAGTCGTACAGAAAATAAAAGTAGGGTTTTGGTAACTTCAAAACATTCCCTATGAAATGCATATAGTGGCTGTTGATAAAAAAATGTATTAGGAGTAATGGTGTTGACTGAAAAAAGTTAAAAATTTGCGAATGTAAGGATATTTCGAAAAATTTGTATGACTTTGGATAAAATGCATGAACGAAGGATATCGCCCGTAATTTTTTAACCTCAAAGTGTCCCCAAAAAACCCTCAAAGTTGCAAAGCGCTGCGATTTTTTTTTCTTAGTGCCGCGAAGGTTTAAATTTATCGTTCCTGTCAAAAATCACCGTAACAAGCAATTTTTCGATTTTTATTAATTTTTCAACTTCAAAATGGTTTTTTTAAGCGATAATGCGTAATTTTTCTATTCAAAGACATCAATCACCAAGAACAAATAAAAGAAAAAAAAATGTCAAGAAAAATTGTCTTTGTCAAAAAACTTCGACCTGAGTACGACCGTCTTGAAGTAGGGTTACGATGCGAGCCACATCTGTGGAAGCTAAGTGTCGCCTTGGCATCAAATGGCAAAAAAATTGAAACAAAAAAAAATTGAAATTGTTAGGATAGTTTTGAAAAAAAAAAACTGGTTTTTGTGTTTGCTATGAAAGTGTATATTTCAACGATTGAAGCTGCAAAAAATTAAAAGTTCGAGATTTGTGTAAAGAGAATCATCAGTCGACCGTAAGGGAGTAGATCAACCTTTTTAAATTAATTTTCGAACTGACATTGAAAACAACGGTCGTTAGACTGGTAAAAAAATCGACCGAACATTTTTTGACAAGAGGAGAGTATCTTTAACACGTGAAAAAAAAAACATTTAAAAAATCAAAATTGAAAAAAAAATCTGAAATTTTTTTTCTCGAAACTTTTTTATTTATTTTTTCTTGGTAATTGATGTCTTCGAATGGAAAAATTACGCATTATTGCTTTAAAAAACTATTGTGAAGTTGAAAAAATGTATGAAAATCGAAAAATTGGTTGTTACGGTAATGTTTGACAGAAACGATAAATTTAAACCTGCGGGGCACTAAGAAAAAAAATCGCAGCCCATTGCAACTTTGAGGATTTTTTGCGGACACTTCGAGGTTAAAAACTTACCGACGATATCCTTCGTTCATGCATTATATCCAAAGTTATACCAAATTTTCCAAATATCCGTAAATTCGCAAATTTTCATCTTTTTTTCACTCAACATCATCACTTCGACATTTTTTTTTGTTATCAACAGCCACTAATTGCATGTTATAGAGAATGTTTTGCAGTTTCCAAAATCCTACTTACATTTTCTGTACGATCATTAGTTCCCGAGTAATTGATTGTCAAAGTTAAAATGGACTTTTTTGCTTTGATCGACGATTACCCCGCGCCAAGTCATCATACGGAGCTCGTTAAAAGGTTAAAAGGTTAAATTGAAGCTGATTAAATTGTTTAAAAGAGTCTTATGGTCGCATGATAAAAAAAAAATTTGAAGTCCGCAGACCATTTTAAAGACGAGCAAAGATTGGGAAAAAAAAATTTTCGTTTGTTTTCGAATGACTACTTAAAAACCGTGTACGCCAAAAAAATGTACAGTCCAGATCTGAAAACTAGACACTTGAAGCTACAAGTTTATTTTTTGTTATTTTCTGTATGACGATTTTTCTCCGAGCTATCTCTTGTTGAAAATCGCCCAAAAATTTGGTATTTTTTAAATATCCCTCAATTTTTGTGAGTAGTGTGTGTATATATATATATCGCATCCTGCCCAAACAATAAATCGTCCATGAAAGATCGAATGTAGCTGGTGCAACATCTTCTTCAATATCAGACATATTTGCCTCACTTGGTCGCATGTAGAACACGAGATCGCGTGTTCATCATTCTTGCCCGCTAACTTGCTTCGTTCAGTCAAATAATCGTGTTTTAATACTTGACGAAATGGCAGAGGGAATACACGTATGAAGACAAATATTAAAGGAACCTCCGTGGCAACTCGCAAGGGGAGGTAATTGGGTACCGAGAAGCATGCTAAGGGATACGCAAATCCCCTTTTTGTTTGTCCTGCTTCACAATCCTCACTTCTCCCTCTCTCTCACATACAACCGCTACTGCCTTCCTCCGATCCTAGGTCTTCCTCAATACGTTACACTATAACGAATCCTCGTACAAGAACAGAAATTGGCTTTTAGACAGACGGAAACACATTTTCTCTCACCCTTTCACCACCTACCCATTATATATCTCCCTCGCTTTCCCGCATGCCCTGTGAATTAGTAGGTCCGATTACTCACTTGCACAGGCAGAAAGCAATCTCCATGGAGTGCTTGTGATTGGCCTTCTTGTAGAAGTGTTGAAGGGCGTTCATGCACTCGTTACGTGCACAGTTCGAAACATCGCAGTGGTCCAGCACCAGTTGGAGAAGACTCCGACATTCCGTATCGTTTCTGTATTCAAGTTTATTAGATCACGATAATAATAATATGCAATATATACTATCCTATGTTAGTATCATTATACAATCGAATCAAATGAAAATATCGTTATACTAGGTAGTTTTTTAAAGATCTGGCCGTGACGTTCCGAGTTAAATAAGTCCAAAACATGCGTCGTTGATACGTTATACCCGGTCTCAAAATCGAATCGTGAATTCGAATTATTAATTAAAGAAGCGTTCATCATTAGGTTGGCTTCCTGGACGTTTGAATGAGATTTATGTTTTTATTTTTCGTTGTACAGCGACGAGTACTTACAGGAAAAAACAGACTCACCTGCACATCGTGTAAGCGTGATGACAAGTGCTAGAGACTACGAGCCTGACAGGTTGACGAGGTATTGTTCCGTCGATGTCGGATCCTCCAAGACTTCCCGAATTACTCATGCCTACAGAATTTATTAATACAGTGACAAACTTGGACATAAATACGAGCTTTCCATTTTTTTAACCATTAACGATAATGCTCAATGTAGTAATCGTAACAATTATGACCCATAAAAAAATTTGCAACTGGTCTGACAATGGCTCAGTACTGCGTCAACTCTCCTGTATGGCTGGCCATTCGCTGGCATAAATGTCGGTCCATTAATAAACCATTATCCGAATGATATCCTCGAGCCACGACTGGCTACCGATATCGTACCGACATTGGAATTAAAACCGGCCCGACACTAGTGCCAAGGTTGGCTCACATTACAGCGAATATCATACCAGCGTTGGTGCCGACGCTCGTGCCAAGTTCGGCCCATGTTTCAACCAACATTGTGCCAGCGTTGATATTAAAACAGACCCGACGCTTGTCCCAACGTTGGCCCAAGTTCTCGCCAATATCGTACCAAGTTTGGTCTGGTCCGTTATCAATAATACTTCGATAATGCCCCGAGTGTCGACCACTATTATATTATGTCAGTATTTTATTGATATCTATGGTAGCGCACTGTGATAAAATAATAATTTTTCGGAATTACATAAATATTATAACTCATGATTATTGAATTCAGGTACAAATTGCATAATTTATAACTTAAGCAGTCTTAGAACTGAACGTGGGGAAATAAATGGCGGGCAGTACTGGTATATGATCGGCTCCAGTAGCCCAACAGTCGGCTCTCAGGCGGTAGCCGATACTGGTCCGACAGTGGTATAATACTGGATACCGGGATTATATATGGCCGTACGGCAATCAATGGTTAAGAGAACTGGCCCATGGTCGGCTCAAGTAATCTGTCCCAGCTGCCGGCTCTTGGTCGTTAACCGGAACTGTCCCGACATTGGCGTTATGCTGGATGCCGGGCTTTGAAAAGAGGATCGGTTGGGAAATGGCAAAACCATTGTGCCAACGTTATGCCAACACTGGTTACGGACAGTTGGCTCCCCTGTAGTGGACCGGACATCGGCAGTATTGTTTGTGTTGACAATTTTTTCATCCGCATAATGATAATAGTATTAAAGATAAAAAAAATTATTTGAGTTTCAATAATAATATATTTCAGATAATGTTCCGAAAACCCTCAACTTCCGAGCGAGCTGAAATTTTGCACAAACCTTCCTTTTAATATTTCAAGACAACCCGCTAACGGGATTTTCGGCGACTCGTAATAGTTTTGGAGATATTCCATTTTGAAGTTTTTTTCTAACGCGCACTGACTATATCTATATCTGTAGCAGATATCTCTCATTCGTATCAAGAGACGCGGCAGCGTCTTGACGCAAAGTAATTTTTAAAAAATCGTTTGGCTCCATTGACTCGATACGACACCACTGCTTGTGAGCACCACCGACGCCAACCATACGCCGCCGCGACTCTTTATACAGTAAGACGGGCTTTAGCAGACGACGTTTCAACTTTGATTCGATATTACGAAAAAACGCGGCGACGAATCAAAAATTGAACGACATTTTACCAATGAAATACGATTTTTTGATATCGATCCGTCTACTCAATCTTGGGACCTCATAATATTCGACCGAAAATCCGAACGATTTTTTGACGACGAAAATTATTCCACAGTCGTCGATTTGTTGTGGCGAATAAAGTCCCTCGGTCGTGTCGTATCATACACTACATACGTCCATTTATGTATCACTTGTTATGTCCAAACGTAGAGGCGGGTGCGGGATGATGGGTTCACTTGACTCGTAGAGTTACACTCAATACTTCTTTATTCCCGTTTTTAATAATTCGGTACATTGTTCGCCGGCCCAAGTGCCTCTTACGGCAGCTGGGGGAGGAGTGGCCTCGCGGGGCGATGCGATAAAGGTGACTGACTATGTCGGTAATATCACATTCGCGGTTACCCCCACTACATCACTTCACACTTTCTCCCATCCATTTACACTAGCGGCAAAAAGTTTCTGGACAAAAGTTTAAAAGAGTGCCGGAACGGTTTTCTATGCCATTTCGCCGGTACTTGACCTAGGCCAATTTAATAAACGGCATTTTAAAGAAGAGGAATTTACCTTCATATTGGCTTTTTTCAAAAATGTTTACGATTCTTTTTACAATTAGCACCCAGTTTTGGAAACGACTATTTTTCGTCGTTTTCTTTTGTTCCTTTTTGAGTGGACCCCGTTTGCAGTAAAAAAAAAATGTACGCATTTCTTCGACCAAAATCATGAAGCAACAAGACAACGACCCAAAACATATTATTACAAAACTCTGCTCGGAGTATCTTGAATCGAAGCAAAAAAGTGGCGAGCTTCAAATTATGCAATGGCCTCCTCAGTCTCCCGATCTCAATCCCATAAAACTGATGTGGAATGAAATGGATCGGCAAGTGTGCAGTCGCTTATTCATCCGCCGAAAGTCTATGGGATTTCCTACAAAAATCTTGGAAAGAAACACCCCGAGAGATTTTCCAAAAACTTGTGGAGGGGATGCCGCGTGTGGTAAAGAGCGTGCGGTCGGCGAGTGGGCGTTTCTTCGACGAGACCAAAGCTTAATATGTAAGTCAAAAATTTTATGATATTATTGTTATGGTATTCAGATTAATTGGGCTTTGACCGGAAGTAGATGAAAAAAAAAAATTGTGAAAAAAAAATCTGAAAATATTTTGTAAACTCACTAGAAGCAATGCAACTTTTTTGCTATCCTGCGTTTTTGTTGTAAATCTCATCGTTTTCGTACTCCGGAGCAATTTTCAAATTATCTATTTTTTCACAAAAAACGAAATGTTGTTGGAAAAAAATCGTAGAAATTTTTTTAAAAAAAGGAAGTTAGGCTTCCCCCTTTATGATTTTGGTCGACGAAATGCGTAAAAATGTTGTCTTACTGCAAACGGATTCCACCCAAATAGGAACAAAAGAGCGACGAAAAATTGTCGTTTTCAAAAATGGGTGCTAATTGTAAAAATAATCGTAAAATTTTTTAAACAAAGCCAAAATAAAAGTACATCCCTCCTCTTTAAAATACCGTTTATTAAGTTGGTCTAAATCAACTAACGGCGAAATGGCATAGAAAACCATTTCGGCACTCTTTTAAACTTTTGTCCGGAAACTTTTCGGCGGTAGTGTCAATATGTAGACGCTCGTGCAGCCTTGAGCGTAGTCCTGAGGGCCTGTGCACATGGCGTATTCCTACGCGCGTAAAAAATACGCCGTGTGTAAAGGCGCCCCTGGTTTCTCGTACCGCCGGGCAGTTGCGTGGGTCAGGATCACGGCGGTTTCCCTTGTTAGATTGACTTACATCGTTCTTCTACACTTGAAGTTTCTCGGCATCTTCGAACAGCAAAATTGATGAAAATTAACAAGTAAGTTTACTCACGGTGAAAGTGCGACTCGAAAAGTGTTTCTCTTTTGTTCTTACCGACGACGATGCTAACTGTCGCCTCTACGCGACAACGCGCGACGGCGGCGCGCGAAATTCACGAATTCTCCAACATCGACGTTATTTTCCCGTAACCGCAATTATATGCATACTAGGTGCGCAACTAAGTTCCCGGGTTTCACACATGGATGGCGCTAACAACACATAGTAGTCGGCATACAGGTCTAAAATTGGGTGTCTTTATAGCTTGGCCATCTGTTAAGAATACCCAGTCGTAATATAAACAAATATCGCAACACAACGACCTTTTTTCTAACCTTGAAAATGTCAAAGTTTGTGCTAAATAAACAGCATTTCCGGGAAGCGGAAAACCAGTTCCGGAATTTTGCTTTTGCGGCACAACAGAGAGAGTTTCCTGCATCGAATTGTTACTGACGATGAAAAATGGATATATTTCGAGAATCCTAAACGCAGAAAATCGTGGCTTTCACTTGGCGAAGCGTCAACATCGACGGCACGGCCAAATCGTTTCGGAAAAAAGATAATGCGCTGCGTCCGGTGGTGGGACCAGAACGGAATCGTGTACTATGACCTGCTGAAACAGGGCGAAACTATCAATGGGCATCGCTACCGACAACAACTAATAAATTTGAACCATGCATTGCTCGAAAAACGGCCAGAATGGGACACGAGACACGAACGTGTGATATTGCGACACGACAACGCTCCGTGCCATCTCAGTTCCATCGTCCAGGACACTATAAAAACACTGAAATGAGATCTGCTATCGCACCCGCCGTATTCGCCAGACCTGGCCCCCCCTTCAGACTATCACTTGTTCCGATCAATGGCACATGGCTTTAGTGGGCTATACTTGGCCAATTACGATGCAGTACAAAATTGGTTGGGCGAATGGTTTCAGTGCAAAGACGCGTCTTTTTATCGTCGCGGTATTTATATATTGCTAATGAGATGGAATAAACGTGTAAATAGCAAGGGACAATACTTCGAATGAACCATTTTTTAAATTTGTCTTGAAGTTTTCGATTTTTAATTGGTGAAAAAACCCGGAAACTTAGTTGCGCGCCTAGTATCGTCGTGTATCCTCGAATTTTGATAGCACAATTTTCATAGTATTTATTCGTGAAAAATCGCAGATACGGTGTTTTCAGATGATCCGTAGCCATTGTCATTACCCCTCTAAATCCTCGATTCTTTGAGCAGTATGCGACCGAAATGAAGCACAAAAGTTCTACACGCTTTTCCTATGAATGCTAAATTGACACTTCTCAAACGCGGATAATTTGTGAACCTGTAGCAATTCTTCGACAGCGTGACCCTGATGACCGAGTGTACTATTGGTATAGCATAGAGAGATTGTGCGCTCCGGTGTACATGTATGGTAGTAACCGCTACATGCAAATGTACGTGTTACTAGCATGGTACCGGTACACTGTACGATAGTAAAACATACCGATACTGTATCCTTACTATATAAACAGCGGTGCTGATACCGTACGCACAAACGTGATAGGTAGGGTACCTAGGCTATCATGTAGGAACCAGAACTAATGTAGCGTCGGTTTAGCGTCTAGATGGACCATTGAATTAAATAGCAGACATGAGTATATGTGGTGTGTCATATGTCTATCTCCTTGCCGTACACTTGCGGCATTTAACCTCGACATACATATGATATCCTATTTGCGAACCGATGATATTTTATAAGTGATGTACAGTGATATACACGGATCAAATGGGAGTTGTCAAATAGGCCAATAACGTGTGACTATGTGTGCGTATGCGCGCACCTGTGTATGTGTTATAAGACACACAATCATAATAACACTTTTATATATAGATATGGATTGATTTATAATTGATTAGATCTGATCACACGTGGGCAAGCATGTTCAGCGATCATCATATAGAGCTTGGATGAATTCGAGTATAATTCCATATCTGAGCAGATATTTTCAGACCTGATCATGTACGACTTGGGTTTGGTTGCGTATTCATCCATACCTGGTTGGATATGTTCATGCATGCGCGCACATATTCTAGTCTGATCATGTGCGAGCTCGTATGTAGTCGTGAATTGTACTATATCTGGTTAAACATGACCACACATGGGCAGGCATGTTCAGCTATAAATTCATATCTGCACATATTTGCTTATGCGCGATCATATCTGACCAGATATAGAGCTACCCCTGAGCGCATAAAAATACATGTATGTTCATCTTCGACCATGCATGATCAGATAAGATTCATTTATGTTGCAGATAAACACCTACATGAGCATATATGCTCAGATATGACCATTTTTCCCCGGGTATAGATGTTGCCATTCAAATTTCCATCGATACAAAAAGGACCAATAATTTTAGTACCTATCATTCCGCACCATAGATTCACAGACCATTGTCTCTGGTATTCAACCTGCTGCAGCTAATGTGGATTTTCCGTTGTCCATAAATACATGTTATGCACATTGACGTTCCCATGATTGGTGAATGTTGCCTCATCAGTAAATAAAACGGTATTAAGAAATTGCTCATTGTTTTCGATCTGACGTTGAACCTTTCGACAAAACTCTACGCGATTCATGAAGTCGTTCCCATGCAATTCTTGGCGAAGACTAACATGGTATGGGTAAAATTTGTGACGGTGTAAAATGCGAAGTAAGCTGCTCCTCCTAATGCCAGATTCATTTTCAATTTGTCGCGAACTAATGTGAGGATCTCGAGACACACTTGCGAGCACAGCGATTTCCATTTCTTCATTCGTTACGCGTTTCTGGCGTACACTACTACGGACACTTAAACTACCGGTTTGCCTAAGTTTATCGCACACATTTTTTAATGTTTGACGCGAAGGCTGAGACCGATGTAGATATCGTTCAGCATACAAGGTTTAGCCCAATGGCGTTCAGCATACAAGGTTTAGGTCAATCCCCTTAAGGGGCGAGCCCGGACACCTCGGTGAGTAGTAGCGACACCGCCGCGCCCGCAGTGCTGATCGACCAATATCGACGAGAGGAGGGCTCGTCAATTGAAATTGGTACGTACTCGTAGTCACGAGGATCTGACCAATGATCAAGAATGGTACCGCGGGGGCTCGTCTGTCTACTGTCCTACGGGACGGAACTAGCCGATGTGGTTGGATTCGCGGGGGCAGTGGTTGGCCGCATGCTGGTCTGAGTTACGTTGCTTTAAACTCGGGGAGCAACCCGCAGAGTTGTTAGAGTGTTGGAGTGTCACTCGGCTCTACCAGTAGTTGCACGAGGACCTCTCTTCGGAATGTAAACTGGAAGGCCTGCATATGGTTGTCGCGCTGATCGGGCGTATCCCGACTCCTCGCTCATGGGAGCCATGTAGTTAGGGTCCTCCGACTAGGTACTGCACGTTAAATCAAAGGACATTATCTGTGGCTATAAATTCTGTAGCTTTGTGCTATTTTATTATTTAGTAGTCTTTCTGGACATGATTCAATAATGGTTCGTAATTTTTTTTTCTCCTAGAATCGGATGCCTTTAAATTGACGGCTGGCATTTCTACAATGTTTCGTGCACGTAAAGGCCCATCGTCGAAGATTCGTATCATAAGCAGGTAGCTTTTTGTTAAAGATGTCGATAAAATTATTCAACGTGTAGTGAACTATTTTTGTTGACTTTTCTGTGTACGTGCCACCCTTATTCATACTATAAGTTTACCGGCATAACGGCCGCACCGATTCGACCTTTCTTAGTTTCGTTTTAACAGAAGCAAGAAAGAAAGAAAATGTTCTCCAGTGTTATCTTCAACTGCGGCTGCTTCGTGAATTCCAAGTGGTGAAGGAAAATCCAACTTAGTTTCGGTTTCGTTTCCATAGGTTGATATATCGCTTTTATGAACGTATTCTTCAAATCCTTACTGAACTGTTTTTCCTGCTCGGTGATTGCAGTTTGAGGCAACTTCATAGCACTTATCATTATGAACAGTATTTGAATAATTTTCAGGGGATTATACCATTCATTTTTACCCGTATTTGAAACTCAAGGCGCATGGATTGCGGCTTCTCCATCGAAGACTGCCGCAATCATTAACGTTACCAAATTCATATAATCGGATATGAAATTTATCAGCACACTTATATTTGGAGAACGGAAAAGAAAGGACGACATATGCTACAATTAAACCATAATAATGGAAGCTTATCTCAACGTTGTTGTCTTCTCTTATATGCCGGTTACCTCCATGTAACCGCTTTCTGCGCTTACCGCTAATGCTTTTTTTTTTAGAAAAATGTTGCTTATGCAAGCGGACATCATAGACGTATCTTCCTTTATATACTGACAAATCGTATCTTCATTTTTAACTTTCCTTAACAATCGCGTAGCTCGAAAAAAATAAGGATGTTTCCTGCTTCACTCGTTTTTATATCTTATCTTTTTCACGATTTTGAAATAAAATGAACAAAAATTAGGATCGTCGATCGAAAATCTATTTTAAATTTCAGTGGCAACATTTTTTCTTCAAAACAAAGTGGCAATAGAAAAAAAATATTGAATTTTTTCTCACCAGTTTTGTTACCGCATCTGCATCTGTTACATAAAAGCGAACATTTATGCAGTGATAACTTTTTTTCATCGCTCCTTTTACGAGCAGATAATGAAAAATGATGTAATATTTGAGAGTACTGTAAACTTAGTTACGGTTAGGGGGATGGATTTTTTCGTATATTTACGATTGTAAAACGGCTGCTTTTAAGTCCACAAAGTTAGCCAGTTATTGCAAAAGTCTATTCAATTTTTTATTTCTTTTCTTTAAGCTATTTCTGCATTCATATTAGCGAAAAATTAAAGAGTGCTTTTCATTCGTTAATTGAGAGATGCCAACTGAATTAAAAAAAAAAACATGTGTCGGCTATATTTCCCCTTCTGCACATGTACACAGTCACATTGCAATGAGGTGAAACTTTTTGTAGGTACTCATGCAATAAATTTATTATTGGAAGGAACAATGCGGAAATTGTTGTTATATTTATCGTTATCATCGTGAGTATAATCGAAGAATCCAATATTTTTTTCCACTTCAATTTTATTTTTATTATATTCCTTCACAAGTTATGGCCAAAAAACGAAGACAAAAAACACAAAATCAGTAGGGCGCGTTGAGCTCTTCAAAATGGCGTTTCAGCGGAACAAAAATCATCGTATAGAATATACTGACTCATTTTACTTTCGTGTTAAATCACTTCGATTTCTGCATTTTTTAAATACCGCAGGGTGAGACTCTTCAAGACCGCACGGTGAGAGTCTTGGTCTTGTCTGAGGGAGTGAGGGGTGGAGCGAGTGTATTTTAGATCAATATTGAAGAAGGTCATCAAACGTTCTTCTATTGACACGAATTTAACCAGGTATCGCAAACGGTTAGCCGATTATACGCCGTACTGGCTAAAAATCAAAGAGCGTTTTGCACCCCTTGATTGCGAGATATCGGGAAAACAAAAACACGTATCCGCTACTTTTTCATCCTCTACACGGGTCACAATTTACGTCCCCATCGTATGAAAACTTTTGAAGATACGGATAAAAAAATATCATTTTAGAAAACAACATGTGAGGTTTGATGTTATTTTCACCACTCGTATCTCCAATGTATAGTACTCGAAAATAATGAAACCTTATGGCTATTTGAAATTCCTTCGCATCTTGTTTCGTTGAAGAGTTATTGCCGAAAAACGAAAAACAACAACTGTTTTGACCCACTCTACAAACACGTCATATTTCATTAATATCGGGGCCGGGGGGGGGGGGGGGGGCTCGAGATGTTTAATTTTCAGTTTATAGAATGAAAATTCCGTTTGGCGGCATTTATTGTATATATCTTCTCATGGGTCTTTGCACATTTTTTACGCACGTTGAAGCTGGATGAAGCGAGTCATCTTTGTCTGATAGTATCCCGCGCCCGGCGACCTTATATCGACAATTCGTCACTGATTGCCTCGAATATCTTTTGAATCCTCATAGCAACGTTTTATACGGAAATACGTAGGGGATTTTTGGTAGCTCTTTCCGACAAATATTATTTCCAGCGATTTTTTTCCGAAAACGATTTCTTTCTAAAATGCACCATTCTAAAAAAAACGATATTTGTTTGCTTTTTCGCGCATTTCGGAGGCAAATTTTATCTGCAACTCAAATTATTTATAATTTCTGTTCCGGGTAAAAGATTGGAGAAGAAATCTTGCTGGTTGTTGGAGATCACCGGACAAAGGTGACTCGCGTCATCCAAACTCAACGACCCAACTTCGTTAGAAAAACTTGTAAAAAATTTGCAACAATACTTTCAGATATGTAAAATAAAGGCCACTAAACGGAATTTTTATTCTCCCCACTAGGTATCCGTAAAAAATTCGCAAAACTCACCTTTTTTCCGCGCTCTAGATTGGTAGTCTTGTTTAGATTTCATATATATATATATATATATATATATATATATATATATATATTTGCATTATATCAACTTGATTGAAAAGCAACACAGCGAACAATAAGGTAATCCAGCATTATCATATCTTGGTCATTATGGGTATGAAAAGAGCCATACGCCTTGTCAATAAATGCATTCTGAAATGACGAAACCTACATATATTTTAGCGAGATGTCACCTGACCGAACGGGAAAGCAACGAAATTCAAAGCACGATTCGTGTAATCGGGTTTTACTCCCGTTGCCCTCTTCCGCCCCTTGCCACACCTCAATTTTGGATGCATTTGTCAAGTTACCTTGATCGACGAAACCCTCGAAAGCCTCCCGTAGGTCGAAGAGTCGATCTAGCGGCAAGGACGATCCATTATTGTCAAAATGATAATCATGGTCGAAACGACCTACGACGACCCCGCGCTCATAGTAGTAGGTGGGACGCGGTGCGTGTGCCTTGGTGCCGTAGTTCTTATCCCAATGCCAAGATGGTGGCGGGGCCGGATGTGCGACGCGAATGGGTGCTTCTAGGTTTGGCGAGCTCGAGGGTATGTGTGCAAGTGCTGGATGGTTTCTTTCTGACATCACTTCGGGGTAATCGTAATGATTTTCTACTCCGTGTCGATTCGGCTGCTGACGATCGCGATGACGCGTATACGGCACGCCTTGGTGCTGACGGTGGTGGCTCTTGTGCTGTTCGAGGTCGTGCGTTTTTTGTTGGGGATGCTGGGACTGCGGGTTTTGGTGCTGGTGGTCGGTGCTCGAAGCGTGATCATGCTTTGCCTGATTCGAATAGTCAGGACGGAAGGATGAAGATGATGAAGAAAAAGAAGAAGCGGATGAGGATGAAGAGAAGTCGTTGCCACTGGCTATCCCTATGTCAATCCTACGTCCTTCCTGTGACCTTGTACGTTGCTGATCCTCGTACACTTCGCCACTACCGACGCGATCGTAAATCATACCACGACGATCATCGTTATCATCGTACGAGGCGTCGGAGCCACCGGTTTCGCTTCCAGGATCACCGTCACGATGGATATAAGTCCCGTAGCCGGTATAGAGGGTGATCCGGGAAGTTCCGGTTCGACTACCACCTCCCGGTAACTCCGGTACCTCGTGGTCCTCACTCGAAGCTCGGTTATTGACGCCGATTCGTGACACCTCCTCGCCTCGACGATTCTCGAACGTATGGCCTTCGTAACTATCATAATATGAAGTTTTCCCGGTCGCCGAAACACCGGGAAAGAGAAAATAGGGATACATACTGGTCGGGGGCAACCAGATCTCCTGAAAATTCTCCTGCTGGGGATCGAACGGATATAGGGCCGAGTCTGTCCCGGATAGATCTACGGACGCGGAGGAGGGCAGAAAATCTGAAACACAGAAACAAAAGACCGCGAGCGAATGGATTAAGGACGGTGGAATTTTTGGACAGTGAAATTGTCGGTGATTACTGTCTTAGTGATTGTTTTATCTGTTTCTCTGTGTGTAGTGGCCGTATCCGATCGCACCTGCATAGTGGTCCGCCCGATCCGAATGCGTCCTGTGCCTGGCCGTCTGCTACACGTCACCGTCTGCGTGACCACGCTCTACGCGTCAGCGCCCACGCGGGAGCTTGCGCATGCTCCTGCGCTAGCGCACAGACATGCGCATGCGCTTCTGCATTCAATGTATGCGTGTGTACATGTACCGTTCGTTCTTCGTTTTCTGTGGTTGCGTACACCAAACGACGCGACAACCCCGGGGAGTAAAGGACGACGGATACAGGAACTTTGGTCGTATACCTATCGCGAGAAATTTCTCGCCAACCATTCAATCAAGTTTCTCATTAAAAATTCCATCTGTTACCATTTTCCTCATTGCGACCGTCAATTGAGGAAAATAAAATTCCTTTATTTGCTTTAACTTATTCGCTTCGACGACGACGACAAATTTCTCTGTGAGCATGTGTACACTGGATTCAACGTTCTTTCTGTCTCTGTTGACCAAGCACTGGATTCAGAATGAGATATTTATTGTTGCGAGAAAAAAATGAACTAAAAATTGACATTTGTGATGTTGATAAAAACATCGCACATAAAACCATCACAAAACAAAAATAATCCCGTCAAATAGTCAAATTGTGTTTATGATTTTTACAACAATCAACGATTAACCCTGGAAACTATTCTCTTCTAGTTTTCCAATTTTTCATTATAGGTTGCAATAGTTGTTTTTCATAAATTCGAGATCGCCCTCGTTGTGATAACCTTTCATGCGACTCAATTTTATATTCGATACAGTTCCGTGTTATTTTGACGACCGCGTTATTTTTCACGCTCGAAATGAATGAGCCAACCTCGACCGACGGGGGGGGACATGCATCGAAGGTTTTCCGCTCGGGATTTTTTTCCACGATATGATTTCGCCCGGGAATTCCGCCCAGTTGGCAATTTTCGAAAAAGATTCTCCCTCTTTACTTTACTTTGATTGGTAGGATCAAGGTAGAAAAAGTAAAGAAAAAAGAAGGTAGGGTAGAGACCAAAGAGAGGACTAGAAATTGAAGGGGAGCCGAACTGGAAAGAGTTGCGAGGTAAGAGGGGGGAAGTCCCCTTAACATTTTATTTTGAGTGGAAACATTATACATTTCTTCGCTATGGATAAAAGAGAGAGAGAGAGAGAGAGAGAGACTAAGGGATCGAAGTCACTCGGTGGAGCGACAAGAGGGGCTAGACGGAACATTACCGAGAGGGAGAGACGAACTGGTTTCAACCCCCCACCCATCACTGACCTCCTTGGCAACAAATCCGTCAACAATGATAATTTGTCAAGGGAGCCATTCCAAAGTTGGCGGAATCAAGGCGCCGAGAAGATGCGCTGAAGTAAATTTCACAAAGTCTTTGCTTCCATAATTTTCAACAACAAATTGCATCCGCCTCATCTTTTCACATTGCTCCGCTCTCGAAAAAACGTTCCACCAAGCATAAAACTTTCTCTCTCTATATCTCTCTGTCTCTCCCCTCTCCCCCCCCCCTTTCCCTCTCTCTCTCTTTTTGTCATTAAGCCACTATACAGGATGAGTCGAAAAGTGGCGTCCAAAAGTATAATATAGATGCCTCATATCGATACTTGTTTGAAACAACCCCATGTACGTCCTACGATCTTCTTCGGTTTTCGAGGAAAAAGCAATTTTTATTTTTATTTTTGCGTACGTACTTTCCCTGCGTTTTTTACTTGTGATATTATTATGAAGTACACTCTTCAGCAATAAATAGATGATCAGCTGAACACCAACGCCTTAGATTTTGGTCAAAAGCTTAAAAAATAGTTTGAGAGGATCAGTGACGGAATTTCAGATGATAAAAAATTACTGCTTCTTGTCTAAAGGAGCCTCAATTGTTTTTAAAAACTTCTAAGAGACTCGTACGTACACAAAAAAATTTAACTTATGTTACAGGAAAACTCGGAGAAAAAAAAATACAAAATTATTTTTTCTCAAAAACCAAAAGATGCCGTGTAACATACATGGGACCGATTCGGATAGGTACTGTTGCGAGATAGTTAGATATTCCTTTTGGACGTCACTTTTCGGGCCACCCTGGCCACATTCTTTGTCATCTACTATAGGACACTGAAGAGAAACTTTAGGCCAGCGGTCTCCAACCACTGGGCCGCGGACCGATAGCAGTTTGTTCGGTTATTTGGTACCGGCCCTTAAAGGCTGGTCTTTGAAAATGTTTTGACCGACAAGACCGGTCTGTGGACCAAAAAAGGTCGGGGACCACTTATTTAGGCAACCAAGTAATTTCGAATTCTGAATTGTTGCAAAACTCGCCGAATAACATTGTGGAATTACTATTGCTATTTTTGACATTGCACAATTCTTGTTATCGTCGTGTAAACGACGAAAAAAGTTGCCTTTATAAAAAATTGAGTCTTTGCTCTAGAGTAACAATGAGCGAAAAAGCTTGTATATTGAATCCGACAGTGAAGTACAGAGACAGAATTGTTTGGTCGATGATGTACACTCGTGTAATTGGTTTCTCATGTGCATTTATGAGTTTTGGACGCGGCGGAGTGGGGAGCATAGAGTCTCGGCAGAAGAGGCGGTTTCGTCAGCAATCCACGGAATATCTCAAAAAATGATGACGCAAGCTCGTACACAACACCGTATATAAACAGTGAAAAGAGCAAAAAATATTCGCCACATATAAACCAATATTTGTTACACCTCGAAGGAAAAAAATGGATTTATTTGGGAATATTTAAGCAACATTGCCATTTGTTTAAGTGAATGCATAAAGTCCAGCTGCGTGAGAATAAAATAAGTGATGCGATAATTTGCAAAAATAAAAACTTCCTTACTCGGTTCGCAAAATATAACCTGAACATTTGACCGGGATTCCAGAAAAAGGTTACTACAATTATCGGCGAATGTTTTTCTGTAAATTTTTGGTGAGAATTACTAGAGACACTAGAACACATCCCATCTCGGAAATGTGACTGAAATTTCGGAAAAAGTTTACCAGAATTTCCGGTGAATTTTTATAGAACTTTTTACTGAATATTTCGAGATACACTAGAATATCCTTATCCTGGAAATGTAACGGGAATTTCGGAAAAGAGCTTACTAGATTTTCCGGTGTTTTTTTTTTTTTTTTTTTTTTTTTTTTTTTTTTTTTTTTTTTTTTTTTTTTTTTTTTTTTTTTTTTCGAGAAAATTCGGTGACTATCAATAGATACAACACTAGAATATCCCCTCCCTTCCTGGCAATGTGACTGAAATTTCGAAAAAAGATTACTTGAATTTCTGATAAACTTTTCCAGAATTTTTCGGGAATATTGTTGGATGAACTTTCCAAAAAAATATAGTCGAATTTTAGGTGAACTTATGTAGAGTTTTTCGGTGATTATAACTGAATAAATTAGAATATGACTGCTCGGTGAAAGTCAGGAAAACTTCCGGAAAATACTTTGCCGGAATTTGCAGTCAGTGATAGAGCCAAAACACATGCCCCACGATACGGGGCATCGCGTGTCACGATACGTTGTCGCGTCGTGTAAAACTAACGACGTTCATCGCTAACATTGTGACGATACGTCATCGTATCGTAGTACTACGATGTACGACAGGACAGCAGCCCTGATACGATGCCGTTGTAAAGTTTGAATAAAATGGCCGCATGATCTCGAGACGTGGACGGCACTAGGAGGCGTGTTCTCCTCCTATTTTTACCAAGACGATGCACGAAGAAGAGACAGATGGACAGAAAATACTGGGTTCATCCGTTTCTGTCCATCATGAATGATAGAAATCAATTTGGGAAAAAATATAGTGTCTTGAAAATAAATCACAAAAAGGTTTATAATTTTGTTTAGAATGCGTATATCAAGTTTTGAAGAACTACGTACTAGCTCCGATAATAGCTTATATACAAACGCAGATTGCATCGAAGTTGTTACGACGCGAGGTCGCATCGTGGTGCGACGACGCTACGTCATTCGTGTACACGTGTGTTTTGGCCCTGAGCAGGTTCATTGAAATATTACCGTTCCGGGAATGACACGGAATTTTTGGAACGTGCTATCAGAATTTGTGGAAAACATCACTGGCACTTCCGGAGGACGACTTCGGACTTTCAGGTGAATATTGCCAGATTTATCGAAATGTTAAGCCCCTGGGAATATTAGTGAACTTCCGGGACAATGCCAACGGGATTTTCGGAAAAGGCCACCAGCGTTTCTGAAAGATGGTACCGGAATTTCCAATGAATATTACCAAAAATACATAAATATTACCATCCTAGGAATCTATTCGGGATTTATAAAAAAAAAAAACATGTGAGAATTTCCTGGAACGGGGGCTATCAACATTTTCACAAAAAGTTATCAAACTTTCCCAAAAAGGCAACTAAAATATTGAGGTGCGATATAGGAAATCCCGGAAAAGGCTGCCTAAAGGGTGACTAAAATTTCCAAAAGCGGTCACCAAAATTTCTCAAAAAGTTTATACCGATTTTCGAAAACGGTTATCAAATTTTAGGCAAAGGTTATTAGAATTTCCAGAAAAGGTTACCTGAATGGTTAAAGGGAGTTAAGTAAAGTTTCCGAAAAAATTAATGGAATTTCCGAAAAACGTTATAGAAAAATTTCGGCAAAAGTTGCCCCGGAATAATACACGGCCGATGTTACGGAAATTATTCGGCGAGTGTGTTTGTGAATGATATAGGAACTATTAACAGAATCGTTTAATAATTATTACGTGAATAATTTCGCAAACATTAAGGAAATTTTCTGATGAAAATTCACTGAAAACATCCGGCACGTATTACCGAATTTTTCCTTGAAAAGTAACGGCAACTGTCCTGCAAAAGTCACCATTAACTGCGAAAATCGTCTCATTTTTTGGATAATTTCAGATTTTTCAATTCATACGAACTGTATCGTGATAAAAATACATATTAAATGATCATCGATAAAAGAATCGTGATTGATAGGAGATTTAAATAAATCCATTTTTCTCGGGTGCTGATAGATGCATTGCTGGGGGAATAATAAACATTAGGAGAAAGAGATAGAAAGATTGCAAAAGTAGTATAATAGATAAACACTTACATGCGAGAGTGACAGAACTACGTATGACATGCATAGGTGCATTTCCTCTCCATACTCTGTCCACAGAACTCGTACTCTGAAACTTATTATTATTTTTTTCGACGATTCAATAGTTAACTAATTATTTATTTTTCAACACGGAACGAACTTGATCCATTTTTATCGAATTCTTGATTCCTTCGATTAAATTCGTTTAAAGAAAAGTGGTCATACACAGATTTTTAATTGAATTGCCAAATCCTTCGATTGAATTAATTCCGAGTAGAATTACCCGAATTGGCTTATCCAATTGTTAATCGAATTCACAATATATACTTTTAATTCGGTTCACGTCAAATGAAATAAACTTCCACATATGAAAAAATTTCATTCTCAAGATCTTCGGGTAAAAACGTGTCGAAAAAAAGTACTTTTAAAATGTTTTAGCTCAGTTTAATCATTTTATCGAACTCAATTCGAGTAGAAATAATTCTGTCAACTTTTAGTTAAATACATAAAGTTGTACATTTTTTCCTTACAATTGTTTGCAATCAAATGTACTTGCACAATTTTTATCTGCGTTCGCAGGTTCGATTTAATTTAATTCGACGGAAACTAAGGCTTGCAATTTCCAATTAAATTTTAACATGTTTTCATTCGATGAAATCCATTTGATATTAACTGCTGCCGTTTTAAATTGATTTTGCCATTTCTTTCCTAAAATTCGTTACGAATAAAACGAAATTCAACAGTCTTAGAGTGTTGCATTGGGCAAGCCTTTCGATTAACTTCATTTGAGACAAGGTTAACTTCTAACAATTAATTTCGCGCAAAATCACAATTCACTATGTTCAATTGCATTCTCCATTTATTCCGTTGGATTAATTTTGGAGGATTGAACCGTTTTCTTGGACAGAATAAGCGAGGTTTTGAACGCATTCGTTTAGTTTTGACCTTTGACAGAAGAGTTTCATGTTCAAGGATGCTAATTAGTGCTCGTGCATTTACGTGTCCCATTGCAATTTGCCAATGCATTTCGGGATAATGTGCATCGGATTAAGAGCATTCGTCGATAATATTGTCCCTCCTCCCTCCATCAGCTAATTCCCTCCTGCCCTAAAAATACGAAAAATGGATAATGGTCGTGTCTCGATCTACCTTCATCAATTTTGCCCTTACATTCTTCATTTTTTTCCATTTTGTAGATTTGAGTTATATGTAAAAAGAAAGGTTGAAAAAATTGCTTATAACATTTTTTTATTGTTAAAAAAATATTCATGAAAAATTTGGTTATTGTTGAAAAATGGTGTCTAGGAATTTTTGTTGTTGTGAGAAAATGGTCTATCCAGAATTATTTGTTGTAGATTACAAATGATTTAGCAAAAATTGTTTATTATTGAACAAATTATTTATCAATAATGGTTTATTATTGGATGAACTTTTTTTTCGAAAAATTTTACATCGACAAATAGTGAATAAAGTGTTTTTCTTCTTCACACGAATATGCAATAATGATGATAACAATAGTATCAGACATGTTCCTGCGACAATCTCAGTATTAAAACAGGAAAAACTGGTCAATCAATTCCTACTAAATAAAGAAAGTTCTTCAACTAATTACGAGAAAAAAAAAACGTTTTTCCCTTGTAGAACTGCAACAATAATAATAATAATAATAACAACAATCGATAAAAATAATATCAAACAAGATAAATTGTTTAAAAAATAATTTCAATACACATTCTACCTTACAGTACGAAAGTTTAATAAACGTAATAATAATTGTAACAAATATTCTACCGAAATAGTATTAACGAAATTTAGAATCGAAACAGAGCCATCACTCTGACACTTATTTATTCCTATTCCTTTCAATAAGGTAAAAAATCCGTAAGGTAAAAATTCAGTAAAGATTCAGTAAGTGAAAAATTTCTATTTTTCACTCATTCCCTGGGGGATAAAAATCGTAGTATAGAGGGGGAAAGAACTGGTTGTTCGAACCACTATTACCTTCATAACACAATATTGAATGGAGGCTGAGAAGGTTCGATATCATTTTCAGGGCTTCCTGCACGAAAACGGCCAGCAGACTCGATCCGCTCATTCATATTCATATATTATGCTACAGCCATCCGTGCTTAACGATGATAGAAGGCGCCAGATTTTTTCGAGAGGAGGATAAAACACAACAATAATAATAACGAAGCATTATGGTAATTATAATATTAATGCAAAAAGTAGATAGGAACAGTTAATTGTTTTAAAAAAGAGTGAGAATAATACCGATTGTTATTACTAAAATAATAACACTGTCAGTAATGATAATGATAACGTTAACGATGAAAATACTACTAGTGAATTATCAATCGATCGATTTGCAGGTGTGGCGATCGATTGTCGTACTATAAAAAATCAACGTATCGTCCTCCGTATACTACTATCAGTACCTAAAAACAATAATTCGACACCCCTTTCTGGATGAATTACCAGATAATTAAGATAATGGTGATATAATTGTTATAGAATAGTAAATTATCAAACAATGAGATAGCGATAGTTAAAATAATAATAGTATTAATGGAAAATAATAACACTATTAATAATAATATCGATAATGACGGCGATAAGAACACTAATAGTGAATTATTGATTGATCGATTTACATGTCTAGACGCTTGATAATCTTGCCAAAAAATCAATGTATGATCATCGCTAAATTACTTCTAGCACTCGAAAACAATAATTCGATGTCCCTTTCTCGATGTATTCCGAAATGAGTGTAATAATAATAATGATAATAATAATAATAATAATAATAATAATAGGGACAGCAACAACATATGTTGTAAACAAAACAATGCTATAATTCGGACACGAAAGCGAACGAGGCTGAGCTGCTGCACCAGGCGATCAGCAAAAATTACGTCACCATAGGCCACACGCAATAACGCAGAATTAATAAATATTTGTCTGTATTTATATAAATAGGTGTGTGTGTGTGTGTGTGTGTGTGTGTGTGTGTGTGTGTGTTTGCGCGCGCCCGCGCGCGCGTGTGTGTAGTTTTTAAATATATGGCACAACAAAAATAGCGATGATTTCAATCGACCAAGTCGATCGTGACTTCGTCCTTCCAACGGCTACATCTATCTAGGTGGGTCAAAAACTGGCATTTTCAACAAATATTTTCATTCGATATCATCACTATTTAGCCATATTCCCTGCAAATTTCATTGCAATATTCCTAAAATCCAAAAACTTATAACAATCGGCCGGGCGAGCGGTAGCAGCATCATACATCAACGTGTTTTTCTCGACACACTGTTTTCAAGGCCACTGGACATGATATCTCCAGAACCAGTTGATAGATTGTTTCCAAATTTACAGGAGTAACGACGAGGAACATTTAAAAGTCGTTGACGATCTCATCTTTTAAAATCGATCTTCATTTTTTAATAGTCACGTAAAAATGCCCACTTGTTTAACAGAAAACTGTATGCTAAGTTTCAATTCATTACTACGTTGTGTAAAAAAAATTGTTAAAAAAAAATCGACGATCGTCAACGACTCGTATTCATGGTACCCGTTTGGTTTTTAGATTTCAGATGTACCCTTTAAGCTGGAGAGTACCCACCGACAACCATCGCGACATTTTTTTTCTTCATCTGCCGGCTTCCATGTTTATTGTTTTTTTTTTTTTTTTTTTTCTATATTTTTGGTGATTTTTTTAAAGGCCCTCAATATATGTACCGTTGTGTTAAAAAAAATGAGTTTCCTTGTTACCAACCGTTTCCCAAACAAAAAATTCGGAAATCGGTAGCTTTTTTCGGCCCTCTAGGTAGATGTATCCCTTAATTGTCGATCCTTGTAAATTTAAAAAAATCTACGATGTGAACTTCGTCGATATATGACAACGAAAGCGTGACGCCATGATGTAACGATAAAATCAGAAAATTTATTGGCTCGAATTGGAAAGCAATAAAATGTTTTTCTTTAACAAGTTGACACAACGTCTAAAAAATTTAAACACGAATTTGTTTTTCAAACATCATCAACACCGTAACATAGACTTAGGAAAAATTCGGGCCATTTTTATGGACAAAATAATCGAGTGGTGGAGAAAACGAATAACTGTTGTATCCTTCCCACGAATTTTGTGAAAACAAAGATTAAAATGCAAGACTAAAAGTGACGGAAATTAATGGAATTATGAAGCGCTTTGAATTTTTCACGTTCGCAGACTCTTCTGGAACGAGAGTGATTTATAAAATCTTTTTTTTTCGCAGCTGTACAAAAAATTAGGACAACGACTATATACCGAATGAAAAAAGACGTTTTTCCCGAAATTGTGTACAACGTGACCAGATTTTAGAAAAATTACGTATCGAAAGACATCTTCACGTTTCATGGAATTAAAAATTACGAAATCGGCACACAATAAATATATTCTAATGCACTTGTCCGCCTCGCATGCAATAAAAATAAAAATTTTGTCAAACCATGATTATAAAAATGAAGTAAATAAATAATCATTAATTTTACTAAATTAAATTGAATTAATAAGTTAAAACAAATTATAATATATAAACTGATATCACATTAGTGAATTAATAAGAGTTACGCGAGTTATTTAATCAATAATAATGGAATAGTTTCGTTTCCACAATGTTTTTCTCTACGACGCTGCAAGTTCGTTTTTCAACGGTACTATGACTTTATCTCTCATCTGTATAAACTCGGGAATCCACAAACTGTAGAAAAGTCTCAAGTGCAATATTGCAATATTGAATCTCTACAACGATCTAGCCTTATGATTATCCCTACAACGCATGTATTCGGATTTTAATCAACGACACGATACACATTTTTAAAATTGCATTAATTCCATAATGTATCAAGTCTACAAGAACTTCGAGTACTCAACGTTCAACTGGAAAATATTCTTGTTAGCTTTACAACAGTTGATATATCAAGTGTATTCTTCAGTGAAGAAGAAAGAAGAGATATGCATAAGAATATGAATATACATTGAAAAAGATATTTTCCATTCCCTACACGGAGAGAATTAAAAAGTAATTTTTGTGGTGAATTTCACGGTAAAAATTACCGTGATATATTTCAATGTGGTGACAAGTGAGAAAAACATAATCATTCGTATGCGTCAAGTTTTTTTTAACTCACGTTACAGAAAATTGACAAATACGTAGTTCAAATTTTACTATACAAGAAGGGTAAAAATTGGAGACAGTAAAATTTAGCATGTATGTTCGAAAATTTACCTACTGTCGGTTAAAAATTACCAACCGCGCCGTACGTTATTTTTACGGTGCTGCACAGTAAAATTTACCTGCGTCAACCTCGGAAGAAAAATTCCCTATAAGTGAGTCAGAGATGTGTGCGCCCGTGTAGATGACAAGATAGTCTTTGAGGATTCGGCTTCGATCCGGCCAGTGAAGGTTATTCCAAAGTCAACAGTGGAATTAGAAGATGTTTACGTTTCGGCCCTCTGGTTCGGGTCCTCTTCAGAAATTTTATTTTTCTGTATATAATATGATACACATTTTGTCATAATAATGTTTGTTTTGTCATAATAATGTAAAAACATTATTATGACAAAATGTGTATCATATTATATACAGAAAAATAA
This sequence comes from Ophion costatus, assembly GCA_951751655.1. NCBI lineage: Eukaryota > Metazoa > Arthropoda > Insecta > Hymenoptera > Ichneumonidae > Ophion > Ophion costatus. The sequence continues at coordinate 70,800 of OX632364.1, forward strand.
AATTTCTGAAGAGGACCCGAACCAGAGGGCCGAAACGTAAACATCTTCTAATTCCACTGTTGACTTTGGAATAACCTTCACTGGCCGGATCGAAGCCGAATCCTCAAAAACAATTTCCTATAAGGCTGGTAAAATTTAAATTCTTCGATTGAAGAAATCCTTAGTAAAATGTATTTTTTCTTCAAAGACTGGTGCTATAATAATCATAATAATAACCGAAATAACAATAACCATAATAATAATAATGAATATTATTTACTATTGAAAAATTGGTACAAATTAATGCTGTTTGTTTTTTGTTGGGAACATTTTTTTCTTCCATATAAATGTGTATAGTCAACAAACGGATAAGGAGACAAATCAAATCATTAGAATTTATTTTTCGTTTAATACTAACATTTATTTATAATACATTTTGTACCATCGTAGGCTCGAGTGATGTGACTAATTTGCGCACATATTGCTTCGTCATCATTTAAGACGATCGCTACGTGTCACTTTCTCGCAGCGAGACACTGCATGCGACTGAGGCTTCAGGCTAAACTGAACCGGCGATGTACGCAGTTTAGACGAAATTTTTTTGGGAAGTCCCATCGTGCCATAAAGAAATCGCGCTCCCCTACTTACCCCCACCACCATACCATTCTGAAGTGAAAGGAATGAAGGGGAATTTTTACAATGCAGTGCCTCAAAATTCCCGTACCGTACCGCACGATAATTTTAACCAAGCGCGCACGATAATTTTTACCGAGAGCACAATACATTTTCCTGTAACATTCATTACATTTTATAATAAATCTTAAAATAACTTTTATAAAGACGATACTTTTTTATAGACATTTCTGAAAGGCATAAAATACTAAAATGCACAGTAAAATTTCGCTGATATTATATATTTTTCAAATTTAAGTTTTGCGTATTTTGTTACACATCGAAATTTACTAGAAAATCTGGTAAAATTTTCTATCTGAAGAACAAATTTTATTTTGTTTTCGTGAAAATCTGTGTTCTACCCAACAATAATGAGCGAAGTTTCAGGGTTGTCATCTGGTTACCGTTACTGCACGGTAATTTTTAACATTTAATTCTCTCCGTGTATTAAATTTCTCAAAAAAAAAAAATAGGCAATAAAATATTATTTGTTAATAAATGGGGATAAGGATCCGAAAAGCCCCCCCCCCCCTTCGATCAAGTTATAATTTTGCACAAACCTTCCTTTCAATATTTTAAGGAAACCCCGAAAAGGATTTTTGGCGACTCGCAATAGTTTTTGCGATATTAAATTTTTAAGTTTTTTTCTAAGAGTAAGGCTACGAAGGCCCCCCTCCCCCTCCGATCGAGCTGAAATTTTGCACAAACCTTCTTTTTAATATTTTAAGCCAACCCCTGAAGGAATTTGTAGCGACTCGCAATATTTTTCGAGATATTTAATTTTTAAGTTTTTTTCACACAGTTTTTAACACGACTATGTCTATATCTGCTACGTCTCCATTCTTACCTATATATGTGATCGCGCGCTCCGTTTTGTCCGAACAAAAATACCCAAACCAACCCAAAAAAACCCAAACCCAAAAACTATTGCGCGTCGCCAAAAATCCCTTTTGGGGTTGCCTTAAAATATTAAAGCGAAGGTTTGTGCAACGTTTTGAGTCCGATCGGAGGGAATTGGGGGAGGGGGGGGGGGGGGGGTGTGGAACCTTACCCATAAATGGTGTCGTTGGAAAATTATAAAAGTTTATTATATTATAATTAACTATTATACTTTCTAGCTATTTCCAAAAGAATATTACCCTTGAATATGCCAAATAAATATGGTTTTTAGCGATAGGTAGGTAGTAAAAGCATCGACAGTGCCCTATTTCACTCACTTTGCTAAAATAATGAGTGCTTTTATGTTATTGAAAAAAATTAAGTAATCACACCACACACAAAACACACAAGACCCCTGGAATTGTCCCCTATTATACCCCTGGGAAGGGGTTGAATTTTCTGCCATTTCGCTGTATGAGCCAAATTCGTGAATTTAATACCAAAATAAGTAAAAATACACTTTTGAGCATTTAAAAATACTTTTTTCATACATTTGCCAACGAATGTTTTGATTTCACCCATATTTTTTCATGTGAAAAACTCCTTTCTCACCCCTTAGGAAGGGTCGCATGTCAAAGATAATGCCATAAAACGGAAGAACGGGCGATTTTACCTATAGGATGATATTATTTCTACTGCAGACTGCAAAAAACATCCTCTTCCTCTCATGTGTTGAAATATCTTGGGCGTTAATGGGCCAATATATCTCTTCTTCAATTGATACATCAGATATATCAAGAGTTACCAAGAATATTGCCCAGTTGAACGTTGAGTACTCAAAGTTCTTGTAGAGTTGATACATTATAGAATCAATGCACATTGCAAATCCGTCATTGTGTAGTCGATACAAATCCGAATCAATACGTTGTAGGAATAATCATAAGGCTATATCGTGTTAGTGGTTCAATATTGTAAACTTGAGGCTCTTGTAAAGTTGGTGGATTTCCGAGTTTATACAGATGGAGATAAAGTAATTGTAACGTTGAAAAACGGTCGTTCAACGTTGTATAGATAATCATTGTGGATACTAGACCCTTCCATATTGATAATACAATTATTTGTTAGGAAACGAAACCTTTCAAAACCAAATCGTCGTCATTTCACGATACGTAATTTTACACAGGCACGCGTTGACTACGCTTTGTCTATGTGTCTGTTTCTCTTTCTCAATGTAACAATTCTTCTCGACCTATCAACTTTTTTTGTTCAGTATAAGACAATTGTACGGTGGATTTATTTAATCGGCATTATCGGAAGCGATTCCCATCAAGCATATTATTCGAGGGAGTCTTTGTAACAAGCAACAAAAATATCTATATTCTTATCATATCGGCATTCTCGCAAAATTATTATTAATTTTATATTAACATTTATGTTACGTTTATATATTGACTATGGCTGACTCATGCATTTGCGTAAATTATTTATAATTCGAATCGAGTGTCCGGAGAGTCAATAAATAATTCGCAGTAAATAATTGTTTGAGTGAAAATCATAGGAACGATAGTATATGGTCTGAAATATCTATCAATTACTTACAATAATTAAGAAGAGAAATGAGAAATTATCGAAATTTCGGTAAATGTTATAACGAAAGAATGATTAATTGCGTGTATATTAATAAGACAATTTATTTTCAAAACGGAGGAAAAAATAATAACATTTTTTTTCGACCAGGTCCAAAAGTTATTGATTTTTTCTTTAATCTCTAATGCTTCATTTTTTTTATTGTCATCAAGTCATCAAGAGTATATTTTACGAACAATTATTCACTTGAGTGTTCGGCTGAAATTATCAATAATAATTATTAATACTTCTCAGAATAATTAAACACGAAAAATCATAAAGAGAAAACCAGACTTCAAAACTATTTAAGGATGTTGAGTCCCTATGAAACATGTTAATGTTAATTGTTCAATAAATAGCTTCTTAATTGTCGTGAAATTTTTACACGACCTCTGAAAAACTTCATACAAAAACATACCAAATTTTCAGAATTTTATCATCATTTGCCATTTGGGATTCAACATCCTTAAAAAACAAGATTCAATAATAATAACTTCTCATGGTAATTATAATATTAATGAAAGAATTAAATAGTAATAGTCGAAGTTGAAAATTAATTAAAAAATAATGATATTACTAACAATTGTTATCATTAAAATAATGACACTATTCATAACACTATAATTAAGGGGAAAAATGAGAAAAGAGCGAAATTTGTTTTCAAAACTTCGGGAAAAAACATAATTCTTTTTTGCGACCCAGATATACTGAGAGATATACTGAGAGACAAAACTTATTCATTTTTTCGTCAATCTCTAATACTTCATTTTTTTCTAAATTTCGATCGAGTCCACGTTCCTATAAAAGTGCATTCGAGCATTTTTATCAAATAATTATCAACTTGATTATTCGGCTCAAATGATCAATCATTATTATTAATACTTTTCAGAATAACTAAATAAGTAAAAATTCGAAAAAAGAAAATCAGATTTCAAAAATTTTTGACATACAGGATTCCCCTGAGTTTAGAAATTATTCAGAAAGAATCACGTGTATCCCGAAAAAAAACCAGATTAATTATTGCGTGCAAGGAAAAGAAGTTTATTGATTACGTCTCGTACACTTCCTCAATGCAATAGCATTTAATTTTTCTCACCATTTTGTTTCAACAAGTACACTGCTGCCAATTAACTAATAAGTTGTTTTCCATATTAATTATCAACCATAAAGTAATTGATCACTCGGGAAAGCCGCAATAGCAATTTACTTTCACAACGGAATTAATTCACTAATTTACTTACGAAAAAAAATCCGAAAATTAAAATCTTGTCAACTTTTCTAATTGCCCGAACCGGAGCCCACGATATTTTTTTATCAATTCTTACGAAATAATAACAGTTATAACAATATCAATAATAATAACAATAGCGACAATAATTGGGAAGCAACATTTTTGGCACAATAACAAACGAAATTACAATTAAATCAAAAACAATTTAACACACTATCAATAATATCGAGAAGTAACTTAGAACTTGGAAAACAGAAAATCACAACACCGACACTTACCTAGTACCCAGAGAGCTGTGAGGTACTTTCTCTCAGTACATTGTTAATAATTAATACAACAACAACATTGATAATAATAATAACATTTGATGATTCGTAAATCAAATTTGTGTTGTATCCAAGGTGTATGTTTTCTTCTGTGTCCTCTCGACGATTTGTCATAAATGTTTATTTGTTTATGGAATAAAAGGCAATCAAATAATTAAGTATACATGTTCGTACACTCACACACATCCACAGATGTGTAGGTATGGAAACGTATTAGTATAAATGTTTATTTCTTTATCTCCGCTGTGAACATTCAAATATTTATATCTTTTTTTTTTCAAATGTGGCAATAGAGCGGTCATTTTGTTTCAACTCACCGACGCATGGATTGTGATTAACCGCCGAGAATATTTTGTCGCATCGCTTCTTTATCTGATTCTTCGGACAGATGCAGCCGAACATCGGTGAGAGCCGAAGTTGCGTCCAGGTGTCGTGGCAAGCGTCACTGAAATGGCCAAGAGTAAAAAACAAAAAATCAATCATGTTCTCATTTCAATTCTCAGGGAAAAACTTACTAAAAATAAATCATTCTAGCTTATTGATATGCGGATATTTTTTTATTGAAATAACCCGCTCTGGTCACCTGGGGCCAAAATCCTTCTACTTTAAAACAAAATTAGTATAATATAAGTTGTTGGTCGCGGACGATACTACGTTATATCGAACGATAGTTTCAAGTCCCCTTTGTAAGCATGGACGAGGGCCGGAAGAATCGCGACACCAACTGCTGCCGGGCAGTCGACGGAAAAAGTTTGTGCGTAAGCTGGCGTCATTCCGATCCCTAGTGTGACCAGCGAGTAACTTTATTTGTGAAAATTTACAATTGATTTTGTTGGTTCTCTTTGTATGGGATTGTTTTACATAATGTAGGTAATTATAACTGCGATTGTTGGGTTGGTTGGGTCACATAATGTAGGTTGTTTTACATAATGTAGGTAATTATAACTGCGATTTGGGTTTTGTTGGGTCTGTTTGATTTTGGATCTGTTTGGGAAAGTTGATTCGAAGAATTGTTCATTCGGAAAATTGTTTATTTGGGAAATTGTCTATTCGGGGAACTGTCCATTCGGAATATTGTATTCGAGAAATTTTTTATTTCCGAAATTGTTTATTCGGTAAATTGTTTTGCTGGCATAGTTCTTTCGGGAAATTGTATTTGGGACATTGTTTATTCGAGAAATTATATTTGGGAGATTATCATTTGGCCAATTGTTTTTCGAGAAACATTCCGCAAAGTGCACTGCATAGGTCAGGGCCACGGACTCAAGGATGCATAGAGCATGTAATATAAAATGCTCCGACTGCGCTGTTGAGATAAAGTGTTACGCGATACTTAAAAGGACGTATGTAGTATGTTTACGATACGACTTTATTCGATTCAACAAATCGACGAGTGTGGAATAATTTTCGTGGTCGAAAAATCGTTCGGAAATTGGTCCGAATATTATGAGATCTCAAGATTGAGTAGACGTGTCGAAAAATGACCCGAAAAAAATCGATAGGAAAAACTCACATTTCATTGATAAAATGTCATCAAATTTTCGATTCGTCGCCGCGTTTGCGCGTAATGTCGATTCAAGGTTAAAAAGTCGTCTGTTAAAGCATTGCCTTTCAGTTTTTTTTATACCTCAATTCGCTGTTTGTGTGTGTGTGTGTGTGTGTGTGTGTGTGTGTGTGTGTGTGTGTGTGTGTGTGTGTGCGCGCGCGCGCGTGTGTGTGTGTGTGTGTGTGTGTGTGTGTGTGTGCGTGCGCGCGAAGCATGGTGCGTGTGCAAGGGATTTTTTTTATCATTAGTTTTCTTCATTTATTCAATGGCGAAAACAGTTTCTCCCTCATTTACAATTCGATGACAACGTTTTATACATTTTTACAGAGTCAACGTATCGAAAACGAAGGCGAGACGACTCTGATGCGGATTCGACGATAGTGTGCCAACTAATTTTGTCTTTTCCACCATGCTCAGAGACGATGGAACTTGACGCTGTTGTATCGTCCACAATTTCATGTAGAATTGGGCATTTTCCCGCCAGTTGTAGCATGCTCTCGATGATGCGACAACTGTGCGACGATGATGTCCCAACGAATTTTGTCTTTTACACCATGGTGATCAAAGTCGGAAGAAGCCGACGCTGTTGTATTTTCCACCGATGTATGCGATAAAGAGATACTTCTCGTTTGCCGATTGCCGCATACGCTTGTACGTTTCCAAATCTTCGTCGAAGGCCTTTACAAGTCGGTCTGGTAAGAAAACAGTGAACTCATCCGCGAAGTCCGCGATGTAGCACTTCCCAAACTTGGTGTGTACGGCTCTCAAGTCGGCGATTCGATTATCTGCGTGAACGGGGAGTTCTGACAGTTCCTTCGTTGAAAGGAATGCCGCCATCCAGCTGACTTTGTTGATAATCGTGAAATGCATTTTCCACACTTTTCAAAGTTCCATTTCGAGAGATGTTGATGTTGCGGTTGAATAGTGCCGTCCGAGGTTAGTCCACGAAATTATAAACTCCCTCGTTACCCTGCCGCTCAAATTTTCAAACCTCTCCCCACGTTTTCAATTGTGGAAAACAGGTTCAGTTACGTTTTAAGAACGCCATACGTGGAGAATTTCCCCCCTCACAGCATTTTTCACACTCTCGGGGTTGAGGTGGGGAGGGGGCATCTATGTGATATTCATCTGTGGCGTATTATAATGCTCTATGCATGCAAGATATGATATCACTTCACTGTCGTTCCGATGATGTTCTGGCAAACGATCCCACAATAAGCCAACATATTTACCCCAATATTTTAGGAGCAAGACCTTTGGGACCTGTTCGAGCTCGTTTCCGGCCAAGTCCAGGGGCTCCTTCGCCGGATGCATTGCGTACATACTCGAACAGGTGAACATATTGACGTTATATTTCGGAATGAAACCAAGTCCTCGATGTATCGAATTTTTTTTCAAGAGTGCAGCTGTGTTCAAGTGGTCCATCGGCATCAAAGACCTTTGACGATAGACCCATACAGTTGATAGTTTTTTTCCAAGAAATACGTCGTTTTCTGTGTGGCGAACTCGTCGTGAAGTTGTCGAGTGTATCCTATGGATACTGCACGAATCACTGACAGAATAGATTTCGTCTCCGTTCGCGATTGGGAACGAGATGAATTCATCTCGTCGCGATATTATCGAAAGGGAGATGAAATCAATGGCGAACTCGTCGTGACGTCGTCGAGTGTATACTATGGATACTCCACGAATCACTGACAGAATTAATTTTATCTCCGTTCGCGATCGGGAACTAGATGGATTCATCTCGTTTCCGATATAATCGGAAACGAGATGAAATCAAAGGCAAACTCGTCGTGACGGCTTCGAGTATGTCCTACAGACACTAGAAGAATCATTGACAGAATTGATTTCATCTCCGGCCGCGATTGGGAACGAGACGAAATCATCTCTTCGCGATATTATCGGAATGGAGATGAAATCAACCGCGAACTCGTTGTGACCTTGTCGAGTATGTCGTATGGATAATGCACGAATCGTTGTCCGAATTGATTTCATCTCCTATCGCGATCGGGAACGAGATGAATTTATCTCGTTTCAATATCATCGGAAAGGAGATGAAATCAATTCTGTCGGTGATTCGTGCAGTATCCATAGGATACACTCGACAAGGTCACGAAAAGTTCGCCATTGATTTCATCTCCTTTCCGATGATATTGAAACGAGATAAATTCATCTCGTTCCAATATCGCCATTGATTTCAATCACAAAGAATACATCACAAATATGTGATGTATTCTTTTGAAGAGCAATCTGATATGCTTCTAATTTACGGAGTATGTCAGAAAAATGCAGTAAGAGCTAGAGACTTATACGCTGAAAGATTTCCTCAACGTTCTCATCCTACACGCTGTACATTTCAAATTTTGTACACTAAACTGAGGATAAGTGAATCCTTAACCCGTCGGGAAAGTAACCGACAAGAGCGAGTTACTAACGAAGAAACGGAAATTGGTGTTCTTGCCGCCGTTCATCGAGACCGTTGTGCGAGTTCTCGTCACATTGCGAGGGAATCCGGCGTAAGCCAAACAAGTATTCTACGTGTTCTACATCGTCAAAAAATATCATCCTTACCACATCAGTCTTTACCAGGAATTAACTGGTACGGATTTCATGAATCGCACTGAATTCTGCCGATGGGCTCAACGCCACATTCAGAAAGATGACTCATTTATTAATTGGATTTTATTTACTGATGAGGCAACAATTAGGAATCATGGAAATATTAACTTGCATAACATGCATTTGTGGTCAACTGAAAATCCACATTGGCTGCGGCAAGTTGCACACCAAAGACCGTGGTCGGTTAATGTATGGTGTGGGATTATTGGGGATAGAATCATAGGCCCTTATTTCATCGAAGGGAATCTTAATGGTAGGAAGTACACCAAATTCCTTCAAGAAACATTAGGTCCGTTATTGAAAGAAATACCTTTAGAAACAAGAAACAGAATGTGGTATCCACACGATGGGTGCCCGGCACATTTTTCGCTGATAGCTAGAAATGAATTGCAAAAGAGATTTCCAAATAGTTGGATTAGACGCGAAGGAGCTGTATCGTGGCCGGCTCGCTCGCCAGACTTGACGCCTCTGGACTTTTTCTTGTGGGGATACTTCAACGATCTTGTTTATAATGAACGTCCAACTACGCCGGATGATATGCGTGAGAGAATTCTTCGAGCCTGTGATTCGATAAGTGTCGAAGTAAAAAGAAATTCTACACAATCCGTGACAAGGAGATTGTAATACTGCATTGATTCAAATAGCAATCACTTTGAGCATCTACTGTGAATAAAGGTAATTTCCTTTACTGTGCGACCTTTGCTGTGCGACAGCGCCTCCACTGAGATAAAAAAAAAATGGTCGCATTTGATGACCCCTTTCGTACGGTACAACTTTTGTTTCAAACATTTTTTCGTGACGTCGATAATTACGGAGATATTCAAGGTGGCAACAGTTAATGCCTCACCCTGGAAATTGTCTGCCAAAGAATATCTGCACACACTATGCGCAATACAGTCGCAATTTTTCAAATGTTCATTCGATTCTGCATCGAAAAAAGTGGTAACATTTTCGAACAGTTGCTGTGAGGTACTTGGTTAAAAGCGATTCAAAGTCACAAAACACCACAAAAATGACGAGCCGTAGGGTCTGCGTTTACATCTGTGGGCGAACACACACACACACACACACACACACACACTCGCACGCACGCACAGACGGACGCGCACGCCCACACACAGACTCTTCCATACACACACGCAAATATACTCTTCCTCGTCCTCACTTTCCACGTTCCCTTTATGCTTGATCTTTGGTCCCGTACAGTAACGTCTTCAGCGGCGAGCTCATATATTTCTTGGCTCGCTATGCCTCTAGCCGTTTTCCTACTATCGTTTTCCTACTATGTAAAACCAATACAAGCCTTGCAATCCGCACCACACACACACGCGCGCACGTCCGCGCGAACACACACAGACACACAAACACTCCGGGTAATGCTAATGCAGGAGGTATGATTTCGGTGACACATTTTCGGTTTGAGTAAGGGTTCAGTTTTGTTCCTGTACATGCACTATTTCAAAAACACTAAACTGCCACTTATAAGACATAACTGATGGGATTTATCGCCACCGTGTTAAATACGCCTTTCGAAATTCGAAAAAACATTGAAATTCCTTTTTTATCGATTCTCTATGTTACATCCTGATCGCTTATCTTGAAATTTGGTGTGTGAACTTATTGTTAATTCCTCCATAAAGTTTTGGGTAAAATTTGAAATCCCCGTTGCGTCTTACCCTGGTTGAATCTCGTTGCCACCACTCGAAGACGCCCTTCGAACGGTGCAATGTTTGTATAAAAAGGTTTCTCCCAGGCTGCTTATAATTCTTGCCTCACTTGATCTTTCCGGAACTATGCGTTGTTCCAGAAAAACTCTCGCATATTCTCGATCATTCGAGTATCAGTTTCGAAGAACGTAATTTTGATTGTCGCTATTTATATATAGCGCCATCTTCAAATTGTATTGATATGGGAGGGGAAATAGGACGAAAGAAAATGCAATTTTTTAAATATGAATTCGTGGCTTGTGCTCACCGACTCTCCATTTTGCACTTTCCATCTCGAACGCGACAGCTCGCTTTAAAATCGTCGTAGAGCTTGAGGCATGGTTTGTCCCGCTGACATTCGGTGAGGGCGTGATTGCACGTTAGCAGGGCGTCGATTGGATATGGGTCCTTGTCTGCAAAGTCATCGTTTGAAAAAATATTAATTTTTGAAAAAAAGCAGCCTCCGTATTAAATTTATCAAGAATTATAACGAAATCATTTATTGAGTCACAACTAATAATTCGCAACATTGCTGACCAATCGTGATAACAATGATAAGATTAATGATGATTATGACAATCATAATAGCAATGGTAACCATCTTACATCGGCTGTATATGGCCGACGGCAAACTCTGAGTGGCCAACGAAAATCGAGTGCAACACCTATTGGGCACAACGAACAGCTTTTTTGCGTCATTAGGATGGAACATGGACTAGGAAATTACCAGCAGGCTTCGACAATAGGCCAGAAATGGGATGGAAGTACCACGACCTCAACTAGGATTACGTTGACAAAGAAGCGTCAAACTGATAATGATAACAATAAAGATGACCAAATGTTTGGTTATCCAAAATTACAACTTTTTGTCCTTTTTTGCAAGCATTATCACAATTACCTCGTACCGATCGATTAAAATTCTCAAATACGCGGTTTCAGTTTTTTACTTTATATATATATATAAATATATATATATATATATATATATATATAAAGTAACAAACTGAAATCGAGTACTTGAGAATTTTAAGTGAATTAATTGCACGAGTCACCGCTTCTGTAAATTCTATATATATATAGAATTTACAGAAGCGGTGACTCGTGAAATTAATTTGCTCGTTAGGAACAAGCGGAGCAGATAAACGTTGAGAGAATCGATGGCCGAACAAATGGTGGAGTAACTTGAGGAATCGAGATTCAGAGATGCGATGGAAACCAACAGCAGGGGTCAACCCGAGCAGTCAATGGAACCGGTTAAATGAGATAGGCCAAGTCTTTTAGAATGAGGAGAACGACGGGCCCGGTAGAAGAATTTAATTATATTATAGAACGAGGGATAGTCAACAGGGTACAGACAACGAACAATCGTTGTCTGTACCCTGTTGACTATCCCTCGTTCTCAAACGAGTATAATTAAGTTCTGGTACATACGGTAACTAAACGGAAACTAAATAGTAACTAAACGGTAACTACATAGTGCATCGAAAGGTTCTGTTCTAAATTTGAAAAGGACATTTTTTTGAGCCGATCGATACTATTTTTTTTTAACTTGCCTCCTCTAAACCCAGGTGGGTTAGCCTTACTCAAACTCCTTTGATCCTTCGAAATAATAGTTTTTATCTAAACCAGTTAAAAAAATATAATCATTAAAAGTACCTGACATTGCTTTTGTACATGTAAAAAAACTTTGCAAAGAGTGAGAATAGACGTACCATGTGTCCATGATTTGGAAATTCTATCAATACACTAGGCCGCTGTCGAGGGCTTTTTTCTTTCTAGAGGAGAGGCAGGAAAGGGATCGACAGTACCGTTCTGAGTTGTGGAAACAATGAACGTTTTTACTCGTGCCACGAGAAGTATCTGCTGTCATTGCCACCCCTCTCACCCTCGCGATGGAACAATCCATTCGCGTGATTCCCAGTGTTATACCTTCACCAGGTGGGTTTAGCCTACACCAGTGTTACTACCTAAGGGGTATTTACATTGGAGACTGCTTATATTCCGATTCGTTCATACTCGATTAATAATTAATAACCGCAAATACCACAAGGTGTATTGGTTGGTGGAAGCATTTACGTTGCTGAATGGAACTTGATAATACCGATCTCCATTTTATAGCGAACAATCTAGGGACTGGAACGAAACGCGAATCGGCCCGATAAATAGCTAAGAATGGAAACAAAGCCAATCGGAACGAACCCAATCAATCCACCAAACTGAAACCAAACTCAAGATAATACGAAATGGATACAGGCAATGCTGAAAACGTCCAAACAGGTTCAATCCAAATACTGAACACATCCAAACATGATTAAGCAAACCTTAAAGAGGCTGCAACGAACCGAAGCCAGTGCTGAAATTCAAATAGTCCAAACACTCGCATACTTCTGCCCATATTCAACGAACCCAAAATGAACCTAAACAATCGAACACGTCCTAAAACAAGTCCTAAAGAACCCAACCAAACTCAGTCACTCCTATATGAACCCAATTAGTCCAAATCAAAACCCAACCCGAGAAAATGAATAGCGTGACTCACAATGATCCTGTACGAAATCAAGCAATGCCGAATTCATCCAGACAAGCCCAAAAGAAGCAAAATGAACCTAAGTAAATCTGAACCTACCCAAACAAATCTTGAAGAGGCTGCAATGAACCCAAGACGGAACCGAAACCTAAATAAGCCATCGGAACGACCTGCGATGATGCCCGGGGACCCCAAACATTCCTGCCCACATCCAAAGGAGCCAAAAATCATCAATCAAAGAGCCGAAACAACAATACTCACAAAAACAAGACCAGGTTGTCAAACCCGCACGAACAGTCAAGGCCGAAATTCGAATAAGCCAGCATCGATTCTATAGACGATCCTACGATCAATCTACGGTAAGCAGATTCCACAGTTTGGTTTAAACGTCGGAGTTTTTGCGCTCCGCACCCCAGTGCCGGAATACGTCCCACCCGTCATTAGATTCGCACCGATGACAACGGCTGCGAAATTGCTCGAACTTCGAGTGAGAAGGATCGCGACTCTTTGATTTTCGCTGGAAACTTCGAAATGAGTTATCGGTGGGGGCGGAAAAGTGAATGTTGCGTGACGAGTACTTTGAATGGAAGACTCGACTCGCCCCGATTTGATGTGTAAGCAAGCGAGCTCTCCGATTACCGTCATTGGAGTATGTACATTTGCCGGGGTATACTAGGCAAACTTTTACTGAACCAGGGGGCTGCGACACTGGGATAAATTCTCTTAACAGTAATATGTCCCCGTTATTGTCGCCTCGTAACTAACCCACCATGCGGCGCTAGTAGTCACCCGCATGAACCCCACTCCGGAAAGCACCTCACCGTATTATTTCGTCATCTTTTTCGTCGCGTGAACCAAGTGAATATTTCTTTTCTTTTTTTCGATCTGTCAGTGTTCTCGAAAAAAAAAATCGTAGTGTGGTGTATTACAAAGTGACAAAATAATAAATAATTTTAGTGTAGCGATAAAATAAAAACAATTTTTGTGATTGTTGTGCCCATATTTGAGAATGCCTGCGTGCGTGGTGCTTGGCTGCACGTCAGGTTATCAATCCAACAAGGAAAAATCGCATTTCTCCCGTCAAATGCAAATTATGCAGACGCTGCGCGACTGAAGTGGGGGTCATGCGGGTGACTACTAGTGCCGCATGGTGGGTTAGTGTACGTGGCGACAATAACGGGGACACGGTAGACCCAGCCGTGCCAGGGGGCTGTACTGAACATAGAGAGGAATACCGAAATGTAAACGAATCCGACCCGATCGAGTAGAGTGAGTCGAGTATAGGGATTGGGGGTCCACTGTGTTTCGGGCGGCACGGTTTGAGGGATAAGGCTTTGGTTCGCGGTTTTCGCTAATCCCGTATGGGCTTTGAGGAACGAGTTGGTACTCGCACCCTTGCCCCTCAGACGCCCTATCGGTCAAAGCTGTGCTACACATAAGGGTCATTTCCCATCGAATGTACCCTGATTTGAACACGAGTCCTTGCTATCTCTGCATCATACATGTAAATAAACCTCGGTCATGCCGATCTCTCCCTCTCCTTCTTTCCCTATCTCTCTCGCTCTCGCTCTCTCTCTCTCTCTCTCTCTCTCTCTCTCACTCTCTCTCTCCCTCTCTCTCTCTCTCTCTCTCTCTCTCTCTCTCTCTCTCTCTCTCTCTCTCTCTCTCTCTCTCTTTCTCTCTCTCTCTCTCTCTGTCTCTCTGTCTCCGTCTCTGTCTCCGTCTCCGTCTCTGTCTCTGTCTCTGTCTCTGTCCCTCTCCCCAATGAATTTAAAACATCTCGAAGGCTGCATAAATCCTGCTCGAAAATAACAAAACAATAATGAATGGTTCACTCACCCTTTTTGAGGACGTATACGCAGGGATGATCGAAGAGAAAGTTCTGGAAGCTGTTGCATTCGGGATCAACGTGAGGTTCCTTGCATAAACAAGTAGGACGAAAAAATGGAAACGCCTGGAGTGTGTGGAGAGCCGCTTGGCATTTCGTCACTGTAATAGTTGAGCAGGCCACTGGAAAAAGGCAAGAAACAAAAATCTTATTGCTTCAATTCGATAAAATTTACACGGAATGGCTGCCATCATTTTTCAATAGTAGTATTGATATTCCTGTTCCATAACAAATTGCGGCGCGGGATGTGTGTGGTCAGAGGGGTCACATCACATAACACGGCGTTAGGGGGAAGTGATCGTAAACGAGTGATTGCGATGCCCGGAGTCTCTCCCGGCGGAGATGCTCTCTATTGCGGATCGATTTAGTCTGAGCTGGGGCCGCGTAATCAAAGCAAGTTCGCCCTACTCCTGGCCTCGATTACAAAAAAGGCGAAGAAGCGCGTACGCCGTACGTGCTAAACATTTCTAAGCCAGAATGCATAAAAAGGTCAATTATTGGAGGAAAATGTTGTCACTCGAACGGACGAAATAAAAGAGACATGTTTGAAGAAGATGTCGTCACGCGAGAGAATTTGAATGGACGAGAGATATAAACCCTGCGATTGAAGAAGCTAGCGTGGCTGTTGTAAAGTAAACAAATATTTGAAAAATTAAAAAAAAAGTAATTTAAAAAACGCCAAGTAATAAAAATCCCTCAAAATCGGGAACCCTTGTTTTATTATGTAAAAAATTCTGATTTATCTCAAATATCGCAAATAATACTTTTTATTTGAGTTCATAAAAATTGTTTCCTTATACTTCTTTAATGCAAATGTACAAAAAAAAGTGAAATCACTTTTATGAAATAGCCAAGAAAGGTTACTAGTCATGTTGCACACTAAATGGTTAAAGGTTAGGAATAATGTTTTTGAAAATATTTAATTTTAGACAGCCATACTAAGTAGGTAACACACAAGTACACACGAAAAGCTGTGCGGCGACTTGGCGTGCATGGTTGGGAAAAGGGTCGGGAAGATACCGAATTTTCCGTTCCGACCGCCGGCGAAAATAATTATAGCGTCGATTATGTATGTATATACAGGGTGATTCATAAAACCTGTACACCCGAAACTGGCGGGTTCAGCGGGGTCCCCCGAGTATAATTGTCAAGGCTTTTTTGTCTCCGTCAAATAGTTTTTGAATGAGAGCGATTCGAATTTTGGCGTTTGAAGGATTGTTGTAGGGCTGCAGTCTGCCCTTGACAACGACACCACTCAACGGCTGAGCCCGCGCGCGAGAAACGTAGCATATGATGAGCAAGGTAGATAGGCATCGGCCTTGCTTGCCTAGCCAGTTTGATGTTTCGCGTATCGGCTGCTAGTAGTATAACAGGACTGATTCTAACACCGGGATCTCAGGGGCAGCGGGGTGGGGGGCTCCAGCGCGGGGGACCGTGGGCAGACGTCACGTGGCGGGGAGAAGGGTCGCAGAGAGGGGGTCTAGCGCGAGATAGCCGAGAGTGGGGGCGTGATGATTGGCGTCGCTGAGCGGTAGGGGCAGGGGGGGAGGGCGTTAACACCAAAAGGCGGCGGGTAAATGTTATTAACTCATAAAATCATGTGATTTATTATGATCATTAGAATTGTTTCCATATTATCGATGCAGTCGGAGCGTTTTTATTACGTCACTGGAAGTCCATATAAAGAACAATGTAGATACGCGTGCGCGCGCGCGCGCGCACGCGTGACACAGGGAGAGAGAGAGAAACAACTATGAGTGGCTAGAAAATGTTTTGATAATATGAAAAAACTGTAGGTGCCATATGAAGGGCGACCTTTCAAAGTGCCATAAAATGCTTTGTTGATTATATGCAGCTGTGGCTACGAGAGGAGTCATTGTTCCAAAAAAAAAAATAGATTCTAATCCCATCAAGATCTTGGTTTCATTCCGAAATATAACGTCAAGAAGTTCACGTGTGCGAGTATGTATGGAGTGCATTCGGCCAAACACCCCCTGGACTTAACGAAAAGAAGAGCTCGAGCAAGTTTCAAAGGGCTTGCTCCGAAAATATTGGGATCATTATATTGGGTAATTGTGGGATCGTTTACCCGAACATCAACGCAACGATAGTGAAGTGATATCCTATCTTCCATGCATGGAGCATTATAATACGCCACAAATGAAAGATGACATTGATGGCCCCCCACTTCAACGTCGAGACTGTGGAAAATGTCACGAGGTGGGAAACTTTCCACGTGGGAGGAGGCCGGGTTACACGAACGTGTTTGAACCCATTTTTCATTATTGGAAAAGTGGGGAGAAGTTTGAAAATTTCAGTGATGGCGCTACCAAACGAGGGAGATTATCATTTCATGGACCAAGCTCAGACTGCACTACACCGCCACATCAACATCTCCAAAAATAACTTTGATAATTGTTTGAAAAGAGAAAAGTGTGGAAAATGGATTTAACGAGTATCAACAAAGTCAGCCTGATGGCGGAAATCCTTCCAACGAAGAAGCTGTCAGAACTCCGCGTTCACTCGGATCTTCGAATCTCCGACATGAGGGCCGGGCAAACGAAGTTTCGGAAACGCTACATCGCGGACATCGCGGATGAGTTCACCGTCTTCTTACCAGGGCAAATTGTGAAGGCCTTCGACGAAGATTTGGACACGTTCGAGCGTATGCGGCAAGCAGCACGTGATCATCATCTCTGGATGACATGCAAAGGGAAAAATACAACAGCATGGACTTGTTGTTCCAAGTCTGAGCACCCATGGTGGAAAAGACGAAATTCATTGGAACACCATCGTCGAACGGCTGTCCGCATCATCGAGAGCATGCTGCAACTGGCGCGCTATGGTCAACTCTACATGCAGTTGTCGGAAAATACAACGGCGTCAAGTTCCATCGTCTCTGAGCATGATGGAAGAGACAAAATTCGTTGGGCAGCATCGTTGAGTGCAACAGCCGTCCGCATCACAGTCGTCTCGTCATCGCTTTCGACGTTTTCAGTGTTGAATATGTAACAACGTATTTAAAAAAAAAAACTATTTTATTGAAGTGTAAAAGAAGGAGCAATTCAAGCTATTTTCGTCGTAGACTAAAAAATACAAATGATATATATTTTCATCGAAATGTTTTTTATTCATTTAAGAAAAATCCCTCGCTCACATAACGCTTCGTATACGCTCAGCCAGCTTTTCAGCGACTTTACATTCACATGGGCGCAATTGTCTTTCATGTTGAAGAAATGAAGCGGGCATTTGGAGTTTGTGATTTTCGGTAACTTCTGCAGCGATGGACAGTCCAGAGTCTCCAAGTCGATGACATTTGTTGCGGGATCCGTGAATCTGGATAGCCATGAACATATCTCAAATCCCTTCGCATAGATAGTAGGAGATCCTCGCAAGATTTCTCGAACTGTCTTTCTAACTGCCTCGTATGGTATGCCGCTGTGATCCTAGCGCATTCCAAGGAAATTGCGTTCCAGCCACTTGTTTGTCATTTTATGCTTGGCCGGTAGAGTCAAATGCAAATAGTGCGTCGAAGGAGAGTGTCAGCGCATCAGCAGTTTTATCGTGGAGTTTGACGATGGACATCTCCGTTAGGACAAATTTATTGATGGGTCTCTTCAAGCCCTGCACATCGACGATAAGCTCCGTGTTGCCTGATGTGGGTGCCAATCATCGGCATGAATTTATACCAATTTTTTAACCCCACCACTAATTGGATTGTACTCGACAATACGGTCATGGAGGATCATGCAGTATGCTGAGGATTGCGGCGGAATATTGTTTTTCAATTCAAACTCACGATGCACGTCAACAGGGCCGGACTTGAGAGAATCGTTTTGTTTTGAGCAATCAATGACAAGGATGGGGGCTTTTTCTAAGAATTCAATCCTGCTCAACCATGGTTCAACATCTTTGTGGTAATAGGTCGGTTGAAAGTTTGCGTACATCTCGTAGCGTAAAGCATATTGATTTTGATCAATGTTCAAATTCCAATTTCCATATGGATAGCTTTGTGAGTTGAGGTATAGCTTGACATCGCTCAGGTTACAATGATCAAAGCGGCTCGCATTTTGTTGTTTCTTATTCTTCCGTTCCGTCTGCAGCGCGAGTATGACATGACTACTCCAGCTAATTTGAGGTTTTCACAGACCACACGTGCCTAGAGGTCACAGGCAGCAATGGATATTCATACAGTTCCTATGTTCGGGAACTCATGGAGATTGGTGCGTCTTTGGCGAGCTACTTTAACGGATTTGCAATCATGATGGTCGAAAGTGAGCCTATGGAAACGTTCCATATAGCATGGCTGAAGGTTTAATAACGGCTGCAGTTGAAGGTTCAACGGAAGACGCCATGTGTCCTATCATATATGTCAAGGGTAATGAAAAACGAGAATGGCTAGCTGACATACTAAAAATGAAAAATCAGTTAGTTATTGAGTCGTTGAATATAGACTTGGAAGATATGGATGTCTCAAATAAATTAGATGAAAGTTCTACTCTATGATGTGAAAAGCATAAAAACCATTGTGCCTTACAAAATGTATTTGAAATCTTCAATTGGTGGCTGAATCATAAAGATTCGTGCTAATAAAGGTAACATTATGATTATCATAATGTTTTCTTATTTGCACGAATATAAAGATTTGCACGAATTTGTGGTAATAAGGTAATTGCACGAATTTGTGGTAATAAAGTAACGTTATGTATTTTTTTTTGAAATTTCGAATTTGGAATTTGATTGAAAATAAATTATTAGGTTGATAAAAAAGAGTTGTCGCAAAAATTTCAAAAATGTTTTTTTACATATTGACGCAATATGACATCGAGCTATGTCGAGAATATTCTAGAATGTTTTTTACTCTTCCGCGTGACAGGGTATAAAAGGACGAGCGCGCGTTCTAGTGGACAGAAATGGCTTCGATCTCGCAGGAGCGATCATATTTTACGAGTGGCGGCGCGGCACGAACGCAAGCTCAACTGCTAAAAATATTCAGGATGCATTCAGCGAGAACGTAGTTTCTCATCGAACAGTCCGGCGTTGGTTCAATCGTTTTAAATCTGGAGACACAAGCCTTGGAGCCTTGGAGATAAGGAAGAGATATGGAGCCTTGGAGATAAGGAACGTGCCGGACGACCGTCGACCATCGATGATGAAGACGCATTACTCCGCTGCATCAAAGAAAAACCGGAAGCAAGTACGCACGAGCTAGCAAGAGAACTTGGCTGCATCCAACCGTCAATAGTAAATCACTTACACAACTTGGGATGCAGGAAGGTTCTAGCTCAATGGATACCACACCGTCTTACCGACGCCAATAAGAACTGCCGCGTGACCATCTGCCAGTCTCTCCTGCTTCGCCATCATCGCAAGGAGTTTTTAGAAGATCTTGTGACGGGAGATGAAAGCTGGGTCTTGTATGATAACAGAACGCGTCTAGCCTACTGGCTTCCTATCGGAGAAAAACCGCCGCACCAACCGAAACCTGATCGTCACTCACAAAAGATTTTGTTGTGCTGTTTCTGGGACGCAAAGGGAATGCTGTTTCACAATTTTCTCCCTGTAGGCAAGACGATCTC
Source organism: Ophion costatus (assembly GCA_951751655.1). NCBI lineage: Eukaryota > Metazoa > Arthropoda > Insecta > Hymenoptera > Ichneumonidae > Ophion > Ophion costatus. The sequence goes on from OX632364.1 coordinate 91,381, forward strand.
CTCTACACGATACATCGAGAATCTCCAGGAATTGGCAAAAGCTATAAGAGAAAAACGGCCAAGATGCGCGACTGTGTACCTTCTCCACGATAACGCGAGACCCCATGTCGCAAAGGAAACCCACAAAACAATCACTGAGCTTCACTGGAACACCGTTCCTCATCCACCATACTCACCCGACATTGCGCCATCTGACTACCATTTGTTCAGACATTTGAAGGCATATTTGAGGAACAAAACTTTCAAAAACGTCGACGATCTCAGAAGGAATGGTTCAAATTTCTTTGAGTCCCAGCCGCCACAGTTTTGGGCAAAGGGAATAAATGAGTTGCCAACTAGATGGTCGAGTGTCATAGGTACCGATGGCGAATATATTGTTGATTAGAAATGTTTTGTATAAGATATATAAATAAATAAATTATATTGAAATTATAGCGACAAAACTTTTTTATCAACCTAACAATATAATCGCACAATGATGGTCGAAGATATTCATCAGTATATGTTCGACAGACGTTCGATTCGACACAGCCGTTTGTTGGAAGTTTGCGAGGCGTTCGAAGATTTTCGAGTCATTCGTCAGACGTTCAAGAAACTTCCAAAGTCATTCCTAAGACGTTTGAAAACATTCAATAGACGTTCAAAAATATTCATAAGCCGTTTGAAGATATGCATGAGGGGTTCAAAGAGTTTCAAGAGACTTTTTACGACGTTCATGACCAGTTTGAACATGTTCATGAGCCGTTGAAGAGACTTTCGAAAACGTTCATAAGACGTTTGAAGACATTCTCGAGAGGTTCGAAGACGTTCAGACTTTCGAAGACGTTGAAGAGATCGTTTACGATATTCATAATACGTTTGAAGCCATCAATGAGGGGCTTGAAGACATCCAAGAAACTTTTGAATACGTTCAAGAGACATTCGACGACATTTATAATACCTTTGAAGACGTTCATGAGAGATTCGAAGACGTTTAGAGGCTTTCAAAGACGTTCAAGATATCTTTAACGATATTCATAATACGTTTGAAGACATCGATGAGGGGTTCGAAGACGTTTAAGAGACTTTCAAAGACATTCACGAGAGGCTTGAAGACATCCAAGAAACTTTCGAACACGATCAAGAGACTTTCAACGAGATTCATAATACATTTGACGACATTCATGAGGGGCTTGAAGACTCTTAAGTCGATTTACGGCTATGGCAACTCCTTATATCGAGAGGTTTATATTTCGGATTACGCAGTGAGACCGAAGGTCGTATTATTTCCTAGTAAGAATTCATCGGAGCCGTCTAGTCTGTGTTATGTTTAAACAATCTGTCATCAATACTTATAAAGATTTACGGCGGTAAGGCTCTGCATAGCGTTAAAATGCTCTCGTACTATTTTTCGAGTATTAAATATTTCACTCCACACTTTCGGAATTTACGAGAGGGCATCGACTGGGCTGTAAAAGAAAAGTCTTGTGTTTTGGGAATTGTCGCGAGATGTGATACCTTCCCCCTTCAGGATTGGGCGTCCCGCACAATATCGGTAGGTTGTGGTGGTGCGGCTATCGTGTATATATCGCTGTGATTTGAATATGCTCGCGGAACGTACGCAAGTTCCGTTTAATGCTGTTACGCGTCTTATTCTTAGGTTTATACATTTAATACGGTTATGACGGCAAATGAGGATATTGGGATTAACCGAGAGAAGGCACATTCGCTAGGATGTAACATTAGAGGTTTTTTATTGTAAGGACAATCATGATTGATTACGATTTGTATCACTGTTTGCCTTAAGGGTTTGCCAAGGCATAGTTAATATATAATCAATCACTCAATTACTCTCTCGTGCTACCATTTCCATCTCTCCCTAATTTAGGCCACTTTCATCGTCGCCTTGTTTTTTCCCGACATTTTATGCGTATTTTTCTAAGTATCGTTTTTTTATATAATACTTTTTTGTTACAAAAAAAACTCACCCAATTCTGGACCACAGACACGTGGAATTATTTGCAATATTGCACTGCAAGATGCGTCCTCGAAGCAAAGCTGCCTCGCGTACAGACAATTTAGTATAGCGACTGGTGCCTTGACATTCGGTCCTAAAACAAATAAATTATTGCAACAGATTAGAAAAAAAATAGCTAATTCCATGCAACAAAAAATTGCCATTTAATTTTTCGTGAAGGTAAATTCGTTAAAAAATCTTGATATAAATGGTTTTATTATCAATTTATATTTCACTCAATATACACAGAATGCACCAAGAGACACGGCAACGTCTCAACGACAAGTAATACAAAAAAAATCGTCACCTACGGACTATTGACACTTACGAACAGGCCGCAACTCTTCTACAGTAAGATGGGCTTTAGCAGAAGACTCTTTAACTTTGAATCGACATTACGCGAAAACACGGTGACGAATCGAAAATCTAATGACATTCGACCAATCGAATGTGATTTGTTCCCATGAATTTTCCTCGGGCTATTGTTCGATCCGCCCACTCAATCTTGAGATCTTATCATTTTCGGCTAAATTCCCGAGCGACTTTTTTACCATGAAAATGATTCCGCTTTCATCGGTTTACTCACTCAAATAAAGTAAATCGGTGTCATCGTTAGCATCAGGAGACGCCGCAGCGTCTCGACGACAAGTAATAAAAGAATCGTCACCACTGCATACCACTGACGATGAGCACTACTGACACTGACCAAAACGCCGCGACTCTTTATACTGTAAGACGGTACTACGCACGTCGCCTTTGCACGAGGGCGTCACGATCTGGGTTTTCTTAGTCAAATGAAGTAATTTGGTCGCATCGTAAGCATTATTACAGGGCAGCTAAGGTTCGCCTTTTACTGTCGATGGCAGTAAAAGACAGAACTGGAAACGACTCACGGACGAGGTGGACTCGGATGCCTGGGGCGCGGGATACAGCGTTGTGACTCGAGCGCTGGGGACCAGAGCCCCACCGGTGACTAGGGACGCCAGTACGATGGAAAATATCGTTGGCGGCCTTTTCCCGGCACATCCTGAATAAGTGACAGCAACAGACACAGAAGTACAGACTGAATGCCCCTTCTTCGCGGAAGAGGAGCTGGCGACAGCTGTCAAGATGCTGAAACCGAACAAGGCCCCAAGCCCCGATGGGGTCCCGGGGGAGGAAATTCGGATCGCTGCTTCGCAACGGCCGAATACACTCCTGAATACGTACAACGGATGCCTCGCCGCTGAGGTTTTTAGCAAACACTGGAAGACTACTCGAGTGGTCCTAGTTGGAGAAGGGAAGGGGGACCCAGAGCTGCGGTCGTCCTACAGGCCCCTCAGCCTACTCAACACGATTGGAAAACTGTACGAACTGTTATTAAGACCCAGACTGGCACAGGCGGTTACGAACGCCGGAGACCTATCGGACCGACAATACTGCTTTCGCAAAGGGCGCTCGACAATCGGAGCTATAACCGAGGTGTGACTGACATCTTTCACAGGACAAACGACATCTGCCATGGAGCGAGACCAGTGGTCCTCCTGGCACTACTGGACGTTCGAAATGCCTTCAACTCCGTTAGGTGGGAGGACATCCTGAGTACGTTGGAAACAACTTTCCGGGCCCCTCCCTATCTCCTCCGGGTGTTGGAGGACTATTTCCGAGACCGTATACTCACGTACGAGACAACGGGCGGACGAAGGAACAAACGGATAACGGTAGGGCTTGTGCAAGGCTCCATTTTGGGCCCCGACATATGGAAAGTACTGTACAATAGTCTACTGAGAATGGACACGCCTTCGGGCACGCGCGTGGACGAATGGATGACGGAACACGGACTGCAACTAGACTACAAAAGACCGTGTTAGTACCGCTCACACGAAAACGGATAGAGACAATTCAACTGATGTCCGTAGGGACAGAATGAACAGAAATACGGAATGAAGCCAAGTATCTAGGGGCTACCCTGGATACGAATCTAACCTTCTGGTCGCACATACGAAACGCGACGAGCAAGGCCGTAGAAAAGACGAAGGCCCTGACTAGACTATACAAACGGACCAAGGCCAAGTGTACGGAGACTTAATGAGCATCACCCACTCGATTATGCTCTACGGGGCAGAAGTGTGGGCCAACGTCCTAAAAGTGCGGAAGTGGGCGAAAGCCATGAAGAGCGTGCAGAAGGTGGGGGCGTCGAGGATTGCATGTGCGTACCGGACCGTGTCTGAAAACGCGGTCTTCGTTATCGCGAGCGTGATCCCCATCGACCTGCACGCTGCGAAGCGTCGCCGCATTTACCGCCGCAATGGACGTCCTGGGAGGGAAAACACTGCGACGGAGGAACGGATAAGGACGCTCGAGCTATGGCAGAACCGATGGACAACAAACGAGGACGGACGGTGGGCAAAAAGACTGATACCGGAGATCAGCTCGTGGAAGGACAGGAAATTTGGGGAGCTGGATTTCTACCTAACCCAGTTCCTGTCTGGGCACGAGTACTTCCACAAGTATCTCTGCACGATGAACAGACTGGCTTCGCCAGGGTGTAAGTGCGGCAGGGGAAGTCGGGACGACGCAGAGTACACGTTCTTCGTGGGCGAGCATTGGACCGAGCAAGCACGTAGGCTGGAGACAGTACTAGGACCGATCACACCAGACAATGTGACGACACTAATGACGGCGGACGCGGACAATTGGCGACTAACCGCTAACTACGCAACGACGGTCCTTCGGAGCAAAAGAGTGGATGGATACCTGGAAGACTAATCGAAGGCGATAACAGAAAAGGATTTCAGACACGACTAACAAACGGACTTTAAGGGAAGGGACATGTCGAAACAGTAAAACTGTTTCACAACTTAAAGAGAAATATTTTGCCGGCTTCATCTTCGATTGATTACATTAGATGGCTGATAGCATTGCCTTTCAGTTTTTTTTTTTTTTGATCCTTCAATTCGCTCGTTGAGTGTACACGAAGCGTTGTGCGTGCGAGGAATTTTTTTAATGAATAAAAAACATTTCGATGAAAATATATATCATTTGTATTCTTCATTTATTCTATGGCGAAAACAGTTTCTCCCTCATTTACAATTCGATGGCAAATTTATATACATTTTTACATAGTCGACATATCGAAAACGAAGATAAGACGACTGTTATGCGGACGGCTATTCGACGATAATGTTCCATCGAATTTTGTCTTTTCCACCATGCTCAGAGACGACGGAACTTGACGCTGTTGTATCTTCTACAATTGCATCTAGAGTTGACCATTTGCGCGCCAGTTGTCGCATTCTCTCAACGATACGAACAGCTGTGCGACGATTGTATCCCCGTCGAATTTTGTCTTTTCCACCATGGTGTAATCAGAGTCGGAAGAAGTCGACGCTGTTGTATTCTCCACCGATGTATGCCATGAAGAGATGATTCTCGTTTGCCGCTCGCCGCATACGCTTGAACGTTTCCAAATCTTCGTCGAAGGCCTTCACAAGTCGCGCTAGTAAGAAGACAGTGAACTCATCTGGGATGTCCGCGATGTAGCGTTTCCCAAACTTGGTGTGTACGGCCCTTAAGTCGGTGATTCGATGATCTGCGTCAACGGGGAGTTCTGGCAGTTTCTTCGTTGGAAGGAATGCCACCATCCGGCCGGCATTGTTGATACTCGTGAAATCCATTTTCCACACTTTTCAAAGTTCCCTTTGGAGAGATGATGATGGTGCGGTGGAATAGTGCAGTCTGAGCTGGATCCACGAAATTATTAGCTCCCGCGTGACCGTGCCACTCAAATTTGCAACCTTCTCCCCACTTTTACAATCATGAAAAACAAGTTCAAACACGTTCGAAGAACCCCATACGTGAAGAATTTTCACAGCATTTATTACACTCCCGACGTTGAGGCCATCGATTTGATCTTTCATCTGTGGCGTATTATAATGCTCGATACATGAAAGATATGATATCACTTCACTGTCTTTCCGACGATGTTCTGGCAATCGATCCCGCAATAAGCCAACATATTTACCCCAATATTTTAGGAGCAAGACCTTTGGAACCTGTTCAAGCTTTTTTTTGGTCAAGTCCAAGAGATATTTAGCCCGATACACTGCATATGGGGCGTCCATACATTACGTACCGCAAAATTTCCCAATTCTGACACCCCCCCCCCCTCCCCCCGTTACCGAACTGTAACGCCTGGCCTGAACCCCCCTGCGTGTATTCCGTTACGTAACGGATGCTTTGTTGTCAATAATTGCATTTTTTTCAAAAAAATAACTAATTATGAAATAAAAATTATGAAAATAACTAATAATGAAACTAATTATATATTGATCTATTTTTTTAATCATTTTTTATGAATTAGAAAAATATTAGCCCCGATTTGGCGACGAAAAAAAATCTCTTCATTGTCCGATCGATATCCTTGTGAAAGGTTATCTGTAAATAAAGTCGGTAAAAAAGTCAACAATTTATCGATATCTTTACAAATGTAGCTAGCGTTATGCGTAGCCGTTTTTTTATTTTGGTTTTTTTTACAAAATGTCGACAGTTTGGACATTTTTTTGTATCTTTAAGGCTCTTTTTTGCACCCGAACAATCTTTAGAAATAAAAATGATCAAAATTTAAAGAAACGGCTACGTACAACCTCAGTCATTGCAATTACAAAAATGTTTTTAAAAAATTGAATATCTGTTGATAAGTTTTTTGAGAATTCACTGAGACAAGGCCGAAAAAAGTATCATTTCCGTTTTTCTTGATATAAAGTTATGTTTTTTTTCTAGAATATTGAAAGTATTGAAAGAGAAAGTATCAAGTCGCGGGCGATATGACGGCTTTTCATCTTCATTATATTTCTCAAAATAATAAGCTTGCCCTTCATCTATTCTGATCGATGAGTTGTAAATTAAAAAAATGACCATGCAGAAATTTTGCTATTTCTGACCGTTCTAATATCGTGACGTAACGTAAACCTCGACCCCCCCCCCTCCCCCACACGTACGGCGACCGTAACGCCAGCCCGACCCCCCCCCCCCATTCGTTCCCCCCTATTCGTCCCTCCTATGCGTTCCGTAATTTATCGACGCCCCCATACATACTCGCACATGCGAACATCTTGACGTTATATTTCGAAATGAAACCGACACCTCGATGTATTGAGACTTTTCTTCAAGAGTGCAGGTGTGCTCAAGTGGTCCATCCGCGGTCACAGTCTTTGCACACACACACACACACACACACACACACACACACTCACACACACACACACTCACACACACACACACACACACACACACACACACACACACACACACACACACACACACACACACACACACACACACACACACACACACACACACACACACACAGGCTTCCCCCTCCCGCCAGTCGCACTTGAGACCACATGGCTACCCCGTCCACAGAGACCTCAACATCCCCCTCCGTGACGTCACGCCCCGCGCTGGACCCCCCCCCCCCCCCCCCCCCCCCCGCCGTAACGCCAGACTTGACTTCTCTGCGCTGGACCCCCGCCCCGCTTCCCCCTGAGATGCCGGGCTTAGAGCGGCCCTAGCTATACTACTGAGGTCGTAGGTTCGAATCACCGTCTCGTAGTTTCGGGGAAAAATAAATACGGGCGTGACGTAGCTCCCGTTGTACACGGATTTTACGCACACGGACCAGTACGTGTGTAGTAGTGTAGTGTAGTGGTAATATGGGAGGTACCGTCATATCAAGACGGGAGTCGTTTATAGACTTCATTGAAACCAAGGATACACACGCCGAAGAAATAACGGAAATGATTTTCAAAAAGCTGAAACATGACGGATTGCACATTATGGACTGCAGAGGCGAAGGATATGAAAATGCCGCTGTTATGAGTGGGAAGAACACGGGAGTTCAAAAGCGAATCTCAGGAAATACCCCGACGCCCAGTTTGTTCCCTATTTTAATGATAGTTTAAACTCGGCTGGTGTTCATGCTGCTCAAGCGGAAGTTAACTCAGAGCAGTTGCATCATATAGCGGATCAATATACATTTCTTACTCCATCTATTTGACTAGGACACACGGAAATAGATATGGGGAAACTTCCAAAGAATGGCATCGGAGAGAAAGTGTAACTTGAACGGGAAAGGCTCCAAAGTTTCATTGCTGCATGTCCCGATCAAAGAACAAGGACCACTGGGACTTCTTAATTTCATTCAAAAGATCAGTCTTGTGGATTCTGTTCCTGACATTGTGATAACGTTGCGAATTTTAATGAGGATCGTTGTGAGCGTGGCAAATAGCGAACGAAGCTTCTCAAAGCTGAAGGTAATTGAAAATTATCTTCGTTCAACAATGCGCCAAACATGGTTGACTGACCTAGCTATACTGTCCATCGAACGGGATGTATCTAGTAGCATTGATTTTGAAGATGTAATTTCGCATTTCACAAATCAGAATGCTCGTAAGATTAAGATTAAATTCTAATTCTATTATGCATTGTGTGTTACATATTGTGTGTTTATTGTTGACTTTTGAAACGCATTGCAATTAAATAATATCGAATGCGGATTGGAGTTAATCTTATTTTTGATTCGTCGATCCATTCATCAAAATGGTTACCACCACAAGAACATCATCGATGGATCACGTATTTTTCCGAGGGACCCATTGTATCAGTTCCGCACCGGCAATGACGTACCCCAGTTACGCCACTCCTGTAAGGATGAAAAACAGTGCGCTCAACGTGCGCACAGTGAACGGTGCATCGTCTAAAAAAATAGATTAGTGTGACCTACGGTTTGAGACAGTTTAGAAAGAATCAAAACGTAAGACAATCGAATGCGCGTATCCAGCATTCCCATACGCAAATCGCGCCGAGGGAGAAAAATGTCTGGCGGTCGTTTTATCGAGCGTTTCGGGGAAGCCGCAGTATTTCTTCTGTGTCTCACCGCTCTTTTCTCCGCAACTTCTCTCGTACGAGACACTGAATATCGATTTAACGTCGACACGTCAAAGAGCTTCGCCAACATCACTCCGGGGCCGCGGAATTGGGATAGTCGTCGAGGCTGATGTAGCGGAGCCGTTGTGTGTGGAGGTGGTGCAGGTGTTGGAGGAGGGAGACACGGGGGAAGTTGAGGCTGGTTAGGTAATTTAGCCAACGGACTAGAGTATCGACTGAAATGAGGAAAGGAGAGGGGGACGAAAAGATGTGGTCCAGTCGATTTCGCAGGCACTGCGGCCGGCGGCCGTTTGTCAAGGTGGTTTACTTTTTCTACTGTTTTCCGGACTAATTAGCAGCCAGGTCTTCCCGGTAGCGGCGTGTCAGCGGCAGAAGGAGCGAGGGTGAGAGTGAGAGAGGAAGAGTCTGGAGAGCTTGAATTCGCGTATTCCGTAAATATTTCATAGTGAATAAAGCTTGCTACTCCGTCTCTTGCGTTGAGGGCCCGGGGAGGAGAGGGGGAAACGCAAACCCGCAAGCTCTCTCCGACACAATTTCGCTGGGGTCAGGACCTCAGAAACAAAATTAGTTTTTCAGGCTGTACCAGCAGTCAGCACTAATACTGTCAAGGAACATCCCTCAGGTGTCCGCCTCCGATTTTGTTGAAACTCATATATGTGATAGAGCATCGAAAACTTTGAGACACGTATTTTTTTATCTGCGGAAAAACAGATTTAAGGGGGGAAACCGCCCCTCAAAGACAGGTGTGTCGAGGGGTGATTTTGCAGTTTCACCCAGAAGCAATCCACCGATCTGAATGTAACAAAAACGAAAATTCTTCTAATGAAAAGCGATGAAAAATCCACTATGAAAATGTTAAGAACACATATAAATAGGGGTAAACTACCTCTCAATTTGCCGTTTTTTACTCCACACTTAGCGTAGAATAAAAATTTTGCGCAAATATCGTTATCGCGTCATGACGCGATAAGAATATTCGTGCTGGAAGAATTAATTATTGCAGTTAGTCGAGAAAGTTTGATACGTAGGCAAATAAACAGCGGTCTGTTCGTTGATTGTATAACTTCATACACAGAGATAAAAGATTCGCGAACGGAAGCATTCTGGATAATGACGCATTTAAGAATCGAAGCGTAAACATTTATCTGCATATGATTTTGTTTTACGCGGAATAAAAAACAACGAACAAACCAAATTTATTTATATATACCATTAGAATTTTATTAATAGTGTCGTTAATATATTTTTGTTACTGCATTGCGACTTTGCATGGGAGTTGCTTTCATCAAAACTTTTGAATTAAAGGAAGAAACATTTCGGTACGAAAATATACTTATGACAATATGATAAGGTTAGTCTTATGAGTAAGGGGTAGCCCCACGTCCTCACTCCCAAAGTACCGCTCCTAAAGCTCAAAACGAATATGCCTGCATACACAAACATAAAATTGATATTACCGATGAAATGAAAGCAGTTTTAACGAAATTCGTGAAACCTTTTGCGAAACTTCAAACGAAAAGCAATTAGAGGGGATAGTTTACCCTTAAAATGTAAAAATTTAAAAACGTACTAATTTAAAAACGCGGGAGAATATTTTGAATCCGCGGATACATGTTAAACACAGAAAACGCGACGGTTATGAGCAAATTTATGTTAGGAGTGGTTTACCCCCTTAAATTTGCTTACCCGCTGAAATGCAAAAACGCGTCAACTTGAATTTTGATTCCCCTTCAAGATGATACCTGTTTTATTGATTTTCATACAACCCTCTCAAGCGTGGGGTGAAAAACGGCAAATGGAGAAATGGTTTACCCCTTAATTATATTTCTAATCAACACTCTTGTAGTGGATTGTTCATCGCTTAATATTAGAGGAATCTTCGATTTTGTTTCATTCGGATCGGTGGACTGCTTGTGGGAGAAACGTGGAGGGGTGATTTCATCCCCTAACGCCGTTTTTCGGCCGATAGAAATTTTTTTAAAAAATAGTTTGCAATGCTTCACCACATATATGAGTTTCAACGAAATCGAAAGCGGATACTTCAATGATGTTTCTCGTCAGAGGGGTAGTTAGCCCTTAAGACGAATGTAATAATTTTGAAATATGATAAAACATTAAATTGTAGCTTATAGAAATATTTCAAATTAGCGGATACACTTTAAACAAAGAAAAAACGACCATGATAAATAAATTTATGTTAGGGGTGGTTTACCCCCTTAAATTTGCTATGCCGCCAAAACGCAAAAACCCGTCGACTTTAATTTTAATTCCCCTTCAAAATGATACCTGTTTTTTTAATTTGCATACAACCGTCTTAAGTGTGGAGTAAAAAAAAAGCAAATTGAGGGGTGGTTTACCCCCTAATTAAATTTTTTCTTAACATTTTCATAGTGGATTTTTCATCGCTTTTCATTGGAAGAATTTTCGTTTTTGTTTCAGTCAGATCGGTGGATTGCTTCTGGGTGAAACTGCAAAATCACCCATCGACACGCCTTTCGTTGAGGGGCGGTTTCCCCCCATAAATGCGTTTTTCCGCAAATAAAAAAATACGCGTTCAAAGTTTTCGATGCTCTATCACATATATGAGTTTCAACAAAATCGGAGGCGGACACCTGAGGGATGTTCCTTGTGAGGCGAAGCTAAAGGGAGAGCGACAGGGAGAGAGGGTGTGTGACAAGAAGTTGCGGAACACCATAGCTGACAAGCGTTGAACCACTGTTTAAACGATCAGATCCTTAGTCCGCGAAAGACTTGCGAAACCCACTATACCAAAAGAAATCCAGCTCTGAAAGGATTTCATCATAGACACATATGTGTGCACTCTACGTGTGCACATAATTTATTAGCTTTTGGGAACTATTGATGAGACGCACTCACCGTGTCGCGTTCTCTCGATACGAAGCTCTTATTCCGACGATTTTGTTGTTTGTTAACGAAAAACAGGCTTTACTGGTGAAATCGAACGTTAATGACTCTTTTTGCACGACTTCCGATCGGTATAGAAGCTTTCAAGATTTATTCCTCTTGGCCCTTGCGATTTTCAACAGTGTTTGTGGTAGAATGTTTGGTTTATGGGAATATGTAAAAAACGGGACTGTTCGACTAAAAGATGCTTGGCCCGGGTACGTTGGGTGGTACCTGCATTGGAGGCTCTGGTACAGTATCTCGCCGGTGGGTGACGCGTCCGTTGATTCTTGCTGTACAAACCTTTGACGTTAGAAGTCGATATCGGACCCATAGAGGCCACCCAGTCCTACAATCGGTCACTGCTACGCACGTGTCGGTAGGCGCCACCAAATCGCCATCAAGTAAGATCAGTAACCGCTAGGTGGCGCCAACGTGCAGCACAATAATAATAGCAGGAAGAGTCGGAAGATGGTGAACAACGTGAGAACCATAGGCCCTTAGAAGAATAGAAGAATCATAGGCCCTTATTTCATCGATGGGAATCTTAATAGTAGGAAGTACACCACATTCCTTCAAGAAACATTAGGTCCGTTATTGGAAGAAATACCTTTAGAAACAAGAAACAGAATGTGGTATCAACACGATGCGTGGCCGGCACATTTTTCGCTGATAGGTAGAAATGAATTGCAAAAGAGATTTCCAAATCGTTGGATTGGACGCGGAGGAGCTGTATCGTGGCCGGCTCGCTCGCCAGACTTGACGCCTCTGGACTTTTTCTTGTGGGGATACTTGAAAAATCTTGTTTATAAAGAACGTCCAACTACGCCGGATGATATGCATGTGAGAATTCTTCGAGCCTGTGATTCGATATGTGCCGAAGGGATAAGAAATTCTACACAATCCGTGATGAGGAGATTGCAATACTGCATTGATTCCAATTGCAATCACTTTGAACATCTACGATGAATAAAGGTAATTTCATATAAAAATAAGTTCATGTCACTTTTTGATCTCAAATGACCTTAAACGACTTTGACCCCTAAATGTTTTTTATGCAGTTTTCGATGCTCTACAAGATAGTTATAAAAAATGTACCGTTCCGTTGAAAAAAGTGGAGGTGACCTTTACTGTGCGACAGCGCCTCCACTGCGATAAAAAAAAAATGGTCGCATTTGATGACCCCTTTCGTACGGTACAACTTTTGTTTCCCACATTTTTTTGTGACGTCGATAATTACAGCGATATTCAAGGTGGCAACAGTAAGTGCCCACCCTGTATAATAATATTTATTCTTAAACCTTCAAACGACGGTTTGACGAGAGACGCCTGCGCGGTAGTTCAACCCGACACGCGAAATGTACACACGTCGTGAATCAATATACCTTCGATACGCTGTAATAAAACATATGTAAAATGTACATAACCACTCTATTCTTTGCCCCCTTTTTCCTACCAGTTGTGAAGTCTAAAATTGAATTTCTGTAAATAATTATTGAAAACTTTCAATTTTGGGAAAGTAAGCATTTTATTTCAATTTCGGCCGGGTTAAAATGACCCAATGTGTCAAGGAAGGTTTGAGGGGTAAGGCCACAGTGGAATTTGCAAAAAATCAATTTTTTCGCTAAAACGGTGCTTTATCATAAGAAGAATAGGTTACTATTCAATTTATAGCAAGAAAATTTATTTTTCACCGACTTTGAGCGTATAACGTAAGCCCATCTCTGGCACGGCCATAGAGTACCTGAGCGCGCTCTTCCACCCCTCTGTATTTTCGGAGCTATAGCGTTAGATCTGACGAACCATCGGTCGGTAAATTTAGGAAATTATATGGAGGACACTACTTTACAAAAATATACCTGTAGAGCATCACCAAATGCCAGTATAACCGTTAACAGGACGCAATTCAAGTTCTTTTCTACAATGAGCAGCCAAAAAAAGGTTTTTGCATCAAAAAAGGGGTCGAAATCAAATGCTTGGTCTTTACATAAAAACAATATTTCAAAACGACGACCGTTGGATCGATTCGAAGCGGAAGCAGATGTTGCAGGCGTGAGTGCATCGGCAAAAAATCTACGAATGTCGAGTAGTTCGTGTGATGTTGATATTAACGCCGAATTTGGCTACAGATTCATAAATTTCGTATCTGTTATGAACGCAATTTCTCAAGTGCTTGTTTGCAAAAAGTGCGGTGAAGACGTAAATATCACCGAATCGGCCGCACACGGTTTGGGTTTTTAAATCGTGAGCTCTTGTAAGAATTGTGAAAAAACTGAAATACGTAATGTGTAAAATGGGTATGAAATTAATCGCTGAATTGCCCTCGCGATGCAATTATTAGGTGTAGGTTTAAATGGTATAAAAAAGTTTTGTGCCTTCATGGAATTGCCGCGGCCGATATACCATTCTTTTTATAACAAATTTGTCAGAGGAGTTGCTATAGCAACGAAAGCTATGCGTACTACGAGCATGGAAAGGGCAGCCGCAGAAGAAAAAGCGATGTCACGCGAAAAAGGCCAGACCGAGGGGATCACAGTTTCAGGCGATAGATCTTGGCGAAAGAGGGGATTTTCCTTCCTTTACGGCATAAAATCTCTAATTGGCTGGTTCACCGGTAAGGTGATGGATATACAAGTGAAATAAAAATATTGCAAATCCTGCGAATTTTGGAAAAATAAAGAAGGCACGGCAGAATACGAGGAGTGGCACGAAGAACATGAAGAAGCATGCCAAAGCAATCACGAGGGCTCTTCAGGAAAAATAGAGGTCGATTCTGTTGTCCAAGTGTTCAAACGCTTCGAAGAATTACACGGAACAAAGTATGCATAATGTATTGGAGATGGCGACAGCAAGACTTTCAATGGTATTACAGATTCAGTGTCACATCCGGAAGGGACGCGAGCATAATATTTTTGCTTCCTTCTTTGTTGCCTACGCCTAGCGCAATAGCACGGATGAGAGTAAAAAAGGGGTAGTGCATGGGAGAGAATAGCGTTAAGGAATTGACGTTATATTTCGGTGTTGAGGAATAACTCGACAAGCTCATATAAATTTAACCGACGTTTTATTATATATGGATAGTGGGAGTTTTGTGTGAGCTGACAATAACGGAAGAGTAAAGGAATGATACAGAAAAAATGTCAGAATGATGTGGCTCGCTTACATTTGTTGGTGTTGGTGTTTGTATATACGTTCGCTCGTACTGGTCAAATTGTTCGTATCACTTGCACAAGATTTTCGGTCGCGCGGAGATGTATGCGTTTATGTGTGCACGGCGAGAAGCACTAGAGACTCTATGCAAATGCACGGAGAGACACGGATTCTCGACCTTTCTACTCGAATTGAGGATCGAAGTTATATGTATATAAAAAAACTCGAAGGAAAATGCTTGCAAAAAACTTGGTGACGATTGTCAGGAGACTGAGCTCTGGACTCGAAGAAGATTGCCGGAAGATTGGGATTGAACGTGATGAAGATTGTCGGGAGACTGGGATTGAGACTCGATAGAAGAACTTGATGTAATGGTAGTTGACGGGAGACTGACTTCAGGAAGGAAATCTTTCTGGATATGAAAATTAGGAGAAATGTTCTGGTGGGAGAAGGAACCTTAGGAAGAATATGGAAATGGTTTCGGGCACCTAGGTCTTCAGGGATTGGTCCATTGGTCGTGAATAATTGGCGTGATTGGTCGCGGTGCGGTGTGCGGATAAATTACAGATTCGTTAGGCACACGCGTGACCTAATGTCAGAGTTTCGGTTCCAATTATTATGCGTATGAAGAGACGGGGTCCTTTGTCCCGTATTTCGGCGATAATCATGCGTAATCGTGCGCATGGTTTGGGTTGTGTCAGTTTATGGCTATGGTGACTTCTCATATCAAGAACTTTATATATCGGACTACGCCGCGAGACCGGATGTCTTATTTCTCAGTCTGAGTTATAAATTCCTCGGAGCCTTCGAGTCTATGTTATTTTTAAACAATCTATTCTCGATACTTCTCAAGATTTACTGCGGTAAAGCTCTGCATAGCGTTTGAAATCAAAGGCGATGGGAAAATTCGATGGCTGACGGTGTTGCTATCGTGCATATATCGCTGTGGTTCAAATCTGCGTGCGGATCCTACGCACGTTCTTTCTTATGCTATCATGGGTCTTATTCTTATATTTACACATTTAATAACGTTATGACGGCAAATGAGGATATTGGGAATAACCGAACCGAGAGAAGACACCTGCACATTCGCTAGGATGTAACATCACCGCCTTATGAAAATCTAACTGTTCGAAAAAAAAGAATGTATCGATCACGTCCAGAAGCGTATGGGCACTCGACTCCGAAATTTGGAGAAAAAAAAACGAAAGGACTTGGCGGCAAAGGAAAATTGACGGGAAAATTGATCGATGAACCAAGCATATATTACGGATTTGCAATACGGAAAAAAACAGACTGTATCGATGATATGAAGAAGGAAATGTGGGCCACACTCTATCATAAGCCTGCCACCGACGAAAAACCACAACACGACAAATGCCCAACCGACGCCGACTCGTGGTGTTCGTGGCAGAAAGCGAAGTCTACGGATGCTCTTTCTTCTTACCGCGATAATAAGCTACTCAATATCAAAATTTTTCAAGCTATAAAACCAATTTATCAAGTGCTGTCAAACGACGATCTGGTAACTCGCAGTTTAGGGGGCTTCACGCAAAACAGCAACGAGAGTTTCAATTCTATTGTCAGGAACTTGGCACCGAAGACCACTGCAACCGGAAAGTTGGTTTTAGACATAGCTTCCGATATTGCAGCGTGCACTTTCAACGATGGCCTCAGCAGTATAATGAACGTTATGAAAGTTCTGGGCATGACCGTAGAGCCCAACTGCTTCAATTTTTGCTTAGAAGTGGACGCACTGCGCGTCGACTACGCCGAGAGATCGCTGTCGGATGCGGTGAGGGACGCGCGCTCGAGCGCAAAACCAAAAAGAAAAATCTTGGCTTGGAGGGGCAACTTTACCGGGCTGCCATCGAAGAATGAGGGTAAAAAAAATTTCAGTCGCATTTTCTAAATTGAACAACAAAGAAGTTGTGTGTAAAACTTTAAACGCGTGTTTCTCAAAACAGTTTTTTTCCAATTGGCGTGACAAATAACTTCAACAATTTTTACTCGATTTACTTCAAATTTAAAAGTTATGTTCCTCATTGCATTTCGCAGAGAAGTACGTACGGAATTTCTGATTGATCGAAAACTTTTCCTTTTATAAGCAGTTTTATACGAAATTTTTCACTGAAAATTCATTTCTTAAGGTCAAATACTTACAACTTTTGAATAAAACAATGTTTTTTAAATGCGGTAAGTACTTCTCTAGGTATTCTAATGTAGATTGACGAGAATTTTTGTTTTTTGTTGTAGGTCGAAAATTGTGGATGCTAAATGTCACGCCGCGGAGCGCCTAAAAAAAAGATAACAAAAGAAAAAATTACTAGTCGGCCATTTTGTACATCGAAAAAACGGATCTAACAGCTTGATATTCATACTAAATAGATGTGTAATGATTGAATCTCTTTTTCATACAAAAAAATTGTCAAATTCGCACATGATTTTATACCCGTTACTGTGGCCTAACCCCTTAAAGGAGCAGGATCCAGTTGAAACCGAGATGAGGAAGGAAAATACTTCAAAGTTTCCAAAACCCTCTGGTTTTTTTCTGTGCGACCATTAGTCTCCGAGTAATCAGTCATCAAACTGAAAAGTGTCATTTTTGCTTTGAACATAGATAACTCAGCGACAAAAAATCGTACTAAGCTCTCCCACCGCTCAAATTAAAGGGGAAGAATCCAGCTAGACGATCCTTTTAATCCGATCATTCAAAAAAATGTATTAAAGTCGAGGCAGACTGTGAAAGATGAGCAAAAATTTTGAACATTTTTTTTACATTGGTTTTCTGATGGCTACTAAAAATTGGCTGATGCGAAAAATTTTTAAGCTCAAGATCTCAAAACTAGAGATTTACACCTTCAATTTGCTTTTTTTTAACTTTGCTGTACGACCATTTTTCGAGGAGTTACAGGTATTTGAAAATGACCCTAAAATTGGCGGACTTTTTCAATATCTTTTAATTCTTTGGCCTAGTGTATTATATATTTTATAATATTCCTAATTTTTGCATATTATTATTTCACATTATAATAATTACGAATACACAGCTATATTTGTTAAAAAAAATCAATTAATGCGATCCACAATTCATCATGAGAACCATAATAAAGGAAAATGTCGCAAGGTGATTTCTCAAGGGGACATATGTCGATAATTCTGATCTCTCTCTCTTTCTCGCTCTCTCTCTCTCTCTCTCTCTCTCTCTCTCTCTCTCTCTCTCTCTCTCTCTCTCCCACTCACTCAGCGCAGTTTTATATTTCCGCGAAATCTTCGTACGCACTTGATAAACAATTACTTTCAGGGTCTTGGCAGCCCCATGAAGCTCCCCAATCCGCTTCCCTTGTCCGGACAATGCAACGGCCAAGTACATGTGCTCTTGTTACGCCCGACGAGAGCGACGAGATGAATAGACAAAGAAAGAAAGAAAGCGAGAGAGAGAGAGGGAGACCTCGACTCGCCCTATACTCGATTTTTCTGGGTACAACCTACATCGATGGACAGACTCCCAAATGCGTGTGTATATGTCCATAAACCTACAGGCGACATATACAGTAACAGTACATGAACCAGTGATGGACCGAGTCAACGGACTCTGCCGAACAACAGCGAATAAATTGGATTTTTCATCTCCCTTGCCACGCAAAGTCCAGCAGGGGTCAAAATCGTTGGCCTCCCACCCCGGTTGCCTCTTCAGTCAGTCGGGCGGGATTTGTCTATCTAATGTGTGTCAATAGTGGCTGAAGGCTGGTTCGGGTCAAACTATTCGCTTTTTGTTGTTCCAAAAGAATCGATGAAGATAAAAAAATACCTGCAAAGTGGTAAAAGACGGAGAAGGACTTACCGCTTTTTCCGGTGGGCGTGGGTGCTGACGGTGCACGGTTTGTTGGTTCCGGTATCGGATAAATCGGATCACAGCACTCCCTCTCGGGAAACTCACTAGCTTGTGCAGCCTGGCGAAAACTTGTCAGCATAGCCACGAGGCTGAATATCGCCAGACGTGATACTCGGTGGCCCCTGATCTGCGACATGACTCCTAGTACGCAGCAATTGTTTCGGTTTTTCACTCCTCCGCTTCACACTCTTTATGTTGCACCAGTTGGGGCTTCTGTCGTGATGAGTCCAAACGTTGGTTGATTGTGCGGAAGAGAGAAACTACACCTCGTTGGGACTTGTCAGTCTTGTGGTTTTAAAAGCTGCTGGGTCTTCGTCTTTATCGGCTGGTCCTCCTAGCGCACCAACGTTGCCCTCTCCGGTCCAAAATGATCTCATTCTAGGTGCACGAGACTATGCATGTTGAGAGAGAGGGAGAGAGAGAGAGAGAGTCGGGTAGTATACGTCCGTGTGGCTGGTGTCTCTTTGTTCTTGCCCAAAACACACCTCACCTCAGCAATGTCACCTTTGTTGGGTGTTTACGCGACCGGGGGTTCCGCCTCGTTAGCACCAGTATAGAATCTCACGCCAAACTCCCGACGTGTGTCAAGTGTACACAGTACCACGCCCGAAACACGTGTACCAAGGTGGCGGGATTTTGTTATGACTCGCGAGTAAATGCCGTCAAAGTTGTGTATGCGATAGAAATGAGAGCAAAAGCTTCACTAGTTTCCTCTAGGACTCGGGTGTCCGCGCAGGGAAACTCAATCCAGCCAGGAGAACCCAAAACCACACACACACAAACAGCTTTGCTGTTATTTGGGAAACAACGGGTTCCGGGGTCGTGTTTTGAAAGAAAGTCACCCCAAGGCCGATGCCACGTGACCGTCACAGCTCAATAAAAACACGCAGAGACGCCGACCTCGATTGATTTATCAGCACGTCAGCTGCAGTAATGAACTAGGACCACCTTAGCAATCTTCGGTAGACACACTTTTGGGTTCAACCAACGATACCGAGGAATCTTCTGAAGCGATACATTGGGCGCATTCAAGAACCAGAAATGTTGACCAGAAAACTCTTGCAGCCTTAGTTTGGACGTCTTCAAGAGCCCGGATTGCAGACCACTAAATTGTATTAGCACTGAATTGAGCGCGTTCGTAAGCTAGGGGTGTTAACTATAGAATTTCGGCGCCTACACTTTGGGCGTACTCGGAAGTTAAGGGTGTTCACTATCCTACCCTCACCACTACCCTTAATTTAGACACCATCAGGCTGCCGACCACTAAATTCGCACCCTGAAATCAAGTGCCTACAGGAGCCTAATCCGCAGACGAAATCTCAGCACCCTTAAATCATAGGTTTTGATTCACGTTGATGGTTTCCCTACATCCACCTCTTATCAGTTTTCGAAGAACGCTTCAACCAGAGACCGCGTGAAGAGCTCATGCGCACGTGAGGACACGTGCACATCATCAAATAGTGGATCTTGTGGCACGTGATTGTCGTCGTATCAAGATGGGAGAGAAAAAACAAGAAACATAAACAGAGTGTTGAGCCAATGAATGACAAGCCAGGACGATACCAAATCGCCTCTTGCCGGACGGCTGGCAGCAAAACAGAGGGAAGGGCTGATGCAAATTTGTTATAACCCGCGTGCAAGAGGGGCAAGGGGGATACACCAGCACAGGCCTCGTCGGTGCTCGCTCATACCAGCATCGGCAAGCAAGGCAATGGCGTAAGATCGTCCCGTACTCGCCCAGGACGAAGAAGATGCCTCCGTCGTTTTTGCGTAGATCACTTGCTTTCCCAATGAGAAGGAATTGCTGTATTATCAAAGCAATATTTTCCACTCTTTCACAACCTCGAACACCGAGTAACCTAGAACCACAAGCAAACTCAAACAAGCCCCGCGAACACATGTATATTCACGCGAATCCTCATTTCTCTTATTGTTTCTGGTTCATGCTCCTCAGATTGCATATCGTGCGCATCCAACATTCATTTTTGAGATCACCCCACTCGTGACTGATCGGTCGTAAAGTTCCGCGCGTAACGTCACCCAACGGGAAAGCGTTTTCGGCAGGGGCGGGGGGCAATGCGACAAACGGTGAATAACGCGCCTCTGGTGTGTCCCTCGCGGCACTACCAGCTGCAGAGCACAACTATAGCAGCGGTAATAACAATAATGACGAAAACAATAGTTTCCATGCGAGTTGATCCGAGGGCAAGTGGAAAGTAGAGCAAGGGGCAAGAACGAATTTCCGACTCAGGTTGCCGTGTTATCGCCCTGTGCTGAGAACAGTTCAATGACGTTTGGACACGTGCCATTCAACCTTCATCGTCTTCTGCCGTTACGCTTCACTTTGTCTCAAACAGTCGACGATCGCTGATTGTTTTTTATTTCTTTCTTACAACTTCACTGGCAAATAAATTGTTAACCGTGTTAAAATGAACTGGCGCAGGGCCGAACGAAGGAGTGCATGGTGTCTGTTTCGCGCGCGTGTCCTGCGGCGTCCCGACGCCCAATGAACCTTGCGCGCGACCAAGCCTGATGGGGAGAGAACCGGAGCACTAGGGGATGGAAAACTCCCCGCTACGCGACGGTGCGCTTCGTCTATAGCGCCCGCACTAACTTTGACCCGCCTCCTCCGTTATCGGCAGTTCTCCCGCTCACCTTCCACCCAGAAACTCCGCCGGCGAACTTTCTTCCCCTCTCCTCTATTCCTTCACCCCCTGATGACGCTTGCCCAGCTACCGCGCACTTGCCCAACATCCGCCGAGTGCCCGCTCCCCATTCCTACCCACCGCCCCGCCGGCTCGTTGCGCTCCCTTCTCTATGCGCCTCCCCCCACCCGTTTTGTGCGTTACTGATAGTCGTCCGACTTCCTGCCATCTCGCGTCGATCAATAGTACCGCACGGAAGCAGGAGTCGTGCATGACTAGCGTCATCTTCGTCCATAAGTCTTGTGTCTCAGCGTCGGTTGTTGAGACGTGTCGCTTACGAGCGGCAGGTGAGCCGGCTTATCGGCAGCCGGCGAGTCGTTCTCGCAGTTATAACCAGCAGATAAGTTGCTCTCATATTTATTGGCAGTAGATAATTAGTTTCGATCGTACCAGCATAGGTGCTATGCCCCCTCGAACTTACCGACAGTAGGCAAGTAGTTCTCGCCCTCACCGGCATTAGGTAAGTAGCTGTCGCACTCACACGTGTCACGGGACAAATAGTAAAAAGTACGTTTTTACTTTTTTTTTTCGAACTGAATAGAAACTTTCTTTATCGGAAATACAGATGTACGTTTTCAGTTTCAAATTTCGAACTAATAAGACGCTCTGGTAGCCTGCGTGCGAGTTTAAATAGAATTCTTGTCGCTGCCGGTTTAGAATAGGAGGGCCCAAAGGGAGCGCCCAGCGAGTGCTGGCGCGTGGTAAGAGGTATAAGTTGTTAATACTAGGGGGTTCGGTAGACCTGCCGTTTTGTCCAATACATGAAAAACCGCCGCGTAAGCGGCGAGAAAAGCTGTTAGCAACCGTCTGCGATAAAAAGCGCCACATCATATACTACCGGAATTTACAACAGTGCCTACGCCACGGACTTTGCCTCGTGAAAATCCATAGAGTCCTACAGTTTACACAATCCCCATGGCTGCGTTCGTATATCGAGTTAAATGGGCTGAATGACCTTGATATTGGTTAAGTCCGGAAAAAATCTCCAAAACCCGTGCAGAACTTTGAAAATGTAAAAATTTGCAAAAATTTTTTTGTCGTGATATTTCTTCTGACCGCGCAATCAGTGATTCTCAAAAAAAAATCACTGTCAGAACTGAAAACTAGAAACTTCAAGCTTCAAAATCCTTTTTTTTTGTTTTTGTACGACCATTTTTGACGAAATTACAGCCTTTCGAAAAACACGAAAAAGACGGTCAACTTTTCTTGCTCCTTTCATTTTCTGTGTCAGTGTATATCAGTGCCTGTGAGAAAGACGAAGCGCGCAGGCGGTGCGCACGCGCCGCACTGGGGCGTACGGTCAGCAGTGGCCGGACAGACGTGTGCCGCGATAACCGCTCCGCAGTTGCGCTACATAACTCGTATCGTTCGCACGAAGAACGAAAGCGCGACTGTATAAACACACAACCCAAAGCCGAAAAATCGCGAATACAACGCAATACGTATCCTGCTCGCGCTTCCGAGTACCGGACAGAAAATGTGCTATAAGAGAAGACTAGAGTGTTTTTTTTTTGTTTCGAAAGAAACTTGTTGACAGTAGCGTCGGATTCTTGTACACTGCGTCGACCTCTCTTTGGTCAGTGAGATTCGTTAAAAGTCTAAGTCTTCATTGAAGGGCATCGCCATGCCACGCGACTTGCTTCCCACCGCAATTTATTTCTAATAATACACTTGCGGTTATATTCGTATTTAAACTGTCGTATTCAAACCGACCAGTGCATAAAATGAAAATATCAAATCAAGTTTTTTTATCGCTATACCTAACAAAAGATATTGTGATAGTAGAAAAAAAAATACCCAGTTATTGCAATAAATAATATTCAAAGAGTTGATATATAAGTAGCAAAATTACTAAATTAACAGTGAATGGACGAAATTACTATTAAATGGACGTGTAGGGTAGACGAACCCTGTAGAGCATAACGATGTATTATTTATTTTTATTAAATTCTAGATTTGGAGATCACTGTGCTGCACAGAAAATTGCAATATTCTTATACGTATAAGGATTATATAATATAATCCTTATACGTATAAGAATATTGCAATTTTATATTTGTATATAATATTTGTACAAATATAAAATATAATTTATATTTGTTATTGCGTAGAAAATACCGAAAGCTTTTTTGCACCTGAACTTCACATTCTCGAAGAAGTTCCCCAAAATGAAATATTTTCCGAATAAGGAAAAAACGAATGAAACGACTTTATGACATCTAACTAATAAGCTGTACATTTTCAATTCGTAACAGTAATTAATTTTGCGGGTCGGCTTTACAAACGTGCTACCTCAATCGGGGCTACTGAGCTATGTTAAAATGTTTTATAGGATGTACTCTTACCCATGCAATTTTTTTTTTGCCGGAGGAGCGTAGTTTGCATTGCCGTTTTTATTTTGTTGAAACTGTCATTTAATCATTTATTCTTTTTCTTTTGTCGTTGGTATGGGTTGGGTTAGGTTAGGTGTTTTGTTGGGGTCGCGTGAAGATTTATCCTTGCAACATTTTTTAGCTGGCGATGCGTAGTTTACGTCATTTTGATTTTGTTGAAATTGTAATTTAATTATTTATTTTTAATTATTTATATTGTTTTATTCGTGGTTGGTATGGGTTGGGTTGGGTGCTTGTTTTGTTGGGTTGGTTTTTTGCGCGCGCTTTTTTCACAGTTAAGAAGGGGGGGGGTGGGGCCTTCCGCTTTTGCCTTCTTCTATTATCAACTTTTATCGAGGTAGTATGATTCGAAAGTTTTACTATTTGTCATATTATTATATTCGCTTCTATCTTTTGTTTTTCTTTCAAAATCGTTCAATTCTGGCATTTTACATTTTATCCAAAAAAAAACTATGTGTCTCCGGCAAAAAAAGGTCGCACGGGTAAGAGTACATCTTATAAAACATTCCCGTATAGCTCAGTACGTCGATTGCGGTAGCACGATTCTAAAGTTTTACCAATCTTGCAAACTTCAGAAGATAAGCGAAATTGTTCTCCCTGCTTTGAGAATTGTGAGCAGAGAGCCCATTCACTGGAAAGAGGTTCATTCACTGGAAAGAGGTTAGAATGCAGTACCAGTGAATAAACATGGCTAATACTGAATTGTTATTACAAATTTATTGAAAATGTAGCTAAACTGCCGAAAAGTGGAAGCCGAATTTTGTTCTGAAATTTGGTATAAAACCTTTTAATATTTTAAGAGATCCCCTGAACGGATTTTTGGCGACGCGCCATAGCTTTCGTGATACCGATTTTTGAAAGATTTTTTACCGCGCCCCTACCATATCTATAGCTGACGGGCTCGGCTCTGACTACACCTATATGAGGGATTCTCCGGCAATTCAGCCACTTTTTTCGAACATCTTAGATGTGCCCCATAATTGGATATATCAATGTACTACTAAAAGGCATTCTGTGACTTTTTTCCGATTTTTTTATTCCACATTTTAGAAAATGTCGTTTTTTTCGAAATGAATGTATCTCGGAAACTAGAACTAAGTGAAAAAAAGTCTGTATATAAAAGTTGTAGTTTTGTGTTAGCGTTCGAGCGCACGACTCAAAATAATTTTTACGTTCTGGTAACGCTGATTTTTTACCAAAATGGGGGGGAAATTATTTTTTCATTGAAAAACGGCCGTTTTTTGGCTGAAAAAAATTACAGAGTATTCCAGTATGTCTGACGATATCGCGAAAAAATCACCAGAGTGACACGGATCGAGGTTCTAGGGTAAAAAAAAATGAAACCACCCAAATTAATTTTTTTATACCGGAACCTCGTTCTGTGCCACTCTGGCGATTTTTTTGCGATATCGTCAGAGATACTGGAAGACTCTGTAATATTTTCAGCCAAAAGAACGGTTGTTTTTTAATAAAAAAATTATTTTCCCCTTTTTTGGTAAAAAATCAGCGTTACCGGAACGTAAAAATTATTTCAAATATTCCGCTCGAAAAACTTTTATGTGCAGATATTTTTCTTCAGTGTTAATAAAAGAAAATATATATTCCTTGACGCACCTTTTAATTTACGCGCCGTCTTTTTTTTTCCTTTTGTTGCCAGGAAGGACGGACGGATCGGGGGGGGGGGGGGGGGGGAGAGTATCCCGACACGCGCCCCAAAACACTGTTGAATGCAATTTATTTAGTTCACCGCCGGTTTGGTTGGCCGAAGGTTAATCCCGCATGCATCGGCCGCGGTCTACAGAAATCGGCGCGGTGGATCGGTTTCCTTATTCTAGGGCTATATCTAAGTTACGCACACATATAAATATATCTATGAACTTTGGTGGTAGCTATAAGGCTCGCACCCTTCTCCCGCGGAGTCGCACTCGCCGTCCGCGTTCTCACGTAATGGCGGCCGTCCGCTCCTCCTCAAATACACAACCCGACCGTTCGTGCTCTGCTCTTGTTCCGATCTCGCGCGCGACTCCCATACCTCACTCGCTCGCGACTCGGGCTGCCCGATCTCCGGGGTTCACCCGACTCCCTGCTCCCACGTGACTCGCTGCTCATTGGCCGCTGTTCCCGATCGACGCCACCGTTGCGCGCGTCGATCGAGCGGCAGAGCCATTGGCCCCTTTGTTTCATTTAACATCAGTAACTTCAATTTTCTTCGATATGATTGGCCAAATTTTAGTACCACTCGAAATGTTGTGTTTTACTAAGAGCATGTTCACCGTAAGCTTCGAAAAGCATTCGATGCGATTCGGCACCACTTTTCTTCAAATGATAACAGAAAACCAATGCTGTCCGCAAATCGTAGTTCGTAGGCACAAAACTCGACATGTTTATGATCATGGAAAAATATACCGGTGTAGGGAACTTGGGTTGTAGTGTATTGAAAACCTTCATCAGCTGTTAGAGGGAGATGATGGCGCTGCAGAAGCGGTCTTACGGTCCCTAAACTTATGGCTAGCACCATCTACAGGGAAATTCCGGATTCATACTTCTACACCTGGTACATTGTTATCGCGCTCTTCATTTTGTATGGTTCTTCATCTAGTCTTCGCCGTAACCTCCCGCCCCGCCCGTATTGCGATCGTTTATCGAAATCAAAATGAAATAAAAAATATTTTGAGATTAACCCGATTTTTCTGATATGGTAACATCAACGATAATGTTTTCGGGGGGATTTTCTAATACTTGGCGTTCTTTTTTTTTCTTTTGAAAAGTTTTACGACTGACATCGTTTTATAAAACAGTTTCGAGAAAAACGCAAAATACACAAGGGTAAACGACCGTGGGGCAGTTGATCTTGGCGCACTGAGCTAACCAACTGTTGACAAAAATTGGCACCACTTAGGCAATGTTTGGAATTGATAGAAAATGTGTTAAAGAAGAGAATGAAATAAAAAGTGGGTTTTTGCGAACTGTTAATCTCATGTAGACCCCGCATTCTGATCGAACTAACGTTCCACAGTGGCGTCAATGTAGCAGCCTCTACGTCCTGCCGACGCAACGTTGACGAGTTGTTCCTTTGCCGGAGTTCTGCGTAACAAGAGTTCGTCAAAAGGGAGAAGATCAGACGTCGTCGATCACCGATGCAAATACATTCATTGAAGTGCATGTATATTATTCGTTATATTGCACACCTGAATGACAAGACGTTCGAAACACCGAAGACCCGTTCTTTGAAGATTTGGTAAGTAGGAGTTCATGTTTATGCCCACATACGCATATTATCGTGCGTGTTCCCGTGGGCAGAGTGGCCTATAGGAAGCGGCATGAAACGGTGACATGTCTCGGTATGATGGGTAGTTTTTGGCATGTTGGCTTGTTAGTGCATGTGCCAGGCTAGATCACCCTGTGCATGCGTGACGCACCGAGTGCGAATCGAAAACGTGATGAAGATGCCTATAGGTAGCTGTGACGTGGGGGACAATGGATACGGAGGGAACAACGAAAAACGCCGCTTTGAGGACGCTGCTGCACCGGGTACCACGAAGTATTTCCCGTGCCGTAGAGAAATTCTTCTACAAGTTAGTCTCTCTCTCTCTCTCTCTCTCTCTCTCTCTCTTTCTCTCTCTCTCTCTCTCTCTCTCCCTCTCCCTCTCTCTCTCTCACTCTCACTCTCACTCTCACTCTCACTCTCACTCTCTCATTCTCTCTCCTGTAACCCCGAAATGCGATTTAAACGATTTACAAAATTCAGAATTTTACGTTTTTTCATTAGATGATACGTGACTCCCTAAAATACCAATAAGTCCTCAAAGTCTCTCTGACATTCTCTAGTCAAGGATATCCTAAAAACACTATGCAAAAAGCCCAGACATGAAAGGAAAAGACAAAAATCCGAGAGGTACCGCCAGAATTTGTGTACACCATACGGAAGCAGTATTGTAACTAGATATCTTCATACTTAAGTTTCGCGATAATGAAAAGATGCAAGAAACATGAGCCGAGTGTTTCTGTTATAAATAAATTGCTTCCTAACGCTGGCATTGTGAATACTGTGCGACTTTTTTTACCCCAGTTATGATCTTTTAAAGTCGACATATGTTTTTTTCATTTTAGCTGTCGATAATTTGCTCAACAAGAATTCTACGGTGCTCGCCAAAAAAATACTAAAGTAGTTTTTCCAACAAACGAAAGATCGATTCCCCGTGTACAACCTCGAGCTGAGAAATCGTTTTCCACTTTCTTTTTTGCACTCAACGAACCGTTACTATTTGTAGCATTGAAAATGCTTCTAAAACTGTCGTAATATATTTGTGAGGTAGGCTGGGTGAAGGGGTCTGAATTAGGTTGATGTCATACGAAACTAATGCTATCCCCTTAACGTGTCAATATTTTTTGAAAAACAATAAAAACCAACTCACATTATTTGCATGCACCAGTTATTTTGTTACCCGAAAAGTCTGATTACATTTTCAATGCCATGAAATAGTTGCACTTCGTGTAATATATGTAAATTTTTTTAAGGGGAACGTTTCTTTCACTCTCCATTGGAAGCTGAAGATCCACGTTTTGAAATACTTAATTTTTCTGTGAATATTTTCCACGGACCCATAGCTGTTCCAAAAAGATTTCGGCGGAAAATGAGTAATCCTTCAATTTTTTTCCAAGGATTACTCTATCCTGGTGCACTAATAAACCCCCTCCCCTTGTTTTCTTTCTTCTACGCTGCACCCGGTTCACTCTCAGATTGGGCTACGAGATAGCGAAGCATCCCGCCAAATGGATCCTGGCGTGCGTCCTCCTAGTGCTGGCTTGTCTTTTGGGCCTGATTCGCTTTCGACAGGAGAAGAATCCCCTTAGGTTGTGGATCCCGCCGGACTCGGATTTCGTACGGGATACCGAGTGGCTCATGAGCAAGTTTGGCGAGGGACAGCGCATCGAGACTATGATCATGACGGGCGAGGATGTCCTCGAGCCAAAGGCTCTCCTCGAGGTGAGCCAGCGCCGAAAGTAATATGTGAATTATAGTGCACGATAATATTCATCATAGGGCATCATATAAGCAATTAGCTATTGTAATAAAAAAAAAAGGAATATGGATATACCGCGTCTCCCGTTGATCTTGAGACATAAATAACTCGAGACAGCGAGGTACATAAAAAGATTCAGACGTGTTATGCACGCAAAAAATCGCTCCGATGATTTACGCGCGCTGAAACGTCAAATCACTTCTTCTTTGCCTGTTTTCAGCTGAACGAGATAACGAAGCGCCTATTGTCCGTTAAAACGGCGTCTCAACCCCCCTCATCGTGGACGGATGTATGCTTCAAGTAAGCGTGCCTTTTTTTCCATTTCGAACTGCCGACTTAACATGAGAGCATGAAAAAAACGAAAGAAAGAGAACAAGATATGCGTGGTAATAAAACAGAAACCGGCCCGTTTTACTTTTTCGTTATTACATTTCGTATGTATGCATATGCATCCCAATTGGGAGAGTACATTGCACGCAAAAATGTGTACAGTGTATCTTGTTAGTCTTGAGACATCGAAATTACCCGAGGAAGTGGATGCAGTAAATTTGAAACGTAAAATATTTATCAAAACAAGCGATTTTAATCAACTAAATATATTCTTTGTATCAACTAAATATATTCAAACTAAAAATAAAGGTTTCCATTGTTAAACAAAAGACTGATCTTGAAATCATCGTGAAAAGGTGCAATAAGTTTCAAAAAAGTAACTTTTCCGTTATAAATATTTAAATCCACTCGACATATTGCAATTTACTTCGTTGGTATTGAGTTGCGTTGATCGCTTACAATAAACGGGACATCCTGTATATGAGTTACGGAACAAAAAGCAGATTTCCAACTAGCATCTGAAATGGCTCATGTCTCGTCTGTCATCCCTCGCAGAGTTCCCATAATATCGGGCGTGATATCGCGAGAAAAACGTGACGTCGGCACGGACGATGATTTCTTCGAGCAAGCGCCTGGAGCTCGCATGAACGCCAGCGCCCCTTACGAGCCCGTTATAAATGTTCCGAGCGACGTCTATTGCTCGATCGTCGAGAGCCTACCGCGAGGATGCCTCTTTCAGAGTATCCTCGATTTATGGGAATACGACAGCGAGTTGATCGCAAATCAAACCAAAGGTGGGATCTTGGAGAGATTAAACGCGGTGAAGATGAGTCCGACCCTCGGACATGCGATGGTATTCACGGAGCTTCTCGGTGGTGTGAAGACCGACGAGCTGGGACGCGTAGTCTCAGCGAGCGCCGTCAACACGCTATGGTACGTCCACGTGAATTTCACGAACCTGAAGATGAATGAGACGGGCAACGAGTCTGGAACGGCCGATTGGGTAAGGTATGTTTTTTTTTTCTTTGCTGTTCTTAAGTTTGTCGTGCCGTCAAGCCGTCGGGGGTGAAGTACGAGGGGAGCGCACTATGCTTATGCGTGGGGCCGATTAACTGTTAGCAACTATTAGCAAAGAACATATATTACAGGAATCCGCGGGGCCCGTGTTAATATTTAGCACAAACAATGTAGTTTATATTTCCGCCGGTAGACTGCGCGGTGACCTACCGTGCTACACACAATGACAGAGGTTCCCAAGAGGTGGCCAACTTCCCTCTCTGTATCGCATTCGCTATGACATTTCTGCCATGGGTATAGGGAAAATGTGGAATACCTATACCAATACAGCCGGTCCCAAGTTCGCTTCCCAGTTTCGGCGCTAGTCGCGTTTCGTCGACAAATAAATCACAGGCTACAATTATACTCACACGACATACACACGTACTGGTCCATGTAGCGTGACATCAGCGAAGAACAACATCACGCCCGTGATTGATTTTCCTCCGAAACTACGAGACTAGGTTTCGAACCCGCGACCTCCCGATGTTCTGCTTCAGAGGCAAGCACACTAACCACTAGACCAGCACACCAGTAATTATGATTCGTATTTTTTTAAAATTATAATAGCTATATGAGGTTTTTAAATGAAATGTTGAGAAAAATATTATTTCTAGGATTTGATAATTTTGTGTGCATTTCTGGTAAACTTACTTGGCTTTTTTCATAAAAAGTTATTTCACTTATTTTGTACATTTAAATTTAAAAAGTAATAATTTAAATAAAACCATTGCTTGAAATAGAATTAAAAATATCTCGAGTTTAATTAGAATTTTGTTGATAGTCGAACAACTAATAATGTTTTCGAGAGAACATTTTATTACTTGGCGTTTTTTTTACTTATTAAAGTTGTTTAGGGGGATTTCGTATATTTTTAAAACGGAAATACTTTATTTTCTATAGTTACGAATTTGACGTGCTTACAGCCACATTTACTCACTCCTAGTTAGTGAAGTATATTTTTTTCATTTGAATACCCATACGTTAAAATGATTAGGGTAGTGTGGATTTCGTCGACGTTACTTAGGGTCACTCAAAAAATATGAAGTTTGTTCATTGTCTTCGAATTTCTAATTCGCCGTGCCCGAAAATGTATTACAATTATTACTATAATTGATAATTAATTACTTCGTAACATATTATTGATATTTCAATCACTTTGTAACAGATAATTTCAGTAATTAAGTAGTTACTGATTTAAACCCATTTTAAATTTAGACCCATTTAAAAATCACATGATTTTTTAGTGTTCCACTTGGTGTGGAATGCTACATATAACCTCCATGTTTGTACCTTATATTGAAATTAAAATATTCGTACTTTTAACACAAATAATACGTTTTATTGCTAAATTAAAATGTCAGGTCATTTGGGGCACCCCATAGAACGAAGGCCACTAAACGTCATTCTTAATTCTATCAAATGGGTATGCATAAAAAATTGTCGAAGTTCGCCTTTTTCCGGACTCTAGACTGGTGTAGTCGCCTTTCATGAATACCCCCCCAATGTATGAATAGATACGACATAAAAAAGGCATTGCACTATTTATTTTGTCTTTGTTTCTTTTTCATCTCTTGTTCCAGGTAACCGCCGAAGTGTTGGATTGGGAGGCCGCGTTGTTGCGTGAACTCGATGCAAGCTCGCGCGATCTTGCATCTCGAAATCCCATTGGAACGAGCGGGAAATCATTGACCATTTGGTACCAGGCCGGACGTAGCTGGGGTGACATAAGCGCCGAGACCATGTTGCAAGATTTTGGAAAAATTCTACTCGGTATTCTCGTAATGTCCGTATACGTGCAAATCATACTTTCGCGATTAAACTGGGTCGAGTGGAGGGTGAGTCTTTTATTTCCTTTCGTACGCTTACAACTCAGCTGATGGCATATACGGGGTGACCTATTTATCCTGCGACATCGAAATAACCGAAAAACAGTGAAGTAAACTTAAAAATGCGAGACCCGGAACGAGTTGATTGATACGAGGAGTAAAGTGAGAGCAAGATCACTTTATTAAGTGCACGTTTTCAAGGTCATTGGAAAGTAAACTTTAAAAAAGTCAATACCTATATTTTTCACATCGTCAACTCATTGTACGTTATAAAAACTAGGCTACTTTTGTCCGATCTATTTTTTTACGTGAAAACGTCTGTAAGTTCGGTTTGGTAGCCAGGACAACATTTACAATGCAACAAAATTATACTGAATTTCATGACGCGATAACTCTGCGAATGGTGATCCGATCGCCACGAACCGCGTACATTCGTAAGGTTACATCTGTAACATTGTATCGAACAAGGTGTTTGGCGCGAGCGCCGCAATCTCTTATTGCCACGGCCTCGTAAGAAAGACAGAAAGCCGAAAATACAAGGGTACGCATTTGTTGTGCGCAGTCTATCTCGAGAACTAGGATATTCTAGGAGGAGCAGCTAGGCGAACAGTTTAGGTGTCATTGGAAAGCGCTTGACATGCGTTTGCTGAACTTCTAGCGATACCGGCTTGAACAACAATAACAACATTTCTGTAAATGTTCAGAAGATAATAATTGTGCAAGAATGTCGGCATTTATGGAAAAAAATATGATCGGAAGCGAAAGAAACGGCAATCCGAAAAAAGGGGAGTCCGAAGGAAGGCGAAAACCACCAAAGTCCAAAGCACCGAGCGATTGAGAGCGTTTCGGAAGCGCCAAAAAAAAATAGCAGCGAGGGCAAATTCAACTGCCGGAATGCACCATGACCCATACCCTTAGGCATCGATTTGTGCAACTGTAAATAAGGATGTGTATTGCACGTCAGGTCGGTAAAAACCCTCCGGCGAAGTTTTCTCCTAGACGGATTACATTTCGGGAAAAACCGAAAATAAAGACGTTGTTCGTCGTTTAACAATCAAAAGGTGTTTCTTTCTTTTTTACAAAATATTAGCCGTCAGAGTACACCGAAAATCGGCAAATCAGTTATTTTTCTCGCACTCATGGCCCCTTAATCAGTGTGACACGGCGTCAAAGTGACTCACATGTACTGCCACTAATAAACTAATATTGTGTCGAATGTATGCCTAGCATGGCGACTCAAATGTTTTTGATATTAATAAAGAAAATGAATTCTATCGAAACAGGCGGCTTGTATTTATTTGACTAAAATGCCATAAAGGAGAAAAGGGACCGGATATCGTGAGTTTTACCCGAAATAAAGGGCCAGACATGACGGAGTCCGCCCCGATTTTCTTCAGAATTGACCTTACATTCACCTTGAACACATTCACTCAATTAAAAAATTAATCTTACCATTTTCCTCCTCGTTTGAGTCTATTTAACACATATCTCGGAATTTGTCGATTCACGTCACTGTTTTTGAGTTATTTCGATGTCTCAAGTTAAATGGGACATCCTGTAAAATACACTGGATATGCCAATAATATAAAAGAATATAGCAATATATTATATACTTAATATAACGAGGTTAATAACAATTATATCAAGAGTCGCGGCAGCGTATTTCAACGCCAAGTAATTAAAAAAAGGACTTTCGATGCTACCGATGAACAGGTCGTGTACTCTTAAGGCCCCACACCACGGCTCGTGCGCGGTACGAGGGTGTATTTTTCGTTATTATTTTCAAGCAAACGATAAATGGAATTTTTAAAATTAACATTCATAGTCAATATATCCATATAGAAGACTGTATACAAATTTTTGTACTCGAATCCAAAGTATAGTTTGCTGTGTACGCCGCTTCCAAGAGGACATTCGAACGAAATTGCTGATTTCCATTGAATGGAATGCCGATTTCCATTGAAAATTTTCATCGTTCATGAAAAAAAAATAGAAAGCGGCCCTTTAGAAGAAAAAAAATGCCTACGTGCTGCCATAGAGACTGGCTTTTCAAACAGTTTAAGACTTGGCGCATGCAAATCAGATGAATAGTTTTTTTTAATATGTTGTCAACCAGATTGAAAAACGGAGTTTCGAGAAAAAGTGTTCAAAGTTTTGCTTAAGGATAATTCAACACACAAACAAAAATGTTTATAGTCAGCTATTCCTGGATCATACAACAGCTCCTCAGCATCCCGAGACTCGTCATTTTTTTTTTTTTTCATGTTTTGCATGCAGACGACCCTCATGCCTGTTTTTTTCGGCCTCGTCCTCATCTTCGCATATTCGCTTCTTGTCGATGTTTTGACAATATTGGTAGAGTGTTTCACCAATTTTTATGTTTAAAATCTCCAATACATTTATAAGGCCAATATGACCATTGTTAAAAAGTATTGAAGCAATATTAGCGGCAGTTTCAACTGTGAATTTGCCGCTCCACGATGTCTTTGGCGCAAATTTCCATATAACAGGGTTCAAACACTCGTTGTTATTCTGGTGAAAAGCGCCTCAACATCATTGAAGAAGCTCGTCTTTACTAAGGCCCACGTATATCAGTTTTATTGTCTCAATGACATTTGCAGGTAATGCAGGTTTATGTGTGTATTTGTTCAAAGTTCCTTTGGCATTTGCCTGCCGCCACGAACAATACGAGTGTTCTCCTTCTGGGCAATACTGATGTTGGGGACTTGCGTCTGTGGAACATTTGTGATAGAATGTGGCCCAGACCGCTTTTTTCACATATCTTCCAACGAATCACTATTCCGACGGATTGCAAGACCGTAGAATGCAGTTAAATCTTCAATGAGTTTTCCAGTCAGCTTTCCCCTCCCACCGAGTTCCTTATTCCCTTTTTTACAATTTCGCAATCTTGTTCCCATTTTGTTTTTGAATAAAAGGACGTATGTAGTGTATGTTATATGTTACGATACGACCGAATGCCTTTATTCGATTCAACAAATCGACGACTGTGGAATAATTTTCGTGTGTCGAAAAATCGTTCGTAAATTCGGTCGAATATTATGATATCTTAAGATTGAGTAGACAGATCGAAACATTACCCAAACAAAATCGATGGAACAAAATCATATTTCATTGGTTAAATGTCATTCAATTTTCGATTCGTCGCCGCGTTTTCGCGTAATATCGAATCAAAGTTAAAACTTGTTCTGTTACAGCCCATCTTACTGTATAAAGGGTCGCGCGGCGTGTTGTTGGTGTCGGTGGTGCTTACAAGTAGTAGCGGCGTTGCATCGAATCAGCGGTGTCGGAACAATTTTTTTTTTATTTTTGTATTTTTATTTTTTAGGTAAATCGCCCAATGGCCGGCGCGGTAACCACCAATGGCCAGGCTGGCAACGAGCCAACCAAAGTGAAAGAAGAAGAAGAAGAATTTTTTTTATCACTTGGCGTCAAAATGCTGCCGCATCTCTTAATACTCCCGCGAGACAATATTCGATATCGGTTATCTCTTTGCACTTGAGGCCTTTTCCGCTCGGATCGTAATTGGCGCACGAGAGTCGCCTCTCGATCGCGAAGGTTTATTATGCTTATCATAAGTGATTAAGAACATAAACGAAAAATCACAAAACTATAGGATTTTTTTTGTCCCCGACACAAGTTCTGCCTGACGAGCGTCGGCCTCGTTTGTGTGGCCGGTGCGTTCCTTGTCGCTGTTGGCTTGTGTTCACTTTGCGGCATTCCTTACGGTCCGGTGCACGCGTCACTTCCGTTTATGCTTATGGGCCTCGGTGTCGACGACATATTCGTGATAATGGCATCCTGGGATCAGACTAGCTCCCTTGAAGCAAATCGTTCGAGGCCACTAACCGAGAGGATCGCGATGATGCTGAGCCACGCCGGCGCGGCCATTTTCGTCACTTCCTTCACGGACGTTGTCGCGTTCGCCATTGGCGCCTCCACGGTTAGTCTCACTTCGCCTGGTCCGCCTTACTGCGAGAAATTGTCACTCCGTCGCAGACGAACAGCAAGCATTTTTCTCGGCAAGAGTTTTGCGCCGGGCCGGAAATGCGGAGTCTCAGGTCTCGCGCGAGCTATTCCACGTGCCCTAAGACTCGGAATTTCACCTGAAGGCGATTTGCCTCGATGAAAAAATGGTCCGAACATCTCGAGCGTTGTAGTGCGCTCAAGTATCGCAATGGTTTTTTTTTTTTCAGATACTCCCGTCACTCCAATCGTTCTGCATCTACGCGGCGGTGGGCGTGATGGTAACGTTTGTCCTGCAGGTGACGTTCTTCGTGGCTTTTTTCACACTCGACGTGGAGCGCTCGGAAGCGAAGAGGAACGGTGCTTTTCCGTGCGTCATCCATCCGAGCCACGTCGAGACATATCACGATCCGAGACAATCCGTCTCCTCCCGTTTCCTCGACGTTGTCTACTCAAGAATCGTACTTAGCTTGCCCGGCAAATTGACGGTCATCCTAATGACTCTGGGACTCACGAGTTTTGGGGTTCTCGGCTATAGCCGATTGGAACAGTGGTTCGATCCAGAGTGGTTTATCCCCAAGGACACCTATCTGAGCGACTTCCTGCGCGTCAAGACCGAGCACTTTCCGAAACGCGGCCACCCCGCCTCGATCTTCATCGGCGAGGTCGAATACAGTGAGGAACTTCCGCGGATAGTGTCGTTGGTCGGAGCGCTCAAAAATATGAACTCGACGGTCGATAAAGTCGAAGCGTGGCCCCAGGAATTTGCACAATTTGTCAGCATCAACTACAATAAAGGTGAGCATTCAATAAAACGGGACCTTTTGTTTGTAGCTTTGAATGAAACACAACTGCCTCGTGTGTTCGGCTTTGGGTGCAGAATAAAATTAATGAGGGCGAACCGTTTAAGTCGTCAACTTGAGTAGTAGAGCTTTGCGGGTTCTGGGACAAATTGTGGAGGGGGAAGACGTAGGGTGGCGTTTGATCGTGTGGCAGGGGAAGTTGGGAGTCTATGAAGAGGGGGAGTGGGACCTACACCAACATATCCCATGAGTTCAGATGGTGGTGGACGAACGCCAAAACTATTAAAGTACACGACTTTCCATCCAGTCTTCTTGTAGGCAATTCCAATAAAAAAGTAGGTAACTGCGAAAAAAATCGCGATGTTTTAAAGATATTATTCCTAAATGGTAAGATTGCTATTTTTCAAAGGAAGAATCTGCTATGCCTATGCGTGGAGTCGTCTTATCCGAGGTACACTCTCCCCATATTGCCTTCGATAAGCGAGGTACTACTGTATGTATGAATATTTTTGTTCTTCTCGACAGATGTGACGAGTGGAAAAATG
Source organism: Ophion costatus (assembly GCA_951751655.1). Lineage (NCBI taxonomy): Eukaryota > Metazoa > Arthropoda > Insecta > Hymenoptera > Ichneumonidae > Ophion > Ophion costatus. Next base: position 128,922 of record OX632364.1, read on the forward strand.
GAAAGTGATGACTTTTACAATTATCTATCCAAGTTTCTCTTCAGCCGGAGCGGCGGTAGATATCAGAGTAAATTTCGCTTCGCGACAAATTTAACGTGCGGCAAAGTCGCGCCGCGGATCCTCGTGAGCGTTATAGATTTCTCGTTTGTCACCTTCACCGGACCCGATCAATGGATACCGGCAATGGACGGGGTGAAGGCACTGGCGAGAGATTCCAGGATCAACGGCCTCGTTTTCGTATGGAGTCACATATTCGCCTCGTGGGTGACGGACAAAGTGATCGCGGACGAGGTCAACCGTAATTTGATACTAGCACTGGTTTGCGTCATGGCGACGACGGCTGTGCTAATCGCCGAGCCGCAAACCTGCTTTTGGATCCTTCTTTGCGTTCTTCTGACGCTCGTTGACGTTTGCGGCTTCATGTACTACTGGGGCCTCACGATCGATATCGTCTCCTGCATAGGTAAGTCCACCTGGTCGACCGAGGTAATTGGATTATCGGCTGAGAAGTTTTGGACATGTTGGACGGCAATTCAGTTAATAATAAAAACGTATCGCAGTTTCGATGAACATGGAAGGCCCGGTGTAGAAGAAAAAATGGCCAGTTATCGGTAATTGCACGGTAGGCGAGGTTATGGACGATCGGAAATTGCAGTACTCTGTTAAATCGCAGATCGTCGGTAATTCGGAGCTTTAGTCAGTACGAATACAGACGCGCGGTTGTTAATCGTATAATCGGGTAATTACTGGTAGGAGATAAAAAACGGGCGGGAAAATCAACGATTCGTAAAAACGTCAGTATAATCGTCAATAGATGCCAGCAGTCAATAATACCACATCTAAATATCGCTGTCGGTTAATCGTCCTTAGCTAGGCGGCAATTCCACCGGTTAATGCAATCATTTAGGGCCATGTGTCACGTTGACCGAGCGACCAAGCGAGTGTCAGAGAAATAGCTGATTTGCAGATCTCCAGTGTTCTTCGAGACATCTGATATTTTGGAAAAAAAAAAAAAAAAGGAAAGAAACACCTTCCGCTCGCTGGAACAACGAACAACGCCTCTCTCTTCGTTTGCCCGAAATGTGATCGGTATAGGAAAAAACTTGGTCGTAGAGTCTTTAGCGACCCCCCATGTGAGCCATGTTCTCAATTATACGAAAAGCTGTTTTTCTAAAAAGTTTGTTTGCCTCAGGACTCGAGCTTGCGGTTGGTCTGAGCGTGGATTACGCGGCTCACGTGGCTCATGCATTTCTAAACGCGCCGGCGAGCGACGAGGGCGAAAATCGCACCGTGCGCACCCTGACGGCCCTTCGTCACATCGGGGCAGCCGTGGCGTACGGCGCAGGCTCGACGCTCCTCGCCCAATCGACGATGGCTTTCTCCGAGGCCTACGTCTTTCGTGCCTTCTTCAAGATCTTCTTCATGGTTGTAATATTCGGACTGTGGCATGGCCTCGTGCTACTTCCGGTCGTGCTCAGCTCGATCGGGCCACGTAGCCTGCGCCCATCGACGAGGCGCGTCGTCGTCACCGTCGACACCAAAGACGCCATCGAACTCAACGTCCCTCTGAACCAATGAACGAGCGATCGCTAGGAATATTTTTTCACAGCCAAAAATGAGTGCGCATACATCGGTAATAAAGTTTGTTCTTTTATTTTCAATTGTCTTCGATACTTTCACACCCATTTCGAGACGTTCGATGCAATTTCTCGACTATTGGCGATTCGAGAGCCAAATTGAAAGGCCCGTTTAGGAATATTTGCCGTCTGATGAAGGCCGATCTCGTGAGCAGCGAGGCGCAATAGAAGCTTGTCGCCTAGGCCCGCCGGCATTGTCTCCGTCAATTGACACCTGCGGTTACCGACAGACAGTAAAGTCTCGTATACATATTGAATGTCCATTAAGCGCAATGATTTACGGATCATTCATATTTATCCAAAATTTCGACCTTTTTTGAACAATTATATCTCCGAGGAAAACAATCGTTAAAAACCGGATTTTGAAAGGTGAAAAGCCATTTTTTCAAATCTTGTTTAAAGATATTTCGCATTTTTTAAAATAGAGTTATTATTCATTCAATGACAGAAAGCAGAAACTGCAAATTTTGTGCAACTACAAGGTCGTGCATGGGGAACGAAATTTTTCTTCGAGCGCAACCGCTACGAAGTACGTTGTGCTCCAAATTCATTCTTCAGCGACCTCTCTACGATTTTTGTTTACCGAGTTATCGACCGCCAAACTGAAAATTGCATATTTCGACTTCACAAGTCGATTTTGGTATAGTCGATTCGGACCGTCGGCGGGGGGGGGGGGGCACGTGCCCGCCCCCCTGAATCCGCCGCTGCAAGGTCACAATTCGGGTAAAAAGGCCGCACACATCCACAAGGAGAGCGTTGGAAACTTAAGGAAGTTCATCTGATGATCGAATAAACAGATATTGATTTAAAAAATTCGAGTTCACTTATGAGTATCTAAAAAGTCGCCTGTTCAAATTTTAAACTCTCCGGATAACTTGTTCGTGAGCAATTAATAAATAAAATTTTTCTAAATTAACGTGTGGTCTCTTATGGATTGTCGTGTTTTCCCGTCTATAAACGTGAAGTTTGCAAGCATTGGCAAACAGTTTCGAAAGAAACTTTTATAATGGATAAAAAAATATCTAAAGAACGTTTGGACAGCTTTCTAAAATCCATTAGATACTTGTGAACTTCGGAATAAATTAATTTGTCTCGAAAAATGCTGATCTTTTTGGAGGTTAACCTCCATAGTACTCCAGTCGCATATTATGATGGCAACGTCGAAACCGCGCGCTTTTTGAAATCAACGCTAATACTTATCGAACGACGCAATATGCACTACACTTCTACAGCAAATTATACAGAAGTGACTGGCAAAGTAATGACTAAATCAGCTTAAAGAATAAAATCAAATACATCAATCGCAAATGAAATCATTGTAGTTATAAAAAAAGGATACGAAATAATACCTCATAAAAAATTGATTTCGAGATTGGTTGAGAAAAAATTTGATTTTCGGAAATTAATTTTGTTTGCCATTCCAGAAAAATGCTTACTTTTTTTAATTCTCTTCCATGGTTGAAAAAGAGATCGACGATGAACCATGGACGCGAGTGAAAAATTTCTAGCACCTGGCAGCTGTACAGGATACGCGGTCGCGCTTGGTTGCAGCGTTGTCAAACTCATCGAACGGACTACGCTAGTCGTAACAATTTTTTTTTTTTACTAACTCGATACCACATGAACTTCCTTAAGTTCTTGTCCTACAACAATCCCCGGGAAAAGCTTTTCTTGACGTTTTTTTGTGACTGCGAAACACAATTCCGAAAAAATTGCGTCTCAGAGTTTAACACGTTTTTTTTAATTCAACGTGGCCTAACCTCCCAAAGAACCGATAAATCCTTAAAGTCTCTCCAACGATTTTTAGTCGGCAGTGTGCTAAAGTAGTATGCAAAAAGTCAGATTCCCGAATTTCGCCTTTCCTTCCGTCTCGTGCCCGGAAACATTTCGAAATTTGTCATTTTCTGTTTTCTCACGGAATGGAAACACGCGCTGAAAAACACGAAAATTCGCTTGAAAATGTTTCCTTGCGTTCTGCGAGCGTTTCCAGGAAGACCGGGCTGTTAAAAAAATGTAAAAATTCTGTGGACAAACAAGCAATAGAACATGTCGCAATGCAGTCACCTCTCCCACGCCTTAAGGCCGCTCACATACTCGACGAAGTCTTCGTCCAAATAGGGAAGTCTCAACTGTCTCCCGTGATCGGAGGCAACCCTATCGTCTCTGCCCAAGTTCCTATCGGAAATTCTCGCCAGTTCGGCCTTGAGTTCACGGCTGAGCGCTGACCATCCGCCGCGCCTCAGGCTAGTCCGGTGCCTAGTGTAGCCCCCGAAGAGCTCGTCCGCCCCCATCCCAACAAGGAGAACTCTGCTCGGCGAATCGTATTTTTCTCCCGTCGACAAAAGCGTACCGGAAGCTCGGCTGGCGAACCAGAGCGCGCAGCCAAGCCCGTCATCCAAAACGGTCGATCGCGGGTGCACGAGATCGCGAATCCTGGATGAACGAAACTCGCTCAGTTCCTGGCGAGTTACGTTGCACTAAAAATGGTGGATAGAAATTGTCATTGCGATCGTCGTTCGCACCGCAGGGCGTCGACCAAAACTTTCGCACAAACCTCGACCAAGTTCCACGTCCTCGAGGGACAAATCCTCCGCAATTCATCGAGCGCTCGACGACCGGTCTTCCGGTCGGGTACGTCGAACATTGCGGGTCTCGGCGAATCAGCCTCGGGCTTCTCGGTCGCTGATTTACTCGCTTTCTCAAACGCCACATTTACGAGATCGATACTCTCGTTCACGGGAACAAACTCGTGCGCGATCGCGGCCAACAGTGTCGAGTCCAAGCCACCCGAGAACAATATTCCTACTTTTGGGTGGCCGCATGTTAACGTTTCCCCACGGAGTATCGACCTAACGCAATTTACGCAGTAATCGCATTTCCTTTCTACCCGAACGCGCATCGAGGCCCTCAGCAGCTGGAGAACACGCTTCGTCCTTTCCCAGACTTCCGGCAGCGCCGACAATCTTTTCGTTACCTCGCCGTAAATGGTCTCTCTATTCCGCGTCTTCGCCTCCTCGTCCGTTATCACCGAGATCGAAGAAACTCGATCAATCTTCTTAAAATCCTCGGGCCCCGGTTCGACAATCGGGAAAATCGGCTTTTCCGGATGAACCGGATCGAGAACGACCATTTCAATTCCCAACCGATTTTCTAGACACCCGATCGACGATTCGTCCGCGGGACATTCAACCGGAAACCAAGGACGAAACGCAAACTTGGAATTTTCAAAATCGTATGAGAATATCCCGAGTGCTGGAAGTTCAACGACGTTGTCGGGATGTCCGCTCGTCACCGAGGACAGAGTTATCTCGCCGCGATTTGCTTTCAACAAGAGACTGTGCCTTCCGATCGGATCCCTTGCGAAGTACAGCCTCTTTTCCCTAGCCTGGTAATAAACGATGCTGTAAGGTCCTTTGACGATACCCAGTGTTTTCGGAACATTCTCACTCGTGCGGAGCGCCTCGCTGAGCCTTTCCGTATCTGAGGTATTGCTTCCGGCCTTGCAAATAATAAAAATCAAACCTTTCGATGCAGAAAAATCCCTGTAACATTGGATTATTGTTTTGTTCCAAATGCGCTCCAACGTAGAGTGTCACACTTTTATCGCGCTCCGCATACAGGCTATTCCACTTTTTATTGCCTAGCGCCAAGAAATAGAGAAAATAAAGTCGGACGGAAAAGAAGATTTCGCAAAAGATTTACGGTCTTGAGCAGGCGAGCTGCAAACGCGAATGCAAAAGTACCAAAATGTGGGCATAATTGAATACCGAATGCATTTTATACCGTACTAACGATCGAACAATTCTTGGACATTTTAAATATTAAATGAATTTGTAAATATATATATATATATATATATATGAGAATATGGGGCTGTTTATAATGATACGGTTTTAGTAATTAGTTAGGTTAAATTAGCAAAGTGCGGATAGGGTGTGATGGAAAAGGGCACATTGAATCAATTGAGACCTAGGTATAACCAATATCAATAAACTGTACATATCAATATTTTATATTGAGATTTTAGAAGGTTTTTCATGAAATGGGGCATTCTATTGGTTATGCTTATATGTATTGAAATTTTATATTTTAAATTTATTAAATTTTGAAAACCATGTATCTTAAAACTTTACATTATTTATATTTGACATTTAATATTTTAAATTTATACATACATGTTTATGAATTTTACATTGGAAGCATATTTCTATGAATTTTATTTCGAAAACTGACCGAGGGATTTTCATGAAATGAGGGAATCCGGCAATTTTTGGGGGTAAATAAGCAATTTATGTGAGTCTCGAAGTTTAGTCATTAGACTAGGTTGTGCGGGTTTGTTATATTTACATATATGTATTGACCATAATCGAATACTAAATGCATTTTGTATCTATTCCATAATGAATCTTGTAACTGAAATTTGTTAATTTATGAACATAATATACATTTATGTTTATAAATTTTATTTTGTAAAGTAACCTAGGAATTTTCACGTGGGTCTCGATTTTAGGGAAACTAGATTGTTTGGGTTAATTTGAGGCTGTTGGAGATGAATATTTCGACATTTTGGGACAAATACTCGTAGATAATGTAGATTCGATATGAAATCCAAACATCTTGCGATAGACACCCCATAAATAATGGAGATCCGACATCAAACCGAAATATCTTGCAATGAACGGCCCACAGGTGATCTACATCCAAGAAATCAAAATAATCTTGGAAGTCGCCCCATAGATATTGTAGATCAACATCAATGACAGACAAATCCAAGGATCTTGCAATAGATGCCCTATAGATATTGTAGAAGCGACCTAACATCTTGCGTAGACACCCCATCGCGATTATTTACGCTTACTTTTGAAGCTTATCCCTAGGTAATAAGCGGTCCCGGAAATTTGCGTTATTTCGATTGTCATTTAGAACTTTTAGATCCTTGGGTAACATACCAGTGGTCCAGAAAATATGTCGCCATTCCATAACAAAATATTCCCGTTGGAATCGACGCGCGGCTGCTCGACGAGTCGCCGTCCTTGCATCCACAAAACGTTGGCTATGAAGACGCCACTCCAGTCCGGCGACAGATCTTCGAACCTCTCGCCCGAGTAGTCGGGGCCGCGTCTCCCCAGCGCACGTTTATATCTGACGTACTGTGAACTCCGATTGTTTTTTTTCTCTTGCTGATTTATAGGATGCAGTCACGCACATCAGTGCGTCATGTGCACGCGAAGAAATTTTAACGGAAAAGGGCTGACGTACATCGCTATGGTCGGAGTCGTTGCATTTCAGATGGCGGCGTCGAATCGAACAAAATATTCCACACATGGTTAATGGCTGCCGACAACTTAATCAGTGAGTGTGGTGTTTCGTGAAGCACGGCGGATCAATTTCTTTGCACCTGTCTAGTTGGACGAGCCGCCGTGGGCGGCGTGCGCCTGCGTAGGACAATGCTACGCTCTAGCGCGCTAATAATTGGACGCCGAAAGATCCAACGGAAATAAAGCGTGATATTCAAAAAACGATTGTGTAGTTTAAGGAAGGACTATATGTAGCGGCACAAAAAAATCGATCTTTTTTTACGTCAAATGTTAGTTAAACGTCTTAAGAATACGGTGGTATAGTTTTAAGCTGAAACTCGTAGGCGTTTCAAAGTTATTTCTTGAGAGCGTGACGCACCTCACCGCTTAGCCGGAATGCTACACATATACGGGCAATTTTCGATCTTAAGGATGTTGTGTCCAAAATTGAAAATGATAATAAAATTTTAAAAATTTTATAGGTCATTGTGAAAAACATGTGAACGGTGGCGTAAAAATTTCACGACGATGAGGAAACTGGAGGAAATTAGAATTTACAAATTACACGCAGTATTATGGAAACTAAAGTAACTTTGCAACTATTATTTTTTTTTCGTTATAAAAAATGATGCCAAAATACAAAAAAAAATCACACTCAAGGAAAATCATATAAGAATATAGCGGCAACGTTGCATAGAGAAAGCGGTAAATCTACCGACTATCGAATTTAAGAAACTCACTTCGTACTATGCTCTCGTACTGTATCAAAAGGAGTTCGCATCGTGTCGAAGATATGAAGAAAAAAAACCGTACTATCAACGTAATATCATAGGCGCTCTACGAATGAAAATCCACGATATGAGCAACTAATGGAGAAAATTGGGAACCTTTGGATCATCTTGTACTAATTCATCGAGAGGTGCGAAAGCATATTCTCCCCATTTATGGAAACGCGTCTCACCTAATCTAATCCAAAGATGCTTAGGCGGCTATACACTAAATGCGAACGAAGGTTTTATGGTAGTTCCGTAGTTTTGGTAAAATCTTACGAGTTGGCTGAAATCTAAGTATGGTGTAGACATGACCTTCATGGACTGATCCCAAATATTCAATTCGTTTCACCGTTTAGTTGATAAGATAATTGCGATTAAATATGGGTATTTTTGTACGCGATCCCTATACCTAAAACGTAAACCGGTAGGAGCTTGCTCGCATTTCTCGATATAGGGTCTAAGCGGATCTCAGGATTTCAAAATAAAAACACACGTGTACGCAGTACTATTGTGGGATTGTTTTGTTTTTAAATGACAAACTTTGACCGTTTAGTTTCGGAGATATCAACTTATGAAAAGTGGTAATTTTATTCCACACCGAACGCGGGGCCAACCATCTGTAACGGAATGGCAAAAGTGTACGCTGCAGCCAGCTGACCAGTGCGTGATCTGGGAACTCGGAGCGTGTTTTTTTCCCGAGTTCTAGTAATTCTGAGACGGATGTGAAATAAATTTATTCTGCAAACAAAGGCCATAACCGGGTAGGTAGAGAAAAATTGCCCCCACATTTTTTCCAGCGAAATTTGGAGTATATTCTGAGGTATAAAAAAACAAATTTTCTGAAAATTTCATCTCCGTCAACGCAATGGGTTTAGAAAAATGAATTTTTTTTAAATATCAAAAAAAAAAATTTATTACGCAGTTCATAAAATGTCACGCCTAATCCGATGCAGAATCGTTTGGTGGCCACAAATATGCAAATCCCAGCGTTTGGTAGTTAATTCATTAGTTATCCCGGTCGAAAAACAATCTACGTCTAGGCGCATACGATAGAGGGCCGTAATTGGTGGATGGATCAGAATGGTGCACGAGCACTGGTTCATCAGTTGACCCTGGTTCATTTGCACACGTTGAGATCGGACGTGCCAAGGCAAAGGAATGTGATCAACGCTAGGCCGGAGCAGAAGAGAGCCCTGGAGAAAGAGTGGTACTACACAAGGGCGCCGAGAGAATACCATTGCAAATATATACATCAAATTGTGAAGGTATGTATATAAAATAAAATGAAATTCTAACCTCTTAAGGCCCAGACTGGAAAACGTCAGATTGAAGATAGTAGGCTCACTGTACTAACATTAGAATCGAACACTTTAGTCCCATAAACCCACGGATAAAAGTATTAATATGTCTCTAACGAAAAATAAAAATATTGAAGTTTGATATTTGAGGTTAAACGTCTTTATGATTTTCTTCAAAAAATAGCATGCTAGGTCTCGAGACGTTCAAAACGCCTGAAAGAAAAACCTGTCCCTCACGAAACGAAATGTATTTAATAGCTTACCTGTTTGGAGACTAGTTTTCGTTGCTTGTTTCGGATACTACGTTTCGTTCTCGGAAAAACTTGCAGCTGACAAATAATTGCAATACTTTTGCGAAGCCGCGCCGAGCCGTCGAGGCATTGTTATCACCTTGACGTGGCTTGCAGCATGCTATAGAGATGAAAAGATTTTCAACGATTAAACAAAAATTAAGCTCTACCAAACGATAAAAATCGATTAACAATCACTAACAAACGACTAACAATACATTGCTTACGAAGAAAAGTTTGAAATCATTACAAAACGATTTTCCCACTGCTAAGTTTGACGATAAATTTATTTTTCGTATTATTAAATGAATAAAGTCTAACAAACGCTGGATATTTTCTAACAAACACTAACATACGACTAACAATCGAGTAGGATGAAAAGAAGTAGCATTTTGATGAAATTGAGGAGTTACATGGGCAAAGCCGTGCTCAGCCGTCGTGGGCATGCTGCCAACTTCACGTGGCGTGCAGCGCGCTATAGGGATGAAAAGTTTTTCAATGGTAAAATAAAAATTAAACTCTAACAAACGATAAAAATCGACTAACAATCATTAACAAACGACTAACAATTGATTGGTTACGAAGAAAAGTTCGAAATCGTTACAAAACCATTTTCCCGCGGCTAAGTTTGACATGAAATTTGTTTTTCGTATTATTAAATGAATAAAGTCTAACAAATGATGGATTTTTTTCTCACAAACACCAACAATCGAGAAGGATGAAAAGAATTAGCATTTTGATGAAATTGAGGAGTTACATGGGCAAAGCCGTGCTTAGCCGTCGTGGCAATGCTGCCAACTTCACGTGGCTTGCAGCGTGCTATGGGAATGAAACGTTTTTTATCATTAGAATAAATATTAAGCTCTGACAATCGATAAAAATCGACTAACAAACCCAAACAAACGACTAAAAATCGATTGGTTACGAAGAAAAGTTCGAGATCATTACAAAACCATTTTCTAGCGGCTAACTCTGATGTGAAATTTGTGTTTCGTTTTATTACATAAATAAAGTCTAACAAATGCTGGATTTTGTCTAACAAACACTAACAAACGACTAACAATCGATTGGCATGAAAAAAAATTCGATATTTCCATAGTCGCCGGCTAAGTTTATTGAGCTGTATTTGAGAAATGCTCTAGGCAAGTGGAGCTCCCATTGGATATCGCTCGTCGCAAATCGCGTGCAGGGGCGGGGACGCATAGAACGTTCCTCACTAAAGTAGTCGGTAAAATGACCGGCAATTTACCCATAAAGATAGTAAATACAACTCACCAGTAAATTTTCAACGCTTCCGCCAATCCGGTTTCCCCGCGGTCGATCGATGAAATTATTCTAGAAATACCCGTTAGATGGGATAATTTGCGAATCGTCGAACAAAGCATGGCGCGGCGCTGAGCTCCCCGTGTCGCCGTCGACGGCGCGAGGGGCGCCGAGCGCTCCCGGCGCGGAGGGGGGAGCTAAGAAAGTAAATCTAACGAATGGAGGCATCGAATTCCAAGTTTGTGGAAGCGTCGGAGACGGAAGGTTCGTCGGTGTCCCTCTATCGGGGAATCTACCCTGCTCCCTTCACTGCCGCGGAACTGCTTCCCCCACCCCGTTCTCACGCTACATCTCCCTTCTCCTTCCCAGTTCGCCTAGTGCAAATCTCGGCGGATGCATGTTTTCTCGTCGAACGAAATCTTGCCGAAAACGACGCGCGTGAGTATCGAACCGTGCGTGATCGTCGAAAAAAAGATCCGTGAGCGCGCGCGCCCGAGTGAAATTAATTGCAAACACGCAAATTAGTGAAGAAGAAAACCCGCAAGGATATATCGTGATCTCGATGAGTGTGACGCTCCCGGGGTGACGCTTCGGTAAGTCGCGGTCAAGCTGGAAATATATAGAACGCGAGGGAGAGAAGTGCGGGACCGTGTTCAGCGCGCATGAAAATCTTGGCGTCTCGAGGGCCTTAGGCGGAGGTCCGCGCGGAACTCGCGCGTCTCTTGTTTGGCTATAACATATCTCTCCCTCTCCCCTCGTGCACGTGATTCCTCGCTGTAGACGCTCTTAACATACACATGCCGTCTTTTTTTTTTTTTTTTTTTTTTTTTTTTTTTTTTTTTTCATCGAACTACTTTTCGTTACCCTTTACCCCCACCGCAGTTCTTTTGTGTTGTTGCGCGAGCTATTTTTCGTCGTTCACTCGACGAACCGGGACGCGCTCGGAGCCTATTTATTTTTTTTCTTCTGGTTTCCGCGAGTCTTTGTCGACCTCGCTGGAAGAGGATCGCGGCGTCTCGAGCGCCGAGAAAATTCTTTCTCGACAAGATCTTCGCCACTTTCGTTCGTTGCTAAATGCGAAGCTTTTTTTTCTTGCTCACTTTTCGAGCGTCTGACAGCCATATTGTAAATTTTGCTCGGAAACGCTCCGAACCCGCGACGTAGGTATTTTTCTCGCGTGGCCCCCTTCCTCGTCTCTTGAACGTTTTCTCCGCGTGTTTCTTCTTTTCTGGCTTGTTTTTGCCTGGATCAATAACGCTTGAGCGATCGCAGTGTTTTTTCGGCTCCAGCTGCACTTCCGGTCGCCCACGATCGAGCAATTTTCGAATCTCAGTTTTTCGCTGAATGTACCTTTTACTATGATCGCGCGATCGGAAGATTTTCCTTTCTCGCGCTTCTTTTTCGCCTTTTCCGCGTTCGCGTAATTTTTGGTGGTGTTTCTCGTTGACTTGTTTTTTTTTGGTGTTTCAGAGCAAGCCGACTGTCCTATCGCGAGCAGCCTTTACAGGGAGAAAGAGAGAGCGAGAGGTTTTAGATCTCCGGACGGTGGAAATTGACGTTGAGCACGCACCGACTTTGGCTAAGGTACGCGGCGTATGCGAACGCAGTCCGCGATTCGTGTTGCTTTATAGTTGTTGGAGAGTTGACGCATGTTGACGGAACGTCGGTGTCGAGTTGGCAGATAGTTGAAGCATTGATGTAAAGTTGACAGGGAGTTGGCAGAAAGTTGCCGGGGAGTTAATGGTGCGCCAAGCTTTTTGGCGATCATCTGCCAAACTCCGGACACACCAGTGGGATTCTTGACAGCTTTAGTATCCCCAGTTGGATTCAATATCACAAACCATATGCCAAAATTGGTTGCATCAAATTTTCCAGACGAGATGTTTCGCCGTGTAGGAACGCTGCTCATTGTTTCGACGCTCTATGGGCGACCCGTTCGGGTTTGATTGGGTTTGTGTTCCACGTTTAACGACTTGTTTCGGTTTGCTTGAGCCTTCCGCCATCGTTTGTCAACTCACAAAGTGTCTCAATTTCTGTCATGCCAGCTTGAGCTGCTTTTGATAATGACAAAGCCATCGTCAGGGGTGGAGATTCTTGTGAGGTGACAACAATCGAGAGACGCGCCAGCATCTTGACGCCGAGTGATTTAAAAGAAAAAATTTGATGCCACCAATCTCGTCGCCACTGACGAACTGACGACATATTCTTTACATTGTCAACTGACCGAGTAACTAATATAGAAAATTATTGGTGGACGATATTTTCCTAAAAATGTGAAAACATTTTCACAGCACAAAAAATTCAATAATCGCATTTGTTGATAGATATCGCATTAATTGTCAACTCGTGAACATTCGGATACCTGCTTTTTTCTCGTTCTATTCCTTCCGACATGCAAGCGTTGCGACACCGCATCCATGCTCTTCTTGTTCCTATTATTGATCCTATGATCGAAGATGCTTGTCGATGCACAGTTGTCATGGTTAAAAAAAAAAACAAATTTTCATTTATTTCCAAGAAAGTTAGTGTTCGAGAAATTTCATTGCTTCGAGGCATAGTCAGTGAAGAGTTCATTCGCAGAGCAAAAAAGTACACGAAACTCATTTGTATTAATAATAATCACTATTATTATTATTATTACTATTATTTCATGATCCCGCATAGGATACATAATTAAAATTTTTGCCACTGCAGAAAAGTTATTGGTCTGGGAGTCTGTCAGGGGAAGTCTGGGATGAACTTTTAATATCTCTCTCTCTCCCTCTTTCTCTATATATATATTGTGGAGTGAAATTGAGATTGTGGAAGAAATAGAAATTGCGGAGTGTCTAATGAACTCATCATAATAACAATTATTATCAATCTGATACATTTGAAATATATGAATGTTATATCGATATTGATGTTCCACAAACATATATTAATATGCAATATTATTGTATTAATATATTATACATATTAACAGTATGAAACAGCATAGTGCTGTTTACTATCATGTCTATTATCATTATTATTATTATTATTATGTTAATCGTAATTATACAATATATTAATCTCCATACTTCTAATATAGAAAAGTAATAATTGATCAACAGTAGTGGACACGAAAAATAGTCCAATGGGGGACTGACAAGTCGGCAACTACTGTCCCTTCGCAGCGATATTTGCTGTATTTCCTAAACCATCACAATCGCTTTTTACTTTTGGCAATTCACTTGAACACGGTGAAAAGCTTAACTTTTTTTTAAAAAGCGCATTTATTAAATTAAGTACATTATCAGTCTTGTTATCATATATATCAATAATGCACACATTTTTGCTACGAAACGATAATAATTGAGTTTTTCAAAATATTTCGAAGCTTCACCCATCTCAACGTCGCTGCTTGTGGCGATGCTCATTCCTTCCTTTTTTTTTTTTTTTTCTTTTTTTTTCATCCGCTATGAGATTGGCAAAGTGCGAGAGAAAAAGAATTGTAATTCAGGCAAAACTGAAAGCCTGACATTGGGGAACTGACGGGGCATACCGGTCGTTCGCAGATTCGACCGGCGATCCTCGACAAAGGCAAACGAAAATGGATACCGGAAGTGCCTTGCCGGCTGCAGGCAATTACCCAGGTGGCGTTAGGCAGCAGTTCTGCGTCTCGTGGAATTCCCATCAGTCAAACATGCATAGCGCTTTCCCAAAGTTGCTGAGCTCCGAGCAGTTCGTGGACGTTACGCTCGCCTGCGACGGTGGTTCAATAAAGTGCCACAAGGTCGTTCTCTCGGCGTGTAGCGACTACCTAGAGCGCCTACTCCTGGAAATACCGTGCACCCATCCCATCATATTTCTCAGGGACATGAGGATGTGGGAGCTCCAGGCTTTAGTGGAGTTCATGTATAGGGGCGAGGTCTACGTCGAGCAACAACAGCTTGAGAAACTCATGCAGGCCGCGGATGCGCTGCAGGTACGAAACAACGAAATCATGCTAAGGCTATGCATTGGATCAGCAGTCATTTGCTGGTCATTTGTGGGTCGTTTGGCACCTGCCCTTAAAGATCGGTCTTTGAAAATATTTTCTGACAATACCGGTTGGGGACCGCCGCATTAGACCCTCCGCGACCGCTTCACTTTACAGATTATAGTTAGCATAGGATGAATTGTTAATTACTAACTGACGCACCGAATCTATGCATATTTCAAGTAGTTTCGGTACCGTTTCTTGGCTGCAAGGCTAGGGCTGTAAATAAAATGTGGTTTTAGCAGGATGCCAACCTCGTGAATAAACCTCCATGTAATAATCAACCATTATTGGGCAATTTTCCACTCATAATTCTAAAGAATTAATATTATTAAACTAAGCCGCGAAAGAACTTTAATAGTTATAACATATGCAGGGAAATATAAATATATTGGAATTTTATTCAAGAAACCGCGATACTTGACAACAGTGAAAGTTTCTGGTATTGGCACGACTGACTATCGCTACTCTTTGCTGGAGTGTGAATTTTCGTGGCATTCGTGGCTCAGTAGCAGACGATCGCTGAGACATCTGTGGGTAGTTTGCAGCGGCACGTAGCCAAAAGCTGCGACTTCTGCAATAGGGAACCTTACGCAAGGTTTAGCGCAGATGGCGCAACGTAAATATAACATAAGCAAACGAAGCTCTCAGCCCGCGTGGCTTATTTTCGCGGTGTCAGTGCTGTGCTAAAATTATACGAATGGACAACATAATGGACAATAATTCCATCCAATTGCACAACACAGATGCATTCGTCAGAATTTATTCATTGCAACTGGATTATTTAACAAGGGCTCACGGGTTACGGGCTCCCACTTCGCGTGCTTGTAGTGTGGGTAGGTACCACCCAGACCCCGAATTTGTAGGTACCAACTGGGCGTCGTTTTCGACAAATCGCCGGTCAAACTTCGGAGCCCGCGTACGTACCGTAGAGTTCGTACATGAACACAACGAGGCGAGCAGCCCAACGACAAAGGAGTAAGACTCCCGTCCGGACGTTCCAGGTTCGAGTCCCGTCTGTACTATTTTTTTTTTTTTTTTTTTTTTTTCAAATTATTATTGAAATGTATAACTTATGATTGAAAAATTAGAAGAAAAAAAAAATTACGCGCCTTTACTGATAAAAACTTACGGATTAAATGTCAATTTTTTTTTCTTCAAATCTCGCAATTTTGTTAAATTTTTTAAAATAAATTAGCCGTAGTTGAATTAAAACATTTTTTTTATTATTATTTGATATTTTTTTTCAATTTTTTCATATCTCTTTCGATAGGGCAGGGAATATTTTTAAAAATTACCAAGGAATATAGGAATTAAAAATCTGTCTTATTAATTAAACATTTCTTCGAGCAATGTTTTTTAAAAATATTCACGAGTACACTCTGACGGGTGATAATCATTATAAAAACAATCAACACATTTATATTGTCGACACCGCGAACATTGTATAAACGCCAACTCGTTTTCGTCGCGATCGCAGTTTTGATTCCTCAATTCCGCCAGAAAAGCCGCTGCGTTAACGTTGTTGAAAAATTCATTTTCTGACGGGTCCAGATTCGCAGCACGCCACTAGGCATGTCTGTAACAAAATTGAGGATAAACTTGTACTATATTGCATTTAAAACGCGATACGAGTAGCTGCCGCGTCTTTCGATGCAAGCTATTGTGTTGACGAATAAAGGCGCGTAAATATATTTTTTTAAATTTCTTGCAATTTTTTTATCACAAGTTATAAATATGAACAATAATTTGAAGAAAAAAAATGAAAAAAAATAGCATAGACGGAACTCGAACCAGAGCCGTCCAGACGGGAGTCTTACTCCTTTGCCGCTGAGCTGCTCGCCTCTATGTGTTCTGGTATAAACTCTACGGTACGTAAGCGGGCTCCCAACTTTGGCTGGCGATTTGTCGAAAACGAAGCCGAATTGGCACCTACAATTTTTCGGGTTTGGTTGATACCTACCCATACTGTAAGCACGCGAAGTGTAACGCCCGTAACTCGATGCACCTCCCGGACCGTCCCCTCGTAAGGAAAATTCGACAATAGTCGTACAAACACGGGCAAAACTAAAGCGAATGTCACTAAACGTCATTATCTGTTTACGGTATAATACAATATTTTTGCCGGAGCTGGAGAAAGTGACAGTTGGGTTCCCTATTCTATCCCGAACGGGTGACCGCGGTAAAATTTCGCAGCGTGTGATACATGGCCTTGATCGATTGTTCCAATTGGATGGTACCTAGACATTTTTCAGTTTTTTTACATCCATGTATGTAAAATTAGGGGGCAGGAGGGGGCTTGATATTTTGAAAACTAGGCCTAAAAATGAAAAAAGATATATTCTTCAACCTCAATTTTGTTTCGACATTCCTGGGTGATGACCTCCCTCTCGATGGGGTGTGCGGAAGAAATATTCGCCCCACTGTACATACAACGGAAAACCCTGAATTTTTTTCTCGATATTTTAATAGATTCATTTGCGATCCCCGTCTGCAGCATCTAGTCGCAAGATTCCAGGCACATAGGTCTAAAACTGTTTCAGGAACTCTATAAAAGAATATTCTTTTTTCTTCTATACCAAAGGTTTTTTTGCACAAAATAAAGGGCCGTTAATATTTTCCGAAATGTTCAGTCACTTAGAGATTTCCGAACGTTGTATTTCCGTGAAAAAAACAATTTGTCATTTTTCTGTTGCTTTATTTTCCGTGAAAAACGGTCGGGATATTTTTCCAGAAAGAAAAGTTTTCAAGCTCGAAGCTTTTGGGGGTTCTTGCAATTGGGGTTTGTTTATTCTCCGAGATTTTTTTTTCTTCACGAGCACAAATGTCCCCAAAACATTTACGAACGTTCGCGCGTTCGGTTTGGACACTAGCACGGGCTGAAAAAAAATCTTTTTGACCAAGTTTGATACGTATACAATTTGTTTATAGTGCTGTACAACCATTCCCTCAATTTAAAATTAGAATACTCGAGAATACGAGTGACGACGCACGAACGCACGAATTCAAGGACAGTGCAGGCAAAAAAAAATGATCGTGTCAGTAGAATAAATGATTTATCCTGTGGAATTTATTTCAAAATGACCCGAAACGTTGCACAGTTTTCGGATAACACAATGCGACCTTGGGAGTAATAGGATCGTGCCTATATTTTCTTTTAAACCACTCAAAAACTTGTGTGCTGGATAAACACTCATTCCCGTAGGCTTCTTTCAATATTGCATAAGCTTCTGTGGCCATTTTCCCTACTTTAACAAGAAACTTGAGGTTAACCCGTTGCTCCGTCTGACCACTTGGCATTTTTCCGACGCGTCACTAGTGCGTAGACTAATTCAATCGACTGCTACAGTCGCGGCACGCTCGCAGGTCGCTGGGAGCAGCATCAGTCCGGTTATTTAATAGCCACATCTCATATGTATTTACTAGAAACGTACACAAGATTGTCAAAGCCTAGAAATACTATTTTCGTCAACATTTTACTTTTAAAAACCATATTACTATTATAATAAAAAGTTGGAGTCACGATTAGATAAAAGTACAACATATGCATCACACGAGTAGTGTATGTATGTATCACTGGAAATGCTGTGCAACAACTTGGCGTGCATGGTTAAGAAAAAAGCCCGGCGAAGGATGACGTTTTCTCAACAACTTTTGACTATCAGGTTAGAAAGACATGAATTGACGCAATTTATTATCTAACTGCAAACCAAGTCTCTGATTCCGCAAAGGATAAATTAAAAAATTAGTGATGTGTACCCCTAGACCACACGACTTTTGAAATCACACTTTATTTGCCTAATTTGAAAAGTTACGTGAAAGTATTAACTTTGCACTCTATTGAAAAACCACCATACATCTAATGAAACGTATTGCGTCGTATACATTTTGGTGGAATGGACATAGTTTTGGCAGGCTGGAGGTTTGAATTACGTTGCGGCCCACTTGCTGGTGAAACAGGAATATCGACATTACTCTCGACACCTATCGCTCTATTTCCGATAGTACGCCCAAGTACGGTAGAACGTCTCATTTCTAATAATCCTGTATACCTGAGGCAATGTTACAATTTGAAACGATGTAAGAAGTTAAATTGTTGGAAAAATTACTTATGCACGCGGCAGGAACGTTTCTGTAAGAAAATCGTGTATCTTCCCGAGCTTTTTTCCTTAACCATGCACGCCAAGTTGTTGCACAGCATTTCCAGTGAGACATACATACAGTACTTGTGTGATGCAAATGTTGTACTTTTATCTAATCGTGATTCGAACTTTTTATTATAATGTTAATATGGCTTTTAAAAGTAAAATATTGACAAAAATAGTATTTCTACTTCAGTAACATGTGAACTCTTTAAGATCATTCAAAACTTCATGTTTTGCCAGAGCTATCGAATTGCACACCATATCGAGTTTTTATCTATGAATATCGCCAAGTATTTTGCGCCTCCATTTGATTTTGTTTGCATAGGACCGACGCACGTCGGATAGTATTTTTCGTAGAGGAATTTTTGTTGTTCTCGTGATTTTCCCTTGAACGCAAATGTCGCATGTAAATCCTGTTGCCGAGTTCCATAAATGCATACCTTCTATGGTTTTCGCACGATTGCATTCTTTAAGTTCGTCCACATTCAAATTACCATTTTTCGATGTCAGCTCTCTGTTGCGTGAGCACCTGATATTTTTCAGTAGTGCTTAGTTGAAGAAAAAAAAAGTCCCGTCGTTCTTCGCGCAACCGTAGAAAGTATAATCGGTTAAGTAGATCAGCGCGTAATACCTCATCTTCCTTGTTATTGATAATTCTTGCGGAGTCTGTCGAACATCGCCTTGAATGGTTGCTCGTTAATCCCCCCCCCCCCCCCCCCCCTGATAACAGTGAGTAAATTTAGAACGGGTAGTGCTTCTTGTACGTTAATGTATTTCGGCTTTCTTTTGAAACCAATTCGTATGTTTACAGCACCATTCCCCTTTCAGTTCGGTTGAAGCATTACTAGCTAGATTTTACTTTCCAGATTTTGTTTCCTCTACTGTCACGAATTCATTTTCGTCCCTGCATAGATGAGCTGAGCATACGCTGTGTGGGCACCCATGTCCTGATTACTTATCTTTACCTTATAAGCTTCGTGTTCAGTTGATTCGGCTGGCGATACATACAGGCCCAAGTTTTCGTTGGTATTATGTGCATCGGAGTCGCTACAAAGCCGCTTCATGTCCGACTTTGTGGCAAATATGACGCTTATATCGAAAAGGTTCAGGCTCTGGTACGCTTCTGTTTTCTCCTTTATTCTGACCGTGATGCTATTACACGTATCGTGCTTGCGCGCATCGCTTTCTTGTACAATTTTCACACGCATTACTTCCGGAGAATGCAACTCGTCTCGTAATTCAATTGCACATCTGATATCGAATTCTGATGGCTAACATAATTGTTAGTGAATCACACTTGATTTCACATTCCATTGTGTTCAATTTGTCGACTGTGTCGAAGAATTTATGCAAATGTTCTTGTACGTCGTCACTTTCTTCCATTCGATGCAATGTCAATTGTTCCAGGGGCATTGCGTTACAAGTTGTTCCTCTTCGAATGATAAACTATTGCAGCATTTTATCTGTTTTAATTCACACAGGCTAATCGATAAGGATATCGATAAGTCCGAATTGGCCTTTTTATCGTCATTTTCCCACTTCTTAACGCCCAAATGTATACCTCGTCTCTGATCGCATCCTGTTTCTTGCTTTCTCCATTTACGCATGCCCACGCATCATTTTTTTCTTTTTAAGAGAGCTTCCACTTGTAGCTTCCATGTATCGTAATTATTTTTGTTTAGCAACTCGATTCTCACGGATCCCGAGAAGAAGCTTTTCTTCGTTCCCTTTGCTCTAAATATTCTAATATTACTTCATTCTTCGCCGCCGTCTGTGCCCATGACATGTTCGATCTCGATAAGTGGATGGTGAGTAACGAGGACAAACAATTCGTGATTTCGATTGAAAAAAGTCTACTGTGTTTTGTAATTTTCCTAGAAGTTTCTACAAATTGAATTCCTGCACATAGATCTCAAACTAATATTAAGCAATTACAGAGATTCGCTTAACCGTGATCATATGGGGAGAGTGAGTGTACCTCGGATAAGTGAAATCTTGGGTGGTACGAAAAACAGCAGCAATATAGGCATAGCGGATTCTTCCGTTTTATCCGAGATTCTCCGTATTGTGCGCGCATACACGTTGTATAATGCGGAGGACTCGGATGAGTTAGGTGATTCGGATAATGTGGAACGTCGGTTAATCGAAGGTCGGATAAACGAGGTTTCACTGTATTACTAATTAAGATAAAAAAGAACAATTAATATTTCTTGTTAATTATTTTGACTACGTAGTTTGAGGTGGCTGCAGATACTTTTCGAATGTGGATATGGTAGATAACACTTGTGCCGTGTACGACGTGGCCATGTTTGCGCAGCTAAATATTTCGTGTGCTTCACTTGCGCACAAATTCGGGATTACAAACATTAATAATTTCATAACGGCGCTGTGAATCCTCATGTTAACGGTTCAAAAAATGATTTCGACGATTAGTCGAACCGTACTTATTTCTTTCAGCTCCGTGGTAGCATTTTTCAGCAGATATAAATGATGTGCTGAAAAATGATCGATGATTTCTGTAAGCGTAATGTGATTAGCCCACAAAATACGTTGAGAAATGGATTTTTTTCTACCTTTTTTTTTCATCTAAACCAATACCGTGGTTTGTACCTAAACTGTACAGGCTGGTCTGCGAAGGGGTTACGTACGTCGATAGAACATTTCAGCTCTGGTAGGATTTTGACCTGACCCCAAAAAACCCTCAAAAGTAGACCTTCGAATCATTGCCCCTTGATTTTGTCCCAAAACCCGAACGTACTGGATTTATCTCAAAAAGCGCAGGCAGAGGCGAATTTTGAAACCCCTCGCGAATTGAAAGGAGGCGGCGCGCGCGCAAGCTTTCAATTGTCGAAAAATTGTCCCAGGTTCGCGGTTTGTCGAGCCAAGGTAGAGACACGAGCCAGAGCGAGAACGGACCCGCGCAGAATACACCGTGCGCGGCGCCCAGCACGCCGCCGTTGTCGACGAAGCCGGCGACATCCGGTTACAAGCAGGAGGAAACATCGAACGCGAACCCAAGCACCGCCGGCTACGTCGACGACAACTCGTCGGTCGTTTCGCCCGGTATGGCGAACCCGGTGGCGCAGTCGACGCCATCGGTGGACTCGCCCTCCATCAATTCTTCGAGCTTCGTCAACATTGAGCACACCGAGGCGTTGCAACACTTGGAGAAGGCATTGAGCGCCTGTGAAGCAACGTTAACAGAGACCCAGGGCATGGTCAAGATGGAGCCCGACGAGCAGTTCACCCAGCAACAGGACACCAAACCCTACTCGATCAGTATGGTACAGCCGGGCAGTATGTGCAGTCCAAGCAGTCCCTTTCCAGCTATCGAAGGTAACTTCCGGTCTGGGGATAATTTCCAATAATAGCGATCCCAACAAAGGTTTATGATATTTCAGTTTGATAGCTGTTTCGGTGATGTGTTTGGAAAGGAATCTTTATTTTGGATGAGGTTTGTAGGTAAAGGTTCCGATCAATTTGCGGTTTTGCGATGTATTTAAGGAGGTTTTGAAAAAAAAAAAAAAAAGGATTATAAGGATGAAAAAAATCATTGTTGATATCGTTGCAAGAGGGTGAGCTGCTGGTCCATTTTTTTCGGAGCTCCGAACGGTGTTCCTCTTAATGCCTTTTTTCCTTGGCTGAACCGAAAAAATGACAGTTTTTTGTTGTTACCGAGTACCCTTTTAGCTCAGCATTGACTGAGCGATATTTTAATTGTCGGAAAATACGCGTGATATTTGGGGAAAAAAGTTTGTTTGCACTTGTTTGCGTAAATTTTTTTTTTTCAACCAAATATATGTTCAGCTCAGCATTGACGGAGCTATATTTGTGGTTTTGGAAAATACGGGTGACGGTTGAAGAAAAACCTTTTACCGTAAAGTTACATCGTTTATCTCTGTTATTGTGCAAATTTTGAAGAAGAAAATAACAATACTAACGCGTGGTTAATGTTCAGGTATAAAGATAATCGGTTAAAAAAACTTTTTTTTTGTTGTCTTGGATTATTAGAGAAGTGGTTGTGAATTACGCTGCTCGGAGCCCAAAATAGGGCCAGCAGCTCGGCGCCCTCTTACGACGATGTTTTCTATGATCTTTAAATTATTATGATCGTTTGGTTTTTAAAAATTTTTTACGATATGTTTTATTACAGCGATCGCACCGTTAATTGTTAGGTTGTTTCGTTTTTTATTCTTTCCACAAAGCGTACAATTGCGTGTTTACCAATCAGTATTTTTAAAGGGCTACATCTGCCTAGAGGCCCGAACAAAATGGCGAAATTCCGATTTTATTGCCTGGAAAACGCATTTTTTTCAACGCCATTTTTCCCCCCACCCGGCAGTCCTAGTCCTGCGAATGGGACAAGGAGGTCTATAACGGTTTTCAATTTAAGTGAAAAAAACAAAAGTCTTTGACTTTGAAGAAACTCAGACCAAGTAGATTTCTTGTGGAGAGTTTTAGTGTTGAAGCTCGATTATTCAAACGAAAAATGTACGGCAATTTTCCACACTGGAGTGCATGAATGACGAATTTAATTTTGATCGCGTCGTTGCAGGATACCAGAGGCGCCAGCGACGCTCAGAACACGAGCTGAAGCAGGCGTCGGACCTTGTCGCTCGCGGGATGACGTTCCAGGTCGCCTCGGAAAAATATAAGATACCGATCAGCACGATCCGTTTCTACATGGCGAGAAAAGGAATTCTGCAGAGGCGAAAGCGAGGTCGCGGCACGAGTCAGCATGGCGCGAACAGTCAGCCGGACAGCCCGGCGAGCCCGCCGTACCACATGATGAATTATCGCCTGCCTGAGACCCTCAACTCAAGCCTGCAGTAGTGCAAACCCAGGATTGATCGAGGAGCCCCGCAAAGCCCCGCCCTTCCCTCGGCCCACCCTGAGGTATAATTTAGAGCCGAAGCATTCGTATAGAAAAAGAAAACCGGCCCGATAAACGACAACCGCGCCACCGATAAAAATCACCTTCGTCCACTCGCCCCCCCCCCCCCCCCCCTCCTTCCCCTGTGTGTCGATCGACGAAGTTACACGCCGCCACTTCCGATCGTCGTCGTCGTCGTCGTCGTCGTCGTCGTCGTCGTCGTCGTCGTCGTCGTCGTCTAGAACGATA
The DNA here is from genome assembly GCA_951751655.1 of Ophion costatus. Taxonomy (NCBI): domain Eukaryota; kingdom Metazoa; phylum Arthropoda; class Insecta; order Hymenoptera; family Ichneumonidae; genus Ophion; species Ophion costatus. The sequence goes on from OX632364.1 coordinate 152,750, forward strand.
GGCCGTTGACAACCGCGTGAAAATATCCCTAGGTGACATGAATCCTCGAGAGCTAGAAATCCGGCGCACGCTTGCTAATCAAACCCGAGTGCGTTTTTAGAACCCGCAGTATTAGTAACCGAGACACACTTTCGGCTCGAGAATATTATAAATAATGTAAAAACGAACGAGGAGAAGAGGAAAAAATTGAAATGTTCGACCGCGATCCGAGACACCGGGTAGATTGGTGTTTTTTTTTTTTCTTTCTTTTCTTCGTGAGTTGAAGCTTTGAGATGGCTTTCCGTTTGGGGGGAGGGGGAGCGGTCGACGGAAGTTCAAATTCGAAGTCGCGCTGCATTTATTTTTTCGCAAAAGACGGGAGTGGAACGAGCATCCAAATTTCGAATGAAGTTCACGAGGGAGGAGTCCGCACAATTTACGATTTCGCACTGCATTTAAGGGCGTTGTAAAAAATAAAGGATGCGACGATGAAAACAATCATTGTTGATATCGTCTCAAGAGGACAACTGCTGGTCCTTTGTTCGGGGCTCCCAACGGTCTTCCTCGTATTTTCGTTTTCCATTAACTCGAACGGAAACTAACGAGGTTCTCTTATTTATTAAATATACTTTTTCTCAGCATTGACGGAGCAATTATTTTATTTTTTCTTCACGCGTGACTGCGAAGAAAAAAGATTTCATGAAAAATCTCAACTCTATCTTTACATTCCGTTATTACGCGAATTTTCCGAAAAAATGCACGAATGGCTCCGTTAACGTAGTGGTATCAACATCTATTCTCTACAACAACAAAACTTGCTTTCTTTGTCTCGGATTATCGAAAAATTGGTTGGGAGGTACACCGCTCGAATGTCTAGAAAAAAGGGCCAGCCGCTCGGCGCCCTCTTACAAAGATATTCATTATGATGTTTCAAATACCGTAATCGTTTATTCATTTTTACGATATACTTATTTACCGTGCAAAGCCGCCAATTAGATGTTAAATTTATTGACAAGCCAAGCCGAACGAACCCCTTGCCGTTGAATTGCCAACCGAGCTTTAAATTTTCATCGGGATTGTTAAAATAATCAAACGAAAATTATGCATCGTCTATTGAATTTAAAAAAGATCAACGGGTCATTGCGAAATCGAGCGTGCATTGTCGATTCGCTCACCAGTCTAATGCACGATTATTACGCGCCAATAATAATACATTTTTCAATATGTTTTCAAACGTTGCGTTGATATGTGTTAATTATATTATTGTTGTTGGTGATACGATATTGCTGAACGATATATCACCAATATCAATTTCATTATCGCGCGTTAGTATTGACATGTTGCTACATTTCATATATGTATTTTTGGGTTTGTACGTTATAGCGATACGTACTAATAAAATAATTATAATATTAACATTATAACCGATATATTTTTCATATATGGTTAAATATATTTCTCATATACATATCAATAACCGTATAACTATTATATGCCGATATAATAATGAATATATATATATATATATATATATATATATATATATATATATATATATATATATATTGGAAATATATTGAGCAATATATGAACGGTATATAGTTAATAACATTAATAAAATTATTGTAGTATTACGTATCGATATAATGTAATTGAAAAGTATTACGAATTTTTCGTGTTTGGGCGTGTACAGGGTCCCTGGGATAAAGTTTTGAAAACTTATATCTCGGAAAGTGCGTATTATGATGAAAAACGTTTCAATTAAAAGTTGTTTCGTTTTAAGAGGGAAAAAAGCATGAAAATGTCAATTTGATCTTGTGTATAACCGCCAAGGTCACGCGAAGGTCAGCTTCGACATGTTTGGTCGGGACTCCCCATTTTTTTCGTGTATTATAGCTTACGTTGAGAGCTTTTTGAAACCATATAGACACCTTTTTTTTCATCGAGTCGTTTATCAGGTTAGAGATTCGAAAGATAGCGCTGGTATCGTAGCTGGAAAAGTCATCGATATAAAAAAATACCTCATTATAGTATTGTGAAAAGCTCTCGAGGTAAACTGTACTAATATACGATAAAAAAAGGTGGTTCTAACAAAGAAAATGAAGTTGACCTTCACGTGATCTTGGTGGTTATAGAACCAAGGTCAAAATTACATTGTCATGCTCTTCTCCTGTCCAAGCGAAACAAACTTCGGTTGCGGTCGTTTTTTTTTATTGCAATTTGTACTTTCTGAGCTTGTAACGCTTTCACTGGGACATCCTGTATAGCGGCTGCCGTTGACCAGCGAATTCTTGAGAAAAAAATTCCAACGAAGTCGACAATGCGCTGACGCGATTTACAGTCTCGATCGTATTATTATTATTTTTTTTTCAAATCCAATACGGCGTAGCGGGTTTTTCGGAAACTTTGAATTGGAATTTTCATCACGTGTATTCGCGTCCAGAGAGAGAGCGAGAGAGAGAGAGAAGAAAAAGTCGGCACTCTAACGTTTATCGGTGAAAAACCCCTCCCCAAACTCCGCCCACTGAACTGAAATTCCCCGATTAACTCTTTTTCCATCGAAACCGATACGATGAATTTCGCCCTTCCGTCTCAACAATATTTTTCTAGACTCAAGCAACGTGCCGACGGACACGAGAAAAAGACCGTGATGAGAAATATAGAGGAAGAAAAATTCGTGACTCGTGCCATTTCAACATTGGCGTGTAAAAAGTGAGACGATCCTTGTGTGTGTGTGTGTGTGTGCGATACAAGAGAGGGAGAGGGGGGGGGCGGGGATAGAGAGCGAAGTATCGCGGTTCTTGGAGAAAAACGACCAAGAAAGGAAAACAGACGAGGACGAGGGGGAAAAAAGGAAAATTTCGAGTGAAAAAAAAGTCTGCGGAGAATCATTGACGAGAGACGTTCGCTTAATGTATAGCCATTGTTAAAAAAAAAGAAACGACAAAAAAAATGAAAATAGCGCTCAGAAGAAGTCATATTTTTCCATGCGGTGCGATACTTGTATCGTATAATTATTTACAGTAAAATCGAAACGCGAGAGAGAATTACGAGCCGACGATAGGATAGAAATAGTGTCTACGGAAAGAAAACCAGAAAAGTAATAAGAACAAAATTGAGCTAGAACTGTGAGCGAGACGTGTCGATGTTCCGAACATTCGAGGACGGTATAATTTATTCTCATACGTCGAGCGCCCCGACGAGTGTCCCAACGCGGGACGAACTTTTGTCGGTTCCTTCCAGCTGTCCCGGAACCGAGAGCAAAAAAATAACGATTCGGTGTACGGCGCGCGTGGGGTGGGCCCGATTCCCGAGGACAGTTCGTGGCGAGGTTCAAAGGGGCCTCGCGATACGGTGACGCTCCAAAGATATCGGGGTGTTTCGGGAATTGGAAGAAAGCTCAATTTATTTTGATATACATGGTTCGATTGAGACATCGAAACAATTACGGCGAAGTTAATGGACAAATCTCGGGCCGAGTAGATTCCAACGGAGAGTTGAATAGCAATTCCACCCGTAATGGGCGTTTTCAAGGTGATTTTAAGGTCAACCTTTTGTGATTAGGGAAAATTATATTTTCATTGCGGCATCTCATTCTTTGTGAAAAAAAAAATACAGGCAAATGTCCGAAACGTGTTTCTATTTCGTCATCGTTTTTCTATTTCAACTACAAAAGGTAGGACTTGTGGCCTTTCACTTCCAAATGTTCATTAATACAGTGAATGAATAATCGATAAAGTAAGGAGAGTCTTACTGCGTGGGAAAAAAGTTTGAATGGTATCTGAAAGTTATGGCCGAATAAAAAAACGTTTCGGACAAAAGTAACTGGTTTCCCCCCCCCCCCCCCCCCCCCCCCCATACAGATGACGTCATGTAAAATGTAGGGTGTCCATTGAATTGAAAAGATGTTGAGACTCCCCGTTTTTCGGTTATCACGATGGTTTAAGATAAATCGGACAACCTGTAGACGTGAAAAGGTATTGAAAAATTTAGGGAAAGAATGTGAACAATTCGTAAATTTATTTGGTACGACGCGAAATGTAAAACGAAGTTCATGCAGGTTGGAAAAGAGATCGTTGATTGCTCTTGCGACTACTCGATCAACAATTCACATCCTAGTTAACTATTCTAACGAATGGTGGTTTGCAAAGGTCTAATGAACTATAATTCACTAATGAAATTCATTTTGTATTTTTGGAAGGTGCTCAATTCTTTGGTGCAAAATTCTTTACATCTCTCTGTTTTTTTTAACATCACGAAGAAGTTGGACAATTTTCGATATGTTCTTTTTTGTCCTTATTATGTAAAAGAAAATAAAATCAATTTCGCGTTTGCTAGCGCTCACAATTCCAAAAACTCACCGATGTTCTCGAGCTCACTGTATCTCCCGTAAAAATCGCCGGATAAGAAGAAATACGAGACCTTAGACGATAACCACGTGACCACGTATTTAACGTAACGGTCGTCGTCATTTGTACATCCATAATCGCCCCGAATGGAGCTTAAAGTTCATTGCAGCGATTATTGAGCTTTCCAAGAAAAAATCGCAGCGTTTTTTTTTGGGACGGAATTTCCGAAAAGTCGTCCTGCTCGAGAATTTCGGGCGTCTCACGACGTGATAAAAAAAAAAGCAGAAAATTTCCATTCGGAAGATTCTTTGTGCGTTTTCTTTTCGATAACAATAATATTGGAAAATTATTGACGAACAACAAAGTTGAGCAGGGTAATGACCATTGGGCAGGAACTGTGACACTCGAAATATTTTGAAAGCAAAAAAAAAGAAATACGATATCTTTAAACTTTTTTCCTCACGCATGCTAACTTTGGTCCGACAAATATATACGAAATTCATTCAGCACCGAATAGAAACTGTACAATTTCATTTTATATTTTCGAAATATTTTTGTTTCGAATCAAGGTCAAGGTCGTTCGTGTGCAGGAGGTTTCTTCGGGTTGGTTTTTGTTCGTTATTTTTCACGCGTACGGAATATTACGGAACTCGGAAATAATATGAAATTTTCAAAACGAACGATGCTTCGAAAATGTTGGAAGTATTCAGGCAATACATTCAACAATGTTCGTTCACCGGAAAGTCCGCAAAAGTTCAGCAACATTCGTGAAAAATATACTCGCGACGATCAACAGTTTTAATTCGAACGAATAAAAAACAACTTTTTTTCCAACTCTTTTTCAAACGAAATCTTTTCGTTGAGACATATTGAAAAATCGCCACTTTTGGAATATCCATTTTTTCGCAACATTTCTTGTGGCATCGATCATTCAATGTTTTGTAAATTTGCCGAGTGTTCACCACGGATTCTCATTTATTACGCATCTTTCGAAATTTGCAAAAATGTTCCGTATTTGTTCATTTGCAAAAATACCTGCGCATCCGTACAAATCAGAAATTTCATTACCGACACCAGAACGAATAAAATTTACCAACTATTCTTTACATACATAATTTCCCAACAATTTGTCAATAACTTTTCGACATTTGGGTTGTTTTAAATTATTGTTTTCCCACATCGTCAATGCGGCGGAGTTTCCTTGGGAATTTTCATCGCGTCATACGATTGAATCGACCTTTTTGGGTCTTGCCGCCAACTTTTTTTTCTCGTATGACAATCGGGACACGCGAACCGACGACGGTCGCTGACACTTCGACGAAACCGTATGTCTCAAATATGTTTGCGCAATGTCAATACGTCCGCGGATCGGCTAGCTTCATTTTATCGCGATCCCACACTGAAAGCAATTCCCATAAAAATGATTGAAAAAACGACGGACCTTCTTACGCGACACTTGTCTATTTGGGAGTGGATTTTCTGGGGGCGAGCAAGGTACGAACAAAATGACCAAAGATCCACGCCTCAAAAGTCTCGTTGAAACAATGTTTTTTCCTCAGATTTTGCTTTATTTTTGAGGGTGAGCTTGACGAAGAAAATATTGCATCGGTAGACTGAACGAAACAAATTACCGATCATTTTCTACTTTTATTTTCCCACTCCGTCATTGCTTTTCTCGATTTTCTTTTTTAGAATAATTGCCAGCGACCGAGATTGGTAGATATATTCATAATTGTCCTCCATAATTCACCTGCCTTCGTTTAGTATCGATCGCGTGGGCTCGTTCGTATGCCAATTGTCGTAAACCCCGTTCGTAAACGAGGGAGAAAAACAAAACTATAAAGTCGATCGACTAGATATTCCATAGAGGAAAATATCGCGGTGAGCCTTACGACGGAATCGCAAGCGGCAAACTTGCGGATCGATCGTCACCTCATCCTTAAAAATTATAATCACCCTGTGGAGCCATCGACATCGACAAGTTCCACTTATCGAAACTTCGTTAAGCTTCCTTAGAGATTCAAGTATTTTCGTTTGATCGATGAAACAAGAAAAAGAAAAGGAAAGAAGTACGTCGTGTTTTAAGGATATATTACTTTTAATTTTAAGGGCATGTAAAATGTGTTAGCGATCATGCTTCTTACTAGTGATTTAGGACAGCGCTATACAATAATTATCATAACTACAATTAATGATCATAAGGCATTTACTAAGTGCAGAGTATTTCTTAATAAAAGTAATTCTGAAATCAATCATCTCGGTATCCCTTGTCTCGAACTTGGCTGGTAATCGAAATAACACAGCCCAGAGAAGTTTGATCCTCCGTGGTGACTACGGATCAAATGGAACTACTTTGTATCCAGAAGTCCCCGTATCTCGCCTACATGTTTAACCAACAAATATTTAAAGATGAAATAATAAGGATTTTCAGTAAAAAGGTTCATTTTTGTAACAATTTTCACGTTGAACATTTTTGTCGACTGTTTGATTATTTGATTTCTTACGTTGATGCACATTTTCGATATTCTAAAACGTGAGATGTTTGAGTCCCTTTTTTCCTAATTGGAATGATAGCAATCGTGCGGAAACTGCTTGAAAACGACTGGGATCACTTTTACCCCATGTGCGAACGGACCCGTACAAAACCAACGTTTTGCCTTCCACGTCGTTGGAAGTTCGCAATGATTTAACTTGAATTGTTAGGCTGTTGATATTCAAACACTTGTATGGAACTTTTGGTTCCGTATTTATCAGAAACGGGGTCGGAGTTGCTAGGAAAAATAAACTTGCAATACACATGAAAAAATTAACATTTTTGACATCACACTGACAGCCACCATTCGATACGACACATTCCTATGCAAAAACATATTTTTAGAATCGATTTTTTTACCAGTTACCACCTATTGCAACAATTTTTCCGATTTACTGCGACGATTGCACGATCTGCGGGACACAAAACTCTGACATGCCAAGAATGTACCTTAAGAGTTTCGATTTAGTTTTGAGTTACGCACGTTCAAAAATGGAACCTCGTTCACACGGGCGTTATTACATAAATGGTTATTTTCCCGGGATACCTTTACCGCTTGAAAGTGCGATGTTTGGGCTCGAATCGAATTCAACATGTGCTACCGTGTAATTGAATTTAACATGTGCTACCGTGTCTAGCGCCGCATGGTGGGTTAGTTTACGTGGCGACAATAACGGGGACACGGTAGACCCAGCAGTGCCAGGGGGCTGGTGCTGGTATACCGCGTCTACGGCGTCGTAAAAAAGTCCAATCACTAGCCGGAAGTTCTTAGTGGATCTTACATTTTCACCCGACTGACCCGTAATCGTGTGACTAACCTCACGTAAGATGAAAATGTGAACAGTTCGAAGTCACACCCGAGAACCATAATGGGCCCGTCGACCTGTATGTAAGACCGTGCGTGAGACTAAATCGGAGATAGAAAAATTACAGCCTTACCTTGATGACGAAGGTCGTCACTTCGAACAACTTTTATAAATGAAAGCGATTTTGATGATCTTGTGTTGGAGGTCATTATATACGTGTCAGCAGCCGCTATCAGATGGTAGACGAAAAGCACAGGATTCCATTTTTAAACGAGATAAGTGACTTGCATACTTGGAAGCAATTCCACCTACAAAACAATCATTAACACCATCGGATGACCCCTTCTGTACAGTGCAACTTCTGATGGAATGTTTTTTTTCCTGACGCCGATAGTTCCGAAGGTACTAAAGATGCTAATATTACTAGACCCCTCCGACGAAAACAAACCTTACCTCTTATGGCTACAGATTCCGAACGAATGACTTAAGTCCAAATTTTTAGGTTAAATAAAGCCATTGAAATACATGAAGTCAAACAGATTTATAAACCATTCATTATTACAGAATATATTGTAGTCGTATATAAAGATACAAAATTATATGCCCCCATCCGGGTAATATTGAATCGCACACATCGAATCGAGGTATAGGATCTATAACTTTTTAAGATCACATAGTCGACTTATGAGATACGAGCGCGTACTACATTGGTGTGTCATGAATTCTTAAAGATTCACCCTTCAATTACTTACTATGCATCGCGATTTTGCTCGGACTTCCCATTCTTTGATATTCTGTGGGAACGAGAATGTTTTTCGTCTAATTTGTAACTCTTTTTTCACAGACATCAAATTTGTGCTAGCACACGCTCTATCTAACTAAATAAGCGCATCGTAGACTATAAGGCAATTTGGCAATATATCACAAGACTCCCAATAGTATGAGAGGTGCGACGTCGAAAATTGAAATTACATCCTACAGTCTAGATATCACAATCGACCACAATAAACCGACCGCTTAAGGAGTTTCGAGGGGTGCCTGTTACTTGCAGTTTCAAAAACGTCCACGTCGCGAAGGCCATGTTTACCGGCCCCAGATTTGTTTTAGGGTTAATGTTGCAAATGCTTTGAAACGTTCAGAGTACCATTTGTAATGGTCCACTAGCCACTACGTAGCCTTTTGAAGACATGTATGACGTCGACAATCCCTTATAGATTTTGGCTCCCAACTCGCTTCTAATGCTACAACCGAAGAGGTAGTACGTCTGAAGCATTTAAAAAAAATGAATACGCGTGAAAAAACCATCTTTGCTAGGTCACACGATCAGTTAATACGATTATTCGAGCACGTGCGACTAAAAATGCACAGAAATTCGGGAGCTCGCAAGCATTCGACGTACTTGTCAAGTTTAAAATTAAAAGTAATCAACTTCCATGCTCTTCAGTAGTAATAATAAAATGTTTTTTTTTTCGTCAACCTTTTGGGCACAAAATGACTTTGCATCAACGAGTAAGCTTTTAGTTCAAAGAATGTAGAACATTTTGAACTTCTTAATAATCAAATAAGTTCATTAAAACGTTAATCTTCTTTAGGTTGGTTAGAACTGTCTGGTTACGTTCATTTTCCTTTCTTCCTTTTTTTGCTAAGGCTACATCAAATATCCGAATGCTTAGGACACTCCAAGACTATCTATTTGCGTACATTATATATAGGGTGGACCATTTAACGTGACTACCCCAAATATCTCCGTTGCCTTTAGACTGACGAAAACATTGTCAGGAGGTAATTTGATTGATTTCAAAGAGGCGACACAGTGGTGAAAAAATCATTTTTGTCAAGGTCATCGTTTTTGCATTCTCAAGGTCATCAATGATTTTTCAAATGGGAATATGTTTTTTTTCCATTATTAAGACGTCATTGCTGATATTCAGACGAATCCAACGACCTATGATATCACTTCAACGTCATGATATTATAGGTCGTTGATTCGTCTGAATATCAGCTACAACGTCGCAATCAGCTCAATCAGCCCTTCGAAACAAATTGAATTACCTTCTGAAATTTTTTCGTCACTCTAAAGGCAACGGAGATGTTTGGGGTGGTCACGTTAAATGGTCCACCCTGCATAGATAAGTACACTAGGTGGCGCTAGTGAACCGTTCTACGGTTGCGTTTGAAGCAAAAACGTTGTGTATTCGCAATCATCACCCCCCCCCCCCCCCCCCCAGGCGCATGGGGTGGGGCAGTAGGATTCCCTTTACATGGGTGTGAGCGGTTTTTACTAATACAAATCGTACAGGAGGTATCGATGTAACGATTGGGGGAGTTGAAGTCTCCCGACAACATTTGGTAGCTTGGTACCGCAGATTTTTCGGACTCTGAGCCTCGCCTGATGGATCAATGGTAGTGGAGTCCTTGCTGCCTCCATAACCAATGCCCGTTGCGCGTCCGTCAAACTGCTCGATCTCTTGATCATGCAGGGATCGAAGCTCTCAGCAGCCTCGAGCAATGTTCTCAACAGGTGTGGTTTTCCCGCCGTATTTTGGAGAGAATTGAGAATGCCGTGGGGATCTCGGAACTGGGTCTTGATGACTACCCTGGCGCCATACTTCAACAGGAGAGAAACTATTTCGACTGATGGATTGACGTTGGAGGCAACGTACTCGGCGAGTACTGGTCGCAGGGCCGGGCCTTCGTCACTTCGAATCACGAGGTTCGGGTCGGCGCCGCGTTCCAGAAGCATGCACAGGATTTCTAATCTGTTGGGAATGTTGTCCGCACAGGCCACGTGAAGCGGCGAGCCAATTATTGGTGACGTAGCGTTCACGTCGGCACCTGAAACATCGTGGCCGATCACGGTCTTAAATACATGCTCAGCAGTTTAATAGAATTTCAATGGTGAAAAGTATTCCCAATGTCTGCATCATATTTTGGTGGTGTGACGATTGAGGGATCCAACCTACGAGTAAAGAGAAGCAGCAGGGAGCGTGGAGTACTAAGCCAATTACAGGATCCCTAGTAATGAAAAGTGCAGCCTCGAGGTGGCGGCTAACGTGTGAATTATTGTATGCATGCCAGCGATATTGGAAGAAACTTCAAATTTTCAGCTGCTTTTGTTATTTTACCAGCCTGGCAACGCACCACGCTGTTTCGTACGTTATTTACAATTTTCGGAGCTTCACTTTTCCTATATTATGTGTCGCTGCTGAAACACCTCTGTGAAATTGGCCCGCCAAAGTCGATTTTAAGATAATTTCTTTTGATAAATCGTTTGTTTGTGATTGTTGGATTAATTTCAACATTTGTCGGACAATTGTTTACACAGAAAATAATAAACAAAATGTCCCATGAAGTTGGCGGTTTAATTCCATTGTGATTTATTTTTAACATTTGATAGCTTAATCGAAGCACAATCTATTTTCGGTTAGGAATTTCATAATTGGAACGTTTCTCGGTGGTTAGGTCGTATAATATTAATGAATGATAAATGTGCGTCACACAGGAAAACGCCGTCATAAGATCATCGCTTCATTGTTAGAGAGCATCTCGGAGGCTCAACTGCAACGGAGCCTAAAGCCGCGTTTTCACCCGGCGCGCATCAACAGCTTAGGCAGCTTTCACTGACTAATTAAAGTCAAATAAGTTTTTCCTTGTCTCACGGCCTACTACGATCCTGTTTGTTGCAGGATCGTAGTAGGCTGTAGGCCCCCTAAGCTACCGAGTGTTTGTAGCATCTTAGTTTGTAGCAACCTTATATTTTTCAACCATAACCGATTTATATATACAGAGTGGATCAATAACTATTAGCACCTTGGATATCTTCGAAACTACAAAGGTTCCAGAAATATTTGCTGAAATGAAATTGCACAGTACGAAAGGGGCCATCCGATAGCGATAATAGTTTTTCCGCAGGTGGAGGTGTTTCGGACATTTAAAGGGCAACTCAATTTTTTTTAATGGATCGGTAAGGTTGTTTTTCTGTATCATGAAAGAGGAGCTTGAAACAAGTTCAACGACCTATAACATAAGGTCATTGACGGTCATAGAAAGTACAGAAAGGCGATAATACGTACAGTTTCGGTAGTAAATAAAATTACTACACAGCTTAATGCGGCGGAAAAGATGCCATTTTTCGTGACAACTTACTCTCGCTTGGCATAGTGTTACCAGCGCGTTGTCGACAAATTTCCTACTGAAAAGCAACTTTGCCATAATGCTGATATTGTGATATCGCCAAATTGCGCGGATTCGAATAATCTCATTCATTTTTGCATAGATTTCCCCGCTGATATTAGTCCACACGAGGATTCGTTATTAGTTATTATTCTTGCATGTAATTAAACTGCCAATATTATGGTGTATTTTTCAAGACAATGTGCCTGCAACGCGTAACTAGATGTTTTTTTGTCTCAACTGGATTAGAGCAGTTACCTCAATAACCAATTCAAGATATTGACATTTATTACTCTGCTAATGAATGCGAAAAATTGCCATGCATGCCGAGGAAGCAAGGTAATGTACTTTTACTTCCTCCAATATCCGTATGTGATGCATTATTGCACGACCACTTTTGCAATCCTGCATTGCGTGTATTCTGTTGACGTAATATATGCAGCGAATTCTAGCTAGATGCCTTTACCTGATTGCAACAGCATCTCAATGATCGACAGGTCACCCTTAAGAATAGCCAAAACCAATGCCGTCGGTTTTTGGTAATCGGGGCCAAGGTCCAATCTTGCTCCCTGCTTCAAGAAAAGATTGATGACCGTTGGATCGCCGCCGAGAATCGCGTAATGAAGGACGGTTCGGTAGTCGTGTCTGACATCGGCCATCGCGTTCACGTTGGCCCCATAATTCAAGAGTAGCAGCACCGATGATATACCCTGTAATTTTGGAAAGAGCATTTCGGAAAACGTTTGCCTTATGGAAACATTGAAACCCAAACAAATTTAACAGTACGGTATCGTACAGTTTTACGACCGTTTTTACGCATCTTTACAAAATTTTATTTCTTTACTAAATTTGGCGCGAGTACGATAATGTACGAGAAAAAGTCGCAAAATAATTACAATGGAAGAAGTACTTGAAATTATCAATTTCTTCGTCGATTCTTCCGACGATATGTAGAAAATGAACAAGTTTTCAATCCGAACTTGTTTAACCAGGATAATGGTTGGAGGTATGTATTTAACTTACATCTGCCGTGAATAAGATAATTATACATAAGACGAATCTTTCTATCATAGTTCCTGCAGGTTTCGCGCCGATTATGCCAGAAAAACATATTCTGACTTGTGATTCATTGTGCATCCGGCTGCATCGTATGGTGATGGTGATTCTGTCCCTTTGGAGTTCCTGTTTCGTTGGGTCGGGGGATTTGCCTGTGCGCATGCTCCGACGATCGTTAACGAGACAAGAAAGGCTAGTGTGGTCTTACCTGTGGCAATCGTGCTGCTTTCATGAGTGGTGTTAAGCCAGCCCGGTCTCTTGTGTTTGGCTGTGCACCGAACGTTAACAGCAGTTCCATGCATTCAAGATCCAATGGGGAGACTAAGTTGATCTCGGAGCCAAAAAAATATCGTTTGTTTGGATTCGCACCAGCTTCCAGAAGGAGTTTCGCCACTTCGGTGTGACGATTCCGCAGAGCTAGCCTTAGTGGCTCATCGCACAGCACCGTTCTATGATGCAAACATAGTATGACATTTAGCGTCCCAATCCCGATCAGTGTTACCAACTAGGTGTGTCTTCATCCCTCTAGAGGACTTTGCTCCAAAGCCTAATGAAAAAACCCCAAGACTCCTTTGTGGCCTTTCCCACTAGTAATCGCGAATGGTGAATTTCATGTAAAGATCCGAACGCTATACACACTCCAATTAGAGTTTCCGCGCATTGCATGCTTTTCGCAACGAGCGATAAGCCTATCAAACGTGGCCTACTACACCGTATCGACAACTGCATTGGCATTTTTATTGATTGAAGGAAGAACCATATAATCACGGAGATAGACGTAGTCGGCGTTTCTCTCACTTCCGAGACTATTCCAAACTGCCCAGTTTCGATTTTTTTATCTACCTTCCATACCCGAGTGTTACCGACCTGGGAAAGAGTTCGTCCGTGTCCTGGCGATGATCCACTTTCGCCCCGTACTTCAGCAGAAGCTTCACTATTTCCAAATAACCATGTTCGGCTGCCAAATGCAAGGCGGAGTATCCGCATTCGTCAGTTGCGTCGATGTCAGCACCGCGGACGAGGAGAAGTTGCGCAGCGTCCGTGTACTTTTGCCAAACGGCGTAGTGGAGGGGCCTTAGGCCCTGCGTCACCGCGTCGTTCGGTTTGGCTCCGCATGCCAGCAATATTCGTATCTCGTCCAGGGGCTGCATACGGATTATCGAATCCGCTAGCTCCCGTTGCAACGGATTGGCGATGCACTCTCCCGGCATCTGAGATATCCATTCGTATGAAATGAGACATCATGTAGCAAGTGAGCAACCAATTGTATTGTAACATTACATAAAAAACGGTGCTCTTATGAGACTGTGATCTTCAACAGTTCCCATACGAATGTAAATCTTTCTTCTTCTTTAATCTCAATTTAGGAGAAATAATTCGCTCAATGGAGTTCGTAGTGTATCAGTTACTATATAGTAATTGCACTCGCATGGCTACTTGATAATAACTTTTCTTTTGCTATTATTTCCAAAAGAAAGATGCATAATACTGCAAACTCAAATCTCCTAATTACTGAAGCAATGCTGAACTCGACTTCAAAAGATTGCGCCACGTGTCACGAGTATTACGAAGGTTACTACACATGCGTTGTCATGCGTGGCAATGGTTTCCTATTAGGAAATTTTTCCTAAATTTACGGGTATTCGATCTAAGGGAGATACCGAGCAAATTCAGACAAATTCGAAAAGCTGTCAAAAACGAACTCAACTCGGAGAACTTTAAAAAGAACAAGTTTTTCGAAGCATATTACACTTTTAAGACCGACACTAATGTAAGTCTCCTGTTTTGGCGGAGATGAATGTCACGGCATTCTTTTATATTGGCATGTACACACTGTTTTATGGTACTCACACATTGCACGCGATCAACGATGAGCAATATCTATTGAGAGCTTCACTTTCGTTGGTGGTTTCCGGATTTTTTTTTCAGTGATTGCGCGTGGATGCATGCCTTTTTTTAAATTGAAAAATGTATTTTTTTTTCGTTCTCGTGCGTAATTTATCGGGGTACAAAAACGAGGATGTATAACAACACTTAAGTCTGTCGATATCATCTAATTTCGCCATAGTCCATCAAATGAATAATTGTATATTCAAAAATAAAATCTTTTCTCTTAAATTTCCTACAATAATTTCCATATAGGATGCAAATTATGCTAGTATGCTCTCACGCTCGGTCCGTTGTGAGGTTAGAACCTAAACCGATTGCTTTCGCCTCGTCGACCGATACATTACTATATATTTGGATCCGTTTGATCGACGCGCTACCCCTGTTGGCCGCATTTTTGGGTACACTTTATTCACTACGTCCCCATGCGAGTTAGAACTCGCGTATCCAGTCTCCACGAAAAAAAGTATTCCAAATACGCGAGCAAATTTTTCACTTCAATTCATGTTTATTCATACTTCGCATTGAAAAGTTCAAAATATCTCGACTGCCGATTGCCGGTTCAACTCCGGTTTTTGGAAAAAAATTACGAAAGGTTAAATTATATAGAGAAAAGAGACGAATATGTGGGGTGCACAGGCGGACAGCGGACGTCAACAAGATGTAAAGTACACGGTAGTCATGAGATTTGTAAGAGAAGGCTGGTCAGAAGCGGATCAGCTCTCAGAAGAGGAAAAAAAATATCGACACAAGCAGCTCGGACTGAACTTGGAGAAAGAATGTCTGTTAGGAAGGAATCGAATAGCAATACCAAGTGAGCTGCGAAAAAAAGTACTGTGAGAGCTACACGGATCACACATGGGTATGTTGCGGATGAAGTCAATTATGTTCTTCGCATGGAAAAGTAAAATTGTAAATCGCTATCACGTTTATTGCACTCGACCGACCACACTATGTGGTTGGTAACCATACACTCGGAATCTCAGTATACGCAGGTTATGTCGTCACTATCAAAACAACATCCCTCGATACGAGCCTCACCAAAAAAGGCTTCAATACGCGAGTCAGCCCCACCATTCAAATTCTATCGATTTGCAAGACCTATAAGACCGTGAATCAGACCACCAATTTCCCTAATTTATTCCCCAATACCCTAATGTATTAAGGTTATGTGGCATTACGTCTTGTGAATATAGATAATTATGAATGGTCATACTAAAAAATCGGAGAGTAAAAACACTCTGCCGTGATTTGGGCAACAGAAAATTTCGTTTAATCTTCATTATTTCGCAAAGAATTGATCATGAACAGCGGGGTGCATCCTACTTAACTTGCGTCACGGTTGCGGGCGTCTGTGTAAGAGAGACCGAAGATGATGTATAGATGAGTGCGGCAGAGATAGACGAACACTCGCGAGATTTACGGGCGTTGAGACGGAGGAGAAGATGTACCACGCGACATATGATTGTAAAAGAAATAGCTGAAGCTACTTTGAAACAGAGATTTCTTAGGGATCAATAATATTTCGGGCAAAAGAAAATCGTCAAGCTCTGAATCAGTTCTACAGAGTCTGGTGCTTCGTTTTTTCCTAAAAAAAGAACCCAAATTTTGCATTCCAATTTTTCACGTTTTCGGTTAAACTATTTTCACCGTCTCCTTTTTTGAGTTTAGACTTCCTCATTCATCCTCCGTGCGATGGAGGTTTTAGTACAAGAGGCTTTAGTCCATAGGAGAAGCGGTAGAAAAAGCGTCCGGGAAAGTATGGAAAGTATATACGGATGAAAAATTTCACTGCCAGGGTGGCTCCGAGAACAAGTGTCCGGCCTCGTAATAATACCTGGATAGACTATCGACCAGGTATTGCTATCGATTACTATGGATAGTAATACCTGAAACACAAAGTGACAGTGACACCACACTTCGATTAAGCCGAAAAAAGTAAAATTTGAACAAGAGCAATAAAAGGACTAATTCGTCTTTAAAAATAGATCTGAACACGTTTTTCGTAACTCAATTACTGTCATACTGGAAACGGCAGCAATATAATATGATTTGAAAAACGAACAAAATAATTCACGGATGTAAACAATTACCATTGAGATTTGTTCTTTTTGCACATAATAATTATTTTTTATTATACATATGCGGAAATTTTCGCTATTTTGAAGAATAATCGCGGCATTTGTTACAATTCCGCGGAATATTTGAAATTTCGAAACAATTGTCGAAAATTATTTTTTTTTAACGCGGAATCTCAAGAAAATGTTTACAACTTGGAAACATTTTCGCGTAATTTCTTCGAAATTCGGAAAATTTATTATAAATCTCTAAAAATTTGGTGATATTCCAAAATAGCCAAATGTAATTTTAAAAAATGCGAAAATTTGAAAAAATGCTAGAATTCAAAGAAAGCTAGAATTTTAAACAATGTACAACGATAGCTTATTTTCCGGATGAGCCGGTTCAACAATCACGATATATTGAGCGTAAATAATGTACAACCGTCTCGTATCGTCGAAACCAATATGGCAGATGCGAACCACCGATTTCTTTCCAATCGCGGAACGGAAACGCACGAGTCCGATGAGTTTCCAATATTTCTCATTCGGCGTTGCCTCGGTCTCAATCACGAAACACGCGCGGCGTCGCGCGTCTTAGTTTCAAAAATAATCGCGAGTCATGCGTTGGAACTTTTGCCAAAGCGAAAAGGTACAACGCAGTTTCCCAATGGCGTTGCAAAAAAAAGACAGATAAAGCCGGATGGATTGCGATGATGAGAGCATAACGCCCTTCCCCTCTCTTTTGACGTGGCCCACCACTCTGCTCCTCCACCAGTTCCCAAAATGATAGGTTTGTCGTGGAATTTTTTTAATGCGAAAAAATATGTTCAGACAATAGATAAAAACGGGAATCCCGAGTTGTATGAGGTCCACAACACTGGACAAACTTTATAAATTTATTGAGGCGGGCCAGGTCAATCCCAATGAATGAAGTTAGAACAACTGCGGTGTTGGTTTTTGCGGGGGCCGTCTCGAGTAGTTTGTAGTTTCGCGTGCAACCCGAAAAGCCGGTATCAAAAACAAATACTCAGTAGCTTTGAGTTTCGCGAGCAATTTTTTTTGCCTTCCTTTATTATTTGTACTTCACCATAAGTCTACGCAAGGCAAGAATCGCCACTTCCAGCTTGAACGAGCTCGTTTCTACAGTAGTTTGTATGAGTCTTTCAATATTATTTTTTTACCGGAAATTGCTGTATGGCCTCTTAGAATCGTCACTTTTGGTTTGAACTAGCTACTTTGTAAAATTTGAAATTTGAAATTTTGTCTTTCTCTTATTACTATTTTTCACCGGAATCCGTCGTGAGGCTCCTCACCGTCATTACTTCCGGCTTAAACAGGCTGGTTCGTAGAAGGTACCTTCAGGTTAGCAGCACGTTGCAGCAGTAATCGTCAGTCATTGGTTAAAACTTTACAAATACGCAGGTTATCTATTACATTGCTGTTTTGCTGTTGCAAAGTTCAATCAAACGCGAAGACTTCACAAACGAATAAAAAAAGACGCGGAAAACGCCGGCCGAGTGGCGAGTGCCAAAACAGCAGCAAGTGGATCAGTGTTTCGGATACTGTTTACCCCTCATACAATTTGGATCATATGTTATTATCGAATGAAGCAAAGATCTTGTTGGAAACTAAGCTCCCGCATGTCAACAGATCAACGTGTCGATGATATTGTTAACTTTTAAACAATTTTCGACTCTCCCCGGGCAGCAGAATGTACTTATGGATTTCGATCGTGTGACCAATTTGCTGCTGCAAATAAAAAGGTACTAAGAGGAAAAAAGATATGGTTAATTGCATGTTTTTGTTCTTTCCGCGCGAACAGGCTGGAAACCGGAACTGCGGGCCGTCGCGTTAGGAGATTCCCGCGTTTTTCGTGTACACATCTCGCGAGAGGCGTTCGCGGACGCATCCAGGAATTACGACGGTTTTAGATTCAGGTGCTCGAAGCGTATTATTGTTTACTCACATCGAAAATCGTCCGATGCTCCAACATGAAGAAGACTTCTCATAGACTGAGATCCTCTTCGAAAGCTCAATCCTATTTAAAGCATTCAACAACGAAACGTCTAAAAATAACACAAAGAGATCGCGGCGTGCTAGAGCCCCGATGGGTGGAGTGGGGACAGGGGAAGTCAAGAGTTTGCGCATCGAGGGTGCCCCTCTCCGTGCATAACTGCGCAACATTCGATCGCATCAAGTTGCATGTCATACATCCCGCGAACATGCGCTGCGATACTCTGCCCATCGATGAGATCTCAACGCGTATGCGACAAACGACGAACAACCGATCGTAAGGTCTTTCACCGCTGCCCTCTCCGCGCCAAGCTTAACGTGCGTTACGGTGGCGCCACCGTTGAGTCGGCGGAATCTTTCCGACTGCTCGGCTGTTAGAACCATAATTTACCAAAGTGGAGAGGAGAGAAGATCTACGAAGCTAGGAAAAAGGAACCAATCAACCGTGGAATTCATGGTCATCGAAGCTGAGCGGGGCGATTCTTTTATCTGTTTTTCCCTAGTTCCGCGCGTCTCCTCCCCTTGCCATTTTGGTGGATTATGGCCCTTACTTTTGTTGAAACCAGAAAAACCCCGCTTCGTTTGTTGTGTGTAGGTTTATACGATGGAACACATTGTAACATTCACATACACAGAGTGTATCGTTTTTCATGTATCTGATGTATCGTTGGCACAACGATACATCATACATTTGAGAAAAAAAAATGTTTTCAACAAAATTTATACAGTTTCAGGGCATCAACATGATGATATTGATTATTTCTTATTTTTTTCGAGAATTTGTAACGTTATTTCAAGGTTGACGTTACGTTTTTATGTGGACACGAATATTTTTTTTCTTTCGTAATAATTTTTGCGCGACGAAATAGGTTACTTTTGTTTGAGACTTTATTCTGTTTCACGCGAAGGTTCCGAAATATTTTGAATATTCAACCAAATAGATACCCACTAAATCGGTGCAGTATATTAACAAAATATTTTGTGAATTATTTCATTTAAAAATGATTCGGAAATAAAACATATTGGTTCCCATTAAACAAAGTTGACCTTAAAATAGCCTTAAAAATGGCCAACAAAGAGGAAGTATCTAACTCCATCGTTTTTGTTTGTCGAAACTATGAAAATGGTTTCAAGTATTTCTTCCGAAAGTTCGTCTCTTTCGAGATATTTCGTTGTGCCAACTTAAATGGTACATACCCTGTATGTACATACATATATGTAGAACTATATTTTGCCAATATATTAATATGATGTAATATTACATTAATATATCATTCGATATATTTCTAAACAAAACATAGTGATGGAAATAGGATGATAGCAATAATGATAATAATAATAGTAATAATAATAATAAGCTAATAATAATGATTTATACGAAACATAACAGAATATTTACATTTACGTTTGAGAACAAAAAGCTTCGCTTTTCACGGTGAACTCCTTCCGATTTCTTTCTCTTTGTCATTTTGTAATTTTTTTAAATTCTTTCCTTTTGGTAACTTTTTTTTGCTAACGGTCGCTGTTATGGCCACGGAAACCAGGAGCGATTGGCGGCCGAGTTTGGTGGGGTATCTGACGTCGGCGACGACGGTGCCGAAGTTTTTGTTTGCGAGCCGGAAGGAGTAGAGGTCGAGCTATCCAGGACTGTCTCGTCAGACTCGGGCTTGCTCACTTGCATTTTTTCATTTGTCGCCGCTTGCATTCTGAGCTCGTAACTCCTCACGTCCTCGAGCGTCATCTCGTGCCACTCGTCGATCCATGTGAATGCTTGACGGTGGCCCAGCAGGAGAATCTCTCTGACGCACTGAAGAAAAGAAAATAAAAATGCATCAACGCCGAAATAATACGTGGCAAATATTCCGGCTATTTAATCCGAACTATCGTATGTGCTTTTTTCGAGGAAATTAGCTGACAAGGGGAGGCTGTCAATTGTCAAATTCAGATTCGATTCATACAGCGTGTAATAAGAGCTCATGGCCAGAGGTGTTATGTGGCAAAGCAGTAAAATGCGCTTCTTCGCCATTGTCGAGAAAATCTACATTGAAATATTCCGTTGCATTATGATACTTTCTACGGAAAGAAAACTTCAAGGACCGCGTGGCGCAGCAAGCAAGCTCTCTGCTTCATAAGACGGTCGTCCCCGGTGCGAATCTCGCTGCTGGCATCTTTTTTTTATAATTCAAATGTGTATACAGATGTGTAGTAGTTTAACAGCATTCGAACTTTATAAAGAGATGTGTTTGTTTATTCCATCTGTAACATTAATATAATTAGGATATCCATTTGGCATAGTTTTCATGGCGAAAGAACATTTGGTTTTACGTTTCAGACGCCCGCCGATTTTGAAATTCCCACCAGCTAATGCTTGACTGGAGTGGCTCAAACAAACCGTTTAAGCTCAAAATGCTCATTTTTTTCGAATATTATTAATAAACGAAGTAGAGAAACCACTTGATAATTTAGCACGATATTCATAACACCATAGTCACGGTTTGCTCACACTGAGAAAGTAATATATTTTCGATGCACCAGGATTTGTTAACTATTAACAAATAGTAAAGTTGGATATGGCGAAATAAATAACTTCTTACCGTTAATGAATCACTTGTTTGAGCCTCTTAATTGTCACAAATAAAGATTTGGTAATAGTTAAGAAATGGGTACTTTAATGGAACATATACGTTTTTAATAGACAATACATATACAGTTTGTTGGGACACACCAAAGTGGTAATCAAATAAGGTCTCACAGCACTATATTGATGACGTTTATTGTACTCTTAAAGAAATCAATTCCAAATAATAAAAATGAAAAGTTAAAGCGGATTGAACAAACGTGAAGCACGTTGCCTCAAAAAACGGTTACAGGGCGAGATCCCCGCAAAGAATCCCCACCACCCACGGGTAAAACATGCGGGCTCTCCACAAGACCGGCAGGGCCAACAAGCCCATATAAAAAACCCTAGAGACAGCAACTCATTGTAGCCGAAAATATAGTCGCCATCTACCGGTATTTCCAACATCCTCCCACCTTTGAGTTTCAGGGAGAGATAAAACCCAAACATTTAACAAAACAAAATCTTTGACAAATAATGTGACCATACGATCTCCTAATTCTACAAGTTCAGCCTGTTAGGAGGTATGACACAGCGTCTGCTTCTAGTCTTCTGCCCCGACGATACTTTATTTTCGGGCGAATCGTCTTCGACTTGAGCCTCCTTTTGTTCTACCGAATCTTGCGAGCCCTCTTGTAGATCTGAAGAAATTTGGGCTGTCTCCTTTTTCCCAGGCTCCTGCTTCTCTTTCGATGCGACAGACTTGTGCTCCCCGGACTCGTACGCTCCAGGAATCTCTAACGGAAATAATCTCTGGATCGGTCGAACAAGTTCTCCGGTAGACGTTTTAAGTTTTACGACCCGAACGTGGCCATCTCTTCCGGGATAAACTTTGATGACTTTAGCGAGAGGCCAATCTGATCGTTTGTGATATTCGCTACCGATCAACACGACATCTCCCTCGTTTATAAGCAGAAATACTCGCTTCGGGTGAGCCTTACGCCGAGTTAGAAGTTCCAGATACTCGCTGCGGAAACGCTGACGAAGGTCCTCTCGTAATTTTTGTCGGTAACGTAGTCTTCGATTCAAATTTTTTCCCGTCTATGGAGTCGAGGTCGGGCACTCCATTCTCTTGAATGTCTTGCATGAACATCGCTGGAGTCAACGCTGCCGGTTGCTTCGGATCTTCAGACAGATAAGTGATTGGTCGGATATTGATTGTCGCCTCGCAATCACACAGCGTTGTATATATCTCTTCGGCGGTCAGACACGCTTTCTTGAGGACCCGCCGCAGAAGCTCCTTTACTGAGCGCACGAGTCGCTCCCACCAGCCTCCCCACCACGCTGCTGATGGAGGGTTGAAACGCCGTTCAATTCTGTTGGTGGTGCTACACTCTTGAATTTTCTTCCAGTTTACTTTCCGAAGCATATTGCCGGCGCCGGTGAAGTTCGTGCCATTATCGCTGTATATGATCGATGGCCGCCCTCTCCTTGCGATGAATCGTTGAAGCGCTTCCAAAAACACCTGTGTTGAGAGATCGGATGCAATCTCGAGGTGTACTGCTCGATATACGGCACACGTGAAGAGACAGATCCACACTCTCTGTCCTCCTTTCAAGTACAGTGGTCCAGCAAAATCGACGCCGAAACTTCAAACGATGCCGCAGGAGGCGCCTCTAATCGAATACTCTGATGTCGACGACATACTGCACACTTCTTCAGAATTCCTCGCACAGTACGTCTTCCGGCCAAAATCCACACCTGTTCTCTTAGATGATTCAAGACAATTTGAACTCCGGCATGATTTAGTTTTTCGTGTCGATAATGAATCAGTCTGTTGACCAGCGGGTGATGGTTGTCCAGGACGATAGGGTATCGGAAGTCAAGGACGTCTCTCCTGTCTGATATGAGGGTCTTGACTCTAATTAAACTTGCTTTATCTTTGTAGACTTCTAAGCCTCTAATTCTTGGGTCCTCGATTCCTCCAAATGTTTCTTCTTGAACCATCCGAAATATTCTTAGTTCTGCCGCCGCTATCTCCTTCGCGGACGATTCTCCGGAGTCTCGTGGACGATGATTTGTACAGTTTGTGGCGAAACGTAGCGTCCAAGCCACCAATCGTACGATTTTTGAGTATTTGGAGATTCGTTCCATAAACCAGCTCTCTTGCACATTCAAACGTGTGGTACAAGCGTCTGACAAGGCGAACTCCTCTCCCGCAGACAGTTTTCCTTCGAGGTGCTTCTCTTTACTTTTTGTCGTGGATTTCCGGCACTCGCTGTTCACTTCGGTTTCGTCGATTTCACCTTGTACGTCGGGCCAGTCTTCACGGGGTCGTCGTAGTCAGTCGGAACCCTCCCACCATCGCGATTCTAGTAACTGTTGCACCGAACAGCCTCTAGATGGTAAGTCTGCCGGATTGATCTTGCCGGGAAGGTGTTTCCACTCGTTCGGATCGGGTAGTTGCCGTATCTCCAGGACCCGGTTCCACACGAACGTGGCCCATTGTTTCTCGCGTTTTATCCAGGCGAGGACAGTAGTCGAATCGCTCCAGTAGTAAGCTTCTGCCTCTTCGACGTTTAGAGCGTCAGTATCTGACTTCATAAGCCTGGCTCCCACCGTGGCGGCGAGCAACTCGAGACGCGGGGTGGTCGTTCTTCCTTTTGGTGCTACTCTAGCCTTCGCCAATAGCAATTGTACGTTGATTTGACTAGAACTCTCTGTTCTTGCGTAGATCACGGCGGCATATGCATGCTGGCTTGCATCGACGAAAATGTGGAACGACGTCTGTCCGTTTCCGAAAGCCCAGCGCTGTACCCGAAGACCCCTCAGCAATCGCATGTTCTCGAACCAGTCGACGAACTCGGCTTTTACGTCCTCTTTCACTGCAGTGTCCCAACCGATGTTGTCCGACCATAATTTCTGCAATAATAATTTCGGGCGCAAGAGTACCGGATTAGCAAAACCAATCGGATCGAAAATTCTCTGAGCAATGGAAAGAATATACTTTTTCGTGACTTTTCCGTTGATTTCCTCCTCGAAACCCGTTCCTGATAAGTTCAGCAAATCCTCTCCTTTATCCCACGTGAGACCAAGTACCGCCATACTCTCTAGACTCGTTGGACTCGAGCGCTCCCACCCTCGAAGGTCGAAGCCTCCTGACTGCATGACCCTCGTCGCCGTTTGCTGGAACCGTTGTAGATCTTGCTCCGTATCGAGACTGGCAACGCAGTTGTCTACATAGAAGGAGATCGCTAGTTTTTTAGTGACCGCTTGTTCCTCTACGGACGCGGCTTTCTCGAGTTCCTTTTCCAGTTGCAACTCAATCGTTGCTCCCAGCAAGAATGGACTGCCAGATACACCGAATACGACTCGACGATGTCTGTAGATGTCAATCTTGCTTCTGTCTTCTCGGTCCCACCAGAGAAACCGTAGTACGTCTCTATCTTTCCGTGCGATACCGATTTGAAGGAAGGCTTGGCGTATATCGGCGATGACTTCGAGCTCGTCGTGTCGAAAACGCAGTAATATCGTCGGAATTAATTCGATAAGATTCGGTGCCGTTTCCAAGCATTGATTTAACGAGGGCGAGTCTCTTCCTTTCGCTGATGCGTCGAATACAGGGCATATACGAGTCGTGCTGTTTTCTTCGACGAAGTGTCAATACGGTAAATAATAGCCGTGATCGTTCATCTCAGTCGACGGCACCTTCTCTATTATTCCGTCGTTCAACCAGCTTTCGAAAACACGCTCGTAGTCCTCGAGTAAATTATCTGAACGGAGTCTTTTCGTGGTCGTTTCCAGTCTCTTCATTGCCGCAACCTTGTTGTCGGGGATAGGAGGATGCTTCTCTTTCCAGGGTAACTCGACTTCATATCGGCCCTCCTCGTTTATCTCTGCCGTCTGTCGAAAACGAAGTTTCTCCTCTTCTTGTTGTTCCTCCATCGTTTTCTTTTCGGACGGGTCGGTGATGCCGAGCACTTCTAAACTCCACAGATCCTCTACCTTGGCTTCCGTCGTCGTCATCGAAACGGCCAAGAGCGCTGCATCGACTCGAGGACTTTCTTGTGATACTTTTTTTCCTACGCCGGTCCACCCCAGTCGAGTCTCGTAAAAAAGGTTTCAATATTCATACTTTTTCTAAGCATAGATAAGAATTTGCAAGTTCAATACTATATTCAGAGTTTCATAAATGTTCTTTTTGATTGATAATCAGGATATCAATCGGTCCAAAGAAATTTTTCTTCATCTATCCATATTTCGTGAATTTTTCACAAGAAGGTCTCAACTCTTAAGATTTACCGCAGGAGGAACGCCAAAAAAAAAAGATAAATCCAGTCGTTGATGGATTATTCGACTATGACAGTGTCCTGTTAAATACCGAGTGCCCGTATACCAAACCATCTGTTCATATATCGTATCGTCAATAGTGATCGATCCGACACTATTCATCGAAACAAGTTCACTCTTTCTTTATTGAGGCGAAGTGTCACACGAACGAGCGGCCATGAGTACGAAGAAAATAGCTATTTTACAGAGTCCTAGTATTCGTCAAGAGTGTTGGTATTTTGGGAAAAGAATGCAAACACGTTCAACTCCGCTGGTAGAGGGACAACGTTTATGTTTTTGTTTGCTTGAAATGTATACGGTTTATATCGACCGGGTATGTTATACATCTTATCAATCGAGAAAAATAGTATGAATACGACACTCAAATTTATTGAGTACACACAGAGGGTTAAATCTTTACGACAGTTAATATGTATAACATTAAGATTCTTTACGACAGTTAATATGTATTTACTTCTTTACGACAGTTAATATGTATAACATTAAGAAGTTTTGTATACTTTTTAGTTAATGTACCTGGGTTTAACGTACATTGAACTAACAAAATCTGTATGCTTATTAAAAACCACAGTCCAAATTAGCTAACTTGGAATGAGCAAGGATACTAAGTGAAATCGAGGTCCAATTGATAAAATCGTCATCGTGTAGTCAAGCACAGGGAGTGACATGGAGTGTATGTATTTCATAACCATGAGAGAGCGACAAAAAATGAAAATTGATTCTTACCAGATAATACCATATATAATTTACATTACAGTTTTCTCGTTATATTGTCTGATGGAAGACTAATGAAAACGTCCTGAGGTCCACCATAAGATCGAATGCTATGCACAATATATCTCAGAGTATAGTTTGCTATAGGGATGTTCAGAACGTTTAGAATAACAATACGAATTATATAACTATTTTATCGATTGGACCTCAATTGCACTTATTTTCGTTCCTTATTCGACGTTAGCAGATTCGGACTATGCGGGAGTAATAAAAATGCACACATTAATAATAAAAAAAAAGTATACAAAACATGCTGTTATAGAGGAGAGTAAAATGATGGTGGAAGTGATAGAACTTACCAGACGATGTATATTAAGTGTCGTAGAGATTTAACCCTATATATTGTGCGTAGCATTTGATCCTATGGTGGATCTCAGGACATTTCTCTTAGTCTTCCACCAGATGATACTGATGTTTGCATCGTTGCAGACGCAACGAAATTTTTTATTTTCACTTCTGGTTTTTTCATGATCGACTACTTGATTTAGGTGTTTAGTGAAGAAAAAAATATGTATCCGCTATGTACGTCTCCCGCAACTCACCCTTAGGGAGGGATGATATTTGAAAAAAAATCATATCTACCGACGTGCGTCGATTACACACTTTGTTTTTCGATATGCGCATTGAGGAGCTCCAAAAAGAAGCCTGGGAACAATCTGTATGATTTTTGAGTTCCGGAAGCTACCCTGAGGGGGAGGGGTGAATTTTGGAAAAAATCGTATCTACCGAGGTGCGTCGATTGCACACTTTGTTTTTCGATATTCGCATTAAGGACCTCTAAAAAGAAGCCTGGGAACAATCTGTATGATTTTCGAGTTCCGGAAGCCACCCTGTATATACATGGTCGTTGAAACGAAACAAATATGAATTATTTTCAATAAGACCAATTCTTTGCCCCATCTATGCTGTGAAATTCGCTGTACCGTTTTTTACGTATTCATGTTAAAAATTTGCGATCTGAATCGGCAAAAAGGCTCTAGGTAAAGATAAACACAAAAATATATATATCGTCGCATTTCAACATCAGGAATAACTAATGCCGAAGCAATAAATAACATAAGCCGAGTAAGAATTCCATTGTAAATGGAATATTCATTTACAGATTGCAAAAGCATTGACGGTTGCATGTGGCAGGGAGTTTCAATGGAAAGGAAGGTATTTATGTCAGCTAAGTGATTCACCACTGCGATCATCCGTTGCAAGCTTAGGGAAGTTTAAAGATGATGACAATCAGCTGAACGACGGTAGAGGTAAAGTAGACACAAACGACTTAAAGTACGTAAGCCAAACCCGTAACGCTGATGACGTTGAGAGTTCGGAAGTGAAGAAAACAAAGCGTGACGAAAAAACCGTGTACGACAACGACGACGGTTGTTACATAGTTATAGATGTTGCCGGTGATGGCAACTGTTTGTTTAGATGTTTTGTGTTTTGTGTCTTCGGCGACGAAGAAAAGCATTCCGAAGTTCGCAATGAAGTAGTAAAGTACACAGTAGAAAACTGGGAAGACGAACGTGACATGCTTCGAAATACATGCGTAGAGAAGCTTTATGGGTCCGCCCACGAATACGAAAATGAAATGGGTTCGGATGGAGTATATGGCACCGAATACGAGATTAGGATTTTCTATCTTATCTACGGTATATCTGCGTCAATATTCCGTCAAGAACTATGAAAAGAAAAAAACAGTAAAGTCTTCATATTTAGCGATGATAAGGTAAACGATAAAAAACATTTGAATATAATGTGCACTGATCCACAACGCAGTGGTCACTGGGTAGTTCTGAAAAAGACGAACGCTGTTACAGCCAAATGCACCGCGAGTGAAGAAGGTGAAACCGTAGACGGCCAGGATGACCATTTGACATCCAACTTTGCAACCTCCTTGGAGGAGCCGCTAGAGGAAATGAAAAACTCAAACATTTCGCAATCCATTTCGCAGAATAGACCGGTGCTCCGTGATAGGAACGAAGACGCTGAAACGAAAACTAGGGACGCAGTGAAGTCTCTGCAAAAGGAAGACGCACAGAAAGCAGGATTTAAGGTACAACCTGATGCATCGGAAGAAACTGCGGCAGTCAACGAAAATAACACAGTAATCGTGGAAGTGGAAGCTTATCATTCATCCTCGAATCAGTGTGTACATACGTATGGAACATCGATGGCGACAAGTACTGACAAAATGGGTATGGAACAAATGGCTGGTTCAAATGTACTAACCAAAAGGCAAGTACGTTATGAGAAAAAAGAAATCCCTTCCACAAAAGATGAAAAGTTAAATCCATACGAATTCAGTGCGACCGATACCACAGAATCAAGTGGCAGCTACAAATCGAAAGGGTAAAGTGCAGAAGACAGAGAGCAAAAGGGATAATAGAAAGGCAACGCAAACTTCACTGGAATGTACTCCAGAGAGTGAACTGTACAGTAAAAATAGTGGAAATATGAGGAGTGAAAGTTCCCAAAAATACAAACGGCGCACAAAAAAGGGAAAAAACGTTCAAAAAAAGAAAAAACGGCGTGAAAAGAAGAAAAAAGGCGTCCAGAAAAAAAGAACAACAATTTTCACCGAAGATCTTGGTACCGTTAAATTGGATTCGACAGAATTCAAGACGAATTTAGGACGCACTGATCAAGAGAAAATACGAACTACAGTAGAAAAGATAATGTTTAAGATATTAAATGTTATCTGTACTTTAGGATTTTACGGATCGATTCGTTACAACTCACGGGATGTAGTAGCTTATGCAAAATGCACAAGAAGTAATCACAGTCAACGATACCAGTTTCGAATTCATCACATAAATGAGCCTATCGCTCAGCTCGAAGTAATGAGTAACAAACCCGTCACATGTAAGCACAAAGATCCGATTGAGTATAAAGTGCTGAAAGATGCGGAGCGACAAAAATGGCAGAAGGATGTAGAATTCCGTAGCGTTACCAATTATGTGCGAGAAGTGGCAGCAGCGGTAAGTACTGAGAAAAAGGGCGATGGAAGTACGCAAAAAGTGCGTCCCGTGGAGATGGTATATAAAGCGAAATCAGAATACAAATGCCAATATCGTTGAACTTTGGATTCAGGCGATATGATAGACTTGATAGGATCGTGGTTACAAGACCAAAAGCTGAAAGATCCGTTTCTGAGGTACGTCAGCTTTCCACTAACCGCTATAATGTCCACTGAGGAAGATCTATTCGCTATGATTGGCCAAACATCTATAATATTACACATGGATGCGACTGGAGCATGTGTCCGCAAACCCCAAGGTTTGAATTGCAAAAGAATATTGTATTACTGTGTGCTGGCTAAACCCGATGTCGAAATAATAAAATTGGCGCATATGATCAAATCGGAGCATAGCGTTGCGTCGATCAGTACTTTTTTAAAGCAATACAAATACTTCGTAATGAAAATATCAAGAAAATGGCCGTTAGCGCAAGTCGTAACAATTGACTGGTCTTGGGCGTTCATTCATTCCGTTTTACGAGAATGGAATTCAGTCACAATCGGTGGTTATTTGGATATTACGCAACGCTACTGTTTGCACGGCAAACAGCCACCCAAAGAATGGAGCCTTTTGAAAATATGCTTCGCCCATTTTATGAAAATTGTATCAAGAGCCATCCATTACACGTACCCAGAATACAAGGCACATCAAACTATTATCATGGAATGTATGGCTCTATTGTGCGCCTGTAGGAATTTAAAGGATCTGAACGAGATGTTTAAACACGTCTGCACACTTCTACTAGTTAAAACGAAAAAAAAGCAACTGACAGCATTGTAGTGATACGAAATCGTGTAAAGAAAAATTCGGCTCAATTGCGAATCAAGGACGAAGTGGAAAATGTCGAGGAGGATGAGAAGCTGGACATAATTATAGCTGAGAACGAAAACAAAAATAGCGCAATGTTATAGAAACTCTCCATTTTACATACGATACAACACAATGTCGGCGGTTATACAAAAAGAATTTGAGGAAAACTGTAATGAGGACGATGAAGAATCTGAGATTCGAAATGAATATCGTGCACCAAAATTTGTGGCTCATTTGGTGAGTACGTGGATGCCGTACGCAATTTTGTGGACCTCGCTGGGTCTGGATCTGGTAGATCCGAATATTTGCAGAGTAAGCAATGCTTTTATTGAAAGTGAATTCAAAGTGACGAAAGCATTAGTATTTGGAGGCACTTCTAATGCGTCAATCGGCGACAGAGTTCGGCAGTTGAGAACTTCTCGCCAATCAACGATTGCAATGATCAATTTGAACTTAAATCTAACAAACACGAAAAGACAACGTGAGAAGCCGAAATACCCGCAGACTGTATCCAACCCACATCTTAAAGAAAATTGGCAAAGGAGCCGTCAGGCCAAAAAACGGAAAACCGGGCATTTTGACGCTCCACTACTCAAACGGCAGTGCACAAATGCAGAATCTGCAGTTGAAGTCTTAAATACAAACGAAATGAAGATAAGATTATTGCAGCAAAGGCGAAACCTAGTACTGGTATAACAAGTAGTGACGCGCAAATTGACGTCGTGGAAGCGGTCGACATACCTAACATGACAAAAGAACTCGAGGGACTCGAAAATGCACCGAAAATAGTAATAGAAGAGAAGGCACGCAGGGACATAAACAAATTTTATAATGGTGTGGTCAAGGACCCAAACTACTACATGTCATCAAAGTCTTGTCGATTAACAGTTAGCCGGTATCATACCAATAAAGCGGTGTCAATCGACACATTCCACTTGAATGTTAAACAATTTTCGACACTTCGTGATACCATATGGATAAATGGGTTGGTAATTGATTCATTTTTAGCGACAAACATTGACGAGTGGAGCGACACAATGTATGGGTCTACTGATGACACGTCTATGATTGTAGGTGATTAGAGTGAAAAACGAATAGACAGAAACAGAAGAACCTGCAAAAGTAATAAAGAAATTACAAATCGGCTCTCGTTGCCGTATGTGTATAACGGGCATTGGCGGCTATTAGCCGTAAACGTGAAAGAAAAAGAATTAATGTTCTTAGATTCATATGGAAGTGAAGATGACAAGAGTCGCGCGGTACAAGCTTTGGAAGACTTTATTCTCTTCTGTGAGTCAAACTCTTCATTTAACATCTTACGAGGCATAAAATGGAAGGACAGTGAAGTGAAAACACGCCCATATCAGTCAAGCAACGACGGGTATAGTTGTGGAGCGTACGTAATGGACTACATGGATCGTTTGGGAACAGGCGATCCATTTGCGAACAAATTTGATCCCTCAGCATACCGATTTGAAGCTGCATACAAATTGCTCTTGATATCCGACAATATGGAAGATACATGCATCTATTGCTTTGCGCGAACGCGCGTAAATTCAATTATATGCAGAGTGTGTAAACGCAGGCGCCATAAAGAACGTGTATTACATTCAAATGTCAACACAGGCAATGAAGAAATAGACGATCAAAAAGTGATAAAACAGCAAAAAGGAACTGTTGTGAATGTGACGACAAAATTTATTTGCAAACTGCGTCACCGTTATTAAGGATGTTTGGGCTTTTACTGAATGATTACAATAACCGGTACAAGAAGCAAACAAAAATGCTAAGTAATGCCACGGTGCAAAAGTTGTAAATTCTAATTAATAACCACAAGCATGTAAAATTTATAATCATAAGCATGTAATTAGTAATAATAAGCATTCTAAAATAATCATAAGCATGTAAAGCACAATACCTCGTAGTAGAGGTATTGTGACGCGGAAATGAAGGGAAAGCAGTCGATAACATGTGTATTCTGGAAAAGAAACGGGAGAAAAGTGCCTCAAGTTTCCAAACAGAATTTGCGAAATGTATTTCCGAAATTAATATTATGAAATGCATCAGGAATATTTCAGAAGGATCACCCACTATAGAGGTTACGGGTGGCGGTTGATTAATAGATGAAGATGGAGTTACATTCAAACCTTCACATCCCTCTTGTTAATTACTGCCATTCGAATCTAATCATCAAATGGTATCATCAAATCATACCATAAATCCATTCGGTCAGTTTCAGAGCATGAGGATGAGGACCAAGCCAATTGTTCGCGAATAGCCGATACTCCATGTAATCGGAAGCCATCGACATTAAAAAAACGAACATCTAAACGGTCGTACAATTCTGATAATCTACCGGGATGAGAATACGCTGGAGCTCTCGAAATAGAAAACGAAGAAAAGATCAAGTTTGTAATTCATTATTGCAACTACGTATAATGATATGCTTCCCTAAATATTATTCTTAAATAATACTGTGATGATGAAAAAGACATTGCATTCAAGTTGTTTGAAACATTTATTCACAACGGAGCATATCCATCACTGAAATATATTCAGGACGAATGCAAGCGCAATCCTGCCTTGAAAGCGTGGAATCCGTGTGTAATTAAAACTTGGATCTCAAACGAGATTTAAAAAATCGACAACGATTGTAATGGAACGAAATTTCCAGTTTTAAGTTTTATGTATTCCTTTGGTGTGTTCTTGTATAATAAATATGTTTCGTGTCCACTGGAAGACTGTAAATGATAGGGCTTCATGAGAGAAGCTGAAAATGTTGATGGAGATATTGGACAACGAATAGGTTGTTACAATAAACTAGGTTCTGCCCGCGGCTTTGCCCACGTAGAATTTGGCCTATAGAAACTTCGTTAGAAGTGGCAGCCCGTATTAGGGGTTGTTGTAAAAAAATCCTAAAATATGCAATTTATTATTTATTTTGAAGAATATTTGTACCGAGTTTTAAATTGATACAAGCAAGGAATCAATTTTCCATACAGAATTTTACCCCCCATTTCACCCCTTTAATTCGTCCTTTCAATGAAGTTTCTTTTTAGCGCATGTCTATACCTTATAAATAAAACGTACCTGCCTCATTTCCAGTTTGTAGGCTTTATAGTTTCTGAGACTTCGTGATTGACCAATCAGTGGAGTGGTATTTCGCTTTCATATATATACTGAAAAATGCTGTTGGTTTTTCCCGGGTTCCAACGTACACCCTTGCGGGTTGTTACGTATTCCTCTGCCGATTGAACCCTTTTCTTTCACTCCCTGCCCGCACTTCGCCAATCTAACTTAATGAGCCATTGCGTCCACAACAGTATTAAGCTACACTATATCGTATTTGCCTAGGGTACGGGGAAACTGTGGAAAACCCGTACCGGTATAAATGGTGTGCAGTCTTTTATTCAAGTATCTACCACCAGCTATCAAAAGTATTGGCCTTCCGTTCACTGGTTTGATGTGACAGCTCGTGCACGGCTAAGCGGTCACCGCTCCGAGCATTGGGCATGCACAATGCTTCTTAGCTCGGAGCAACGCCGGAGCCGAACCTCGAACGTACATCTACGAGTGTCGCATGAACCAGTTTTATTTTTTCTTAATAACCTCTTTTTAGTTAATAATCTTTGTTTTATATTGAAAATAATAATTGTATCGACCTTTATAAGACTGCAAACTTAGGGAATCGACTGCTCTGCTCGACGCATTGAAGCCGACTGACTTACGGACTAAAGAGACGAAGCGCGCCATCTACAACGATCTACAACGATTTCTGTGACGGCTTATCGCTGCGAGGGCTTAATCGTCAGCTTATATAGCTTGGTAATCGCTCGCTTGGTAGTTCCGCTCGACGTTTTTACGGTGAATACTCGAATCTTCTCATCACAACTTGGATGTACCTCGATGACTCTACCTATCATCCATTTCAACGGTGGCAAAGTTTCGCCGTGTATCATAACTAAATCATCGACAGCCAAATTTTCTTGTGTTGTCTTCCATTTCGTTCTTTCTTGGAGGTTTGAGATATACTCGGAAGACCAACGTTTGCAAAACTCTTGGACGTTGCGTTGGACCAATTGCCATCGATTGAGGCGATTCAATTTAATGTCGAGTATATTGACGTCAGGAACTCGGGTGAGAGGTTCACCAACTAAAAAATGTCCTGGAGTGAGAGGCTGCAGATCTGCGTGGTTGGAAGACATTAACGTTAACGGTCTTCAATTAAGTATTGCTTCAATTTGAGTCAAAACCGTGGCGAGTTCCTCGAATGTGAACATTGATCGACTCATAATCCTTTTTAGGTGGAACTTGCACGATTTTATGCCAGCTTCCCATAGTCCCCCAATGTGTGGGGATCGCAGCGGAATGAAGTTCCACTGTATGTTATTTTCTGAGTAGAACTCATGTAATTTTGAAGTCTCGACTTCCCTTCGAACAAACTCGAAGATTTCCTTGAGTTCGCGATTAGCACCAACAAAATTTGTGCCATTGTCGCTATGAATTTGTTGTGAACACCCTCTTCGTGCGACGAATCTTCTAAGCGTGGCCAGAGAGACTTCAGTACTGAGCTCACTCGTTGCTTCGTGGTGAATCGCTTTTGTTCTGAAGCAAACAAATAAGGCGATGTATGACTTGCTCGTTTTTCGTCCTCGCCCCTTATCGACGAGAGTCACGACAAGTCCAGCAAAATTGACTCCTGTTACGAAAAATGGTCTGCTAGGCTGAACTCGAGCTTCCGGGAGAGCACCCATAATTTGAAACGCTGGAGTTGGATTCGCTTTATAGCAAACGAGGCAATCGTGATATGTCCGACGAGCAAGGTTTCGCCCGTTCAGTGGCCAAAAACGCGTACGAACTGCCGTCAATAACGCTCGAGGTCCTGCATGTAGAAGTCGAAGGTGCTCTCTCTTGATAATCAATTTTGTCAGTCAATGTTTATCAGGTAATAGGATCTGATGCCTATGTGAGAAACTGACAGATGCCTTTTGAATTCTGCCACCGACCCTGAGAAGTCCGTTCTTGTCGAGAAACGGATAAAGTGACTAAAGCTTGCTCGTAGTTTTCACGGGTTTGTTTCGACGAAGCTCCTCGATTTCTTCCGTGAACGAAATTTCTTGAACATGTTTGAGAAGCAACTCCGTAGCGTTATTTGTTTCTTTCATTCTCAAACTTGCTACGACCCTTTCTTCTTGCCTTTTGCGACAATTTTCGATAAAGCGTAAGCAATACGCCAACACTCGTTCCATCTTCGATATCGATGAGAACTTCTTTATAAAGTCATCGAAAAAATTGTTTTTCAGACGGCTTACGACGTTTACGGCTAGCATATGAGGTTTTCTTGTCTCTGAGTCGATAAGTTCTTGAACTTCTTCCGATTGACTTGATTGTTCAGCTAATTGTTGAATGGCTTCATGACCTTGTAACCAAAGTGGTCCCGCCCACCATAACTCGTTATTGTCGAGGTTGTCGCAACTTACGCCACGAGAAACCAAATCAGCTGGTTTTTCTTTCCCACTAACGTGATTCCATTGACTAGGTGGCAACGATGATTGAATTTCGCTTACTCTATTTGCGATAAACGTTTTCCATTGAGACGATTCCTTTGCGATCCATGCTAACACGATCATAGAATCCGTCCAGACTCGAACTTCTTCGAATTTTACGTTTAATGCCTTCTTGACGACTTGAATCAGTCTTATGAGAAGAACAGCGCCACATAATTCTAATTGAGGCAGCGTTATCTTCTTAACTGGAGCAACTCGGGATTTTGAACAGAGCAAGGAAGAAATTCGTCGACCTTCTCGATCCTCAGACTGGATGTATAGGCACGCGCCATAGGCCCTTTCCGACACGTCGCAAAATCCGTGAAGATATAGGCGCAATGACTTCTTATGTTGGACAACTCTTCATGGTATTCGGATCGTTCCCACTCTTTTGATGTCTGTGACGTAATCGTTCCACTCGTTCAGAATTTCCGGCGGTAGAGGACCGTCCCACTCTACGTTGTGACACCAAGTCGCTTGCATGATAAGTTTGGCTCTAATGATAACCGGACGGAAATTGCCGATAATATTTCTCGTTTTGTTTTAGCTTCGACATTGATCTCGATCGCGAATTGGAATTCATCGTTCGATGGCAGCCATTGCAGACCCAAGGTTTTTACCGAATCCCCTTCTTTGATGTTTATCGGTAGGGAAATTTCTTGATTCCCTCGAACACGCGCCAATACATCGTCGCTGTTTGAGTTCCATTTGTGTAGCTCGAATCCTCCTCGTCGCAGTAATTGTGTTAGTTGCTCGCATAGATTCATTGCCGCTTCGATACTATTCGCGCCTGATAAGACGTCGTCTACATAAAAATCTGTAAGTACCGTTTGAGCGGCTGCTGGAAAATCGGTTTTTCTCATCTCGTGCTAGCTGTCGAATCGCTCTTATAGCTAAATACGGTGCGCACGCTTGGTCGTACGTGACGGTATTTAAACGAAAATCCTGAGTAGGCTCGTCGGCCGAGAATCTCCAAAGGATTCTTTGTAAATCGCAATCGCGCGAATCTATAAAAATCTGTCGATACATTTTTTGTACGTCCGCCGTGAAGGCTACGTTGTGCATTCTGAATCTAAGCAGAATGTCTAGGAGATTATCCTGCACCGTTGGACCAATCAATAGAACAGCGTTTAAAGATTTACCGGAACTCGCTTTTGCCGAGGCATCGAATACTACTCGTAGCTTTGTTGTTATACTCGTTTCACGAATCACGCCGTGGTGCGATAAATATACAACAGGTAGCTTGCTCGCACTCTCTGTCGGAGATACGGGAGACATGTGCCTCAACTCGAGGTACTCTAGCATGAACTCGGTGTACCGTTGTCGTAATATGTAATTACCTTTGAAACGTCGCTCGAGTGCTAATAAGCGTTTTTCTGCGATTTGCCGCGATTCTCCTAATTCCCTTACTGAATTGCGAAGTGGTAGACGCGTTCCAAATCTCCCGGAACTATTGCGTGTCGCGGTTTCAAACATATCCTCGCATTTTCGTTCATCATTCGACAAGCCTTGCGTTGAATTTTGTGTTTTGATCTCCTCGATGTTCCAAAATCGCGCAATATTCTCATTGAGAGTACTACTGTGATCGCGGGAATATACGAGTACTGACATAACTACCGATTGGTCGGATCGCGTTGGCATCAGTCCGGCCAATACCCAACCAAAAGCGGTATTTTGAAGAGTTGGCTTATTGTCGCCTAGTTGTATTTTCCCCATCTCGAGGAGGCTTTGAAAGAACTCGGCTCCTATTAGCATCTCGATCTTACTTGGGTCGCGATAAAACGGATCGGCGAGTTTGATCGGTTTCGGTATCGGTAGTTCGTTTGACTCGAACTTAAAAGACGGAAAATCGTTTGTAATTCGTTGTACAACGAGGCAATGAACGTTGATTTTTAAATTCGCATATCTCAAGGTGACAATAACATTGCAATCTTAGGTTACTTGACTTTTCATCTCATTTAGCCCAACGACAGGTTCGTTAATCTTTCCGGTTCGCAATCTGAGCTTGTTACCCGCCGCGACGGTTATGAAGTTTGCCTCGCTTACGCTATCTAGTAATACGCGTATAGAAATCGGTGTTCCCTTCGCATGGTTCGCGTTTACTAAAGCTGTGGACATGAGAACGCACTTGGGTCGATTCATTGCTTGATGCATCGTCGTTACATTACTGCTCGAGGCTTCGTCTTTAGTCGTTTCGCTTGAGACTGTAGACGTAGTGGCCGTATTGGTCTTTGGCATTTTTGGTGATCCAGCCTTGTCTCGTGGCAAATGACATAGAGTGTTGTGTCGCCCAGAGCATTCACGACAGGACGCAATTTTGCATGTCCTGACAAAATGATCGTTTTCAGGCAGTTGAGGCACAGTCGAAGTTTCCGGGCCTCGTTGATGCGTTCTTCTACTGTGAGACCTAGACATTTCGGGCAAAAGTAAACGGAGTGCCGACCATTGCACAGATAGCATTTACCTCATTTGTTTTCCGTTTGTGCCGTTGCGCACGAAGTTGCGTTGGTACTTGTTGCCTGGTTTTGCTCGTTGAACGGTCTGCGCGAGCTGGAATCATTCGATACCTCTTTGTCGGACTTCGTTGTTGTATTCTTGAATGTGTTTTCCCTTTGCATCGTGTTCGCTTGTAGATGCTCGAGAATTTGACCACGTTTTTGCAAGAAATCTATTATTTTTCCGACGCTAGGTGAATCGTCCGCCTCGACTTGTCGTTCCCACTCTCGCCGAGTAGTATTATTGAGCTTTACTTCGATCATGTGTATTATTAACTCGTGCCAAGATTCCGTTGGGAGTTGCATGGCTTTTAAAACTCGAAGATGTTTGAACGTATGATCGACAAGGTCACGGATCGCACTTGCGGATTCGCGTTCGACCTTCGGCATCTCGAATAAACAATGAATGTGTTTTTTCTTAATAGACCGGGGATCATCGTACCTTTCGTTTAGTAATTCTCACGCTACTTCGTAATTCGCATCCGAGATTTCAATCGACTCGATTCACTTGGCCGCGTTACCTGTCAACGATGAGCTTAGGCACTGGTATTTGTGAATATTTGACAACTCGACGTGATCGTGTACCAGCGCCTTGAAGGTTTCGGAACATCGTTTCCACTCTTCGAGTTTTCCGTCGAAAGTCGGCAATTGCACTACCGTAAGTTTTACTTGAGGTTCTCGTTGTCCACCTACATTTCGATTATTCGCCAGTAGTTCCAACAACGCAGCCTGTTGCTGCAATATCTGCAGCATTTGATCGTTCGTCTCTTGTCTTATTGGACTATCCATGGAAGACGTTGGTAGCCTGATTCCGTTTTTTGATTCGCCGTTGGCAACATTGTTTGACGCCATTGCTGGCGGCGCGACGATGCTCCGTAGCGTTTTCCACGCGACCGTCGCTCGAACAAATTTCTCGTCAAATTCTTCGTCTTCTGTTCGGTCTCGCGCTGCGAGTTCTTCTGTCTCACTCAGCTCGAGCAATCGTAGTTGCCGAGTATTAAATGATGTTTTTGCTTCTTGTAGCTGGGCTAAACGTTCATTTTATTTATTAGGCTATGTGCTACTCAAAACGGTTTTTAGAAAGATCGTGGCAGTTTGAAGTTGAGCGTCACTAGTACACAACTACAAAACTGTCGACTTCGAAGCTCCATAACCTCGAAACTATCGCGTTCACGCTAATTTGTCGCGAGTCCTGTTTTGCAGAAAATTAAATGCTCCATGAAATTGTTCCTGTGAGCTTTCTTTGTGTATCCAAATACGCAGCCGGAAAAAGACGATCGAATATTGATTTACCGAATAATAACAACGAGGTTTTCGTAAAACATTGGTGATTCAAATACTTTCACAAATAAATGACTGAGGAACCCTACTTGGTCGTCTGCGATAGATATTTCTGTTTAATCCGTTATGAAATGTTACCTAATAATGTAGCTACTAAACTCTAGTTTTTAAATATCCGCGCTAACGAAAAGAACATGTCGCATCATAATTTCGCATTCTACTCAATATTTTTCTGATTTCTTTGCATTGGCGTATTTGAAATTTTCTCCTGGGGGGGGGGGGGGGGGCTGTTTGATCTATATATACATATCTTATCTACATATTTTATCTGTATGCAAGCATGCTATCGAAAAAGTATCAGTGTAACCAGATCGATACGTATGACCGTGAATAAGACAGATTTTGAGAAAATCCTGGGGGGCACATACAGTATTTTGAGGGGCGGGGGGCGGCCCGACCTGGCCTCTACCTAGTTACGCCAATGTTTCTTCGTCTCGCGAGTAAAGACTACTTCGTTTCTCGCGCTCGAATAAAATCCTTGAAATTGGCATTCTTCGATGTCATGCTAAGTAGCATATTTTTTCTATTCCGGAGCTTCGATTCCATGCTTCGATGAACTTCCTAATTGTAAGTTACGAAAAAAATTATTTTGACAAATGAATTCCATTGTCTCTGGAAAGTAGTAAAACTTGGCGCCCCCCCCCCCCCCCTCACGATAACTCAGAGCGCAAAATTGTCAAAAGTGTGTCCAGAACTTCATATAATTTTTCAAAAAACAAATGCATGTTTTCCGCTTTCCCTTCATAATAACACTTGTTTTTGTCGCTCACGGCGGAGAGAAGCAAACGAAAACGCGGCAACTGCCAAAAATCCAGAGCTGGAAAACAGATTTGAAAAATCTATGCACACAATGTACTTTCTTCTGATACATACGAAAAGGTAAGAAATTCATGAATAAAACCAACAACTACAAGCGATGAAAGAACAAAGAAACAATCGAATTAATAAACAACTAAACAAAGTACGAATAATGAGCGATCAGGTATCATTTTCAGAGATTTTCTTTACAGATAATTATTTCACAAATGGAAACGAGACTATAAAATGTTTTCAAAACAGGTGGCCAAAAGAAATGATTCCCCTATGCTTCTAACATGTGTTGACGGTCATACCTTGTGAATGAAATCCTCTACACGCGTCTGCAAACCCCAAACCTCGAAAGAAGCCTCGACGAGCTTGTAGGAACACATTATCGGATGGGTCGTCTCGCGCCAACCCTCTATCAAAGGTCCACGGCCCGTCGTCTTCGAGCGGAAGAATTTCGGGTCTTCCTCCTCCTTATAATGCTTCGCGGAAATCTCGTCGTACGCTATGTCGACGTAGTCGACCTCCCGGTGAATCAGCTCTATCGGCGTCAAGCCTAAGCACTGGCGAAACACCACATTACTGATAGCAAATTCCAATGTGCGAAGAATCTCGAAGAAAATTTTAAGAAAACATGGGGAAAATATCGAAGGAAAATTGGAGAATTTCCTTTTCAAATTGAAGAATATTACGAGAATCTCTTTTTAACGTGGAAACAGTTTTGCAAAAAAGAATACATTTTTTGCCCACATTCCACGGAAGAATATAAATCGAAAAATATTACGCAAGACGTTTTCGAACCAGTAATTCTTAGAAACGGTTAAGGGAGACTACCAGTCTATGCCCCGAATAAACGTTAATTTTGAGAATTTTTTATGAATATCCAGTTGATCGAACAGAAATTCCGTTTAGTGGCTTTCATTCTACATATCTTCATGTATCTT
Organism: Ophion costatus; assembly: GCA_951751655.1. Taxonomy (NCBI): domain Eukaryota; kingdom Metazoa; phylum Arthropoda; class Insecta; order Hymenoptera; family Ichneumonidae; genus Ophion; species Ophion costatus. The sequence continues at coordinate 194,235 of OX632364.1, forward strand.
TGCCAATTTTTTCAAGAAGGTTTTGTAAAAAATGGCGGCGGTGAAGCTGAATGAAGCGGGTCACCATTGTCTGATAGCATCCTGTGGCCGGCAATATTACATCACCTGTTCTTCACCGATCGGCTTGGATTTTTTTTTCGAACCTTATAACAACATTTTACAGCGAAGTATTGACGTAGGGGATTTTTGGTATCTTGAAAACTTTTTCCGTAAAAAATTGTTTGCAGCCACAGAATCCTGTAAACACTTTTCCAAAGATACTGAAGATATGTAAAATGAAGGTGGCTAAACGGAATGTTCACCCTATCATATGGATATCTGTTAGAAATGGTCGATATTCTCTGTTTTCTTTGGACTTCAGGCTGGTAGTCTCCCTTAATGATAAAGCAAAGCTGAGGCCGCAAAAACGTCGGTACTGTGAAATTGTGCGGAATTTAATTGTGCGGGACGCGTTGCAAAAAAAAAAAAATTGTACTGAGCCTTAATTACAGAGTGACAAAATTGTGGGATTTGATTGTTCTCATAAAATAAAATTGCACAGACTTTATTGAAATAAAGCAAAATTACAAAATCAAAATAAGTAAAAGGTATAATGATAAATAGTGATTGGTAAAGTCAAGTTAGATCTGTATATAAATTATATATAAAGAGTGTTCGATTGATCTTGGAACATCGAAATAACTTAAAAACAGCGAAGTGCATCGAAAAATCTCGAGACAGACAGATTCAAACGAGTAAAATTGCGAAACAACTTTTTTACTTCGTGGCCGTCGTGATAGTGATTTCAAGGCCAACATAAAAAAATGGAAACCTATAGATTTCTAGCAACATCTCATTCTACGTAGAAAACGAAGGCAACCTTTGGCCTAAACATTTTGTTTATTTGGCCATTATGTTTTTCGAAAACCAGGAACATCAACATATGCCATTTTTATTTTTTATTTTAATAACAAAAGATGCTCAAGATCATAGCCTTCGACTCCCGAACATAAATTTATACGGCGTATAAATAATTGATAAACTAAAAATAGTATGCGGATCCTGAGACGAGCACTTTGAATAACAGTGCCCATCGTGTTCTGTACCAATTCGTAACAAAATTAACCTCCATCGTTGTGTACAAAATTTCTTCGGATTCAAAAAAAGTTGTAAAAAATGACAGATTAAACAAATTGGAGAGGTTTCCGTTTACTTCGCTGTAAGTTATTACGATTGCTCAACGTGAATAGGACATCCCGTATATGCTGTACATATATTTACAACGCATCTATTCACGCACACACCGGCGTTCGAAATGAACGACTACTGTTTTGTTTCTTATTTTCAAATTAAAACCGACACAGGTCAGTTTCGGCTCCGGCGGTTCTTCGAGTTAAGCAGCGTTGTTGCACGGCCGATACCCGGAGCGGTGATCGCTTAGCCGTGCACCAGCGAGCTCATCAACCAGTGAGTGGAAGGTAAATACTTCTAAAATCTTGGTGTACATACTTCTGTAAAGTTCTGTGCAGAGAGTCGAAAGAATACGGGGCCGTCCATACCGGTACGGGTTTTTCACAGTTTCCCCGTACCCTCGGCAAATGCGGTATAGTGTAGCTTAAGACGTGTGTAGATACAACGGGAATCAGATTAGTGAATGCGGGTAGGGAGTGATAGAAAAGGTTTCGATTGGGACGGGTAATCTGTAAGCCTGTGAAGATATACGTTAAAACTAAGAAATAAGTATTACAAATGAACACAGTATATCGTATCCGATTGTAAGACAGATGACGTTGAACCTATCTAACCACGATTTATTTTTAAGTCTCAATGATATGACAAAATTTAAGATTAAGTAATACGATTATTGGTTCGAATACAATACTCGTTAAATAATTAATTTTTTTGAAGAGTATGTGGCTTCCGGATTTGAGAACGGACGAGTGACGTATGAATGAATCAGGAATGTGAGGGTTCGAGTTTGGAATGAGTATGAGTTTCTTGCTCACTGGGCATGGCAGCATGAATGAGTTTTTGTTTAAGAGGGGACCGGCTGAGAGCGAAAGTTGTGTGTGTGTGTGGCGATGAGTGTGAAGACTGGAAACATGTGATGTGTGAATGCCCGTTGTACGAGAACGAGAGATTTGGATGCTTGAGGTGTGAATGTGAACGGGGATGGTAGAATGGATGTAAGCAGGGTGTTGGAACGTAAGGAGAGGTTTGAACGGCTGAGTGCGTATGCGAAGAGGGTGTTTGAAATGTGAAGAGTGAATGTGTGGGTGTATGGTGTTGCGCATGGTGGTGAGTGAGTAAATTTGAAGTATGAGTGAGTGTGGCGCGTAGGGTGTGAATGGGTGCGCCCGCCAGTGGGCGTGCGTGTGTGTGTGCGAGTGTGAGCATGCGAATATGCGAAAGAGTGTAAACTCCTTTACGTGTATACACCAGCACAATACAAACAATTGTACACGCCAGGGAGAGGTGTCATTGGATACACACCTAGAATTCGCGTTAAACACATCCAATGTCAAACAAACAGCCGAGTGTTATAATAATAACAGATTGCCGTTTATTAATAAAAATTAAAAAAAAAAAAACAAAAAATTTATTTCCACTGTTCTAACGTATACCCTTGCGGGTTTTTACGTATCACCCTTCCCAATTGAACCCGTTCCTATCACTCCCTACCCGCACTTCGCCAATCTCACTTAACTTTCGTTGCGTCCAGAGCCGTCTCAAGTTACATTATACCGCATTTGCCGAAATTTGAAGGGGAAAACTGTGGAGAACCCCGGTATAGACGGCTCCATATTATTATGCGTCTCTGGTGCACGGATTTTGGCGCAATTATCTACATCAAGATGCCAAAAGTATTGGCCTCTTGATCGGCTAGCCGGTGTACGGCTAAGCCATCATGGGATCATGGGGATGCAGAAGAGCCGAACCCTGTCCACCAGTGTGTGTGATTTATTCATAATATTGGGTTGTTCCGAAAGTAATTGAGTTTTTCGACAACGACATATGTGGGCCAAAATAAATTTACTTTCCAAAGACCCATCATATATTTGGGCTCTGTCCGTCTAATCTCCATGTATGGTACGCTTGAAATGATGTTGGAGTCTGCATCATTGGAATGGAACGAAAAATCGCAAAACACGTTTAGTTCCTTTGTTTCTGGTATTATCGAACATTTGTTATTCGAGATTTAGATTGCCGATGTTTTGTAACGATTCTAAATGCCGTTTCGATACATTTTATTAACCTCTGGAGAGTCGAAAAAAATTGGGCAAATAACAAAAAAAATCGTTGCATAGCAACGATTAAATTAAAAGGAAACAATTAAAAACGAACGATTTTTTTTAAGTTTTGTTCGCTTGTTTTTATGACTAAACAAAAAATGTTGCTCTGTCCAAAAAATAGTTCAGTAATTCTCATTCCAAAAATTTGCCAACAGTAAGTCGAGCACTTCAAACGAAAATTAATTTGTAATTAGTCAATTTCGCTTAGCCGATTCAGGCTATAAAACTAGATTGCAGAAAAATACTTTGGATGATGATAGATATAGGGAGTTAAAAATAAATATTATTGCATTCCAGCTATACAAACGTCGATCTCTTCGCTCGAATCTTCTTAACGTGTAAAGTGGAAACACGTTATGGTAAAGAAAAAGCTATATCCCAAACTGGCCGCACTCCATCTACGATGCGATTCTTACATTTTCCATGCAACCGTTGTTGTCCTCGAAGCGCGTTTTAATAGATATTTGAAACTTCGGCATGAACGAGCACTGGAGAAAATATACAATTGTTATTGCTATTGTTATTTTCTTAAATTATTTTTTCTTTTTTCGTCAACTTACAGTGTATTCTGGGAGTAACCATGAAAACAAAAAGGAAAATCAACGATTAGCAAAAATGGTTGGAGATGTTGAAAAAATGCGCAATATTTTTACCTGTTATAGTAAAGGGATAGTAATTCCAGGCCTTTTCGGTTATGTAAAATATCCTAGGCAGTACAGATTGAATCCAGTAGGGCAGTTTGCTGCGAAAGAGATTTTTTAATAATTATTTTCAGGGTTGTTACGCATCATTGACTCAGAAATTCCCTGAGTTTTCCCGGTTTTCCATAGGCGTAACAACCCTGCGTTTGCTTGATTTTGCTTGATTTTCGATGGGTTTAACGACTTTTCAATATTTTTTCCATAAATAATTGGATTATGTTGATCTTCGGATGATTACATTATTCGGATCAATTTCATAAATGATATATTGTGTGTATCAGTTTGATTGAACGGGGTGCTTTCCTTGTCTACGTGTTCAGCTCATACCATTTTTCCCCACCTTGTGGCCACAGCCGTCTGCTCCCTCTGTATCGCATTCGCCGTGAGACATGTACTATGGATATAGGGAAACTGCGGGACACCTATACCAATACAACGAATCTCAGGTGCGCTTCCCAGTTTCGGCCCTACATCGCGTTTGGTCGACAAATCAATCACGGGCTCAAGGTTTATACACACCCGTAACAGTCCGTACGTGTGACGTCCGTGAACTACTGCAGTTATGTCAGGCCTGTATTCAATTTTCTCTGAGACTACAAGGCTGAAATTCATACCCGCGACCTTCCGCTCTTAAAAAAAATATGCTATATTTTCTTTGGAAGCGAGCTCGAAGAAATAACGCATTTTCATATTTCTTTGACTATCGAAATCTCCAGGCCAAAGCTTCAGAGAAGCGCACGGTCACCTCGTGTCTACGTGACACCTTGTATTACTCATTTACTCGTTCAGTCCGACTACCGTGCAAACTATCGAAATTTCTATTGCACAGTTATTTGAAGACGCTTCTTCGAAAATTAAATATAACTTTAAGATGCTCTTTCCAAAGTCCAACCTGATTTCGAAATGAATTTTCACCACGGATTTTCCAAAATTCATTATGAAAACATTTTGGCGGACCTCTTGGAATCTCATTTCAAGCTGAGGAAGCGCACAAGTTGAAAACGATTCCATCATTGAACCGGGTAGGATAAAAGGAATAGACTAAGAGCTACCTGGAAAGATGAATTCTCTTCTCCGTGAACTGTCCCTTGCCATGAACCGGATCTTCGCACGCCCTATTTTCAATGACTTCGACGCCTTCCGCAGAATCAGACTGTTCGTGACTGTGTCTCGCGATCATGTACAGTTGTCCGATACCGTACTGCCGTAGCGAAACATAGATCAATTACATAGTGTACAAAAGTTGAAGCGAATTATATTGTACGCGGGGCTAAACATTTTTCGCTTTTCTTAGAGCGAATCAAGCATTTCACCAACGGCACATCTGCCGAACAATTTTTCTCTCAAACGCTGCAACATTTTCGATAATGAAAAGTCTCAGAAGTCTTGCACAATTGATGCCTGCAAGCTAAGGGTTTGTATTTTGGAAAAAATGTCGAATCTTTGGCGAATTTTTTTATTACGATGCTCGTTGCCAAAAAGATTTAGCATTTCGCTTCGGCTCACGTTTGGTATCGACGGGAGTAATTTTATTTTTCCTTAATTTAACTTGGATGTGATGTATATGTAGATTTTGGACAAACACGCGAATTTCATACCTCCTCGACCGTGAGTGGCATACATATTCTATATTCTTTGGTCATAACCATTTCGACAGTTGGTCCAAAAGTTCTTGGCGCTCTACCCAGGATCCCGCAAATCTTTGAATATTCACGTGCTCCGTGGAAAGAAAAATTGAAATTTACACGAGCAATAATCGGTGAAAGATATACCGCAGCATATAACACGGATAAATGCCGACCGGCGGGCCAAACAATACGACGTTGTGTGCGTGAAGTTGGAGCTTTGGTAATCGATAACAGGGTGAGCAACACTGACCAAAATTGATGAGCGCGTTCAGCAATTCATCCGTACCAGGAGCTCAATGAACTTAGCCGCCGACTATGAAAATATCGAACTTTTTTTCATGCCAATCGATTGTTAGTTGTTTGTGAGTGATTGTTAGCCAAAATACAGCGTTTGTGAGACTTGATTAATTTTATTATACGAAAAACAAATTTCATGTCAAAGTTAGCCGCGTGAAAATGGTTTTGTAATGATTTTGAACTTTTCTTCGTAACTAATCGTTTGTGAGTGGTTGTTAGTCGCTTTTTATCGTTTGTGAGAGCTTAATTTTTATTTTATCGTTGAAAAACTTTTCACTCCCATAGCACGCTGCAAGCCACGTGAAGTTGGCAGCATTGCCACGACGGCTGAGCACGGCTTTGCCCATGTGCCTCCTCAGTTTCAGACGGAATGATACCTCATCGGGGTCGGTATGGTAGAACAATTATAGATACCCAACTATCTCTGAAACGACTCTTCAGATCCCGTCAAAACTTTGCCAAACGACGTCAAATAGATAGACGAATAGCTGTCTGCCCCTCAAATTTTCTGAATTTGAGAAAAAAAAACGTAGATTGGCTTATCATCAGCTGAGCAACGTTTTTTTCTCTCAAATTGTGTGACGGTGTGTGAGACGCGAGAGCGTGAGATCGGTGCCTCGGTATAAATCGGAGTTTTTCGGAAAAAAATTTGCACTAGGGAATGCTGCCAACTTCATGTGGCTTGCAGCGTGCTATGGGAATGAAAAGTTTTTCAACGATAAAATAAAAGTTAAGCTCTCACAAACGAGAAAAATCGACTAACAATCACTCACAAACGACTAACAAACGATTGGTTACGAAGAAAAGTTCGAAATCATTAGAAAACCATTTTCCCGCGGCTAACTTTGACACGAATTTTGTTTTTCGTATAAATGAATAATTAAAATATCACAAACGCTGGATTTTGTCTAACAAACACTCACAAATGACTAACAATCGATCGGCATGAAAAAAAATTCGATATTTTCATAGTCGGCGGCTAAGTTTATTGAGCTGTCTCATTCTGCCCCGCCGCCATAACAGCTGGTCGCTCGTCACGCCGTCACGCGGCAGTTTGGGTAGCAGAATACTTGTCTTCAGGTCGCCCATGAGAGTTGCTCTTCTATGGACGTCTGACTTGCCGTGGTCGAGATCGCCGCGTATTCCGCAATTCGTAGTTGACCGTTGACCAATTTTCGTGGCGGAAAGAACTGAAAAAAAACTATCAAAAGTTGTAATTCTCCGAGCTCGAGGCATGCTACGATCCGTAAATCGCGTAACTAAAAAATGTACAAGCTTTCCGACCGTATTAACGAAATATCGTGTGAAAAACGGTAGCAAAATGTCAACACTTCCGACAAGATTATCTTCGTCGCAGATGCCGTCGGAAAAAAGGACACGAGAGTCCAGTTTGTCCGGCGATTTGTATGCAAAAATAAAAGCCTGTGGGCCGATGCCGATCGCGGATTACATGAGAGAAGTGCTCACGCATCCTACCAAAGGTTACTACATGAACAGAGACGTCTTCGGTACTGGCGGAGATTTCGTAACCTCCCCGGAAATCACACAACTTTTCGGAGAAGTATGTCCTTTCAAATATTTGTATCAACACAGAGAAAAAGTTCGTTTAAAAAAAATACGAGATTCATCTCAAAACACTCGAATATTTTTTTAACTTTCTACTGAGAAAAATGAAAAGAGACTAGGGTAAAAAAATTTCAAAAAATAATCGGCAACAATGACCTTTACTTGCCGAAACATAGGGGAGAAACGCAACGATAGTTGTACTTTTTGAAGCCGACATTTTTTCAATTATGCTTCCTCAGACCGATAGCTTTGATTTCGGAAGACTTCACGAGGATTTAAAAGATTTTCAGCGCGTTTTAATATTTAGGAAAATGTTTAGTGTTAATTCTACAACTTTTTATAGTTAATAACATTTTTGTAAAAGAATAGAGTAATACAGGGTGCTCGGCCCAAGTGCGTTCAAATTTCTAATAAAACATCTTCTGGTACAATGTTTCCAAAACTTGCTATATGTGCCTAATTATTTTTACACAAGTAGAATATCACACATTAAGAGTAGAGATTTAATTTCAAGATCCCAATTTTTTTTTAAGACAGGATTTTTTGTTTTAAAAACATTTGAAACTCAAGAAGGACCATACTTTAATTGAAAGGTGGGAAGTGTACTTATAGTCAGCTTTGGCAGCGTAATAATTTAATGCGGAAGCAATGTGCAAGTAACCTGAATTTAAAAAAAATGATACATCCGAAATGTACTGTCTCCACCTTGAGGCATGGTCAGGATAGCAAAAACAATTTGCATGTGCCTGCAGTTTGCACATTTGCGATGCAGCGGTTGTATTCTATTTTTTCAATTTCTTAATTTTTCATGTTTTCTTGCACATCTCAGCTCAGGTTCCTTAAAAACCACTGTAAAATAGATTTTTCATGTTTTTGACCACCGAGACGCATCTTCATCTAGGGGGAGGGGAGAATGATAAAAAAAATCCTACCTCCCCCCAGTTGATCATTGTAATTTTTTTTATTCGCAGCATTTGAACCATGGCCTGAAAGGAGCCATTAAAAAATATCAATGATTTTAATTCTCCAGCACCCACCCTTATGGGGGGGGGGGGGGGGGGCTGAAAGTTTGAAATAATGCTATCTCCCGCGGTTAAATATAATTCTTTTTTCTATTGACATTTTTTGTACATTCGTCCAAAGGAGCCCAAAAAAAATCACCAATGATTTTCATTCCCCTGAACCTATGCGTACCGGATGGTGAACGTTTACAACAATCCTATATCCCACGGGGTGAAAATAATTATTTTTTCATTGGCGTTGTTTGTACCCTGGCCGGGAACAAGAACAAAAAATATACCAACGATATTAATTCCCTGCAACGTTATCGGGCGGAGGATGGGTGGACGTTGAAAAATTGCTATTTCTGGCTGGTCAGCGATAATCATTTTTATTATCGCTGTTGTATGTAGCCGGACCTGAAAGGGGCACCTGAAACAAATTTCACGCTGCTTTTCGAGGAGGCGTACATATTATTGTGATTCGGGTCAATTAGTATTCAGACGAATAACATATACAGGGTGAGGCACGTAAAGTTTTACAGAGCAATAGCACGCAATCTATTGATCATATCCAAAAATGTTTGGGACAAAAGTTTCCGTGTTATTTTTTTATCGGTGGAGGCGCTGAAGCTACTTCAACGTCAACTCCACTCTTTTAAACGGAACAATGTATTTTTTTTTCGATGACATCATTACCGATTTTAAGACGACTTCAGCGATCTAGAACACAAGGCCATAATGTCATCGAAAAAAATACATGGTTCCATTTAAAAAAGTGGAGTTGACCTTGACGTAGCTTCAGCGCCTCCACCGATAAAAAAGTACGGTAGTCCAGTATGACGGCCTTCTCGAACACTGAAACTTTTGTCTGAAACATTTTTTGATATGATCAATAGTTGAGTGCTATTTCTCTGTAACACTTTATGTGCCTCACTATGTATATATATATATAATCGTCCGGATAGAATGTATAAAATTGTTAAGCAAACTATTCGGAAGAATAATTTACACGTATTCGTCCGAATGAGATCTTTATAATTTTGTAGTAGGTAATCCGGACGAATACGATATATATATATATATAATCGTCTGGACAAAATGAGCACAATCGTTAAACAAGCTCTCCGGACGAATATACATTTATTCGGCCGGGTAAGGATGGAAGTCATCTAAAAGCGGTTCAGGACGATTAATATACGTTTATTCGTCCGGAGAAATTCCAGAACTCTGTAGAAACAAATCCAGATGAGTTATATACGTTTATTTGTCCGGGTAAGAAATTGGTCGTATAGTTGCGTCTAAATGATCATTTGCTTGAAACTTGCGCCCAACAGTTTCACCATGAGTAAGGTAACAATAAAACGTTCGTCTTAAATTCAGAAACATCTGATTCCATCCGGGTCCCATTTGGCAGCCCCCGATCCATTTTGTTTACGAGAAAATAGTGAAAACTGTCCGAATGATTTGTAAAAAATTGGAGTAGCGAGCTCGTGCGCTGGTTTCCAGAACTGAACGTCGTGCAGTATAACGGTTCACGATATTTAAGATATTTTTCTTTTTCTTTTTCTAATTACCCGAAATTTCGCCTGTAAATCATAACTTTTTTGTTTGTGGTTGTAATAGCACGAAATACCTTTTGTTGTATTCTGAAATGTATGTTTATTATACATGAATCATTATTTGATACAATTGGTTTAAAGCAAATGATTTATGAGCTTTCAGTCTTAAAAATGTGTAAGTGTACGAAAAATGTCATCTTCTAAATTCATTATAAAAAAAAAATCTAAAATCTATTTTGAATTCAGTTTTATTTTAAAAAGTCTCTTGTTCATAACCTCTTGTTGATGTCCTATGTAAATGTCCTGTAGTAAAAAAAGAGAATAGTTTTTTTTTTATAATGAATTTAGAAGTTGAAACTTTTCATACATTACACATTTTTAAGACTTGGGGAGCTCAAGAGTAATTTTCTTCAAACCAATTGTATCAAACAATGATTTATTTATAATAAACACACATTGTAGAATACAACAACAGTTATTTCATGCTGTTACAACCACAAACAAAACAGTTATAACGATTTGAAGGCAAAATGTGGGTCAATTAAAAAAAAAAACGAAAGTCAAAAGCCTAGGTATCTCAATTACCATGACACTTAGCATATAGGGTCTAAAGCCGAAAAAAATTGCAAATGATCTCCGATCCCCCCAACAATGTGTCGGTCCATGTGCCAAACACCCTGTGCATTAGGGTGATTCCCCTATTCAGTATTTGCAGTAAGGTGGAAATTATAGAAAAAAAAACATTTGATTCCATACAACCGTTATTTTTTTATTCATCTTCAAAGTTGCCTACCCCTTACCTTAAAAAATCATAAAAATGTTTGACCCCCCCTCTATGCCGTTACGTAACGGGTGCTTTGTCGTCGAGATTTGCAATTTTTTTCATAGACGTAACTAATTATGAAAGGATAGGGTTTATACTAACTTTATGAACGATATATTCATCTAGTTTTATACCAATTATTATCAAAAAAATCTATTAAACTAAATTAAATATGCGTTGATTTGACAACGAAAAAAAAATTCACTTCATTGTCCCATCGCTGTTTTATGAAATGTTATCTATAAATAAAAAGTCAACAATTTATCGATATCTATACAAATGTAACTATTGTTATGCGTGGTTGTTTTTAATTTTGGTTTCTTTTTTACAAAATGCCGACTGTTTGGACATTTTTTCTATTTTTAAGGCCCCTTTTGGTACGTGTGTCAAGAGCCAAGACACACGTTAATTCAAGCAGTCTTTAAAAATAGTAATTAACAGAATTTCAAAAATCGGCTACGTACAACCTTAGTCACTGCGAGTACAAAAATGTAAAAAAAACAATTGGCAATCGGTTCATAAATTTTTGAGTGTTCGCTCGGACAAGGTCGAAAAAAGGAGTTTCGAGAAAAACGCATTCAAAGTTTTCATTCCGTTTTTAATTATATAAAGTTATGTTTTTTTCTAGAATATTGATACTTATATTGAAGTATCTAGTCGCGGCCGCTGTGGCGGTTCTCTATCTTCATCATATTTCACAAAATAATAAGTCCCTGCACTTTATCTATTGTGAACGATGCCACACCTAAAGGGACTGAGGGCACTATCCGGTCGTGTTACCTGTTTTCACTAAAGTGACTGTCACTTCGTCAATTTTCGGACTTGTGAATAGTAATGTTGCTAACATCTTTTTGTATATATGTACTTGCAAGAATTATTAAAAAAATTTTTCAAATTCGGTTTGGAGGAAGTGGGAACGCTACTGTGCAAGTTCTTGTGGTTTTCCCCCTCAACTGAAATTTGGCACGAAAAGCTGTCAACTTTCCGTGGTAAAATTGCGCGCGAGATTTAAATAAAAAACTTGAACAAGGAAACATTTTGTTATTTCTGGCAGTTCTAAACCGTGACACAACGCAAACCTTAACCCCCCCCCCTCCCCTACGTACGTAGACCCTAACGCCTGACCAGAACCACCCCCCCCCCCCCCCCCCAAATGGTGTTACGTAATTTGCGTATGCCTCCTAGCACAAAGTGTCGTATAACCCTTTTAAGAAGGTTCGGTGATTGGAGCGAGTCCAAGATAAAAGCCCGAATTTTTTTAATACCATTGTCGAGACCTTCGTCCATGCGTATGGGAAGTTTAGACAAGATTTACCGTACAGTTTCCGAGTTATTAATTGTTAATGTTGGTGAATTAGTCACACGTAGACGACAAAATGCGCCTATCCTCTCGTATATCGATTTTTTTGTGCTACTTGGAGCCAAGACACACGTAAAAAAAATGACGGTTGCGTTCGTTGAATCTTTGTTATCAATAAGGCACCTCGAATTGGAAATCTCACCGCAGAAATAAGCAATAAATTTGCAATTAAAGTCGCGAAAACCCGAAATATTCGGAGAGCGAGACTTTTAATGACGTAACAGCAGCCATCTTGCTCGAGGTGTGGCAACGCGAGATACCCGCGCAAATTTGATTCATCTATCGGATATTTTCAACGCGAATTAAAAATATTATTGTGCGAAACCGTACATTTTTTTATGGATTATAAAGGGCCCTTCGTCAATATATTCGCTTAAAGTTCTTTTATGTATAGCCATGGCATCTCAATTTTTCTGGCGACATGTATACAACGCATCTATATATAAATTCATCATGGCAGAATCGTCATATAAAACGAACGTTCTTTTTTATATCTGCAAATATTGTGAAAATTGGGAACGGGAAAAATAACAACAATCGATGAAATATGTTTTGACTTTGGACAGCTTGGACATTGGACATTGAGGTTAAAACCTCAACGCGACTTTCTTTATTTGCAATCGTAATATCATCTTTTCATCTTCTAATTCTTGTCCCGAAGAATCTACCTTTGTCTTTGAACTGAACTTCAGGTGCAATCCCGCTACTCTCTTGATAAACTTCTACAGTATTTTCATTCTCCATGTTTACCGGCTACAAACAAATAACGAGCCGGGCGCGTGGGACCGATGACAGCCATCGAAAATGCGACGATCCTAAACGTCAACGATATGACCTACTACTGAAGTCGAGTAGTAGATTATTACGTTTGTTTCTATATTATAAAGATAATAGGTAGCTCGAAATTCAATACTTAAAAAAATTCTCGAAAATAGGACATATGCATATGTCTAAAACGCAAAATAGACTCTAAGTTTACTAGCGTGGTCGTTACCGTACCTCCTTAAGGATCGTGACCAATAGTCAGTAGCCCTGTACATATTTATTTAAAGAATAGATGAAATACGCCTTGAAAATTTTAACAAGTAAAGAAACACCAAGGAATTAAAAATGCCGTTGAAATAATTATGGGTTGTTTCACAAAATTTTACATAAAATCTACAAAATTCTAATTAACCTAGAAAAACTTGTGATTTTTTTCAAACATTAGTTCTATTTACATTGTTACTTTTTCCATTCAAACGTACACAAAAAGTGAAACAACTTTTTATAAAAAAAGCTAAGCAAATTTACTAGAAGCGTACACAAAGTTGTCAAACCCTAGAAATATATTTTTCTCCAAATTTTTCTAAAAACCATATTGCTATTATAAAAAGTTCGAATTACGATTATGTAAACGTACAACGTATGCATCACACAAGTACTGTATGTATGTATCACTGGCACCGCGATATTCATGATGACTCTGACAAAGATAACGGTTTCTGATTTTTACAACATACTCAATTAAAATGCACAACCGCAAGTTGGTCGGATGGTTAGTTTTTTAACGAACTCCTGAAACTTAGATAAGTCATCTCATTGTCACATTGACGGAATTTCAGATGATCGGTGTTTGGGTGACGAACGAATTGACCAAGATCACACAAGATTCTTTCCAGCTTGTCGAATTCGGTCCAGGCAGAGGAACGTTGTCCAAAGACATCCTGAAGGTAAACTTCAACGAATTACTTTGATCCGAACAGATGATGATGCTTTTGTCAAATTTATAATATCTCGACAGGTTTTTAAGCAATTCAAGATGGTCGACAGAGTTTCATTGCATCTGGTGGAAATAAGTCCGGCTTTGTCTTTGATACAAGCCAAAAACTTATGCGTATCTAGCGAAGAAATATCTCAGGGGTCACGTAAAGAAGATCAATCTGTGAATCATTACAGGGAAGGACTGACCGATCAAAATATCAAAGTTTTTTGGTACCATTCCATTCAGGATGTACCTAAGAAATTCAGCGTCTTCATAGCTCACGAATTTTTCGACGCTTTACCGATACACAAATTCCAGGTATTTCGATGGAGTGACCTCTTACCTTTTTTTATTTTGCGGCTTGATCGAGTCGGAGCAGTTGAAATGGACAATAGTTTTTTTGTAACCGGAAGATGAATTATCAAGGATGTAAACAAACAGCAGTTGTCTTATTTGGATATCGCTTCGCCCTGCCTGGTAACGTCATTTTGGTTTAGAAAACGGACGGCGTCTGGAACGAGGTGTTGGTTGACATAGACACGAGGTCAGAGAATGAGACAAAGTTTCGTTACGTTGTGACGAAAGGACCAACGCCAGCCAGTGAAATATTCGTTCCCGTAAGGCTCCATTACGTTTGTAGAAAACCGATTCTAGGCATATCCACAGTCGTGCATGAAAGCCTCATGGGAGGGAAACGCGAATGCATCGGCCAATTTATTGAGTTTCAAACCATGCTTGAAAGAGGCTTCAAAAGATGAATGCTTCTTCCGCGACGGAATTCATAAATTACTAGAAAGATGGGGAAAAGTGATGGCTAGCGATGGACAATATTTTGATTAATGTATTAATTCATTTTATCATTCAAATAAGCGCGTATTTTAAGCAAAAAAAACGGACCGAATTAAGTTGTACACCCAATAATATCCCGCGATCATGATGCTCTAATGGTGCCGGCGGGTTGAAGATAGAGGACGCATTTGTCTGGTTTTTTATGTTTTATTAACGATGCTTTAAACAACATGTGACAAATTTATTTGTGGAGTCTTCTTATGAAGTTCCCATCGAGTCAACTTGGCGATAATTCGGTTGTCCATATCCCTCGAATTTGTTGACGTAACTTGATATAAATAATTTTGATTGAAGGTTTCAATCGAAAGCTAGTATCTGAAGTTTGTAAAGATTTTTCACATCCACCTTTGAAAAATCAAAGAGGTGACGGGGGGCGGGGGGGGGGGGGGTTGCACATGGCACATCACTTTTGAGATAAATATTTCGTAAACGGGCCTTAAATATGGCGAATGATCAATTTCATTATTTGTTTGTTTTTTGTTTTTTTTTCTTCAAATTTTGACTTCACATTCGTAATAAGCGACCCCACAAACTCTCAAGGACAAACTTACCCGAATCGAATGCATTTTTACATAACTTTTTAGCCGTATTAGATCGGCCATTTTATTTTTTCCAATTGTCACTTCAGATTCGTAATAAGTGACCCCAAAAATTGAAAAACAAACTTCTACACTAATTGAATGCGTATTTGAATAAATTTTCCTCAAATACCCCTGAGTACAGACTTTTAACTGAATTGAATTCGTTTTCGACTTTTGACCAGCGATTTGGATTCCGTCCCATCGTGCGTGGCCAGATTAAAGTTGGCGTTTCTCCAACTTTCAGGGCTCCATGGCCCGGGTCTTGAAGGCTACGTAAAGGGGCTCGAACTGTGTATTAGGAAAGTGACCACAAAATCGGGAACGGAAGGGTTCCCTAATTGTTAGGAGCGACAGCTTGAAATTAGCTAGTGGTGTGGTCTCTGCGACAACAGTTCAACAATTGAATATGGCCGATCGATTGATGATGCTTTATCGTCCAATCTCTCTCACGCATAGCTAATTTCAAGCTGTCGCTTATAACAATCAGCACCGCAAAATGGCGGTTTCGGGAACCCTTCCCCTTGTGGTCACTTTTCCCATACCCCTTCCATTGGAGTTCGAACTGCTTTATATAGTCTCTATGGTCCGGGCGATGATCAACGTTTGTCTTTCATCCACAACTGAAGCCCGCATGCGCGTCCTGCATCTCGTGCGATTGCAGCGATCCGTGCGGTCATCGAAGCAATTACCAAAATCGTCTCAAAAATGGATCTTGCCCCCACTAAACAAAAAATGCTGGAGTTTCTAGACCCGTATGTACGGCTGTGGTCGTATTAATCGATTAAGTTATAATTATACTTGCAGCAGAACGAGAAGCGGGATCATGTGGAAGTAAGTCCTCAAGCTATTGTGACTATTGATTATTTGGCATCCTTTATCGTGGAATTTGGGGGATTCGCTTTGATCATCGATTATGGTCACAATGGCGAAAAGACCGACACCTTTCGGGCATATCGTAAACACAGACAGCACGATCCTTTAATCGATCCCGGCACTGCCGATCTCACGGCGGACGTAGACTTTTCATTAATCAATCAAATTGGTCAGAAAGGGAACAGGCTCATATCATTTGGTCCTGTGAATCAGCGGAGTTTCTTGGAACAAATGGGAATCGACGTAAGACTGCAGATACTATTGAAAAACGCTACCGATAGTCAAAAAACCCACATCGAGTCGGGATACCACATGATAATGGACGAAGATAAAATGGGAAAGTGTTTTAAAGTTTTCTCGTTCTTTCCGAGTGTCCTTAAGGGCCACTTAAATAAATGGCCGGTTGCAGGATTTAAAACCACTTCAAAAGAAACTCAAAAATGATATATGTTAATGTTTCTTTTAAATAAATAATAACCAGTATGTACAATTATCCAAATAAAAGTTGATTTCGAATCCACATGCAACATTGGACATTGAGGGTGTCCAACTTTGAGAATAAATTCCACACCTGAAAACCGTTCTTCGCCCAGGAAAAAAAATCGTCATTATTTAACTGTCGATGAAGAATACACGGCCGGAAATGAACAAAATTGGTAGACAAGACCGGAAATGATATCATACAGGGGTAGTCCACCCCCCAAATAAGGTTTTTTTCGGAAACGCAAAAGAGTACCTCATTCATTTTTTTGCTCTCAGATACAGATGGTTTTGTTGAAATGCGAACAATATATTTTTTGTTGTAAAAAAAATGCCAACATCCAAGCCCTAAGCATTTTTATCCATTTACCCCGTCAGGATTGGATAATGTAAAGTTTTAGTTATCTGTCGAAAGCATTATCCTCCAATTGCTTTGTGATACCCGGAAGGGATGAGACACGAATTTATGCAAGAAAGGTGAGTCCTTTGTTTAAGAGGGAATGGTACCCCACCGCGGTCGGTATGGCACATCGCGATAGTAGATACCCACGGATTTCCTAAACGGCTCTTCCGAATCTCATGAAATTTGACCAGACAATGTCAAATGAAATTGTTTGCGGCACAAAAGTATCTGCAAAGATTTTGCACCTCTTGTAAAGCTATGAGAGCACACTGCGACATGCAGCCTCCGCACTCACTGTATACAGAGTTATAAGGGCTGATGTTAAGCAATTAATTTATCATTTCGACATTAAATGTGATTTTCTTAAACAATTCTGACTATTTTTAGAACAACTGATGCCGAACTTGTTCACTGTGTTCTATAATGCACCCGATACGTTTCGACCTAAAAGATGGGACAATTTGAAGTGGTACGGAAGCTTTGAAAAAAATTGAATCGTGAGAACGTAAGAGGAAGAAATCGGAACTTGACTACAAAAATATTTCAAAT
This sequence comes from Ophion costatus, assembly GCA_951751655.1. Lineage (NCBI taxonomy): Eukaryota > Metazoa > Arthropoda > Insecta > Hymenoptera > Ichneumonidae > Ophion > Ophion costatus. Next base: position 211,921 of record OX632364.1, read on the forward strand.
ACGATCTAGTTGTATGTATTTATATTTTCCATTTATTTATTTGTATTTTTGGGTAGTCTTCGTTTGGCAAATTGAGGTCGTAAATTTCTGTTAAGGCTGTGTAAAAACGTTTAAAAGTTTTTCGCAGTCTGAACAGACTAAAAAAATTCGAGCATTCAAGAAGAATTCATTTTCGTTGGATTCCAACAATTCAAAAAATTCGCACTGATAAAACAATCAAACAGAATTTTGAAAAGACTGTTTTTTTTTCTTTCCAAGTTATCAATTTCCATAAGCGAAACAACCGTGTTACACAGCAATCATATGTGTTGCTGAGAGATATAGAAAGTACCGTATCTACCGATCATAGCCGTGATCGAGCATGCATGAGTTTGACAAAATATAGGCTTTTTGTCAATAAATGAGGGTGCCACTATCGTGCATGTTTGTATCGATAGTTTCGTGGAAAAGGAAAAAAAAAGTGAAGACTGGGATGTAACAAGTAATAAAGTTTATTATGCCTAATAAGAAGTGTACGTGATTAGGTTATACGAACAGTTTTCATGTTTTTCGTATAACTTTTTCATCACGAAGGGAGGTGGGGGGGGGGGGGGGGGGGGGTCCGTGAATTCATAATTCAACGGAAAGAAATGTTCACGTAACTTAAACTACATAATGAAAAATACAGAAAGATCATAAATGTAACAAAAAGGACTTTTTATCAAATGGACGTAAGATAACAAAACATCGTTAATTGCAATCGGACAAGAATACATAAACTTAACGTTATAGATAAATTAAAAATTATATACCGCAAATAGAACAAACAGGAAGAGGGGAGAAGAAGTTTCTTTGGGTTTAGATAATCCAAATCCAAGCAAACCCAAACAGTTAAATAGCGTAAAGAGTAAAAACAAAATAACTAAACGCGAAAAACGAACGAAGGAGAGAGAGAGAGAGAAAAAAAAGAGAGACCCTAAGTGTGTCAATAACTGTTCCTTCTCGTTTCCCCTTCTTTCCCCTTCCGCCAAGTTGTCCAATAACTGTGACGTCCGTACCCCTCTTCCGCTGATCTTCTTACTCCTGCGCGCACGCACACACACACACACACACACACACACACACACACACACACACACACACACACACACACACACAGAGAGCGAGAGAGAGAGAGAGATATGTACACTGGTTCACACATGCGTGTTGATGGAAAGAGAGATGCCGCGATGCCTCCGCGCGAGGCTGTAAGTAGGGTTGCCCTCCGATCCTCTTCAACACGTATGTATCCGAATTTCCTCGTCGCGCGGTACCACGCTAGCGTGAATTCTACATGTTTCACGATGACGATGAGGTGGAGGCGGCGAGGAGTAAAATACGTGTCAGTGGCAGTCGCGGTCTCGTCGCGCCGAGACCTCAGGCTCTCATCCGTCGTTCCTTTGTTTCTCACACAGCATATATATGACTCAGTTTACACGTATATGCTGTCCACGCTTCTTTAGTCGCGTTTGAATCTCTTCGTTAGGGGTTGGGCTTTGTTTAATTTTGTTTTCGTTAATTCACAACCTGCCGAAAGAAGTCGCCATTCGATCCTGTCCGCGAGCTTGTGCTATTGTATGATTTGAAGTGACGAACCGTTATTTCGATTGTCTATCCTCAACGGAACTGGCGTTCGCGTTAAGTTGGACAAGTTCGGTTTTTTGCTTCAAGGGAAAACACCCCCAGTACCTCGGACAGAAGCTAATCACTTTCGCAACAGAACACGTGAGATTTAATTTATACCATGATTTAAAATACTCCACTTCGGAGTGTAAGTTAGTTGCACAAGCTTTGAAAGAAAGAAGGAATAGTCGAAGCTGAACATGAAGTCAAAGCCAGACGAGAAAAAATCACTGGATACAAATACATTCAATGGCGATTTTATCTTCGTTACCTGGGGGTTTTTGGTTTTTTTTTATTGATGTTTCAAGAACTTACGGAAAATTGTCGAGTAAAAAATGAAAAAGTGATGGGCCGCTAAATATGGCTGTGAAAAAGGCTTAAGGCGGTTTAAATTATTCCAAGGCCTCCCATTCATATGGAACAGAACTAGCACTAACTTTTTTTTATCAATACTAATGTCATTATGGCAGGTACCAAAGAGAACAAAAAATGTTTATGTGGACTTTATTGGTCTTTATTCGTTATCTAGAGTCTATATATTTTAAGAATATACAAAAAAAATCGATTTGTTCAAATTTTTAGACTAGAATACTGCCTTAACATCAAAGTTTTCCGTCTATGTGGAATGTTTAGTGGGACATCAAGGGGCTACCTAGACGCCCAAAAAATTGCCGCATTCCGATTTTTTTCTGAGAAACGGTTGGTGAAAAACAAACGCATTTTTTAATATAAAAGTACATACATTGAGAGCCTTTAAAAAAATTACCAAAAAATATCGGGGAAAAACAAAAACATGGCCGCCAGCAGATGATGAAATTTTTTCGCGGCCTTTGGTGGTGGACATTGTCCAGGTTAAACGGTCCATCTGAAATCTAAAAACCAAACGGATTATTTAAGATAACAATGAACACGAGTCGTTGACAATCGTCGATTTTCTGCCGACGTGGCAACGAATTGAAACCCGACCATACAAAATCTATGTAAAAAAGTCGTCATTTTTACGTAATTATTAAAAAGTGAAGATCGATTTTTGAAAAAGAACGTCAGCAACGACCTTTAAACGTTTTTCATCGTATCCCCTGTAAATTTGGAAACAATCCATCAAGTGGTCTTCGAAATATCATATCCACCGACTTCGAAAACAGTGATTCGAGAAAGACGCGTTGAAAATGTGAAGGTGCTGCTACCGTTCGCCAGGCCGACCGTTGGAAGCTGTAATTCATACAATTATAGGCATATTTCAATAAAATTTTCAGGGAATATAGTTTAAACGCGATACTATCAAATAAAAATATTTGTGGAAAATGTATTTTTTCGACCCACCTAGATAGATGTAACCCTTGACGATACATTTTAGGCGCAAGTTCTATTGATGTGAAACTACACGATGTTGATAAACAAATCAAGGAAATGTGAAATATAGAAATAATTGCTTAAGTTCAGGTCTACAAATTTATTGTGTTTCAAAACCTAACATTGCTGGCCACTTAAGGCATCATTTCGCAATCCCTTGCTATAGAGATAGCCCACCAATTAAAAAAAAATAAGTGTATGACAGTTAAACATTTTATTTTTCGTACATATGAGTCCTATACATAATGATTCGCTTGCTATTTTTACTAGTATTTATTACTTTTACATCATACTTATACATTTACTATTTTTCAATTATACTACACGTTTATGAACGCTTGAGGCAGCTTTAACTCGCTCCTAACTCGCTAAGCACATGCATGGAAACTCCTAAGAAATTTAAACTGAGCTAAACAGTTTCAAGCGAAACCGCAAATGAACGCAAAGTATTCTTTGTATAATTAAATTGAACGTGTGTGATAAAACAAATAGGGCCAAACAGGGATGAAAAGACACGAATGCAAGTGAAAAAACCTTAAGGCGAGATCCGAAACGTATAATTCGCACGAAATAAGCCTGAAGAACCCGAATCAGATCTGATCGTATCCGAACAAGTCTGAAAGACCTGATAAGCCTTCAAGAAGCCTTAACGGACCTCAACGAATCATAACCGATGAAAACAAATCGAAGTAGATCTGGTCGCATCGAAACAAATCTTGGCGGAATCCAAACAAGCCTAAACAAATTCTAAAAGACGAGAGAAACCCCAACCAAACCCGGATGAACCAAAGCAAATCGCAACAAGCCCGAACGAAACTAAGCAAATTTTATCAGCAAAACAATCTCAACAGGTTTGAAGAAATCTCAACGAAACCGACCATGTCTGCTGATGATTCTGAATAGGACGTAGAAGAGCAATTCCAAATAAGCTCGACCGAATTTAAACAAATCCTCACCAACGCGAACGAGCCCAATTAAATCATTACGAATTCAAACGCGCCTAAACGAAGGCTTACAGATCGCATCGAGTCCAAATGAACCTCAACGAATCTTTAAAGATCGCAGAACTGCCCACTTATCCCCAATGATTCCGAACAAGCCGACAAGCCCAAACAACCTTAAGAAAGCCCTATGATCCAAAAGAAACTAAACGAATGTGAACAAATCCCAAGAAACTAGATTGAAGCCGACCAAGTTTGCGCACGAATCCCAGAAAATTGTAACAAAACAAACCCAAACGAATCCGACTGTATTTAAACAAACCCTAACCAACTCGCACGCGCGCCAATAAATTCTCTCAAATCCAAATGAACCCGAACGAACTCTAACGAATCTGGCGTAGTTCAAACAAATCTGAACACATTCGGCGAGACTAGGAGAAAACCCAAACAAACGCGTACCGACTCAACCGTACGCATTCAACCTAAAGCCAAGGTCTTACGCGTTACATCCATCCGTTCTTTCTAGTGCAGCAGAAGTAGTGCAAGCGGAGAGTTATTTATACGACAGGTGGCTGTACACGGAGAGTTACGTATCGGGGAAACTAGCCAATTAAACAGCAATCAATGGCAACCGAGTCGCGCCTGCCTCTTTTAAACGACAAGCGTGATTTATCGTCACAGAAGTTCAGACCTGATAGCATTTAGTCGATACTAACGATCGCCGGTAAATCTCGACTGGCTTTTTGCTGGATTGGAAAGTTTTCTACAAGCATTTTCTCAAGCCGCGTAGAAGTAAATAGTCCATTTTTTTCTGACTATACATACAAGTGTGCATTTACCAGGACGAAGAACGGCTCTCTCATTAGCTGCATTGGGATTTCATTTCCTTTAGGGAAATACTAAACCGCAGTTTTTCATCCTCTTTTCCTTAACTCTCTATCCACCTTAACCTGTTAGTTGAAACCGACTGACTCACAACAGTCTCCTCACCCTCTCAACTTTTGTGTCTTTTCATATAAGTTATTCAATTCCCTTTACTTATGACCATGAAAAATGTCCGCATAATATTCCATTATTTCGCGCAACAGCTATTCTACTCGACCTTCAATACGTGTAGTAAAGGACCTTTATGAATAACCATATGCGAAACCCTACCACAAAGATAAGTAGTGGCTGGGTCACGGACTGAAATATTTCTCAATAATCGACCTGCCCCCCACCACGTAAATTCCATCTTATGTCAAAACCTCTATGTAAGACCGTGATCCAGACTCGCCCATGACCGGTCTTTTTTTGTCATCATACTAGTAGATGTGTACAGTCTCTGATCGTTCTATATCCGGACACCGTACTCCGGCTGTCAGGAGCCGCGATTGAAGCGTAGGCACCACGAAGAACGAAACGAAAAACATTGCCCACGTTTGGTCGGTAACAATGTTATAGCTGAGTTTTTCTCTCACAATCAGTTAACTTCAGTATTACTTACTAATTACTTTTGGGTTTTTCAAATATTCTATGCGCAATTTTTTTTGTTTTACATTATAACGAACGAAATTTTAAACTATAAAATAGTTTCGGCGTCATGCATCCGTGGAGTTGAATAAATGCATACCTAATATACATCGATAGAATGAATGGTTAACATTTTTGTTCTATACTGCGTCTACCTTATCGCAATGAACTTTTTGCATTATGAGTATGCACAAATCCAGTAATGTCCATACTACCCGAATAAAACTTTTTATCAAGCAGTTCTAGTATTTTTTTCAATGGATAACCCTTAAATGCATGGGTTTTTATTTTCGAAAAAATGTCATGTAGAAGTGATCAAAACTTGAAGGAAAAATAGGTTAAAATATTGGTAGATGACCGACACTGGTAGATGAGCGATCGGAGTTCAGCTCCGGTGGTACATAGTTAAAGTCTGTGCATGAAAAATATGGAGCCGTCTATACCAATACACGTTTTCCACAGTTTTCCCGTACTCTCGGCGCTATACATACATATAGTGTGTATAGTGTGTGTCAAAAACGAGTCTAAATTTATGTTGCCCACTGCTGCTCTGATTTATGTTTACTTATGTTGATTATTCATATTATCGATTATAGTATGCCAAATGTTGTGGTAAATGATGAATTTATTGCACATGAACAAATAAAAACAGAAAAATTAGGTTGTAAGTGACTCGGTAGTGGTCTTCATAATAATAATATTAACATGTCTACCTTGAAAGCGGACTAAAAAGACATATCGAAAAATCAGCCGGAAACCTATTAAAATAGGCTTGAATTACCTCGGCGGAATTAACATGATAGGCAGGATATAATTATACATATTATTGATACGTGATAAATGATAAAACTCCATGAATATGCATATTTGCGTATTTTGCATATTTTGTGGCGGCTTCTATTCACAATAATTGCAAAACATAGCTAGGTTATGTTCGCAAAACGTCAAACATAAGTTGTTACTCGCGACGTTGCTAAGCTGTGGGTGCTATTTCGTGGTTCTGACAATCTTCAATCGGAAATGGAAACTTTCTTGTAAAGCAGTGCTTTAACTACACGGTGAAGATTGATTTTTTTATTTTTTACAATATCTATGACATCCAATCTATCGAATTTCAGTTTTCCAATGGGCTTAGTTGGATACGTGAGCAGGAAGACCGTGATCACCGCACTTCCGGTTAACCGTCTCCATAAGACGACGTGCTCGGCTTTGCAATTTTATTGCGAAAAAATAAACGGTCAAAATAGCTCAGATTTTGGCGATAGGCGCATAAAGTATTCATCAAAATCATATGAAAATTTCAAATCCAAAAGTTGTTTTCGTAGTAATGATCGTACCTCCTTAAGACGGCTGTGGACGCAACGGAAGTTATGTTAGATTAGCGAAGTGTGAATAAAGAGTGATCGGAAAGGGTTGAATAAGGAATGGTATTACGTAAAAACCCGCAAGGATATACCTTGGAACTCTGGAAGTTAGTTAGTAAAAAAACTGTTTTAATAGTTTATGTCGGTTTTCATAGAGCATGCATATAGGTCTCTATTTATGAGGAAAAAAACATGAAAGCAAATTAATCAAATCAAATGTTTACCCAAGGTACAATTAAGTATGAAAACTATTAAAACAATTTAGCTAAATACTTCTTCAACATCCATCAATAAAAGTTTAATTTTAATTTCTTCAAAACATATCGCTAGGGTCTTAGCTCATGTCATACGGCGCAAAAAAAATGGCAGCCCAATCAAAGGACTCCTGTTTTTCGTAAAACAAAAGACAGAGACATCAACGTCCAGCCAGTATGCGCGTATCAAATGTATTTCCCGTTTGATGCACAGTAAAATGATGTTCCGTTTTTTATAAATTATGCATTTACGCGTTAAGCATCTGCAGTCGCTTTCTTGTTTTCAATTTCAAAATTACTGTCACATAATTGGCAGAACGTTCTTCGCACAAATGACTAGAATATTGACCGGTAATTAGCCATAAAAAGTGGTAAATATTATAAATTACCGGTAAATTTGAAACACTCATTTTAATGCATCTCAATTCGTTGATTTTTTTTGTGTAAATATGATTTTTTCGACGACAACTTTTTAAATCTTTTTATTGGCCTTTGTAGATTTTCAGCCGACCATGTGGAGCTACTATATGTCCGCCACGCTGTTGGTCCTCGGCTGCGTTTACAATGGAGCAACGGAGGTCGCAATATCCCAGGAACCGATCGCCCAGGATGCGGATATTGCAAGGCACTACAACGATCGTTATTCGATATTTGATGAGCGTTACGACATTGAATTCAAGTACCACAACTACGAGCAGATGAGCCGTTTTCTACGGGCCACTTCACTTCGATTTCAGAATCTCACTGCCCTGTATTCCATAGGAAAATCAGTCAAAGGTACTTTATCACCTGATTAATAAGGAGCCTCACATTTTAACACCTATATCTTTCTATACATATAATAAAACTATACGGGGTGCTGTGTCTGTATTTTTTTCTCTTCGCAAACCGTTTTTACCGATCCGACAAACCTGTCTTTACCGATTGTTTACATCAACTAGAACAAGTGAAAAATCGTATTAAGTGAATAAAGTTGTCCGTTTGTACAATTGCGTTCTTATAACTCGAGAACAACCCAATCGATTTCGATAATATTACACTGAGAAAACGTTGTATTTATAATAATGAAATACATTTAGTTGGCACTTTTATTCAAATATTCATTAACTGTTACAAAATTTGTTAGTCGTTAAGAAATATTGGTGTTTTCATGACAACATTTTACAGCAATAGTATTTCTTTGCAAAGAATGATTTATTTCATGACTTTTATTTCTCTTAACTCAGTAGATGTTTATGGTGATCGAATAACGAGTTGAAGTTGTGATATGATAATATAGTTCAAAGAAGTAGAGAGTTGCTCACAATTAATATATTTAGACTTGGGGCCGTTAACGTATAGTTGTCCCGACTATCCTGGGTTCAATGGAAATGGACATGTCCCAACAATTAACTGATGTTCATTCAAAACGACTATTTCGGAAACACTCCAATCCCAAGAGCACACGTCCGCTGCTCTGACGCACCATATAAAGGCGCGGGGCGGAAGATCAAGGGTGCAGACTCCGCTGGATGTTCATTATCTTGTGTGTGCCGATGTCCAAGAGGAGCTTAAGCCCCCCCCCCTTCCCGTGAGCGTATAGCTTCCGGGAAGGGGGAGGGGCGTAAAGCGTATAGCGGATATCTTCGTCTCGTCTCGTAACATCAGCCCGACTATGTTGTCAGGTGTGATGTGTCCGGTCCTCTGTCCCAGTTGTTGTCTCCGTATCGTCCATTATTTTTTAATGGGTCGCACGGAAAAAACGTGTGTTCCGCGTCGTCGCGTATGTGTCCGCAGTATTTACAGTTCGGCGTCCGTACTCGTTTCATGTTATGTAGATAACCCCTAAAGTATCCGTGGCCAGTTAGGAACTGGGTCAGGTAAAAATTCACCTCCCCCACTCCCCGTTCGGTCCACTGTCTTAGGTCGGTTATCAGTCGTCGGGTCCATCGTCCACTTGTCTCAACCGTTCAGCGTGCGTGCCAGTCCGTCATGGTCTTTTCTCTCTCGCACTTTGCCGCGTCAGGCCTTTCGGTCCTTTCGTCGCGTTCGTAAATACGTTTCCGTTCTGTGGCCAGTAAGTCTATGGGTATCACGCCCGCCACTACCAGGACCGCCTCGGCCGAGACAGTCCTGTAGGCGCACGCTATCTTTAGTGGCCCCTGCCTTTGTACGTACGTCATAGTCTTCCTGTATTTCTTTATGGCCAGCGCGTCGGCCCAGACCTCTGCGCCATACAGGAGGATCGAGTGGGCCGTCGTCATCAGTAGCCGTCGTATTGACGATCTCGGTCCGTGCGTATTTGCCATCAGGCGGCTGAGCGAAGTGACCTTCACCGCCGCCTTCTCGGCCGTCCGTTTTATGTGTGGCCAGAAGGTCAGCTTTGTATCCAGGGTCGCCCCCAGATACTTGGCCTCCCCTCCGGTTTCCGTGTGTACTGTTCCGACTTTCATCGGAATGACAGTCGGGATTCGTCGTCTCGTGAGCACGAGGAATTTCGTCTTGTCCAGTGCAAGAGTCAGTCCGTGCTCCGTCATCCATCGGTCTATGCGCCTCATGACTTGATTGAGTGTTAGCTGGGCCGGATCCGCGCTGCGCTCCATAATCACCGCCGCCACGTCATCGGCGTAAGCGACGAGCGATGCGGTCTGCGGCATCTCCAGCCTCAACAGGCTATCGTACGTCACGTTCCTAAGGTCCGGTCCCAGGGTTGATCCCTGCGCTACACCCGCGGTGATCCGTCTAGTCACCGGTCCGTCCGCCGTCTCGTACGTTATTCGTCTGTCGTTGAGATAATCCCTCAATACCCGGAGGAGGTAGGGAGGAACCAGGAGAGCGCCTTGCAGCGCCCCCAAGATATCCACCCACCTAGCCGAGTTGAAGGCGTTTCTCACGTCTAAAGTCACTAATAACACTAAGGGCCTTGCCGCGTGGCAGGCCTCGTCCGTCCTCCTGGCGGTGTCGTTGACCAGAGGAACCCAAACTCTCCTCAACGTTCCACAGGAGCTAGCCACTCCGAAAAGGGACGCAGCTACATAAACGTCTTCTGGAAGCCAGTGGGTAGCTCCCACTCAACGCAGCTCAGCAAAACTCTTCCCAAAGGAAGCTATACTCCACCACTGTGGCTCCTGCCTGGGGTCCGCAGAACCAGAACCCTGCTCTCGTTGCTCTGGAGCGAGTCTCCACGAGTATCCACACAACCTCGACTCATTGGTTATAACAATAACCATGATATGTAAACAATAAAATGACGTGAATCTCAAGAACCATCGCCTGTCTCCAGTACTCTAAACGACCTACCCTAGCGCTGCACGTCCACTCTGCGAAAATCAACTACCGTACAAGAGAACTATCCGAAAAAAATGCGGTGCGCTTCTAGGCCGGGATTTGAACCTGCAACCTTTCGATTGCCGGTCGAATGGTCTGATCCCTGAGCTACGCCAGCCCGCTTACCACACCTTTCCCGGATAGTCTCTATATTCGTAACGCAACGTTACAACTCCCCCCTGCCGAAATGTTTGCCCAAACTAAACTCAATACGCAATGGGTACTACAGACACGGAGATTGTCGGAGGGACAGAAGGGCGAAGGGGTACTACAGACCGTCCCGGCCTGAGGGGTGGGTAGGGAGGGGGACTAGCCCAATGAGACTCTTGTCTTAGGGAGGGGATTTTTTTCCACGGCAATCAAGAATAATTCTCGTTCCGTATATTGTTGATTCGACCATGGCCCCCACGTTGGGTGCCATTTGTAACCCCCCGAAAAAATCCAAGAGAACTATCCGAAAAAATGCGGTGCGCTTCTAGGGCGGGATTCGAACCCGGGACCTTTCGATTGCCGGTCGAATGCTCTGACCCCTGAGCTACCCGAGCCCGCTTAACACACCTTTCTCGGATAGTCTCCATATTGGTATTTCCACTTCTATTTCACGCTGGTATTACACTTTTGCGCACTACCCCTACTGGGAGGTTAGAGCGTGAAAAGACCGTAGGCTTTAAGAAACCGACCTTTGTCGTTTCTAGCGTGCCATAATTTGTTTGGAGCAGTGTTGCTCGGGTAATGACGCGAGAATGCACAGAGCGAGTCGAAAAATATCGCACTTCACGCTGTAACGTTGAGCGTTACCCACGTAACGCTTTGCCCAAAAGGACGTACGTAGTAATGCTTACTATGCCACCGAATAACTTGATTCCTCTAAAAAAAAAATCGACGAGTCTGGAATGTTCTGAGGCGTAGAAGAATTTTTCTGGTAATAAAGTCGTTCAGAAATTCGGTCGGATATTGCGAGATCTTCAGATTAAGTAGACGGAACGCAAAATTATCCAAATAAAGCATTTATTCCTTTCTGTTGACTTATTTAATAAAAAAATTGTCTTTTTTCAAACGAAAATACACAATAGAGCTGTATTCCCGATGACTTGACGTTTTCGACTGTAAAACACCGATAACGACGTTCACTAGACATTCACTAATGATACATAATTCCATGTAGTTAAACGGTTAACAAGGCGTCTATACCTACTTTGCTGCACGCGGAATTAATTACTCCATCTTCATCTAACTATTTCATAATTGTTCAGGTCGAGACCTCTGGGTGATGGTCGTTTCGTCGTCACCTTACGAACACATGATCGGAAAACCCGACGTCAAGTATATAGCCAATATACATGGAAACGAAGCAGTTGGACGGGAACTTATGCTTCATCTTATTCACGTACGTAATCTGAATTTTCCACTGTCAAAACTGAATTTCTTTGTGACATTTTGATTTCTCGCGAGAAATCATAAGGTTTTATGGTAAAATAAAAAAATGTTTATTGCGTTTTCATCTTCAACGGGTTTGTAAAGTGCGAAATGTTGGAAAGAAATGAACGACATATGCAACAGAAGAGTCTCCATGGTTCAATGATTTTATGGGAACAATATATTGATTTGCATTTTCCGATTTGGAATTACGTCTACATTATATACAGAGTGTCTCAGACAAAGTATAACAAGCTCATATCTCTAAAAGTAAAGATGATAATAAATAATGTTTTAAGTAAAAGTGATTTTATTTCAAAAGAGGGAAATGGTGGCAATGTCAATTTGACCTCAAGTATAACCGCTATGATTATATGAAGGTTAACTTCGAAATGTTCAATTAATACTATTATTTTTTATTGTACATTCTCAGTTTACCTCGAGAGCTTTCTGAAAAACTATAAGTATCTTTTTTATCGAGTACATTTTCAGTTATGTGACTTAAACGAATATTCGATTAAAAAAATCATTGTGACTTTATCTGACACACCCTGTAGATAGAGTGACAGAAATAATGGGGCTCTGGTTCTTTTAGGGGTATGCGCGACCATTTCGGAACGTTTGAGGTGCACTTTTCGAAGAGTATCGCCCATAAATTTGACCAGAAAATATTGAAAAATACATTAATTAAGATTATCAATGAAAAATTTATATTTCTCAGAATTTTCATGTTTAAGATTTCCAACCATGTAATTATTTGATGCTTGACATTATGCGGGTTTGCTCTATTCTACAATGTAAAATATATGATCCAGCATTTTCTTGATCTAATTAGAACAATAGTGTACGTTCGGTGACCGTTTGAAAACAGCTGAGGTCATTTGGATTCCATGTGACCAGTGCGTAACTTTCTAGTAATCTAAGCGCGGAGTGAAAGTTAAAGCTATTTTCTGATAATTATTTTACAAAAAAGGATTCCAGAGAATTTTCCAGAGCTCTACACATTGAGTTAAAGTTAAAACTGTTTCCCGATGTTCCGTTTACAGAGACAAAACCACATGAAAATGGCGGAAAAATTATGGAGATTTTCATCATCGTTTAAGTTTTCAACGAAAGCGTATATAATATAAATGTTCTTTCGTAAATGTATTTTCAGTTATTCGTAACTAAATATGGTACGGACCCTTACTTAACGTGGCTGCTCGACAACACTCGTATACATATTTTGCCGTCAATGAATCCGGACGGTTTTGAGGTCTCAAAAGAAGGCTCCTGCGAGGGTGGGCAAGGACGTTATAATGCTCGCGGTTTCGACCTTAATCGTAATTTTCCGGATTACTTCAAGCAGAACAACAAGAAGAGTCAGCCGGAAACCGAAGCGGTAAAGGAATGGGTATCGAAAATTCAGTTCGTACTTTCAGGAAGTCTTCATGGCGGTGCTCTTGTAGCGAGTTATCCCTTCGATAATACGCCAAATTCGCGTGAGTAATAACGAATTCATATTAGGCCTGGTACATGTACCTTTTTCCGCCGAGCCGAAAATCCATGCATATCTAATACAATGCCGCATTCTCCTTTCTTACGATTCCCTACCAGTTAACGTTAATCAATTTGCATTAAAACGATGCATAAAAAATACACGTAATATTATGTTGCTCCTTTATACGAAACAATAATTAATCTCATGATCATATGTTTCGCGGCCATTGATCAAGTGGAAAGTTCCGGTGTAGAGCATCTGGTCTAGTGGTGGTGGAGCCATCCTCTCTACGCAATGTGGTATGATGGGAGGAATACTTTCGACACACCCTTCTATACCCACCTAAGAAAAGGATCGTGGTAGTGGGTGATAGCCTTGAGTGCAGTGCGTCGACATTCACCACTGCTTAACACCCAGATTTCGAGTGTAGTATTTACGGGGTACAGGTACATTGTTTTATTAGAAACGGGTTGCCTAGCAGCGCACTACTCGTTTCTGTATGCGATTTTTGCAGGCAGCTCTAACCGCATAGTCCCGCGTCAACCATTAGGAAAATCAAGGTTGTTGTGCCGTTAGCCGTCGAGGGTGAACTATGAGGGGAGCGCACTATCCTTACGCATGCTACCGATTGGATGTTACCACCTGTTACTTATAAAATAATCGTCATAGTTAACGTACATTTTTTAACAATGTTTTACACTTATTTATGAAAATACAGATTTTACAAAAATCAATGATTACATGAAATGTTTTCATTGCTTTGTAAGTAATGGTGCGAGTCCTTACTCAATATTCCTCAGTACCGATATACGACTTCTGATATGATGGTAGTAAGTCTTCTCCATCGCGCTTACCAATTGTGGCGGGGGGGGGGGGGGGGGGGGCACTAAAGCACACATCCGACTCCTAGCGACGCGGTGCCACGACTGACAAAGAGACGAAGTGCTTTGTAGTAAAAGGGGACTCGCGCTGGAGGGAGAGGAGATTTCCGGACGATCCGCAACAGCAGTTTTGTCGTGGTAGTCGAAACAAAAAAAAACAGGGTACCTAAAGGAAGCCAGGAAAAAATTGGCAGCGATTTTCAACTTCCGGAACACACCTTCATGGGAGTGTGAAAGTCGAAAGAAATGGTATTTCTGTAAACAGGGATTTCCAGTTTTCTTTTATTACCTAAAGTACCTAAAAAAGCCATAAAAAATTGGCAATGATTTTCAACTTCCGGACACACACTTCTGAAGGGGTTGAAAGAGCAAAAAAATTAATATCCCGGGCGGTAACGACGCGCCGAGTTTTTTATTTGCGCAGGCCGTTTCTAATACCTAGAGAAAGCCACACAAAACTTGGCAACGATTTTCAACTTCCGGAACACACCCTTACGGGGGGAGTGTAAGTCGAATTAAAATTGTATTTCCGGCCGTGAAGAGATTTCCAGTTTTTTTTGTGCAGGTCATTTCTAGTACCTGACGAAAGCTACAGAAAAATTCGCAACTGTTTTCAACTTCTGGAATACACCCTTATTAAGGGGTTGAAAGAGAAAACAATTAATACCTCGGCCGGTATTGTCATTCCCGTTTTTTTTTTATTTGCGCTTATCGTTCCGTGTACCTAAGGAAAACCATAGAAAAAATAGCAACGATTTTTATCTTCGGGAACACACAATATTAGTTATCCCCCTAAAAAACTGTGCAACAACTTGGCGTGCATGGTTAAAAAAAAAAGCTTGGGAAGATGCACGGTTTTCTTATAGAAACGTTCCTACCGCTTGCGGAAGTAATTTTTGCAACAATTTAACTGTTTACATTTTTCGAAACTGTAACATTGCATCAGTTACGGCATCAGATATACAGGATTATTTGAAATGAGGGGTCCGTCTGTACTTGGACATGCTCGGAAATGGAGCGATAGGTGGCGAGAGTAATGTCGATATTCCTTTTCCACCGGCAAGTGGGTCGCACCATAACTGAAACCACCAGCCTGCTGAAACTATATCCATTCCACCAAAATGTATATGACGCAATAGATTTCATTAGATGTATGTTGGTTCTGCAATAGAGTGCAAAGTGAATACTTTCACGTAACTTTTCAAATTAGGCAAATAAAGTGAGATTTCAAAAGTCGTGTCGTCTATCCATTTGACTCCTATTGATAATGTGTTGGATAAACTTCCGAAAAGCTGTTACACCCGATTTGGCTGAAACTTTGCACCGATGTTCCACCTAATATAATATAAAAACATCCCTCAAAAGGATTTTTGGCGCATTCCAATAGTTCACGAGAAATCGAACTCTAAAGTTTATGTTTTAGCCCGCACGAGTATATCTATAGCGCTCGCCACGGCTGATCGAAATCCCCACTCCTCCGACTCCATTGGTGGCTAGCGTGCCGCGCTTACCCCAGCAGGTATATCTATACTGCAGGAGTAAACCAACAAACAAATCCAAAAAAACAAAAGACCGAAACAAATTCGATATCTCGTGAAGTATGGGAATGCTCCAAAAATCCCTTTACGAGATGTCTTTATATATTTAACGGAACATTTGTGCAAAATTTCAGCCAAATCGGATTTAACAGTTCTTCAGAACTTCACCCTCAGATATATTTCTTCTTATCTATGATGGAGCGAAATTCGTAATTCGGCGGGACCTATCCCCAGTATAGCTTATTTCCGACATATACAAGAGGTATGTTGGCTGAGAGCGGTGGGGGAAGGCTTCGCACGCCGCGCTGATTCGTCGAAGCGAGACATGTTTACTCGCACACGAAGAAATACGGTGACTCGCCCGTAGACGCACCGTGTATATGGATAAATAATGTTGTATTGAAAATAGACTTTCAATCCCCTACTACTACTTCCAACACCCTACATTTTTGAATACTCATTCTAGTGATCAATCACTAAAGGTTAGGTTAACATAAAAATCTGAACATTATCTTGGAAAAGATCATTTGTGGACAATTACAAGAATATGACCTGCTTCTTCCGTTCACTCGCAGTGTCGTTTAATAAAATATAAGTTTATTACACAGCGCATAAACTATCGGAGAAAACTGTTTAACGAAGGACTGACGAAATCACGCCTGCGTACTATTAAGATGGCCTGTTTTGGCATCGTTTGTACTTTCGTTTGTTGGCAAGAGGGGAAAGGATCTGTGAGTGAAACGAAGAGAGTGTCGAGTGAGATAGCTGTGCTCACAAGCGCCACGAGTAGGCCAGATCGGCGAAACATCGTCTCGGATCGGACCACCTGAGCTTGGCGGCCCTAGTGGGAATCCCCGATCCATATGCGTGATCTTGCAGGCGTAGAATAAAAACCGTGCGAACAAACACAGAAAAGGACAATGCGCACGACTCGCTCAACTGGGTCTTCAATTCTATGCAAATTTTCCCATAATAATTATTACGATGTATCTTACTAAACTCCGTTGACTTCGTTGTTCATGAATAAAAAATATATATTTTCTCAAACATTTTCACGCAATCAGGAATATGTCGTTCGGCACCTTTGTGCGCAGGTAAATTTTAACATACTGTTATATTCGAAAAAAATCGCTTTGTCTACAAAAAAAACTTTTTACATGATTCCTCGAAGTTTATAATTTTTGCTTGCTGATCGGCTGATTTATCATTTTGCAGAGGTTTGGATTGCAAACTCGGTATCTCATCCATTACCGAATTTTTCGTAGACATTTACATTCAAATGCATCGAGTTACTTTTAGGAAATTCTGGCACGCACGGAATAGATGGCAAAAATTGAGCAAAAAAATATTATTTTTCACAACAAGAGGGAAAAAACAATTTCATTCGAAAAAAAAAAAATTCAATCATTTTTCGCAAGCCTTATTTTCATCAATGAAGACCCTGTTGCAATTTTTATTATTTAAAATCAATATTTTTAGATATCTTCATATAATTGATTTTTAGTTCTGACATAGTGCTATAGAATTCCCTATCGGCTTGGAATGTGTACGTGAGAAGGCTATGTCGCTTTTACGAATATTCTATTTCGAGGCTCACCGGAACTAATCTTATCTTGAACAAGGTCAAAGAAGTGAAAACAGAAAACAATTTGCTTTCCGTAATAGACGAATCAAAATATTTCAATCCTATCACAATCAAACAAGGACATGTAAAATATAAAAAATAGAAATGGCTAATATGAAGGCAGACTTTCGTGAAAAGCTGTTCGTAACCTCGACATGCATGCAGGCTAGTGACACTGCTTTTGCTCTGATACGCACATCTATATATGTTGCAAGTCGTTTTAATGAGTAACGTTAACCCTGAAAATCTCGGCACACATCTACAGTCTATTTTATCGCCTAATGCATGAAATAAAGTAAAAGGTTTAGAATTTAGAATTTTTGTGAAACAGAACAAGGAAAACAGCACAATATGGTTTTAAGCTTCTAATTTGTGCAGGCGAGAGTACAGGAGTCGCGTGCACAGATGGTTGCAAAAGCGTCCGAAAAATTACGACATTTAAGAGCACTAAATCTGTCGCTCCAATAAAAATTTTTGACAGCAAGTTTTTTCTTATTCATTCGAAATTCTCATTTTATTTGTGAATGAGAAGAGTTATCTTCCATAATTATTCAGTGTGACGTAACTAAAAAGTGTTTCGCTAGGATTAACCTTCAGCTGGAGCACATGTGTATTTTTTTACCCGTCCGTTTTCAATCGCGGATAATTTCCAATTTATTGCGCCGATTGTGATGTCTTCGTTTTTTTAAATCAAAATTCCAAATACGAGAGAAAGAGTCTAATGGGTCCCAAAGCTATGACAGTTGCGGAGGTCGAGATATATGAAAAAAAACTATGTATAGAATTTTTTACATTCGTAAGAAAAATGCGTAACTCCGCAGTGAAAAGCGCTAGAAACATTTTTCTAACGCTTTTCCAACGGTGATTCAATATATTCGGAAAGAAGAATATCAACCCCTCGATTCTTTCTACAAAGTGCCTTTTTCAATAGGTGAAATTGAGTTATTTTTTAAGTAGAAAAGAAAACGCGAGTTCCGTGATTTTTTTAATGTATAATATTTTTAGCTCGCAATGTGATTGCGAAATGTATTACGAAATGAATGAATTGGGAAAAACATATTTCCGAGGACCGACGTTAGAAAAATTCCAAGCGCCGAGCACTTTTTCAAGTGTCCCCTAAAACTGGGAATTTCTGCAAAATAACTTTAGGAATTCATAAAGTATGCTAGAATTCAACTTGATTATACTTATTTATATTAAATATGAACTTACTGAGCCTAAAACCTTGTCAACTTTCGGAATAAATCCGAGTAGAAATTGTGCTAGCCCGTCTGAATTACGACATAGTAACTGGCCCGCCCAATTGAGCTTATACGAACTGACCACGGGTTGGCGGCGGCTCGCTATGAGCTAGAAATATTCGGAATGTTCTGTTCTCCAGCCCTTATCTAGTCATTATCCGGCCGATCTTGGTCACAAATGGCAAAGTGAAGTTATGTGACTACGGGTAGTTCCATCGAGCGGTTGACTCTCTACGCAACCCTTGGCTAGTAGTGGGATAGTTATTTCTATCTAATCATCATCTATTTGTTTCTATTCAGTTACTACAGGACCAAAGCGTTCCAAGGCTGGGTAGTCAACAGCCAAAACCGCTAGCTAAGGGGCCATACGCAAATGACGTAACACAATTTGGGGCGGGGGGTTCCGGACAGGCGCTACGGTCCACGTACAGGGGGGGATCGAGGTTTGCGTTACGTCACGATTTTAGAACTGCCAGACAGCAACATTTCTGCATGTTCAAGTTTGGAATTTAAAACTCGCACGCAATTTTACCGCGGAAAGTTGACAGCTTTCCATACAAAATGTCAACTAAGGGCGGAAGTCACTGTGTTAACGTCATATATAACGTCAAGATGTTCACATATACGAGTATGTAGGCAGTGCATCCAGCCGAGCACCCCCTGGACTTGACCACAAACGAGCTCGAACAGATTCCAAAGGTCTTGCTCCTGAAATATTGGGGTAGATATGTTGGCATATCGTGGGATTGTTTGCCAGAACATCATCGGAATGAAAGTGAAGTGATATCATATCTTCCATGCATGGAGCGATATAATACGCCACAGATGAAAGATCACATCGATGGCCCACCTCCTCAACGTTGGGAGTGTGAAAAATGATGTGAGGAGGAAAATTGTCCACGCGCGGGGTTCTTTGAACGTGTTTAAACCAGTTTTATGGGAGTGTGAAAAAATGTCGAGAGGGGCAAAATTTTTCCATGTATGGGGTTCTACGGACGTGTTTGAACTTGATTTTTATGATTGGAAAAGCGGGGAGAAGTTTGAAAATTTGAGGGGGAGGGTTACAAGGGAGCTAATAATTTCGTGGACCAAGCTCAGACTGCACTATTCCACCGCAACATCATCATCTCTCCAAAAGGAACTTTGAGAAGTGTGGAAAATGGATTTCACGAGTATCAACAAAGTCGGCCGGATCGTGGCATTCCTTCCAACGAAAAAACTGTCAGCACTCCACGTTCACGCAGATCTTCGAATCACCAACTTGAGGGCTGTGTACAGGCCATTGGACTTCTTCCTTTGGGGTTTTCCGAAAGGAAAAGTGTATGCCAATGATCCACAGACCATTCCGGAGCTCGAGGGAGCAATTGGACGCACCATTAACGAAATTAGTGCGCAATTGCGCCAAAATTTTATTGAAAATTCCGTTAAAAGAGTGAACGTTTGCAAACAGGGACGAGGCGGTCATTCATCGGAGATTATGTTCAACACATAACCTCCATGTTTGTACCGTATATGTAAATAAAGATATTTGTACTTTTCAAATAAATAATGCGCTTTATTAATAAAGTAAAATGTCAGGTCATTTTGAGACACCCCTTATAACGCGTGTATTAATTGGCGGCTAACTTCCTCCTCTACGTCATACCGATGCCTGTTTCCATCTCGCACCTAAATCACTTGAGCCCGTATCTCAGCAACCGGAACACCGTACTATTTTTTCGGTATACGTAGCCACATCATTTTTTTCAAATTCTGCTCCACCATTTTGCACTCCCGTGATATTTCCATCTTATGATGTTATCGACGATGGCAGTTGTTAGAAGCAATCTACGACATATATGCTGGAACAAAAAGTGTTTCAGAGCTATTCGTCAACCCCGAGCATATCTCCCGACGACGATGTTTTCCGTCATCTGTCACTGACGTACTCGAGGAATCATGGGACAATGCATCGTGGCGCGGCCTGTTCGCCTTCGCAGCCTGGCTTCAAAAATGGTATCACGAACGGCGCCGAATGGTACCCCCTGACCGGTGGTATGCAGGACTTCAATTACGTGTGGAACGGGTGCATGGAAATGACGCTCGAGCTTTCTTGCTGCAAGTATCCACCGGCCGAGGATTTACCGCGATACTGGGACGAGAATCGAGTGGTAAGACCCTCAATCGATAAATTTATATTAGTGTTAATAACTGAAATGCTTCGGCACTAAAATTGGCTTTGTAAAATACTAGCTTCACACTCTTCTCGTCTGCCATGTTCACTGAACAAATTATTTTCAGTGAGTATGTGTATTCGTTACGCTGCCCACGTGCAGAAAGAAAGAAGTGACCTTTTCGCACGCGGTGCCGGTGTCTTCAGTTCAACGTCAATTACAAACGGCTGAAGGTCAAAATACATTGCGGGAGCATTTCGGTCCACTCGGTCAACAATATATTTAATCTATTCTTTCACGAGACAAACATTCCAGCATGGGTTACGTATATGGCGTCAAATTTACCAATGATGGAATGATGTTAGGGTTCGACGTAGTGAGATACTAGTTCAATGCCATGGAAATAGATTAATGTAAAAATGCGGGGATAACGAGTTTGATGAAGGCACACGCATCCGTGAGTGGATCCAAGAATTATACGATTGAGAATGCCGGCTGGGATGATGTCCGCACCCGACACGCCGTCGCAGATTCTGATGGGAATTTTAATGTATGAATACCGCTGAGTATGATCCTCGATTTTGCCGAACATTATCAAAAACTGGTTGTGAACGCGAAGCATGAATTGATTCTATTAAGATAGAAAATTAATGATAATGCGATGTGGCAAGGGGCGGGTGACGTTACCATCAAATTCACGTTGCAGAAAGTAGAATTTCTCGTACCGTACGTGACACTCTGCGAAAAACATAAAATTCAGCTTCTCAAATTTATCGATAAAGATGCACCGATACCCATGACTTTCCGTTCGCGGGTCAAGACACCTACGCGACTTGAGAAGCCGCGATATGTTATTTTAGCCCTCCAACCTGTTGTCAAACTCTACCTGAATTCGCAAAGACACCCCTATGGGAATTTGAATCTGGACATCACTAATTGTAAGAACCGATATGCGCTTTTCCATCAAAAGTATACAAACTTTTAATATTCGTACTACAATAGAGAGCCCTGAACGATATACAAAAAAATTGGATTTCACAAAGTATGCTTCGCTTATAGTCATTGATTGTTCGAAGCAGAACGATCGTGTAGCCTGCACCGTGCAGAAAAAGAAGTCAACTTCAAGCAGCTGTAGCGGCGCCAACAAGAATTTGGATGGCACAATAAATCATTTCTTATATCATGTATGGTCAATATTACGGTGTTCTTTCCGAAATACATAATCGATGTTTATGAATTGTATAAGCAATATTTACGAAATTCATAAACCATTTTATTTTTGTACAAATAAATTCGTAAAAAACGCCTGTTTACATGCCCACCCGTTTTATATATTCAAATGATTTTGAATTGAAATTCTTGAAATGAAATTCTTTTTATTATTCACAAAACAATGCTTTGTTCTCCAATCAACAGGCTTTGATCAAATTGCTCGCCGAGGCTCATCGTGGTGTTCACGGGTTCGTGAATGACGAGAATGGCAATCCTATCGAGCGCGCATCCGTTAAAGTTAAGTCACGCGATATAAGCTTCCTGACCACAAAGTACGGAGAGTTCTGGAGGATTCTACTTCCCGGTCTTTACAAACTTGAGGTACGTCGGCATGTCCTGCATGCTTGGAAAAATAAAGATTTTGCTACGTTTTCAAATACAGAGCATACACTTAATTGGAAAATATTTTAATTTCTTCATATTATCGTGTTCAACATGTGTTCGGAAAATAATCGGAACATATCTTTTTTTTCGTATAAAAGAAATTTTTCAATTTTTTCGAAAACGTAGGAATTATTTCCGAGATGCCTCTTCTTACCAAAAATCCATAAAATTTCGAAATTCGAAGAGTATGTGGCATCCGGATCGAGGCCGTGTTGAGAATCAGCGTTGTGCTGACGTTTCTCAAACGTTACAGTCTGCATCATCAGGGCTGAAAGCTCCGATACCGAAGCTCCCGTGTCTCAGGCATTCCTTATATAGTTGCAGTCATCGTTCCAGATCAGATGTTTTAATTGATCCAGTCAATTAAAAAATTGACCGGCCAATCAATTAAAACATCTGATTGGCTGGTGCAACACATACTCTTCAGTTAATTTTCATGCGTTCTAATTTTACGCGAGATTGAAATAACGACATATTTTCAAAATCAAATTCGCTCCAATTATAGCGTAACTATTTTATTTTATTGTTGGTTAATATTTTTTAGTTTTCCAAAATGTTTTTACTGTAGCTTCCATTTGTACAGGGTCTTCCCCTTTAAAACATTCCCCACCATAATCCACTTCACATCCCCATCTTTCGGCCGCAGCCGACTTCCCCTTCTGTATCGCATTCCCCATGAGATTTCTGCCATTCGAAGTTACCCGTGTTTCGGTGAGAAATAAATCACAGGCTACAGTCTTCCACACACAACACACACACACACACACACACGTAACAGCCCGCGTGCGTGACATTCGTGTAGAACTGGAGTTACGTCACGCCCGTATTTATTTTTCATCGAGACCTCCAGACTGGGTTCGAAGCCGCGTCCTCCCGATATGCTGATTCAGAGGGAAGCACGCTAACCACTAGACCAGCCGACCGCTTTACTTATTGTTGACTAATATTATGAGGGTGTTCTATTGTATACATTTATCAGGTTGTTCCGTCTCGTTTATTTCGTTCCCATTTTCCAGCGGGTTGAATATAACTCTATTTTCCGTTTCTTCCCTTCGCTCTACCAGATTCTGTATTAATTCATGAATTTTTATAATTTGATATGCACACGCAGGTTTACGCAAACGGATACAGTCCCCGAGAAGTGGAATTTATGGTCATAGAGCAGCATCCGACACTGCTCAATGTTACACTTCACGCAACCAAGGTTAGTAATCGTGTTTATTTCCAAAGCGCGTTTGGACTTTTCAGTGATTTTAGAGAGAGTTTTCGATTACATAAAGCATCGATATATTCGAAGGAGACCATTGGAAACCTCTTGTTATTGTCAACCTAACTAACACTTCATTTCATACGGCGGCATTTTTAAAAAATAACTCATTGAACGATAATTGAATTGAACATTTTTTGTATTATTATTATTATTGGAAACTGTTGACACTTTTTTTTGGATTATTATCATTCGAAAGCAAAGTTCGTAGCATCTTCAATGCGTCGATTTTTTTCCGGTTTTCATCGAATCGCGAAAAAAAAATATGATAGGATCAAACTGGTGGTCATTATGGTATTTGAAAAAAATGCTCTGCTTTTGGTTTTTCGCATGCCATTTCTACAAATGATAACTTTTTTACCCTGTTTGAAAAAAATACTCTTGGTTATTTGTTTTATCTAGAAAAGTCTTCTTTTTAACCTTGTTAAGTAAACTTTAAGAAAAAAGATCTTATGCTGAATTTTCATACAAACCAATTCGAACATCTGACTTTGAAAGCCTGCGGTGTAAAAAAATATACTACGCATATCCCGCCGATTACTTTAACAAGTTGCTTAGTTATTGTCGATGCATATTATTTGTAGAAATGGTACGCGAAAAACCAGAAACAGATGATTAAAAAAAAGCCCAAAATCTCGAAAACCGTATGACTTTACTAATCTAAAATTCTAGCATATAGTAGGACATGTTCTGACCTATCCACAGTTGCAGTATTACCCATTCGTTACAGGATGCCCTGTATACACAGTGACCATTATAATGTAACCATGCATTTTTTTAAATCTTTGAGCGGCCATTTTGGGACGGTTGAGATGTGCTTCTTGAATGGTTTTTCGAGTCCTTTTTGGAAAAAATATAGCGCCTGTGTGAGAAAATAGATTGAGAAAATAAAATTTTTATTTCGAAAAATAAAAATGGTCTTCCGCGCTTATAGAGGCGGAGTCAGCTTGATTGCGAGCATGGAGGCCCCGGTTAAAAGTCCATAAAAAATGGTGTTGTGGAGAAAAACAATATGAAAAATCTAAAAATAAAAATCGACCGATAATTCAAACTCAACTCTGAAGAACGGCGGAATTAGGTAAGCCGGGAACGGAATGGGCGTTGGAGCGTTCGCTTTTATGTCCTTGTCGCAGCTGTCATGAGGTTGTGAAAGTCACCGAGCGATGGCAAGCCATGGCTAACGTTGCGTTGACGGGCGGCCAAGTGTGAGAGTGTCAGATGGAAGATAAATGTCGAACGGGCTTCCTTTATATATACTTCCCACGGAATCGGCGCAGAAAAAGTATCAAATCACAGAAAAGACCTGAGTCAATAATTAAAGGAGCGACTGTTGTGAGACACCCGGCGAGGATTCAAGCCGCGCGTTGGGTGAACGTACCGTTTGTGAAACTAAAGAAAACGGTTTTCTCGAAATCTGATTTAAGGGATCAAATAAGAGAACAAGAACGCGTGTCGATTAAAAATGAATACGGTCTTAAATATTATCAGGAAGTAAGTTTACATTAGAGTTTTACGGTAAGAGAAAGCGATTTAGAACGGGGTTTCAGCAATTAAATAGCAAACAGGGACGCGTGCAAGTTTTTATGTTGAACACGGATCTGACGACTTTAATCAAACGCGGCGAATGTTCCGCTTTTGAGTGTGAGAAAGTTCTTTAGCTAGACCTTGATTATCGACGACATCATTTAAGAGGTTCATGTAGGAGAAGAGTAAGCGCGAATCTTATTTTGAATTGGACTAGAAAACTTTTACGAGATAGGGTTAATTTATCGACTTCAGCTGTGGCAGATAAAAGTTTAACCAAAATAAAACGCAGCACATATTTTAGTTATGGGAGCGGGAAAACGCGTTTGATAGATTTTTTTACGTTGGATCACATCGGTTAAGCGGGTGATTCGAACAATAAGTAACAAGAATCTTAGAATTATACTTAAATAGGCTCAATCTAACTTGAACTTAATTTTTGAATGCTGTAAAGCAATTCGGGTGGGCCTTGAATTTCGACAGACGCGTTTAAGGGGCAAGTTAAAACGCAGCCCCCGTGCGTCTTACCTCAACGGATTCGAAGAATTGACCTTTGAACATAAATAGTGATTTTTGGGCCAAGAATGAGTTATTATTTTGCCTATAAAACAAAAACTAATTAACGGAAAAAAATCCTATGACAAGTACTAGATAATGGTGTATAGAATAACCACAAAAAACCTCGAGGCAATCGGTTCATTGGTTTTCGAGAAATTTTGGGTGCCGATTTTTTTACGACGCTCCAAGGATCATACAATATCCTTGTATATTTTCGATATTTTGAATAAAGAAAATTAAACATATTTTTTTTAAATGTATATACTTTTAGATAATTAAAACCCCAAACCGAAATTTCAGTTTTCCTTGAAAAAATTTACAAAAATGACCTTTTTTCCGGCTCCTAGGTGTATATCTGCCCTTAAGGCGTTCGGTTAGTAAAAGAGTTTGTGTAAATTTTGTCTTCAGACGACCTCGATGATTTAGCTTCAAGAAGTCAATGCATCATTTTGAGGTGCAAGGGAGCAATTAAGCTTAGTCGCAACTATCGAACCTTGTTTAAGGGACCAGACTAAAAAGACCGATACGTGCTGATACTATTTCAAGTCGAGCGTGTCAGTTTTGCTGACGTGCTATTGACATTCTATTCTCAACTGCGAGAAAGTGCCCCGGCTCAATCACGATGATGGTAAACTTCATTTGAGGGGCGGAACCGGACGAAGAGTGAGTGTAAAAGAGCTATTACACAGAGCTTGATGAATTATATGAATATGGGAAAATGTAGAGTTATTGGGCGCGGATTGTGCAATTGAGCCGGGTATCAACGTTGGAGAACTGTATGTAAGGGATTGAAAACATAAGGTGACGGTACTCTCTACATTTTATCGTCGAAGGGGGTTTGAGGCGTTTATCGAACTTTAGCGGATTTTCCGTTTTAATAAATCGCACACTTCGGTGCTTATTCAGTCAACCTAATGTCACATCCTGAGGGGACGTGGGCATATATAATTGCGTTTTCCTCTTGGTAGCCTACGCCTAGCGCAATAGCTCGGGATGAGGGTAAAAAAGGGTAGCGCTTGGGGAAAATAGGATGACGCGATTATCCGATTTAGGAATAATTGGACAGGCTCAAATACTATCGACTCGGAATTCATTGAAATCAACCAGTTTGGTCAATTAGATTAAATTAATGTTAAAGAAAATATACAAAAGGGTGGTAAATGAGCTTACATTGATTGTTGGAATGTGCGGGGCCTTCGCAAGTAGGCCGGAACGCTCGGTCAGGTACGCTTGGTTACAGTGGTGATGGCGCAGGTATAACTCGTCGATGTGACACGGTTTTTATGGATGGGTGTGTTTACCGCGAGCCGACGTTCTGATTTAGATAGCGATTTACAAGTACAAGACGCGATGATACAAATTGAATGTTAGCCAATTTTTCTCTTGAGACCTCCGAAAATTCTTATAAGTCTCGCGGAGACTACAATATCTTCCGAATCGAGACGATTTTTAAGTAGACTTTACAAAAACTCGTAGGGTATTGTCAAAATCCGAAATCTGGATTCGATGGATGCTGAACGCGGCGACCTTTGAACGTGCAATGTCAGGAAGAAAAAGAAAGAGATAGTTAATTTCTCAAATCTTGTTTCGTTCTATGAACTCATAAGAGGTCGATTTGTGATTGTTGTGCATGAGAATATTTTTCGTTTTTGTTTCAGTGAAATCGGTGTACCACTTTTCGGTGAAACTGTAAAATCGCCCCTTGACATGCCTCACCTCGTGAGATTTCTTTGAAAAAAATTCTACCAATAAAACAAATACCCTCTTAAGTGAACTTGACGAGCTACAAATGATCTAATATTGGAAAGATGAGCACCTTAAATTTATTACTTTTTATTATAAAGACTTACTATTGTATTTTTTTTTTTTTTGTAATAATAACAATTGTGTATTAATTATAATGAGAAATACTGTAAATTAAATAAAATTAATACAAAGTCCATTATGAAAGTAATGCGCATGATTTTATTGTTACGCGACTATCCATCACAGCGCGCTCGGACCGGTCGGAAAATGTGGTGGGGGATCTGCCCGTTCAAACGCGCCCGGTCTCATTTCGCTCCGAGCAGTGAGAGCGGAAGGACGTGTCTTTGCGTAAACGGTGTTTTGTGCGTTTGTAACACGGCGTGGTGGAGGGTTCGCTTGAACAGCGGTACGCTATCAAGTTTTGCGTGCGGCTTGGAAAGAATGCTACCGAAACATTCCAGATGCTTCAAGAGACCTTTAGGGACTACTGCATTTCAAGATCACAATCCGGGAGGTGGCACAAGGCGTTCAAGGAAGGCTGGGAGGAGGTCGTTTGCGAACCCCATGCTGGACGCCCAACACGGCCAGATCCGACGAAAACGTGACGCGCGTGCACCAAGTTTAGCGTTCTAACCGTCGAATGAGCATCCAGCAAATAGCTAACACCCTAAAGTTGTTCACATTTGTTGTACATGGGATGCCCCCAGCCACACGGCCTTCGTCGTAACCAACTTCCTGGACCGGAGCAGCACCCCAGTGGTCCCTCAGCCCCTTACAGTCCCGATTTAGCTCCCTGAGACTTTTTTCTGTTCCCCCGACTGAAGAGAGAGAGAGAGGTGAAAGGAAAGCGGTGGGAGACCGTGGAAAAACTCCAAACGCATGTTACAACGTTCTTAAAAGGCATTCCTGTGGAGGAGTTTCAGGCGTGGCAGACACGTCTCCGCAAGTGCATTGATGCAGGAGGGGACTATTTCGAAGAATTTTAAGCATCTGTACCGATAAGATCAATAAATCTATTTCCCCAGAAAATGCGCATTACTTTCATAATGTATCCTGTATATACGCTCACCTTTCCAAGGTTAGATCGTTCGTAGCTCGTTCCCTTGGAAATTACAGATAAACAACGATTATTGAGGTCAATACTGAGATATCCTGATTTTTAGGGGCATCTTCGGATGCACGAGAAAAAAATACGCAGAATAAAAAAACCATCTTCCTACGACCGTTTTTAACTGAGATATCGAAATAGTTAACTAAGCCGGTCGAGGGGTGCCATGGCGGGAGAGGCCCCCGGTCGCACCGACCGCACAACCTCTATTTTTCCAAGTGTGATGCGAGGTCGATCCTCCTATTGTTCACATAAGCGAGGTCGCAGTATACAGGATGGATCAATAACTATTAGCACCTTGGATATTTTCGAAACTATAAAGGTCAGAGAAATATTTGCTGCAATGAAATTGCACAGTACGAAAGGGGCCATCCGATAGCGATAAATGTTTTTTTGCAGGTGGAGGTACTTCGGACATTTGAAGGTCAACTCCATTTTTTTTAATGGATCGGTATGTTTTTTTTCTGTATCATGAAAGAGGAGCTTAAAACGAGTTCAACGACCTATAAAATAAGGTCATTGAAGGTCATAGAAAGTACAGAAAGGCGATAGTACTTACAATGACTCTACAAAGAGTCATTGTGTGGCAAAGTAAAGAGTTGATGTTAACCAAGATTGCGAAGCAGCCTTGACAAGCATTACGCCTCGCGGAAGCCATTATTGAACAAACTTCTTCGTATGCCACCTTGTTAACGTTTGAACGTTGACATATGTTTTTAACATTCGGTGACCCTACTTTGTGTATCAATACAATGTAAGCCTTGAAATTAGTCTCAAGCATGGCGCAGTTTTCCTTATAGATGACGAGTTGTTGGATAAATAAAAACACGATCTGTCAAGCCGGCAATGCACGTTGGTCGAGCCTCAGCCAATGCGAGCGTACGCAAATTGATGCAAGCAAGCGCTACCATGGCGCCAGTAATGGCTAACCCAAACAAATAGGCTATCGATACGTTGGTATTTGCCTTCGCTCGGCTACCTTGGGCCAACATGTATTGCCGGCTTTCGATTAAAACGAAGATATGAAACACCAAAGTTTTTGATGTGACGGGTCTGCTCTGGAGTGCTGGATGACTTGGCTTAATTTTTGAGTGTTTGAGCATGTCCTTTAACTTTATTACACAAAAAGCAGTTGGTTCTTACGTACGGAGCTCGTGCAAATAATTCCTGCAAATATATTCCTTTACTATCTTCTTCTGACCTTAATGAATTAAGAGTAGGCGCATGATCTGACAAATAACAAAGAATTAATGTACGCGCGTATACAAATGGGCCCAAAGTGCGAACAACCCCACTCGGATAGGTCCCTTGTCTAACAATTGTTTACAGATAAAATCAAAAGATGGAATCTGGACTCTCGTACGCGTCTCCGTAGTGCTAATATTTTTTAAAAACTATGAAAACTACGCACTCTCCGTTTAACCATTATTCATGTCGATGTCTTTCGCCGTTTTTTGTGCTTTTGTCACGAGCTTCTACTTCATTTCTCAAGCTACATCTGTCACTATTCTTCCGTCATTGTTAATTATAACATGATGAATAAAGTTAAATTTATGAAGAAATGATTCTATCAAAGTCGTAATAACACACGATTCCACACATAATCCATAAAGAGTTTTCGCGACTTTGCTTAAAAACAGCGTGATGGAATGACTAGAATTTCGCAACATTGACGTCTGAACGATAGAGAAAGGATCTAATGTATATGTCCCGAATCATTTTGATTTTGAAAAAAAAAACGATCACAGGTGATCAATTTATCTCGGCAAACTGTAAGCAGAGAACATTGTAAAATGATCTCGTCGTTGGGTCAATAGCATGTCGAAGAAAACCTCGACCAAGCTCGGCATGTGCATGGTGAACATAACTTCATAATCTTTCGTACGGAGCTTTGTCATAGATGGTTAAACTTTTTAGGAAAAACAAAGCATTGCGCTCTGTAGACTTACTGACGCAAACATTGACGTTACTCTTCAGGTCTAAATATTGTTGGTCTTTCTGACACCTCCATCCAAAAATTTCAGATATGTCTCTCGTACTCATATATCGCTATGCCTTAAAACTACGGTCTCTCAGCCAGGTCTTGAAACGACGGTTATAGGGATAGACCGCTAACAAAGGAAACTTTTAGCTTGCATAATGACCGTCCCAATAGTCGCCATGCAAGTTAAAAGTATCGTATATAAAAATATTCTACATCCTTGTCCCCACAAACGGTACAAAGTATGAAAATAAGAAAAACACGCTTATTTTATGATTAATCTGACCATTTGAGTCCCGTTTTACCCGTTTTCAAAGTACGTAGTGTATCTCAACACGCTTTTCACAAACAAAGTTCGATTGCTTTAGTTTGACATCCGGTAATGCCACTTGCAATTTTTTTAAAGTGTCGATCATATCGGCACTTTCTTAAAAATAAAAAATAAAAAATAAAAGCCGATGTGGAAAAAGGGTTATTTGACTGTCTGTGGGTAATTAAAGGGACCATTATAATGTGACGCCCGTGAAAATTGCTGATTTTCATAACGTTTTTTCAAATAAATAAAATTGATAGTCGGTGTAATTTTCTTCTTTTTTTTTTTAATTAAATTCACCTTTATTAAAGGCTCTTTACAAACAATATTCTTATCTTCTTAAAATAAAACTTAAAGACGGTTTTTGCCCACTGCAAAATAAGGGCTCAAAAAATTGGTGCCTGATGGTGGACCTCCTCCTCTAAAATTTGGCTTAAACCAATTGTTAATTAATATGAAAAACTGTACCGGGGAATAGAGGAATTTTTTCGATAAAAATTAACTAAATCCCCGCCATTGTAATGTCAGGTGTTGAATCGGATTTCTTATTCCAATATTTTGTTGTTGTCAAAAATATTAAATTTTAAAGATAAACCAAAAGCTTCAATATACCGCTTTAAGGCATGGCGTGCAGAATGACGTTGCGAAATTTCAGACAGATAGCTCGAAAACTTACGAAAGAGTCCGCCGTTTGAAAAAAGTCATTTCAAGAAAATCACGTTTAAAGTTTCGTCCACGAGATTTTAATATGGAATGTGAACTTACCATCAATCAGCGATAGCAGGTAAAGACCTATAAAGACCGGAGTGTTGCGCCGCAAATATAACACTATATTTGTTTATATTCATACTTTTAGAGACTGCAAAAAACTAATTTTTAGCCAATGTACACTAGGGTGGTATCTCAAACAGCAGAAGACGAAGTGGAAATAATATGCTTTACAATATAGCCCGATGCCAGTGACCGGCAGTGACCACACATCACAAGCAATTTTCTGCTCTAAAGATATGATCCTCACCATTACAATTTAAGGTTCAAAGCGCCCTCTTGTAAGACCATGGGTCTGTTCGTTTTAGCTACACTTTTCTACACTTCTTACACCTCCAGTGGACTTTCTATTACTGTATCTGGTCAAAGTGTAGAAAGTGTAGCTAGCGCGAACAAACCTCATGCTTAAAACACTGCATTTTGTAAACGAATGGCTAAGAAAAATTGCGAAATGTGGTGTGTAAGTAATTGTTGATTACATGATGAAATATGCATGTACGTTACACGCAGTATGTATCGTCGTGCATGATATACGGACACACTGCTACCGTGTCGTGGTGGCGACATCTAGCGGTAGGCAGTGACGCTGCTTGGGTAAATGCCGACAATCTTTAAATACGAACGGAGCGCTACTGCCTGAGAAAAACGGTGTCACATTTCTAAACGTGTCATTTTGTGTCCAGAGGTTATGCACGATACAATCGATAACCTTGCCAAAGAAATGGATTTTTGAAATATTTTACTTTAGATTCAAGTATTATCAATTATAATCAATGGTCGTTGGTATGGCGATGATGTTTGATTGATAAGCTCATTGCACTTACGTATGCTTTGGGTACAACAGAGACAAGAGGACAACGCCGAGGATGGTGGAATACGATCGCCGGGATCATCGAGTGTTCCGTACACCGGTAACGCCGGTGGATTACGACCTTATCCTCATCGCGATTACACGCTCCACTTTCGGCCAAGTTCAGGCGCCAACACTGCCTCAGACTCCAACAACGGTGTATTCTCGTCGATAAGCAACGGCTTCAATTCACTCGTCACAAATCTGTTTGGCTGATCATTCGTTATCGCGATGCGAATTAACACCACCTGGCACTTAGCGATAGTAATGATTGCATTAACGGCGGAACGGTATTTTTATTGCGAGTATCACCACGGTTAGTTCGGAGTTTTTGCATTCGAGGGAAATGCGAATCATCGTTGATTGACAAATCATTCTAACAGTAGACCAAGAGTTCAAACTATGCCACTGGCACTCGAGCGTTTTCTTGATCCCCTATGTGTCTCTATCGCTAGAGGCGTTGGCGTCCACTCGACGCCTCACCGCGGGCGTTACGAATGAGTAATAAGAGT
The DNA here is from genome assembly GCA_951751655.1 of Ophion costatus. Taxonomy (NCBI): domain Eukaryota; kingdom Metazoa; phylum Arthropoda; class Insecta; order Hymenoptera; family Ichneumonidae; genus Ophion; species Ophion costatus. The sequence goes on from OX632364.1 coordinate 244,908, forward strand.
ATTGTAGAAACATCCGTTGAACTTTGAAAACATTTCGTGGAATTTTTATTATTTCAATGTGGCCAAATGTTTCGTGCAAATCTATTAAAATATTTAACCGGTATGATATATTAAATATTGTCTATACTGTGGAATATTTAGGGTATTTAATAAAAACAACAATTGGGAAAAATATTTTTATTTTATTTTCGCCCTGAGGTAGATACTATTCATATAATTTACATTAAGCCTATCAGATAAGATCGAGCAATGTTTCACATTTTCTTTTCTAATTGATTTTTTTGTTTCCTGCTTCGGCTGTGTCACGTACTGCTGCATATCTGCCCCCGGAAAGTAGGTGAGAATGTAAAAAATGACATTAGTTGCATGATAAGCGCACGGAAAAGTCTCTTGTAAATGTCGTCTAAAATATTGTCAAAAACATGCACGGAATGGCGATATTTTATGAAGAGAAAAAAAAACTAAGATTGCGTATACGTGCTAGCTCCCAAGTACCACGACGATTTTATTTATCGCGAAATATTATTATTATTGTTGTTATTATTTCATTATAGCTTCCATTTGTACAGAGTACTTCCCCTTATTATATTTCCGCCATATTCCACTTCACATCCCCGGTCGAGGATGTGTTTATTATATTGGGGGGAATATTATTATTTTTTAACTTTGTTATTTGCGTAATTCCGAACAACAAACGGACGTCACAGAGCGGTCCAAGAGGACCGAACCAACAAATTCACGCAGTAGGTCACGGTCTTACATACAGGCCTTGAAACGACGGTAGTGGGGGTAGGCCCGCTTACTGTCTAAGGCACTGCTGTCGCGGGATGTCCTTCTGGCCCCTCAACCGAAGTGGTCGCAAAGGTAAGATCGAGGGTTTCCCAAAAACGCCGAACGCGGCAAGTCCTATTTCGTAGCTTTTCCCCTATAAATTGAATTCATAAAAGTATGGGGAATAATTTTTGTATGAAACAAATGTTGAAACTCTCAACTCCCAAACATTCTTCATCTACTTACAGTGTCAGAAATGAATAAAGTCCATTTTTCATTATTCGCCATAAATATTACTCTACAATTGTTTTGATTGAACATCCCTATAGTAGAACCGGTGCGATGGTCTAGTGGTTAGCGTGCTTGCCACTAAACCTGCGGACCGCGAGGTCCCGCGCTCGAAACCTAGTCGCGTACATTTCGTCATGAAATGTTTTTCTTCAGCATTTCGCGGCGAAATAAAACTAGCTCCACGACTGGAGGGCGAATTGATGACTGTATTGGTATAGGTTTTCCGCAGTTGGGGAACGGGCGATATAAGGAGATGATCGATTTGTTTATTAAGATCGATTAATACAAGTTTCAAAATCAATATGAGGAGTATTGGACACAATTCGGGAATATATGACTCGAGCATCTTATGAGATACGGGTCAATGTACTCAGCCTTTAATAACCGCAATGGGCCTTAGTTTAATACATTTTTTCGATATACCAGCTGCGTGGCAAGTGTCAACAACGTCCGTTACATTCTTGTATGACTCCGGAGCTTCTTCCATTACTAATTTTGGTGATGCTACTCTTATCGATATTCCAAGCTGATTAAGCTTGTCAAGAACTTGCTCGTAGTCCAAGTTGCGACGAGATTTCGCTCTTGACAACGCGCGACCCTGAAAAGCAAATGATTCATGTTTTCTGAAGCGAAAACTCGACCACACTACTCTTGAGTTGCATGAAGTTCGAAAAAAATATTTACAGCGCCGTGACAAGTCGATCCAAAAGTTTCCTGCATTCCCTGAGCCGTTCCAGTCAAGACGTAACTGCACGTCCCCATCGTACCACCTATCAGAACTGGCTGACCAGTCAACTGATAATCTACCGGTATCAAGGGATGATGTGGTGGGAATGCTCGCGTTGAACCCTGTACATGACAACAGATAAGTTCATTTATTAAGCTAATACTTTCGATAGATGCGAATCCACACACTGGAAGACTGAAGATCTTTAAAAAAAATATTTATCTTCTATTTATACGGTCGTTTTTCGCAGTTTAACCGACCGTAACCACAACTTTAGTGAGTGTACCAATCCCTACATAATACATACCTTTCTATGAACCAATAGCGTTTTCGGTTTTCCGTTCACTATATGTTCCTCGACTTTGGCAATATTATGAGACACGTCGTAAATCACGTGCATGTCGAGATCATCCGGTGATGCGTGAAATTGCTTAGCGAATGCCTGCGAACAATTGTTGATCCATTATTGCAAGCAAAGAAATTCTGACAACGTTTGAACAGAAGGACATTTTCATTCACCTGACGACATAGGAACGTCATGGAACTTCTATTGACCCAAGCGAAATTAGCAGCTGCCGCCATGGATTTCAAGTAATCCTGCCCCTCTTGAGAATGGATGTGAGCGCAAGCAAGTTGTCTGTCGTTGGTCTCAATATTGTCACGTTTCATTGCTTTCTCCATTTGCACGAGAGCGTCTAGAATTTGTGAAATTTTTGTTATAATTTACTCTGCAATTCCTACAGTAAAGTATACGACATTGCGTATATAGCTTTCTTTATTTAGACGGAGCGCGTTGTATGGGGAACTTTCCAACTAGTAGTGAAATACCCCATATTCTAAAAATAATCGGTCAGCCGAACTACTACTAGCTCTAAAACTCACCGGTTGCCACTTGATGACCGAAACCCCGACTACCCGAGTGAATCATCACACAGACTTGTCCTTTTTCTTCGATTCCCATCTTTGATGCCGCGAATTTATCGAATATCTCGTCGACCACTTGAATCTCTGCGTAATGATTTCCAGCTCCCAAAGTACCTAACTGCAAATAGAATAACATGTTCGTTGACGTTCTTACAAATATTGAAAATGGTAATTAAATTTTATTACACCATTCTGGACAAATCATATTATACTTTATCGAAGAATCCATCATCTTAGCACGGAGCGAAATAGATATTCCTAAATATTTTCAAAGTACCAGTTAAGGCGATATTTTAATACGCGTTTGATGTTTTTATTCAAAATACAAATGCTGAACATCCTCGGTGAGTTTGCACTTTTGAAATTCTCATCACATTACAAGTGTTTCGAATTTCCTTGAAACTCTTTGATACAACAGTATATACAAATTGTTAAACCACAACGCAAAACACGATCGGTTGGACAAATCTAAATATAATAGAAATATCTTATGCTTCCAAAATCTGATATAAATGTGAACATCTTATTGCACCATCTTTGCCCCAAACCATCGGTACTTCGGTAACAGAAAAACTGGAAAATTGGAATAAAGCAATATTTTCTGCACGCGTATGTCATGTAATGCATCATTCACTTTTCCGTAAGACGTAACAACACACTGACCAAGCTGCTACGAGTCCAACTATGAGTAGATATTTCTCCCCAACGATTGATGGTGTTGAAGTTTGCATCGTTGGAATGTAACGAAAACTGTTTTCCGTATTTTTATTGTCATGTCGAATATTAATTTTATATTCGTCTAAAGAGCACATTTCTACATACCTGAGGAAGACCCCGTTTTTTTGCCCTCATAGAAACTTTCGATGGATCCGCATTCAGCATTCTTCCATACTCTTCGCAATGTTCCTTGTCCTCTGCCCAGATATAACCTTCTCGCAATGACCAATCCATTCCCATTTCAAGAGCCTCTTCGAGGTCCCTCGCGTTCATTGGTATTATACCTTTCGACCCCACTCCCACGGGTATGTGATCAAATAAGCTTTGAGCTAGTTGTTCCTGACAAAGGAAAGACAAGTTTGCGGTAGATTTGATTCACGAATCGATATCATGAGATGTCTTCCACTAAGCATACCTTGACGGGTGCAACATCTTTTTCAAAAAGATTTGTACGCAGCAGACGAACGCCGCAGTTAATGTCAAAACCTACACCTCCGGGTGATACAATGGACTTAGGGTCGTTCATGTCAAAAGCAGCCATGTTTCCTGCAGACATTTTGTTGTACTATTTGATAAATCATATTGAAATGGTACAAATAATTAGAGTGAAATTACCAATAGCGAAACCATAGCCCGAGTGAATGTCGGGAAGTCCTACAGATCTGCCAACGATTCCAGGCAAAGCTGCAACATTAGCAATCTGTTTGACACCTGGCAAAAATCCTCCAATCTGGCCGGGTCGACAGGAATTCCTCAACTCCTCCAGCATCAGACGTTCCAGGACTTTGTTGACGTAAAACACACCCTCGACCTTAAGACGTTACATAGTTGATCGTATCTCAACCGATAGCGTAATATATAAAGAACTCCAGCTGCTGGCTTTTGAAATGACACTGAACCTTCATATTCGGTTGGAAACCCTTCTTTATGCGCCAACTGTAATCATTGATCTTCTCAAGGTACCCGAGTTCCTCGTTGTATTGCCGAACAACCATTTTTCTGGAAAATAAATCGTTACATTGACTCAAGAATAGTGTGACAGTAATACAAGCATTGGCGATCAATTTCAATATGATGATAAATGGCAACTATTAGAACATGTGAGTGTGTCTAGTATCTGAATGTACAACCAAACGCGTGTGCAATGCTCAGTCACTTTTTTTATACCTTCCTGTCGAGATAAATAAATTTGAGTTACCATAATTATGGTACATAATTATGGTATATATATATTCAGAAAGTGACACAATATTCAGTATTGTTCTACTTGATATGACTCAGACAGTATTTAAACGCGTACCTTGTATTTTGAATTTATCTTTGAAGAATTAAACGCTAGCTTTATTGAAGCCAAGCACCACTTCTACCAAACTACCGTGAGTGCGACAGAGATAGATGTTCCAATGATTTCAACAAGGAGACTAGAGAGACGGAGTCGACACTCCCTACTCGAACAGTTCTTTCAATCGGTCGCGGAGGTGTAGTGCTCAGCTTCGCCGCAGGCGTCGCTAGTGTTCTTGGGAACCGATAATATATAGTAATACAAAACTGCATAAGGTGAAACTGACCGTGTTGAGACCGTATCTGTCGCGTACACCAGCACAGCAGCTATATAAAACCTTCGCGAGCGAAATCTTTTTCAGCGAATTTAATTATTTATTTGCGACGGCAACGGCAAAGAAGGAGCAGGGAGTATTTCAAAATTTACTGTTAAATTACTCGTGTTGTACTTATTATATAATTATTATATCTGATGTGTTTATTATATAATACGCCCATGTGAATAAAACAACACGAGTTGTTTCATTAATATGTGCTATATTAATATTATTTATATTTTATTTATTATATATATATATACACACAACATTATTATAGAAATGGAAAGAATCCCCACTTGGGTGTATTATCGTTCAGGTGTGCGAGAGAGAACGCACCATGACTGTTCCAAGTGAGTACGAGAGAGAAACACGATCACCCCAGTTTTGTGATTGGTGCACATCGATACAGTCACGCTTCGGGTGGCTGAGGGGATAACTACACGATCGCCCAAAGAAATCGTGCCAAATCGTCCCATAAGACATGTGCTTCTATGTAATATATGTTCTTTGCTTTTACTCGTCGTGAGGCCATAGTCCGTAACGTATATATATATATTTTTCGGGAGATGATAGTCTACTTGCTGATTGCGTTTTCCAGTCATACTCGATGATTGTCGCTAGATTTTTCGCCCGGAGCTAAGCAACCTCATCCAGGAGAATTGTATGATATCAATTATATTTATTATCACATTTAGTATTATTTTTACTCGAACATTGATGTATATAACCTATCATTCATTGCAATAACATATTTTGCCCAATCTTCAAAGCTTCCTACCGGTGGCATAATACACATCTTTTTGATACTTGTCGTAAGATGGATTTCTTAAGACAATGTACTTCCAGTGGAGTATCTCTGTTACAAGAGCAATGAAACTCAAAACGTAACCGATTCCTAGAGCTATAAAAGCTCCATGAAGCTTGTGCAGGTTCACCAATGTTTGTACAGGCGGTGGCTTGAATTGTAGCTCCACAATCCTTGACCACTCGGTAACATCACTCAACCACTTAGTCACAAAGCCAGCTTCAACGACTCGCCGTATCTAAAAAATAGGCGATAAATATTTATCATGAATTTGCACATCCATGAAAACCAGAGATTATATTTTGAAAAATTATTTTGTTTAGCTCGTGATAACATTCATGGCTACTTGTGAGTCGTGCATGATGAAGAAAGTTTGAAATTCCCAACTGTGCAATCGAATAGTTATGGAAACGTACAGGAGGAATTGAAAACTGAGAGTGCTATTGTGCCCAATGAAAGTTTCTGAATAAGGTTAATGTACTCTATAAATCAGGACAGTAAAAATAATAATTCTTTTCCAAACACACCGGTATTCAGTTGTTTCTTCAGGATTGAGGAGTTTTTATAGATCGTTCTGATGCAAGAACACGGAATCCTCATTCCTGATGGAATAACTACAAACACAGGTGTTGATTCAGTTCAACCTTATTGCAGCATTCCTTAGCCCTTTGTGTTGAATTTTTGGGAGACTTGAGCAACCTCTAATTATTTTTTGACCACTCGCAACGTCCGTAAAGTTTTTTTTTTCTTTGACGATAATTGCACGGTGAGAAAAAGGAAAAATGAAGCTCAAATTTATGCCAGTCTAATACACAGTACGTGTGTTTTGAAGCATGTACCTTCTTTGCAGGCAGTAACCTTCTTTCCGACTTTCAGCGTAAAGTGAACTGATCTTACAAGTAGAAAATCAAAAGCGTACATTCAAGGTGATTTAGTATTCGCTCAAATGGACTATGGACTGATCGGCTACATTAAGTTTTTTGTTAATCAATGCAAATCGGGATTTTGCAAGCTGACAAATGCCTCTTGAAAACGAATGACAATTAAAAGGACGTCTCTCGGCGGTGAAGAAACGGCCGTCATGAGTCTCGATAGTATAACTTCGAATGGTTGCATGCACCCAGAAATGCTATGTCTATTATCAGTGATAACTCGAAAACTTATCGATCGACTGAATTTTCGAATTTGCTCACAAAATTCCCTCTAGAAGCAAATCGTCCGTTCAATTACCGTTTTTTCATACAGAAAAATTTGCGACCGCAAGAAAACAACAAAGAAGTACAGTCCATGTTTCTGGCTTGTTCGATTCTTTTATTCTGTTTCAATCCTCGATACTATTGTTGGTATTTATTTCGAAGTGACACTTTAAGAGCTATAACGCTCTTAAAGTTGATACTTTAAAAAAGGTAACCGCTGTAAGGAACCCAAATTACTTACACCGGTATATTATTGTAAGGTTATATTTTTCTATAACCTTAAACACGACGAGGTTTGTGCCTACGAACTACGATTTGCGGACAGCATTGGTTTTCTGTGTTACCATTTGAAGAAAACTGCTGCAGAATCGCATCGAATGCTTGTAGAAGCTTACGGTGAACATGCTCTTGGTAAAACACAATGTTTCGAGTGGTTAAAAAAATTCAAAAGTGGCGATTTTGACGTGAGAAATGAAGAGCGTGGGAAACCACCGAAAAAGTTTGCAGACAATGAATTGCAAGCCTTATGGGATGAAGATGATACTCAAAGTCAACAAGAACTTGCGGATCAATTGAATGTGACGCAGAAAGCCGTCTCCATTAGTTTTTATCATTTTCAAACAACAGACGTGTGAGTAAAAAAAAAATTCCGGTTTCATACTTCTACACACGGTAAGCACGACTTTTCTCAATGCGGATGCAGAAGCCAGTAAAAAACGACTTTACAGTTTGCGGATCAAACCCTTTACCAGGCGATTGACTCGAGGTTTTAGTGGAGAATTTTTGTCCATTCCTAAGGACACTGGCATCTCTATGAGACATTCTTTCATAATATGCAAGTCTCTGTCAATAGATTCTGACACGTCGTCGCGTTTCATTGCATTTCGCGTACGAGTGTATTCGAGTTTCTGTCTTATTGCTCGAGCCTGTCGCAAAACGTAGATATTTTCGTAGTAGCAAAAAGTTCCATTGGCGACGCGAGCTATAGCCTCCTCCTCATTTGTCGTCAGTTCGAATTTCTCGCCTATCTTTCTGACATCTTCATCCGACGAGGATAAAAAGAGATCTCTCTGCTCATTGTTCCAGCCGCCGACGGCTGTTCGGCTCCTTGCTAGTTCTGCTATGGTGTCTATCGTCACCCTAAGGAAATGATATATCAATAAAGTCGTCGGCGGGCTCCGTACGATTTTCGTTACCGAGTTGTGGATCGCGAAAACAAATAGTGGATATTCCGAGTGTGAACGATCATAACCGGGGTAAAAAGGTTACATAGCGTCCACAAGGAAAGCGGTGGGAAATTGAGTTATTTTCATGCGAAAACCTGAAAGCAAACGATTTTGAAATTCATTGTTAATATGGAACGCGATTGTAAAAATGTGTAAATCTCGGAATTTACACTTTGTTGTTGATGGTGGTTCAACTCCACAAAAACCAATAAACCCGTCTCTCCGACGTTTTTTTAGTCGAGGATATGATATAACAGTACGCAAAAAGTCGAATACCGGGGATTTGCCTTTTCTCGTAACGTGGAGTTGTAAATATTTTGAAACTTTTGAATCTATCCGACATCGTACAGAATGTCGGCCTGTGCTGAAAAACACGAAAATTCGAAAAGTATCGCCGGTATCCGCGTACAAGGTACAGGAAGGGTATGGTAAGTAAAGGGCATATTTTTATTTTTTCGTAACATAAATCCTGGTGTTATTTTTTGAATTTTCGTGTTTTTCAACGGAATGTCAACTTGAGCTGAAAAACATGAAATATCGAAAAATAGGTAAGAACCAGTGGAGTAGGAAATATGCTAGAATGCCGAGTAGGTGATGCGACGTTAACAACTCGTAACTTACAATCCAAAAACTTGTCAATTATTTAGAAAGTTTGTGTTTCAATGATACTCACCTGCCTATAGGATTGGCCAAAGTAGCGGTCATGCTCGCTCTATACGTGACAGTGACAAGAATACTGTAGAACCACCACCATCCAATAAAAACTCTCACCGCCCAAGCAGAAGGTATTCTCGGTAAGGAAACCTGAAGTAACATGCTGCATGTGTACAGGACACTATTCCCAGATTTGGTAAAAAGTTCCAAGCTCTGGACTGATGTCTCTTTTTTTGACGGTGTTTTTTCTATCTTACGACGAAAATGTTGTATCGCCCGACACGTTACTTCTGCTTTGATTTCGTCCTCATCCGAACTTACATACTTTTGGTAAGTTAGAGCAAAAACATGTAAAGTGTAAGCCCCCAGAATAAGGGTGAATATGACGGCGATCCAAGTGTACACTCTGTTAAAAATATGAAACAATGTATTATTTTTTTTTCTAAGCGCACATACATTTTTTCTCAGTGATTTTTTTAATTTGTAGAAGCAACAAATAATTTTTGGACTGTGAGAGAACACCTGCCAATAAATGTGGCCACTACCAATGGCGTTACCGTGGTAGACAAATAAAGATTTTGCGTTAAAGCCATGTGAATTGTCAATACAATCTGTGAAGTTTTCAATCCTATCGTTTTCAAAGATGGTTAATGAGTCGGGTTAAAGGGAAGCATGATTTTATTATAAACCCCCGTTAGTTTTGAGAGTTGTGAATATTTTGATTTTCTCCCGAGTGATGGCAATCGTCTTTGGAAATCGTTTATCCGCAATCATCAGCTATCTCGCTGATACTCACATGTTACATTCTGTTTAACATCACTGGTCATTAAAGCGGCGTGACACGCTAAAAAAGTTCTCTCAAAAAAACCCAGCCCATCGGAATGGTATTAGGCTTGGCAAATCCATAATTTTAGGAACCAGAAGTTGTATAATGCTTTACTTTTTTAAAATATTCACCGATTTGCAGAAATAACAAAATCAAACTGCGATTCTGCACTTCGATGTGACAAATCTGTTTTCTCCTTGTTACGGCTGAAAAATGCACACCTGAACGGTACGATCAGAAGCTTCCAAGAATTGTCAGTCAGTGCTTCGGGTGTGAGGAACGTCAGACATTCCGTGTTATAGGGAATTGAAAGATCTAATAATCGATCGTGTCCAAGTGTGTAATACAGATCGCCTATGAGGAATGCAGCGTTTCCAGCTACGGCTTCTCCAAGTAGACCATCGAAGGTATCATTTTCTCCGCGGCTTCCCCAGCGCGTTAATTCAAGGCCAAAAGGCTCATAAAATTCCGCCACAAAATTCAACTTATTCTCCAATACTCTAATGAGCTCGAATTCTATTCCAAGTGCTCCCCCAGTTTGACCTTCGCACTCGCTACTTATTTTCTTATTCGTAAATCGCTGAAATACTTTTCCGGCTGCTCTGGTGACCGCTGGTATATGTTCAAATACCGCTATTTTCAGGACTGTTTTTTTTAAATCCCCTGTCTTCAGGCTAAAGTGGTCAGTTCCGTAACGAAATTTTCCTCGATGCCAAGTATCAAGGTAGCGCGTGGCAACAAATTTGTTTCCCCGTACGGGGTAATGAAGGGTATCAAGGTTGAACCATTCATAAGAAACTCGTTCCCCAGAACGATGCTTGACGATGTTGAAACGTCGAATAAACACGACATTTGTTATTCTATTCCAAATGCGCTTCATGCTTTTAATGAAGAGTCTCCAGTCGTGAATCAGCAAGAACAAACCACGAGTATTGATCAGTCTTCCACTAAACGTGAATATAAATGTATTGAAAACAAACTATTCCTCATGACGAAATCGTTAGCATGATGTGGAAAATTTATTGACACTAACATATTCCTAAATTTGTTTCATTTTTGAATAGCGGTGTCTCCGCGAAAAATGATCGTAAGTCAGTTATAAAAAAGGGCTTTGAAGCGTGGACCTTCGCGTTTTGAAATAATTGATCGAACACGTATCCTTCACGATAACCTTTTTTCATAATAATAATTTTTTTAAATCCTTTCATGGAATATCTTTTTTATTTTCTTCAACTTTGCAACCGTTCTGCTTTATAGAAAGCGGAGTAAAACATATTTTTAATAGTCCGTGAAGAAATATTTCTCAGCTCGGAAGACAAAAAGAATTATTCTAAAGTCACCTGATTCTTCAATTCTTTAGAGTAATTCTTTTTGTCTTCCGAGCTGAGAAATATTTCTCAAATTGATTCTTCAATTCTTTGAGAGAAATATGGCACATTTGCACTCTTGGAAAAGAAATTTGAGCATCGGGACTTTGCACGCAGTTTGACGGAACTTTCAATTCAAGGGGGAAAACGTGGATATTTTCATTGTTTCGTGTTGTAATCCAACGTAGCACAATGCTCTATGGAAAAACTTCCATTGTGTACGTAATTCTCAAAAACCTTCAACATGATGGATATTTTTTGTAATAAAATCAATAACTCAAGGGTGTTAAAAAGGAAACTTTTCTGCGGGTTCAAAGAAACGGTAAATGAATCATTCGGAAAAAAAGGACGTTTCAAACTTGTAAACTCTTTCTTGGAACTATTTTACTGTCATTTTTTCCGGTAGTACAGCCATTCGAAAATGAGTATTTCAGTGTCACATTTTTAAAACTGTCATTAAAAATTCTAGTTTAGTCGGTTGCTAGTGATATATTGAATCTAAAAATTCAAATTTTTTCTTTAGATTGTCCATTTTTTAAATTTCAATACTAGCGCAGACGCGGATATTCTTATTGTTAATACCATCACGATTTCTCGTTTTTTCACGTGTATTTTGGTGAAAAATCATTTCAAGGGCATGATATCATAGGTCGTTGGATTCGTCTGAATTTCAGCTACAACGTCTTAATAAAAAAAAAAAACATGTTCCCATTTGAAAAACCATTGATGACCTTGAGAACGTAAAAACTATGACCTTGACAAAAATGAAATTTTCACCACTGTATCACCCTTTCGATGTCAATCAAATTACCTCCTGAAATTTTCTTATCACTCTAAAGGCAACGGAGATATTTCGGGTGGTTACGTTAAATGGTCCACCCTGTATACCGAACGAAATATTTATCACCAATTTCTTGCAAAAACATATTTCGTCATTGCACAAGAATGATAACTCTAACCTATTCTCGATTATATTAATTATTGAGCATTACATATTAATGATCCTTTTTTTATATTACATCGAAGAAGTACATTGCATTCTGTAAAGGGAAACTTTTTAGACATACTTTTCGGCATATTCGAGAAATTGCGATACTTGAAGTCCATTCGTCATCAAGATAACATACGCATCGCAAGAGACATTTTTGCTCTGTCTGAGAATTATCTCGAGTCGGTTTTTCGGTGGCAGAAAGATCTCGTTTTCTTGAATGTCTATCTGTTTCCCCAAATTATTAACTCGATAAAATATTGCTATCAAAATCTGATTAACGGTGCGATCCTGTGGCACAGATTGTTCTTTCGTGTTTTTCTCATCTCACCACATATATAGGTATGACACCTGTTCTTCGTATACTAGGGAAGTGTATCAATCCTCGATAATAGGTGTCAACAGCAAACACCATACACTCACTCCGTTCTGATATTCCCTCGATAAGTATCTCGAGTAATTCTTCGAGCGGTTGCTGTTTGGTGCGTTCGCTTAATTCTGCATTTCGTAAACTGTAAGGCGGAAGAATTAAATTTCATAGTCTTGCAAGTTCCGACATATTGAACACTCACCGTCCTTCAGTCACGCATGCCATTTTCATAAACAGCAGGAACATCACTGTATACTCGATCATACTAAATTTTTTTAAACCGATCTCGGTACTTCCGGTAAGATCAATTTCGAGCGTCGTGAATAAGGATAAAATATTAACGTGTTTCCTTCCACAAAGAAAAACAAGTTCGTATATGAATATTATTTTATTTTTATTTGTTGCTGTGGTCCCGAGAACTTTTGTTGATTTCCAATTTCACTGGGTAAGGATATGGCGATATAACGAACATAAAAATATCGTAACATTTTGGCATTAATTCCGGTTAATTACTAAATACTAAAATGTACAGAAAAAATGATGAATGGGTGTTTGCAAAAAAGTATTACAACTTTATGGCAATGACGGGTTAACACTGAAATGCGGGCTTTGCAGTTAGTTAACGCAAAAAAAATGAATGTAGTATGTTATCCGCATTGTAACGATGTTTCGATCAGAATTCCAATACTTCTTTATAAAACAATAAAGCTGTGAAAACTCATATTCATATGAATAATATTTAGAATGTACTTGTCTTTAATAATGAAATCATAGATTAGCAACACATTTTGTAAAAGCCCAAATCCACAACAACAAAAAATTCGTCGTGTCTAATAAAGTCCTGCTTTTTTACCTTTTTCATTGGAAATTCCGGAAATTGTATAAAGAATTGCGAACTTGTTTTATATTTTTACAGGACGGTTCGATACCCTTAAGATTCACCGAAACGTCCCTTTCAATGCTTAAGAAAATCCTGAGTACCTTAATCAACTGTTTCGGCAACCAGCCTCCAACAATTTTCAAAAACAAACAGTAAGTTCTGAAAAATTCGTATATACGTTTAGAAATATTCACGCGTTTATATTATCTTGAAGGGTAAAAAACTCGATTTGTCATTAAACGATTCTTTCTCACCCAAGCAGTTAATATTCATATTCTTAATATCTTGCTGCTGGTACATTTTGTTTTAATTTCCAAAGTACTCGCAATTTACCCAGCACTTCACTTGCAGCTGGGAAGGAAGCGTAAATGAAAATATTACTCCCTTATAACACCATTAGAATCCTGCATTTCCTGAGCACGTTAGGTTGGTCACCATCTCAGCCGAACGGGAGTTGCAACAGATTATAAATAACAGTATCAATGAGTTGGAAGTAAATCTTGCTGGAATATTAAACACTCGTTTATACTCGAGAGTCCGTTAATCGTTCATGCAAATTGACTGTCGGGACGCTCGAAATACCGGGAATCTCTACGGAATACACTTCCGCAGCCTCGAAGGAATAGCGTGACTTTTGTACATAATAATTGATGGGATATGTGGATATAAATAGATAAACAGAAGGGCAAGAGGCTCACTGTGGAACAGTAGCGGAGCAGGCAATTCTGAGCTCTTGTGCACTAGTGTGCAAGTATGAATAGTCGCACTTGCGTGCAGCTATGGATGAGCGCGTGTGCACACAATTCCACCGTTGTTATCCGTACCGAAACTCGATTAATGTTACTCGGGATTGTGCATAAAGATAAATGAGAGCAGGAACCATTCTTTATTTATGCAACGCTCACGTCTGTCACAATTATTGGCTTTCACGTCATGGCAAAGAACTACTTCGCTGTTCTACAGTACTTTTTATCGGCTAACAATTTTAGCTAAACTATAGGTTTTAACTTTTAAAACGGTTATTTTTCATACTTTCACATCAGTACCTTGGGGGCAAGCACAATGAAGGTGACAGAATTAATACGCGATCTATCCGAGGGGCCTCTCGAGTCTTACAGAAAGCGAGCAAGCTTCGATTGGAAATCAATGAAATTGAATTTGTACGGCAAAGAATATTTGGATTATCAGGTATGTAAACTAAATCGAAAAAAAGAAACGATCTTTTGCGAATTCTTTGAAGTTGTAACAGGACATTTGTGTTTTCCCAGGACAAGCTTTTCGAGCTCGTGGAACTCTCGCCAGAATTTCAAAAACCTAATGTACCTCTGACATTGGACGAGACTCGAAGAAGATGCCTCTCTCAAATGCGGGTTTTAGCGAATAATGATCTTGCAGTGAGTAATCACGATAAACGCCGTTAAAGAGGTAAACATTTTTTGCGATGTATCAGAGGATATTTTTACATCTCTTGTTAAGATTCCTCAAGGCGGAGGGAGTTTCAATGTGATGTTTGCTTACGATGGGTCTTTGCCGATAGTTACCGGTCTTAGTTACGGTATGGTACCTGGCGTTGTAATGTCTCTCGGCTCCGAGCGGCACATCGAATACTTGGAGAAATTTATGTCGGGCGAGGTGAGTTCTGAAAAATGATACTGATAATTATATGTGCTCTCTCTTAATAAAGGGTCTTCTCACTTTAGACGCTAAAAAAGGCTATTTTCATTAACTTTTTTATAGGTTTATAATATAGAAATTCATATAAAAGGTGTTACACTTAATAAATACACTTTCAAAATACTTTTTTTTTAAATTTATTCAAATCACTAGTTATAGACGAAAATGGTAGTTAAAAAAATGTCCTAAAAAAATTGAAAGCCTGCGCTGTTGATGAAATCTCGGAGGCCGGTCATCCGAAATAATAAATCAAATGGTTTTAGATTCAGTATGTTAATGCCTATAGCGCATGGCAAACAATTGTCGAAAAAAAACACGTGCTTTTCATCATTTTTGGAAAAAAGAATAATAAATACACTAGCCACCACAATTGGAGGATCAGAAACAAATCTCGATGTTTTTCAGGTGATTTTCAGAAGGCTATAACTCGGAAAAAAATGTTTCATAGACGCTACAGCTCAAGAAGTTTTTTTTTTTCCATAATCTAATGCCACTTATTCGTAGAAAATAGAACTATTTGTAGTCGGTGTCTTTGTGCCCAAAGATGATAGGCTTGCAAGATTTGAGAACTTTACCTACCACCATGACATCGCTGAAGGCGGTTTTTCGCGCTCGGAGACTCCCCTAAAAAATAGTTCGAAAACCACTTTAAAATTGTTCTTTCAGCTATAAACGAATGCATCATATTTTTTTAAGTTCGAAGGATTTTTTTTAAGTCACAAAAAAACGATTTTTCGCAAATTTCACAGTCGTGTACTCCCTTAAACAATTCGCGATCGTCAAATTTCACCGCTCTTCTGTAGAGCGAGACTCCTGTGATCGTCATGGCTGGAAAATTCGGTCCTTGGAGAAATCTGCCGAAGATAAATCCCAGCAGAGAGAAAAAAGGCCGAGCACATTTGTCGAAACAGTAGAGTGAGTCTCGAGCGATCTCTGAGATTGCAAATAGTGCTCGAGCTTATTTGTTTAAATTTATTAAAAAATGATGGAAGGACGAGTCTCTGACAACCCCGTTTGCTAAAAATTTCAATCGTAGTGAATTTTTCACCGATAAAACTATAATATCTCACAAAAAAGTATCTGGAAGTCACGCATATCCATCAGCAGAGCACACTTGTGTAGTTGAGATGCTGAAAAACGTTTTTAATAATTATTTAAAAATAGTTGGAAGCCAGAACCATTTTCAAATACATCAAACAATACCAAAACTATAATATCTCTCACAAAAGCACCTGGAACTCACGCCTATCCATCAGCAGAGCACACCTGTATAGTTGAGAAGCTGATAAACATTTTTAATAATTATTTGATAATAGCTGGAAGCCAGAACTATTCTCAGATACACCAAACAATACCTAAACTATAATATCTCACACAAAAAGCACCCGAAACTCATGCCTATCCATCAGCAGAGCACACTTGCATAGTTGAGATGCTGATAAACATTTTTAATAACCATTTGAAATCAGCTGGAAGCCGGAACTATTCTCAGATACATAAAACAATACCAAAAGTATAATATCTCATAAAACGACACCTGGAACTCACGCCTATCCATCAGCAGAGCACACTTATGTAGTTGACATACTGATAAACATTTTTAATCATTTTTAGAAAATAGCTGGGAGCCAGAACTATCCTCAAATATACCAAACAATACCTAAACTATAATATCTCACACAACAAGCACCCCAAACTCACGCCTATCCATCAGCGTATTTCTGTACAAAGTTACACAAAAAAAATTCGTCACCTTTTTTGTTGTAAAATCACCAGAACTATTGCTAAAAACTATCAGGAACTATAGAACTCAGCCGCATGTACAAATAACTTCAGGTAATTCATGGTTTTCTGAAAAATCATCTGCTACGCGATGTTAGCAGATAATAATTAATCATGTTTTACCGTATTCTAAATTAGTACAGAGGATGTTTTGCCCTGACGGAAACATCTCATGGCTCAAACGTGAAAGGGATGAAAACAACGGCGACTTACGACTCCAAAACTCAGACGTTTATACTCAATACACCAGATTTCGAAGCAGCCAAATTTTGGGTCGGTTGTCTCGGTGAGTGTTTCACGTTTCACGAGCAAACATCGCGAGTTGTCCTCGTCCACTTTCGATGAAGTTTGGCATGTTTGTACAGATTATCAAAATAGTCGACACGCATTTTTTGTTATCAGCGGATTCAAGTGCTGAAATCCACCCCTGAAAATAGGGGTGCTTTTCATTTTTCAGCGATAGCATTTTAACGAAAAGAGATACGAAAACATTTCAAATTACAATAATGTTTTATTTTTCGAGTACTATGCATTAGAGATGAGAATGGTGTTTATTGGTTGTTGGTTATTGGAATTGTTGTTTATTGAAAAAAATGCAATTTTTTCGAAGCGCATCTTCGGAAAATTTCATCTCAATGGGGTGTAAGTGTGCACATGTGTAGAGGATGCACAAGTAGCGGATAAATGTTTTTTTGTTTTTCCGATGTCTCGAAATTTGGAACCCAAATAAGATCGTGAGAAATATATTCTAGGAAAAATTGCAACACACGCTATCGTGTTTGCTCAATTAATAACACCGGATGGAGTAAATCACGGTTTGAACGTTTTCATCGTTCAAGTTCGAGATCCGAAGACAATGCTACCAATGGAACGTGTCTCGGTGGGTGACATAGGCGAAAAGATCGGCCTCAATGGCATTGATAACGGTTTTCTTATGTTTCACGATTATCGTATACCACGTGAGAACCTACTTGACAAAATGGGCGATGTAACCGAAAATGGAAAATATATTTCTACTGTAAAAGATCCTAGCAGGAGATTCGGTAAGACATCTAATAAAAAAAATCGATTTCATGGCCAACCAACTTTTACGCGGGGCGCGCACTGGTGACTTTTGTCACCGTGACTGTCGCTACGTCTATGAACCCGGTGAAATATGACGGTGACGCGAATTCAAGTGCGCGCACCGCCATAAGGGTCTACAGACGCGGCGACAGCGATGAAACAGTCACAGTGACAAAAATCACCAGTGCGCGCCCGCTCTTAACGCCAAATTACATTTTCAGAAGCCGCAAATTTCAAATAATTACTCTTCCGTAGGTGCATCTCTGGGTGCCCTGTCGTTGGGACGTGTCAATATTACCAACATAACTGCAAATTATTTGGCCGCTGCTGTCACAATAGCTCTACGTTACTGCTACGTGAGAAAACAGTTTGGCCCAATGGAAGGCGAAGAGCTTCCCGTAATCGCGTATCAAGCTTTGGTACATGGCCTTACCGAATCTCTCTCTCTCTCTCGCTCTCTTTTGTTGAAGAATAATATACTAGATGTTTTCGTCTTATATATTTTCAGAACGCAAGACTTTTACCATTGGTAGCTATGACATTTGCCATAAACATATTCTCGATCAAGTTTTTTAAACAATCACGAGCATTCCAGGCCAAAATGTTCGGTTCTGATGAAAAAGGTGAGCTTGCAGCTGAAGGTTTGGAGATTCACGCTCTCTCATGCGCGACTAAACCTCTGTGTTCCTGGATGGTGAGAGATGCTATGCAAGATTGCAGAGAAGCTTGCGGTGGTCATGGCTATCTGAAAGGTATAAAAGCAAATAAAGACCATTTCTTTTCAAATTAATTTTACATAATTGTATAAATATAGAAGTCACCATCATCTTCGATAATTTGCTTCTTGACACATTATTACCAGGTCACAATGCTGAGAATACATACATACCGTTATATTTACTTCCCATTACCGTCCCATTTATCTTGAGACATAGAAATAACTCAAGAACAGTGAAGCAAGTGAAAAGATTCCGAGAAGGTATCGACTAATTTTGAAACAGGAGTAAAATAACAACATACGTTTTCTATTTAGTTCACTTTTTCAAAGTAATATGAACTTTTTTTATGTGAAACGTCTTTCAGGTCGGTTAGTAAAGGAAACAGGCTAAAACCAGCGAAAGCATGTCGCCCTTGCGACGCTTGTAACTCTGTGCCTACGCAACGTACGGCGTTTGATTAGATATCGTTAGATATCGAATTTATTTATATTTTGTGAAAAAAAACGCCATCACGGGACTCGAACCCTGGATCTCTTTTTGACATTTCTTGTTGACATTGACTCTTGTTGACATTTCTCAGTGCATTCGAACTTTTGTGAAACCTTCAGTTGCCTCGTTAGCGAGAGAGCGATTGTTGCAAAGCTCTCTACGATGTGTCTATAGGAGGTAACTAATGCGTAGAATTGTATGATGGTCTTCTTTTTTTTGTATTGGAAACTTTTACTGCTCGTGTTAACTTGGATCTCGATTGCGGGCCGTTTTCGCTGAGGACGTGACCCAAGTATTCGACAGTGTTCTGGAGGAACAGGTGCAGCGTAAGACCAACGTACGATAGTCTTTGCGTTAGTCGGTGGAAGTGATGCTCGAGTTCCTTCAGGTCGCGATTGCACGACGGTGTAGATTTATTTCTGAAAAAGACTTGATGATTTGAAACTTTTTTGTCCCTTTCATCTGTTCAGTCTATAATTATTGATTACTTAGCGTAGTCACTTTTCTTACTTATCATAGTCGCTCGTCTGGGTGATTTGAGAAATGATCACGATGCCAACTGCACGTACGAAGGTGAGAATAACGTGCTGATACAGCAGACGAGCAATTGGTTGATGAGTCTCTGGTCGAAAATTGTCGAAAATCAAGCTGTACCCTCGCCGCTCCATTCAGCAGATTTTCTCGTAAATTCTAAGATCATTATTCAGCGAAGATCTACCGCAAGCACCATGAAGGAAGCGATAGAACCTCATAAACTGCATGAAGCTTTCGAGTGGCTGGTTTGTTACTATCTTAAAAAGACTTATGGACGTTTCGAAGAAATGCGGAAACAGGGGCAAGATGATTGGACAAGCAGAAATAACTCACAAATGTTCTTTGCAAGGACCTTGTCTCTTGTGTACGGAGAGGTAGGATTAATTATGTTTGAACGATATCTACGTCCCATGCTTCTGTTCCTGACTTTTGCAGGTGATTATGCATTTTTTCATGCAGCGAGCCGTTTTTAAAAGTTTCCTGGATGAACTGAGCAATCCTAAATGGAAAGTGGAGGAAAGGATTCTACTGTCCAAATTGTTGTCGCTGTTTGGCGCTTGGCTCCTCGAGAGGAGACTGGGCGATATTTATGCGGGTGGTTATGCCTCTAACGGGTCTCATTTTGATGAATTTTTGCGGTGCGGCATAATTGAACTTTCGAAGGACCTTATAAATGAAGCAATGGCTCTCGTCGACGTATTTTCGCCACCTGATTGCATACTACAATCCCCCCTTGGAATGGCAGATGGAAAAGTATGTAAAGAAAACTCTCGCCCGCGCGCGCGCGCACACAACCTTATTAAATCATTGAACTTTCCTGAATCTGTATAATTTTTTAGGTATATGAACATCTAGAAGCTTCAATACGAGGCGACGATGCGAATTTCGAACGCCCCACATGGTGGAGAGAAATAGTTCAATCGAAACTTTGAGCTTCTCATTGTTACAATCACAACGATTTTTTCTACAATTGTATTCTTTGTACTTGACTTTTTACACTCCGCATTCAGGACCACAGAACGTTTGGACTGGACGCGGTCGGTTTTGTCGTATTTTAACCTAAAAAATATTCGGGAGATGAAGGAATAAAACCGGGCTCGGGCAAACGTTATTTTTTAAATATTTTGCGATGGACGTCATCTGAACAAG
The DNA here is from genome assembly GCA_951751655.1 of Ophion costatus. Lineage (NCBI taxonomy): Eukaryota > Metazoa > Arthropoda > Insecta > Hymenoptera > Ichneumonidae > Ophion > Ophion costatus. The sequence goes on from OX632364.1 coordinate 265,663, forward strand.
GTCTTGTGCCAACTCTACACCATAGCCCATCACGCGATGGCCATCAATGGCTGCATCTCATCCGCACAATGACCGCACTCAGTTCTTGTTTCGTCGTACGCCAAGATGGACGTAGATGTAAACGCTGCCGCAGCGATTGATCTCGTAATACAGCAAAGCCAGAGCGTCGCCAGCCAATGGCCCAGGAGGAAGGGGTGTTGCAATATGGATAGGGAAAGTATGCATTGTAGGTACAGTCAAGAGCACATGAAGCATTACACTTGTAGTGCGAGTCTTATCTCTATGGCGATTGTAATAAGTACGGTACAAAGTCCAATGTGTAATGCACCACGAACTCTTGACTGTACAATGAATAAAACTTGTAAACAAAGCCATTATATTAATTAGAAAAGTAGAAGTATAGATTAATTTTTGAAAATTACAAGATTTTAATAGTAAAGCGAGACCCTTTTTCATTAAGTTATTGAAAACATAATCTTTGGGGTATTTTTGTAAATTTCTCGACGACTTTAATATGAAAGTCTTGTAAGTTTTCATTAAGGGAGACTTTGTCCTTGGAGTACCATATTTCAGGTGTTTACATTTTATTTTTTTTAAAGGAAACGTAAAGCTTTTTGAGTGCGGTTTTTTTCTTGCTTTTATTCATGATGAATCTGAAAAAAAAAACAAACATATTCTTAATCTGTATGAGTGCTGTGACCTTTGGTACCAGATCCAGCAAAAAAGCAGATTTGTCATCAGCGACCCCGAAAACTCCCGAGTACAAAGTTTTGAGCTGATTGTACGTAAGGAAAAATGTATGCTTCAAAGGGTTAAAGTTGCTGCGTCGCGACCGCGCTTCCCGAGCGTATTGCTTATAATTTCTATAACGCAACTAATTTTATGAGTATCATTAAATTGTTTTCACATACGTATTCAGAAAGGTCTATAGAATAATCAAATAAAATTGGAAAAAAAAACGATTTTTTCAAGTCTCTATTTCAAAACGACACTGCCTTAGAACATTAATTTCGTGCAATTTTATACCAGAAAACAATACTTCAGACAAGGCAGATATTTTTCATAAATTAATCACATTAGATAAAGAAGAGCAGACAACGTACAGCAAGTAAATGAAGAATCAAAAAAGATGTTTCCGTCGATGCAAAGTGTATTATATTCATTCGCCATTTGTTTACGCAAATAAATATGGATTTTTTTACTTACGTAAGACGTTTATCAGTTTGCAAGTCCATACAAGATCTCTTATCAAGTTTGTCTCTTATAATTCGTTATTTTTCCTGAGAGTGCCTAGCCTCACACAAAGATGCTTAGCATTTTTTTAAACTCATTTTAATAAGGAATATCGATGACTTTTTCAATATTACGCTGCATTTTCTCATCGATTGTTTTAAACATTCAATCTCTATTGTTTATTATCTATCATTAAGTCTCTATTGTTTCATATATAATGAAGCCCTCGAAAAACATTGCTGTTTTTCACAGCATTGTCTACGGAGCTTTAAATTGCTCAAAATGCCGCGGAGGAAGCCGACCCGTGACCCGATGAGCAAAATGGCAAAACAAGTGAAGCATTCGCGGGTCGAATAAGAGAAAACTATCGATTTCGTTACATCGGCCCTGTAGGGTCACCTAACAAGCCCAAAGAGAATATTGAAACCACGACTTTGAACATTTGCCTTGACGCAATGCTGAAAACCGAAGTCCTTACGTATCAAGTAAGTTTGAGCTGACACGACTATTAAAATATTTGAATATGCAGTAAAAACAAATGGGTTCGTCTACTTTCCTTCAAAAACTAAATGGGTGAAAAACAGATATATTACATTTCATATTGATATATTAAAACTACATATACACAACTAGTACACATAGGTTTATAAAAATTAATCAAGTTTTTCGAAGTTAGTATTACAGCTGTATGTCCCACCAACACATGTGTGGCACTTTTTCTTCGCTTCTGCTGTGATTCCACGAGGAACATTAGTGTAGTGTTGTGTCGTTAGTCTGATGGCCAATTTCCAACAGCGTAGAAACAATTTGAAGTTATCGTTAAATGCAACCAATTCTGAATCTTTTTCATTCAGTTTTATCTTAAAACTGAATCACATGTAACACTTTACCGAAGGCCGTACATTCGCGTCCATAAAATACATTCCTTCACTGTAGGAACAGCTTTAACGCGTCGGTCTGGATAGTCCAAAAAGTACAACCATCAAATTGCTTACTGCTGTCGAACGAAGTATTGTTTTTGGGTATGACCTTGGGTGAGAGAAAGATGCAATGCCAAGTTACTCGACTGAACGGTCGTAATTGACGATAAGTACCCTCCTGTTGTTCATATGACGTTTTGTTTTACTTGAACTTGAAGACACTTTTTTTACGTGCATCACCGGGAAGATGTCTCGCACCGAGAAGAAGACGAGCTTTGTCCTCTTCCTGCGGTGTCGTTTCCTCCTGAGGTCCGCGTGGTTTTATTTGTAATTTTTGTTTTATAGCTTGACTAAGTATTACCCGTCTCGAGTCGCTCTTCATCGCGAGAAGTAGGTCGAGCCACGTCCACGTTACATTGTGATACTCGAGGGTTGGTATGACAAGGGCAAAATCTCGCACATCTTCTAAATTCTTTTCCTTATTACCCTGAAGAATATAACAAAATACTTTTCATCACTTCTGAATTATAAATCTCTGAAATTGTTAGTACACGGAACATGAAGTTTGCGCTAAGGTACGGCCTTGTACGAAACTGGTGATTTGAAAATGAATTATTTTTCCATATGCTGAATCTCAGAAGCACAGTCATACAAATTATTTCGAAACTTTGGTTTTCAATACGTAACTTCACGAGGACTCACTGTCCAAGTGTCAATCAAATATTTTGTGTTCCAAACAAGTTGACATCTTCGATTCGCCTCAATTATCATAGTCTTGAGAAAAATAAGTAGAATTAGAAAGTCCGCTAGCTTGGAGGTAAAAGCACTTACCAATTTATGACAATCGTGTCTACAAGATCTTTATGTGCGTTATTTATTTAAAAAAAAAGCTTCGTCAGATCAAAAGACGGCTGCCTTTTATGGGGTTGAAGTCTACATCGTCGGGATGCAAAGGAAATGCTTTTCAATTTCTCATTTTCATTGTTGTCCACAATCATATATTGCAGATTTAGGTTGTAGATGGCTACATAAAATTTCTAGAAAATGATTGCGTAATTAAGGCTGAAATCTGACCAAAAAAAATCGCAATATAAAGAAGATGGTTTTTGTTGCGTCCCAACGATTCAAACTTCAACGACATTGTCTTTTTTATTCTGCTAAGCTAGTAAACATCTCGAAAAAGTTAAATAAATGGCTTTGAAGAATAATGCCCAAGAGCGTATGTGCCTCATTTTGCAACTACACAAGATAACGATGAAAATGTGTTTTTCATATTTCGAGGATTACTTGAGCCATTTGAGAAACTGGTCTCAATATAATTTAAGTGAATCCTTCAGACTCCTTTACGGTAGATAAAATTACGATTTTTCAAACTCATTCGACCACGTCCGTCCATTAACTGTGACGTCTATATGATATGAACCTGTATTTCGCGACACACGTGGTCAATAACATACAATGTCCTTCGCTGTAAGATCGCACCAAGGCAATAAAAAACTTCGGTTTGAGTAGTGAAAGTAAAAATAATTCATCGACTTTCACGTGATTACATCAACTTTCATACTGGTGCATCGTTTTTTACAGCGAGGGTATTTTTGAAAGGTTAAGGATAAATTTGGTAACCTTTGATGTAACAATCGTTCAGACTTTTGTATGCAAAACTTAAAGACTTCGTGTAGAAATTCTACATATGCAATAACGAGGGTGAATACAACTAGTGAGCTGGACATTCACAATCCGGTAAGCTGACAAGAATGTTCGATATTGGTTTTGAAAACTGTTAAATTGTTGTTTATATTGCAGCCAAGTATATACTTATGCATGTGAAAAACACTACGAACTTATTATTCGACCTTGACCATAAATCTTACCGGATGAGGGAAAATTGATCGAACTACCGGGTCAAAGATAATATCAATGTGACTCCCTTATTTACAAGGAATTTTTGTACTATGAACCTATAAATACCTTATACGAGACACGAACCGGTACTTCCGGTATTTTAATGTAAATAAATAGTTTATTCTTGTCAGCTCGTTCCTTCATTTTTTCTACGTCGTCTCGTCTTTCCATGGGCACGTAAAACGATGAGTCTCGCTGAGGTGCCGGAGGTTCCTCAATACCATCGGGATCCCGCTCGGGGAAACAAAATTTCAGCATTGTATTGAAGAATTTTTTCGTCAAACCTAGAAAAAAATGAACTCGACATAAATATTCTCGCCCATGGCATTACGTTAAAATGACGAAAGAGCATTGACCCTGGGTCTACAAAACTTTCCGATTCCGGAAGACAAAAAAGAATAAAAATATGCATTTAACAACCCCTTTAACGAACGTTTGAAACAAAAAGATGCAAAGCATCATCTTCTTCTTCGCAAAACGCATGCAACATTCGATAAAATAATTGAACAGCCGTGCATATCTGTATCCCCGCAGGACAAGTAATATTTTTGGGGAAAAATAGGGTATATGAAGTTTTCAAGGGAAAACGCGAACAAGGAAGATTTTCACCAACAAAGCTCATCTGTTTTGGGTATGATATCGTCTTGATATATTCACGTATTGAAGTTACGTGCAGCAATAACATGTAATAAGAGCAATAGTTAAAAAATTCGGATTCACCTATAGTCAAGGGTACGACATTAATTTCGAAGTGTTCTTTGACGGAGATACCAGCAACCGGTGCTTTCTCACGACAGAATACGCGCAGAGCTCTTTGCCTGTCGACTGGCATATTACTCTGAAGTTCCGTTGGCGTTAGTACTTCGGTATAAACTTGGTTCGGCAAAAGATTCGTCATTCTAACGTAACCGAGCTCGAGCAAATGTTCCACGGAGTCGTCGGTTTTGCTGGTTTTCGTGTATAAAAAGTTTGTAAGTATAAGATCGGCTATACCGAGTTGTCCATCGGCATCGGTCAATCGCCACTGAGCATGTTTGAAACAAATTTCTGCTGCCCTCGCGACCGCGGCTGGTTTGTCTCTGAGAGTGGCAGCAGCGATTGCGGGTGCTGTCGTTTCCTTGTAACAACTGAGCATAACGTCGAGCTCTTCAGCGCGCGCTCCGAGTTGTTCCTTACACTCGAAAACGCGCGCCTCGAGTCTTTCCATTTCCTCGAGCAATTCGGGACTTGATTCCTCGGCTAATGCTTTCTGCACTAGGTACGTTTCACGCTCGAGTCTTCGTAACTTCGATACCAAGCCTCTAACGGTATTCTGCAACTGTTGAATCGGTCTCTTCTGATCGTCCACCGAGTGCAGTTGCAACTGAAATCTCATTCTTTGAAGACGCTCGAGTGCTTCCTTCCTCCGTGGCTCAATGTAAAGCAAAAGATTGTTAACAACGTCGAGAATCATTGCGTACTGTAGCGAATTAGTGCATACATCGAGGTCGTGATGCATCAGAGTAAATGCGTCGGCAGCCAACAGGTCTTTCCTCTCCCATGGCGTAACTTCTTCCCGGGGAAGCGGTGGTACGTCATCGAGACAATCGGAATCGACCGATTGGCCGTAACCGACGTAAAAAAATTCACATTTGCAACGTGACACTATGCGTTGAAGTTGGTGCTGCAGACCTCCACCACCGCCGACTGTTTGACTTACGACCCCACCAACGCTTTGACCCGATCCAACGAGAGCCGGCACGTCCGGAAGTCCGGCGATTACAGTCGAATCCTTTTCCTAAACGATACAAAGTCCTAAACGCTCTTGTTACGTGAGGGGACGGGGAGGGAGTAAAAATGTTGGAAATTTGTCCTCGATACTTCGAGAATACGTTTCCTCGATAGTGCCAAATAATCTTCCACGATAAAAATGTTTGAAAAGGTTAGGTAATTATTCAACCACAATCGACACGATCGAAGTTGGCTTATACATGTTGTCGGTGTACAGCGTTGACGATTCGTCTCCAAACAAGTCCACCGACTCCCCACTAGATTCTGGAGGGTAACGAATATTGCAAAAAAAAACTACAACTCTGAACTCGAAATCAACACCCTTCAAGCGAATAACAACCCAAATATAATGGATCTTACCAGTTCTTGCACGGACTTGATTTAAATGCTGAGCTGGTCGGAGACCGCAAAACCATGAACAGTTAGTGTGAGAAAATTAAGTGCTAATTTAAAAATGATCAAGCGTTTCGTTTACGAAATACTGTGATGAGTCAGAGCGATACTTGCATCGCGATGCAAACATTTTCGCGGTCATGACATCCTCCTTCTATCTGACTTGAGGGGACCCGTATTATCACAAAACATAAACAGTTCGAGATGAAACGAGTTTTGAAGATAGTACTACGTAGAGGATTGCCTTATATCTATCTGAAAGAGTAGGAGTACGATATTTCAAAGCGTAGACCATAATATATATATATGTGTATACCTGAATATTATCCAGCGTGAGCCACATAATATTGTCGTCTATATTCTCTTCAATGTTAGCGCTAACAGTTGCATAATACTGCATGCACTCGAGTGAACCGACCCAAGTTGTCTTCGAAACGAGAGTTCTCTCGCGCCATACCGGCCGGTGAACTCGCTGCAAAATTTCTGCTTTCGCCGCCGAAAGAATCACGTATCCACGTGTTTCTATGCCTTTCAAGAGTACTTGGCTGTTGACCAGAACAACTGATGAAAGGGAATAAATCGAATTTACAGACGCTGACGGAGAGCAAAGGAACGATCATTCGTTTCTTCAAAAACTTCAGCTTACTTAACCAATTTTTATGAAGCACGTCATCCTGATGGCAAGCAACGAGACCTCGCAACTGCTGACCCCGAGTCTGAACCGAGAGATCATCGCTGAAAGCGACCGGTTTGTTCGCCGCTTCGGCGATCAATCTTTGCAACATATCAGCTGCTGCACCTTGATGCGTCAAGGCTTTTGTCGCTATCGACTGTGCAACCTGAGTCGTAGCTGATGAATTGACCGGTGCAGCCTCCACTGGTCTCGTGCGATTTTTCTGCGGTGTAACGGTGTTCTCTCGGTGGAAAGCTTTAAGTGCTGCGGTGGAAAGATTCTTCTTGAGCTGCTGGGTCTTGATGAACGAATCGAAAAGCGCGAAAGCCACGTCTCTGTTAGTTTTCGTCCAAGCACCCTTCAGATCGTGAACTACCAAACGATGGGTGGCCGTGTCAGCGCTAACCCCGGCGACGAGGGCCTCGCGACCGTAACTCACGCGCGTCACACTGAGACAGTAACATTTCTCGACGGGCTGTCGCAACGAGGCACTCTCCTCTTCCTCCTGAAGGGCGCTCTTTAGCCATATCTCGGCGTCACTGAGCTCGCAATTCATATAAACGACTGACCATTCGGCACGCGGTCGATGTATGAGACCATCGTCGATGGGATGTAGCGATAGATTGTGTTCGGAGCTGCAAACGACGCGTCCACCCGTGACCTCGAAGCCGCGCTGCATCGCGAACGACATCCAGTAGCTCACGTGAAAGCGATGGAAAGCGAGTGTGAGACGTACTTTGCGATAATGTCGGCTGAGCTGCTTCTTTCGCGGTCGTACGTTCCTGAACAGGGCACCCTTCCGCGTCGGTCGTGTCGCTCCGGAAAGAATAAATTTGAGATTCTCGAACCACCTGAGTGTGCTACCGTACAGAACGGCGGTCGGCGCACTCGTTACGTTTGGCGAACCTGTCTCGATAGGTTTCGTCTCGAGCGAGAGACTAACGTTGAGATTTTGCGATCTAAACGCACGGAACGAATCGTGTTCCTGATTGCTCGAATACTCGGGCAAACGATCCGGAGCGCACGGTATGGCTGCGTGATGATCACGAGGATCACCCAGGCATACCCAAGCCAGCTTGAGTGACGATCTGACGTTTGGCAAGTGCAACAAACGACAATCATCGTATTTACTCGCCGTTCTGACGTACACGTCGAGATCGCCCTTGATTATTATTCTCCCGAGAGTCCAATCGAGCTCGAGACTCGACCACGTGACTTCCATCTCTTCGGTGGTGTTGTAAGGATCCAGAGAGGCGTGAAACAGCACCGTCAACTGCTTCACGCACAATGTCAATCTTCCGTGGAGAGCCAGTCGCATTTTGTCCCAGAACGGTAAAGGCGGACTCGGGTCGCGCGACGGGTGTAGAATCTTCTCGAAGCTGAGATTGCACTGCGCTATGACGGGCTCCCAACATGGCCCGAAGGCATAACGGAATCTGTCGATGTCCCAATTGAGATCGTGGTAATACTTGAGGGAGGTCATGCCCCGCTCAACGACGATATCGTCCCACGGATAGCCAACCTCGATTCTTACGGTTCGTCGAGCACGAGAATGAGCCAGTGCTTCGGCACCGGCCAAACGGCCCCATATACTCAGACCCTCGACAAGCAGAAGAGGTTGTGGAAAATCGCGCAACTGTAACTTCCATTCGGCGCATTTGACGGATATTCCACGTACCCAAAGTGTACTGAACTCAAGACCGTCCTCCGGCCATGGGGTTTCGCTGTCCATCTCGACTAGAGCCTTCGTCGCTCTCTCGGTGCCGTGTATCGTCGGATCGGCAAGCGCGATTATCTCCAGATCCTGCATTGTCCAAGCGAAAAGACGCGTCCGACCGGGACCTGCTCGTTGCATCTGTCTCCATCGTTGAACATAAATCTCCGCATTTTTTTTGCTCAAGCTCGCGTAAAGCTCCTCCACCTTGCCCTGCGGTAGAAGCAAATGTGCGCGGCAAAGTTCTTGTACCTTGGCGTCAAGCATTGCTTGACGCTTCAACGATTCCTTGTACTCGTCCTCGAGAAGTTCGTAGTTGTCGCGCAAACGTACCTCGAAAGGATCGTCGCTCACCTCGAAGATCCATTCTTTTATCTGAAATTAAAAACAAAAAACGGTCGATACAAAACTTTTTCTTATTGAAAATCTCTGAGGTGCAGTGCCATTGAGGAATCCGCACAGGCTTTAAGTTTTGAACGTACGAATTTTTTTATTGCATATTTTTAGAAGCTAAGACGTTAACCGTTGTTTGCAAAAAAAAATGTTGCTACAAATCAACAATTAAAAGTATTAAAGCCCTAACAGACGATCGAATATGGTCCGATCGCACCACGGATTTGGTGGTGCGACCGGGCATTATTATTGTTATTATTGGTACGGTTGATTCGATGGCTCGCACATCGAACTTGGTGCGCTCCAGTGCACCGCTCGTCCGGGGAGGCAGCAGCGGACGGTTCGGCGCCTACGTCGTTGGAATATGGTTCGACAACCAATCAAATCCGTGGTTCGGCCGAACCATATTCGATCGTCTATCGAGAAGTTCGCTGGACGGTCGAGGGAGCTGTTCGCTCGTCTGGTGTGAAGAGCGCACCAAGTTTCTTAGGCGCCTTATGAGTAACGCGGTACTAATATTTGGACAAGCGTTTCAACTGCTCGTCGTACGAGGTTTTCCATGTATTTATTTTTGAGCTTGGAACGGGCTCTAACGTATGTGGATAATTTCACGATGACATACCTTTATTACGAGATCACTGGGCACCCGTTCGACCCTCGGTACACCGGAAGAGTGAATTTCCTTCAGCCATTTTCTAATGCTAAAAAGTTCGTTTTGTATCGCTTCGGTAAATTGATGCTCGTACGGAAAACAAGCCTTCGCCGACTCGATGTTGCACGCCCATGTGTCGTTCCAGTCAAGCTCGAAACCCTCGTTGTTTTGCCTCTCGACTCTTACCGCTTCGCTGCCGCGCAGCCGTACCAGCTCGAAGCCCTCGATCGTTATTATTTCCGTCATATCGAGAATCATTCGTAAAAAGTTAAGTGTCCATTCACCGTTCGAACAGTGCAATTGATCCGCCGACAGTTCGAGGTAATGCTGCGGCGAGATGTCTATCGTAAGTGCTATACCGCCCGTTGCCAAAAGATTGAGGGATCGTTGCGTTCTCGATACTTTCGTTTCGCCAGCCTCGGCACTTCCAAAACTCGAACGAAAGTCCGAAGATTCGCGCCAAAGGTGCAACAAACGAAGATGAAGACTCGGACTCCAGCTTGTGCTCGTGCCGTCGAGACTCACGTTTATTGCTTCCGCCGTTATGGCACCTTTGCATTTTCTAATTGCGAGAAAAGGTTGTTTCAGCGAGTGCGCGTGCTCGCAAATTATTGGCTCGTTCTTGGTCAACGTTGTAGCGCATACACCCTCGGAAACGCCAACGAATCGTTTCGAGCTGTGCTCCAGTGTCGCAGAGTCCACTCTCAACATCACGGACACTGAGAAAACCACGACGTGAAAAATGAAACGACTTTTTCACAAAAATGAATAAATAAAACGATAAAGAGTTCGGAGAGCACGACTCACATTCATTCTCGCCTATAAAGAACAAATTGCAATTGGAAACTTTGAGGTTCAACTGTAGAGCGTCTACGTTTCGTTTCTCCTTTGAAATGTCTCCAGCAGATGGTACTCGTTTGTGCTCGTTGTAGTATCTGCGAAGTATTCATTTTTCGTTCCAAACCTATATTGTATTTCTTCAATTGCGACGTATTGCGAAAAATCGTGACGAAGGAATACAGCCAATTTCTTACTTGAAGCCTTGCTGAAGAAATCTTGCAAATTCCAAGCTCCACTCAGTTCTCAAGACATCGAGAACAATTCCGACTGCGTTAGGGCCAGTTGTCGCTACGAGAACACCGATGGAGAGAGGATTTCCCCAATTATGAGCCGCCTCGAGAATACCCGGCTCCTTCTCACTAAGAGCACATCGCAACGAACCAATCATTATTTTCGTGTTCCACTGATGTTTCACAGCCGAATTATCTGCAAACAAATCCAGTGTCGATAACCTTCGCGAAAAGCCATAATCGCCTTTTTAATTACACTTCAAACGAGAAAATCGACTTATTTTCATTCAACAACCGATTCCTTTCGATAACCGATGAAAATTATGCTGAGCAACTTTTCTTCCAACGAGGTAAAACCCAGAAATCATATATAAGTTGATCGCAATTCGTGAAACTTATACACGGAGAAAATCGGGGTCTCGAAGTTTAGAATTGATACTATGCGTCTGAAAAATATCATTAAATATCAAAAAGTATTGAATGGAAGATAAAAATTGTAATTATGGTATCGTAATAATGAAGAAATTTAAATTTTAACCTACGATATGGCACGTAAATTGATTTTTTGTAGTATTCAAAAAATATATTGCCCACGTGATTGGAACAATTAGTTTCCAGTATTCTACAAAAAGTACGGTATAAAGAGTCACGTTTTACCAATAACTTCGTAATATTTTTCGCTATACGCCGTGGATTTATGCTATGCGTATAGTGAAATCTATACATACACGAAGATTCGTGCTATCCGTACAGTAAAATCCATATGCACGCATTTACTATACAGCATATAGGACTCGCGCCTATGCGAGAATAGTTTCAAATGTAATATGCACGCATCATTTTTACTATACGGTGTGAGAATCATGTTTACACTTTTACAACAACAAGTCTTAGAATTCCGAACTGGCAGTGAACTGCTATACTTTTCTAGCACTGAATATTAAAATTCTTGCAACCAGTGTTAAAATTTGAGGCCGTATTTTTCTCCGTGTATAGATAAAAAGAACTTACAAGGAACATCACTTAAGTGTCCGCCGTCGATTTTGTTGAACCTCGTATACATGATAATGCATTGAAAACTATTGAACACGTATTTTTTTTATCCGCGAAAAAAATACGAATAAATCACGATCGATTGACGTGATCGTTTTCCACTTATTTAACTCCTAGATCGTCACCTGCGAGTCTGTCAAGCGAAAGGCGGACATGAGCAACGCTGCAACAAGCATCCGGGACATCGGGAAGCCGGACGATCAGCGAACCATCGTGCAATTCCGTCGTAGCTTGGATCTCGGGCCAGGGAAATTTCGCTGTAGAGGCTATGTGGACATCGGGCGTTGGAATATCTTGGCCAGCATTTGAAATGATCGTTTCCCAATCACGGGGATCGTAGGTCATGTGGAGACTGTGCAGTTGGCTCTCGACGCGTATAACGTCACCGTTCATCTGAAAAAACGCGCGTCGTAAATATGCCGCCGTTGGATCCGTAAAACGTGTACAGTTATGTCGAATTTATCGTACTTTTGATTCGACGGACAAGGATCTCAGAGATAAAACAGGATGCTTGCCACGGACGGTAAGTCCTTCGAGATTAACAGCTAGATGAACGTGAGGTCCTTCAGGCTGAAAAGTAGCGTCGATCTCGAGATTCTTCATCATGCTTTCGAGCCCGACGATCGTTCCTTCCTCCCGTCCGGCTATTACTGACGAACTGCCCATCTTCAACGTGAGGTTCTGCAAGGATATTGGGAAATAGGATAATCCTCAAAGGCTTCATTTTCAATTGTTTAGAGAGTGTTGTGAGCGATCGATGGAAAACCAAGTGTACGGCAAAATGGGGAACTTTAATACGCGAGGGGTCTCTTACCTTAGGCAAAATCGGGGCTAACCTAGCCAATAAATCACCGGTTGGTTGGCTCTGCGGTGCAGGATCGTAACGCTGTACTGTCCCGGGTTTGAACGATTTTCTGTCCCTGAGGAACTGAAGGAGACCAGCTCCTCCAGAACCGTCTGTTTGTGTCACTCCGATATACAATTTCTATAAATCAAAGCCCGGCTTTTGATTCGTCCGGCTAAATACCGTTTTGAGGGACAGAAGATCCGCTTCACCCTATCTTTCAATTCTTACGAGGGCAAGCAACATCAATCCCGTCGCCTACTGCATTCGAATATTTATGAAACGTTTCTCGTATCTCGGCGAGGGAATAAAATGGAAAGAAAAACAAAAGTTTTAAGCGAATGTGTGAAATACCGCGAGCGTCGGTCTACCTCCACTGTCAGCTCGCCCTGTGCCTTCAGCGTTGCTTCAATCGTCCCGGCGAAGCTCAATTGCGAAAGACAAGCGTCAGATGCGTGTCGCAATAATTTCATCGCGCCTCCCGTCACCGCCGCAGACGCCAAAAGCGTTCGAGCTCCGTGAACGACACTCCCATCGAGACTAAGACTCTCCGCACTTCCGTTGGCCAACCAGCCATTGCCCAAAGCCAAAAGACTCAAATTCTCCACGTGTACAGCCATGAACTGTCAACATTTTTTTTCATACAATTATTAAGGATCATTTATCCCGACCATTCATCTAAGACCGAGAGACAACTCGTACTTGCTCTTATCCGCAATTGAACATTTCCAAGGCCAAGGCATAAGGCCTCTCGCTTGTGCCTTGTGCGCAAGAGAAAATTTGGATGTAGCTACTTTCGGACAGACATTAGTGTTACGTTAGAAAAAAAAAGCTTAGGCGGACGTAACCTTGATGGATGTAGTGTCTAAAACTTAGTCGGATGTGGTGCATAAAAATCATGACTCTTGTCCCGAACAATTTTAACTTTAAACAACGCATAAATATCGATTTGTGGTTTTTGTCGAATTCTCTAAGCAGTTTTCATAACATTTCAAAAACAAGCTCCGAAATTTCAAGTTGACACAGGAAGGCCTCGATTTTTCCAATGTAATTAAGTAATTCATATAAACAATCGATGACATCGAGTCGCATATTAATTAAATCTTCGACAATAAGTATTGTAATACGTTGACAGCAAGATCATTGCCGATCCTAGTAATATCAGTGTTCATCCATTTATAGGAGTGATTGCGGAATCCTGTTTTAAAACGAATACTCGTATTATTCTTCTAGCCTCTGACAAATAGTCTACCGATTATTCTACTGCTCTGATGAGAAAGAAATTGTATGTTGCAAAGTTACTGGCTGTAGCGTTAAATTAGTATAGATATGCTAGATCATATTGTGACTTTCAATGACGTTGAGAAAAGGGAAATCTACATTTCGTGGCGTACTGGTATTGTTGCTAAAATGGCATGCTCATATTTCATGGTTGTAAGGTTGGGTGTAACAAATCTGTGATTTCGGTAGGATCGAAATTTCAATAATTGGCATCAAAATTTGGGCTAACGTTCCGGAAACCACCCCCGCTCTCCCGATCGAGCTGAAATTTTGCTCAAACCATCGTTTTAATATCTTAAGACAAACCCTAAAAGGGTTTATCGGATCAATGAAAGACAATTTTATTATAAGCCAATTTATTCGTATCCGAGTGCACCGTCGTATCGATAAATAAAAATGTAAAATGCCAAGGTCGTATTTGCGGGGACGCTTCCACCAGAACTCAAGGCACAGTATGGAAGATATATCGCGTGGAAATATTGTGATATCGTAACATCGTAAAAAAATATCGTCGTACGTTGAAAAGAATTATATATTTATTACGTGCTCAGAAGAAGCTCGTTTCAAAACACATCTCCCAAAAAACACACGAGTTATCAGATTTGAAAATAGAGCAAGTTCCGAAGCAGCTGACTGGATCAATAAGTTCGATGCAAATCACGATACTACAGTAGATACATTTCGGCATTGTATCAATGGATAAGAGGAGATTGCGGCGAATTTTTTTGAATTCCTTAACTCTCTGCGACAAAATGGTGCAGCTATAAGTTTAGCGATAGCGGTAGACGAAAAAGTATCAGTTAAGATCTTTCAAGAAGTAATACTGTGGCGCACGTCGTAAATTTAGTTGTTCGAAACTACGGATCATTGGGTGGTGACGGTGGGCGAGGCCCTTAAGTTATACAATACCTGAACGAACGTAATGACGATTGTGGGAATTTTTCTGTTCCTGAAATCGTAAGACTTTGTCGAGTCTACAGTTTTGCCGCGAGGACCAACCGGAACGTCCTTGTTGATTCTTACGTCGTGCATGACGACTTCGAGGAGTTTCGGCACCTCGCTACTGAACAAACTACTGCGAAGAGTTATCTTCTCCACTTGCTGTTGAAGAACGTGATATTTTTTTAGAAGACGCGTCGACAGTGCGCAGTTTGAGTGCCCTTCGCTACTCACAATGGTGAAGCCATTTTTGGAAACGATAACGTCGTGCAATATGAAATAGGGTAGCGATATATGCCCTACTCTCAGATGGATCCTGTAACGTCTTTTCACTAGCCATGCCATTCCTCTCGGCATGATCCTGCGATCGAAGTAGCATCATTTACAACAACTGTCAAATTCTGAAGTAACGAAAATATTTCGAAGAATTCTTACCATGTGAAGCTGCAATAGACAAATAGGCAAATCATGCATATTGTTACCAAGCCCGTCATCTCCGACGGCGCTCAATCGGGACGTCTGTAACCGATTAGTATCTTAGTTTATATTTCATATACGCGTGTATATTCGAATCTTTCCTAAGATTCACAAACTAACCTAAAAATATGTTTTTATCGTAGCGCAATTGTTGTTCTGTCGGAAAATAGTGATTACGTGATGCAGCATTGGTCACCGACACGCTTATTCTGGCGCTTGAACAAATGTTCCTATAAGTTTCTCCTTTCTTTGTGAATAAATAACATTTTATATAATACTACGCGGCGGTATAAAAGTGGGAAAAAAAAAACGGTTGTACATTCGTGTATTTGAAGTAAGACTCCCCGTGACGTTAAACCGAGCTGAAAGGGGCACAACCATACCAAGCAATTCCGTCGTGCTCAATTTAATACCAATCGTTTATTCCTATTCTTTGTTATTCGCTGATTTCCGATTCAACCGAGTACTACATTGGACTTGCTTTTGATTTGAAAAGTCGTTTTCCGATTATTGAAGAATAACGAAAGAAAGCTTATAAAGACTCATTGGTGCTCGCACGGATTCGCGAAGCAAATATCGCGGCGTTACGATCCAAGTCTAATCAACTGGGTCACATCGTAGCCGTGGTCGCCGTTGACAGAAACAGCTGATTCTATTCGCGATCGTTGAATCAGCGATCTTGAGCGTTTTGAGCGACAACGAAGCTACAACGCGAGGAATCCCAACAATTTATGTAAAACGAAACGAGCAGTATTAAGTATTTCATTCGGAGAAATAAACACATGATAAGCAGTGCGCAATATCAATTTTTTAAAAATAAAAGAATACGACATTGACTTTGAATTCACAAAAGAAGAGTATCTCGTTTGACTTTCGGTGTAAGTGTAGACGACAAAGCGGAAGTGGCAAAGTTCATTAATTACGTCGCCATAACAGCGACTAGATCGCGAGAGAATTCTGGTCGTTTCGGCAGCGAAATTTCGTCGGTGAGCGGCGACAGGGAGAGTTGTACCCTCTCCCTAGCTCGAGTGTTCCTCGCAGTGCGCTTCGAAGACAACCCTATCCTCTCTATTCTCCCCCTTTCCCTTGCCTCTTAACCTTCTCACACCGAAGGACACTCGATAGATCTCTTTGAGGATCTAAAAACTTTGAAACCGACGAACATGGCTTATTGAAGAAAATGAAGGGTCTGCAGCAGGTAATTGTTTCTCCATACGGAGGAGACATAATCTCTATCGCGAACGTCAGCTTGGCAGTTATTGTTACAACTTGCTATGGACAAAAAAACGAGATACACTCAGTCGTCGACCAAGGGGGCTGTGCCTGGTGACTCCAAGAAAAATCTAGGTTCGTTTATCTCCCTTCGCCGTGCCATCGTTCTGTCCTAACTCGTCGTCAAACCCATGCGCTTTTTATTATTCTTCCAACAGATGTCGTCAATGGCGGTAAAGTCTTTCCGAAGACTTCGCGCAGACGAGAATCTTCGGCGACAGCTGGCTGCCCTAAGAATGAACAACAATCCAGGAAGTCAAATGTGCAGAAAGCGAGAAGTTTTGATAAGAGACCGAAACCTAAAGGACAATATCATGGCGGTGCAAAGGAGGATACCAAGGTCTGTTTGTTCGGGCCAAAGAAAGAATGACATATATATATATATATATATATATATTTATTTAATTACTCATATTTAAATATATAATATATAATATATATTTTCAAAGTATGCATAATATAAATATATATGCCTGTTACATTCCAAAGACCATTCGTCTTTGCTCGTGAAGCTTGTTTTAGAAAAGAAGCTACTTTTGACAACTGTCGGCAAAAACTATTAGCAACTGCAAAGATAAATATATGTTTTATTCCATTGTAATTCTTAATAGAAAATTATAATGATGATTAGGTAGAGGAGGAGGAAGAGGCGGCTGAGCTTGGCTCAGTGATGATCCCAGGAAGTAAGAAGCAGAATTTGAATCATCTGCTCAACTTTCATTATGCGCCTCGTGACGCAAGTACGAATTTGGGTGGCGGAAATTATGGAAGGCCTCACAGCATATCCTCCAATAACAATCGTTGGTTACCCCCGATTCAGCGTCACAAGTATAACAAAGAACAGTTTCTGCAGGCTAAGTATGATTGTTTGATCGTTCCTACCGATATTTCAAATTCTCAAAATACTTTATTTTGTCTAATTCACGTTTTTTTTAAATTCAATTTAGTTGTCAGTTTGTGGTCGATAACAATGGTGATTATGGCACGCACCTTGCCGATCCGGACACTCTCGTCGATTGGAAACTCATAGAACAGATTGTAAGAATGACGAGACGGGGAAAAAGCGAAAATAACTTTTTTTCCATCCCGTGAGACTGACATATGTCGCGTTTTTCGTAGCGTGTGAACAGCTCCGGGAACTTGTCGTGTCCAATTTGCTTGTGTCCACCGATCGCCGGTAAGATGACTCGTTGCGGTCACGTTTACTGCTGGCCGTGTATTCTCCATTACCTGGCACTTTCCAACAAGGCTTGGCGCAAATGTCCGATATGCTACGAGTCCGTGCACCAAGCCGATTTAAAATCGGTCGTCGAAGTGACGCAGAATCATCTGAACGTCGGTGATCACGTTAAGTTGCGCCTGATGCGTCGGGAGCGTGGTTCTTTAATCGCGATACCGGTATGCGAGACCGGAACGGCGGTACCGTCGACGTTTGTCTCAGTCTCTGAGGCCAATTCCCGCGATATTTACTCGAAACTGCTGCTCGCTAACGTTTTCGATATCATGGACATTATCGAGAGCGAACGAGCGCAGTTGGAGCTCGAGCTTGCGGAAGATCCACACTCGCCGGAGAACTGTTTCATCGAACAAGCACTCGCAGATCTATCCCTTCGAGAGAAACGAGTCGCCTGTATGGTAAGCTTTTGACGCAGCAACGTATGCATCCTCTGCTCATTCGTTTACCGAAGATTCCGCAATCCCATGATTATAGTACTCAAACTTGCACCATCCGGTTCAACCGTTTTGTCCTGAGTTTATAAATATTTAGTTAGTTACATGCGTAAAATAGTTATCACTTTTCTCCACCGATGTGTCTTGTTCTTCGAACGATACTGTATTAGGCGTACAACTTAGTTCGGTCCGTTTTCAAAAGATGGCTCTAGGTGCTATAAATGGTTGACGGGGATAGCTGATTTTTGCTGTATCAACATCTCTTAACCAAATTCGGTTTCGACGGTTTCAAAGTTGTGATTTAACGTTAAGGACAAAGAGCGTTCGGGTCAACCGAAAAAGTTTGAAGATGAAGAATTAGAGACATTACTCGATGAAGATTCGAGCGAGGGGCAATACTTCGAATGAACCATTTTTTGTATTTGTCTTGAAATTTTCGATTTTTTATTGGTCAAAAAAACCCGATAGCTTAGTTGTGCACCTAGTATTTTAGACAACTTATAAGCTATAACCTGGAGTGTGCTTTGTGTATATGCAAAGTTCCGCCGCGATCATCGGCCTGGTCCTTTGAACGTGGAAGAATAACAATCAAGGAAATTGGCAACGATTTACTTGTATACAGTAGAAGAAAATATCAGATAACGTTCTTAATTAATAAGAATATATCAAATAAAATCCACTTATTTAATTTCTGAAAAACTGTACGTAGGTAGATTACCGATATTAAATGTGACGTAAGCGGCAGAAAAGAATTACTCGCTCGTAAATAGTTTGTTCGACAAATACTTTCTGTGCACCAAAGACATGTTTTCTACCTAGGTAATATCTTCGATCAGCTTTGAAATAATTTGAGACCCTATCGAATTGTTTTAATAATGCTTGCAACTATATCTATTCGGAAGCCTTGCCGGATTAACCGACACAAATATTTGTTCAGAAGGATGCCCTGCAAGACGTTGAAGATGCTGTTGCAAGCGAACCTCCCCAAGCAATCGATCGACCCCGCGAAATGAAGTGTGAAACGGAACGGGATTCAGAGCACGACGCTAGTGCCAGCGCGATGCACTCAGAGGATGCGGCGGATACCTATAGAAACGAAAAGACTGCGAGCACCGAAACACCCGGGCCTCGTGCTTTGTCGAAATTCTTCTACTTTTATCAAGGTACGGCCATAGCGATTGATAATTATCGTTCCTCTTCGATACAAATGGCCCGCAAATGCCGCTAATGCAAATCGTTACAGCCGAAGACGGACAACATCTGTATCTACACGCGATGAATATCAAAATGCTGGAGCTTCAGTACGGAAATTTGGAAAATTGTCCACGCGCGATATCTGGTAAAATATTGGAAAAGGAAGCCGGTAGTTTTACGGAAGAATTACGACGACGAATGCGTTATCTCTATCACCTGCCGTTGACTTGCACGTTCGAAATAGCAGAGATCGAATTAGGCTATCCTGTTGTAAGCGATGATGTTCTCGGCCACTTTGCCGAACAGATTGAAAATCGCGAAAGACGACGTCGTAGACGCGAACGAGAAGAGAGAAAACGCGAAAAAAAGATCATAACGGAGGAGAACAAACGAATCGGAAAATTTACAACGCCCAAAGTTCATATAGAGTCTCACAAACATTTTCCCCAATGGCAACCCGAGTATCAGTCCTCCGGGTAAGTTCGTCACTAATGTCAAATAATTATTTTAAGGAAGTTCATCTGGTACCGAGTTAGTCAAAAGAAAAATGATTACGACTATCGCAGTCTGTTCAATAAGTTTGGCAACAACGTCCATGGTTCATCGTCGATCTCTTTTTCGACCATGGACGAAAATTCAATAAAGAAAGCGTTTTGCCGGAAAGGCAAATAAAATCAAATTTCTTCTCAATCAATCTCGAAATCAATTTTTTACGTGTTATTATTTCGTATCCGTTTTTTCATAACTACAATGATTTTATTTGCGATTAATTTATTTGATTTTATTCTTTAAGCCGATTTAGTCGTTACGTGTTCAGTCACTTCTGTATAATTTGCTGTGGAAGTGTAGTGCACATTGCATCGTTCGGAAAGTATTAGTGTTGATTTCAAAAAGCGCGCGGTTGCGACGTTGCCATCCTAATATGCGACTGGAGTAATATGGAGGTTAACCTCCAAAAAAATCAGCATTTTTCGAGACTAATTTATTCCGAAGTTCACAAGTATCTAATGGATTTTAGAAAGCTGTCCAAACGTTCTTTAGATATTTTTTATCCATTATAAAAGTTTATTTCGAAACTGTCAATGCTTGCAAACTTCACGTTTATAGACGGGAAAAACACGACAATCCATAAGAGACCATGTTAATTTAGAAAAACTTTATTTATTAATTGCTCACAAACAAGGTATCCGGAGAGTTTGAAATTTGAACGGGTGACTTTTTAGATACTCATAAGTGAACTGGATTTTTTTTTATCAATATCCGTTTGTTAATTCGATCATCGGATGAACTTCCTTAAGAAAGAGCTCGTCGTCGCAATAGCCGCTGTCCGTTCCAATTACAGTTTTATCCGTTGACAAATCGACGGATGATCGAATCGATTTTCAGTCGACGCGCGTGATCAAATAAATTTTCCGTACGATGGTGCTCCCTCCTCTCCGCGTCTCGTCTATGTTGGGGAGCGGCAAAAAAGAATTCCATATAGATATTATGCTTTTTGTGTACAGAATGAGTGTGGCATCTCCGTCAGAGTCGGTCGCTACGTCTAGCGTGGCGAGCAGTCCTTCTCGTGGCGGTTTCTTCGAGGATAGCAATTCAACGATGAGCCGTTGCAATTCGTCGCAAATGACGAGTACGATCGAGCAGCTCGGTCCTTCGTTCGCGCAGATGCTGCAGAACTCGAGCAGAATCGGAATAAGCCGCGACGGTGGGGACAGCGTTACTTGGCCATCGATTAATGGCCGAGAATCGGCGAAGAATCACTCGATCGCTTCAAACGCCGTTAGCACCGATCTCGACGAAGATAATTACGCGGCTGTACCATCTTATAATCAAAGTTTTTGCCATGATTTGGCCCAAACCTTAACTGGAACGGACTTGCCCGATGATACAGGTAAAATATACTCTGCATTGATTTCTCATTATAGTATACATTATCAGGGTTGCTGCGCATTATTGACTCAGAAATTCCCTGACTTTCAGGTTTTGCAGACTAGCCAGATTAGAGCCAAATCAAGAACACTTTCTTTTCGTAAAACATATATTTTTTGAGTCAGAGTCTTTGTAAACGTTACAAACTGTACGGGAAAATTATATACGTCAAAATGGCAATGACTGATTTTTGTGAAAAAAAAAACATTTTTAACCGACTCGAAGAAACAATGGAAATTCTCAAGTCGATCCTTCTATTGAAGAATTATGTTGAACTGGATAACATAATTTTTTTACGACCAAATATATGGAAATATGATATTCATTTTTTTTAACTGAAATTCGAAACATAATTTAAAGATAATAAAGTCAAAAAAACGACATTAAAAGCAAATACACAACCTGTTTCTTCATTATAAACAAAAGTTTGTACGCCGCAACTTTTTAACGTCTGGCGGCTTTGGCTCTGTATACTGAGTTGTCATTTAAAAAAAAATTCATTTCCATGGGCCATCGGAATTGCCCAATACGCGGTTTTGCCACAACTGTTCGGTTAAAGCAATGCGCAACCGCTTCCAATCGGTAAAAATCCTCTTGCCAATTTTTTTTCTCAGACCGATCGTATTTCGACCAAACGACGAAATGAGCGCCATGAGCGTTAGCTTTTAAAACTCCACGAAGTTTTTCTATTTTCCCAAGATAACCGTCATTTTTGACACACGTCCGGTCAGTAAATATCCTGTGGCTGTTTTTTTTTTCTCTAGATTGCTTACATTTCGAGCAAACGGAGATACATTCTGTTCGACGCGTTCCACAGTGCAAGGCGTTTCGTCAGTTTTTCAATACGTTGCCCGAGAAAAAACTGAAAATTAGCAAAATAACAAAATAAAAATCTAGCAATTTGAAGTTTTAAAAATATTTGCTTAAGCGAGTGACATTCAAAAACTAAAGAACCACTCGCTCTGTAAAGAGACTTGCCCGAAACGCAATCCGTGTGAAATATATTAAAGGCGAATAAAGACAAATATTCACTTCCCAAGATGATAGTCACTTCCGCAAAAATCCTTTATCGTAGATATCCATTTTTGACTAGATCGAACGCAAATATTTGCCGAAACAACACGATCGACGAATGTTTCCAAAGTTTTAGCTCACCTTGAGATCATCTGTTCCAGGAGAAATTCGCGAGGAATCCAATCCGTCAGGAAAAAGGAAGAAAAAGAAGAACAAATCAACTGTGCTTTTTGCAACGAGCATGTCGCGGGCTTCATAATGTATTCGGTCACTTCAAGATTTTCCCAAGAAAGAATCAATTTGCGGCGTGTTTTTTTTCTCCAACGAATTAGGAACATTCAATTGGAAAGTGTAGGGCAAAAAATGAATGTAGGAAAATCAATAAAGTTATATCCTGACACAAATCAATTGTAACGTGTTTTTGTTATTTGGTCGTGAAGGCCTCCGTACAATTTACCAAAATCAAACAATTATTTGCGGCCCGTAGTAGTCGACAACTGAAGTGAGGTTCGCACGAACTAAAACACCTTGAATGGATTGTTTTTTTTAGGTAAAAAAAAATTATCTTTTTATCATCCGTTTCATTTATTTTTCTTCAACTCGACGATGAGAAAGGCATCGGTTCGTGTGGTGAAGTATCTCTCTCCATATCCTCACAATTACCCACACGAAGCACGCTGCCTGTTTCATAGCCACGTTAAAATAAAAATGAACAAAAACGAATGAAGATTTTTGAAAAAAGCAATGAATCGAAGGTCTCTTGTATCCTCGCACCGACCTTTTGGTCGATTCGATTCATTGCTTTTTTCAAAAATCTTGATTCGTTTCAAATCTCGATCGTTTCATAAGGAACAACAAAAACGATTTAGTCGACCTCCTCGATAGTCGGTCCGGATGCTCCGCCGGGTCCGGGTGTTCCGGCTCCTGGGGCTCCACCGCCGGGTGCACCTGGCATACCACCGGGAAATCCGCCCGGAGCGCCACCGACGCCTTGGTACAGCTTCGTGACGATTGGATTGCAAATGGCCTCGAGTTCCTTCTGCTTGTGTTCGTATTCCTCCTTATCGGCGAGCTGGTTAGCATCGAGCCATTTGATGATGTCGTTGCATTTGTCGAGCACAACCTGCTTGTCGGAAGCGCTGATCTTGTCCTTGAGTTTTTCGTCCTCGACGGTGCTCTTCATGTTGAAGCAGTAAGACTCGAGGCCGTTCTTCGAGGAGATCGTCTCCTTCTGTTTCTCATCCTCGCTTCTGTATCTTTCAGCCTCGTTGACCATTCTCTCAATGTCCTCCTTGCTCAAGCGTCCCTTGTCGTTGGTAATGGTGATTTTGTTTTCCTTGCCCGTAGACTTGTCGACGGCGGACACGTTGAGAATACCGTTGGCGTCGATGTCAAAGGTGACCTCGATCTGCGGAACGCCTCGGGGCGCTGGCGGTATGCCGCTGAGCTCGAATTTTCCAAGGAGATTATTGTCCTTGGTCATGGCACGTTCGCCCTCGTAAACCTGAATGAGTACGCCGGGTTGGTTGTCGGCGTAAGTCGTGAAAGTTTGCGTTTGCTTGGTCGGAATGGTCGTGTTGCGCTTGATGAGGGCGGTCATGACACCACCGGCGGTCTCGATACCGAGAGACAGAGGTGTTACATCGAGAAGCAACAGATCCTGTACCTCCTCCGATTTGTCGCCGTGAAGTATGGCGGCCTGAACGGCAGCTCCGTAAGCTACGGCCTCGTCGGGATTTATGGATTTGTTCAACTCTTTGCCGTTGAAGAAGTCTTGAAGGAGCTTCTGAATTTTGGGGATACGGGTCGATCCACCGACGAGCACGATATCATGGATTTGCGCCTTGTCCATCTTGGCGTCCCGAAGAGATTTCTCGACGGGCTCGAGGGTGCCCCTGAACAAATCGGCGCAAAGCTCCTCGAAACGTGCCCTTGTGATCGACGTGTAGAAATCGATACCCTCGAAGAGAGAATCAATCTCGATACTGGCCTGGGTTGACGAGCTGAGAGTTCTCTTCGCGCGTTCGCAAGCCGTTCTCAAACGGCGGAGCGCCCGCTTGTTCGACGTCAGTTCCTTCTTGTATTTGCGCTTGAATTCTTGAACGAAATGGTTTACCATACGATTGTCGAAATCTTCACCACCGAGGTGAGTATCGCCGGCGGTCGATTTCACCTCGAAGATACCGTCTTCGATCGTGAGAATGGAAACGTCGAAAGTACCACCGCCAAGGTCGAAAATAAGTACGTTTCGTTCTCCGACGGCCTTCTTATCGAGACCGTAAGCTATTGCGGCCGCCGTCGGTTCGTTTATAATGCGCAATACGTTCAAGCCGGAGATGGTACCGGCGTCTTTGGTTGCCTGACGCTGCGAGTCGTTGAAGTAAGCTGGTACTGTGATGACGGCGTTCGTCACGTTCTGACCGAGATAAGCCTCGGCAGTTTCCTTCATCTTCACTAGAACCATTGAACTCACTTCTTCCGGGAAAAACGTCTTCGATTCTCCTTTGTACTGGACCTCGATCTTTGGCTTGCCACCGTCGTTCACTACGTTGAACGGCCAGTGCTTCATGTCAGCCTGGACGGTTGCGTCTTCGAAACGTCTGCCTATCAGTCTTTTTGCATCTGTCGAAGAAAATAATCAATCATTGAGAGATTTCTCATAGCTGATAAAAAGTTGCCGTTTAATGAAGTATCGCTCGACGATTGAGTGTTGAACAAAACAAATCTTACATTTTCATATGTTTATAAGCTAAATCGACGCCCACATTTTCCTCAACCTTCATCAAGCTTGGTTCTGTATGAAATTTATTCGAAATTAATGCCCATCTGTGACAACAACAAAAACGCCGACCCGCAACGCAACATTTCTCTTTTGCTAAGCTAATTTCATCTATTAAATCAAACTAACAAAATTAACTAAATATCAATTGGGGTTCGTTCCCAATAACCCAAAAGACAATATAACAGTTACTGCCACGCATTGGCATAGTCAGGAGGGGGTACGGGTGGACACGCCCACCCACCCTAGAAATCCTGGTGCTCAGCCCAGAAAAAAATCAACCCGAAATAATTCAATTAAAATAATAGATTCATTTTATCAGTTTCACCCATTTATAATGTTTAAATTATGTTTCGAATTTCAGTTGAAAAAAATAAATATCAATTCTATCGAATTTCCATATATTTCGTCTTAAAAAAATGATGTTATCCAGGTCAACATATTTCTCCAATAGAAGGATCGAGTTGAGAATTTCCTTTCAAAGTCCGTGTTCACTGCCATTTGAAAACTACGTGACCGATTTATTTCAAACTTGGTACACACTTTCTACATATAAAATACCTCCCCCCCCCCCCCCACCCCAAGTGGTAAGTTTGAGATTTTTTTTACATCGAGAGGGTTGTCCACCCCCAAAATGGCGGAATTTTTCGTGAAAAATAGCACTTTTCACTTTAAGTGACGATAAAAAATTTAGAAATGAAAAAAAAAAACAATTATCATAGACCGTTGGGAGGAGGATTCGATGATACTTTGACTAAATTTTAATGGCACTTAATTTCAGATAATTTCTCGCCGAGATACAGTGAACACTGCAAATCGTGTTTTTCCAAAGGCGTTCTTGGAAAAGCTTTGTCACCGGCTTGTTTATGGATCTTTTCGCGTACAAATTTCACGGAATGTTCTCGAAATGACACTTAACAATGTACAAGGTTTCAATGAGTCAACTCTATCCATATAGATGAAAAAAAATCGCAAGTTTTTTTTTTCACGCTGAAACCCCTACGCTCCCCTTAAATCAATGCCGGACATTTAGAAGAGGTACCGCCCCAACTATTTCAGCCTGCAATAGTACTCCCGATGAATGAGCCCAATGAAATTATTTGAAAAAACATCGACGACATCCCAAATCTAGCATCCGAAGGTAAAAAAATGGAAATAAAAAAGGTCGCGTAAAATCGCAATAGTTGATAAATAATAATCATAAAATATTCCAACTCGCCGAGCAAAAAGCGCCGCAATTAAAAGTGAATAATTTTCCGAGGTTAACCACGCGGCGGCCGTAATCGATGATAGAAAATGGAGGTCGAGGTAAATGTAGAAATAAAAATGGTGGACTTACCGAAGATGGTGTTGTTGGGATTCATGGCGACCTGATTCTTAGCAGCGTCTCCGATGAGACGCTCCGTATCGGTGAACGCGACATAGCTGGGTGTGGTCCTATTACCTTGGTCGTTTGCGATAATTTCGACCTTGCCATGCTGGAAAACTCCGACGCAAGAGTACGTCGTTCCAAGATCGATACCAACTGCGGGTGCCTTAGCCATTTTACTTCTGTGGAATTAACGAAATAAGCGAATGAAATTATTTTTATTATTTGTTCGATCGTAAATTTGACGTCGCACTTTTTAAACTGTAATGCGGTCGTTATAACGAGCTTGCGCTTATTTTCTCAAATAGCCCACGAAATAAAACCAAACCGTACCTCGTTTGTCTTTTCTTTTTCGAACTCGGTCGAGTTTAAAGGGCGGATGCGAAGATGCTTGTCGTGCAACGATTCGCAACGTGAGTGAGGTGGCGCAGCCTCGCCCGTAGATATTATTCAGCAGAAAGACGCTTCTGGAACATTCTTCCCGCCGCCGAAAGTCTGCTAACCAATCAGCAATGGGATTCTATTCGTTCCGTTCCGTCATTGGCTTGAACGATCCGTACTACGTTGAACACTCACGGAATCGATGAGACTTAGTCCGAATCGAATTTTTCTTTTATGAAGAATATAATACGTCCAATAAATAGTTTGAGAAATTAATTTAACCGGACAAATTATTTCACCATCAACATTGCACTATAATATTTTCGTTTCATATAAATCAGTTGCCATATGGACTCGTTACTTCCGCACCGGATGTCACTACGATGCGGAGCATGGAGCTCGAAAATTCTAGCCTAAATTCGAGAATCGACGAGAAGGTGGAGGTGGCGCAGAGCGAGCGAGCGAGAGTGAGGGAGGGAGACAGAGAGAGAAATGCCAACCAGGAAAGAGAGCGACAGAGTTCATTATTCGTTTCGTAATTGTATTATAGCACATGATAACGTAGGTTGATGCCTTTCATTGTTCTATTAAGACACGTCATTGTTCCTATGGCTTAGCAGGAATGACCGGTTTTCAAAAATGTTCTATCCATTTTGAGGTTACGACGATGGACTCCAGTACCGTTTAATAATGTCTTTGTTTTTCACCTCAATACTCTATCAAAAGGGAGCTTAGAATAATAATATCCAAAACAAACTTATCGTTTTGATTTCATAAAGTAGCAAGCGTATTCGTTTTTTTTTTTAATATGCGTCGGAGGCGTGCAAACGTTTATACTCAATTTGCACGCTACCGAAATATTCAATTTCCGTCCGTAATAGTGAATAATTTAATGGACTTCGTACACTAACTCTACATGTAAATGGTAAAAATCGAAGATATCATTGCCGGACATTTCAATATATACACAAAGGATCGAGCACATTTTGGCAAAAAGGTCACAAGGGAAGTGCGGAAGGAAGATAGATGAGCATTTTCGAACCAGGTGTACAGCGTCGAAGACAGCTGCGAGAATATAACCTTGAATGATTAAAACGCCAGTTCATTGCCGGCCGGTGGGGAAAATGTTTCACCAAAAAACGACACATGATGGTCGAGTTAGACGGTTGGGGAAAGAACGCGACTCGTCAATTTATCTGTATCGTAGATGGATGGTGCAGTTCGTATAGATGTTTAACGTATATTGTTGAAATCTCGATGAGAGCCGCTACTTTTTTCCAAAAACTTTCACTAATGGTTGTTTACGTAATCGGCAGCATTAAAAGATTAATGGTACCCCTAAATGTTACAATCTAGGTATCTGTTTAATTTTAATAAGGTGGACATTTTCGTTTCTTCAAAGAATCACATCCTAGGTAGCAAAATGTTATCCGTATCAGAAATACATGGCAAAACGGATATGAATAACTCTTTCGTTGTCCATAAAAATGCCGCTTAGTATTTTTAAATGTATCACTTATGTCCGCTTGGCAGTTAGCTTATTTGTGTCCGATAGTTAATGAATTATACGGCAACTTATAATGACGGTTTATAAACTATCAACGAAAGATCAACTTTTATCGGCTATCGGTATATAGAGTACAGTTATCAAGTCGGCATATGTGAAAGATATTGCCTTGAAGGCATAAAAGTTTGAAGATGCCACTGCCATGTAAAAACCACCCAATGGGCATCCGAATAAGGTATCAAATAAGTGTGTATCGAAAGGATATCTATTTATTAGCGATATATATATATTGCTGTCTACAGTTTTGTATGTATGCGCGCGCGCGCACACACACACACACACACACACGTACTAAATGTTATTATATTTATTCCATTAATAGTTTAGAATATTTAAAATAGGCTAATATCACCCATTTTCAATTATATATTAAATATTCTAGGCTATTAATAAGTTCATTACATCGCATGCATGATTACAGAAGAAAGGGCGCCTCTTATTGGCTATCGCTAGCTAACGATAGCGAAAGTTGTCGTTACGAGTTATGGCCCCTGCATACTGCGCGCGATTTGCGATGAGCGATATCCAATGGGAGCTCAGGTATTCCAGAAAACCCCTGGGAAAGTGAAGCTCCCATTGGATATCGCTGGTCGCTCATCGCGCGCAGTGTGCAGAGAGCGTTACAGAATAAGCCTCAAACTGGCCATACACGCTCGGTTATGCATGATGGTTTTGCCTGTGCAGTCATGGCCTTTGCAATATCCAATGGGAGCGTCACTCTCCCCGGGGGTTTCCGGAATAACTGAGCTCCGATTGGATATCGCTCGCCGCTCGTCGCTCATCGCGCGCAGTGTGCAGAGGCCATCAGGCTGACAGGTATGCGAGATAACTGTACTGCACGGTCTTACATACAGGTCTGACACTCGTCACAAAATCAAGCAGTGGGGGTAGTACGCTTATTGTAGCACTGGATTAGTTCGTAATCCCGTCACTACTCGTCTCTGCGATCTATCCGCCTACTGCGTTTTCTCAAACCTAACCTCAAAATCCCCGTGTCGGATATTGTGCTCTCATAAAAGAAGAAAAGATTTTTGAAAAATTGGCAAAAATGCCAAGACGGGGCGCGGTTCCTTATTGCAATACCGGCCGTGAAGCCGATAATGCAAAGGTGTCGTTTTTCCGGGTGCCTAATGACAATGTTTTGCGCGAGAAGTGGGAACACGCAATTCCAGGTGTCATAAAGTTGGAACGGTTTACTGCGTATTACAATGGTCTCCAATAAACTTAGCTACCGTATTTATATATTTAAGAATAAAGATAGTTGGATTTGAACACAAAATGCTACGGTAATACGACAAGAGATTTGCCACTGAGCCAAATTCGATATTTCGTTCAAATAACTCAAAATCGCTCATGTTTTTACACCCGCTTGCGGGCAGAGGGTTGGGGTCGGAGGTTTTGTAAAATAAGCATTTGCGTTTTTCCGCGTGTTATAATAGTCTACAATAATATTAAAAACGAGTAAAATACATTGAGGTGAGACAGAGATTGAAAAGCTAGCGCTGCCTCTATCTTACTTCCCCCCCACCCCATCGTCATCACGCCGGAGTTTAGATCGCAGCGATCACAGTGGGCAATATATGAACTACACGTCTGGCATCCATAAGCGAACTACCCAACGACGGGAGTTTCCAGCCTGTATGTAAGACCGTGGTCCAGACCTGTATGTAAGACCGTGCCTAGGATCGTACTCTGACTAACCTGATCTTACTTCTTGCGTGAGTCAACCTCACGCATCAAGTCTAGCAGTATCAAGTTTTGTCCAGCTGTATCTAATTTCGTTTCTTCTTTTTTTTACTCCTTGTGCTCTCTTTACTTTCGTGCGTCGTAAATTTAGTCTAAAGTTTGTCGATCCTTTTTAATTCACGAGCCTACGAGGGTAAAGTATCGAAGGGCACTTCTAGACCGTAACTTTATATACCAGCGAATACATACGCGACGTGAAATAGATGGTTAATCGCTGACTCGAACGATTCCAACCGATTCATACACACAAAACATCTGTTGAATTTTCGTTTCGAACGAGCGCTGGTGCTTTTCGGTTTCAGGTGTTTTTTTAGTCCAAATAAAATGAACAATAAACCTTCACATATGAATTATTCTGTATTGCGATTTATTCACGACGCGATGTTTTGTAGAAACTGTCACGTCTAGAGAACCCGTACACTTGACACATCCTCGATCACGTTCGCCCAATTATATATATGCTGACGATTGCGCCACGTACATCCCAAACAAGTCTCGAGATACAGCTTCGAGCTGTTTTGCATTTTTTCTTCCAATATTGGAACAAAAGCAAAAATATTGAAATTGAAAGCGAACAGTTGCTAAATAACTCCAATCACTAGGTGCAACTATTTACACTAAAAGTGTACAAACGATGACGTTTTTGTCAAACGGTAAAATGATGAGAGAGCAGTCGAAAGTTTGATTTCACACGCTGCTCGCATTTTTCTGGAAATTATCACAAGTATTGGTGTCGATAAGAACCGATTTACAAAAATCAAAACGTGTCGCAAATAGTAATTCTTCAGGTCACGATGAACATTTGTACATCAGTTGAACGAACATTTGCCCGAAAATTAAAAATTTCAATAACATTCGGAATGACATGAAATCCGAATTTTATGGTGGTTCCATGCTGTGCAACGAGTCATAATTTGTCACCATTCGTGTATCAAAAGTTTTGTCTCGATGCTCAAAAATTCGTATAATTGGATCGAACTCCTTTGAACAAATAAGAAACCGCGAAAACGAAAAAAATCACGTATCCAAACACAAGTGAAAAACGAGTTGGATAGGTCCATTTTGCATGTCCAGATGATGCTGCTTATCGATGTCCAGCATTTTTAGATCGTCATCGAACATAAACAGTATTCTTCTATAGCGGAAAAAAAAAGAGATCCGTTGTGATCTTCAATCCATAGTTTCGTTTTTGCTCACAGACATGAGAAGTAGCGTGGAAAATGATGCTGAAACGTCGTCGATTACGATGGAGAACAGTTACGAGCCGATGGAGACGGGCGAGCAGGTGCACTCGCTTGCCCAAGATTTGCACGTGGTCGTCGAGGCAGGAATTAGCGAGAATCTGGTAGCGACTGGCGTCATCGCAGCGCATTCCTACACCATGAATATGGAAGTTCCGTATCCCGAGAACAGCGGAGAATCCAGCGATCGAGGCACTAGTTCGCTCTCCTCGAATTCTCGCGTCGTCGAGGATACCGCAACTGCCGATTTGCCATTGAACGCAGCAATGTGTCTGAGCACGAACAACGATGCGAGTTACGCGAGCGAAGTAATTTGCGAGAATCCCGAAGTACCGATGGAGAATATCGACACGGTGGACAATATGTGCGAGTCCGCGATGGGGCATCAAAACTGTGCGGAAATGATGACCAGCGAGGTTGTTCCGCGAGTCTCTAGATCCGGCGACTCGTCCAGCCAGGCCCAGGAAGTGCCGAACGTTGGAACGGACGGTCGAAACGAGAACGGCGAGTGGTCGTCGGGTAAGATCGCGACAAAAGGCAACGATAACGACAATTGGGGAGTCTTCGCTCGTAGAACAGTGGCGAAAGAAGAGAGCGGCGCTACTACTCGTGTACCGACGACAGGAACGGTCGTTTGTCCCAATGCTGCCAAAAGAGCCGGCCCCTACATTCTCGGGCCTCTCATCGGCACTTCACCGGTCAAGAGCATCGTTCAGTGCTTAGCGAGAAAAGCTAACACCGACAAATTTTATACCATCAAAATCTTGACACTGAAAGATGACAACGAGTACGAGACTCAGGACGACAGACAGGGAAAAATGTTGCTGCATGCCGAATACTCCTTACTCAGCTTGTTACAGAACCAGGATGGCGTCGTACATCATCATGGATTTTTCAAAGCAAGTCTTCGTCCCATTTTCTCCCTCGCGTGCTTCTCTCATATCGGTCACGTTTTTAAGGGGCCTTTCTAAGTCGCGCCTCTAATCGAGGCAGCTGAATAAAATTTAAAAAAACATACGTTTTCTTTCAATTCCATGTTGGATGTCGGAATAGAATCTTTTCGCTTCGATTTACATATATGTTAATGAAAACAACGTTTTATCATCAGGAATAGGCGTACTTACACGTGCACGAGTTCAATGTACACATTGTTACGTCTCGTAGAATTGTCTGATCTGAAAAAAAAAAGCGAAGATTATTAAAATATGTAAACATTGTCGAGGCAAGGTTATTGCGTTGCTGCAATCGAGTCAACTGATCGATTCTGTGCATCTCTCGGCGAGTTTGAACATATCGGTTTAAAAAAAGGAATTTTTGGACGCATATATTTGTTTTCATACATTTGTTTTTTTTTTTTTTGCCAACACTGTGGCTGATCATTGTAGTGCATGCAATAACGACTTTCATTATAGGAAGCGAATGGAGAAAGAATTTCTAAAATCCGCTCATCATAGCAGTAATCGTGACCTTCAATTTCGTGAAATTTGTCTAATTTTACAAACGTAGAATGCAATGAAATTTCAGGACTGTGCATTCGAGGAGAAGAGTCTTCCTTCCGGTAGAATTTACACGGGAAGAACCAAGCGTCGTCTCTGTCTTGTACTCGATTGTCTGACTTCGCACGACTTCAATCCGCGCAACGACGAGCTCCTCAATCTCCAGCATCATGTCATCAGAGAGAAAAAATTGTCGGAAAAAGAGAGCCTTCTGATATTTACGGACACAGTGAGAATAGTTGCGTGTTTGCACACGAGAAACGTCGTTCACAGAGATCTGAAATTAGGAAATTTGGTGCTGAATCGTAAAAACAGGAAGGTGAGTTACGAGCACGAGAGCAATTGCCTTGATCCGTTTTTCGCATATATTTTCATTCGCTAATGGTCACCCTAGGGACAAATTATTGTTCATTTTTTATTATACGTAGAAATGACGAACGTTTTAATTTTTCCAAACCGACTTCGCATTATCCCCAATTGTTGTATAACTTCGAAAACCGCAACAATCGTAATGCAAGATAAAACACAGACAAATTTGTTGGATTATTAGTAAATCGTTTGTCAGCAGGTCAATCGAGTTATTTAATGCTTTAAATTAATTTTAGATCGAATTCATCAAAATCCTTAGGCTTGGTTTGAAGATAAAGCTTAATGGTGTTGAAGCTTGAATGGTTGGAATGCGCATAAAATGTTTTTTCGTCCTTTTATTCCTTCATCGTTACTGTCACGCAGATTTTTGTTGTTGTAGAATTACAACAAAATAGTCTTGGATTTCGTTGAAATCTTAGCGACCTTTCCTTCATTCGCAAAATTTATGGTAGCTTCCATTTGTACAGGGTCCTTCCCCTTATTACATTCTCCACCATATATTCCACTTCACATCCCTCCTTCATTCGCGATATATCCTACTCCAATGTTTTTTGTTCTACTCTACGCTTTTGTTTATTTTCCGCTAGGTGACAATAACAAATTTTTGCCTGGGGAAGCATTTGGCCAGCGAAAATGATCTATTGAAGGATCAACGCGGATCACCTGCTTACATTTCCCCGGATGTACTTTGCGGCAAACCGTATCTTGGCAAGCCCTCAGACATGTGGGCATTGGGGGTCGTACTGTTTACGATGCTGTACGGACAATTTCCATTCTACGACAGCAGTCCTACGCAACTGTTCAACAAAATTAAAGCCGCCAATTATCACATACCGAAGTACGCATTAGTGTTCTTATCCGCGTCCTTTTTTTATTTATTTTTTATGCGAAAAATGACGAAATCATGCGGCGCCGCGTTGCTTTTTCATGACCTCTTTCCAGTGATGGCAGAGTCTCCGATGGGACGACGAATCTCATACGAAATCTTTTGGTTCTACAACCCAGTCGCCGCTTAACGGCGGTTGAGGTGCTCGATTCGTTGTCCTCGATAATCGCGACTTTCAAAGTGCCGACAGTCATTGGCGAGGAGGAACAAGTCGTACCGGATATCAGCACCATCGGAGAAGAGACCACCGAGAAGAAAGTCGAAAGCACCGAGACCAGCGCACGACCTAAACCTCTGTCGGATTTCTACAAACAAATTGCACTGCAAGTGAGTTTCAGAAGAACAATGATCGTGCCGCTGTTTCGCATGTTTTGTTTCGTTAATCGTAACGAAACAAACTTAAGGGCTTACACCACTGTAAACGGCTAAAATAAAGCGATTTTTCGCGATTTTTTTTTTTGGTGGAAGGACAAGCGAGAGGATAATATTCAAGGATGTTATTAGTCATATCTTCGGGTGAATAAAAAAACATATGTGGCATAAAATTATAGAATATGGTGACGTTGGAGATATTCTCGCGAGGCATGTTGAGTTCGAGACCCTCTGCGGTACGCAGTGTAACTGGGGCAAATTTGAATTTGAAAAAAAATATAAAAAATTCGATTAATTTACACGGGTATAGCTAGTGGAATACGTAGGAAATTTTGGAAATATGAATTTTTGTTTGGGTTTTCAAACGGGGTATTCAAGTTAACAATAAATG
Source organism: Ophion costatus (assembly GCA_951751655.1). Taxonomy (NCBI): domain Eukaryota; kingdom Metazoa; phylum Arthropoda; class Insecta; order Hymenoptera; family Ichneumonidae; genus Ophion; species Ophion costatus. Next base: position 300,654 of record OX632364.1, read on the forward strand.
CGAGTCGCAGACGATCGTCGATTTCTTAAATCACTTTTTTCAACAACGATGCTATGCATTGAAACTCGAGCAAACAAAATCTATGAAAAAGTTGTCACTTTCACGAACGTACTGAATAATGAAGATCGATTTGAAAAAGTGAGATCGTCAACGAGCTTTAAATGTTTTTCATCGTATCACCTGTAAATTTGTTTGGGCTTTTATTTGTGCCGTGAATTTCACAATAGGACGATACCTTATGAGGTGTAGGTACAGTTGGATGAAGTTTTGCGGAATTGGGTGCAACAGTCAAGGTTGTAAGAGTATATTTCAATTGAAATGCAGAGACAAAAAATGTCATCATAACTAAACTTTGTCTCGGAGGACACAGAATCGTAGAATGTCGAACGGATTTTTCAGCTACTCGATAAACGATTAACTGCTGAACGAACAAGTAAGAGTCGATTGAACAAGCACGAGAGAAATTATGTTTTTAGGAACAAATGCAACAAATGTTGAATCAGCAGCCAAGTCCGTTGTTGTCGAGACCCAGGCCGTACGGACAGATTCCCGTGCATCACGTGGACGCCGAGCCGAGGATGCTCACACCCGCCGAGTTGGAGCGTTTCAAGCATCTAATACCCCGAGACACGCCGAGGCAACACGTTCAAAGTCCGGCACGACGCGAAAATCTTTCGCTCCGAGTACGGAGCAATCAGCGTTACAGAGGCACAGCGGTCAATCAGACTCAACAGTCAAGACCGAGTCAAATAGCTCCGGCGGTTGCCCCGTTTTATCCTCAGAGCGCGTCAAGCTTCGCCAACACATTGGACAACAATCCGGGCGGCAATTCGGCACAGTCGCACAATATCTTCCCTGCGAATTCGTTCGTCAATACGAGTAGGACGGGTCAATCATCGCTGGATACTATTTCGAACGCTCGTCGTGATTACTCGAGCCCAAGTAGCGCCAGAATGCGCAGCACTGCCGCGTCGATTGGTGCAAATTCCGGCGTACCGAGTATCCCTTCGAATTCCCCTGCTCGGACGTTCGATGGGGCTGCCGCCTTGGATCGTTTGTACACGAGATTGGGTCTTACGAACCCGGCAAATTTGCCACCTACCGTCTCTACTAGGAACGATCCAATTGCCGTATTGGCAGCACCACGGAACATGAGTAAGAATACTTTCGTTGTGACGGATAAGTGTATGGCTTGAGTGTTAAATATATATATATATATTACTAGCTTTGCAATGACAAACTCGTTATCATTTTCTGAGTTTATTTCATGAAAGACTATTCATTGATGTTGTAAGGCGATTGCCAACTTGACTATAGACTGCATGCATAACGAAACAGTTTGATTTGTATAGAAAGATTTTATACAATCGTTTTGATTTACGTTGACGGCATTGTTCACAGCTCCATTCACAAATGCTGCTTCCGATCAGGGGGCGTACATAAATTACGTAACGCAATTTAGGGGGGGGGGGGGGGGGGGTTCGGCCTGGCGTTACGGTCTACTTATGGGGAGGAGGGGGGGGGGGGTCGAGGTTTGCGTTACGCCACAATTTTAGAACTGCCAGAAATATCAACATTTCTGCATGTTCAAGGTTGAAAAAAAATTTCAACTCATCGTTCAGAATAGATTAAGTGCAAGTTCTTATTATTTTAAGAAATATAATGAAGATGAAAAACCGTCATATCGCCCGCGACTCGATACTTTGATGTTAGTATCAATATTCTAGAAAAACATAACTTTATATCAAGAAAAACAGAACGAAAATTTTGATCGTGATTTTCTCGAAACTACTTTTTTCGACCTTGTCTCAGCGAATATTCAAAAATTCATGAAGCGATTTTCAATATTTTTTTTTCTACATTTTTGTAATCGCAGTGACTAAGGTTGTACGTAGCCGATTTTTAAAGTGTTGATCATTACTATTTTTAAAGATTGCTCGAGTACAAAAAAGGTACCTTGGAGATAGAAAAAAAATGTCCGCACTGTCGGCATTTTGTAAAAAAAAAAAACAAAATAAAACACGGCTACGCAAAACGATAGCTACATTTGCATAGATATCGATAAATTGTTGACTTTTTATTTACACATAATCTTTCATAAAGATACCGATGGGACAATGAAGAGAATTTTTTTCCGTCGCCAAATAAGCGTTAATTTTTTTAAAAGTCATAAAAATTGGTATAAAACTAGATGAATATATTCTACATAAAATGAGTATAAACCCGGCCGCCTCGCCGAACGCTCGACTCGACCGGGCACTCAGACCATAGGCTAAGAGTCACGCGTCAAATATTGATAATTACGTTTTCGTGAAATAACGCTGGTCAGTAAACAGTAGCGATGTAGTTTCGATTCGACATCACAATTATACAAATACGCACGAACATGCGCTTGACCGCTTTTTTTTCTTGGCTTTTTCAGCCACGACGAACGACTCCTCGCACTCGTCACCGCCAGAAGCCTCGGCGGTCGCGGAACGTCCAGCGCGGAGTGTGAACAACGCAGATGGCATTTCAGATGCTTCGTCGGAACGTCGCGAAACGGCGAGAACTCCGTCTCAGCGCATAAGATTCGTAGATCCGTTGGGTAATCATCCGGCCGGCGAGGATACGCGCAATCGCAACGATTCCTTGAGAATGTCACTGGCGATACGCGCGTGTCTGTTGTCACGTGCGATCAACCGGAACTCACCGGAGACGCGTGGCGCTAACGGCAATAGCAGACCTGGGACATCCTCGAGCGAGACAAACAGATCGGTGCCCGATCTCGAATTGCAGAGCCAACAGAATCGTTTTAAGGAGGCGATACTCAATCGTTTGATATCATTTCGCGTGAGAATGCAACAGACTCGCATCGACAATATCGAGCGCGAGATGAGCGTAAGAAGCCGTCTCTCGAGACTGCCACCCGCGTCCTCGCACTCATCGCGCCCTAACGACAACCGCTCCTCCTCGTCATCGCGCATGCGATATAGCTCCACTCTCGCGGAAAATCGTTACTCACCGTACGTACCGAGCCTCCGGTATTTCGGAAGCAACAGAACGGCCGCGGCCACGAGTCATCTAGCTGGCAGCCGTAACACGTCGACGGGCAGCGCTACGCTCTCGGAAACGGCGATAAACGTCGTGGCTGCTGATACGACGAATCGCCGATCCGACAACGCGCCGGAATCGTCCCCGCACGGTCGGAGCGAGCCCGATACATCGAGAGGACATTTATCCGATGCGCTTCAAGCCGTCGCTGGCTCGAGACGGTCGCAACCCATGCCGAACGAGCCTACCGCGTCGGCTCTGGTCAGAGGCGCGAGAATCGGCGATCGGAGAAACTACGACGATCGCGAGAGATCGGTATCGCGGGAACAGCAGCAGCCACTGGCGCCTTTGAACGATAGTATGGATAACTCGAGACACTCTTCGTCTCAAAATTCCAGGAGATAATACAAATTCACTCGTGATGTGCACTCCGATCAATCCTCGTGGCCACCTTGTTTTTTCTGCCTCGCATTCCCGAGGGGGGACGGTTGTTCTAGATACTCTCAGTTCGCATTATCAAAGTGCGTTTATTTATGTTCCTATCGACGATCGTTCGAGTACACGTGGATCATCTAGTATTTGATAAATAAACGAAACGTTCAAATAATTCAGTGTTCTATACGTCCGTTGGAAGATCAAGATTCTTTCATGTACTCGACACATTCAGCAACACTTCCTCTCCGGGGACCCCATTTTGTTAACGCCATATTAAGGTTGCCCATCAACCTTAACCACGTTCGCCTTTTCAGTTCTGCCAGGGACAACATAAATTTGAACGTACAAACTCGAATTATTAAGCAGAGGTTTTATAGTTATTAGTTTGGCAAGAAGAATAATTTTATTCCATCTATCCATCATCGGATTCCATTTAGAATCTGATGGTAGATACGTAGAATAAAATTAATCATCCGTTTTAAGCTTGCTTTTTTATTTTATTTTTGGTGATAAAACGCAAAAACTTTCTTGTCAGCCTAATACATACGCTTTGGTACTATTGTTTATATCGTGTCCATACACGCATATTGTTTATATAGTTTATATCGTTGGAGCGCAACGTAGACTCCTTGCTATTTTATTAATATTTAAATTACAAAGAAATATTTTTTAGCAGATTTAAGACCTATTCAAGAGGCCCAACCTCTGGCCCATTTTTTTATAGGTTGCTTGGACCTACAAGAATATAGTTCTGAGTTTTCGGACATTTCCGAGGTATATTTAAGCAATAAAACATTATTGAAAATAAAAAAAAGCATATTTTTGATAATTTTTTTGGAACGCGTCCTATCGAAAAAAGTTTCGAATTAAATTTGTTCATCATAACGTCCTCTGTGAAAAAGGTCCTAAAAAAAGTGCTAACATTGTTAATTAAGCGGTTAATGGCAAATGAAAATGAAAATTCACCATTTCTTTTTTGCAACCGCAATCGGGTGTTTATCAACATATCGGTTCGAACCTCGTACATGATGTAAAGGAGCCAAACCCCAAAAGAATCGTGCAAGATTGATCGATCTGCGAGATATAGTTTAGCAACATTCTGCGATCATCGAAAAATCTTTGCCCTTCAATAGAATTTCCCGACGAAGGCCCACAGGGTGGAAAAAAATCGAGGAGCTTCGTGTCATCATGCACAAGCGATTTGGAAAAAAATTTCCGTCTCTCTTACACAGCCTGCATCACTCTATAGCAGCGATCCTCGTGGTCACGAGTTGAAACAATCGGTGCTTCAATAGAGGCCATCCCCCACCACTGCAATTTCGAGCGAGTTTCAAGACCTGTATGTAAGACCGCGGATCGTGTCCCTTACTCTATCCTCCATGGTGTAATGTACAAGCATAGCTTCGAAGGACCGCAGCGCCACTCTTATCATTCGCAATATTGGGAACGATTTGAAACGTTGAGTTTGGAGGCCTGTATTTAGTCTCCATGGAGTAGGTTATCGCGTTATTCAATGGCGTCGACTATGCATCGAGGCAACAATTATTGACGCTATACGGATTATAATTATTGAAAAAAAATACAAAATGTTAAGAACAGTAGACCGATGGTTTTAATCGATTTTTCGAGCAATTACTAAGCATTCCACCGTTTCAATATGACGTGAAGAACGTCGAGAGCACGCTCGTCGAAGAAAGAGGCTGCGTTTTCGCATACAAACGTAAAGCGTATTTCTTTCTTTTTTTTTTCGTTAAAGCTGTATAATCGGAAATATTTGGTAGTAACATCTGCAAAAAGCATAAGATATTCGTGAAGAAACAAGATGTTCATCAAACGTTATTACCTTATCGATGTTATGTAAAAATTTCAATGTATACAATATACCACATATATAATCGTGTGTGTGTGTGTGCGCATACGTGAGGGTTGCTACATGCATATCTAATTGATTTTTAAAATTTCAGAAAAAAGGCCAGAACTGCACCCTGGTCCAAAATGTCGAAGCGTTTGGCAGCAGATGGCGGAGACTCGGCTTCTCAGCCACCTATCAAAAAAGTCCAGTTTGAACCGATTCTAATTGGACCCATTTCTACTTTGGAAGAGATGGACATGAAGGTCTTACAATTTCAAAACAAAAAACTCCAGCAGGTACATCGTTGTTATACGCAATGTTTCAGTAACAAAACTGAACAAGTTCGTGCTGTTCCAGATACTGTGCAATACAAAATTAAAATCCTTAATATAAATTTGGGTGTAGTAAACTTGGAAAGAACTTTTATTCTCGCTATCTATACAGAGACTAGAACAACGAGTTAGAATGGAAGCTGAGCTTCGTCAGCGCATAGAGCAATTGGAAAAACGACAGACACAGGACGACGCTGTTCTGAATGTTGTCAATCGTTATTGGAATCAACTGAACGAAGATATCAGAGTATTGCTTCAGAGATTCGACGCAGAGACAGCGGACGAATCCGAGAATAAGAGTATGTTGAAAAAGCCAGAAATAAACATTCCCGTCAGCCCGGAGATAAATATCAATACGCGTTATTGGCATTCTTATAGACGAATCCGAAGCGACCACATCTTTTCTCATGCAACTCTCCTCTTGGGACAAGGAAGAACTGGATGACAAATTGGCCAATCGTGTACAAGTCTCCAAAAGGGCGGTATCCAAAGTTGTTCAAGCATTCGATCGTCTTTCTCAGCGTAATGAGAAAATCACTCTTGCGCTCAAAGGAGATTTCGAAGGCGGTAAGGCAAAGATTATTTTTCAATGACAATGTTTCCAAATGCGTTCGTCATGAATGTGTTTAGTAATAATCAACATGAACGTTCAAACAGCAAATAATATAACATAGTTCGCCGACAATAGCCCGAATGTAAACGGTCCACTGCTCAGGCGGTCTCTCGAGTTAAGCGCTTTCAAGGCTCTTACACAGCAGCTTAGTTTGCATGCTAATGAGCGGGAGCAGGTTCTACTAGGCGCCCGATGGTAACACGACTGGCGACTCAATAAACTCTAACGACTTATCCTGCATAGGTTTTTTGCAATTTCTATCTGCCTCGGCGCAAATGTGATACGACAGGGCATTAGGGAAGAGTGCGTATGCACGATATATGGATCGATGCGAAACGTGATTTGCACCGTTTTCGAAACGAGTTCGCAAACCCTGCGGCTACTATCTTTCTTTCCGAGTCTCCGCTGACTCGAGGCAACAGTACTCACCGAATTTTGGACTTTATCATTATTCGGGACACTGGCCAGGCAATAAAATCAGACTTTACCTTATTAATCAATGAAGCATACGTACATATTTATTACAGAGGAAGCACCTAATATAGATGACGTGGTGAGAAAAGCGAATTCCGAGATACAAATGGAAAATCGCAATTTGCAGGCAATAAACATCCAACTTCACGAGAAGTACCATACAATATCGTTAAAAATGTCAGAGCTTCAAGACACGATAACAGGCAAAGATACATTGGCGGCAGAGCTGCGAAATCAAGTTGACGATTTACAGTACGAGCTGAACAAAGTTCGAGCGAGAAACGACAAGCTCGAGCACCATTTAGGCGAGGCGATCGAGAAGTTAAAGGCGTTCCAGCAGATTCATGGAACCGATGAGAAAGGTATCAACAAGCCCAGTACATTGGTTGCATCGAGCGTGTCGCAGACGAAACTCGACGATCTGCAGAGAGAGTTGGAAGAGACGCGCGAATTGGCGAACAATAGATTACAGGAATTGGACAAACTCCATCAGCAGCACCGCGATGCTTTGAAAGAAGTGGAGAAGTTGAAGATGGACATTCGTCAACTTCCGGAGTCGGTAATTGTTGAAACTACCGAGTACAAGTGTCTACAGTCCCAGTTCTCGGTATTGTACAACGAGTCGATGCAGCTGAAGACGCAATTGGACGATGCTCGTCAGCAACTACAGTCGAGCAAAAATGCTCATCTTAGGCACATCGAAATGATGGAGAGTGAGGAACTCATGGCTCAAAAGAAACTTCGCGGTGAGTGTATTCAACTGGAGGACGTACTTGCCCAATTGCGGAAGGAATACGAGATGCTTCGGATCGAGTTTGAGCAAAATCTCGCGGCAAACGAGCAAACGGGTCCAATAAATCGTGAGATGAGACACCTCATAACTTCCCTGCAAAATCACAATCAACAGTTGAAAGGAGAGGTGCATCGTTACAAGAGAAAGTACAAGGAAGCTTCGGCGGAGATTCCCAAGTTGAAAAAAGAGGTCGAGGAAGTGACCGCCAAGCTTGGACAACAGAACTCCCAGGACAGCAAAGAAGGCAGTAACTCGGACGGCAGTGGGAAAGAAGAAGAGGCCGCAAATTCATTGCCGAGCTCAACGCAGATTAAGGAGGAGGGCGGGCCCGTGATAAAACGCGAAGTCGGTGCCGAAGAGGAGGTCGAGACTGTCGAAGTCGGCGAAGGCGAAGCAAGCAAAGGAACGCCGGATTCCCTCGCGCTAACCTCGCCAACGTTGAAAAAAGAAAAGGACATCAAAAGGGAAAAGGACGTGAAAAAGGAACCCGTTAAAACAGAACATAGAGATCCGACGCATAGGGTAAAGGAAACCAAAGTCGCCGAATCGGAACTAGTACGTGATCTTAAGGCGCAATTAAAGTAAGCTCTACCGTTCAACGATTGTTTTCACGCCTCGACCAACGCATGTAGCCCGGGCATTTTGATCTCGCATTTGTTTCCCCATGTCTTGACATTCGTGTTCGCAGGAAGGCTGTGAACGAAATGAAGGAGATGAAATTGCTCCTTGATATGTACAAAGGCGTTGGCAAAGAGCAGCGCGACAAAGTACAATTAATGGCCGCTGAAAGAAAAACACGGGCCGAAGTCGAAGAGCTCCGCCAGCAAATAAAAAAGATCCAGGTGAGCTTATTACCGGTCGTGTAGATGTCCCGTTCCCGTGTGAGCCTCGACGCGTTACGGTGACAAATATAGCGATCGTGAAAAAGATGTTTGACTTCCAGGAGAGCAAGCGCGAGGAACGCAAGAAACTGGCCGACGAAGACGCTCAGATAAAAATCAAGAAACTCGAGGAGCAGGCTTACACACTACAGAGACAGGTCGCTTCCCAAAAGCAGGTATCATCGAATATCACATTCGTTTGATCAGTTGAGACGGCAATCTTAGTATTTTCCTTACGAAATGCCAATAATCGGTTTATTCTCGCTTCTTTTTGATTCTTTATCTTTTTTATTGAATTATTTTTCTCGTTAAAATTTCATCGTCACTTTCATTCGTATAATAATGGAGAGCCTTCGGCATGCATCGCCCCACTAATACGCACCGTCGCCTAACTAATTTAGCTGTTACAATTTTATTCCGTGTGTGTTTATATAATCTAACGTTGCTTCGTCGAATCGTCTCAATGATGGTGTTGCCACTTGCGTTGCCTCGAAAAGGAGGTACGAGGTAACAGCGGATTCGACAGAAAGGTATCGTGAACATAGTTAAAACAGAAACGAAATAAAAAACGGTTGCCCTCCGACGTTAGTTAAATAACCGTCCTCCGTTTGTTCTTTCGTGCGACTACCGTCCACCGCCGCTATTGATTTTCTATTGGAAACAAACAAGAGTGTGTCAAAGACAAGAAAACGGCACGCGTGTTGGCTGATGCGTTGACCCTGAGAGAGCGCGTAGTATTTAACCATTTATGTGTGAACGAACGGTGGTGTAACCCTGAACAGAATTGTGTCTGGCTGCAGGAGGAGGAGGCTCTTCTGAACGAGATGGAGGTAACCGGTCAGGCTTTTGAGGATATGCAGGAACAAAATTCACGACTTATTCAGCAATTACGAGAAAAGGATGATGCCAATTTTAAACTCATGACGGAGAGAATAAAAAGCAACCAATTGCACAAATTGGCCAGAGAGGAGAAGGACGTACTCAAGGAGCAGGTATCGACACTCACGACGCAGGTCGAGGCGGCCAACGTTGTAGTTCGCAAACTTGAAGAGAAAGAACGTTTGCTACAAAATTCCTTAGCTACGGTGGAGAAGGAACTCGCTCTTCGTCAACAAGCGATGGAAATGCACAAAAGAAAAGCTATCGAGAGTGCACAATCCGCAGCTGATCTCAAGCTTCATCTCGGTAAAAAATATTTTCTCAATTCTATCTCTGCTTGGAACTTGTGGATGGAACTTGTTCGCGTTCGTGACAAGTCAAAGAGGAGGCGTACATAAATTACGTAACGCACCATTTTTCAATTTTTGACCCACCCCTCCCCCACGTAACAGAACCGTAACACTTGGCCTGAACCCCCCCCCTATTCCGTTACGTAACGGGTGCTTTGTCGTCAATAATTGCGTTTTTGTTTTCAAAGAAATAACTAATTATGAAAGGATCGGGTTTATACTCATTTTATGAAGTATATATTCATCTAGTTTTATACCAATTTTTTATCACATTTAAAATAAAATTAACCCTGATTTGGCGTCGAAAAGAATTCTCTTGATTGTCCTATCGATATCTTTATGAAAGGTTATCTGTAAACAAATAGTCAACAATGTATCGATATCTATACAAATGTACCTGTCGTTATGCGTAGTCGTTTTTTATTTCGTTTTTTTTTTTTACAAAATGCCGAGAGTTTGGACGTTTTTTTTTTCTATTTTCAAGGCACTTTTTTGTACTGAAGCAATATTTAAAAATAGTAATGATCAAAATTTAAAAAAAATCGGCTACGTACAACCTTAGTCACTGCGATTACAAAAATGTAAAAAAAAAAATATCCAAAATCGGTTGATGAGTTTTTGAGTATTCGCTGAGACAAGGTCGAAAAAAGTAGTTTCGAGAAAATCACTATCAAAGTTTTCGTCCCGTTTTTCTTGATATGAAGTTATGTTTTTCTAGAATATTGACACTTACATTAAAGTGTCAAGTCAAGTATATATTGAGAAATCATGCCGATGTCGCAACGCTAATTGAGCGTAGAATCAAGTGTAAATGAAAATGTATATAGTCGTCATGTCGCGCATGCAGAGTTACAATAGGAATTCGAATAGATTTTTTTATCGCTGTTCTCGGTTCGCGAAGTAGCCCATTTACATTGAATCTTGTTTATTTTTGCAGAGAAATATCATTCGCAAATGAAGGAGGCTCAACAGGTTGTAGCCGAGAAAACGAGCTCGCTCGAAGCTGAGGCGTACAAGACAAAAAGACTTCAGGAGGAGATGGCGCAGTTGCGTCGTAAAGTCGAGAGAATGAAAAAGATCGAGCTTGCAGAAACTCTTGACGAGGTAATGGCTGAAGAACTGCGCGAATACAAGGAGACACTTACGTGCGCGTCGTGCAAAGTTAAACGGAAAGATGCCGTACTGACGAAGTGCTTTCACGTTTTTTGCTGGGACTGTTTGCGCACGCGTTATGAAACGCGGCAAAGAAAATGTCCAAAGTGCAATTGTGCCTTTGGGGCAAATGATTATCATCGCCTTTATCTCTCGACGTGAAAGAAACCCGTACGAAAGAGGGCATTGCGGTCTCCCACTACCTTGTATTAATTGAATTTTTTTGTTCCAAAATCCCGACGGCAATGCGCAAATCTTTCTGGAACGCAATCTTCAGTATACTTCTGTTACCAGAACAATAATCCAACAGAATGAGAATTGTGCATAAAATGTCATTTCGTCTTCTTCTAGCTAAATTTAATATTTGCGTATATTTGTATATCGAATATCGATCGTTGTTCCGACATACATACAGTCATCGATTCATTTTCATTAATCGTACCGATGCAAATGAACTGAAACTTGAAGAAGTGCGATAGGGATTTCTTTTTTGATTCACAAGGGGACTGTACGGTTGACGGATTTCGTAATCTTTATACTTATAGTAGAGAAAGATCCAGGCCCAAATAACAAATCCCTAAAGCCATAGGGCTAGATAGCCAGATGTTTTCGAGAAAATCAATTTTGTAAAATTACGAGCGAAGGATATACGCTGAAGTTAAAGCACTTGACAACGAGGCCCGTGGCTCACCGGGTAGCACACGAGTCTAGTGATCCGTGGGTCGCGCGATCGAGTCCCACTGATGCACTTTTTTTCTTTTCTCTTTCTTTCTCTCTCTTACTCTTTTAATGCCTATACCCACATCATTTACGTGAGAATGTTTATATAAGAAATGAATTTTTTGGCACAAAAATAAAAAAAATTAATGGAGAAATCTGTTAATTTTTTATATATTTAATATATTTTATATGTGATTTATATGCCTATACCCACATCACTTACGTGGAAAATTCCTCAAGTTTATGCTCGCTAACAGATATTTCAAGTTTCTCAAATTATAAACGCAGGTATATAAGGAATGATTTTTTTTGCACAAAAATAAACAAAGTAATGTATAAATCTGTTTATTTTTTCTTATTCTTTAATTATAACTAACATACAGTACAAAAATAATTGTTACATGTATGGTGTTCATTCTTTTTTTATTACATCATACTTGTTCTCACAATTACGTAATTAACCTTTTACCCTTGCTCCACAGTTTCGCAGGAGCCCGGATGATATTCGTCGTAAAAGCAAGAAAAACAAAACTGTTTACGGCACCTTGCACATTGTATGAATGACGAATTCTTATATACCTGCGTTTATAATTTGAGAAACTTGAAATATCTGTTAGCGAGGATAAATTTGACGAATTTTTCACGTAAGTGATGTGGGTATAGGCATATAAATCACATATAAAATATATTAAACATATGAAATATAAAAATAAAAAATAAACAGATTTCTCCATTACATTTGTTATTTTTGTGCAAAAAAATTTAATTTCTTATATAAACATTCTCACGTAAATGATGTGGGTATAGGCATTAAAAGAGTAAGAGCCAGAAAGAAAGAAAAAAAAGTGCATCAGTAGGACTCGATCGCGCAACCTACGGATTACTAGACTCGTGCGTTACCCGGTGAGCCACTGGCCTCGTTGTGAAGTGCTTTAACTTCAGCGTATATCCCTCGCTCGTAATTTTTCAAAATTGATTTTCTCGAAAACTTGGGGCTATCTAGCCCTATGGCTTTGGGGATTTGTTATTTGGGTCTGGATCTTTCTCTACTATAAATATAAAAAATTACAAAAATCCGTCAATCGTACGGTGCCCTTGTCAGAGTTGAAAATTCACCAACCTAGTTTCGACGGGTTATTCAAGCAAACGGAGTATCGCGTCAGACACGCAGCATGTATTTTTTATACGTGACTGCAAAAGTGACCGAATGAGTAAAGGAATATCAAAATCCAAGCATAAATGACCAAAGTAGTGCTGAGCGATGAAAGTGTTGAAGTCATTTCCCCCCTGCAGACGAACCGTGATGAAACATGTAGACGGTAATCGAATTGCTACGAATCGTATAAAACACACGTAGACACAAATTCCACCAATTCAATACATCCCCGATAATTGAATGACGATGGTTTTTTTTTAAAACAATATGAACCACAGGGATAAATCATGTAGATTTTGCGTGTAAAGTATGAATATGCGCTGATGAGAAATAAAAAGCGATGACTAATAAATATATATCTTATTTTCGAATAAAAAAATTACCAAAGGCCTAATTTTTCATCTTTGTTTTTATTGCGAATATAATGTTTTGTATATCAGCGTTTCGTTGTTAGTGACGTGACGATATTTTTCGTTTTTCTTCAATACTCCATGCCGACGTCGCCTGTATCTCTGTTCCACGTTTTCGTAACGAGATAAGGCTCGTAACTCCACTTTGGAAATATTCTTTTGTAAAGATTGAGCAGCACTGTATCTTGAGACTTCACCTGACCGTCAAAAACACATTTCATATGTCCATGTGTACCTGTTTGGAATTCATTTAATGTTTAACAATTATAATTACAATTGTGCACTACAATTTTATAGAGCGACGGAAACTAAATAAAAGAACCAGTTGCGCTAAAATTGTTTTACTGACCAAGGGGTTCTTTGATATGACCACGACGTCCATACTTGGTGCGCAATTGAACGGGCTTGAACCACATTATGTCGTCGCGGTTGAAAAACATAAAACGTACAACGGCCGAACGTTTATGAACCTTGAATGGGTGTCCACTGAGAACCACACGCTTCACGATTATTCTGTCCGGATGCACGGACAATATACTTCCGGTGGCCACTAATTCCTACCAAGAAAAAAAAAGACCGGTAAGAAAGGGAAAAAAACGTTACAACACGGAATTTGAATCAAACAAGAAAAGAAAAGAGGTTATTAATTACCAATAAACCACTTTTGCGTTCCATGTAACACATTACCGGACAAGGTGGAAATGTAATTGGGGCGTATAAACTGCCGACTACTGTGGTATTTGGTTGGAAATATCTCTCATACTTGTGTTTCGAACCATTGGTGTGCTGACTGAAGATTGGATTCGCTGTAAATCTTCGAAAGCCACATTGAAAGAAGAGCTTTTGTTTCGATTTAATCGGTTCAGCACTGTTGGTTGTACGTTTCAAGACGATGTTTATAAGAGACATTTTTTGCTCGTTTGGTAAAAGTCCAAACAGGGTTAGTGGATAGTTTTCCATATTTCGATAGGCGTCGAACAGTATCTGACTGACATTTTTCACGACAACAGTGACGTAACACCCTGGCTGAGCAGCCTCCAGAGATTCCTGCATATCCTCGCTCTCGCGATAGACTCGTCGGCGTGTACGCTCGAAGTTCTCAAACTGAAAAATTCGTCCGTAATCCAACGGCAAGTTTTCCTTCGGATCCCAGGGGCTTGTTCGGAAAGACTCGAGGCCCCGATACTTTTGAAAGCGTACTTTTGCCAACGTTTCGTATGGTGTATCAACCTCATCGGGAAATTGAGCATCAAGCTTGCCCTCTTGCAGATGGAAAGAAAAAAAGAACAAAAAAATCATCAGTTGAAACATGTGCGTTCAGAAATTACAGATACAGAAACTAACGGTTGGTCATATTTTAAACTCACTTTTTATATTTTCCATGGTTTGGCGCTCTTCGGCGAGATCCATTTGCTGATCATATCTTTGCTCGTCAGGGTTTGCTTCTGACACCGTAACAGTCTCATATTCCTCGTCACTGTCATCCTCTTTTCCCTCCATACTGTCCACTTCCGATTCAGCATCGCCCATTGGCGCAGGATCATCGTCTTCCTCCGACTCGTAATCATCATCGCCAGCTGTTTCTATAAAAAATGAGTTGGTTGAAACGGTAGAAAATGAAGTTTCTTGCGTATTATCGTTTCAAATTTAGCCCTAAGTTGTGAACTTGCTGGCATCTTCGTCGGGAATCCAAGCTGCCTGATATTTCGAAGTTCCTTTTGGCACGAGTTTGATAATTGTGCGGCCGCGTTGAGCCTCTGCTTGAGCAATTTCATCGTCGGTGGGCCATGTCTGTTCGGCGTCCATCGGATCCGGTACATTCTCACTTTCGAGATTCTCTTGCCTGCTGGGATCAGCGCTCGCGATTATTCGGCTATTCTCGTCGGTCGTAACGTCCTGAGGATCTTTCGGATGTCCCAGATCCGACGAATACGGATCTATCGGTGCGCGGATTTCGGACAATTGATATTCACCGAAACCGGGTACATGGACGAGGCTGTTGACCGATAGTGGTTTGCCTCGCAAAAAACCCGTGACTTCGAGGCATCCGAAATGATCTTGTCCCTAAAATTAATTTAATGGGCGTTTTTCGCTAACTAAATGATGTCGATATATCAGAAGCGTGGTTATCGCGTAGAATTGAAACAAATTGTTTACGCATAGAGCTTACAACTTACACTGATATATTTGATGCTTTCTGCTAACAAGTAAGGCCTCTTGTTTCTGTAAGTTATATCTTTCTGCTTTTGAGATCCTACACGGCGCAGTAGATTCAACGCATCTGCAGAATTATCGAGCGGGATAATCTTTTGGTCGGGTAGCCATCTAGATATTTCATCTTGAACACGTTGCCTGGTCTCCTGGCGTTTCTGTCATACAATTGATCTATAATTCTAAGTAAGTGTACGTCGCGATATATGTATACGCACGTCACAAAGTGTCAAAATTACCCTATCACAGTGCACGATACAATCAAGTTTTTGGTGATATTAATTATTAAATTGGAGTGAAATAATTGATTTCTATCGTATTAGACACAGCAAATCAGCCGAAAGAACACCTTGATGCGAATGCGCTCGGAATTTACAAGAGCCGTGATACTAGTTGGCAACCCTTGAGCCAGACAATGGCTCATGATTTCGCTGCCCCAGTCATCGATACTGCCACTTCTTGGAGACACTTTTGGTCCGTCCATAGCGGAAGCCACAAAAAGCACACACGTTGACACTTTTGCAGCATCCAAAATGGCCATGGTATTTCTTACGGGTGGTACCAGAAATGAGAATCTCTGCTTCAATTTCGGCACGCTGTTGAAGGAATTTCAAATATCCTGGCATTAATTTTCTGCGTTGCCGTTTGCTGTGCAAATACAATGCAAGAAATATACCATATGTGCGTTACACCGGAAGGACTGACAGTCACAATGGCCGTTTCATCGGCATTCGTTATAATAGAAAGGACTGATGGGATATCCAGATCTTCTATCAGAGGAACGATCGTGATGAGTACAGGTGCAGAAAATGTACCTCCGAATTTTCGTTTGGATGCAAGAACCTTTTCTCGCTTCTGCTTTCTAAGCTGCAGGGACTGATGACGTCTAGCATTTTTACTAAGTTCTTTGGCCGCTCGTTTCGTCAACTTTTTCACGCTTATTTTTCCTGAAAAATTTCACGAAGGTTACACGAAGATACTAACACAAATTTAACGATTAGACTGGAAAACATAAATGGAAAACGACATAAATTACTGATTTGAAGTCATAATTATAAAAATTAGTGTACAGGTGGAACATACGAGAAATGATATTTCTGAGTTGGGACTTGCCCGGATAGAATGAATTTTGGAAATCGGCAAACTCTCTCCAACAATCACAATACATCCGATCTTGTACCTTTAGCAACGCTGTTGATTGAACCTTTACTGCGATGGCGACCGGTTTTGTGCGCCTTGTTGTTTTGCTTGAGAAGACCCGGACGATGTGTCTCTTGTTCCGCAGATCCCATTTTTAAAGCCGTTTTATTTGTTCACCGGGCGATAATTGCGCTTTACTTTTGTAACAATACTTTGTAGAGAAAGCGATTCCGACGCATTGACTAACCCAACATTTTCAAGAACTTTTCCAACACCACGTGAACGATTCAGACGTATATAGAACAGTTCTTACGGGCGGCCCGAAGACAAGTATTCTGCGACCGAAACTGCCGCGTGGCGGCGTGACCAGTGCACAGCCGCCTGTGCGACAAAGCTCCATAAACTTAGCCGCCGACTATGGAATATCGAATTTTTTTTACGCCAATCGATTGTTAGTCGTTTGTTAGTGTTTGTTAGACAAAACCCAGCGTTTGTTAGACTTTATTTATTGAATAAAACGAAAAACAAATTTATGCCAAAGTTATCCGCAGAAAATGGTTTTCCAGTGATTTCGAACTTTTCTTCGTAACCAATCGATTGTTAGTCGTTTGTAAGTGATTGTGAGTCACTTTGTATCCTTTGTTAGAGATCAATTATTATTAAATTAACGAAAAACTTTTCAGCCCTAGAGCGCGCTGCAAACCACGTGAAGTTGGCAGTATCACCGCGACGGCCGCTTGAGGCTTTGCACAGGTAAATCGCTTATTTCAGCAAAACGTTGATTCTTATCATTCTATTCGATTGTTAGACGAATGTTAGTGATTGTTAGTTAATTTTCATCGTTTGTTAGAGTTCCATTTTTAGTTAATCGCTGAAAAACGTTTCGGCCCTAGAGCGCGCTGCATGTCGCGGAGGTTGGCAGCATCGCCGCGACAGCTGCTTACGGGTGTGCACATGTAACTCGTCAATTTCCGCAAAACGTTGATTCTTATCATTCTATTAGATTGTTAGACGATCGCTAGTGATTGTTAATTAATTTTCATCGTTTGTTAGAGCTCCATTTTTATTTAATCGCTGAAAAACTTTTCGGCCCTAGAGCACGCTGCACGTCGATGGATCCAACGGCATACGGAGCAATGAAATAGCTATTTCTTTATGTTTTTTTCACCGATCTGGTTCCAACAAGTCTCATATGGAAGATAATCGTGAGGTAGTGATTGGTAGCTTAATTGAAACGTTTGGTAGTTAGTTCCTTAATTACGCCGATCGAAAAACCATTTTCGATCGGCGATAACGGCGCAGTGATATATCAATTTCTTAATCAAATACCGTATCACTTTGTCTTAATAAATGTTATTACTCTGCACTTAAAGATGAATGCAGGTTAGGTACATCCGCTGTGAACCGTCTTCATCGGACCCATGGAGACTAGATACAGGAGGCTAGATACTCGGCCTTTCAACTCGTCCCTAAAACGGTATCCGAGATAGACGGCGCTGGGGTGCTCCGGATATAGATATACGCAAAACATGGGTCCGATGAAGACGGTTCACAGCTGATGTAACTAACCTTCATTCATCTTTATGTGTCAGAGTAATAACATTTAAGACAAAGTGATACGGTATTTGATTAATACGCATACAGACAGATAAAGCATAGTTTTTAAAACCAAACACTTTAGTTTTTGATTCTTGTGTCATTTTTCAGAGTACAAAACGAGTATGTACGACCAAAGTAGAGTGCACACTTTCACCATAATGCACACACTGAAATTGAATTACAAGAATGAAACACTGATAATATTTTTCAATTATCGAATACGGTATAATATTCGTAACATTTATCATGAAGAAAATACTAATTTCTATTCAGACTCTCAGTGAACAAGGAAATTTATTTTGCCATCAATTATTGAATAAATTACTGTACGGGCGACAAAGTTTTCAGTCGGAATATTTAGTATACTTAAACAAAAGACACCTTTTCTTGCTTTCAAAAAAGTTTTTCTTCAAATGGACATGGGGAAATTACCGAGCCGTGATCGCCCGAAATTTTGACGTTTGCTGTCACGCTCGGTCTGTCGTAAGGTTAGTTTCATCCGATCACTTTCACCTCGTCGACCAATATATTACTATACATAGCGTCCGTAGCACCCCAGCGCCGTCTATGTTGGAGCCCTTTTCGGGGACGCTTTTTTCAGTGGCTTTGCACGGGAGTTTGGTCTCCTGGTATCTAGCTCCATGGTTGTACATCTCGCTACTTATCTCTGGTGCGTGTGCGATGAGCAATTTGATTGGTCGCGCTATACCGCGGCAATGCCTATTCCCCCGCAAATTTGGCTACGGGACCGTGCACTTCAAAGCATGCATTGTCGGGATATACGATATGTCATGTACATACGTAATATATATAGCATATAGCTGCGAAGGACGGCAGCGCCGCCCTTGATTTTCGCAATTCTAGCGACATCTTAAAAAAGCGCGTTTCGACTTCTTCACTCAAGCCTCCATGGGTCGCTCGTGCCGGTACGAAAACAAGATAACCCCTTGAATACTGACTTCTGTTTGGTGACTCTCCCGGTACAAATAACAAAAAATATAGACGATCATATTATCGAGACGCTGCAATTGGGTCCTTATCGTCGTGTGCACACAGAAGCCAATAATTAAAAGGAAAAAAAAAATTGTAAACCTCCATCGATCGATAACCTTTGGCCGTAACTGACAGTTATTCTCGATTACTGGTAAACAAAAAAAAAGAAAATGTTAAAACTGAAAGTAAGAACGTGTATGCAGATATTAGTACATTGATAAAAGCGAAACTGCGTCTATAGTATCGTCTTTCAGGCTCGCTCACCTAATCACTTTTTTTGCGGTTTATTACGAAACACAAAGAATAACTCAATTCGTGCCAACAATTTTGCAACGGACGTTCAGCCATTCGCGAGCATGTCCGTTGAAGAGGAAAAACGTAAGTAAACATGAAAAATTATTTTCGAATCCGAAATTTCATCATTCGGTCTCCAATATGAATTTTCTCAGTAATTTATTCAAAGTATATTTGGATATTACCGCGTCATATCGTTTACGCTTTAATTTGACATTTTGCAAAAATGTAATGAAAAATCCTGAAGTTGATTGATACGGATAGTTGTTTCTGGGCAATTGTAAATTTTTTGCTACCCACTTTGCCATAGTAAGACGTACTCGACACAAAACTGCTTCATGAATAAAATTGCTCGCTGCGTGAAAGAAACTTATGTTGGGTTACTGCAAAAGTTCATTCATTTTTTGGTACTAGATGGCTCTGCAAATATGAGGAAAATTTATTTTGCATCAACCCATAGGTACAATTGAGATAGTCATTCAAAAAAATCAAATATTGAAATAAAAAATTCCTTTAGCCGATGTTGCTTGTCATGAATAATTGTATTTGTTTAGAGAAATTTTTGAAGATGTCGATGGAAGATAAAAGAAACCATTATCAAATAAACGCCACAACCATAGACCAGATAATGAGCTGGCGCGATTACTGGCTAAAAAACAAGGCATCCATATCGAAAGTCAGTGGGAACAATGTTGAGAAAGTAGACGAAGCTTTGGCGAGCAAAGTTTCTATGTGGCAGGGTGACATAACTTCCCTTGAAATCGACGCTATAGTGAACGCGGCCAATTCCACTTTAATGGGCGGCGGCGGAGGTGAGTAGATGGTAAATTCATGGGCCAAAGGGTTTGTCAGTTTTAACCACTGGGACTGTATCGCTTCTAGTCGACGGAGCTATTCACAGGGCGGCTGGACCAAGCCTAAAAAAGGAATGCACAACTCTGGGTGGCTGCCAAGTTGGCCAGGCTAAGATAACAGGCGGATACCACTTGCCCGCTAGATGTGAGTTTTTAAATATGCAATACGATTTTTCGTCCAGTGACTTTTCATTATTTACGCATAATGTTGGAATCAGCATCCGTGGAAAACAAGAAATACATTTTTTCTTCATTTTTGTGACTATCCAAAACTTTTTTCTTACATACCGATTGTGGATCTCTAATTAAAATCTTTAAAAAGTTTGAGTGATTTTTGTACGACTTAATTTTTTTACTATGTGATTTTCACAACCTGAATATGGCAAAAAAAAATTGGGCATTAAAAAAATAACATTTATTACACATCAATAATGAAAACGTTAGGATCGTTATTTTGTACTTCGTTATGGTAGGAACTGATTAATTTGGCACATGCGATAGGTCTGCACTTTGAAATTACTATGAATTATATATATATTAGGTTGGTAAGAAAGTCTTGTGACACAAACAACAGTTTTTTCGAAGAAACATAACGTTTTATTAAGATAAGATTAATTTATAATATCGTCTTTTTCGTCAACTAAAAATCGTGCCCCACGCTATGGCAAACTTTAAATGCCAGCTGTCCAGAAATGCTTAGATCTTGAATTGAAAACCTCTTCAAGGGTATTTTGACGATCCGTTTGATTATCAAATTGTTTATCAAGTAAATAGTTTTTCAAAGTCGGCCATCGATGATAATCTGACAGGGTTAAATCCGGTGAGTAAGGTGGATGTGATAGTACTCCCGATTCTTATTCTGAAATAGTTTTTTGTTGCCATTTTAGCTATGCGAGGCCGAGCATTGTTGCGAAGAAGGCGAACTTAGGGAGGTTTACAACGCTTTTGTTTAAAAATCTCAGATCGCTTCTATAATTGTGTAGAAGCATTATTTACATTTTATCTTTTCAAAGTAAAGTGAACAAATATCTTTGAAACATTTAAGTTTATATTATTTTATCCGAAAGGTCATTCGAAACCGAATTAAATTTTTACGAGTAATCTTGTGTGTGGTCTCAGTAATTGTCGAGCTATTGTCGTTCGAGGTTACAGTGATGGAAGAAAGAATGAAAAAATTCGACTAGCTGGTAAACCTCATCAATTGAATACATCGAAATACGTGATTTTTATTTTTTTCCAATCATAATAAAATATTAAAAGTCCATACTATCGAAAAATGGTCGAGGTTTTGGAATTACACTTTCCCGAGCATTGCCTCATATACAGTAAACGTTTTGGGTACTCGGAGTATGCGTAAATATTCTATATATTTTGTCAATCCAAATCTACAATTAACTGACAGTAGGGGTGACGAAGTTGGTGTGCGGTTGCGACACTGTTAAGGTGCGTTGGTCTGGGGCATTTGTTGGTGACCGTTCAGCCGTACATTACCTTTTGCGTTGACTGCTGAGTAGGCACAGTTTTACTGACTTCCCGATACCGATATGACTTGAACTAAATAAAATACAGCGGCCTGTATCGGTTTTTCATAGTTTCCTACCTCGTGAAAATGTAATACAGCGCGTTAGAAAAGAGTGGCTGTGGGCGACTCTCGGAGGGAGCTTTGAGGGACTGGAAATAATGAAGTAAAGAGTGTGGAATAAAAGAAGAGGAAATGGGTTTCTGTGAGGCTACAGTGTCATACGAAGGAACGCTATGCAAAAAAATGAAGATCAATAATAAGAATTACAAATTCCTTAAACATTGATGCTTCAAATGTTTGCACAATCCTACGAAACTCTCCTTCGTGCGTGTTCCGCTAGCACTTGACAGGTTTTTTCATAGCAGAAAGTATCGTTAGAAGGGGCATGATTGTTTCAAAAATCGACATTGTCTTGTATCCTAAAGTTTAAATATTCTTCCAGATATAATACACACGGTAGGGCCACAGGGTGAAAAGCCTGAAAAATTGCGGGAATGTTACGAGAACAGTCTTGCATTGGCTCTTAAGAATGAGCTTCGGACCATAGCGTTTCCCTGCATATCCACTGGAGTTTACGGATATCCTCAAAAGCCGGCAGCCAAGGTCGCCCTCGCTACCGTAAAGAAATGTCTCGAGGAGAATCCAGACAAAATCGATAGAGTTATATTCTGTTTATTTCTGAAGAGTGACAAAGACATATACGAAGAATTGTTTCAGAAGTATTTTGCCCTTGAATAAGCCACGAATCAAGAACGTGTACACGATATCTCAAGACGCTGTTGCTTCTCCCGATTTCTTTGTCTGCTTCAAATTCATACGTCGATGGGATGAAAAAAAAACCAAACCAACATAAAATACAGCGTTTGCATAGGAATGTTGCTCTAGAACTTCATCGTCTCAATGTGTAAATCACATTTTTTTCGTTCGTTTTTAACGAACGGTATTATTGATTGTAACATGTTTTTAGTCCTCGTTTTCTTCGGATATTCGTGTCAGGGTGAAGTTTTCTACTAAATCGGCAATACGATCATTGTTATGTGTCCAAACAAACGTTTCTCAGCGTCTCACCTCAATTATATTAGCATTGATGTTGTAGAGCTCATGAATATATGAAAGAAATCATTTTCACGGCAATGGCGCGCGTGCAATCGCCTTGCAAAGTTGGTTGCGGTCAACGCTCTGTAGGCTGTTTACATAGAAGCACTGCGGCGATTGACATGAAACCGATTACGAAATATAACTCATGTTATATTATTCACATGCCCGACTTCCAGCACCGCTATCTCGAGGGGGCGAACCACCCCTTGGTTTTTCCTTTTCTTCGTGTTGCAGAATCATTTGTAAAGACACTTTAATGGAACAAACATCAAATTACACGACAAGAAAATCAGTTCCACCGGATCTTCACTACCATACGCCGAAATTTCACGACAATGGGCAACTCAGGAAGCGATTTTTTTGCACGAAATAATATTATGTTATTTAAAAAAATGTACTGTCTTATAGGCAGGAGGTCAAAGCTATCTCTGCACAACAAGCTCGTGGTATACAAAGCCATACTTAAGCCAATCTGGACCGATGGCATACAACTCTAGGGTATCCCCAGTAGCTCTAACATCGAAATCCTGCAAAGATTTCAAGCTAAGACTTTCAGAGTCATAACAAACGTCCCCTGCCAGGTTACATGAATGATCAGAAATTAACTACACTATACTGCGAAAATTAGAACGGTGTGCATCAATGGATAAGCTTTCCATATATGCAAACAGTAACACGCGGGTACATCTAAGCTATTCATTATTATGACAAATAACAGATTATAGTTTATAATAGACAAAAAAAGACAATTGCTTGAAATGGTTTCGATGACGGACCATGAAAATCAGAGCCTCAACCTTTCATGCCCCCTCGTTGCGAGGCGGTGGGCGAGCTTTCCCTATATTAAAAAATGTAATAGAAATAATTCATGTATCGATTGTAATAAGACGAAAGCGAAATTAGAGATTAAAAAAAATAATACGTCAGTCCTCGCTTCGTCTCACAAACGGTCCCGTAAAGCGTTATTTATTAATGTGATACCCTGATAAAGATCAATCCATTCCATAATTGAACTAGATGGACTATCGATTGTAACCTCGATTTTGTTTGAATCGTCTGAAAAGTATCATCTTTTACAGCAGGATAAACATACCGCTTATGAAACATATTTCATGGTCCCTCCAAGAATGATATTTGTTTGGGTTTGTTTGGGTTTTATTAAGTTATTTTAATAGTTTTATTAAGTTATTTTAACCTACGATATAGCACGTAAACTGATACAAATAATACATTTTATTCGGCATATTGTGATTTTTCGTAGTATTCAAAAAATATTTTGCCCACGTGATTGGAACAATTAGTTTCCAGTATTCTACAAAAAGTACGGTATAAAGAGTCACATTTTACTAATCAACTTAATTGATTAATGCTATGCGTATAGTGAAATCTATACATACACGAAGATTCATGCTATATGTATAGTAAAATCCATATGAAAATATAGCGTGTAATAAAGGTTGGTATTTTACAAAGCACGCATTATTTTTACCATACAGCATATAGGACTCGCGCCTATGCGAGCATAATTTCAAATGTAATATGCCCGCATTATTTTTACTTTACGGTGTGAGAATCATTTTTACACTTCTATAACAACAAGTCTTAGAATTTCCGAACTGGCAGTAAACTGCTATATTTTCTAACACTGAATATTAGAATTCTGGCAATGAGTGTTAGAATTTGAGGCCGTATTTTTCTCCGTGTAGAGCACAGTCACTAAGTTCCGCAGCGCCGTTTACGCGGAACCTTCTTGGGGCCACTTTTACGGACGTGCCAGAATACAGAGATTGGACTCCTTCCCTATAGTCTGCTTGTAACGGAGTTTCCAGACCTGTATGTAAGACCGTGGGCACGGTGAAAAAAAAATCGACTGAATACCCTTTTCTGAAACATATTTCCAATCCATGACAGTCAAGGCTACATTTGTGTTCTGTTTTTATTTTTTTGGTTGGTTCACCGCTTGATTTCATTAATTATTAGTTGCTATTATTAGTTTGCAACAATGAGAAAGATAGCGAAATAGGAGACGTAGACGCAACAGTTAGGTCCCCCACCGCGAATGTCCTGTCAACAGCAACCGAGAGCACGCCAAGAGCACGAGGCTAGTAGGTCGAGCTATTCAATCGGACACATATGATCGCAGCGCCTCCTTATTTGCTGCGTTTTTGCGGACGTTTCGCAAGCACTGTGTGTCTACTCCTTACCTCTAGTCTCCCTGGTGTGCATGATGCACGTTCTAGGCATTTTCCGAATTCGAAGACCGTTGGCTTTTTTCGATGGTACAACAGACCACGATAACACGATTCGGATACTTTGAGGAGGTTATCTATTGCTGTATATCTATTTATCAGGGGGCTGGCATCTTTTGGAATTTTTGCTACGCGAATTGTCCGCTGTTTGTAGTGTCCAGCTCTGCCACTCGCAGCGCTAGTTGTACTCCTAAATTCCCGAAGCGCGCGCGTAGGGGCTATGATATGTAACACATGCACACATATAACTCATAGACGTTCCATAGCTTCGAATACGACGATCGGCTGGTATGGTGAAAAATGCACCTTTCTAGGATTACGCGGGTACCCTGAGGTACAACCGTGCACAATACACGGCATTAGCGCAAGAGTATAAGTAATTTCGGTAAATTCATCAATTCCGCACCGCGGCTTAAACTCCGAACGTCAAAATAGTCGTATTCGGCGCGGGGTGGTAAAGCACACCGTGCGGGCCTCGCGCCTGCGCAATAAGGATATTATAAGAAACCTACTAGCGCCACGGGGAAAGGTGGAACTAAATAAAGCGGTCAAAAAGCGTAGCATTCCTACGTACGGCAAGGGATAGGAAGTGCCAGCACCTTGCTATATATCTACAAGACTCCTACGTTTTCCAGTGGATAGAGGAGGAATTAAGTTTTTGCCTCGCTAACGGTGACGCTTCCCACCTTTCAAAAACGTCGGAGTTGTAACCCCTTATTGTAACGGAGTTTCAAGACCGTGCGAGCAGTCGACACGTTTAGCCAGATGGCCGCCGTGTGGCGCTGGTGGTAGCGGGCTTTCTCGGACATCGACGGCACATCTCGACAAGTTCCCGAATGCCCGGTACGAATGTTTTTCTTTTCTGTGTGTTGCACACTATACAGTGTGACGTGATAAAGCCCCGTGTGGTAGAGCGTCGCTCAGCTCTTGTCCTCGTACCCGCGCGAGGAACACCCCGCACTCCGCAGAGTTGTATATTTTCCGGTTACGCGGATCGTGTGCGTCAGGCTGAAAGGAAAAAAACAGACGAAGCGTGATCGGCGGCTGTGTAGCTCAGTCCGTTCGGCGCGGGCTTCGTTCGTCTGTCGTGTGCGTTCGTGCGCGCGTCACAGTGTGCATTTCGGTGGCCGAGTACGCGCGGTGTGCCGTCAGCGCTAAAACTTCGGCATATCGCCGCAAAATCTTTCTCCTCTGTCGGTGTTCTCTCTCCGCCCTGGGGACGGCGGGGTAGCCATCTTGAAAAATATATCGGAAGTGTCTAATGTCTGCATGTGGGCTATAGGTGGGGGACGGGTTGTGTGGTTAATGTGGGTGCATTTCGTTCGGAGAAATCTGTCACAAATGGGTAAATATCGTTTGGCAATTACAATTGTTGTTTACTACTCCAAAGTGTCTATGCATAAGAGCCGAGAATAATGAGAAGGCGAGGGAGACGGCGATGAAACACGGAAAATATAGGAAAGCGAGAGAGATAGAGAACGCAAAAGGGGAGTAGAGTAACAAGATTCTCGTGGTGTGTGATGTGCGTTGGTGATGAATTCGTGAAGAAACCGAAAAACAAGAGTGAGAGGCGTTGGTATTAACACTGTGTTCGATCGCGAGTGAAGTTAGGACAGGCCTTTTCTTTCCCAGTGTGCGTGCTTGTGATCTGTGCATCGTGTGTGTCATTCGGCTTTCTTTTTTTTCGAACGATTTCTTTTATCCTTCATTTTCTCGCCCATTTGTTTCGTCATTCCTCTCTCGCTCGATTTTTGTAATTCTATTTTGTTTCGGCGCGGAGGCTCCGTCGAACGAGCCGCAATCGCGCGAGTTTGCCACGGAGATTCTAGCTCATGTGCGTGAGTGAGTCGCGATATAGTTCGGTATGGAAGAGAGTAAAAAGGGAGAAGCGGAATGACCCGCGCGCAAGGGTTGCCCTCCTGACTGCTTCTCTCACCCTTTCTTCCTCTTTGCCGGTCCGTGAACGAAAAAAAATCGCGATCAGCCGACACACCTAAAAGTTTCTTGCCGTTGACACACGGTGGATACACTGTAGAGCGTACGCCTGGGAAAAGGCGAGCGACGTTTTACCGAAAAAGTACTAGAGAGCGAGATCATATTATTTATATACACGAACACATACACACACACACACACACACACACACGCGCGCGCGCGTGTACATATACGTGTGTAGCTAAAACTGCCAACAGCTCAAAAAACTGAACTCGAAGATTTGATATTTCAGCCTCGGCATTATATACGAAAATGAGGGGCGGGAGAGCTATATACATGCACACCGAGCGGCCACGGAACGATGTACGGACAAGAGTCCCGTAATCTCGCTGAATGGCCGCCAAGCTTTCTAGGTTACTGACGGACAACCGTACGCGGCGAATTCGCCTCGTCTTTCTCTCTCTCTCTCTCTCTATCTCTCTCTTCCCTTTTGCAATTTTTTCAACACCTGACAAGTATTTTTCGCTCAAATGGCAAAAATTACGTGAGGGAAATATCGACTCGTATTCTAACCCTGAATTCTCCGAAGTCGTGTGCTGAGCAGACCTACCGGTTTGGCAACTTCCGTTCAGCCTGCATATTCCTAAGGAAGGCATGGTGAGACGAATCCGCCTTGGAAATATCGCAGCCACAATAACCTATATTCGCTCCAATATTCGATCAATTCCAGTAGTGCGACGAGGAAAAAGTAATGTAAAAAAAACGACGCAAATCGAAATTCTCCCCAGATTCTCATTCGGCAGCAAGTACTTCCCATTTTTTATTCCTCGCTGTTTGCAGGTTCATTATGCGAAAGGAACACGCAGGTTTATATTTCCAATGGCTTTCTCGTTTATTCCCTTTTTTGGCTGCTTAGCCAATGTGTGCGATCAAATTTTCCATATTGGCTCATCCATTTCAGGCGTTAGGCTACAGTGACGAACCATAACTCAGGATTATTTAAAGAAATTCATTTTGAAGGAACAAGTAAGACGATTGAAACTTCGTTTGGATATTTATTTTGTGTACATTAACAAAGTTGTGTATCAAATTTCATGAAAAAAAAGGACCTTCCAACGTGAGGGGCTCAACGGTGTACTTGACTTTGGCCACTGGGTTGATCTGAAACAAAAAAAAACAAGTTCTTTTCTCTTAAGGTAGAACGAGCGCGCTCTTGATTTCTATAGATTTTGTTTAAATTCTTAACTTCAGATCGTCGATATCAATTGAGTGAAATTTAAGAACAGTCGACTATTTAGGTTGGGAGATAATAGGTTTTAAAATTGCAACTCTTAACACTGCGGGGTCTGCATTGACTGGAAGCCAGGTGACATATTTCGTCGTACCGTTCTATTGTATTTGTAAAGTTTGAAGAAAAATTATTTTTACATAGCAAACTAGTTAATGAAAGAGTGAAAAAAGTTTGGAAATCTATAGTCGGCCTACTAGCTTGGTATAGCATTTCTCACATGGGCCTGAAGTTTGCGTCGTTGGAATGCAACGATTTTTTCATGCCCTCGTCACGTTTATTAGTGTCGAAAATCATATTCTGAAGATTAAGACTGCAGATTGCTAAATAAGGATGCCAGAAGATGGTCGCCCGATCCTTATAGCATAAATCTGTTAAATAACATTTTGGAAATTCAGTGAAAAAATATATTCGTTGTACTCCAACGTTGCAAACTTCAGCATCATTTTCTCACACTGTAGAATACAGTCCGAAGGAAAAGTTTTATCACCAAACTATAGATTTATGTATATGCTCACCTGCATGTAGCGCGTGATATTTTTGTTTCCGACGACCGTGCTAGGTCTACATTAAAATAGATAATATTTGCTAAGCCGTGACCGAGCTTTTTTGGCATCGTGTTTCAATCGTAATAAAAATTGAATTTTCTTTCGTCTTTCTTTTTTTTTTTAAGAAAAACGACATTACTCTTGTTAATAACTAATGAAAAAGAATGTTCAGAAGAAAAACGTCGATCAAGACTAAACTACTATGACATTGAATAAGTGTACCAAAGTTCAAGTTAATCCGTTCATTAGATGTCGAGAAATCGTGTACACCGTTTTTAGAAACATAGTTTCGAGAAAAACGCGTTTAAAGTTTTACTGGTAGTTTTGCCGTTGTAATGATAAGTTTACCTTCCAAATGCGATACCTGCACTATACGTTAAATCTCCCTCTTCAATTTCAGTCGCCTGAAGAGACGGACGATTTTTTTAAATTTTCACTGTAGCCTAACCCCTCAACAGCGAAATATTTAGCTTTCAGGCGTTTCTTGCGAATCTCACAGATGCGTTATGTCACTGAAATTTTCGCTTTTCTTGCATCTTGTATCTGCGAAATTCTGACAAATATTTTGGCTCGGACACTGTCGCCTCCCCTCCCTGCTCTTTTTCAGAGAGAGAGAGAGAGAGAGAGAGAGAGAGAGAGAGAGAGAGAGAGAGAGAGAGAGAGAGAGAGAGAGAGAGAGAGAGAGAGAGAGAGAGAGAGAGAGAGAGAGAGAGAGAGAGAGAGAGAGAGAGAGAGAGAGAGAGAGAGAGAGAGAGAGAGAGAGAGAGACGGAGAGACGAGCAAAAAGGCATTATATAGTATACCCGGAAAATAAAATATTGAACACACACACACGCACGCGCACACACTCGTGTGTATGCATGTATATGTATATTCATATGCATACTTATATATAAATTTTCGCTTTTCGAAAGATTTTAGGGTTTTCCATTTTTCTTGGCGGTCGCCCGGGCTCCCACGTTTAAAGAGCAAATACAGCGCTTGAATTGACTCGCTTTTTTGAAATCCGAAATTCTGAGTTTCTATTCAAATATCTATATGTTGTATGTAGAACAGAAGAAATGGATGATATAAAAAATTGCGTCGTTGGCACGCAACGAAAATTTCGGAGCCCAATATCTTTTGGAAAATGTAGGCCTCCAGAATCACTCAAACATTTTTCAGGTTCCTTATTAGAGATTTTCAGCCAAAATGTGTACGAGAAGATTTTGGATGATAATGAAAATCAAGATGACATTGAAGCTTGCATCGTTGCAAGCCAACGAAACATTTTTCTTTCTCAGTTTCTCAAATTCCGTTTCACAGATTCAAGCTATGAAAGTCACGCAAACATTATTTGGATCCTCGTTCTGCTACAACTAAAATCTACAACCTAAAACTACAAAATATGATCTTTAATAATGCCAAGAATGAGGAATTGAAAAGAAGTTGCAAATTTTCGTTGCATATCAACGTTCCAAACTTTAACCCCATAAATGGGGACATTCAAAAACAAGAAATAACTCGTTGCATTTCAACAATGCAAGCTTCAACATCATATATGTTTACTCCGTAAATATATATTGTTATAATATGTAATATATAAGGTAAACGGCCCAGTTACTGAGACTCTCCCTGATTGTGACACGAACAGTACAATTTTGACTGCCACAAATACAATTTTTGTCGAATAACATTCCAATTACCGCCTAATTAAAGAGAGTTTTATTATTTTTTATTATTGGAGATATACACTTTTTTGCATGAAATTCTTAGAATAGAAACTGACTACAGAATAGTCCGACACGCTTCTGAAGGGCTCCACAGTGACAGTGCTAGACGTTGCCCACTAGGCACGACAAGCGACAAATCGCAAATTTTGCTCGTCATGTAAGTATAAAAAGACATAAAAAATGATGTCAAAATCTTCAGCAGGAACTAGACTATCGACGAGATAAGAAGTAATTTAACTTTTGGTTAGGTATTTATTTAAATTTACGGTGTCAATAAGCGCGTTACATAATTGAGGTTATGCCGCTGTTGTTGAACCTCGATTTATCACCTATTGGGTCGAACAATTCGCGTTGCTCAGTTATTCTAATTTGCCGTGAAATTATAAATGAAAGAAGAAGACATTGGTTTTAATGATCGGAAAAAACAGGAAAAAAATGTACAACAATTAAACGTGAAGAAAATAAAACAAGAAGGGTTAGAGCGCTCGGAAAGTGAGCCAAAAAGAAAGCGACAAAAGAAACAAAATAATCTTTGATAACTATTTTTTGTTTGTTATTTTCTATACCTCATATTCTTAGGTAAAGAAAATAAAATAGTCGTGCACTAATTAAATATAGTTCGTGGTTTGTACCTAACATGTGTCCGGGATATTCCATATACTTATTGCAATTTAACCCGTTTGAATGGGGATATTCGGGAGTGTCAGAAAGTGAGGTTATAAACTGCGCCACGAGTGTCATGAATCGGTACCCGCAGGGGTCACAAACTACGAAACGGGTGCTGCTCCAGTGTCAGAAACCCCGGCAGCAGAAAAGCGCTATTAAAACAATTATTTTATTAATAAATCTTAATCGTTTCACTTTTAACATAGATGAAACTCGTTCCGAGGGCTTTGATGCACGTGTTGAAACCTTTAGTTTTCCGTTTGGCTATATCGCGACCGAATAGATAGGGGAAATCCGACGTCGCCGCTCTTAAAGTGGTCAGTAACTGGGCCGTTTACCTTAATAATGTATATTTCGAGGATCAGGTGTTGCATATGGCGGGTAATGTGATAAGGGGGAAGACCCCGTATAACAGAATCTATGACAAAAAATATGTTAACAATATATATATATATATATATATATATATATTTACTCCTTATATATCAGTAAATATTTAGTCCGTTAATCCACGTTTTGTAACGTATTATTCAAGTCAATTCACGTAGATCGTATATCAAGAAAATAAACAACATTGATAGAGCAATTTACCGTGAGAGTATTTGATACAACGAAATTGTTTCTTCTTTCGTTTTCGCGCAGATTTGACGCAACATAATTTCTGGTGAGGGCTCGTATTAGCTACAAATTTACTCGATTACGTGTGTACGCACGCGTGTGTACGTGTATGCGGATCTCTTTTACTAGGCCCCAAAAAATTGTATGGCAACCTCGCGCTGAGAACTGAGAACTCCCACAGAGAGTGAACGAGGGAGAAAGAGAGAGAGAGAGAGAGAGAGAGAGAGAGAGCGAGAGAGAGGGGGAGGGAGAAAGACACACACCCACACGTAATTCGAGGTCGGATCAAACAATTTACGTAGCTGTATAATATACTCTGCCAATCCCTTCACTTTCAGCGTATTATTTTCCGCGAAACTATACATGCATATATATAATATATATAATATTATACTTGTACAGAACAAACCGTGTTGCACAGCCAAAATTATATAGCTTAAGGGGTGAGGCTGCAGTGGCCACCAGAAGATTC
Source organism: Ophion costatus (assembly GCA_951751655.1). Classification (NCBI taxonomy): domain Eukaryota; kingdom Metazoa; phylum Arthropoda; class Insecta; order Hymenoptera; family Ichneumonidae; genus Ophion; species Ophion costatus. Next base: position 332,933 of record OX632364.1, read on the forward strand.
GAGTTACTAGAAAAACTAATTCTAAACGAATAAGATGATTGAAAAATCGTTTGGATATTTATTTGTATGTACATTAACAAAGTTGTGTACCAAATTTCGTGTAAAAATATTGATAATTAAAGAAGTTATAGACAATATCGTGAAGGACCCTTCAATGTGAGGGACTTAACGGTGTACTTGCTTTGGCCAGCTGGTTGGTCTAAAATGAAAAAAGAGGTTTTTCTTAAAACACACAATATTGACTAAGACTTGACGGAGTTTTTCTTTGTTAAGGATGTTGAGTCCCTATGAAACATGTTAATGTTAATTGTTCAATAAATAGCTTCTTAATCGTCATGAAATTTTTACACGACTTCCTGAATACTTCATGTAAAAACATACCAAATTTTCCGAATTCTATCATCATTACTTCAACCTCCTTAGGGGTTAAAATAAAAAATGATAAGAAAATTCGGAAAATTTGGTATGTTTTTGTATGAAGTATTTAAGAGGTCGTGTTAAAATTTCACGACGATTAGGAAGCTCGTTATTAAAAAATTAACATTTTGTTAAGAACAATTTTTAAAAGAAATAAAAAAAACTTCGTTTTGTTTCCGTTGCTTTCAGTATATTGTAGATATTATAAAATTGATAGGTCAAAAAAAAACTTATTGCAAAGTCACATCAGTTTCCATAAAACAACATTTAATTTGTGAATGTTAATTGTTCAATAACGAGCTCCCTAATTGTCGTGAAATTTGTACACGACCTCTGAAATACTTTATACAAAAACATACCAAATTTTCCGAACTTTATCATCATTTGCGATTTGGGACTCAACATCCTTAATCGAGGAGATATTTTGTCGTCGGCTCAAAACGCGTGTTACCAATAATTCATTATTCGAGTAAACCAATCGTTAATACTTGAATAACCCGTTTTTCCATTTTACAAAATAAAAATATCCCCGTCGTTTAAAGCCTCAAAATAAAGGTTGTCACGCAACAATCGTTATTCAGGAATTCATTTCCCGCATCGACTAGTCATTTTTACTCTGACACGGCGATTATTCACAATAATTTTTTCTTCATAAAAGTCACACCTCCTTTTATTTATTCTCCGCGCAATAAGGTGCAAGCGATTGTTTTCGAATGCATAGAAAGAGCATATTTCAAAAACAATTTATCGTGTTCGTCGCATTCGAAGTGAAGGAAGAGAGAAAAAAATCACAACGCCGAAGATACGTGATTAGGTGCTTTTATGTCGGGATGAAAATAAACAATTGGTTTTGCACTGGATTTACTTGCTAGTTAAATCGTCAGCTAATCGGCACGTGCTTCGGAAATTAATTGTATATCGCGCACGTTTATCCGCCGATTCCCTGGTGAAAATGCACGTACGTCGGTAGATAGTGTGTAAAAAAAAAAACATTGGTTGAGAAAAACATAAGCTGCAAACGCCTACTGCAGCTTCGTGTACAATTTTTATCACTCCTGACGTCGACGGGGCTCACTCGCCACTCGATCACGTTTGTTTGCATATCGATAATTTTTTTCAGCAAAAAACACTGCATTGGGAATTGTATTTTTTTTTTGGTGACAAAAATCGATCGCGTTCGCCGTTTTACTTGAGGGTAAATTGTGTTCAATTGCATCAAATCTTGCATTTTTCTATCGTATTATTTATGTTTATGATAACCTGAAATCATTTTTGGCAGAATAAGTTTATTTATATTTAATAATGACCCTAGAAAACGTTATGCAAAAGCCGTAGCTTTTTAATATTTCAAAAAGAATTTGGGTTGTTAAAAAATATTAACTCTTATTGCCAACAAACAAATCATTCTTAAAATCGGATTATCGAAGTGCAACATTTACAAACATCTTAAGGCCGCATAATTAAAAAAAATCGATTATTGAATTTAAAAAAAAGCTACCACTTCTATTCGTGTGTTTCGAAATTACAGTAAGAAATATAAAAAATTGAATGTCATTATGTGGTCGTATAGGGTCGCTTCGAGCAAAGAGAGCAAACACATTCTCCGAATTTTTGTTAGGAGGAACAATATTACTATTCTACGCGTTATTGCTACGAATTGAAAGAAATAATACCAAAAAATCAGAGTTTCCCAAACAAACCCAAACAATTTTGAAGGCATCATTAAGCCGATCGAAAAATCTTTTGGACATTTATTTGTATGTACATTAACAAAGTTGTGTACCAAATTTCGTGTAAAAATATTGATAATTAAAGACATAATAAACAGTCGCGTGAAAGATCTTTAAACTTGATAGGCTCTACGGTGTACTTGCTTTTGGACGTGCGGTTGATCTGAAACAAAAAAACGAGTTTTTTGAACAATATATAACATTGGCTAAGGCTTGAACGGTTTTTCGAGGAAAAATAATATTTTTGCTAATAACCAACGGGAAAAAAATGTTAAGAAGAAAAACGTCGGTCAAGACTAAACTCCTATTACACCGAATAAGTGTACAACATTTCGAGTCAATCCGTTTATGAGATGTCGAGCAATCGTGTACTCCGTGTAAAAAAACATAGTTTTGCGAAAAAACGTTAAACGTTTTACCAGCCATTCTATCGTAGTCATAAGTTTAGTTTCAATCTGCACCATATTTTGGACCTTCCTCTTCAATTTGGCGAAATGTAAAGGCGAGGTTAACTTCATTTTGCTCTTTTCAAGATCAAGGGTTTTTTCAGCGAGAGATTGCAGAAGTCGTACTTTGCAAGCAACAAATGAGAGACAAAAAGAGAAAAAGAGACAGAGGAAGGGCGACAGACAGATAGAGAAAAAAGAGAAAACGCTGGACGCTGGAGAGGGAGCGTACGAAAGACAGAGTAACGGTGTGAGGGAGAGAGAGAGATCGTCGTAGTAAGCAAGCAAGCAACGGGCAGATATGAAATGAGTCACGCACACCTACCTGAAAGTAGGACTCTCTCGATCCTTGGCGTCACGAATAAAGTGCATACGAGGCTCTCCGCATTATTATTCCCGCTTAAAACATAGTCCAGTCATTTCGTCCGAAAAAAAGGCAAATAAAAGAAAATGAATTTGCGCTTCTAATTTTTTAATATGTTGTAGGGGATACCTAGAAAAGCTTAACTTGAGATTGTCGACCAAGCTTTCCTAGGAGCTTTCGCCGCCATCTTGGAAAACGCTTAAAATTTGTTTTTCGGCAATAACTCGGCTATCCGATGAGATTCGAAAATTTTTGTAAGACACTTTTTGTAGCTTTCTTTGTGCTCTACAATAACGCCTGAATCATTTTTAGCGTATCATGCATCGTTATCGAGATATCGATCGATAAAGTCAAAAATTTAGGACACAATTTTTGTTTTTTCCTTTTTTTTTCTTTGGGTCTTAATAAATATGAAAAATTGTGGAATTCAAACTTGTAGAGCATATTCAGACCTACAATTTCCTTCTTGGATTTTTTTATGTTGGACAAAAATTACGATCTCCAGCGCGCCGCAAAGTCGGTGAATCCACGCTCAGCGTCGAGCGCGCTCAAGTTAGTATATCGTATCGTGTTGAGTTTTTGCTGTGCGTAGTGTAAATCGAGGGTTCCGATATTCTGGGCAAAAATTTCGATATCTAGTTGGCTGTAAAGTTGTACTCGCCGCACAGTTTCAAACACAAGTCAGTTCTGGAGCACATTCTTTTCATTCACGCTTTTAGCGGTTGCGACACGACATCATCTTTCTATAACATCGGCAAGTCGAAGTTCATTAACACTCTCGAGAAAAATCCAGAGCTACGGTCATCGGTGGAATTATTCAAACAAGAAAAGGTCGATCCGGAGGTTCTCACTTGCGCGGGAGAGCAATTCCTTATCGCCCTATATGGTGGTGATAAGCACGAGAAGTCCATAAATATTTTGCGATTCCATCGCTTCGCAAAATCAATGACAGCGAATAAAGTGAATCACCTCTCACTACTCCCGCCAACCAAAAGCGCTGTGCGTCAACACATTTTCCGGACGTATCTCCAAGTTCAAACCTGGCTCGGATTTTTCAAGGATCCACAAGGATGGGGTTGGCGACAGACCAATCGAGGGCTCGAACCAATCACCAGCACCGCCGAACCCGCTCCGCCTGAACTATTAAAGCTCATTTCCTGTAAGTGTAAAGGAAATTGTGAGGCCGCCTGTGGGTGCAGAAAAGCGGGAATCAGTTGCTCCGTTATTTGCATGCACTGCAGTGGGCAAACATGCAGTAACGTCGCCAGAGTCGACATTTTGCTTGACGACGACGACGACGACGATGTCTGTAACGATGATGATGACGATGCTCTCATCGAATCAGCATCATTTCCAACGTTTCAACAGACACAACAACTCGAAGAGTTTACGGAGGACGAAGATCTTCAGCCTGGACCATCCAAGCGAAAAAAGACATGAAAAAAGTCCATCGTTCGTGTCTCGAGTGCAGAAAAAAATATTTTTCTTTCCGTTTATTTTGTTTTGTTTATTTTGTATTGTAAAAAAATAATATTTTTTACTGCACAAACAAATTATTTGTTTAATAAATTACTATTGTGTGATCCTTAATTTGTTGCTCTATGTACTTATTTTTTATCCCATCAATTTCCTGAACAATTTCCCATTCGATTCGACATCCAGACACAACCGAGCGAGCAGCTCGCTCGACGCTGAGTGTGGATTCACCGACTTTGCGGCGCGCTGGAGATCGTAATTTTTGTCCAACATAAAAAAATCCAAGAAGGAAATTGTAGGTCTGAATATGCTCTACAAGTTTGAATTCCACAATTTTTCATATTTATTAAGACCCAAAGAAAAAAAAAGGAAAAAACAAAAATTTTGTCCTAAATTTTTGACTTTATCGATCGATATCTCGATAACGATGCATGATACGCTAAAAATGATTCAGGCGTTATTGTAGAGCACAAAGAAAGCTACAAAAAGTGTCCTACAAAAATTTTCGAAATCTCATCGGATAGCCGAGTTATTGCCGAGAAACAAATTTTACCCCTTTTTTCAACATGGCGGCGAAAGCTCCTAGGAAAGCTTGGTCGACAATCTCAAGTTAAGCTTTTCTAGGTATCCCCTACAACATATTAAAAAATTAGAAGCGCAAATTCATTTTCTTTTTTGAATGTACGTAATGACTGGACTAACAAGTCACTCGCAAAAATAAAAGTAAATCAGGTAATGCAACTGTACCGCGTAAGTGCCTCGTCGGTGCCAATTTTTTTTAAGAGCTTCACATCTAAATATCGCGATTACGTCCCCGTAAGTTGTTCACTCCGAGTCTTCCTTTAAGGATGTTCAGTCCCAAATCGCAAATGATGATAAAATTCGGAAAATTTGGAGTGTTTTTGTATGAAGCATTTCAGAGGTCGTGTAAAAATTTCACGACAATTAGGAAGCTCGTTATTGAACAATTAACATTAACAAATTAAATGTTGTTTTATGGAAACTGATGTAACTTTGCAATAAGTTTTTTTTTTGACCTCTCAATTTTATAATATCTACAATATACTGAAAGCAACGGAAACAAAACGAAGTTTATTGATAAATTTTTTTTTATTTCTTTTAAAAATTGTTCTTAACAAAATGTTAATTTTTTAATAACGAGCTTCCTAATCGTCGTGAAATTTTAACACGACCTCTTAAATACTTCATACAAAAACATACCAAATTTTCCGCATTTTCTTATCATTTTTTATTTCGACCCTCAATCAACAAATTCAATCTTCGATTGTGGTTAATGCGGCCAACATCCTTGACAAATACGAATAGCCGTTTTTCCACCCAAACTCGAGAAAAAAAGATTATTCCAATTTTCGTCTTTTCATCTAAAGCGATTCATCGGGTACAGCGAAAATAGTTTAGGTTCAATTGCACACTTACGGAAACGTGATCGACTCTTTTCCGGCATTACAGCCCTCCGAGAAATCACAGAAAAATCGTATTATTTCGCGTTTCATTCGGCAGGAATAGGCTCCGAACGTTACTCCCCATTTGTTTTCTTTTTATTTGTAAAAATGATGGTATCTGCGATGCTCGTTGTGACGTATGCGTTTTCGTTGATTTACAGGCGTAGGGACAGCGGGTGCAACATCGAAGCGTTGGAGGGTTTGAGGCAGTAAAACTGGCTGGCCTAGAATGTTTACTAACATGCGGAGCACCCTGCAAACCGTTCCCGAGTCCGTGCCCACCGATCGCGTCTCAAACTCAAAAGTAAGTTCTCACGATAGCTACGCGCTTGTCGCTATACAAATGGCATTCCGTTATTTTTACGTTTCTCGCATAAATAATAATAATAATAATCATTGCATTTTTAATGATAATTATTATTATTCGTACCGTTTTTGCCGCCACAACAATCGTAACGATAATTGGCACAATCACGTTATATTTTACATGATTATTGATGGAGCATAAGCTATTTTATATTTACATTAAACAAAATCATCATGAATAATATACAATATAATATATACTTATAAATATAATACATGGGTACAGCATATAAATATTGAATATAGTAATGATAATATCATAACTATGACGATTATTATCAAATCGTTATTATTGCGATTATTGGTAATCGTACTAATTTTCATTACGATTGTGAAAAATAATATTCGTTATTGCTGAATGTACGGACCGACGGATGAGGGCCTGCAATTGTCGTAGATCGTGCAGCCGCGCAACCCTCGGAATGGTTGTGGGTACGAAGTTTTTTTGCTATTTTGGTACCGTTTCTTTTTTTCGTTGCTTTCCTTTGTTTTTCTCTTCGCTCGAAGTTTTCTATGAAAGAAATGAATTCGCGGTTAACCGAGCTGGCACACGGTGTTACGTGAACGGCTACTTTTACTAGAGCATAATGCCGCGCGACGTTGACACGGCGAGGATACAACACAGCGCTAGGGCATTTGCGAAAGCTTCGTTAGATCGCCAACATTTTACGTGTTTTTTTTTTTTCCACATAACCAAATGTATAACTAACCGACCCACTGAATTAATGATTATACGATGAATTTAAGGATGTCGAGTCCCTATGAAACATGTTAATGCTAATTGTTCAATAAATAGCTTCTTAATCGTAATGAAATTTTTACACGACCCCCTGAATACTTCATGTAAAAACATACGAAATTTTCAGAGTTCTATCATCGTTACTTCAACCTCCTTAAGGGTTGAAATAAAAAATGATAAGAAAATTCGCAAAATTTCGTATGTTTTTGTACGAAGTATTTAAGAGGTCGTGTTAAAATTTCACGACGATTAGGAAGCTCGTTATTAAAAAATTAACATTTTGTTAAGAACAATTTTTAAAAGAAATAAAAAAAAATGTATCAATAAACTTCGTTTTGTTTCCGTTGCTTTCAGTATATTGTAGATATTATAAAATTGAGAGGTCAAAAAAAAACTTATTGCAAAGTTACATCAGTTTCCATAAAACAACATTTAATTTGTGAATGTTAATCGTTCAATAACGAGCTTCCTAATTGTCGTGAAATTTTTACACGACCTATGAAATACTTCATACAAAAACATACGAAATTTTCCGAATTTTATCATCATTTGCGATTTGGGACTCAACATCCTTAAGTTACGTCCAACAGACTATTTCCAGAGTATTCGAAAAAATTCATTTTTTTTTTGTTTATCATACTCATTCATTTTTTTTTTGTTTATCAAGTTTTTTTTGTATCCTTTCGTTTTTTGCCGGTACCGCAAGTGTAACCACGTAAGCATCGCAATGTGACGATGCTGAAAGTATACACTCGTTTGTCAAGCGTATTCTATATCTATACGTATGTACAACAGTGCACTAGCCGGTGACGATATGCCGGATACGTGCGATCGTTGTACACGTGTATATAACAACTTTATAACAATGTTACGTCTTTGCTGTGGGGGACAAACGCGATCTCTTTAAGAGCTGCTGCTTCGTGACGTCCTTCGGCATCATAGTGGTATAGGGCGCGCTAAAGTGTTGCTCCGTTCATACATAAATATATCTATATATACGCGTATTACATGCACGAATTCATGGTTCGATGATATATGTATACATATATACAGATATGACTGTCATATAATAGTATTAGATACCTGTTAATAACATTATCCACCTGGTTTAATCGATATTCGTATTCTGGTTGTGCAATTCGTGGCGAGGTTGATTTTAGCGAATACAAGAACGAATGATACCGCTTGGAAAAAAATTTAGTCTATAGACTGATTGTAAATGGATCTATTTATGTGCATGTATGTATGAATATCCATGGGAGCGTTTTTTTATCGAAAAAAAAAAAAACGCATGACAAGTACTCGAGAGTCGGTCCACTGAGCTTTTTTTGAAGATCTTTATAAACGGTTGCAATAGCACTATTCGCCAGTTTTTCCGGCAATGGTTTTCATGTATGGGTGATTAAAATACTCATGGAGAAAAGGGGGAAGGTCGAACCTCGTTCCTTATGAAATTTTAACCACATATACTTCATCTATCTATACTTAAACTATCGCTATAGCGCATATCAAGGACTTAAATTTTTTTTTATATTCACTATTTTGGGGTTGCAGGACATATTTTACTCAATCGAATAACCCAGTGATGCTTTATACAGAAGTGAACTATTTTCGAGATATTATTTTTATTATCTTTTTTTAAGTAAGGGGCAGGCAAATAAAAAAATTTATTGAAAAAAACTGTTGTATGGAATTGAACTTTTTATTATTATTTGTAGTTTGAGGACACAGTAACAAAGAATCATCAACAATAGTGTAAGAATGATCTGCAAACATTTTTGAATTAGCAGAAATTTGGACAACTAATTCAAAAATGTTTGCGGATTATTCTTATTTTATTGTTGATAATTCTTCGTTACTGTGTCCTCAAATTACAAGTAATGAACGAAGTTGCATACCAGGGTAATTTTTTGAAATTATTCAAAAACGAATATGTTATGCAAAATAAATATTTTAATATTAAAAAAAAGATTTCGAAAATAATATCTTTGAAACGAACGACTTTTGTATGAAGCATTACTGAGTTGTTCGATAGTGGAAAACATGGCCTGCAACCCTTTCGTGTGATCGTGACGAATAACGTCACGGACCGACACATTTTTAACGTAACGCTACGTAACGTAACGCTCATGGACCGACACATTTTTTTGAGGGGTTGGCTATTTTTTCACCCTTATGCCCTATGTCCTAAATGTCACGGTAGTTGATATATGATTTCTTTCGTTTTTTTACGCCCGCAATTTCGCCTCTGAATCGTCGTAACTTTTTTATTTGTGGTTGTAACGTCATGAAATAACCATTGTATCCTGCAATGTATATTTATTATAAATGAAACATTATTTGATACAATTGGTTTCAATAAAGTGATTCTTCGACCGCCGGCCTTAAAAATGTGTAAATTAATGAAAATTTTTAACTCCTAAAATCATTATAAATAAGTAAAGTATAAAAAAAAACAATTTTTTTATATATCGCTCTTTGTTCGTTTTTTCATTCTGAACAAAAATTTTATGTCCGTTTTGCGGCAATTTTCAACGAGGCGTGCGTATTTGCACGAAGTTTTTCCAAAGCGTGTAACAGTGTTCCGCGTTTCGCTCGCTGAAACGACGCTCCGGGTGCATCGATTCATCGGGCGGAACTCGAATAGTAGGCTCTATTGTTCGAATATTACAGCCATCCGTTCGCTTCGACGTTAGTTGGCAAACAAAGAATCGCAAACGTTGGAACGATAAGCGTCATAGAAGACGCGTACGGCGGACAACCTTAGGAATAATTGTTCGACGTCCAAACAGACCCAAACAAACTCGGTGCATTCGAAACGATACCTTTCCTCCACCACCGACGTACGTACATACGGCTCGTCTTTCGTTACCGCCGATCAATGCGCGATCATTTGCACAAACAATTACGAGAATTGAGCTCTGAATTGACCTAAGGCGTTACCCCCACTTGTAGCGCAAAAAAAGGCCTTTTTCATGAATTTTTTTAAAGAAAACTACAAAACTTTTTTAATCGATCAATATACCATCTTAAAGAACACATCTTGAAGAACTTTCAGTAATTTTTTTATTGAAAAATATTACATTGTTTAGTGGCAAATGGCCGTCAATGAAATAATGTTTTTATATACACGGTTTGCGGTGACCAACATTGCGGCGAAGTGGATCACCTGAAAAAAAAATGCGGATGGATTTAGTCAAATATAAGTATAAACTAGTCTTTAATCGAAGGATTTTAAAAAATATTCATTTTTCACGAAATGGCGGATAGTCAAAGTTAATGGTTCGATTTTAACGAAAAAAATCGAACGATTAAAGACTACATTTTTATGTATTAAATAAGCCTGCAAAATTTCAAGAAGATCGCCTCATTAGTGTTCGAGTAATCTTGGCCACCGAATTCAGAAATGCCATTTTGAGAAAAACGCGTCAAAAGTTTCAATTTCAGTTCTTCAATTCACGGATTCTTCTCTTTCAACGCTCATATCTCAGTGAATTTTGTTCGGATCGACTTGAAATTTTCAGGACATATTCTCAGATACTTAAACTTCAAAAAAATGCAATAAAAAAAAAATCGATTTTTTCAATCGCAATTTTTTGAAAATTCTACATTAGTGCGTAGACTCTTAACGAATTGTGCGATCTGGAGTGGTCGAAAAAAAACGTCGCTGTTTACTCGTGGCGGGGGTCGGGGGCAGAACGACAAGCGACGAAAGGAAGTTTCGTCGTCGAGATGTTGCTTGCGACGCGCGGCCGATAGATGGCGATCGAAGACCGTAGGTGAAATCCGCGAGCGTTGTTCGAGGCAGCATATACAATAATATGAGTGGGAGATTCGAAGCGCTCGTGGTATGAAGTATACTAAGTGGCGTGGGGAAAGGGCCGGCGGCGGGGTGCGGCAGGGGGGAGAGGAGAAAACTTGAGCAACGGTAATATAAGCCAACTCTCACAATGCTTCTCCTCCGTCTCGACGGAGTGGCTTGTCGAGGAGATACAACGCGGGAGCCGTTCTCGCTCTTTCTCTTGAGGATATCTCGTTAGATTCTAGTCACTTGGCAATCTGCATCGAGGCGTTAGGCTACTGTGACGATTCGAAAATCAGAGTTATCTAAATAAAATTATTTCGAAGGAATAGGCAAAATGATTGGAAAATCATTTGGACATTCATTTTGTGTATTGCACATTACCAGAATTGTGTACCAAATTTCACTTAGAAATATTTGTAATTGAAGAAATTATGAAAAATCTCGCCAAGGACCTTTTAACGCGAACGGCGCAACGATGCATTTGAGCTACTTGGTTCATTTGAAACAAATAAAAACTAGTTTTTTTTTCTGAAGAGCGGGGAAAAAAGTTCCTGATGTTCATTATTTCTTTTTAAATGGAAAAATTTCGTCGTCATTTATTAGACGTAGACTATGCTTTATTACTACTTTTGGCTGTTACATGGTATTTTTTTAAATTCATTTAAAAAAAAAAATAAATTAAATATAATATAAAAAAAAATTAAAAACATTTTTGAAAATGGATTGCGGCGGATTTTGTTTTTCGTACACACGTGGACTCGGTTTATATAGCTTGTTCTCTCGCTTATGCGTTTACTATTAATACAATACCTTCAAATTATTTCGTGTTGGGTTAAATTGAATCTCTCTCTCTCTCTCTATTTTTCTATATAGCAATTAAACGATTTGGAATCATTTGAAGAAAGAATAAAAATCATTAAAAAAAATAAATTTAAAGATTTTCACTTTGGATGGGGTTGAAGTTTGCGTCGTTGATGTGCAACGAAAATGTGCCACTTTTAAATTCCTCATTAGTATCGCCATAGAAAATCATATTTCGTAGATTTAGGTTGTAGATCGCTGAACAAGGATCTCAAAAAGTGTTCGCGTTATATGCGTCAACCTGTCAAACGAAATTTGGGAAAAACGATATTCCATTGCGTTGCAACGATGCAAACTTCAACGTCTTTCGCTTCGGCACAGGAGACCTAAAATGATTGCACATCATATCATAGAATATATAAAATATAATTTATTATGTATTATATTTATTTTGTATATTATACGAAATATTATTATAGAATTTTCTCAATATATACTCCGAGGATAAAATTGCGTATAATGTGTAACCTGCATCTTCAGCTTCGTGGATAAAAAAAATTACGCATTCGCAAGGTTACTTATTTCCAAACACTGCTCGGCAATTCCACCTTATGATTTTTTCCTCCCATATCAGCAAAATTGATTGGTCCAATGCGTTCAATCGATTATTCTACGATATTGAAGTTTGCAACGTTGGAATGCAACGAAATTTTTGTTCTCCTCACAAATGTTTTTTCTATTTAATTTATCCTATTCTTTCGACACTTTTTCGTTAACAAAAAAATGAAGATTTCACGAAAATAGCTTCTATCGGTGGATAAAGAAAGGTGTGAAGAATGTTGTATGAAAATTTGAGACGGATAGCTTAAAAACTCTTCCTTCGAGATTGTACACCGTTTCGAAAAGGGAATTTTGAAGAAAAACGCGTGTAAAGTTCCGAGTTCGGAATTTTCATATAAATTGTTTATAACATTCTGTAGTATCGGATAAATTTAATTTTACACCTTCGATGAATTTGATGAAATTAGCGACTCGATTATTCAGCAGCGGTAAAAATGTTGGCTTTGCGGCACTTGAACCGCTTGACGTTTTTCCTAAAGAAAAATAAACCAGTCGAATAAAAAAGAGGAGCCGGAGTTCAAGTTTTCGAAAAAGGCTTGTGAGCAAGCGGAGGAGAAGTCCGCGGTCGAGCGTGTGAGTGGCCAAGCTCTCGAGGACATATCGGGGCCAGTCTCGCGTCGTGCTGAGGCAGGTAGGTATATGGGCGACGAGACAGGGGCCCCCCGAAGGCTCTCCCGGTAGGCCCATAAATGGTCGCGAGCAAAGAGGGACTCGCCACGGGTAATACTGAGTCGTGCGTACAGCTCTGCCAGACGGCACACGACGAGTTTGTGTCTTCAACGTTGGTATACCTGTTACGCTTCGTATACACACGTCATCCTATATATCGCGAAATGACGACAGACCACACCCCGCAATGTCAATACCTTTTAGGCCCCGTGCATCCCTCGGTAAAAGCCATTTATACAGCAGGACTGTCGCACGCTTCATAAATTCATACACGGGATAATCGTTTGATCGGTGAAACAATTGCGCGGTACGAGAATGATTCGCTGTACTCTTTCTTTATATATTTTTCATTGTGATGGCAACACACTGTTTCACGCTGAAATATCTATCGATGCCATTTTTTTCGTGAGCTCTCAAAAGCTCATGAAAATTACTTTCGAAAGTGGTGGAGATACACCTTTAGGCGAAGAAAGAATTCCTGATTTTCATGATTTTTTTTAAAGCATATATCTTTTCATTTATTCATTTTTTTTAACGCGTTACCCCCACTTGTAGCGCAAAAAAAGGCCTTTTTCATGAATTTTTTAAAAGAAAACTACAAAACTTTTTTAATCGATCAATATACCATCTTAAAGAACACATCTTGAAGAACTTTCGGTAATTTTTTTATTGAAAAATATTACATTGTTTAGTGGCAAATGGCCGTCAATGAAATAATGTTTTTATATACACGGTTTGCGGTGACCAACATTGCGGCGAAGTGGATCATCTGAAAAAAAAACATGCGGATGGATTTAGTCAAATATAAGTATAAACTAGTCTTTAATCGAAGGATTTTAAAAAATATTCATTTTTCACAAAATGGCGGACAGTCAAAGTTAATGGTTCGATTTTAACGAAAAAAAACGGTCGTTTTTTGGCTATAAAACGGCCATTTTTTTTTTCGAAAAAAAAATTCGAACGATTAAAGACTACATTTTTATGTATTAAATAAGCCTGCAAAATTTCAAGAAGATCGGTTCATTAGTGTTCGAGTAATCTTGATCACCGACTTCAGAAATGCCATTTGGAGAAAAACGCGTTTAAAGCTTCAATTTCAGTTCTTCAATTTACGGATTCTTCTCTTTCAACGCTCATATCTTAGTGAATTTTGTTCGGATCGACTTGAAATTTTCAGGACATATTCTCAGATACTTATACTTCAAAAAAATGCAATGAAAAAAATCGATTTTTTCAAAATCGCAAGTGGGGCGAACCCCTTAATAGTGAAAGTGCGGTACGGTCTTCTAAACACTCATATGCACAATATGAACCAAGGAAAAGTAAAAAATGTTTAAAAGCTATGAAATTGTAAGCTTTGAAACAAAAAGATTGAATTTTCCGAAAAAAATGGGTACATTTTGCAATAAAAAGTACTTTTTTCGAAAATTTTCAACGACATTTAGGATCATCTTTTTAGAAATTAAGGTTAGAATAATGAATACCAAATTTCATCAGAATCGGTCGATTAGTTTTTTTAGCTACACGTCACGCAAGTTTTGAAAATGCAAAAAAAAATGAAGACACACTGAGAGAAAAGTGCATGGTAAAAGAGAGTATAGTCGAATTCCCTATAGTTTATTGTCAACGCAATCATAATATGGTTAACACAACTATAAGCGAAAAATATATCTAAACATGCAACTTTGGTGGCGTCCTCGGCTATCTATTATCCCGGAAAAAAAACGACTAACTGTTGTAAAAATATTAACTGAATTAACTATATCGATATTGTAAAGTCTTTCGCAGTAGTTAATAGTTATTTCAGGGATACTAGATTAAAAAAACACACTACCAAAACGGCATGATTAGATAGACGCTTATAGTTGTGTTAACCATATTATGATTGCGGTAGCAATAAGCTATATGAATTTTACTATGCCCACTTTTACCATGGGCGTTTTTTCTTATATTATAAATACTATGGACATTTTTCTCAGTGCAACTTTGTACTATTTGTATGGTTGACATTAACGCTCGTTGAGTATAAACTGTTACAAGATCTTACGAAAAGTGACTATACGAACGACATTATGGTAATCGTATGGTAAAGACGTAAATCATTTGTCAATAAAGTAGAAACAGCGGTGGCACGCTATGATCGACATAGATACATAAGCGCATTTATTTATCAGTTTTTAGAATCCGATATTTCGAAAACTATCGGACCGTGCCAAAAATCCATTTAAGCAGTGGTAGGTATAGATAGGTAGGTCGTAGGTTCAAATCTCCATGTAGGTGAAATATTTTCTTCGATAGGAATCATTTCAGTAGGTCAGGGAATTAAAAACTTTTGAATTTTTGAATTTATGCAATATCATATACATTTAGTAGACATACCATTCAATACGGTAAAAACCACTATTCTTTGATAGTGTAAGGAATCATCTATTTTATGAAAACCTACTATATTATAATGGTATTGAAGTTTGCATCGTTGGAATGCAACGAAAATATATATATTTTTTCGTATTTTCAATTTTTTTCGTCCCATTTAGGCTACGAAAGTCTATGAAACAATTCTGAAAATCCTTTTTCTAAACTTACAACCAAAAGCTGCAAAAAAAGATTTCAAACAGTAATTGAAATAAAGAAATGAAAAAATCAAGAAAAAGTTTCGTTGCGTTCCAAGTAACCATGACTATAAAATATTATTGTCCGCTCAGGGTAATATAAAATATGGTTGAAGCATGATTGAGATTACTATACATTTTTCTCTGTGTATTGTTACTTTCGCACGGTTTTTCGTTCGATTTCGTAGTTCGGACAATGGCGGCAATCAATTACGTCAAGCAATCAAATATGCATTCGCGTATTGGCAATCTCCCGTCTCACGAGTACGATACAACTGACGCGTTGTCTATTCGATACACCTTTGCTCTTTAAAACGGCTAAACATCGTACAACCGCGTCGCAAACGAGACGCCATCTGTAGTGCCGATACAACTCGTCCCGCTCCGCACTGATTGCCAATTTACTGAGCGACCTCGCGATCTGTAAATCCAGCGCCGAGCAGATACTGTAGGCTGTGATGGGGGTGTGTGCACGCGCGTGTCTGTGTAGAGATTTGTACTTCGGTGGCGCGAGAGAAGCTTGCAAATAAATATATTTTATAGAAATATAGGAAGCTATGAGAACCTTTTTTTTTCCCTATACTGAAGCTCGTGTCAGATGCTATAGAAGATCGCTATAGGAATTACCCGACTAGAAATTTTGATCCGGCTGCTTGAAGACTGACCAGACTCCTATCAGGCTGCAATCCGGAATGCCGTAGTAGGACACGCCCGATCCGAGCGGGATCCGGCACGGATCCGGCGTCCCTTGACATAGCCTGCGTGGCCGGCAGATAGCGCTAGGTGGCGCCATGGTACGGCACGCCGGATCCGTGCCGGATTCGCACATGATTTTATAGCCGTTACTGTGGCCTAACGCCTTAAATTCATCATTTGTTTTGATCGTTTTAGGCATTGATCCGGCGGCCGGATCAGGGCCTGAAAAGGCCTACTGATGAGGGCCGTGTCCGTTATCCGGATCCGGGCCGGATGCGAAAAAGCGTTTCACGCCTGTTACGGCCCTGATCCGGCAGCTTGATCAGTGCCGCGGTACGGGATACGGCATGCCGGATCCATGCTTGTTCCGGCCCGTAGCAAAATTTCTAGTCGGGAGTTGTTATGCATAGGGAAAACAGGGGAAAACCTGGAAAAGTCAGGGAATTTCTGGGTCAATAATGCGTCACAACCCTGTTTTTATTTTATTAAAAATTTTTTTTTTAACATTTGACAATATCGATTGAGACTAATGGGTTTTTTTTTAATCCTTCATTGGTACCGCGTATGCTTAATAGACTTTTCGTGCAGTACAGAAATCGAAAACGACTCGACATTCAATAGCCTTTCATACTCGCGACTGTGACGCCCCTCGCGACGTTTATTCTTATCAGCCCGGATGTCGATGAAATTGTCGTACCGACGTATGGTAACGTAGCACAAAAATAGCGACGTGTATTGAAATGTAAATTTCTTGTGGCACATTTTCAAGAAACTGCGATAACAAGTGCTCAGGGTAATTGAGTTGTTGTTTGAGGGAGAAGGTACTTTTGGGCGAAGAAAAGTTTGCTGATTCTCATGTTGTTTTTTTTTGTAGGAAAGATTTATTTGCCATTTTCAAGAATTAGGGTACGTTTTATTGCTAGTTTTTGCTGTTACATGGTATTTAAAATTGTTTATTAATCTTTCGAAATATTGGTCGTATGGTAAGGTCTTCTAAACGGGTTGGAAAATCGCTGAAACGGTACGCTTTTTATCAAAAAGATCGAATTTTCCGAGAAAAATGGCTGCATTTTGCAATAAAAAATACTCAAAAAGAATATTAACATTTAGGGTCATGTTTTAGACAATAAGGTTCGAAAGATTTATACCAAATTTCATGAGAATCGGTCGATTAGTTTTTTAGCTATAGATTACGCGAGTTTTGAAAATGCAGAGTTTCTTTTTAAAAAATCATGCAAAGCAGCAATTTTTTCCCTAGCCTTAAGGTGTCTCCGCCCCCCCCCCCCCTTAATAATCGTCGGACCATGAAGTATAATAACAAAAAATGTAAAGAATATACAAAAGAAAGCGTACACACTTGAAAAAATAACGTAGTAAAAAGAATAATAAATAAAACCTAATAAATGAATAAAAATAAATAAAAATAACCTAATAAATAATAAATAAATAGAATAATAAATAATTTTAAAAATTCATAAATAATAATGAAGTACTATATGATTTTTTACTCACATGATTATTCACTGAATTAGACTTGAGTTAAATTTGGTAAATTATAAAATTTCACACGGATGTGTTTTAAACATTTACGAAATGTGTGAATTGTCGAAAAGTTTCCATTAATCGTACTGGGCGAAGAATTTGTTGAATGTGCAATTAATTTCGAGTTTCCAAAGTAGTTATTATTAATGGTTCACATGATCGTGTTACGGAAAATATTTTGCACGACGTAACAAAAATTCTTTGTAGGATGGAGGCAATTTTGTTATGTATATTGGGACTTTAGGCGGTGACGGGGCAATTATGTAATTTCTCGCCTCGGAAAACAATGGCGAAAAATGTCGCGTTACGTACAAACGGCTGTGGCACTTTGATGAGGAACAAATACCGTTGTCTCGTATATTCACACATTTCTAATCGATCGGCGGTTTAAAAAAAAAACATTTTTTAAAGCACCCTATTTGAGTAATTTGCGTTTAAAAATTCGAAACTCTTGTGTGTCCACTTTTTTTTTATCGGACCTATGAAAAAGCCTTTTTTTTTTTTCAATGGCAACGTATTCATTTTTCGTTTTTCTTCCGAGTACGCGTGAGTCGCCAACGAATATTTTCTTTGAAATTAATTTTTTGAAGCTTTTCTGAAAGGTAACAAATCAATTGCGGGCCTACTGTACCTTTTATCTGATTTTAACCATAGTTATATACGATCGTACTACTAATTCACGAACTTGAAAAATACCGGAAAATATTGAGAACTCATGATTAAGATTTGTATCACAAATGATCATCACTATTATTGCGCATGTGATATCAAAAGAACAACCCATACAACTCAACCGAACAAGAATCAAAAGTCAAA
Organism: Ophion costatus; assembly: GCA_951751655.1. Taxonomy (NCBI): domain Eukaryota; kingdom Metazoa; phylum Arthropoda; class Insecta; order Hymenoptera; family Ichneumonidae; genus Ophion; species Ophion costatus. The sequence continues at coordinate 351,496 of OX632364.1, forward strand.
TGAACGCAAAGAATGACGTTCTTTCGACTCACACATGCTCAATCGTGTTTACGTGAACTTCCTGCAAAATAAAGATAAAGAAAGGCGGCGGAAGGAAGAGGCGGATGGAGAGAAATAAAGAGAGATCCAACTATAGCGGGCGGGAAAGAGAAATACGTCATCTTCGATTATTTTTACGTGCTGATGAACGCATCTTTACGTCCGATGACGACGAATGGCTTGGGTCAGTCGAACGTGTGTGTGTGTATATATATATATATATATATATAAATAAAATATAAAATATATAAATATATAATGATGTATATTATATTTAATCATATAAGTGTGGCTATATGTAATCATATATATTATTATAATATATAAATAAATAATAATAATATATATATATATAATAAATAATATAAATTATTATTATAATATATAAATAAATATAAATAAATAAAAATAAATATAAATAAATATATAATTATATATATTATATATAAATATATTATATATAAATATATTATATATATAAAATATATATATATATATTTTTTTTTTATCGGGTGAGTCGATTACCCTTTGCATTATCAATTATAACTATTATTGTTTTATCATGGGAATTATTGTTACATATATTTGCGTTGTATTTGATAATTCGATCCTCCTATTATTCGGTCGTTTTAGCCTTTTTCGACTTGCAATTTTTGTTCCATTCGTATTGCATTTGTCCGATTTTTCAAAACTATCTCCGTAAAAACGATATATTTTGTCAAGGATGCTCCAGTAACGAACTTGATGGAAAGTTCATTTGTTAAATCGATCTTTTTTTTTATCTTTCGAGCTCTGTTGAAAAAGAGCGTACGCAGGGGCGAGAGAGATACGTTCTTCGTTTTGTTTATGCGACAAGTTTACGCTTGGAAGAAAAAGTGAATCGAATGAATGAAAAATTGTAAAAAATATGTAGGTCAAATAATGATTCCACTCATAGCAATTTTCTTTATTACTGTCCAAGTTTTGAATGCAAAGTTTTCTGAACGTACGAAAAAAACGAAGAGTAGTTTCTGTATTTGCTGTTTTCGAAAAGTGTGAAAAAAGCATTATTGTTCGGGGATAAAATTGGGGAGAGATGATGGAAAACTATTTCGAAAATTAAGGTACAAACATACTGCTCAATCGGTACAGGATCGATTCCGAAATATGATCGTTTTCCTGACCTTGAAAAGCCCCCCCCCCCCCCCCCCCCCCCCTCGAGGATAATATCCGTAAAATCCGGAGTAATAAGTATGGTCTGATGATGGAAAGGATAACGTCGAGGTCGTTATTTTAATAGTCCTGTCGAAAGCCTCAGAGAGCAGGAGGGGGGAGGGCAGGGAGAGCGAAAGAGGGTATGGGAGAGATATAAATAAAGATAGAGAAAGAGAGGGCTTCGCTAATCACTATAATGGCCTCGGCGACCGTTGCTTCCACACATTCGTTCGGTATTCTCATACTCTCAAAACACGTATATGCTCCATTATTGTGTAACAGCTTTTAAAGAGTTATGCAACAAGTTTACCACTATTGGAATATCTTCGAATGATGGAATTATTAATTATTAATTTTCTTTTTTATTCCATCGGTTCAGTCGTTTCTCTCATTGTTCAGCTTAAGGATGTTGAGTCCCTATGAAACATGTTAATGTTAATTGTTCACTAAATAGCTTCTTAATCGTAATGAAATTTTTACACGACCTCCTGAATACTTCATGTAAAAACATACCAAATTTTTCGAATTCTATCATCATTACTTCAACCTCCTTAAGGGTTGAAATAAAAAATGATAAGAAAATTCGGAAAATTTTGTATGTTTTTGTATGAAGTATTTAAGAGGTCGTGTTAAAATTTCACGACGATTAGGAAGCTCGTTATTAAAAAATTAACATTTTGTTAAGAACAATTTTTAAAAGAAATAAAAAAAAAATGTATCAATAAACTTCGTTTTGTTTCCGTTGCTTTCAGTATATCGTAGATATTATAAAATTGAGAGGTCAAAAAAAAAACTTATTGCAAAGTTACATCAGTTTCCATAAAACAACACTTAATTTGTGAATGTTAATTGTTCAATAACGAGCTTCCTAATTTTCGTGTAATTTTTACACGACCTCTGAAATACTTCATACAAAAACATACGAAATTTTCAGAATTTTATCATCGTTTGCGATTCGGGACTCAACATCCTTAACGTTGCATTGTGGGACTAAAAATTCAATTAAGCGTGTATTATTGAGAAATTAATCACTAAAGTACAAACGATTTATTTCTTAGGAACGAACGAACGGGCAATCTGTCTTTTCTTTACAATTTATTTTCGTTTCGTATGTTTTATTTGATTAAAGATACGAAGATCAAAGAGGCCATAGGACTCTTTTAGAGATCGAATTTTTAATGAACGTATTGCATTTGAGCATAGTCATGGCTTCGGATTACGGATAAAAATCACATCCAGCAGCTATTTCGTAACAAAAATAAACTCTAACAATTAGAAAAGATTGCAATATTCACAATTCAAATCCAGGTAGATCAATAATGGCGTATATACTACTCTCGTTATTCATGTAGATTTATTTATACGCATTAACATTTCGCACTTTTTACGAAAAATTAAATTATAAGCTTTTATTCATAAATCATGTATGTACATTTTCAAAATGCTACACTTATATTTTTATTATTCAGTTCATTAGAGGGTGGAGAAAGGCACTAGAGGGAAAGGATTTGGTAGAAGAGATGTGTGAGGTTGCGGGGCATTTTGAGAATATAGCGAGGAAAAAGGGATCAGTGGTGCCGAGATAAGGAAAGCGAAAGAAGGCACGAAAGCGGGGAAGGTATTTGTATGAACGCAAGAAGCGCTACGATAATAGGATTGAGGTTTGACGATTAATAATAAGAAGCCTTGTAAAGAAATAAGGAAAGTAGAAAGGAGCAAATGTAAAAAGCCCGCAAGGGTGTACATGAAATAAAAGATTCTGTACTACTACATATACATTCATTATTTGGTTCATTATTATTATGAGTTTTTGTTAAATTATCGATGATAAAGCAAGTCGTCATAATAATAAGTTATTATGTTTTATTAAACAGCGTTTGAAATATTGTTTGGGCTCAATTTATTTACCGATTCATAATAATATTTTCGATTTTGTTTTCTAGGGATTCGATGTGTGTGCGATATACTTTTCTTCGTCGCAAAACAGCTGTGAAACATACTATTTCCTTTATTTATTCTATTTCCGGTATTATCTGATACCATGATATATTTATTCAAATTTCGAAAAATCCGTTTACCCACGTCTTCTATACATGTGTTAGATGTGATTTATGAGAGAGAAAAAATCGATTTTTTTTATCTGCTATTATTTAAAACGCGTTTAAAGTTTCAATTTCAGTTCTTCAATTCACGGATTCTTCTCTTTCAACGCTCATATCTCAGTGAATTTTGTTCGGATCGACTTGAAATTTTCAGGACATATTCTCAGATACTTATACGTCAAAAAAATGCAATAAAAAAATCGATTTTTTCAAAATCGCAAGTGGGGGTAACCCCTTAATGCAATACCTATCGACAAGAGACACGAACAAATCAGACATCAAAACGCTCGCCAGCTCCCTAACTGACACACAATTGGCCCAAACGTGGCTTGCGACATCCACTTCCGGTTTTCCGAAACTTTCTCACGAGTTCGCTGACTGCGTTTCCTGTGAGGTTCTCAGTCTGAATATGGCCGTGTAACGGGCGTTTATCAATGCCGAAGCGAACGCGAATGCGCGAATCTGCGTTTTTTTCCCCTTCGCATTGCCCGAACGATGTTTCAATTGTAACCCCCCCCCCCAAAGAAAAAAATAGCGGCGAGAAAGTCGTACCGATAAAACTCCTGCTGTATACGTTTCTTTTTTCATCGTTTTATGCAGCGATATAGTGTACGTGTATAATTGAATATGATTGAACGTGGCCGCTGGTAAGTACGTCGAAAGATATTTCTGTACACGAGCGTGTAATCAGTCTTCGTTCGCACGCATGCGTTACAGCACACCCAACTTCAACACTTTTCCGATCATGTACGGTTCGCGCGTGTCTGTAAAGACTGCTAGCAATCAAAAAGGCGGAAAGTGTATTCATTTTTACACACGTTGTCCAGTCATATATATATATATATATGCCGAGTTTCTAATTTTAATCTTACACTTGATTTATTTCGAAAAATACTGCTCCGATCAAGCATTGAGTATAATAAAACGTTTAGGGTTCAAAGGGAGACGTTAAACAAAATCTTTTTTGGTCCACAATTCAAAATGGCGACGTTGCAATGTCCAGAAAAAAAAAGGGGAATCATGAATTTTTCACCAAAACATTTGTTAGGTCAAAACTAATCAGTTTTGTAGAGAACGTTTTTCGATAACGTTCATAATTTTTTAGTTAGAATCCCATTTTTTACTATTTCAGAGCTATCCAGAATGGACCGCGAGGGGGTAAAGTCTTCAACATTCCTAGTGTAAGGGTACGTTCGTTTGTGGTTGTTCGACAAACAAAACAAACCCAAACAACGATTAGGTCTCTGCGGCTCGTCACTTGGGCTAAAAATTCGTATTCTAACCTAAAAATTATGAAAGTTGTAAGTTTTGGCCTGATAAATGTTTTGGGGGAAAAACGAATCATGATCCCATTTCAAAATAACACGTCGGCCATCTTAACGTTGTCATTTTGAATTGGGAACGAAAAAATATATGTTTTTTCAACGTTCTCCTTTGAACCTTAAAAGTTTCATAATACTCGATAAAAGCAGTATTTTTCGAGATATATCAGATGTAAGATTAAAATGGGACACCCGGTATACATTCACACGCAGACACACAGTAGGGCCCACGCGGCGATCGAAGAAGACTTTGTCAAATTTCGTTTATCATGACTACACGGATATAAATCCATTGTATATACTTCTGGCGAACTGGAGATTTTTATGAGGTCGCGTATATCGTGCATAATATGTGGTATACGTATGCATACACGTATGTTTATGCATCACGCATGTACGCAGCCAAGAGGGGGGGGGGGGGGGGATAGTGTTTCACACGAGTTTGAAAGCTCGACCGAGAAGTGATAAATGCATTGTTATACATTGCGATGAGCGTATACGTGTCGGGGTAAACGATGCGATGATTTGTACTCCGAGAAAGTGCCCACTCTGTCGAATTCTTTACGCTACGATTTTCTATCTGGAAAACTCGTCACGTTTTAATTACTATATTGTTTATTTTATTTACTCATCACTTTTATATTTTTTTTTGTACAAAACTTGTAAAGCAAGTTATGCGAATAAAATTCGATTATTATCATTAGTATAACTTTTATATTTCTCGCAATAAATGACCATTTAATTACAATTTGTAATTTTTTGTTACAATACATACTTTGTCTGAAAAACTTGGAAGTTTTAGTTTTTCTTATTCCCGAGGAGACATTGCCCTAGCCTGTCTGAGTTACATGCTAGTTACCGGTTCGCCCAATTGATATCATACGAACTACCTAGTGGCTGTCTCACTGTGAGCTAGTAATATTGTGAACATTTTGTGACCTAGCCCTGGTCTAGCCACTGCCTAAGCGAGCGTTACTGCAGATGTCGCTGCATTACCATAAACGTACCACCTATTGACTTGAACGTGATGAACTAGCCAACGCTAATTACGAACGACAAAGCAAGGTCATGTGAAATACATCCCGAGTCGAAATTTAGACCCTCCTTTGAATGCTCGAGAACCTATTTCCTTTGTAACGCACAGACCGCCGCCCTCCTTTGACTCCCCTTGAACCTATATGGAGAAATTTGCACCGTTGGCGACCCTCCTTTAGCCCTACTGAACCTTCTATTCAACCTCCTGAGCCTCCTTTAGGCCTATGGGCTCGGCTTGCGTGAACCTACACAACCTCGTTTTGACCTAAAGTCCTATCTGTACCCTACAGAACCTCCTTTGAATCCAAAGCAGAAGGAAAATGAAAGATTGGATCCAAAGGAGGTTCTGTAGGGTCAAGCTATATCTGAAAAATAAATTATATGTGTGAATTAAAAATATGATGTTTGATTATTTATTATAAGATTGATTTATCAATTCGACGAACGGAATATGAAAAACTATAGTGTTAATACGTTTGTACTATAGTTATAGTACAAATATAGTATACGTTAATATAATCTAGTAAAGTACTCTGGTACTACATTTGTTTGTGTGTTATTCAAGTTTACCATATTTCTATATTTGCACTATAGTATAGTACAAATATAGTATACGTTAGTAGTCCAGTAAAGTACGCTGGTACTACATTTGTTTGTGTGTTTTCAAGTTTATTTCATTATTATAAATAAATGATATATAGTTTATCTGAAAATATTTTTTAATTATAATTATCCCTTCTTTGGAATATCGGTGAACTGCGGATGGGAGAGAAGGGGGGGGGGGGGGAGCGGAGGGCAGCATATTGAAGTAGGCTTAAAGGAGGGTTAGTAGGGTCAGAAGAGGTTTAAAGGAGGGCTAGGAGGCTCTGCGAGCGACCGGTAAAAGCAGTCAAAGGAGAGTCAGTAGGGCGAAAGGAGGTTTAAAAGAGGGTCTGTAGGTTTGCGTAAGTATTAAATCAGGCTCACTAGGGTTTAAAGGAGGTTCAGATGAACCTACTAAACCTCCTTTGAGTGAAAAAGTCCAATTTCTGCCACTTTTGGAGGTTCAGTAGGTTCTGATATACATGTTTTTGAGATTTCCATTTGAACCTCTTGAACCTCCATTGAATGACAAATTGGGATCGAAAGGAGGTTTAAAGGAGGGCCTAAATTTCGACTCGGGATGTAGTACTCTGTCTAACGATCAGCTCACGGCAGGTTAGCTAACTTGAGGCACAGATATTGTATCTAGTCAGCATATACTTTTTTGTATTCAGTCACTATAGGACCAAAGCGTTACAAGGCTGGGTAGTCAATAGCTAAAACGGTTAGCCAATGGCGATTCGAAACATAACTTTACTAGCTTGTGGCTAGGCGGTGATGAGTTACGTTTTCCATTCGGGTTTTTATTTTGTTCGCGTAGCTATTATTCTGTTGAACGAGAGGACGTTCGCAGCGTAGAATCTTGGTCTTGAAGCCGTTCGGACAATATTTTCTATGAGCTGGACCTTTTCAGATCTCGGCATAAATATCTTTGAACTGTGAACTTTTTTTTGGAACATCCACAATGAAACTACGCTTCATCCAAAAGCTCCATATCGCAGAAGTAATACCCATAAGTTGTAGCGAAAAATATTGAATAACGTAATATATATATCCGATTTTTAGTGAAGATGTAAGTTTTCAAATATGCGTCTTGAAGATTTCAACCATTTTATTATTTGTTTTGTTGCGTCATCGCGAATGTTCCGTATTCTAGAATGTAAAATGTATGATCCGGAATTTGTTCGACTCAATTGGACCGATAAGGCTCGGGGCGCCTTTGAGAACGACTGGGGTCGTTTTAACCCCGTGGAGGCAGCACCGACCCTTCCAGAGGTGTGACCTCGAAGGGTTGATAGTATTTTATATCCAGTGTGACCCTTATTATCCGCCCCCTCCCCCGCGTCACGTTTCCACACATTTTTTCTCTCCCTCACCGTACACCGTGCTTCATACGCAATTAGCCAAGTAGGCTACGAATTCACTGGTGGATCGTCGATAATCGCAAAGCTCGGTTCCGATCTACCGCGCATGAGTCTATAAAGCGCAATATGTGTGCACAAGCGTCATATATCCCTCATGCACTATATGCTGCCGTATTTATTATACGGTCTAGTCCGGTCGAGAGTGCGGAGAAGAGACTTCGGACGCTTCGATACTCTCCACAAGTACACACTTATTTAAGGCGTTACCCCCACTTGTAGCGCAAGAAAAAAGGCCTTTTTCGTGAATTTTTTTAAAGAAAACTACAAAACTTTTTTAATCGATCAATATACCATCTTAAAGAACACATCTTGAAGAACTTTCGGTAATTTTTTTATTGAAAAATATTACATTGTTTAGTGGCAAATGGCCGTCAATGAAATAATGTTTTTATATACACGGTTTGCGGTGACCAACATTGCGGCGAAGTGGATCATCTGATAAAAAAATGCGGATGGATTTAGTCAAATATAAGTATAAACTAGTCTTTAATCGAAGGATTTTAAAAAATATTCATTTTTCACAAAATGGCGGACAGTCAAAGTTAATGGTTCGATTTTAAGGAAAAAAACGGCCGTTTTTTGGCTATAAAACGGCCATTTTTTCGAAAAAAAAAATCGAACGATTAAAGACTACATTTTTATGTATTAAATAAGCCTGCAAAATTTCAAGAAGATCGGTTCATTAGTGTTCGAGTAATCTTGGTCACCGACTTCAGAAATGCCATTTCGAGAAAAACGCGTTTAAAGTTTTAATTTCAGTTCTTCAATTCACGGATTCTTCTCTTTCAACGCTCATATCTCAGTCAATTTTGTTCGGATCAACTTGAAATTTTCAGGACATATTCTCAGATACTTATACTTCAAAAAAATGCAATAAAAAAAATCGATTTTTCCAAAATCGCAAGTGGGGTTAACCCCTTAAATATCGTTTGTCCCGTCGCTATCCAGAATGCCGTTACGATGAAATCATTCAATTCCTCGTTATTTATGGATTTTTTTTGTAACGAATGCTGTGCCACTTTTCAAATTCGTTTACGTTACATGGTATTTACAAATACGTTACATGGTATTTTTTGCTCATCTTTAAAAATGGCCGACGTCTGATAATCTTCTAAACGGATTGCGGTGAATGCTGTCAGACGGCGTGACACGTACTATTAGTGGGATTAATCTTGAAAAAAAGCAACGAAGATTTTTTCTTCCATTAACACTCAGACGCAGAATACGAACCGACAAAAATGGAGAAATGTTGAAAATTGACGAAGTGGCACGCTCGGAAACAAAATGATAAAATTTTCTGAAAAAAATGCTATCTTTTGTAATCAAAATATACTTTATTTTTTTTTTCAAAAACATTTAGGGTTACGTTTTAGACGATAAGGTTGGAAAGATTTATACTATATTTCATCATCATCAGTCAATTAATTTTTTACGTGTACGTCACACCACTTTTGAAAATGCAGTTTAGAATACCGTGTAACACTTCCGCCATTTTTAAAGATTAATCAAAAAATACCCTGTAACAGCCACAAGTAGTGATAAAACATACCCTAAATCTCAAAAATGGTGAGGAAATATTTCCTTTTAAAAAACATCATGAAAATCAGCAAATGTTTTCCTCGCCTAGAGGTATCTCCTCCCTTAAGGATGTTGTGTCCAAAATTGAAAATGGTAATAAAATTTTTAAAATTTAATAGGTAATTATGTAAAACATTTGAAAGGTTGTGTAAAAATTTCACGACGATTAGGAAGCTGGCTACTGAGAAATTACAATTCACAAATTACACGCAGCCTTATGGAAACTGAAGTAACTTTGCAATTATAATTTTTTTTTTGTTATAAAAAATGATGCCAAAAATACAAAAAAAAATCACTTTTGAGGAAAAACATGTAAGATATAGCGGCAACGTTGCATAGACCGAAAGTAGCGGGAAGTTTAAATACTCATTGTCGTTCACGGACGACGTCGTTTCTTGCACCATAAAGCCACTTTTGTTTTTGATATATTTGAATTTAAAAAACGATCATTCGTAAATATTTCTTCTATTTATTGAAAACAAATAGCAAAGTTTGCTATTTGCTAATAGAATTGCAAAGTTACTTCAGTTTCCATAAGGCTGCGTGTAATTTGTGAATTCTAATTCCTCAGTAGCCAGCTTCCTAATCCTCGTGAAATTTTTACACAACCTTTCAAATGTTTTACACAATGGCCTATCAAATTAAAAAAAATTTATTACCGTTTTCAATTTTGGACACAAAATCCTCAATGAGCGCTCGGAGAAATAAAAGTGCATCGCAGCACAAGATTTTAGAGAGGAGAAAAGGTCAGGTACTTTTATTCTCCGAGTTCCCATTATCAGGGCATCGAACGACAATGTTTTATATTGATATCATTACTTTTGCCGTGGACGAATTTTTTTACTCTTAATAATCTCCATCGCGATAATTGAACGAGGAATAAAAAAGTTACCGCATCTCGTAGTTGAAGACGCACAGCTTGGCGAAGTTTAAAAGTGTAAAGCACGGTCTTACATACAGGTCTGGGCACTTCCGTGTATTCCGTATACCCCGAACCCGCCAAAACGAGGTTAGGCACGACTACGCGCATGCCATGCTCCGTAAACGCGGTATAAACAAAGGTGCCTCCCGTTCACAAACGCCACGGTGGAATGCGCAAAGAGAGGCGTCACTCGGAGACACGCAGGATTAATAAAAAAAATAGCATGTAAGGCCCAAAAGTAGTAATAAAAAAAATCGAAAATCTAAAAAAAAGTGAAGGAATCTTTCTTTCATAAAAAAAAACCATAAAAATCAGCAAATTTTTTCCTCGCCTGAACGTATGTTCCCCCTAAAGTGCATTTTTTCATCCATAGACCTCCCGAATCGTCGTTCACTTCCTATAGAGGATTGGATAAAGAATTATTTATTTCTTGTTTATCCACTACGAAAGCGATTGGTATGGTGAAGAAGGGGAATACCATACAAATTTAGTCAACAAAAGGGGTCGATTAAAAAAGAGAGAGAGAGAGAGGAGAGAGAGAGGCAGGCTACTCACACACGCCCGAGTCGCCGTATGAGATGCACAAGCGTACAGAAAATATTCAGCAACAAGAGCTAAAAAGAACGGGCTCTCGGTCTCGCGTGTGGCACCAAGATACGATAGCTCACCGAAAGAAAATCCGTGCGAAGCAGAGGCATAAGCGGGAGTCGAAGACAGCGAGCGTGCGAAAGAGACAGATAACGAACGCGGCAAAGCGTCGAGCGCGAGCTCGTACTCCGGCTCAGTTAGCACGAGGCCCGCGTTCGGGCAGCACGCACTCAGTCCGTGCTACGGTCTATTGTAACCTCTTTCGCTCTCTTTCTCTGTTCCTTCGCTATCGCACCATTGCCGCTACGCACGGATTTACTGTACGGTGTCCAGCGCGCTCGCGAAGCCCCAAAACTTCGTCCCAGTGCTCCTCGTGTATGGTTACCGTGTACACGTGTCGTCAAAAGTTTGTAGCAGTGCTGTTTTAACCGTGCGCAAACATAGGATTTAGTGCTTCGGCGAATAAATTCGCCTGTGCTTCGTACGTCTTAGATCCGGCGGTTTTTTCCTCTCAGTGAATACGCCAATTGACGGGTATCTGCAGTTTACACTGGTATTTATCGCCCGACGGGATCGCTAGACTTTTTTTACACGTACTTTCGCTTTGCAAATCTCCGAGGCTGCCAAGTTTCGCACGTAAATGCGGTGCAATTATGCGAGCGTCGAATCCCCTGCGTGAGAATGTACCGTAAACGGGCTTACCCCGAACGGGTTTTGGAAGTTTTTTGTAGGTTGCGTTTTTTTTTAACATCCTAAAGTCCAACTTTTTATGCCTCGATAGAACAATGTGGCCTTTGGCCATCAAATGTATAAGAAAGTCAAGAGCCCCTCCCCACAATTTTATATTTCGAAAAAGTGTCGAAGTAACCTCGAGGGTGGGGTTTCTTTGACAAGACATTGAAATGCAACTTATGTCAAAGATTAAGGGTTGCTTTGACATCGTCTTGGTGAAAAAAAAAATGGGATCACCGCCTTAAAGTTTTACCAGCAGTTCTTTCATTTCAATCATAAATTTACCTTCAATCTGCGATTTCTGCATTGAGAGAAATGTATGGTGACTTCAACCATATTTCAACCATATTTTATATTACCCTGAGGGGACAACAATATTTTATAGTCACGGTTACTGCTTAAAATATAGTGTTGTTTACGATATTTTAGCAGTTGTGTTAACCATGCTCATATGTTAACCGCAACGAACAATCTTACAAGCATACGTTGATCATTCAACGCTATATATAGTAGGTTTTTATAGAATGGATATTTCCTTACACTATAAAAAATAGTGATTTTTACCACGTTGAATGGTATGTCTACTAAATGTATATAATGTTTCATAAAATGAACAATTATTAATTGAGAGTATTACTCGAGAGACCAGTATGATTGTTTATCATAATTTGTCGTTCCCTGACTTCCTGAAATGATTCCTATCGAAGAAAATATTTCGTCTAAACATGGATTCGAACCTACGACCAAACTATCTATAACTACGCACTCTGCCACTATGCTACCGGGTACTTATGTTATTTTGATCGTAGATTTGGCATAACAGATCAAAGTAATTCCAGCTGCAATTCCGAATAGCTGTTACCTCCGATAAAGGTGGAATTTTGGACAGATCGTCTTTTTGATAATATATGTCACTGCCCAAATGGATTTTTGACGCAACACATTAGTTTTCGAACTATCGAATTTTAAAAACTGATAAATTAATGCGCTGATGTATCCATATTAGCGCATATTAGCCAAATTACCATATTTTCGTTCGTATGGTCACTTTTCGTAAGATCTTGTAACAATTTATACTCACCAAGTGTCAATATTAACCATATAAACCGTACAAACTTGGACTGAGAAAAATGTCCATAGTATTTATAAAAAGAAACTACAGGGAATTCGACTGTACCCTCTTTTACCATGCGCGTTTTTTGTAAATACTATACACCTTTCTCTCAGTGTGCGCTATATTTTGGACCTTCCTTTTCGATTCGAGTTGCCTCAAGGCTAACCCCTCGACAGAGCGCTGTTTATTTTCTTTTGGAAATATCAGCTCTCTCCGTGAATACTGGGTATCTGCAAAACCGTTATCCCTTTCGCACTTACGGGAGCTCGTTTGGTGTTACAATTTGACTTGACATTTTGGAAAAAGAAGCGTCTCGTTGTGACACTTCCTTCGACAGAGGGTGGAACAAAACTTATCTTTCGAAATACACTTCGAGTCGAGTCAGGCTTTTCCAAAAAATGTAGCCGTATTCGCGAAATAACGATACACAGTGATACCGGATAACAAAGAGTTTTCGTATACGCAAACACACGTATGCGGGTAGAGCTCGCCGTAGCGCCTTGGATTTGTGTAGATGATTTTCGCACTTCTATAAATAGACGGGCGGAAAGTGGGATCGTGGGGATCGGAATTGGAGCAGTTGTGAAGCGATGCTCCGTAGTATATAACTTGACAGCACGTGGCCGGCCAGTCTGTTCTACGACAACACGATTGCCCTACAAACTCGTGATGAAAAAAAAAAAAATAATGCAAACGCGCAAGGCGGCACAAAATTCCTAGATGGCGATATATCGACATACGTAAACAAACCCAAACCAAAAAAAGGAAATAATATTCGGTTGGACAAATATTTCGTACTGACGTATCTCGTTCGCGTTGAAACTACACGTCGAGGCTTATGAGCAAGAGCAACTCCTAGATCTTACATACAGAAACGAGCGACCTAACGACCCCCGCTCCCTGCCTTCACTCTCTCGATCTTGATAGTGACCTTTATGAGCTAAGGTCGTACGGAAATTCACCGTACACCGAAGAAACCTTATGCAATGAGTCAAATACATTCCGGTACATCTGTGTGCGTTAAGAGAATTGATGCAATTCCTGATATGGAGATATTTTCGTTCTCAACACACACACACACACATGTATACCAGATATACTCATGTACAAACGATGATTGTGACATTGATATTGTAAAATATTACGATTAAAGTATCCCATTGAGAGTATCACTTTACACAAATGCCGTTGAGCCAAACGTTGCAATGGAAGCAATGTTTCGAACAAAGGTGTCGGTTTCGTGATCAAGTATACGTATATATTTTGTTACCCAGCTTCTATATTCGTTAGCCTACTTGCTGGGTACTGACTAACGCCATATTTTTCCATTTTTTCCTACATTCGGTTATCTCTTTTGAAAAATGGCTGATTTTCATGATTTTTCTTTCCAAAGGAAACATTTCTTCGCCACTTTCGAGACTTAGGGTATGTTTATTTACTACTTCTGGCTATTACATGGTATATATTTTTCAAGCTTTAACAATGCTGCAGGTATGTCACGATTAATCTGAATAAAGCCAGCGAAGATTATTCTTCCATTCCATACGCAGAATATCAACCAAAGAAGGTACGAAATGTTGAAATCCGATAGAATGGTACGCTTTGAAACAAAACGATTGAACGTTACGAAAATAATGGCTACATTTTGCAATAAACAAGTACTTATTTTTTATTTCGAAAATAAAAATTCGTTACCTCTCCATATCCACGCCAGAGTCGCAGTTCTTGAACTCGCCTTTCCGGAAGGAAATTATTTTTCCCTTTTTACGCCGCCAGGTGTTGCAGGAGGAAATTTCACAAAAACCACCTTTTTTATCTCTAGCTCCCGTCGAGGAGGATAAATACGAGTCACATTTTCAGTGGGCTTAATTATCAATTTCTGAAATAAACTTAATACTTAGGATCAGTAATTTTAATACACACCCGTATGTTGATATTAGCAAATGGTTTTTGAATTTAATATACATGGATGTGAACATTTTTTTACACGTGCATTATTTTTCAAACGCACCAGTATATTAATATTACGGGGCTACACTTTTATTTTTAAAATATCCTGCTTTGGATTTTCAAAATATTATCTGAAATTTCATAAACGGCGTCCGCATAAAAACATCATACACGTGTGTATTAATTTTTATACAGAAGCTTTTTACAGTGTACATTAAAGGTAATACTTTGGTTCTGTGAAATTAATACACACCCGTATGCTGATATTAGCAAATGGTTCTTGAATTTAATATACACTCGTATATTGATATCAGCAAATGGTTCTTGATTTCAATATACTTGGATGTGATTATTTCTTTACACGTGCATTATTTTTCAAACGCACAAGTATATTAATATTACGGAGCTACACTTTCATTTTTCAAATAACCTGTTTTGGATTTGCAAAGTCGTATCTGAAATTTCATAAGCGGTATCCGCATAAAAACTTCCTACACTTGTGTATTAATTTTTATACAGACATTTTTTACAGTGTACCCTTAGTTTCGAAAACTAGTGAAGAAATCTTTCCACAAAAGAAAATCATGAAAATGAGGACATTTTTTCTTCGCCTAAACGTATCTCCCCCCTTAAAGCATTTTATAACGAATATATTTGGAGTGAATAGAATGTTACTACATCAGCGGTTGAGGTGGATTCAATCGAGATCGTGTAGACTCGTTAGTCAAGCCATGCCATTCGTATTCGCATATTGAGTTGTTTTTCTAAACCAACTATGGAGAATCCAGTGACTTCGCCATCACAGTTGAGAAGGAATATTAATCATGACGACACTGTCTTCTGCGTTCTTTCATAAGGAGTATGAGCATCATTGCTCATTTATATTCTTTCCGACCCTTCCCTACTCCTACTCTCTTCTCTTCTCCCGCGGCCAAGTCAGGAGCAAGCTGAGTTCGCAGCAATGTTCTGCTCGAATGGAAACGAGCCGTTGAAAATTTACAGCACACCGGCTCGGATAGCTCGAAGTTCACTGAAGAACTGTGCATACGTGTACCCGACGTTTCTCAAAGCCATGATGGAATGCTAACATGCCCGAGTGGAAAACGTAACTCGTCACCGCCTAGCCGCAAGCTAGTAAAGTTATGTTTCGAATCGCCATTAGCTAGCCGTTTTAGCTATTGACTACCCAGCCTTGCAACACTTTGGCCCTCTAGTGACCGAATACAAAAAATTATACGCTGACTAGATAGAAAGAAATATCTCACGGCTACATAATATTTCTGACCTAGCCATGACCTACTTTTCTACAGTTAGGGACTGGGAATAAAACATCAGGTGACGACTAGATACAAAAATTGAATGTTTGCATTAAGTCACTGTGACGCTGAAAGCGTTAAAAGCTGTGCCATAGCTAGGTAAAACGGTTAGCCAGTGGTGATTGAGAATATTTATTTCCGGCTGGACGGTGATGAGTTTTGCTTTTCGTTCGAAAAAATATAATATTGTATCCTAGCTAGACCAGGCTAGACCAGGGCTAGGTTACAAAATGTTTACAATATTACTAGGTCACAGTGAGGCAGCCACTAGGTAGTTCGTATGATACCAATTGAGCGAACCAGTTACTAGCATGTAACTCGGATACGCTAGCGCAATTTCTGCTTGGGTGGATGGAGTCCACGACTCTGGAAGTTAGAGTAGTGGAGACCAAAGTCCAAAGCGGAATTGCTGGACAAAGTGTTCCTGAAAATGTAAATAATGGAAATACACAATATCGCCAGCAGTGTCGTTCCGATGAAAAGTAACCTATTGTTACAGTATATGACGTTGAAGTTTGCATCGTTGGAATGCAACGAAAGTGCTCTTTTTATTTCCACATTTCCCTTTGCCAGATTTGACCTACGAAAGTCACGCAAAGATCTCTAAGGATTCTAAGGATTTCATCGGTAGAAATAATCATTGATTTCAGTCACTTACGCACAATCGACTTTTCCGGCGGCATATTGGGGTCCTTTCTCCAAGTAAAAATCGTATTAAGCATCACGAGTACATTCTTCAAAAGATTTCATAGTCCAAATCGTCTTTAGCCATTTTGTCATTTGATTTTTTACGCCGATTGCAGATTATCTATATTCCAGAATTTAAAATATAGTATCCAGAATTGTTTGACTCGATTAAACCGATAGTGTTCGTAGGGCAACCGCTCGAAACTGATTGGGGTCATTTTGACCCCGTGAGACCAGGGCTGAAAATTCCCGAAGTTCCTCCGGCGAATTGAAAACAGAAGAAAAGCGGCAAACTTGGAAAAACGTGAAAGTTGTGCGAAAGTTGGAGTATTCGGTCGAGCGTGTGAACGTGGATGTGTCGAAATATGTTAACTTGGTTACACTAACGAAATTAGGAAGTCCGCATTGTGGTATAACCGGTCAAGGCACGACAGGTCTCCGTACAACTCGCGTCGAGCAGCACCGTATTCACTTTACTGAAAGGCCGTTTTTGCACGCGACAATGATGAGCGCGAGCTCGTTACTCATCGAGCGAACCCAACGTGGTGCTAACTTGTGAAACGCCTGTTCATCGAGGAGCTGGCTCTTCCAACGTTTCACCCAACTAACAAGCTACGAAATTACTTGCTAAACAGCTCGCAACTAAGAGAACTCTGTTGTCAAGTGGTTTGGCTCATCGCTGCCGCCACTTAACCGTCACTTCGATTTCGCTCACCTCCGGATATCCTATCCTGTCGAACAGCCCTGTTTTATAATCCCCTATGTCCGCCTGTTCCAAGACAGCGCAGCAATGCTGCTGAGGAAAGGATCAGGGGCTTTGTGGAAGGTCCTGACCATGGATACTATTTGAGTACAGGTGTTTGGCCTCCATGTTTTGTTTCGGTCAGGATGTGAACCCTGCCGAATAGAAGCTTCAGCCAAGTGGCGCTGCTGTAAATAAGAACGACGCGCTGTACTAAATTCGTATACTATTGCTTTCTATTTTATTTGTCAGCGCGTTTTCGTTATTTTCGACGTCCGGACAAGATACCAGTGAAATAGCTTTCATGTCGTAACAACGGAATGGTGAATGGAAAAGGAGCTGGTGGCTGCGGATTGGCAAACTAAATAGTGCGCAGTACGAAAGCAGCTGCGAGTGTCGTTGATTACAACTACAGCTTAGAGTTAATTACAACTACAACTACTACACCGAGAGAAAAGTGTATAGTATTTACAAAAACGGCGCACGGTAAAAGAGAGGATATTCGAATTCCCTATAGTTTGTTGTCACCGCAATCATAATATGGTTAACGCAACTATAAGCGTAAAGTATACGTAAACATTCGTCTTTGGTGGCGTGTTTGACTATCGCCGAAATTACTATACACTATTGTAAAAGTCTTTACAATATCGATGTGGATAACACATGAGCATAGTTAACAGAACTGCTGAAATATCGTAAGCAGTGCTATATTTTAGGCAGTAACGATGACTGTAGAATATTGTTGTCCCCTCAGGATAATATAAAATATGGTCAATCCTGAACGTGTCGAGTAGTTGCGAGAAAAATAATGAAAGTTAAAACATAACGCAAGAAAAAGGGCTGCTCTTTTTATTTATTCGAATCGGGATTCAAAACACAAAAGAAGTAACGAGGTTTTTTGTTTACCTTCGTTCTCGTATTCTGAAGACCTTTCTGAATACGTCCGCGAAAACCGCCTATGGATACCTACGCATAAAATTAGCCGCTTCATAGAAATTATAAGGAGCGCGTTCGGGGACCGTAGTCCAGATGCAGCAAACTATGAAAGTTTTTTTTTCTCGCGACTGTTCCTTTCAAATCGGCAGCCAATTGGCCAATTGAGCTTAGATTTGGCATGCACCTTCAGTAGACTGTTGTTCAACGTTGGGAGCAGAATATTTAGACGACCTGTTCTTTTTTCCTCTTCATATAACTCAAAGAATAGCCAGAAAAATACAAAAATTTCACAATCAAAGTTTAGCATGCCACTATTTTGTACAAATTTCACACTCGTACGGATCGAGAATATTTTTTCATATATTCACATGGCAATACTAATCCATATCCTTCGTCCGTTGCCCCGATCACTGCTTTGATGTAGCAATCCTTCCAGTGCTGAGACCCAAAGCCTGATGAATCTGGGCGATTCCGAAGACAGCCGGAATAAGCCACAGGAAGAGGGTTGACTGAACTGCGACATTGACGAAACTGGTGCTTACCCGCGCTCCAATTGACGGCCATTTGAGAATTAGGTAAAAATAGATCGGATACGTACACACTCGATCCTCCACGCGTATACCACACACACACACACGCACACGCACACACACACAAAATGACTTTACAATTGCAATACAATCGACGTTACGCGTATTGCGGGTGTTTAATTGAACGATTCTCATCTCGTACCCACTTGTAAATGAGTGTATAGCTCAATGCTAAATAATTGGCAATTAAAAACCAGCGGGGGCGGGTGGAGAGAAGAGAAAGAAGGAAAAGTCTCGTGTGTCGGTCGCAGATGTTGTTGATTCCCGGTTATCCTAATAATAGGTATGCGACAACGACACGAGTACTCTCGCTATAACAAATTATCTGTCTTATGTACGCACATGTAAGTACATATGCGTACGTATATATCTCAATGTACTATGTACGAGCTTGTAACTCACCTGATCTTTTATTCTCGTGCAAGATGCGAGAGGAAAATCACTGACTTCGCTCCATTTTATTGACGCCCCCGATTTATCATTACGATCTCTTATCGCGAAATCGTGCACTCTTCGGTCGCGCGTTTCAGCATCGTTGACAAGTAAGAACGATATCGCAATGATAATCATTAAGAACGCGCGTCTTGTGGGAATGAAGGAAAAAACACGACAGGCCCAAGATCGATCGAAGATTTGAAGATTCGTCGAGTAGATCTTGAACGAATTATTGGGAATATTGGCGGCACGAAAAGGCTTCTCTTGACGCCATTGGGATTCCACTTGGGATCGTAGTTTTTACAGTTTTAAGGATGTTGAGTCCCAAATCGCAAATGATGATGAAATTCGGAAAATTTGGTATGTTTTTGTATGAAGTATTTCAGAGGTCGTGTAAACATTTCACGACAATTAGGAAGCTCGTTATTGAACAATTAACATTCACAAATGAAATGTTGTTTTATGGAAACTGATGTAACTTTGCAATAAGTTTTTTTGTTTGACCTCTCAATTTTATAATATCTACAATATACTGAAAGCAACGGAAACAAAACGAAGTTTATTGATGAATTTTTTTTATTTCTTTTAAAAATTGTTCTTAACAAAATGTTAATTTTTTAATAACGAGCTTCCTAATCGTCGTAAAATTTTAACACGACCTCTTAAATACTTCATACAAAAACATACCGAATTTTCTTATCATTTTTTATTTCAACCCTTAAGGAGGTTGAAGTAATGTTGATAGAATTCGGAAAATTTGGTATGTTTTTACATGAAGTGTTCAGGAGGTCGTGTAAAAATTTCATGACGCTTAAGAAGCTATTTAGTGAACAATTAACATTAACATGTTTCATAGGGACTCAACATCCTTAATTATTCGGAATCTGCCTCGGGTTTGATCAACCATGTTAACGAAGTCACAAATAACTGGAAGATGCGTCCGACGGTTCAAATTCGATTGGGTATGGTTCAGGTATTGAAAGAATTTGTGTGATGGGTACTCTATCTGAATACATATATTTGTTATGTTTAGTATGAAGTTTGGATCGTTGGAATGCAACGAAAGTTAATTTATTTTCCATTGCTCGCATTTCTTGTCCGATTTAGGATAATGAAATTACCCAAACGGTTTTTCTTATCCTCATAAGAGATCCACGATCTTAATTTACGAAAAAGAAATTATAGATTGCAATGAAGATAAAGAGATAGAAAAAAATTGAAAAGAACTTTCGTTGCATCATAACAATGCAAACTCGAACGTCACATCGATTTTGGTTTATCCACCAATTCGGTTTATGGTTTCTCCTTGAAATTTCTATGTACGAGTTTTTTTTACCAATTATTTTTACACGGCCATAATGGTAAACAAAAGAGGATGGTAAGAATTTTTGTTTCCATCAATAGCGATGTCACAGTCATCGACAATTATTCATTGACGGTTCGGGAAGCTCCACTCGTTGTCATATGCAGTTTCACTTGGAGTGTAATAGTTTTACGGAGCATTCGAGCTTGAAGCAAAATATCCCCGTCGTAAAATTTTCCACGCCTGTATCATTCTCCATTTGGTAACTCGGAAACCGAAATAACCGAAACGAAAGATAATTTGAAAAATTCTTAATTTTGAGGAAAATGAACTTCACACGACACGGAGTGTTGCCACAATTATTTGGAAACAATTTTACAAAAACTTTTTGACGATATTAAAAATAAGTACTACCCGATTCTTTTAAATGTGCAAAAAAATTAAAATGTCAATAACTTGAGGTCGTTATCAATCATTCGTTTATTAGCTATATGGGTGTTTCTCTACTAAATGGAAAGTAGCCCATACAAAGCTGCCCTATGCATGTTTTTTTATAAAAATTGAAAAACAAAGTATGTACAACGGAAGGCAGTAATAAGTTAATCGTTTGTCTTAAAAAAGTCGACACATTTTCTCCTTGTTTTGCAACTTATGGATGATTTTGTGAAAATCCGTCACGGGTGACTGTAATATATTCCAGGGGGCTGTTTAAAAATCGTCCCTTTAATCGGTTTTAATCGATCATACGTCTTTCATTTTTTGTTGAAACTTTATCACAGCTTATGTCGTATAATCACTGATGAGACAAATGAAAAAAAATGCTGAATTGATTTTTTTTATCGGTCCTACATATATTGACCCAATCTTCTTAAGTGCTTACAGCACAACTGAAATTAAACTTATTAAACTCAACTTTTCCTTCAAAAACGTGTTCGTTATTACACCTCTCACTTGAAAAAAAATCAAGGTCAGTCATGAATGAATGAAGAATGAATCTTCACATAGAACGTACAACTGCTTCAGAAAAAACAAACATTATCTTACACTATTAAATATCACATTCAATGACTTGTTGCTAATACTTTAAGTAGTAAATAATTAAATAATTGTCATTATAAATAGCTTACAAACAAATCAGTCGTATCGTTGTTTTTTTTTTAGAAACAATTAGACCTTCATAATTTATTTCCTCATAGACAGGTACAGGTAACTTACGACAATAAAATATTGTTTTTCCTTGTAGGGTCAGGTCTCGAATTGGTATTTTTTACAATATTTGGTCGAAAGCTTCATCAGTAGCATCAGTATCATCGACTTTGAAGGTGTGACCCTTATTGTCACAAATTTTTATAAAATTTACAGTTTATTCGCCATCCTCATTGTCTATCTGATTAATTACACCGATATTCTCACATCCTATAGGACGCAAAGCATAACAAACAATAAAATGTCTCTACGCTTATCAATATATATATATGTGAAAAACTTGAAATAACGAAAAACTTTTTGCTTTGTTTTCCCTACAAACTGTATCTAACATTTTTTACTTATTTTTCCTTATATTAAAATATAAAAAAAAACCCCCCTTTTGATTAATTTCTAAATCACATATTATCGTTTTTCGACTTTTGCTGATAAACCGCGAAGGGCACGACGTTTTCTTACTCGTAATCGAGTTAATTCTTTGCTTTGCCTGGCTCTCAACATTTTATGCGTACACCGATTCTCTCTCTTCCTCTATATATATGCCTTTTCAAGTTTTCATCCCCACCTCCTCCAATCCACAGGTAGGTAAGATCAAATGTTAAGGTATTGTTTGCTTTTAAAACAAAATACCGCACAACAAAATAAAATGAATTCCGAATAAAAGTTCCGAATAAAAATGAAAAAAAAAATCCGAATAAAAAAATAAAAGTTCTACAATGAGAAAAAAAATCTCATAAGATCCACTCATAAGATCCACATAAGACATGGCAGGGACATGACAGGGGACTGTGTTTTAGCATGTGTTTGAAAGACGCTTAAATGAATATTAAGATATTACGTCATTATGTGCGTTATGGCGCACCAAGAATAGGTAACGAATTATCGTTTTGGACAGATACAATTCAGTAATAACACTGTTGAATACATAAAATTTGCACACGACATCAATTTTCCGTTTACTCTAGAGAGACACTCATATCGCTTGTGCGTTCGTTTTTTTTTGTTATTTGTTTTACTAATAGACTCGGCAATTTTTCATGCACGCGCATTCGCAACGTTGCACTTGTGGGTACACGCGTTCTGATCTGAAAAAAAAAATGCGGATGGATTTAGTCAAATATAAGTATAAACTAGTCTTTAATCGAAGGATTTTAAAAAATATTCATTTTTCACAAAATGGCGGACAGTCAAAGTTAATGGTTCGATTTTAACGAAAAAAACGGCCGTTTTTTGGCTATAAAACGGCCATTTTTTTTCGAAAAAAAAAATCGAACGATTAAAGACTACATTTTTATGTATTAAATAAGCCTGCAAAATTTCAAGAACATCGGATCATTAGTGTTCGAGTAATCTTGGTCACCGACTTCAGAAATGCTATTTTGAGAAAAACGCGTTTAAAGTTTCAGTTTCAGTTCTTCGATTCACGGATTCTTCTCTTTCAACGCTCATATCTCAGTCAATTTCGTTCGGATCGACTTGAAATTTTCAGGTCATATTCTAAGATACTTATACTTGAAAAAAATGCAATAAAAAAAATCGATTTTTTCAAAATCGCAACTGGGGCTAACCCCTTAAACCGGAGCCAGCATTTTCATCTTCTCCTTCTCGAACGATCTCTCCTCTCGAATTTTTGTTGCCCCTTCCTCCCTCGATCTTCCGTATTCATCGTTGCACGAAGAAAAGCGTGCGCCTCGTTACAATATGCACACGAATCGGCAGCCTGTTCGAGCTGACGTGTTATGGCGGGGTCCGTATCTCGTCTCATCACGCACCCGAGCTCGCACAATTCCAGTTTGACTTTCAGTCTTCGTCTCGAACGACTCACGCCAGCGCTCGATCGATAGATTCTCCCGGACGCGCTTTCTTCACATTCACTTGTGATCGGGACTGGAGAAAAAAAAAAAGAAAATCCACTAATAAACGATAAACAACATTTCGAGATAATAAAAGAAGAAAACATGCTTGTGCCAAGTTTCGTTCGGTTCGTCCATCGCGTCTTTCCGAGTCCGAATCGACGTAGCTGAATTTGTAGCTTTTTTTTTCTCTTCTGATCAGTAAAAAGGCTGGAGCTTCTTATAATCAATAAGTATTTCGGAGTCTCAGTCTAGAGCTTGTAGGGCTTTTTTTAACCCTCCTCAATATTTCTGAAAAGAAATATTCGTTTTTTTTTCCGAGAATAATTGTTATTTTCCTTCCTTTGTCAATGACGTCAAAGTTAAACGCATTGTGATTGGGTATGGTGTAAGCAAGTAAAAAAATGGACCCTTGGGGTGCGATTGTGAATTTCACGCTAGCAAGTTTCGTTAAATATCTGACGGTTGGATATTTTTTCGAGACGGCCTCGTTGGGAGGCTAGAATATCCGGTGTGACAGGGCGGATTCCAACTGAACGAGGACAAACGTGCGTGTGACTGGTTTTGCGAGAGAGAGAGAGAGAGAGAGAGAGAGACAGGGAGAAGGATGGAGGGAAACGGGCGGAGGAATAATTACGATTGCCGTAGGCACGAATGACAACGGTCTGACGTCCGTGCTGATCTAACAAGTGGCTCGTGTGGATGTGCCCTCAGCGAAGTTAGGCTAGACATTCAGGCTCCTCAACACGCTCGGACAGTTCTTTGTTTTTCCACAAATCCCTCCATTCCCACCTCCTCTCTTCAGAACTCGGTGCGGTGTCGACCGATGCTATCAATCAGACGTTGCGCAACCGAACGCACAATCTCATTTTCCTTATAACGGGTCTGTATGAGGTTGGAGCTGAAAAAAATAGGTCGATCTGAATATTTTTTTCCGGTCAGAGTATGGCGATGACAAGCTCGGGATTTCACACGCAATTAATACACAGTGTTGCCGAATTTGAGGTCTTTGTATTACAAATGATTCATAAATAATGCAGTTATTATTATTATTTAAGGCGGGATTCTACTTTGAAACCATGAAAAAAACGCTATTTTCGTGAATTTTTTCTGAGAATACTATTAAAGATATCGATATGGGGTTTAAACTGTTCAATAAATACACTCTTTAAGTACATAAAAAAAGTTTTTTGAATGTATTTTATTCATTTTTTGTACACGTAAAATATGTTTAAAGCCAACGCCTCGAAAAGCAGGTACCGTTGCCGTGGTCGTGAAATCTTCCCGACGGATGGTCTGAAACAAAAAAATCAAATAGTTTCATGTTCAGTATGTCTTCAGGAACCGACCTAACTAGAATATTTTATATACGTGCAAAATTAACAAAATGGCGGCTAAAATACGAAAAAAAAAAAATGCGTTTTTCTTGGGTCTTCTTTTGCAATAAAAAAATAGTTCTAATCAAAATTTTAAGTTGATTGTAGTTAGGTCGGTTGGTACACACATATAGAATATGTGTTCCAAATTTCATAAGGATCGGTTCAGTACTTTTTGAGTTATCACGACCACGGTACTTGAAAATGTCGTTTCGAGAAAAACGCGTTTAAAGTTTTGGTGAGTGATAAATCGTAGAAAAAATTATCTTACCCTCAATCAGCGATGCCTGGGCCATATAATATGCCTTCGACGTGTTCCAGGTGGGTGTTTTCATCCAATTTAGCCTTTTCAAAGTTTCAAAGTAGAATCCCGCCTTAAAGTATTCAAACTTCAAGCAATATATACCCGTCTCAAAATTTTCCTGGCCTATGTTATTCTCCATTTGGTAACTCGGAAGCTGAAATTACCAATTTAGAAAATTAATTTCACAGGGCAATATTTACACTTTCCCACATTGAGAAACCGTTTATTTATAGTAAAGAAATACATTTAGTTGGCACTTTTATCCAAACATGCATTAACTGTTACAAAGTTTGTTAGTCGTTAGGAAATATTCGAGTTCTCATGACAAAACTTTGTAGCCATAGTATGTCTTTGAAAATAACGATTTATTTTATCCTCTTTATTTCTCTCACCTCGGTAGATGTTTATGGTCATCGTAAAACGTGTTGAAATTGTGATATGATAATACAGTTCAAAGAAGTAGAGATTTGTTCACAATTAATATATGTAGATTTGGGGCGGTTAACGCATAGTTGCCGCGACTATCCTGTGTTCAATGCAAATGGACATGTCACAACACTTAACTGATATTCATTTCAAACATCTATCACGATGTTGAAGTTTGCATCGTTGGAATGCAACAAAAATTCGTCTTGATCCCTTTGAAAAAGATCAATAGTATTTTTTTCCATGGGTTCGAAGTTTGTATCGTTCGTTCGTTGCACTTTGACAGCCACGGTCGAAGAATATTACCCCCGAATCTACGTTGCTCAGCTCGACATTCCTTCCTTGAGTTTGTATGGAAAAAAGTGTTTTGAGTGCACTCGGTCCCGACTAATAAAATCAGAGTCAGATAGCGTAGAAAAATTGGAAGAGAAACTAAATGAGAAAATGCGGACAGAGGCATAATTATGCACGCTCAATGAAGTTCCGGGTGACCCGTCATATCTCTTCGTTTTCCTCCTCCTCGGCTTCCATCTGGGAAGCTACTAATTGAGATCAGGGTTCATTTCCGAGCAGGCACGCATATACACATATTAACATAACCAAATACGATGACATTCAGTCACACATGCACGCGTGTGTGAGTGTCCGCCACGCAACTTGCATTGTTGTTTATTACCGTTCCAAATGACCTAGCTGTTTGAAAAGTTCGTAAACGAAACAATTTCTCTTTCCCTCGTAAAATACGATCCGCAACACACAATTACGTGTTGTACGTCCACAATTATTGTTGACTGATTCGACTTACAAATTCTTATACCCCGGAGAGGGATATTCGACAAAAAAGTCGCCGTGCAATGTAGGGAACGATTATCGGTTGGGTTGAACACGCAGTAATGCTCTAAAGTCTAATTTACGATTAAATATTCGTCGAAACAATCTGACAGGAGTGTTTGTGGGGTTGTGCTGATTGTACTGTTTTTGTTATTGTTGATTCGGAGTTTTTATTCCACGTTTTCAAAACCCCACTTGTGGTTTTTATTCCACGAGCTTTGTCGACGCGGTAGTAGAAGCCGCGACGCGTTGAATGGCGAATGGACATTGGGCTTCGATCGGCATCTTTAGCTTGGGAAGTCATTTTAAAAACTTGGCAAGTGCATATCGGGGCCGACATAACATACGGTTCCGCAGTCACTTGTTTGTGCAATCACTTGAAGCCCCAATGTTCGACTGATATGTAGTTATTATTATACCACAATCATTCGTTGCATAATGATTTCGATTTAATTCGATGTAAATTCAACTGCAATGCTCGAATGGTAAGGGCGACGTAAAGAGGGCGGAGGCTTTGTTTGATGTTTGATATTTTAATTAGGGGTTAGGGTACTGTCATCACCCAAAAATCAGGCTTATGTAAAGAAATTCATTTTCAAGGAATAATTAAGACGATTGACAAATATTTCGGAGAATTATTTGTATGTACATTCATAAAGTTGTGTACCAAAGTTTGTAAAAAAATATCTTTAATTTAAAAAGTTATAAACAACATTGCGAAGGACCTCTGAACGTAAGGGACTCAACGGTGTACTAGATTTTGACCATCTGGTTTATCTTAAACAAAACAAAAACGAGCTTTTTCTTTAAATAGATAATACTGGCTAAGACTTAGCCGAGCTTTTTTTAATATCAAAACTGTTTCAATAATCAAAACATATCGTTTTATTCCCCTCCCCCCTCCCACCATTTTTCGAGGTAACGCGACATCATTATTATTAATAAGTAATGAAAAAAAAATGTTGAGAAGTAAAACGTCGGTCAAGAGTAAGCTACTATTACACTGGATGCCTGTACAAAATGTTAAGGCGTTACCCCCACTTGTAGCGCAAAAAAGGCCTTTTTCATGAATTTTTTTAAAGAAAACTACAAAACTTTTTTAATCGATCGATATACCATCTTAAAGAACACATCTTGAAGAACTTTCGGTAATTTTTTTATTGCAAAAAATATTACATTGTTTAGTGGCAAATGACCGTCAATGAAATAATGTTTTTATATACACGGTTTGCGGTGACCAACATTGCGGCGAAGTGGATCATCTGAAAAAAAAAAATGCGGATGGATTTAGTCAAATATAAGTATAAACTAGTCTTTAATCGAAGGATTTTAAAAAATATTCATTTTTCACAAAATGGCGGACAGTCAAAATTAATGGTTCGATTTTAACGAAAAAAAACGGCCGTTTTTTGGCTATAAAACGGCCATTTTTTTTTCGAAAAAAAAAATCGAACGATTAAAGACTACATTTTTATGTATTAAATAAGCCTGCAAAATTTCAAGAAGATCGGTTCATTAGTGTTCGAGTAATCTTGGTCACCGACTTCAGAAATGCCATTTTGAGAAAAACGCGTTTAAAGTTTCAATTTCAGTTCTTCGATTCACGGATTCTTCTGTTTCAACGCTCATATCTCAGTGAATTTTGTTCGGATCGACTTGAAATTTTTAGGACATATTCTCAGATACTTATACTTCAAAAAAATGTAATAAAAAAAATCGCTTATTTCAAAATCGCAAGTGGGGGTAACCGCTTAAGGTATCTCCCATCTTGAGATCGGTGGTGCGAGCGGAGATGGAAGAAATCATGATTATTTTTTCCTCCTTTCCATTTGCCACGATGTAATATCTTCTAAGCCACGTATACGACGTTCGAAGTTGTTTGAAAATTCCGTGACGACCGTAATGGTAGCGCAGATAAAGGCACGAATCGAGAAATTCGTCGAGTCAAGCTTGGACGCGATATTTCGCGGTATGCTGGACTAAAAATCATTGTTGCACATAAAACGGAGCTGAGAACGCTGGTAGCTGGACAGTATCGTTGAGACTGTAATAAAATAAAAATATGTATCCGTACGTATACGCAAAGTGGTATCGATAATCGCGACTTATCGAGGCCACAAGGGGGTTTCTTCGCTGAACCGGTGAAATATTCTCATCGCCGAATGCTTCCGAGCAACCTGACGCGCTCTAAAAAACTCGCTGCCGTGCTCACTGTGCGTGGTCTGGCAACAAAGCCAAAACGCCATTTGCGAAGGACCGAGAAACGAGTGGTTGTTCGATAGTTGGTTCGAGGGCGAGACTCTTTTGTCGAACAATCGAAGAAATTGTGATAACGAGTGAAGGAAAGTAGGAAGGTGGGGGGAAAAATGTACGTGATGGAGTCGGGAGGCCACAGAGTGGCGCCTGTGCCTACGAGGCTGAAAAAAGTTGTGGAATATAAAACGGGAAACGAGGGTGGCAACGTTGTCGTCGGTGGTGGCGGTGGGGGAACCGTCGTCGAGACACGTGGCGGTGGAACACACATCGCGGCTACAGTGAAAAATACCGTTCGACGTCTGTTGCGACGTACCAAAAGCCATCGCGACACACCTTCCATATCCGCTACTCTCGTACCGATTAATCGCAATTCCACTGTAAACACGCCGACCACCGATGCACCAACGACCAATAGAAATCAAATAGGGAGAATAACGACGGCGAATGCGAACGATCCAAACGCGAGAAAGTCCCGAGCGCTTCAACAGCAACAACAACAACAGCAGCAGCATCAAAAATCAACGGTCGTATCGACCGGGCAACAGCAGAACGTCAAACGCACTTCGAGCACGACCCGAAGATACTCTAGGCCCAGAGTCCGATTACAGGTAAGCGGATGAAAATCGGCCCATTTTCGAAATATTTTATTCACAGGTGTACTGCCGTGGCAGGAAATTCGGATGTTAGGTCAATTAAGGAAGCTTTCCAGTGTGACAGCCCGAAAAATCGCTGTTTTTCGCGATTTTTTTTTTTAAAGAAAAAATAATCTAATCGGTCTGGATTTTTTTTTGTATATTAATTGGGTATTGAAGAATACAAAACAATTTTTTAAAGATCGATTTATTTATTAATTAATATCTATAAAAATGATGAAACAATTGTTGCAGAAAATGCACTTGGATGTGGTGTCCACGTTGGGGGTCACAATTTTGATCTGAAACAAAAAACACAAAAAGATTATTGATCGGCATATAATTGGCTTTCGTGCTATGGAGGCTTTTTTTTTTTTTTTTTTTGCAAAAATGGCGCCGGTTTGAACAAAAAGTATCGATTTTAGCATTTTTTTTGGCAGTTTTTTTACAAAAAAATAGGAAGATGTCAAAAAAAAAAAAAGCTTCCATAGCACGATAAACAATGACGTTAAGAATATTGTGTAAAAAATTCAACTCGATAGCTTTAAAACTCTGCCCTCCAAGTTGGACACCGTTTTGAAAAATGCTGTTTCGAGAAAAACGCGTTCAAAGTTTCGCTGTAGCTGTAGCGCTCCGTTGCCTTCTTCCAAGAAATGCTGTACAGTAACCGAAATAATCTGAATTTCGGCATGAAAATTTCAGGGAATATTCGGAAGAGTGTATACTATTCGATAAAGCAAAAAAAAAAATCGATTTTTTGAAAATTTCACACTGGAAAGCTCCCTTAAGGATGTTGTGTCCCTATGAAACGTGTTAATGTTAATTGTTCAATAAATAACTTCTTAATCGTCATGAAATTTTTACACGACCTTCTGAATACTTCATGTAAAAACGTACCAAATTTTTCGAATTCTATCATCATTACTTCAACCTCCTTAAGGGTTGAAATAAAAAATGATAAGAAAATTCGGAAAATTTCGTATGTTTTTGTATGAAGTATTTAAGAGGTCGTGTTAAAATTTCACGACGATTAGGAAGCTCGTTATTAAAAAATTAACATTTTGTTCGGAACAATTTTTAAAAGAAATAAAAAAAAAATTATCAATAAACTTCGTTTTGTTTCCGTTGCTTTCAGTATATTGTAGATATTACAGAATTCAGAGGTCAAAGAAAAAAACTTATTGCAAAGTTACATCAGTCTCCATAAGACAACATTTAATTTGTGAATGTTAATCGTTCAATAACGAGCTTCCTAATTGTCGTGAAATTTTTACACGACCTCTGAAATACTTCATACAAAAACATACCAAATTTTCCGAATTTTATCATCATTTCCGATTTTGGACTCAACATCCTTAACAATGAAAAACCATGGTTTTGAATATTTTCTATACGCGCGGTTGATATGTTGTCAGGATTTTTTTTTTCTCAAAATTTGATCGCAATGAAAATCTGAAGAAAAAAAAGAAAATAACACGGGTACATATCCGTTACGATGTGTTGATGCAAGGCTCGTCCTTCGGGGAGCGTCTGAAAGCACTTGAGTTAAACGCGAGGGCCATCCCCCTAGTGCGGTTTGTTGAACACACGACTCGATTGACTGGAATCGAGACAGATTGGGACAGTGTGACGCAATTTAAGAAGTGGAACCCGCTGCCGAGTTGATAGTCGCTGTTGATGGCTAGAAACGCAGTATGACTCGCTCCCATGTGTGCACTCTGATTATTATACTTACACTTGCATAGGTAGTGATATCGTCGTTGGGGAGCTTCACGTTCGGGTCCGTTTCTCTTGCTCTCTCTGTCTCTCCCTAGCTTTGTAGTTCTCTCAGTTTTTCCGTCCCTTCCTTTTGGTTCATGGCTGTTTATCTCCCTCTCTCTCCCCCCCCCCCCCCCCTCTCTCGCTCTCTTCATATCTCTTTTCATAGTAATTGCGCCTGAACGATGCGACCGAAATTGGTGATTGTTCATTCAAATAATACCAATTTGCGAGTGATTTTTCAACGAGACATCACGCCTGCCTTATTATTATATACGTCACCAGGTTGGCCGGAAACAGTAGCTCCCGATCCAGCCGAACAATCGTGTTTCGTGCGATATTTTTACCACGATGTATCTGCAATGGATCGCAATCAAATTTCCTCTTTTTTCGCATGCATTTTCCGTGTTGCCTGAAATTTTTGTGCCATTTGGAAAAAAAATACGCGAGGTTAAACACTGATAATGAAATGATACACAAAATGAAATTTTCGTGCGTTGCAAGTTTTTGCAAATCGTCTTTTCGTTAGTTTTCATTCAATTGGCCGTTTTTTACTTATCAATCTTCTTTACGGCGTGAAATTTGACAAAGAAAAGAAAAGAGAAAAATCCTCGTGAAACCAAATCAACCGCAAAGTTGGCGAGGTGTTTTCGATTTTTCGAAAAATATCGAAGCGAATTAGAAATCGGTCACGCGGTATTCGGAATATTATTTGAGGGATATAGAGTGTATTTGAGGGATGTATGGTGTATTGACATTTTAATTTATTAAGTTGACGAACCTCTCCCGTTGCGATTATAAACGCGTTGAATTTTCTTGGCGATTATATCCTCGTTGACACCCTTCGCTGACACACCCCTTCCCCCCAAATATAAGTGTGTCAACCCTACGTT
This sequence comes from Ophion costatus, assembly GCA_951751655.1. Classification (NCBI taxonomy): domain Eukaryota; kingdom Metazoa; phylum Arthropoda; class Insecta; order Hymenoptera; family Ichneumonidae; genus Ophion; species Ophion costatus. The sequence continues at coordinate 383,622 of OX632364.1, forward strand.
GACACCCTTATATTTGGCCACGATCTTGACGCACTGCCTCAATCTTGCCCGGATTTTATTGAAAAGAATCAGTGTCGCACTTTAAACATTTCTCAACGGGTTACCCCCACTTGTAGCGCAAAAAAAGGCCTTTTTCATGAATTTTTTTAAAGAAAACTACAAAACTTTTTTAATCGTTCAATATACCATCTTAAAGAACACATCTTGAAGAACTGTCAGTAATTTTTTTATTGAAAAATATTACATTGTTTAGCGGCAAATGGCCGTCAATGAAATAATGTTTTTATATACACGGTTTGCGGTGACCAACATTGCGGCGAAGTGGATCATCTGAAAAAAAAATGTCGATGGATTTAGTCAAATATAAGTATAAACTAGTCTTTAATCGAAGGATCTTAAAAAATATTCATTTTTCACAAAATGGCGGACAGTCAAAGTTAATGGTTCGATTTTAACGAAAAAAACGGCCGTTTTTTGGCTATAAAACGGCAATTTTTTTTCGAAAAAAAAATCGAACGATTAAAGACTACATTTTTATGTATTAAATAAGCCTGCAAAATTTCAAGAAGATCGGTTCATTAGTGTTCGAGTAATCTTGGTCACCGACTTCAGAAATGCCATTTTGAGAAAAACGCGTTTAAAGTTTCAATTTCAGTTCTTCAATTCACGGATTCTTCTCTTTCAACGCTCACATCTCAGTGAATTTTGTTCGGATCGACTTGAAATTTTCAGGACATATTCTCAGATACTTATACTTAAAAAAAATGCAATTAAAAAAAATCGATTTTTTTCAAAATCGCAAGTGGAGGCAACCCCTTAATACGATAAATTATCCGATCCTTTTATGATGCCCGCGACGTTTCTACCAGAACAATCATCGTTTCCGAACTGAATACGAAGGGATAGGACTAAACAGCGGAGTGCATACTTCGAAAAATAATAGACTACAAAAGTCACAAGAGAAACTGATATTTGAGCATAAATGCGAATACTTCGGTTGGAAATAATTTGGGCTTTGTGCCTTCGTTTTGGAAGACATTGTGCGAATGAAAGTAGAATCGTCCTATTATTCGTCGGTTCAAGTAGAAAGTGTTTGCGTGGAAATCTCAATTGTTTGGTATTTTGTTTCGACTTGATGATTATCAGTACTATTGTAGAACCTCAGCTGTGTATCAACGAGAAGAAAATACATTCTTCGCTCGTTCCGGTATATCTATTTTTGGCGCCTCGAACATCAATTTCAACTATCGCGAAGCAATCGAGAACGGGGCGAAAAAATTGGCAAAAAAATTGGCAAAAGAAGATTGAAAAAATTGGCAAAAAAAGATTGTAAATTCCGGGCTTCGAGACTGGTACTCGCCCAAGTCGATGCAATAAGTTCATCCTGCAAAAATGGGGCAATCGTTTTCGCATCGAGCCATATCGACGGTATTATAATTATCAGTAGGGCGTTACTCTACGCAATTATAACAGATAATAATACTTTTATATACAAATATATTTTTATCATAATTATTATTATATAATATGAGGACGGAGGATTGTTGTTACACAACATTTACATTTGCTATACTAATAATAACAAACAATAACACTATATACCTAACAATGATAATATGGTATGTGTATTTATAATTATAATGATTATTCTTTGTGCCTCCTCCTAATATATATATATACACACACACAATCAATAGCATACGCATTTATATGTCCGACATCCACCCACTTGTTGTACTCGGCTGCAATTCGCCTTCGACATTTTTATAAACACAGGTGCAATTCTCTCCGAGTGTTCAATATGGGCGATCGTGTGTATCGACAATGGGCAACGGCTTGGCCGATACGTCGAGAGTCGTGTGTCCTTGCCTTGCGAAAATGCGACGCGAAACGAAATCGAGCGAGTGGAGGGGGGCGGGGAAAAGGGAGAGAACGTTTAGGTTCTCTCGCTCGAGAACAAGTCTGTCAAGGTCCGGAGTTTAGTTGTCGGTGCGGTTACTAATAACGATTTTCTATCGGTTAGATCGAGCCACTCCTGACTCACATCACGCGCGCATATACATACGTGAACCCGATTAAGGATGTTGAGTCCCAAATCGCAAATGATGATAAAATTCGGAAAACTTGGTATGTTTTTGTATAAAGTATTTCAGAGGTCGTGTAAAAATTTCACGACAATTAGGAAGCTCGTTATTGAACAATTAACATTCACAAATTAAATGTTGTTTTATGGAAACTGATGTAACGTTGCAATAAGTTTTTTTTTTGACCTCTCAATTTTATAATATCTACAATATACTGAAAGCAACGGAAACAAAACGAAGTTTATTGATAAATTTTTATTTATTTCTTTTAAAAATTGTTCTTAACAAAATATTAATTTTTTAATAACGAGCTTCCTAATCGTCGTGAAATTTTAACACGACCTCTTAAATACTTCATACAAAAACATATCAAATTTTCCGAATTTTCTTATCATTTTTTATTTCAACCCTTAAGGAGGTTGAAGTAATGATGATAGAATTCGGAAAATTTGGTATGTTTTTACACGAAGTATTCAGGAGGTCGTGTAAAAATTTCATGACGATTAAGAAGCTATTTATCGAACAATTAACATTGACATGTTTCATAGGGATTCAACATCCTTAAGACAATCTAATACGCGTTCTCACGAACGTGCATAATTTTTGCGCGTGCATGCAAGCTTCTCGGGTAAGATTGTTGAGTACCTCAATACCGCGGACACTCCCTATACGCCTTTCTTCATCAACATACGATAAAACGCGAAAATCAATGACTTATGTGCCCACGATTTATCGATTCATCTGATTTATGATACACCTTTTTTATAAATTATTCTTACGACGTTGAAGTTTGCATCGTTGGAACGCAACGATTTTTAGAATCATTTTTCACTTTTTTACATGTATCACAATATACCAAGGTTGTGATTTTGAAAATTGAGGTCTCAAATCTCTAATGAAAATACGTAAAAACGTTTGAGTAATATTGACAGCCTAAATCGGCCAAATAAAATTGGCGCAGTTGACAAAAGCTAAAAATATTATTTGCATTGGAACAATGAAAACTTCGACGTTGTTTATTCTTTGTGAGGTTCACGAATATGATGTCTTTTTCGTAGCATTTTTCTGCCTAATGCTATTCTGTAGTGGGCCAGAAAAATGGCGTTGAAATTAGACTACAACGGAAGATCTTGTTCATTTCTTTTTATCATTTCTTCATTTTTATATTCCAAATTCTTTTCATTCGTTGGGTTCATCGACCTCTACTCAATATAGGGAAGATCATGTCAGCGATTTTCAGAGCCTAACTCGCCGCAAAAAAATGTGTGCGATTAAAAAAAAAGTTAACGCCCGTTGCACTTGAACGATGCAAACTTCAACATTATTTTTTTCAGCCCAGCCCGCGTGGATCTGAAGATTTGCTATTTTGTCAGAATTTAAAAAATCGTAAAAGGTCTTTGTCTTGCTTAATGAACTTTTGAAAACTTTGAATTCGCAAGTCTTCCGATTGAGCAAGCCGATTGAGTTGAAACAAAAACTAAATGTTACCTCAAGTTAAGCCCTATATTTTTCTGAAAACTCCATTCAGATTGGATCAATAGTGTTTACGTGATGCGTACACAAACGGACAAAAAATTCAAACATGCGTTTTATTACTTATCCTTCATCCCCATAATTGTGTTTTTTTACAAATATTTTCAACGTACAGTTCCATTATGTGTATAGATATCGTTATTTTGGTTAATACGTTTCACTCGCTCGTACTAACAAATAGAGTAGCGGGTTATATATAATTAATTGCATTATACGAGTCTCTTGACTCACGCGGTGACGGAACGTTGAAAGTTCTAGAAACTCAAACTGAATGACGCGTTCTTTTTCTTTATATGGGTGACTGCTTCGAACGAAAAAGCGACAAAGGCATGACGAGAATAGAGCAAGGAAGAGGGACGGAGGGTGATAAAGGTACCTAAAAGGAAGACTAACAGAGGCGCATAAAAGTCGATCACTTGGTATTTTTCGTAGCAACGGATGCTCTGCTAACGGTCACCATATATATATATATATATATATATATATATAGTAATCGTATAGAACCCGTGGTACGCTACATAAATTTCCGAGAAGCGTAAGAGACCGTAAAACGAAGTTGGATCAATGAGACTAGACGCTTCAGTAGGATGAAAGGAAAGAGGAAGGGAGTAAAAAAAGGAGCTTACTTCACAGTGTCCCTGGCATTGCTGCTGTCCTCATCTCCTCTTGGGTCTAATGACCCAGTGAACTGTTGTAACGTTTCGAACGTTTCAATGTCACAGTCCGAAGTACGGTCTTTGGCGAACGCATCAATCTATGGATTTTTCTCATCAACTCGGTTTCGAAAAAAGGGGGAACTTTTTTTTCACCCAAGAAATTGGAGATGACATCATTTTTTTCGGGAAATAATTTTTCGTCCAAATGTGAACGTTCTAATGGTTCCATTGTGCAACATCGTTTCGTGGCACTTTGAACTGAAGTCTCTTCAATCCAATTAAGGGATCGTGGCAGACCAACGGGTCGAATAATTGCTGATTTTCGCGATTTTTTTTGGTGGTTAAAATACGCTAAGAAGTCTGACTTTTTTATGTTGAATCGAAGCACTTATGAAGGACAGGACAATAAATTTTGAAACGCTTCTTTTTTTTTACCTTTTTAATGGTGTAAAATGTCTTTGAAAATAAAAGCCGTAAATATTATCTGGAAAAAAGATTGATCAGGATGAAGCTGCTATCTTGCTATGGAGGTTCTTTTTTAAATATTGACAAAATATCGGTGGTTTGAAAAAAAAAGTATCGAATTTAGCGTATTTTTTCCACAGTTTTTCGTTAATAAAGAATATGAAGAGTTTTAAAAAAAGCTTCTTTTAAAACTTTTTTTTAAAAAAAGAGTTTTAAAAGAATGTCGTGTCAAAATTTGAGACGGATAGCTTGATAATTCTTCTATTGAAAGATCACACCGTTTTGAAAAACGACATTTCGAGAGAAACGCGTATAATGTTCAGAGTGCGGAATTTTCATATAAATTGTCTACTTACAATCAATCTGCGATGCCAGGTCCATGTTTATAACCGCCTATAGTATAGACGGTCAATGTCCTTTTGCATTATCCAAAAGTAGTATCCGATAGTAGAAAACTATACTGTCGGATAAATCGATTTTTCGTAAATAAATCGATTTTTTTGCAAATTTTACACCGTGATGATCCCTTAAATCTGGACGATAAATCGCATTTCTGTTTGTGGTGTTTTGCAGGGTTAATAATTGAGTAAATCGATTGATCGGTTGAATACAGATTTTGTCGAAACGTTCCAACAGCAACGAACAATCTTTCAAGCATACGTCGATTGTCAATGCTATATAATATAGTAGGTTTTCATAAAATGGATGATTCCTTACACTACCAAAAAATAGTGGTTTTTACAATATTGAATACTATGTCTACTGAATGTAGAAAACAATCCAAAAATTATTATTTGAGAGTACTCCTTCGTCGAGAGTACTACCTGTATGATTGTTTATCATGATTTGTTATTCCCTGACCTGAAATGATCCCTATCGAAGAAAATATTCCACCTACATGGAAATTCGAACCTATGGCCTACCTATCTATATTCAGGCACGCTGCCACTATGCTACCTATGTTATTTCGATCGTAGATTTGGCATAACGGATAGAAGTAATTCCAGCTGCAATTCCGAATAGCTAATACCTCTGATATAGGTGGAATTTTGCACAGATTGCTTTTTTGATAATATATGTCACTTCAGAAATGGATTTTTGGCGCGGCCCAATAGTTTTCGAAATATCGGATTCTAAAAACTGATAAATGAATACTCTAATATATCTATATCGATCATAGAGTGCCACCGCTGTCTCTACTTTGTTGACAAATGATTTACGTCTTCACTATAAGATTACCATAATGTTGTTCGTATAGTCACTTTTCGTAAGATCTTGTAACAGTTTATACCCAACAAGTGTTAACGTCAACCATACAAATAGTACAAAGTTGCACTGAGAAAAATGTCCATAGTATTTATAATATAAGAAAAAACGCCCATGGTAAAAGTGGGCATAGTAAAATTCATATAGCTTATTGCTACCGCAATCATAATATGGTTAACACAACTATAAGCGTCTATCTAATCATGCCGTTTTGGTAGTGTGTTTTTTTTTATCTAGTATCCCGGAAATAACTATTAACTACTGCGAAAGACTTGAAAATATCGATATAGTTAATTCAGTTAATATTTTTACAACAGTTAGTCGTTTTTTCCGGGATAATATATAGTCGAGCACGCCACCAAAGTTGCATGTTTAGATATATTTTTCGCTTGTAGTTGTGTTAACGATATATTTTCACTTTACTATGAGGTACAAACATGGAGGTTATGTGTGGAAGACAATATCCGGAAAATGGCCGCCTCGTCCCTGTTTGCAAACGTTTACTCTGTTGACGGAATGTTCGATAATATTTTGGCATAATCGCGGACTAACGTCATTGAGGCAGTCGTCTGGTGTAGAGGCATAAAAAGGGATGATTTTTTTTTACAAGGAAAGACACAACGGAGCTTCTTGAAAATCTTATTGTACTTTAACACACATATGAAGAGTACAAAAAAATGTTTATTAACCAATTGCCGCAAAATGGCGGGGTATTAAATTGACCCTAGAGGCGCCTCGACGCAGCAGTTTAAATTACAGGAAGTTGTATCTTATAATATGGTTTATTATATCATTATAAATATCGCCGCGAATCATACGCAACATTTTTTAATCAATGTATGTATATTAGACAGATTCAAAAAAAAAATAAAAATTTCCTTTTGGATTCTTGTGCTACTGTTGGGCATTAATAGAAGAAAATTTCCGTTAAAAAATGGGCGCGGTGACTCAATTTTTAGAGGTGGCTATCTCGAATTTTTGTTATTTTTTTCATGATTTTACTCAATAAATATGATCATGGTATTAGATTATACCGGAAATAGAATAAATAAAGGAAATAGTATGTTTCACAGCTGTTTTGCTACGAAGAAAAGTATATCGCACACACATTGAATCCCTAGAAAACAAAATCGAAAATATTATTATGAATCGGTAAATAAATTGAGCCCAAACAATATTTCAAACGCTGTTTAATAAAACATAATAACTTATTATTATGACGGCTTGTTTTATCATCGATAATTTAACAAAAACTGATAATAATAATGAACTAAATAATGAATTTATATTCAGTAGTACAAAATCTTTTATTTCATGTACACCCTTGCGGGCTTTTTACATTTGCTCCTTTCTACTTTCCTTATTTCTTTACAAGGCTTCTTATTATTAATCGTCAAACCTCAATCCTATTATCGTAGCGCTTCTTGCGTTCATACAAATACCTTCCCCGCTTTCGTGCCTTCTTTCGCTTTCCTTATCTCGGCACCACTGATCCCTTTTTCCTCGCTATATTCTCAAAATGGCCCGCAACCTCACACATCTCTTCTACCAAATCCTTTCCCTCTAGTGCCTTTCTCCACCCTCTAATGAACTGTATAATAAAAATATAAGTGTAGCATTTTGAAAATGTACATACATGATTTATGATTAAAAGCTTATAATTTAATTTTTCGTAAAAAGTGCGAAATGTTAATGCATACAAATAAATCTACATGAATAACGAGAGTAGTATTTACGCCATTATTGATCTACCTGGATTTGATTTGTGAATATTGCAATCTTTGCAAATTCTTAGAGTTTATTTTTGTTACGAAATAGCTGCTGGATGTGATTTTTATCCGTAATCCGAAGCCATGACTATGCTTAAATGCAATACGTTCATTAAAAAAAATTCAAATACAAAAAAGTCGAGATAGCCACCTCTAAAAATTAAGCGACCGCGCCCATTTTTTTAAAGAAATTTTCTTTCATCAGTGCCCAACAATAGCACGAGAATCCAGAAGGAAAAAAAAAACATTTTTTTTTTTAATCAGTCTAATGTGTTAGTTCTCTTCACTGTTGGGGTCTTGGGGGAGGAGATTTTTTTTAGTGTCAGGAAACATCCTTTTTATGGAAACCTACGTACTTAAATGCATGATTCAACGAAACTTCGTATTCGTTTATATAGCTGTGTGTATATTAAAATTGGATGCAATCGAGGAGCACACTAACTAAAAATAGCCCCTCCCGCCCCAACCATTACCCTCTCCGCGGTTCGTGACATTGAAAAGATAACATCCGTAGCAGGAAGACCGCAAGTGAGAGAGAGAGAGAGGGAGAAAGATCGAACACATACAACGATAAGAGATCGAACTTATAATTAATTGCAAAGTACCGCGAGCACACTGGCCCTACCGTAGCGGGCGCCTGTTCCATATAATACGGCTGTCTGGCATTATCTCTCCTTACGTGTACACCCGCGTTTTAGCACAATACGATAAATCGATTGCATGGACGCGCCCCAAGAAACACTCGTTGCAATCAAATAATTGCTATTCACTCCCCGGTATCAACTCTCCTCCATATACCTCTATTTACCTACGTCCCTGTTAACTCTGCCAAAGATTCGGAGGCGATTATTGCAGTCGACTAGGAACCAAGAAAAACTCGTATGTCCATTTTGGACCATTCATACACAGTCAAATCCTGCTGAAATGGATTATCATTACGAAGCTGAAGTTTGCATCGTCGGAGTGCAAGGAGATATAATACTACCTCTATTGTGCAAGGTTTTTTTCGCTGATTTAGGGCACGAAAATCGCTCAAACGGTTTTTCTTATTCTCATAAGAGATTCACGATCTTAATCTATGAAAAAAATTATACGTTGTAAGAAAAATGAATAAATTAAAAATAAATTTGAAATAAATGTAAAATAACTTTTGTTGCATTCGGGAACGTGATTTCCAAAAGATCGGAATATAAAGTTTTGACGTACCGGAAATAAATGAAGTTTTGCCGTCACAATTTAACGGAATTGTGTTATTTAGCTGATTTTGAAGTTTGCATCGTTGGAATGCGACGAAAATTCTTTCGTATATTCGCATTTCCTTCTTTTTTAAAACTAATACACAAGACATTTTCTGCAAAACCATATCGCAGATCTCTGAATGTCGCAGTAATTTTCGTGGGCGATATTCGCCAGAAGAAGTTGAGACAATCCAGAACGATTAATTTTCATTGTATTCCATTGATGCAGACTTCAACCTCATTTCAATGATGATAATCATAATATACAGGGTGTCGCATTTAAATATTTCTAATACACGCGAGCGCGCACACGTGCATCTAGCTATTTCGAGGACAGTCGTCAATTTTCTCGGACGAATCGTTGCATTCGAGATCAAGTGACGGTCCTTGAAGTGCACTGGTACACGTAAATGTGGCAATATTGATTTCAACGTCATTTTCACGCCTTCGCCGTTTACGTAACGTTGAGAATTGGTGCATTAGCTCGCTACGAGGACGGTCCTCGAAGTTTAACGTCTTCGACGTCATATTTCCCTCCGTGCACACAGACAAGAATTTCACGGATCTCCAAGAATCCAAATTTTCTCCACTGTTCGGGTTTAAAAATGAGGATGTCGAACGTAGACATTTTTTTAAACCGACGAACCGCGCAAAAAATCCAAAGCATCCATGTTAAGCCACTTTAATAAATAAATTAGCAACTAAATACACTGTAAGGGGTTACCCCCACTTGCGATTTTGAAAAAATCGATTTTTTTTAATTGCATTTTTTCGAAGTATAAGTATCTGAGAATATGTCCTGAAAATTTCAAGTCGATCCGAACAAAATTCACTGAGATATGAGCGTTGAAAGAGAAGAATCCGTGAATTGAAGAACTGAAATTGAAACTTTAAACGCGTTTTTCTCAAAATGGCATTTCTGAATTCGGTGACCAAGATTACTCGAACACTAATGAACCGATCTTCTTGAAATGTTGCAGGCTTATTTAATACATAAAAATGTAGTCTTTAATCGTTTGATTTTTTTTCGAAAAAAATGGCCGTTTTATAGCCAAAAAACGGCCGTTTTTTTACGTTAAAATCGAACCATTAACTTTGACTGTCCGACATTTTGTGAAAAATGAATATTTTTTAAAATCCTTCGATTGAAGACTAGTTTATACTTATATTTGACTAAATCCATCCGCATTTTTTTTCCGATGATCCACTTCGCCGCAATGTTGGTCACCGCAAACCGTGTATATAAAAACATTATTTCATTGACGGCCATTTGCCACTAAACAATGTAATATTTTTCAATAAAAAAATTACTGAAAGTTCTTCAAGATGTGTTCTTTAAGATGGTATATTGATCGATTAAAAAAGTTTTGTAGTTTTCTTTAAAAAAATTCATGAAAAAGGCCTTTTTTTGCGCTACAAGTGGGGGTAACGCGTTAACAAAGAAATAAAGAACGAAAAGAACAAGAAAAGCATCGCTTCGCACACGTCTACTCGTATACAACTGGCAGGTGTCAAGTGTTCGAGACAGCCGTTTAGTTTGCATATAAAAGAAAGTGCCAAAAACGCAGTTATGACCGTACTAAGAGTCGAACCGGAAGCTGTTAGGTCATGATGTAAAAGTTTTGGCTCCACTGTGTTGAGAGGAACATAAAGCACAACTGGGCTGCCGACGTCATCGTCAACACCTGTTGTGCCTCTGCTACGTTTGTGGTTTATGCACACGTGTGCGTGTGTACATGATGAACACACACACACACACACACACACACACACACACACACACATGTGTATGCACGTTTGCGTATACGAATTCACACAGCTGCACATGCACATTTGGCATAACGCTCGTACAAATATATTTCGGTCGGGAACGGTTAATCAGGTGTCCCGTAACCGTGCGTGTGTGCGAACGTACGACACGTAGTTTCTATTCGATCGAACGGGGAGCGACGACCACACACGCACATTAGTTACGTACTCGAGCACTGCGCGCGTGTATGTTCGTGGAAAATTTTGCGTTCTCGCGTGTATCCTTAAGGTGATGGTTAAGGCGTTACCCCCACTTGTAGCGCAAAAAAGGCCTTTTTCATGAATTTTTTTAAAGAAAACTACAAAACTTTTTCAATCGATCACTATACCATCTTAAAGAACACATCTTGAAGAACTTTCAGTAATTTTTTTATTGAAAAATATTACATTGTTCAGTGGCAAATGGCCGTCAATGAAATAATGTTTTTATATACACGGTTTGCGGGGTGACCAACATTGCGGCGAAGTGGATCATCTGAAAAAAAAAATGCGGATGGATTTAGTCAAATATAAGTATAAACTAGTCTTTAATCGAAGGATTTTAAAAAATATTCATTTTTCACAAAATGGCGGACAGTCAAAGTTAATGGTTCGATTTTAACGAAAAAAACGGCCGTTTTTTGGCTATAAAACGGCCATTTTTTTTTCGAAAAAAAAAAATCGAACGATTAAAGACTACATTTTTATGTATTAAATAAGCCTGCAAAATTTCAAGAAGATCGGTTCATTAGTGTTCGAGTAATCTTGGTCACCGACTTCGGAAATGCCATTTTGAGAAAAACGCGTTTAAAGTTTCAATTTCAGTTCTTCAATTCACGGATTCTTCTCTTTCAACGCTAATATCTCAGTGAATTTTGTTCGGATCGACTTGAAATTTTCAGGACATATTCTCAGATACTTATACTTCGAAAAAATGCAATAAAAAAATCGCCTTTTTCAAAATCGCAAATGGGGGTAACCCCTTAAGCATAGAATGTAGCATGTACAAGGCCAGGAGAATTACAAAAGCCCGAAGGGGAGATAAATAAACCTCGCGCGTGTGTGTATACGTAACATATTTTTCCTGCAAGAGAAACAAACGTGCGAGACATATACTTACTTGACGCGCAATAAGGAAGTGTATTTTTATCCACAAATTTTCTTGTAAAATTTCTTTCTGCCGATCTGTGATGTTTGGAGGGAAAAGTCGGCCATTTTGATGCCCGCATCAGTAGGGTAAAAAGTGGCCGACAAAAAAAATCTCGCGATACAACAATCGCGCGAAACTTTTACGCGAGAGCGAGAGAGCATACGTGTCGACGAGGAATTGGTTCAATCTTTCGAGTAACATCGAGTGCCCCGCATTACTAAGGCCTAAAGTTTTCCTCGTTACGGCCCGAAACCATAAATTGGTCTGCGCTGTCTCGGGAAAAACATTGCGCAGGCTTCGCAAAGTGTGTAAACGGCGAATTATTATCAAGTTTTTCCTTCTCAAACGAGATTACGAGTCGTTCGGAATAAAAAAGAAAAAAGCTGTTTCACCGTGGCCAACTCTCGTGTGCGACGCGCTTCGAACACTCGTATCTCTTTTCCTACTCCCTACTCTTGCCCTCCCCGCCGCTCGGTCTCCCCCCCTCTCTCTCCTGTATCTCCCGCTCGACTATAGGGCACAAGATTAACTATTGTATTAGAGGCGCAAGAGTTCCCCAAACCGCTACGTAACCCTCGCAGGGAAAGAGAAGAGAAAAACAATACGGGCGACGGGGCACGGAAGCGAGAACGACAGGTATAGAGAGAAAGAGGCGTAAGTAGGGGGGGGGGGGGCGGGGTAGAACAAAAAATAACCTGCCGCGTTTACGAACTTTCATTTTTATCCGAAGTCTTCCCCTACTACGCTCGTTCCCGCGTCCTCCCTTCCATCCTGCTTCTGCAGTAGCGACGGACGGTATAAAGCAACTAATAACGTGGGCAGTCTCGCGCTCTCTCCCTCGCTCGCTCACGCTCCCCCTCTCGTTCTCTCGCTCGCCCGAGAGCGAGTTTCGTGGAACGAAATCTCACCACGGTTCAGACTTCGTGAGTTGCTCGCCCGGCGTCGCAGGAGCTGCGTGATGTTTCCTTGAGAGAGACTTTCTAACCTCAACAACAGTTCAAGCTGTACTCGTGTTTATCTTCGTCTCTCAATCCCCCCTCCCCTTCCTGTCAGTATCGCTCCGGACGATCGCGACGAGCGCGAGCACAAATATAACAAATCCAGTAACCAGTGTATCGCCGTCGCGCTCTTTCACCTACCAGTTTCGCAGTCGTTTGAAAGCGCGCTCGATTCTTGCGTCTGTGGGTCTGTGCGCGTGCGCGTGTTCTCGAGAAAAAAAAGGAGCGCATCGATAGCGGGGAAAAATCGTTTTCAGTGGAAAGTTCGAGGTTTCCGTGGATCATCGTTGCTATCTTCTTCGATATTGCGATTGTAAATCGCGGGTGAGCGATGTACCGCGAGTTACGAGCTGTGCCATCGAACTTCGTTCCGCGAATTGCCACGACGGGAGAGGCCCTCGGGCGAAACGGACTCGACGCACGGCGGGGCCTATGTAACTGTACATACGCGTGAATCGCGCATGTCCGTACGTACACCTTCGATAACGAAATATTACGCGTGCACGCGGGAATTTACGGCGACGGTGGAGAAAACAAAGCGAGAGAATAGGAGAGAAAAGAAACGTGTGGAATTGTTTTAAAAGCGTTCGTTTGCGTTGGGTTTCGTCATAGAAGCGAATCGGTCGTTCGAGCTGCCTCGCAGGATATAACCTTGGTGGCGGAGAAGAATTCAAAACGCGTCGTATGTGTGTGTGCTTCGTTGCTCGCAATGCCTGCGTATCCCTCGACGCTCCCGGGCCTCCATTTCTCACGTGAACTCGCATATGTGTGAGATATTAATCGAGATGAGCGCGTGAACACAGTGCGGATCGTCCGGTTAGATAATTTAAGACGAGTGCATCTGTAAGCGGGTGGGGGCGCTTGTACTTACGCGTCTACAGGAGTGGAAATATTTTCGATACTCCACGTTGACGCACCGCGTTGGGACGTGACGAGTAGTTACGGCTATTTCACGTATGCACGTTGCGGTGAAGTTTGCAACGTTGGAACTCAACGAAAAATCTTTTGTACATTTTATTCTCAATATTTTTATCATTGTGGTAAATCTTTTTCGGCAGTATTACGATATCTGTGGTTCCTAATTCTGACCACGCAGTCTTCATATTTGATCTAAAATAAAACTTTTCAGCAGTGGAAAGAATCGAAATTCGACCCTTAAGGGGGGAAACGGAGATTTCAAAGTTTATACGAGACAACATGTTGTTTGGTCAGACTTGTTTGAAACTTGGTATAAGTACACTCCGATACAAACGATTGAACATATTTTTGTTTGGGTCTGTTTGGTGTATTTATGCCGACGCAAACAAACCCAAACAAACACAGTTAAGGGCTTAAAAGGGCTTGACTGCCTACACGGACCGAACAGCAAGAAAAACATATAGTGTTGTATATAAAATAAATTTGGCAACTTTCAAGTAAGTTTGGGTTAAAAATTCTCATAGAAACGTTAACACTCCCGTTTAGCCCCCTTAAAGGTTAAGTGTTGGAAATTGCTGGAAAAAAGTGTTTAATTATTTGTACTTTAGTGTATTTATACGCTCTCTTTCAACGCTCATATCTCAGTGAATTTTGTTCGGATCGACTTGAAATTTTCAAGACATATTCTCAGATACTTATACTTCAAAAAAATGCAATAAAAAAAAATCGATTTTTTCAAAATCGCAAGTGGGGGTAACCCCTTAAAACGTCCAGTCCTACAGGGTTATTGGTTCCAAAATGTCCTCCGTTTCACTCGTACCCGGGCACACTCTCTCTCTCTCTCTCTCTCTCTCGATTGCCACAGCTGCAAAAACATAACCGTGGAAAGTTTTCAACGCCTCTTACACATAGAGACTGAGGGGAAGGAAAAAAACACAAATAAATCAATCGTATATTCCTCTCGGAGAGAATGTTGCCTACTTGCCGTATCGTATCGATGATTTTCGTGTCATTCTCTTAATGGGCAATTTCAACGGGTTCGATTGATCGTTCAATGACTCGTATTTCTCTTCGTGTCTCGTGTAAAAGTTGTCCGTTCTTCTCCCTATATGGACCTCCCCCTCTCGGTTCCAGTCCGCTCCTCCCCTCGTTTCTTGTGATCCGATGATCCAGATATCTCAAAATCTGGCCTCTCTTCTGGTTTTTGTCAGCGTGGGCTTATAATCCGCGCCTCCGTGAATTGGACCGAACCCGGAAGCGCGAGCGCCCGTATCTTTCGACACGGGCCACGTGCAAGATCCGCACAACAGCAGTGTACACGAAAGCGTAGTAATTTTCCTCGATAGTTTTACGTGTACACAATGTTGACTTATTTTTTCATCGGGCTTGCGATATCGTACGATTATTATCCATTGACGAAGAAAAAGCGAATCGACGTACTCGACAAAGATGTATATACGATCGTTCCATCTTCTTTGTCATCGACAATAATAGTAGCATAATAATAATATGGCTATCGCAATTATCGATCACTATGATTTCCACCTGACACCATCCTCGAACGATTTCAATCGCGACTTACATCTCATCTCGTTCGCGTCTCCCGTTAAGGAGGATAGACAGTTTGACCGATTTGTTTAAAAATTCAAAACAATCGGTATGTTAGCACTGAGAATCGCGAGCTTGACTGGAATTTTATCGTCGATGAGCGTAGCTATCATGTCGGCGGGAGATATTAACCCCTTGCTGTACTTTGACGGTCTGACTCGTGATACAAATTTTCTACCGAACACAAATATCACGAGATAGACCCGTGGAGTGAAGGTTAAGCCAAACGTCAACATCACGAGACAGACTCGTGGACTGACGATTTAAAACTGGTATTTGACATCTTATAAAATGTGATGAATTTATTATATATACATATATATGTGTGTGTGTGTGTGTACATATATATATATATATAATAAATTCATTACATTTTATAAGATGTCAAATACCAGTTTTAAATCTATATATATATATGTATATATACTCCACCGGGCAAAAGTTCCTGGACGCTTCAGATAATTGCCGAACTTTCGATCACTGCACAATACATTTATTATTTTACAAAGATACTATATAGCTCTGTATAATGAATTATACGACCGTCGAACCGCGGATACAACGAAAAACCTTCATATAACAACATAATAATATACATTATGCTCTAACTGTTAATTGCTTGTAAAAACTACTCTAATTTAGACCTTTTTTTATATTCACAGTACCCTGACCACTTACTTCCTTAGATTCGAATAACTTTTTTCCCCAACAAACGATATGATAGAAATTCTTGAATCTTCGAAGCTGAATTTTCATTGGACACGTCCACGTCTAAAAAAGTCAGTATTCTTTAACCCTCACTGGCGGAATACTCGACTCTCTTCAAGGTATTCCTTTCACGAACCCGAATCTTTAACGATCGACTGATTTTCGTCTATAATAAAGTAAAAATAAACACCCAGTATACTGGCAGAATTTTGGGCCAATTTACGAATTTTTTAACGATAAATTACGACTAAAAATCGTCTCATTTATACGGCGCTTATAATTTGTACACTGAATGAATCACGCGTGTAAAAAAATATGAAGATTCCGCAACGGCAATGAAAACAGCGGATCACCCAATGTTTAAAGAGTATATTAATGATCAAACTTGGAAAAATGTGATTGGCGGAAGAATTTTTGTAGCCGCGACATTTTTTCGAGAAAATGTCAAAATGTCCAAATCTACTGAATTTGGACGAAATTTTTTTTCATTCCAGTTCATCGTTGAATATAATTATCGATTGTGACTTATTCAGCGCGACTGTAATTTAACCAATGATTCAAACGAGCCCTCCTTACGCCGCCACAAAATATGGTCCTTCGCGAGTGGGGTACCTTAAAGGGCATACACAAGGTCACCGTAACCTTACGAGTTTTCGAACCAAGTTTCCACTTAGATGGTTAAAGTTTTTTTTTTTTTTTTTCAAAACAAAGGAGGCTCTGGCGAATTTCCGGACGTGGAGCTTGACGATTTTCTTTTGCCTTGTATATTATTAATCTCTGAGAAATCTCTGTCTCAAAATTTCAATTATCTCTTCCGCACCCGTATGGCTCGTTCTATTTCGCTTTAAACCGAAAAAAGCAACAATTTTATCCACGTGTCACGAGCTGCTCGTTTTCTCTGTCTTCGTCTCTTTTTTACACTGCCCGATACGTCGAAAGCCAACAGCTCGATTCGAATAAATAAATCGACGTCGATAAACAAGTTAAGGATGTTGAGTCCCTATGAAACATGTTAATGTTAATTGTTCAATAAATAGCCTCTTAATCGTCATGAAATTTTTACACGACCTCCTGAATACTTCACGTAAAAACATACCAAATTTTCCGAATTCTATCATCATTACTTCAACCTCCTTAAGGGCTGAAATAAAAAAATGATAAGAAAATTCGGAAAATTTGGTATGTTTTTGTATGAAGTATTTAAGAGGTCGTGTTAAAATTTCACGACGATTAGGAAGCTCGTTATTAAAAAATTAACATTTTGTTAAGAACAATTTTCAAAAGAAATAAAAAAAAATGTATCGATAAACTTCGTTTTGTTTCCGTTGCTTTCAGTATATTGTAGATATTATAAAATTGAGAGGTGAAAAAAAAAACTTATTGCAAAGTTACATCAGTTTCCATAAAACAACATTTAATTTGTGATCGTTGATTGTTCAATAACGAGCTTCCTAATTGTCGTGAAATTTTTACACGACCTCTGAAATACTTCATACAAAAACATACCAAATTTTCCGAATTTCATCATCATTTGCGATTTGGGACTCAACATCCTTAAAAGAAGAAAATTCCTCTCGCCCTTTCCGACGCACGCTCGAGCGTACCGGGAGACGAAGACGGAGGATCCCGGTCCGCTTTCGTGCGCGTCCGCTTTCGGGTTGTGCTTTCTCATGGGGCATTGTGCAGCTCTGCCGAGAGCCTCGCGGCAGTTCTCGGCGCCTTCAACGTAGAGAAACGACCAAAGAGATAGAAGTCTCCTCGTGAGTCAGATTCTCTCTCCCTCCCCTATGCTTCTGACTCTCGAAGAAACCGTGGCCCTTCACGTCGTTTCTATTCGTTCTTCCTCTTTTATTCTTCTCACTCTTCTTCGCGTGCACTTCAATATATATATATATATATATTAAAGCACGCACACGCATATATATACACACATACATATGAAGTATAATAGTTTCGCTCGGCTGACTCGTCACAGCTTTCGCTTGTTCGCTCTCTCGAAACGCCAGTTGTTCCTCTTGTTCGTTGCTCCTTACTGTGAGACACGCATCGTCATCGGATACCAAAGTAGGTAAAGTTCGTTTCGAACAGTCGATGTTTCGAAGGGTTCGTCACGGTACAACGGGTCGAAAAATAGCTGATTTTCGACATTTTTTTATCGATGGTCAAAACACGCTGATCAGTCTGATTTTTTTATGTCAAATCAAAGCACTCGCGAAGAAGAAAAAATCATATTTCGAATGTTTATTTTTATTAATTTTTTTACACGGTTTTAGCGGTTGAAAAAGTCTTCGAAAAAAAATGTCTTTCAAAAAGATTATTAATCAGTACGAAAGCCATTATCTTACTATGGGGTTTTTATGACAATTAAAATTGACCAAATGCCGGCCGGTTTGAAGAAGAAGTATCGAATTTAGTCTACGTTGTCGACGGTTTTTCGTTTAAAAAAATATGAAGATTTGAAGAGAAAAAAGGTTTCATAGCGAGATAAAGAATGGCGCGAAGAATGTTGTGTCAAAATTTGAGACGGATAGCTCGAAAACTTCTTTTGAGAGTGTACACCGATTTGAAAAACGACATTTCGCGAAAAACGTGTTTAAAGTTTCGAGTGGGGAATTTTTGGTAATAATTGCCTACACGGAGAAAAATACGGCCTCAAATTCTAACACTGGTTGTCAGAATTTTAATACTGAGTGCTAGAAAAGTTGACAGAAGTTTATTTGTCGAAAATGGCTCCTTCCGTGGAATAGGTTGAACATCCGATCACTCTGTATATAAAAAACGAAACAAGTATGGTTATAAATTTACGCCACGTAAATTTTTTAATGAATCGGAGATTCATTAAAAAATCGATTCATTAAAAAATCGACGTTCGTGAAATACATTTGTAAAACAGCGAAGAATCGGAGCTAAGCGAAAGTTAAAACTGAAGTGAATTCTCAAAAGACAAAAAAAAACTTCAAGTAAATGCGCTTTTATACAATATTTCAATAATGCGCGCGCCTGACAAAGAAAACAACGTCATTGAACACCTGAGCCACTTGACCACTTTTCGTCACACCCACGCATATTTAAATTAGGAATGAAACAAATCGTATGGCAAAAAATCCTCAGTGTTCAAATATTTGACTTGTAATATATCACGTGACACGCGGCAGCGTCTCGACGTCGAGTGGTCGAGAGAAAATTTTTATACGCATACATATCCGTCTTCATTCTCCCGCCATGTCGATTTTTCTTACTGGACCTCGTCCGGTGCACAACCTATGGAACACTCCTTCTTCGCGGCAACTCCACATTGTACCGGATGTGATGACCGGCCAACCGATCGGTAGAGGGGCAAGCTCCCGGATTCGTTTAATGGTTTGGGAGGTTGTAATAGAAACATTCAACTTCGTTGGCATATTTTTTTTAACATATTCGGCTCACCGAACAAAATTCACAAATCATTCTCACGTTGGACTGTGATTTTTAAAAAAGCGTATATACAGGCAATTTTAATTACTCGTCGCGAAGTTCAACATCGACCTAATTGGAGTTTGCATCGTTGGAATAAAAATAAATTTTCGTTTGTTTCTTATCTCTTTTTTTTCATTATTAACGACAACAATTTCTTGCCAATTCGTGTTGTAGATTTTCAATCAGGCTCCTGAAAAATGTTGGAGTGTTTTTTTATGCCTGAATCCGCCAAAAAGGTATTTTGGCATTTGAAAGGAAAAAAAAATGATTTCCGTCGTGTTCCAACAATGCAAACTTCAGCGTCAACAACATCGAGGATCTAAAGAATTGATATTCATTTATTTCTATGGGGAATCGATTATTTTAGGACTCGCTTTCGAAGGATTTTTTTACACATTCAACATGTATTTGTTTAACCAATTATTGTTGCTAGTGTATTTTTTAAGGCGTTACCCCCACTTGTAGCGCAAAAAAGGCCTTTTTCATGAATTTTTTTAAAGAAAACTACAAAACTTTTTCAATCGATCAATATACCATCTTAAAGAACACATCTTGAAGAACTTTCGGTAATTTTTTTATTGAAAAATATTACATTGTTTAGTGGCAAATGGCCGTCAATGAAATAATGTTTTTATATACACGGTTTGCGTTGACCAACATTGCGGCGAAGTGGATCATCTGAAAAAAAAATGCGGATGGATTCAGTCAAATATAAGTATAAACTAGTATTTAATCGAAGGATTTTAAAAAATATTCATTTTTCACAAAATGGCGGACAGTCAAAGTTAATGGTTCGATTTTAACGAAAAAAAACGGCCGTTTTTTGGCTATAAAACGGCCATTTTTTTCGAAAAAAAAAAATCGAACGATTAAAGACTACATTTTTATGTATTAAATAAGCCTGCAAAATTTCAAGAAGATCGGTTCATTAGTGTCCGAGTAATCTTGGTCACCGACTTCAGAAATGCCATTTTGAGAAAAAAGCGTTTAAAGTTTCAATTTCAGTTCTTCAATTCACGGATTCTTCTCTTTCAACGCTCATATCTCAGTCAATTTTGTGCGGATCGACTTGAAATTTTCAGGACATATTCTCAGATACTTATGCTTCGAAAAAATGCAATAAAAAAAAATCGATTTTTTCAAAATCGCAAGTGGGGGTAACCCCTTAAATCGTTGTAAAAAAAAATAGAAATAATTATCGGAAATCTTACTCCTTCGATCAATAGCCGAAGAATATATCTGACAAGGTTGTGTTAAAATTGCAGACCGATCGGTTGAGCCGTTTTTGAGGAATCGTGCTCGCCGACTCGAAATACCGTTTTGAGAAAAACGCGTTTGAAGTTTCAACAGTCGTTCGCACACAATTGATTTACTTCGTAGCGCTCCGAGCATCGTTACAAATATGTGTGTATTCCCGAGAATATTCGCTGGATCGATTTGAATTTTTCACGGAATATACTCACATATTTATACATTCCGAAAATGCAATTAAAAAAAAATCGATTTTTTGAAATTTCTAACCGCGTATAACGTCTTAATTGATGGAATTTCTTTTGGCATATTTGAGCGATGAAAATGTCTCGATAATTTTTCATATTGCTTATTTAGAAATATATTATTTGAATCTGCAAAGATGATTTTGCAGAATGATGAAAATCTTCTGAATTTTCGTTGCATTGAACTTCAACACGAAGTTACAATTGCACGGCACTTTTATTTTTACCATTTTCACTTATTCGGGGGAAGACAAAATGCGTTACGAAAAATAAACCAAACATTCTGTCATCGAAGTTTCGGTAAAAAAAAAAAAATTGCCATCAAGAGCCACCCGGCATCTCGGTCGGTTTTCCACCATTGCGTATACTTAAGGATCAAATGGATTTTTTCTCTTCGTTACTTTTCCAAAGTCTTTCCTCCTATCTCCGTTTTTTCTTCGCTGGTGCGCGCCGCGTGAGACGAATTTTTGCCGTTTCTCGGCCGTGTCCGTACACGCAGGTTCACGTGTAGGCGTGTTATTAGAACGGAGATGTGTGGGTAGGCTATCGCTTATCAGCATCTAGCCGAGAGAACCGATAACGAAACAGCCCGCACCTCTCCTCGTTGTAGCTCACGAATGGCGTTGGGTTGTCGTCGTCTCGACGATATAGTTCCATCGTATTATACCTCGGTGCTTGCTTCGTTGCTCGAAAAATATTTCAAACGCGCTTCTCTCAAATGATCAATCGTCGTCGAGCCGTTTTCTTGTATCTAGTTTTTTTCGAATCGATTTTTCATCGGGTCCTCACTTACACGTGAGGCGCGAAATTGTTGTGTCCGGTACGTGCCGCCTCTTTTACGATCTCGGTTGTGAATGAGTATTCGGTGGATTTTGCGAATAAAGTTAAACGGTGCTCCAATGTACAAGGTCGTCTTTGCGCGAGATCGGAAAATTGTCTCGTCCAAAATAAGTACATTCGTACATACAAGTTTTCCCATTTGATCGATATGGTTGTTTGATTGGATTACATTGCTTCGATCGCATGAGATCCCCCGTGAAAAAAGCCAAAAAGTGCCAAGGTATTTAAATTTTTGCTGCGGCGGCAGGTGCCCCCCCCCCCCTAAATATTTGAAAGCATGTATACGAGGGTCTGAAGTGTCTAAAAATTAGGCAACGCAATTGCCGAAAAATAGTTTTATCTGATGAAAATACGTGAAAATCGAAACAAAAATTTGCAAACAGCCACGAACGATAAATTTTAGGTGGTGAAGATTTGCACCTGTGTGGTCACCACGATTTGATAACTAATGAAAAAATGTTAAGTAGAAAAACGCCGGTTAAGACTAAACTACTATTACACCGAATAAGTGTACGAAATGTCAAGTCAAAATCCGTTCATTGGATGTCGAGAAATCGTGTACACAGTTTTGAAAAACATAGTTTGGAGAAAAACGCATTTAACGCATTACCCCCACTTGTAGCGCAAAAAAAAGGCCTTTTTCATGAATTTTTTTAAAGAAAACTACAAAACTTTTTTAATCGATCAATATACCATCTTAAAGAACACATCTTGAAGAACTTTCGGTAATTTTTTTGTTGAAAAATATTACATTGTTTAGTGGCAAATGGCCGTCAATGAAATAATGTTTTTACATACACGGTTTGCGGTGACCAACATTGCGGCGAAGTGGATCGTCTGAAAAAAAAAATGCGGATGGATTTAGTCAAATATAAGTATAAACTAGTGTTTAATCGAAGGATTTTAGAAAATATTCATTTTTCACAAAATGGCGGACAGTCAAAGTTAATGGTTCGATTTTAACGAAAAAAAATCGAATGATTAAAGACTACATTTTTATGAATTAAATAAGCCTGCAAAATTTCAAGGAGATCGGTTCATTAGTGTTCGAGTAATCTTGGTCACCGACTTCAGAAATGCCATTTTGAGAAAAACGCGTTTAAAGTTTCAATTTCAGTTGTTCAATTCACGGATTCTTCTCTTTCAACGCTCATATCTCAGTCAATTTTGTTCGGATCGATTTGAAATTTTCAGGACATATTCTCAGATACTGATACTTAAAAAAAATGCAATAAAAAAAATCGATTTTTTCAAAATCTCAAGTGGCGGTAACCCCTTAACTATGCCGCGGAAACTTACGTCCTTGGATGCGTGGAACGATGCGGTGTTGCCATGTCTCTTCTTATTACAGAGGACAAATATTTATTACGGGAAATCATTCTGTCTTTGCTGAACGTTTTTAGCAAAACCGAATAGTAAAGACAGTCCAAATTTTTTACACTCTTTCATTAACTAATTTGCTATGTAAAGATAATTTTTCTTCAAAATTTATAAAAACAATAGAATGGTACGACGAATTGTGTGACCTGGCTTCCGGTCAATGCAGAGCCTGCATCGTTAAAAGTTGCAATTTTAAAACCTATTATCTCCCAATCTGAATAGTCGACCGTTCTGAAAATTCACTCAAACATGCATAATGATATGAACAATGTCTGGTTAAAATTTCAACAAAATCTATAGAAATCAAGAGCGCGCTCGTTCTACCTTAAAGTATGACTAGAAGTTCTATCGTTGTTATTATAACTCTAGCTTTGATGTGCGATTCCTCCGCCATTTGTTGACCCCTCTTCTCCAATTTGAGTTGCCTCAAGCGACGAACGAGCGTTTTTCATTTTCACAGTAGCCTAAGCCCTTAAACTCTCATTCCATAGAACAATTCCGAAAATTCTCCCCGAATCTCACTCTGTACTACAACTGCACGCGTTCAAGGTCCTTAAAGTAGCAGGAACGTCTTTCGATACTTTAAAAATAAAACTACAACTGCACGCGATCAAGGTCCTTAAAGTAGCAGGAACGTCTTTCGATACTTTAAAAATCGATCTCGTGCTCTTTGGAGTAGAGATTGAAATCTGCTTCGTCGATTAGTCGTTAATTAATCCAAATAGGGTTCTGACTATTATCATATGTTACTTATAACACGATGAATCAGGAAAGTAAGCTCTTTAAAGTGCTCCAACAATATTTCAGTGTCTCAATTTTTTTACATCTCTTCACTGGAAGAAAGGCGTTCGTTAAATATACTTTGTTGAGATAAATTTGAGTATTTCAAGGTTCAATCCCTTTCCGATTTAATCACAAGTATCGTACATACTTATCAAGAGACGCAAGTCATGAAAAATAACATTTCGATATATATATATATATACTGGAGCAAAAAAGTATTTACATATCTCGTTCTTTTCCGTGCATTTTCGGGTACTTCCATCAACGAACATTATTTATATTAACATTAATATGTAGTATTGATGCCGAGAATGGGCTATCGAATAAAATAACCAGTCATCAAATATTCTATTAGAAAAAGTTATTTCAGAAAAGCAATATTTACGAATACTTTTTTTTAACCTATTGTGTGTACGTACAGTGGGTAAAAAAAAGTTTTGTACACGTCGTCTTTTTCAAATTATCCTTCGAACAGAATCAAAAATGCTTTATGAAGTTTCTGTATTCGATAGCTTATCCTAAATATACATGGTGGCTGATTCGAAAAATCTTGGGAAAATATCAACGTACAAATACTTTTTTTACCCACTTTATGTGTATGTATATAAATGTGTGTGTGTGTGTGCACGCGCGCGCGTGCAGATCTATAAAACGCACGGATTACATTCTGCTAGATTGTTCGTACTCGTTCCACCGACTCCCACTGGCGTTCGGCGAGACTCGTACGATTTGATAAGAATTGAATCGACGACGGTGAGCGAAGAAAGAGCGAAAAAAGTCCCACGTATCGTCGATAAGCCGAGCCCCCTCCGTCTGCTATTGCAAATCACTGTCTCCACCTCGAGGCGCGAGGAAAACGTTATGAGAAAAATACGAAACAAAAAAACTCCATAAAATATATTTTTTTTTCTTCACGAATTGTGGAATCATCGCTAAAAGAAAGCTTTTAAAATTGCACATTAAATGAGAGAGAATAGGAGGACATCGATGAAACGCTTGTTCTGCTTGCTTGTGTCGTGCTCAGCATTGTCCAACCGGTCTCGAACACGATCGCGTCACAGAAAACAACAATGGATTTGTTCACGCTCGAACACTTAAGGACGTTGAGTCCCTATGAAACATGTTAATGCAAATTGTTCAATAAATAGCTTCTTAATCGTCATGAAATTTTTACACGACCTCCTGAATACTTCATGCAAAAACATACCAAATTTTCCGAATTCTATCGTCATTACTTCAACCTCCTTAAGGGTTGAAATAAAAAATGATAAGAAAATTCGGAAAATTTCGTATGTTTTCGTATGAAGTATTTAAGAGGTCGTGTTAAAATTTCACGACGATTAGGAAGCTCGTTATTAAAAAATTAACATTTTGTTAAGAACAATTTTTAAAAGAAATAAAAAAAATTCATCAATAAACTTCGTTTTGTTTTCGTTGCTTTCGGTATATTGTAGATATTATAAAATTGAGAGGTCAAAAAAAAAACTTATTGCAAAGTTACATCAGTTTCCATAAAACAACATTTAATTTGTGAATGTTAATTGTTCAATAACGAGCTTCCTAATTGTCGTGAAATTTTTACACGACCTCTGAAATACTTCGTACAAAAACATACCAAATTTTCCGAATTTTATCATCATTTGCGATTTGGGACTCAACATCCTTACCACTTGTGGTCACGAGTCTTTATTACACGCAGTATGAATCGAATCTGAATTTGGCAACTGACAGCCTCCCCTTGTAAGACGCGAACGAATTTTTTGTTCGCCGTTCAAGCGTGCACACGGGAATCCATATTCCGTAAGTTCGTAAAGGATTCGTTCGAACGAAATAAATCCGTTTTTTTTCTTTTTTCTCGTTCGCGTGCATTTCTACGCGGATACGTGGAATTGGGGTGACTCCTTGGTCAATAATGTTTGGAAAGCTAGGGAGGAATTTATTTTGCGAAAGGAACAAAACAAAAATGGGAGAGATGAAAAAATCCAGAGCCATCGTCATCGTCGTAATAATGGGTATCGCCCATGGGAAGTTGGTCGCTGCCTTATCACGATTATAATTTCCGTTTTTTTTTTTTGCTGTTGTTGTGAACCATTGTTATCGTTCTGCCAAATCATTTCTATCTCGTTTTAACGTTGATTGTTGATGTCTCGCGGAGCTCGGGGAATGAAAAAAGGCTTGCAACGTGAGAAAGATTGATAACGAAGGCACGTGCCTGCTTTTTTTTTCTTTTTTTTCATCCGACAGAGAATAATCCTTTGACGAACGACCGCGACGACGAAGAAGAAAAAAGAAGAAAACGAGCCGACGAAGATTCAGCGAGCATCGAAAGAATAAACAGTTGACAAACCGTGCGGTATTGGTTGACCTTGACGGACTTTGTGAATGAACCACCGGTTACCGGTTTAATAAAAGAAAAATATATATATATATATATTTAAATCAAGAAAAAGCGTAGAACGAATATTCGGCCGGTAATGGCCAATCGTGAGAAACGATTAATCGAGGCTTTCGGGCGCGATCAGCCAGCGAGAAATTCGATCGGTCCCTCGAGCTCGCATGCGCGAAGATTCTTCCGAAGCCCCCCCGTTGATACAGGAACGAGAATAATTTCGAGAGCGGAGAATCCGGATGGTGAGGCTGCGCGAAATATTTCGGGATCGACGAGACGTCGTTACGAGGCGCCGGAAATCGAAAATCTCAAGCAGTGGGAACTCGTACGTGGCGATCGTGGCCTTCGGGTGGTGGAAAAGAAAATCGACGACGATACTTGCAACGATAAATTTACGAACGACGGGAATTCAGCGTTCGGCAACGATTATGAAAATTTGGAGGAAGAGCTGGCCCGGAAGTTCAAAGCGTTCGAAAAATCGAGCATCGTCCAAGCGCTTCCGCTCGATCGCGTGATCATTTCGAACGCGATGAACGTCGGAACGGCGAAGGAACGAAAAAAAACGACTGCCCCGAAAATGGGGAGGATCGGCAACGACGACGACGACGACGACGATTTTGCCGAGCGAAACGTTCCTATAAGTCTCGACGCTATTTTGAGCCAAAAGAGAAGTTTCGACGATGGAGCCGCGACGTCGACGAAATTACCGAACGACAGTGTCGCAGCCAGTAACGATATGCTCGATCAGCTCGAACGACAAGTCAAGGCCATTGAATTGGGCACTATCGAGGCCGCGAGAAACAAGACAAAAATCGATAGTTGCGATTTCGAGCCGGAGATTCAACTGCGTTACAGGGAACACGAGGATCTATTGAGGAACGTTACCGACGACGAGGCCGAGGGGTAAATTGTGTTATTTTATACATTTTTTTTGTCCCCTCGTCACTTTTCTTTACGAATTTTGCGGGCAGTTTAATTATCCCGAAATAATTGACGTTGATGCAACAACAAAAGTTTTACCCGGGTACATTGGCTGCCGAAAGGAGAATTTCGTAGGAGAAAAAATTAGTCTTGCTTCGACGAAATTGTTTCGTATATTTGAATAAATGTATACGTTTCGAAACAATTGGATTTGTGGAAAATTATATAAAATTGGTAAATTCCGGGAAAAGGATTTGATACGTGTCGCGAATTTGAAACCGTTTACCGTGAAAGAAATTAGGAGGGCAGCCATAAAAAAATTCGAGGCCCATGAGGGTTTGAATATGGATTTTCTATTAGGGCTTTCCATGACACAATCGGACTAGGCCCCGACAGGAAAATAACAGGGAAAATGATAAAGGGCCCAGACGGGATTCATCAGGGCAGTGGTTGTTACAGGACATACAATATAAACTGTAAAAGTGAATAATAAAGGATCTTTTATTTGAAGAAATGATAAAGAATAATAATTGAAGAAATAATAAAGAATAATAAAGGATCTTTTATTTGAAGAAAAGAGGTTCTGTAAAGAGAAAGAAACTGTAAAAGTGAATAATAAAGGATCTTTTATTTGAAGAAATAATAAAGAATAATAATTGAAGAAATAATAGAGAATAATAAAGGATCTTTTATTTGAAGAAAAGAGGTTTCGTTATTGCAAAACACCTCGGTTGATATGTATCCACTGATAAAGCTGATAATTATAGGGCAGTAATCGGGTTGCTTCATGGGCTTCGGTCGGGTTCTGTTGAGCCGACCAGTCGGGCCCTGATTCGTAAGCCTCTTTAGGGCGGGGTAAAGTTAATTCGGCGAAAAAAAGGCATGTTTTTAAGATTTTTTTGTTGGCTTAACGAATAGTGTTCGTTTATTGAAAAATTTACATACAATAAAGTAACATTTGAACAACATTCTCCTAAATTTGCATTGCAAAATATTCAAAATTGAGCGAGTGAAAATTAAACCTCGGAGGCGCCTCGAAAAAAAGTTGGTTTGCGGTGTGCACCATAACTCGCAACAGAATCTTCTGAAACAAAAAAATCAAAATGCATTTGTTAAAGGAGATGTTTCTCGAGGTAATGACGGGAGGATTTTTTTTTCTTTCGATTTTTCGATTTTTCGTAGCACTTGGGAGCCAAAAACCCGATTTTCGCTAAAAAAAAATCGGCTAATTTGTTGTTGAAAAATTAGTAATTATTTAAAAAAAAACAAAAAAGCTCACGACTATACCTGGTGAATTGTGTGAAGAAGTACTGTGCAAAATTTCAAAGCGATTGGTCCAGTAGATTTTGAGTTATCGTGCACACGGACTTCAAATATGACAAGTCTCAGTAAAACGGTTTGAAAAACGCAGAAGAGTTTGGTCGCTTAGCGCTCATTGCACATAAGTTTGAGAACACTTCTCGATTGAATAAAAATCTGAGAAAATTCATGCATATTAGAGGTACTCAAAAAATTCGGGGCCCATGAGGGTTTGAATATGGATTCAAGCGAGGTGTTTTGCAATAATGAAACCCACTTTCATCAAATAAAGGATTATTTATTATTCACCTCGAATTAGAAAATAAAAAACAAGTTCACTTTTACAGTTTATATTGCATGTCCTGCAACAACCACTGCCCTCATGAATGCCGTCTGGGCCCTTTATCATTTTCCTCGCTACGACCTTTTTTGAACAAATTACCCAACCCTGTTATTTTCCCGTTGGAGTCTAGTCCGATTTTGTTGTGGAAAGCCCTAGTCCGGGAATCCATATTCAAACCCTCATGGGCCCCGAATTTTCTTATGACTGCCCTCCTAATTTCTTTCACGGGATGTAACAAATTTCATGAAAAAAATGAGTCTTCTCAAGCTGAATAATACAATTCAAGCCAAGTACCTTCGAAAATATATGTTTCGGCAACTTGAACCGTTTCCTACGAAATTCTCTCGGTTTATTCGAGTTCTCAGTTCGCAATAAAAATCGTATTCCACAATTTTGAGATTTTTTAAATAAAAAAAAAAAAAACAATAAAACATTTTAAAAAACTAATCGAAATGAACAAGAGCAAGAATGAACAAACCCAAACAAAATCAATGAAACAAAAGGCCTTCACTGCAACGGGGAGAAACGACGAGGAACTCGACCGGAAATGCCGGGACGACGATGAGGCGACATGCCGTGCAATTGGCACGTACTGCATCGGACACGAGACGAGGCGTAAATCAGCAGCATCAGGACGGCGAAATGCCTCAAAAGGTTCAGTCGAGGATACAACAGTCGCAACGTACCGGCGGACTCGTTAGGCCAATCGTAACTAAAAAAGAACAACGTCATCAGCACGAATCACGGGGTCCCCTGAGACCACTGACAGACATCATGCAGAAGGCTATTATGAGCGCCTCTCATCATAAGGTACACACATACAACACACAAAAAAAATCTACATGCAACATTTTCAATGCAACATTTTCAACCATCATCAACGACGTTATTAACGACGATAATATAACCTCACGACGAATTGTTCGTACATGGGTACCCATTATAATTGTTTTCGTCCAAAATTCGATTGGTCCACGTTGGGTCATCGTCAAATTTACAGAACTTCAATATTTTCAGTTTACACAATTTGTCACGATAAAAGAGACTTTGTGTGTGTGTATGTGTGCGTTTTTTTTACCAACAGGGAACAGTCGGGTTTTCAAAGGCGTTACCCCCACTTGTAGCGCAAAAAAAGGCCTTTTTCATGAATTTTTTTAAAGAAAACTACAAAACTTTTTTAATCGATCAATATACCATCTTATAGAACACATCTTGAAGAACTTTCAGTAATTTTTTTATTGAAAAATATTACATTGTTTAGTGACAAATGGCCGTCAATGAAATAATGTTTTTATATACACGGTTTGCGGGGTGACCAACATTGCGGCGAAGTGGATCATCTGAAAAAAAAATGCGGATGGATTTAGTCAAATATAAGTATAAACTAGTCTTTAATCGAAGGATTTTAAAAAATATTCATTTTTCACAAAATGGCGGACAGTCAAAGTTAATGGTTCGATTTTAACGAAAAAAACGGCCGTTTTTTGGCTATAAAACGGCCATTTTTTTTTTTCGAAAAAAAAAATCGAACGATTAAAGACTACATTTTTATGTATTAAATAAGCCTGCAAAATTTCAAGAAGATCGGTTCATTAGTGTTCGAGTAGTCTTGGTCACCGACTTCAGAAATGCCATTTTGAGAAAAACGCGTTTAAAGTTTCAATTTCAGTTCGTCGATTCACGGATTCTTCTCTTTCAACGCTCATATCTCAGTGAATTTTGTTCGGATCGACTTGAAATTTTCAGGACATATTCTCAGATTAAAAAAAAATGCAATAAAAAAAAATCGATTTTTCCAAAATCGCAAGTGGGGGTAACCCCTTAATCCGCAAGGATGCAGGATATTATCAACTAATCAAAGGAGCTAGTAGATGCATACATACATGCATACATACATGTGTGTGTGTGTGTGCGTGTATATATATATATATATATTGGGATGTTGAATAAGTGCCCGCTGTTTTTTGCGTGAAGTTTAATGCTTTATTAAAAAAAAAAAATCATTCCTATTTTTTTCAAATGTTACAAAACTGTTGTGTGATAAACTCCTAACGACTCTGCAAGTTCAGGTAGCGTCTGACATGAGTCTTCATGAAGTAACGCCGCCAACTCAACACGTCAAAATAAACGACGTTGAAGTTTGCACCGTTGGAATGCAATGAAATGTTTTATTTTCTAAATTTTTCAAATCGTCCTTGGCAGATTAACTATGGAAATCCCGCGGCCGTCTATAGGATCCTCATTTAGCGATTGACAATCTAAATCTACAAAATATGATAAAAATAATAAAGTGAAAAAACAGCTCGTTGCGTACCAAGGATGCAAACTTCAAGCCCATCAAAATAACTATTTTGTAAGCGTCCAAACAAATCTCTGCATGTTGTTTCCGACAGAGGATGGTCGCCGTAAGTCTCAATAAGAATTCTGTGTGCTTAAAATGCAGGTTATTAAAATAGAAAGTAGTGCAGTAAGATTCCCCCCGCAAATGCTCAGTTTTTGGTACACGAAATTTGGCATATTTATCAGGATGAAAAAAAAAATTGTTTACACTTTGGCGAAATGACGTACACCGAATTTCAAGCTTGCCAATAGTACTTCTTTGTAGATGCGTTACTATCTTAAACTACACGCACTGTTCTGGTAACGCCATCTGTTGAAATACAGCGAGAACTTATTCGCCGTCCTAATATATATATATATATATAGATATATATTATAGGCTTAAAGCAACATGAAAGATGTACCCCATGAAGTAGGAGTACGAAAGACAAAGCTGAAAATAAATTTCCCAACTTTCTTCCGATACGTCAAATTTACTGATAAAGGAAAGTCTCAATTTTCCTCCCTATTAAAAGGACGCAACGGATTTTTACGTTTTGCCTTACGACTGGACACTTAGTTTTTCCGGTCACTTATGGTCTTTAAAATTGCCATTGTTTCTACAACCTTCGTATAGAAAGCTTAATGTTCATCCCGGACGGACCCATAATTTTCTCGATGCGTTCGGTTCGGTTTCTTTGGTCATGAGGCTCGCGGAGAAAGCATAGGGAAAAATTCACTTTTGCCAATTGGGATCGAACTTTGGATCATTGGAGCGTCGGTCCAGACTAGTTTATCGTTTAGTCATATAACATCAACATACATTCGCATGCAGTTCAATTGAGGTGAGAAGACCACTTCTCCGGACGAGCTGCAAAATTTGACTATTTTCAAAAATATAAATGAAATAGAAGGTTTTTTCGGTTGGCGAAAAACGTGATTTTTATATCGAAGTTGGAAAGGAATATATTCTCGCCGTTTCTTGACAATCGGCTAAGTTGCGCCGGGGAACATTGAGAAACGAACTAGTTCGGCTGGAATTGAAAATAGCTGCATACAAAATAGTATCGACTCCGACAAGGTCGTTCTTGTCGTAGTCGAAGATAAGCGACAGAGCCTGTTACAAGGACGCAAGATGGAAGCTTCCTCTGGGTAGGGGTGGAAGGTGGATCGCTTGCGAAGTGCACGTCCGCTAAATCAGAGTGACATCCGCTTCGCCGGACGCGTACCGAACTAACGCCGATCGTGAGACGTTACGTGTATGTTCTATCTCGCAAGAGAAGAGCACACTTGGTCGCTTGACGTATCGCATTCGAGGCTCTACACAGAGGCACGCGTATCAATATAAATACAATATGTGTGTGCACGTGGATGCATGTTCCTGCGCGCCTCGTGTGACGCCCTATACTTGCACTTTGGTCACTGACGACATCGCCTACAACAACGCCAGTCGCCTCGAGGTCGATGAGGATGACGACGAAGCGACGGGCTTGTGCGCCTTTAACGTCGGTGAGGTGTTGTGTCATATATAGGGGTGGGTCGGACCATACCTGCATATAGGTATCCTGCATATACGTATCCGGTTAAATGTCCACGGTCAAGGACATCTTCCGTGGCTTTTCTTGGGATTCGGGGACTCACTCGTCTTGCAAAGGCTTTGCAAACTCACAATTTGCATTTATAAGCTGGAAGACGAAACTCCCCCAGCATCATCAGGATGGTAACGAAGGACGCCATGTCCTTTATGGTTTTTGGTGAACTACTTTTGCGAGTCGAAATTTTCCGCCTATTTTGCCCCTTCGGATCCTCACAGTGGTAGGAGATAAAGGCAATAAATTAGCTTCGCATTCGATATAAAATGAGCTCCTACTTAACGCCTAGAACGCTAACAAATTTCCCCTTTCTCCACTTGCAGGCGCTAAGGAGGACGTTGAATGGGCACACGTATACACTCACACGCACGCACTCTATTACGCATATAGAGGTACATATGCCTGAATACGCGCACACCGTAAAAAAAGATATGAAATTTACAATACATTTGAGATACAAAAGAATTGAATTTTACGAACTCAGTAGATGAAATTAAATTTGAAACACTTGTGTCGTAAATTTGAAACAGGAACATGAAATTCTAACGTGGATATAGAATTTAATAGATGGAACATGGAATTTCAAAGAAAAGTTTGTAAATTTGTGGAAAATGTATTGCATTAACCCGTGTCTTCAATTGAAAATTACCACAGATGTATGATAAATCAACTATAAAAAACAGAGCATTGAAAATACAAAACAAGTTTGAAATTGATTTACAGCTGCCTGAAAAATATTATATCTGTGAAACTGAATTTTACGATCAAGTACCAAAAAATCGAATTTTAAATATTCATCGATGGAATTCAAAGCTTCGAGGCGCATGATCAATCTCTTGGGAATTTCACCGCGATGAAACTCGCATCATTCAATTATTGCTTGCTATACTATGATAATTTCGTATAAATAAAGTTATACTTTTCAAGACAAGAATAGACCCTGCACCGAACCCTCCGTAATCTAGAGGTATTCCAGCGAGTATATAAAGTTGAAACAAAAACAAATGAGTATCATTTCTCAATGGCCAAGTCCGTCATTCGTGTAGCATGACATCTCCACACAAGTCGTTAAGCACCCTCGTAAATACCTTAAGTGCCGCTATTTTATCGTTACACACTAAACTAACGCTAAACTATTTGCATCCTCGTCTTTACAATTCAATGTGTCACGTTGATAAACATCCAACACGGAATATTTTCCGATACTGCAAGTTCACCGATTTAACCGTGCAAGAAGTTTTGCAAATGATAAAATGTATAGCTAACGATATATCCAGGAATTTTGCATCGATCCAAGTAACGGACCACTAGAATCATAGACGCTACGAATATAATCGATCGAGTATAAGTAGAAAAAAAAAAAAACACCTAAAAAAGATTGTCTCCGATCCGTTGGTTTGCCGGCTGGGCTTGCGAGACCGACCGGGTCCGTTCGCCATCTAGTGGCGCCCCAGCGAACTAAACTTAACACATCCGACGAAGTTTCGGTAATCCGAGGCTGCCACGCTTCGTGTCATTCTCAATCGCATTGGAAATCACTTATTGGCTTCGAATGTCTTTTTAATTATTTATCCCAGCCTTAGATAACCAACAAAAAAATTTCACCGCCCGCACCTTTCGATTTCCCATAGTAACCAAATTGGCACAGCTTACTTTTCCGTTATTTTTGCCATCCACACATTTTTGCCATGTGTGTGCGATTTAATATAGATATGACGAAAAAATGTATTCCGCGAGAGTTCATCTTTGCTGAATTTGTCAAAAGAGCATGCGCAAGAGTACCACCCTCGATGTAAAGTCCGCGCGCGCATATAACACCCTCGCACAAAGTGTCCGGTCTTTAACAATCTTCTCTCTCTCTGCCCCCCCCCCCTCTCTTGTTCATAAATACACTGTCACCCGCACAAAACCGCGCACGTGTGTGTATACGGGTACGTATGACTTGTGGCCCGTTGGTTCGCGCAGAATTTGCCCCATGCTTGTACGACGAGTCGGGCGTCGTCATGTATTGATTCACCCTATTATCCTTAGCTCGCGTACAGTACGAGTTGAAGCTACCCCTCGCTAGATGGCGACCGAAGTCCCTCCCCTCCATCAGCCCTGCCCTGCTCCCTTCGTAAGCTCGTACAGACTCGCGCGGGGGTGAAATTTGTTAGCGAACAAACGCAAGGAGACAGCAGGCGAGTTGATGGCACCCAGCTCGCGCAGTCGTTTCGGTTTTGTGTCTGTGGCCGCGGCACCGCACGCCAGCCTCTTTCTCCTCGTCCGGCAGACTTTCGGGCCGTCTGCCTCCTCCGTGGGTTTGCCCCCGCTCCCTGTATATCCGAAAAAACTACGACAAATAAAACTAACGACAAACAATGCCGACAGCCTAATGCCACTTGCGCGTTTCGTCCAACCAATGCAGTGGTCAGAATATAAGACTGGACGGCGAAACGTTTTTCGTTGCAACGTCCTTTTCGAATTTGTGTGCCAAGCGGAGATCGAGCAAGAACGAGCAGTAAAATTGACAAGTTTAAAAATCGAAAAACCAACGACCTACGAAGCGTGAAAGCCTCGCGTCTTCGATCGTCCGAAGACGAAAAACTCGCAGGATTCCGGCAACGACTGCGCGTACGTGTACGAGATTACTGGGGGGTGGCTGAGTGTTTTTGTGGAAAGGGGATGAAAAAAAACGCCGAAAGGAAGCCGCGCGTCTCTGTGGTCTTTGCGATAACTGTGGTGCAACGGACTTCCGGTTCGATGCGACGAAAGCTATAAAACGAAATCTCGTACTCGGGCTCTTGGGATTCGGTATGAGGTTATCGCCTTACGAATCAAGAACTAAGAGTCGTAAGATCTCTCGGGATAACGATTAATCGGAGTTTGCGGATCTTGGAATGATCATGAAGAAAAGCAACGACGCTAAAGTCCATTTTTCTTCTGTCGTTCTTAAGTTTTTTTAAAAACTTTCTTCCTTGTTTTGCCGAATATCGAAATTGCGCGGTGGGTGATAGTTATCTTATTTTTGCTGTTGCCGGGAAGAGCCAGGCCGCGTTGCTGTACGATCGCTAGGC
This sequence comes from Ophion costatus, assembly GCA_951751655.1. Classification (NCBI taxonomy): domain Eukaryota; kingdom Metazoa; phylum Arthropoda; class Insecta; order Hymenoptera; family Ichneumonidae; genus Ophion; species Ophion costatus. Next base: position 419,677 of record OX632364.1, read on the forward strand.
TCCTCGCAGTGACTCCGCGCTAGTTAGCGACACGAAAGAACGACTTTCTCATCTTAGGCGAGCTCTCATGTTTTTTTTTTTTGGTTTTTTTTTGGTTTGGTGCTTCAATCGTTTATCCCTGTCCGTGAATTAAGCGAGAGATAACGAGGCTGTTGTCACCGCTCTGTCGTCAGGCGGTGTGGCTTTAATTAGGCCATTCACTCGAGAATTCCGCTAGCTCTCTCTGGTGCCCGAGTCTCTCGTTGATTCGGAGTGGCCGCGAGATCGATTTTTTTTTACCTCGGCGATCCATCGAATTCCCGCACTCCGGAGGAACGAAGGGGGGAAAAACAATCGGACAGGTGGACGTGAAATGACGTTTGAGGATAGGGCAGTTTCATCGATTGTAAATTGACGAACGTACGATCGAATCAGCCAGATCCATCGAACGTCTGGTCATCCAAGAGAATCCTTAAGAGAACTATTAATCGCAATTTAATTTCTTCTTCGTGCCAACACGAGGCACTTTTTTTCTTCCCGACGAAGAGAAGCCACATTCGAACAGCAAATAATGGGGTCGAAGAGGACACCCGCGCTCTCGGAGGAGCCAAAGACTTGTCTCGCTCTAAAGACGACTCACGCGTGCTCGTACCGTGACTGTGAAAGACACACGAGTTCGTAATACTTGCGAATGAAAAATAAATAGAAGAGAAAAAACGTAAGAAGAGTTTGGAGAATCTTTTTGGTGCGCGAGCGTGTCGGAAGGGTGTATTTTTGTCCAACGTTTCGTATCGCGGAAGGGTGCGTCAATCGAGCCTTCAAACTGGCGGCTTCCAAGGTTGCAGCAGTGACCTCGTGCAAGATGGTCACGCGCGGCCTTTTACGGGTAATAAATCGCACGAATTGTTAATTACCAATTTCTCTGGCATACAAACATTTTCCTGGCAGGTTGTTTTTCCATCCGGGACACCTTTGCCGGTAGATATCTCGATAATTGGATATCCTCTTTATAACGGAAGTGGTGAACTTTTTGCAATTCTTGCCTCTCTTTGTCCTTCATTCGGAGCTCGTGAAAAAAGAGATCGTGAATCTTGAGACAAAAAATCTATGGATTGTATGCACGTTTTTTTCGAAAAATTCATCGCGTAAATTTTAGGTCACATCGAAGTCACTTTTTTCCGCTTATCTGCGTTCAAGTTACGATATCGGTATTGCCAAAATTGCAAAAAAAATTTCCCCTCAATTAATGATTGTGCATAAATTTGCACAGCGCTGCCAAAAGCAAATTTATTTGATCAAATTCCGTTACGTTTCCAATCGCTGGATGACCGAAAAATTTCGATCAGACGCGAACCTTAAGTTGGCTTGGGTATCCATAGGGTTCCGATGCGGAACAGAAAATCGGTAGAAAAGTAATTTTTATTTTGGTGAATATTTATGGTACAAAGTTCCCAATCTACCTTCCAATGATTATTATAACGCACGCGTATACGGTTGGATTTATTGGAACGCAAGTTTTCAAATATTATTTTATATTAGGTTTGATCGATTTGAAACGCGATTTGTCACCCTGTCACAATTTATAATGGTTATTGTCAATTGAAAATTATTTTACCGACTTATAATGGAATTCAATCAACTATAGTTCTACCAATTTTGAGAAATGTATTCAAGAGATCTCAAAGATACGATTACGTTTATAAGTGCAAACAATCGTAAACAGATACGCTCCAATAAACGATAACCAATGATTGTACGTATTGCGAAACCGGAAGGTCGAAAAAATTGTACATTTTTACGAATCAAACATTTTGGAGCAACGGAATAAAGTAATATTTGCCAAAAGTGAATATGTATTTATTTATTCGTTTTCGGTCGCAAACATTGCTGCGAATTGTACACAGTCGAAGATTCACAACCCAATAATATTATTTTCTCATCCTAACGTTTGATAGAACATGTAATTAAGGTAGAACGAGCGCGCTCTTGATTTCTATAGATGTTGTTCAAATTTTAACCAGACATTGTTCGTATCATTGTGCATGTTTGAGTGAAATTTCAGAACGGTCGACTATTTAGATTGGGGGATAATAGGTTTTAAAATTGCAACTTTTAGCACTGCAGGCTCTGCATTGACCGGAAGCCAGGTTACATAATTCGTCGTACCATTCTATTGTGTTTATAAATTTTGAAGAAAAATTATTTTTACATAAGAAACTAGCTAATGAAAGAGTGAAAAAAATTTGGACCGCCTTTACCATTCGGTTTTGCTAAAAACGTTCAGCAAAGACAGAATGATTTCCCGTAATAAATATTTGTCCTCTGTAATAAGAAGAGACATGGCAACACCGCGTCGTTCCACGCATCCAAGGACGTAAGTTTCCGCGGCATATTTAAAATAATACTCCAATACAAAGTTTTATTTGGAAGTAAATTTTAATCGAACAAAGTTTTTAATTAGTTATCAATTAACCGACGCTTGTATTTGTTAATGAACATAACATAACCAATATAAAATATAAATATTTATAACGGAAATATATTTTTTTTATAACGATACGTCTCCCCGTCACATAGCGTGCTTGTCGAGTGTTCTTTTTCAACGACTCCAACACCTTCAACACATTTTTTGTGGCGAACGTGCCCCCCCCCCCGAACGAGTAATTAAGGCGTTAGCCCCACATGTAGAGCAAAAAAAAGGCCTTTTTCATGAATTTTTTTAAAGAAAACTACAAAACTTTTTCAATCGATCAATATACCATCTTAAAGAACACATCTTGAAGAACTTTCAGTAATTTTTTTATTGAAAAATATTACATTGTTTAGTGGCAAATGGCTGTCAATGAAATAATGTGTTTATATACACGGTTTGCGGTGACCAACATTGCGGCGAAGTGGATCATCTGAAAAAAAAATGCGGATGGATTTAGTCAAATATAAGTATAAACTAGTCTTTAATCGAAGGATTTTAAAAATTATTCATTTTTCACAAAATGGCGGACAGTCAAAGTTAATGGTTCGATTTTAACGAAAAAAAACGGCTATTTTTGGCTATAAAATGGCCATTTTTTTCGAGAAAAAAAAATCGAACGATTAAAGATTACATTTTTATGTATTAAATAAGCCTGCAAAATTTCAAGAAGATCGGTTCATAAGTGTTCGAGTAATCTTGGTCACCGACTTCAGAAATGCCATTTTGAGAAACAACGCGTTTAAAGTTTCAATTTCAGTTCTTCAATTCACGGATTCTTCTCTTTCAACGCTCATATCTCAGTCAATTTTGTTCGGATCGACTTGAAATTTTCAGGACATTTTCTCAGTTACTTATACTTCAAAAAAAATGCAATAAAAAAAATCGATTTTTTCAAAATCGCAAATGGGGGTAACCCCTTAACACGTCTCAACATCGGTCCTCCAGGAAATATCAATTGATCCTCCACGGCGAGGGCAATTGAAACAAAGACTATGATGAATTTTACGTTCTTTCGAGGAAACTGTCGCACGTTACGATCGACTCGTTGATTCTCAAAGACGAGCGACCACTCGCGCTCGTATTTTTCGTCGCTGTCGATACTTGCGCTCGAATCTCACGAGAACAATTAACGTAACTCGCAGATAGAACAAGAACGACGGGACCTTTTTTTTTTTATTATTTCCTCGTTCGACTCGATCAACTCGATCGAACGACAAATTTAACGCGATGCGCTCAACGCGCGCAAACGATCTCGTTTCCGTACCAATTTGAAGGCTTTTTTCCGTCTATCAAACGCGATTTGATAAGCCCTCGAGCTTGCGTTTAATTGCCCGATCGATGCGTCAATGAAAATATTTGTTTTTCTCACTGTTCTCTATTTAGACGGGGGATGGCGTCGGAGTGTCGAGCAGCGGTGGTCGACTGTCCTCGAGAAGCCGTACCTCCGAGGAGCCCCACATTGGAAAATACAAATTGCTTAAGACCATAGGGAAGGGAAACTTCGCCAAGGTAAAGCTCGCCAAGCATGTCCCCACCGGCAAGGAAGTGGCTATCAAGATCATTGACAAGACCCAGCTGAATCCTGGAAGTCTTCAAAAGGTACGTCTTCATTTGACAACCAAAAAATAAGCCTTCGAAATCAAATCTTCCAAGCTCGAATGCCTTTGGAGGAAATAGCGTCCTTTCGCATACCGAAGACAAACAAAATTTCCCTTCCAGACATGTCATCGCCACCGATACTTAAGTGTAGTGCAAAAGTCCCAAAATTTCACTCGGATCATACTAACATTTGTTGTCTTGCAATTTTTGGGTTGTCATTATTAAAGATCTCGAAATTTGCATCGCTCAAACGCAATGAAACTGCTTTTTAGGGTTCGGACCCTAAACTCGAACATTGAATTAGATTTCCTTTTTTTCCCCTCACCCTGACATGTGGGCAATCATTCTTGAAGCCGTTATACGCAGTTGCAAGGCGAAAAAAGTCGTCTTTTCACGATTTTTTTTCCGGACAAGGATTTCATTTGGGCAAAACGAAAAGTATTAGGCATCGTACTGGCATCTTTTAGCTTTACAATGGCATTTTTTATTTTCGAAAATATTCATCAACATTGCTCCTGTAGGAAGTCTCCTAGAGGTCCCCGAAAAAAAAGTGTCCGGCGGTGAACGTAATACAATAAATTTATCATGAAAATATATAAAATTGTTATTATTTCAATATTTACAATCCCAAATGACTTATTTTTGGAGTCGATACAATATTGGCAAATGGCCGGTACTGACTATGAAAATAAGTCATTTGGTATTGTAAATATTTGAATAACAATAATTTTATATACTTTCCATATCAGCTTCCAGCAGGAGTATACAAAGTTTTCTTCAGCTATCGTCATCCCATATGGTTTCAGTTTAGTACTACCTAAGAACCAAGACAAAAAGAAGCATTACCCAATTAAATATCTAGTTTTGAATAGTTAATCGATTACATGTACAGAACCCTAATAGAGCGAGGCCTGACTCGCACTTGGACGAGTTTTTTTTCTTCTAATTTTCCTAAATTGTTGCTCGATTTAGGTAACGAAATATCTGTAAAATATAAATCGGACACTTTTTTCGTATCCTTACTGGACATCTACAACCTACATCTGGAAAAAATCATTCGGATAAAAATAAAGATTAATCGTTAGAGAACGCAAGAAATAATTTTGGGTTGCACGTTAACGATGCAATCTTCAATATTATCCTTGATAAATTGCTATCGTAAACACACAGATGACATATCCTACCGTTGTCCGAGAAGCATCATCAATTAATGCAAAACAATATGAAGACTTTCAGTAAGAAAAAAATGACCACGCTAGGGCTACCACAAAAGCCCGACGTTACCAAATACCTAGGTGAAAAAGTTTCGTCGTCATTTTGAAATCCTGGCTGATTACACGAGATGAAGTTTGCATCGTTGCGATGTAATGAAAACCAATTTTTCCGAACTCCATACATTTGTCTTAGCAGGTTTTGACTAACAAAAAACCCTCAACTTTTTCAAAGATGCTTACTCAGGGTCCTACATATAAATTGGTGAAAGAACATTTTGTGTAATAATAAGAGTACGTGAAAAGAAATGAAAAATAACTTTTGTCGCGGTCCAACGATGCAAACTTCAACACCATCTGATTAAAAAGAAAATCGCGATGCTTTGGTCGATAGAATTTGGGGAAATTACAGAACGTTTATTCTTTTTGTATCATACAATTTATGTCGTTTCTATGGAAATATCATTTCTACACAGAATCTATATTATAAATATACACTGTCTAGGGGGAATAATGTTGCCGGTTTTGTTTCGGCAATGCCGATGTTTTTTTAAATTGATTCAGTCGTGCTCGTTTTAATTCGTGTCATTTTCTTTGCACAGCTGTTCCGTGAAGTGAGGATAATGAAGATGCTCGACCATCCGAACATAGTTAAACTTTTCCAAGTGATCGAGACTGAAAAGACATTGTACCTGGTGATGGAGTATGCGAGCGGTGGCGAGGTATTCGATTACCTCGTGTTGCACGGTAGAATGAAGGAGAAAGAGGCAAGAGCAAAATTCAGGCAAATCGTTTCGGCCGTGCAATACTGCCACCAAAAGAAGATCATACACAGGGACTTGAAGGCGGAAAACTTGTTGTTGGATAGCGAGATGAATATTAAAATTGCTGACTTTGGATTCAGCAATGAATTCACGCCAGGCAACAAATTGGACACCTTTTGTGGCTCGCCTCCGTACGCGGCGCCCGAATTGTTTCAAGGTTTGCGACAAAGAACTCTGCCCTCTACTCTGCCCTATCAATTTTGCCGATTTTCCTTGAGGCTTTCTTGCAACTCGGCGAACATTGAGAACTCTCGGTTCATTTTGTTTTCGTTCGTGTCCTGACAGGTGCTTGATTTGAAAATTATTAGCAGCTCACTTTTGGAAATATACACGGAGAAAACAGATGCCTCGAAGTTTAGAGTTGATACTATGCTTCGTGGAAGAAAAAAAAAATTGAATATCAAAAAGTATCGAATGGAAGATAAAAATTGTAATTATGGTATAGCAATAATGAAGAAATTTAAATGTTAATTGTTCAATAAATAGCTCCTTAATCGTCATGAAATTTTTACACGACCTCCTGAATACTTCATGTAAAAACATATCAAATTTTCCGAATTCTATCATCATTGCTTCAACCTCCTTAAGGGATGAAATAAAAAATGATAAGAAAATTCGGAAAATTTGGTATGTTTTTGTATGAAGTATTTAAGAGGTCGTGTTAAAATTTCACGACGATTAGCAAGCTCGTTATTAAAAAATTAACATTTTGTTTGGAACAATTTTTAAAAGAAATAAAAAAAAATGTATCAATAAACTTCGTTTTGTTTCCGTTGCTTTCAGTATATTGTAGATATTATAAAATTGAGAGGTCAAACAAAAAAACTTATTGCAAAGTTACATAATTTTCCATAAAACAACATTTAATTTGTGAATGTTAATTGTTCAATAACGAGCTTCCTAATTGTCGTGGAGTTTTTACACGACCTCTGAAATACTTCATACAAAAGCATTCCAAATTTTCAGAATTTTATCATCATTTGCGATTTGGGACTCAACATCCTTAACCGTAAACTGATACAAATAATACATTTTATTCTGGCAAGCAGTGTTAGCATTTGAGGCCGTATTTTTCACCGTGTATGTCGAAAAAAGAATTGACCCGCAATTCAACTTCAGAGCTGTATAAATAAAGGCATTTTTTTTTCTATCGCTTGCACTTTTGTGGGAACAATCGTACAATAATAGTACCGCTGAATGACCACATCTCCCATCATCGTCTTATAGTCCGGTCACCTTAGCCTAAGACCTACTCAAGAGGCCCACCCTCTGGCCAATTTTTTTATAGGTTGTTTGGACCTACAAGAATATAGTCCTGAGTTTTCGGACATTTCCGAGGTATATTTTAGCAATAAAAAATTATTGAAAATTACAAAATGGATATTTTCGAGATAATTTTTTTGGAACGTGTCCTATCGAAAAAAGTTTCCAATAAAATTCGTTCCTCATAACGTCCTCTGTAAAAAAGGCCCTGAAAAAAGTGCTTGCATTGTTAATTAAGCGGTTAATGGCAAATGAAAATGAAAATTCTCCATTTCGTTTTTGCAACCGCAATCGGGTGCTTATCAACATATCGGTTTGAAACTCGTACACGATGTAAAGGAGCCAAACCCTAAGAGAATCATGCAAGATTCATCGATCTGCGAGATATAGTTCAGCAACAATCTGCGATCATCGAAAAATCTTTGCCCTTCAATAGAATTTCCCGACGAAGGCCCACAGGGTGGAAAAAAATCGAGGAGCTTCGTGTCATCATGCATAAGCGATTTGAAAAAAAAAATACGTTTTGTTGAAAATAGATACTGTTTTTTGGCGATTTTAGATTTTTGCTTATAAACAAATAACAATTGTGACCAAAGTTGCAAAGATATCTGAAAAATTCTTGAACCATCTAACGCGTTTTTGGTAAACGAATAATTGAAGAAAAAAATAATTTGCAATATTTTGATTACCGCCCGAGATATGAATGTTTTTACGTTTTTTCAATTTTCTATTGTTGTAATAAAGATTTTTGCAAAATTCGAGTTCCTCAGCAATCCCTACGCTTCCGGCCATGGGATTCAATAGAATTATTCCCTTTACGAGCAATTATGCCATCACAGTTATCGATGTATTTCGATCGACGGCTCGCCGGGGTGGCGCGGTGGGGATGCCCCCTCTCACTCCGCAGCCTGGCGCGAGCGGCTCAGTTAAGGCGTTACCCCCACTTGTAGCGCAAAAAAAGGCCTTTGTCATGCATTTTTTTAAAGAAAACTACAAAACTTTTTTAATCGATCAATATACCATCTTAAAGAACACATCTTGAAGAACTTTCGGTAATTTTTTTATTGAAAAATATTACATTGTTTAGTGGCAAATGACCGTCAATGAAATAATGTTTTTATATACACGGTTTGCGGTGACCAACATTGCGGCGAAGTGGATCATCTGAAAAAAAAATGCGGATGGATTTAGTCAAATATAAGTATAAACTAGTCTTTAATCGAAGGATTTTAAAAAATATTCATTTTTCACAAAATGGCGGACAGTCAAAGTTAATGGTTCGATTTTAATGAAAAAAAACGGCCGTTTTTTGGGTATAAAACGGCCATTTTTTTCGAAAAAAAAAATCGAACGATTAAAGACTACATTTTTATGTATTAAATAAGCCTGCAAAATTTCAAGAAGATCGGTTCATTAGTGTTCGAGTAATCTTGGTCACCGACTTCAGAAATGCCATTTTGAGAAAAACGCGTTTAAAGTTTCAATTTCAGTTCTTCAATTCACGGATTCTACTCCTTCAACGCTCATATCTCAGTGAATTTTGTTCGGATCGACTTGACATTTTCAGGACATATTCTCAGATACTTATACTTCAAAAAAATGCAATAAAAAAAAATCGATTTTTTCAAAATCGCAAGTGGGGGTAACCCCTTAACAAATATAATAATTTACTTAAAAATGGCCGTATAACAATTTTTTTTTTTTTTCATTTCACGCGATTTTTTCTTACGAACGCGATGGTGTTCTTGGAAATGATGTTTATACTTAATTAAATATTGCTTCATTAAATTGTGAAGTCTTCGTGCGTCTCACGAGACAAGAGAACGCCCCGGAGAAAACGAAAATCGCACGATTGTTTCAAACACAAGCAACAGGTCGACAATGAATGTTGTTAAAAATGTGTACTTGGCGTTTTTGACAAAACAGGAAAGAAATACGACGGGCCCGAGGTTGATGTTTGGTCGCTCGGTGTAATCCTCTATACTCTGGTGTCAGGCTCACTGCCATTCGACGGTTCGACCCTGAGAGAGCTCAGGGAAAGAGTACTCAGAGGGAAATATCGTATTCCGTTTTACATGTCGACCGACTGTGAAAATCTACTGAAGAAGTTTTTGGTGCTCAATCCGACGAAGCGGGCCTCATTAGAGGTACGTGGTGATAAGGTTCGAACTACAAATTGTCTCCGCACTTGCATATTTCGTAGAAAACAGCCGATAGCGTTCACGTCATTCGTGTCAATTATTTTCTATGGCAAAGAAAAAAAAAACAAACTTCGCCAATCCGCACACTCGTACAGGGTTGTTACGCACATGGAAAACACGAAAAACCAAAAAAACTCGGGTAATTTCGTTCCTCCCGGAATAATCAGGGAAACGTCTGGAATTTTCGCACTATTTACTTTTCGAAAGAGATACGAAAAATGAAACCGACCCGACAACAACAAAAAACTGAACAGTACGAAAATAAATATTTTTGTGTATCTTTATTATTTATATTATTCCTCATTATACACAAAAGAAAGTTATGTCAGTGGCAAACTTTTTACTTTAAAGCTGCATTTACTGTAAAGCTGCATATGTAAATGAAAGTAAATTAAAAGTAAAGCTAGAAAAATACATTTGCATTCGATCTGTCGATACACAACCACATCATTATCATTATAGATAAGTATTTATATTTATTTTTCGTCTATTTTCACCGGCGTACAAACTTTTGTTTACAATGAAGAACAGGTTCTGTATTCGCTTTTGATGCATTTTTTTTTACTTTATAATGTTTAAATTATGTTTCGAATTTCAGTTTAAAAAAATCAATATCAATTTAATCAAATTTCCATATATTTGGTCGTAAACAAAATTATGTTATCCAGCTCAACATAATTCTTCGATAGAAGGATCGAGTTGAGAATTTCCTTTGTTTGTTCAAGTCGGTTAAAAATGTTTTCTCTTTTTTTTTTCACAAAAATCAGTGCTATTTTCATGGATATCATTTTCCCGTACAGATCGCGACGTTTGCAAAGACTAATATCTCTCTAACTCAAAAAATATATGTTCGATGAAAAGAAAGTGTTCTTCATTTGACCCTAAATTGGCTAGTCTGCAAAACCTGCAAAAGTCAGGGAATTTCCGAGTCAATAATGCGTAACAGCCCTGTCGTGGTAATTGAGATGCAAGGCACTTTGGAGCATGCGTCAAAGTGTAGAGGAGTAAACAAAAAAAAAATACGTTTCGTTACAAACGTACTTGTCGAGTTGAACCGAACGTTGCGCACGCAATCTCAAATTACGAATCTCGCTTTTTTTTTGTCGTTCTCTTCAGAATATAATGAAGGACAAGTGGATGAATATGGGCTATGAGGATGACGAATTAAAACCGTACTTAGAACCCGAACCCGATTACAAAGATCACAAGAGGATAGGTGAGTCTGCCAGTATGTACATAAAAATTTTTCTACCTAACTGTATCTAACTATAATTAATAATTCAATGTGGTTTTTTTTCTTCCTTTTTTTTTCCATTTTTTGAACACTCTGGCTTCTCGACGTTCCGACGGTTTCACACTTTTACGTTGTGTTTTTTCTCTGTTTTTTTGTTCTCTCCTCCTCCACGATAACTAAAGGAATCGCCCGATTAATTTCTACACATAGAAGATTCGTCTCAAGTAAGAGTGTTCAAGTTGCGTATAATTGTCGTACGTATACGTCGCGACGATTCAACTGCAGCGTCGTTTATTGGCAATCGGCCAAGTTCGAGCACATCGAAAATGTAAAAAAAAAAGAAACAAACAACAACAAAAAAGAGCGAAAGGGAGAGAGAACGAAAGAAATACGAGTAAAATTTAACGTGAAACTCGCGAAAAGCGAGACACTTTGGTTTGGTTGTTATATTATCTTTCGAATTCGTTCTGCGAAATGCTTATGATATTTGACGTCGATTGCTCCAACTCTGGCATTGCCCTAGTATTATTTTAGTACATGTGCATATTCGCATGCCTGTTCATATTATTATTATTATTATTATTATTATTATCATCATTATTATTGTGGTGTATTTGGTATGGAAAGTATGAAAAAAATATTACATTAGACTAATTTGTCGACGACAAAGCAATTGTTACAAAGAAGAAAGAAACAAGTTAAAGAGCAAATAGAATTTTTCGTGAGGTTATCTCGATTGGATGTAACTATGCCTGTGGCGACTGTGTGTTACAGAGGCGTTAGCTAGTATGGGATATACGCGAAGTGAAATTGAAGATTCGCTCGGACAGGCAAAGTATGACGATGTCTTCGCCACGTATCTGCTACTCGGCAGAAAGACGACCGACGTGAGTAATTTCTACGACCGTGCTACAGCGTTTACGACGGACTGGAGAATGCTTCGTATTCCGTGAACACTCTCTCTCTCTCTCTCTCTCTCTCTCGACCTTGATTTATCGAAAAACTTCATTTTTCACGCGCGCCATTTTGAAAACATTGTCTTTCAAGGGGAACGAAAAATCGTTTGGTATATCACAGAATATTGGATAATTCTTTAGATAAATGACTCTTCCGAAGAATAATTATTACGAGCAAAAATAATAACAATTGTTTGGCTTTGGGACCCAAAGAAGCTCAATATAGGCATCGAAATGTTTAAAAAAAAATGCCATGTCTCATCGCACGTTTCGAAGTTCGAAGTTCGAAGTTCGAAACTGGGTGAATTACAGCTTCCCCCGACCGAATGTCACCATTCGTAAGCCGAAAAATGCGAAAATAAGAAAGAAAGAAAAAATGTAAGGTCATTTTTCGGAAAAGTCAGTTGCCTAAAGAATTGCCGAAAATTTCATTGTCCCATTGCTATTTCTATTTTATCGCAAAGTAACGAAATTGTGAAAAGTAACTGAAAACAAAAAACAAATAAACGTCAAACAATTGCAAAAGAGTGCCGAATAAGTGCTTTCGTCGTGATTCATTCTCCCGTTCGGAATGGATTGACAATAATGATGACAAAAATCGATGCGTGTTACTCGTATTGCACTTTCGGTAAGGTATAATATTTGTTTGGGTTTACGTTGATCGACAGCCCGAAAGCGACGGCTCACGATCTGGCAGTTCGCTCTCGTTGCGCAACATTCCGCCACAGATTGGTTCGGGCGGTGGTAGCGGTAGCGGCGGCGGCGGCGCTGGCGGCGGCGGTACCGGAGGAGCTGTGCAGAGCCCATCGCACAGAGGTGTTCATCGGAGTATTTCCGCAAGCAATCCCAAACCCAGTAGACGAGCTTCCTCTGGTGGTGAAACTCTTCGTAAGTCCCTGCAACCGACTAAAATATTAATACAGTGCCGGATTGATGCTAATTTGTTTTCGACAATTTTTCTATTGTGGGCTTGTCTCCCCCATCCCCCCCCCCCCCTCTCTCTCTCTTTCTCTGTCAATAAAACAGCGACTAAGACGACCACGATATCCACGAACGGCAACGAGCATAGCAACAACGATACACGAGTTCCAGTACTCACGTCGCTCGCCATGTCTCTTTTTTTCTCCTCACTTGAGGCGTTATCCCCACTTGTAGCGCAAAAAAAGGCCTTGGACATGAATTTTTTTAAAGAAAACTACGAAACTTTTTTAATCGATCAATATACCATCTTAAAGAACACATCTTGAAGAACTTTCGGTAATTTTTTTATTGAAAAATATTACATTGTTTAGTGGCAAATGGCCGTCAATGAAATAATGTTTTTATATACACGGTTTGCGGTGACCAACATTGCGGCGAAGTGGATCATCTGAAAAAAAAATGCGGATGGATTTAGTCAAATATAAGTATAAACTAGTCTTTAATCGAAGGATTTTGAAAAATATTCATTTTTCACAAAATGGCGGACAGTCAAAGTTAATGGTTCGATTTTAACAAAAAAAAAACGGCCGTTTTTTGGCTATAAAACGGCGATTTTTTTTTCGAAATAAAAAATCGAACGATTAAAGACTACATTTTTATGTATTAAATAAGCCTGCAAAATTTCAAGAAGATCGGTTCATTAGTGTTCGAGTAATCTTGGTCACCGACTTCAGAAATGCCATTTTGAGAAAAACGCGTTTAAAGTTTCAATTTCAGTTCTTCAATTCACGGATTCTTCTCTTTCGACGCTCATATCTCAGTCAATTTTGTTCGGATCGACTTGAAATTTTCAGGACATATTCTCAGATACTTATACTTCAAAAAAATGCAATAAAAAAAATCGATTTTTTCAAAATCGCAAGTGGGGGTAACCCCTTAAAGAGAAAAATTGAGCCATGCATAATATCGTGTGGTCAGCATTCATTAAAACTTCATCATCGTTCAATCTCCCCGCCTGAAAATCGTGATTCGACACCCCCCCTCACGTCACGTGTAAAAAATGTAATCGTGCCCACCCGACAATCGTCACGTTAACAAATTGTCTGTAACTAATACGTTATTATCCCACGCTCTCGATATGAACGGCGTGGCTTATCAACGACAGGCGGAGCACCCAGTCCAGGTAATGCAACGAACCACAATCACGCGACAACCGTAACCGGTGGCACGGTTACCGGAAGTGGGGGTAGTAATTTCAAAAGGCAAAACACCGTGGACGCAGCTACAATTAAAGAGAATAGCGCACGGGTCTCGGCAGCGAGACCATCCGCACCCAAAAATAGTCCGGGGCAACTCGATACCAGTGAGTTTTTTCATCCTCTCCCATCCCTATCAGGTTTTATCAAGAATTCAGAGGTCACACATTTTTATCTGCGATTGTCCCGTCTTAGTCTTCTTTCACTCCCTCTCTTTTTTCTATATCTGACCTATTCTTCTCTCTCTCTCTCTCTCTCTATATATATCTCTTTCGATATTTTTCGATATTTTACGGTCATATCTGCATCTAAAATGATTTATTTTGTTTATTCTTTACACTTGTAAATTATTCACAAACAGAAGATACGAAAAAGAATATTATTTTGCATTATTACAACAACGTTTAGAATTGGAAAAAACAGTTTCAATTGATTCCCAATGTAGATGTACAACATTCGAATGGACATTTTCAAATACGGATAAATAGCAATATTTCATGGTAAACCCGAGTCAAATTATCGGGGTTTACAGTATGTTTTCAGGGTTGTTACGCATATGGAAAACATGGAAAACCGAGAAAATTCAGGGAATTTTGTTCATCCCGCAATAATCAGGGAAAAGTCAGGGAATTTTGGCGATTTTCTGGAATTGTCTCACAATTTTTCTTTTTGAAAGAGATACGAAAAATGAAACCGACTTGGTCCGTCCAAGAAAGATCGAACGATTTTTGGAGATGACGATAGCGTTTAGTCTCACGATATTAATTATTATAATAAACGTCATAAATAGAAGATGTAATTGGTCACTGTTTCACGTATTCACAGCTTTTGCCTCATTATCAAGGGGCAAATTGGCAAATCTTTCGAACACATATAATTTGTCAAATGATTTCGTCTTGAGAATTTCCGTTGGTAATTGTTGGTGAACGCGGATAAATAATGTTTTCAACGAGTTAGAAAATGTGGCTATTATTTTGGCCTCTGGTTCGTCAATTGAAATTCACGAAAACTCTACGGTTCCCGATATCAATGAAAAACGTAACTGCAGTCTCGGTTTTCGACGACTGAGGTGTCCTTCATGGTCCGTACGGTGTCGAGACCGTCGGATTGGCATTTGATTAAATACCAACTACAATATATGAGGCATTCCACGCCATTTCGCTCGGCCGTGACTCTGACCATTTTTTATTTTTTTGATCGTTAAATAAAATAGTATGCTAGGCAAGGATTACTTTCACAAATTTTTAAATTTTCATCGTATGTATTTCAGAAGTAACAATTTTTCGAAAAATTTGGATTTCAGAAAGTTCGGAAACGTTCTAACGCCGATATCTTTTAAATTAATCGATATATCGAAAAATGTCTATAGGTCGATTTTTTTCATATTAGTTCACACTTTCATAAAAAAAAGGAAAAAAAAAATTTTAATCATCGTTGTCAATATTTTTCAGCGTGTAAGGTGGAAACTATTTTTTTTAAAGATGATTGCCATCTTTTTTCTTTTTCAAAAAATTCTCTAAAATAATACGATGAATTATATGAATTTTAACGCTAGTCCCATTGTGGGCCCATTTTTCCTTGTATTTTTTAAAAATTTTAATAGATTCAATTTTTTTTCACGAAAATTTCGAGTGTTTCGTATGAGTCATATTATCGTATTCGCAATATTTTTTTTATGTTTTTGTACCATTTTTAAGAAAAATCACGCCTACACTTGACAAGCGAAAAATAATTCTTCAACATATTCGATCGGGCTACTAATTGCAAAACTATCACTACAATTACTAACTGTAAATAAGTACAATCATTATTACTTACGAGTATTATTAGTAATAAAAATTATTACTAATTCATACGAAACACTCGAAATTTTCGTGAAGAAAATTGAATTTATTTTAAAAAAAATACATGGAAGAATGGGCCCACAATGGGACTAGCGTTAAAATTCATATAATTCATCATATTATTTTAGAGAATTTTTTGAAAAAGAAAAAAAATGGCAATCATCTTTAAAAAAAATAGTTTTCACTTTACACCTCGTATACATATAAACGTTCCCTTTCCCGAGACTCTCGTGCGAAAAACCCACGAACGATCTTCAATAACGCCCAATTAATATCGAAACAAATGCGTGTAGCGACGAAAAAGAGATTTTTCGTTGTCCAAACGTCCAGTATACGAATAAAACGAGAGTACAGTTAGCCACTAAAAGCGAAACAACTATGTTGACCAAGTAAGAAAATCCTCTTGACATTTGTGTTTAAAATGAACGGCCACGGATGCCGAGTTTTCAATCCAAAGATCATCCTTGGTCATGAAACCGGCGACTAAGGCGTCATATAATTGTTAATACCCCTTTATCGAGTACTTTCCACACAACGATGTCGCCGAATCACGTAAAAGAAAAAAAAATGTTCCATGTCACGTTCGCAGTCTCGCGCGCACAACGTTTTTCCCTTATCGCTCTCTTTCTTGTTTGCCCCCGTTTGTCTTTCACGCGTCTACCATTGCGAGTGGATCGATCGTATGCTTTTCTCTCCGATATTCGTCGCGCTTGCTTTTTTTGCGTTACTTCCTTCCAAAGTTCCCTCTCTCACTCTGTATGTCCCGTTTTTTCTTCCAATTTTTCAAGTACGTTTGCTTTGTTTTGTGTTGAACCACATCTAATGAGGCTTGCAGTGACAATGTTCATTCTAGGCGTCGGCACAAGCCCTGGTGGAAAGGGACGAGCCGCAAAGAGTAATACGATAAACGCTGGAGTCGGCGGCGTGCGAGCGCTAACGTCACCGGCACCTGGTTCCGTCGGTCGTCGCAGCACGATATCGTACGAGCAAACCGCCAAAACAGCCTCCTCCTCCACCGAAAGAACCAACGACGTGCCCAGGTATGGAACAAAAGAATCGGCCTCGGCGTATCTCGCGAATCACGCGGAAGAACAAAAAAAGATGGCCCTTGCGGGAATAAAAATATTACGTGCGAGTACGCGCAATGATTTTGCACACGGTAACGTATTTTTGCATTTGCGATAGGAAATAAAAATGCTTAGCTTTCGTCGTTACTGTGCGCAATGTGTGTAATATCGCGTTTAAAAAAAATACAAGATTTTGTTTTCTCGCGTATACATCTTTCTCCGCAGGGATTGAAAATAATCGCCAAGATTTTGCATTCCGCGATTGAAGTTTTCGATTGCATACTAAAGGAGACAAGTTGACGCGCTCTATAGAAGGAAAAGTGATATTTTTACACCAACAGAGTCTAGATGAGCGTAGAAAAAGTGTGCCGATTTTTTTTAACACACATAATAGAGTACACGCGAGTTGGGCGTGAGGACGAAACCAACACCAAGCCGTGAACTCGATTGACGAAAACGATAATTTATTTGTTGCATTGCTCTAGCATGCTGGCTGCTGCCTGCGAATCATATCTCACAACATATACCTTGGCGGACGTTTCACGAAAAATCGACCAACTACTCCAATCCGTCTCTCGTGTCCGATCCATATTTTTACTTTTTTTTTACTGTTTTTATATACACGGTTTGCGGTGACCAACATTGCGGCGAAGTGGATCATCTGAAAAAAAAAAAATGCGGATGGATTTAGTCAAATATAAGTATAAACTAGTCTTTGATCGAAGGATTTTAAAAAATATTCATTTTTCACAAAATGGCGGACAGTCAAAGTTAATGGTTCGGTTTTAACGAAAAAAAACGGCCTGATAATTTAAATTCAAATGGAAAAGTAACGTCAACTTAATCCGAAATTATGGATCGGAACGAGAATAATCAGCGGTTAACGTTGGTTGAGTTGAAATGACGCATAAGCGTTCTCTCAATATCGAATCATCCACATCATGTCTGCAGGAACGCTTAGGGAAAAGATCAGCTGTGTCTCGGATACTACATTCCCTCTGTTTGCCCGCTTAAATTTTTCTCGAATGGAAATTTCGGCCCAGGTTTTTAGTCGAATTGATACGTCGGTCGACAGCAATTATAATTGTTCGTACGAGATTAAAATTCATTAAATTCCATAGACAAGTGAGCCCCAGGAGCTGCAAATGCTTCAATCTCTGATGCGAGGATATTCTGGTGGAAAAACATGAATAACCTCTTTTTCGGACAAAAATACATTTCGAAGAATGCGTTTATTGCGTATTAAAAGTTTTAAGGCTTTCCGTGTTTACCGAATTTGCAAATGATATGATGACATCCGAGACTTGGCAATTCTTCCCTAACATGCTCTGTATATATTTTCAAATACATATATATATATATATCCGTATAGATACACACGCGCACACATCCGCAATCGATGAAAAAAAAACAAACGTGTACAGCTGCTTGTCGTAATCACAACAAAAGTAACCACAAGTTTCAGCAATGTAAACAACTTACTCTGTTTCATTCGAGCACTCATGCGTCCGGATCATCCGTCCATTTCCATCTATCTCACTCTTTCTCATTCGAGTCATCGTACATCGCCATCAAGCTCATTGACGTGTAATATTCCACGGTTTGCACGCGAAGTTTCTTCCTTTCAAACGCAAGTACGAGGACTTGCAACGTTTCGGCAATTGAACGCTGCGCTAAAATCGTTATTGTCTCGCGAGACTTTCGTCGTCGTTTTCTCTCCATGCTGAGATCAAGGACCCGTGGTAACAAGATGAAGGAAAAAAAAGCATCCGTATTGTATTAAATTCGCGCTGAGATAATTTTCATTGACGCGAGAGACATGAAGCGTTGTATGCGACGGACATTCGTCGATTTTTCAGCCGAGTACGTATTTTTCGTCCGGTTCTTCGATAGTCCCGCGTCACGTGAATTTGTTAAGGGTCATACAGATGCGACGAAATGCAAGGAAAAGAAAAAGGGACGGTTGTATAAGAAACGACAAGCGTAGGATCGGGACATTTTTTTCCATTTTTTTTTCTGACGAATTTTGTGCGCAGCTTGGGCGAGGGCACTAGGCCGACACGGGGTCATACCAAGTCTGCGAGCATCAGTGCAGGTCACCGCTCCTCAAGTGGCGTACCTTCCAGCGACCACTCGCTACTGGACACTCAACCACGCAACGTTCACAACTCCCTACTCGCAACAGCTGATCCTCTTAGACAGAGGTACAGGCTCCCCGTTACATCCTCGACGAATACAACGTTCTTTCAAATTTTCTTTATTCGTTTCTCTTGCTTCTATCAAATTTCCGTTATTTTACTTCTTTGTACTTTTACGTAGCCGAAGAAAAGTGCCGTTTTGTTTTTTCTTATCTTTTGTCTGTACAATAAGGCTCCAAATCGTTTCTCGTTGAAAGTCTCAGAATTCTAGTCAATTTACAATCTGCCGTTGAGTCTTCTGGGGTTTCACTACTTTCGGATCTTTCCTGCTGCTGCTGCTGCTGCCCCCCCCCCCCCCCCCCCCCCCCGCCGTTATCCCGCTACCCACCGACTCCGCAGCATGGAACCCTCGCAATGGCGAACGTCACAATTGCCCACGAGGTTGTTCGCGAAGGGTTCCATTCTTTTTTATCCTTCCTACACAATCGAATAGTCGTATTTTCGATGCTAAGAGATGCTCTCCACGTGGTGCTTACCAACGAAGAGTTTTCGATAGAAATTCCGGTACCGTGTGGTATGGCAAATTCCGAAGGAAATCAACTGTACCGAAGGTGTGAAGGTTTTCATCGATAATTATGACATCACCAGAGATTTATCGATACGTAACAAAAATTGTATATTTAATTTCCACGTTAAATACTTTTGGTCGTACGCGAGGATTCCGTAAATTTTTCGAAACGCATGCGATTTTTATCGAGGGTTTTTTTTGTCGAGGACTGATCGTGAAAGATTATTTTATTTGTTGAAAAGTAGTCAAACTGGGCGAATTCTTTTTTTTTTTTTTGGTAGACAGATTCCTGATTGATATCGACAAGGTTGCTGGTCGATAATCACTGTCGTAAAAGTAGCCAAGTTCATCAAAATGGGGAACAAACTTTTCTTGTACTCCATAGGATAAGTTTGTTCTTCAACATTCACTCGATAGCTTTTCCATATTATAATCATGAAAAATAAAGCCGTGAAACATCTTTCATATGCACTGCAAATCCAAGTGTGTCGTTTGTTACACGTAAGGTATGTAATTTTAGGCATTAACACGTATAAATGCCATAGACGACGTAAAACAACGCAGTTTTTCGTGTTACAGCAAATTCAAACACATTTGATGTGTATTTTTAAACACTTGAACCGCATTAAATTTTATCATGTTGTCGATGTCTAATTCGAAACGTGCAACATGTGTAATTGCAGACATTTACACGTTCAGATATCAAATGTGTCTTAGGGCGTTACCCCCACTTGTAGCGCAAAAAAAGGCCTTTTTCATGAATTTTTTTAAAGAAAACTACAAAACTTTTTTAATCGATCAATATACCATCTTAAAGAACACATCTTGAAGGACTTTCAGTAATTTTTTTATTGAAAAATATTACATTGTTTAGTGGCAAATGGCCGTCAATGAAATAATGTTTTTATATACACGGTTTGCGGTGACCAACATTGCGGCGAAGTGGATCATCTGAAAAAAAAATGCGGATGGATTTAGTCAAATATAAGTATAAACTAGTCTTTGATCGAAGGATTTTAAAAAATATTCATTTTTCACAAAATGGCGGACAGCCAAAGTTAATGGTTCGATTTTAACGAAAAAAACGGCCGTTTTTTGGCTATAAAACGGCCATTTTTTTTCGAAAAAAAAAAATCGAACGATTAAAGACTACATTTTTATGTATTAAATAAGCCTGCAAAATTTCAAGAAGATCGGTTCATTAGTGTTCGAGTAATCTTGGTCACCGACTTCAGAAATGCCATTTTGAGAAAAACGCGTTTAAAGTTTCAATTTCAGTTCTTCAATTCACGGATTCTTCTCTTTCAACGCTCATATCTCAGTCAATTTTGTTCGGATCGACTTGAAATTTTCAGGACATATTCTCAGATACTTAACTTCAAAAAAATGCAATAAAAAAAAATCGATTTTTTCAAAATCGCAAGTGGGGGTAACCCGTTACTAAAACTTTCGAAAAGTTGTAAAACAGTTGCAGAAAGATTTACTAGGATTCAAAGGTGATTCTACTATCAAGTGCATCCTTAACATCTGAACAATCTACGACTATCCGGAATACACAGTAGACATGGGTGTATACCTCTTATTCGCTGTGATTGTATCATTCTTCCATTATTTTTTATAAATTATTCCATTAAAATGCCCGTCCGCATTTCTGAGTCAATTCGTTGCTCTTTGTTTCGTATCATGAACGATTACCATCGTGAACTTGGCTTTTTCTACACCGTCAAATACAAATGTACTGCTTCAAACGTACGGCCATCCATTTTCGCGTTTGTCGCTAAATTTATTGTCGGAAAATTATTTTTGCGCAACAGATTTGAAAAAATAATCTTTCATGATATCGATTAGAGACTTGTCCTTATAGTTACTGGCTCCTTTATCAAAGATAATGTCCTTATAGTTACTGGCTCCTTTATTAAAGATTCGATAACAATAATATCGAAGAAAAAAATAGACGAAAAATGCTTTCATCGCATAACGAGGTGTAGTCTTCGGTAGTTTATTATTATAGGATTGTATTTGGTTAACAACGTAGAATGCCCCGTTTCTGGTTTGCATGGTATTCTTTCGAGCTCTTCATTTCTTTTTGTCGATTCATTCTTTCTGTACCCATCGTTAAAATTACTTTCACCGACCCCCCCCCCCCCCCCCCCCCGAGCTTCACTAAAATACACTTGGTTATTCGTCAGGTCGTTCTCGATAAATTTGTCGAATTTTTCTTTCGTTTTCATATTTTTTGCTTTAAATCATCGCAGGTCACGCTTTCTCATCAATTCATAAAAGTGCGACACATACATCATGGCATGCCCAACGGCTTTTTGGTAGCTCCGTAACACTCGTAGATCTTTTTTGTTACGCTTAAATTCTTGAAAAATAAGAAATTAAAAGTTCTTCAACAACCAAACTTGGAATTTTTCCACCAAAATCTGATTAGTCACGTGACCGAGGAAAATTGAGCTATTATAAAATAAATAAAACGACGAATTGAATGAATGAATTTTCGATTTAGCCGGAAGGATTTTTCACGTTTGCGAGGCTCAATTTTCCTTGTTATATTGTAGGAGTGTTGACCTTCGACAAATCGACACTTCACGCATATTATTTTGGCTAAACTAGCAAACGCATCACTTCGAAAACTGGTCACACTTTTTCGCATGTATTTAACTACACTGAACAATAACCATACATATTTTTAATTATATGAAATGGCGGTTATACATTTTTTTTTCTCATAACTCCCATTTATACATTTTGACCGAACGTTCGAAATATGCGTTTAAATTCGATTTTTCTCTTCGTCAACGAGGACTATGCAATCGCGAAAAAAAGTTTCGTGTTCGAGCTTTTTTCAAGCAACTTTTGGTACAGATATTTCGGAAACCATTATGAACATATGACGAAATTTTGTCTCGATACGTTCGTCAGTTGATGCACTATTCCTGAAGGGCAAACCCATTGTAAAATTTATTTTCCAACAGTTTTTCTTAGGAGGATCGCAAACTTCAGAATTTTAGAAATGAACTCATCGCTATAGCTTTTATCCTGCTCATAAGGGTGTTTCATTTTCATCCCTCTACTGCCAACATATTTTCTACAAATCTTGAAAATTTTAAATTATTTTCACTGAACTCATTGCATAATGGCGAAAATAATGATTCAATAATATAAAACCGTGTTTTTACGAACTGGATTTTCTACCCAGTCAGCGGAACAAAAATCATTTCCAGTTATAACTCACACCTAAAAATTTCGTGGAAAATGTTGCGAATTAAAAAAAAAACCAAGAGTTTTAAGAAGAATCGTACATCACATGGAATAGGCACAAGATGTTTTTTTTCTATCGGATTTTCGTGTTTTTAGAAATAGCCTCGAGTTGTCGATGGATGAGCTTGATTTTTTTGTTCAGAGGCATTGGTACTTTGCGGAATACCATTCATATTCTTCAGGGTTGTTACGCATATGGAATAATCAGGGCAAAGTCATGGAATTTTGGCAATTTTCGGGAATTTTCTCACAATTTATCTTTTGAAGGAGATACGAAAAGTGAAACCGACTTGACAAAAAAACTGAACAGTACAAAAAGAAATATTTTTGTATATCTTTAATATTTATATTATTCCTCATTGTACACAAAAGAAAGTTATGTCAGTACTAAACATTGAGGATTTAAAAAACGGAAACCTAATTTACTGTGAAGCTACATTTGTAAGGTAAAGTAAATTAAAAGTAAAGCTACAAAAATACATTTGTATTCGATCTGTCGATACACAACCACATCATTATCATTACAGATAAGTATTTATATTTATTTTTTGTTTATTTTCACCGGCGTACAAATTTTTTTTCTAATGAAGAACAGGTTCTGTCTTTGCTTTTAATGTCTTTTTTTTTTACTTTATAATGTTTAAATTATGGTTTGAATTTCAGTTAAGAAAAAATAGATATTAACTTTATCAAATTTCCATATATTTGGTCTTAAAAAAATTATGCTATCCAGTACAACATAATTCTTCGATAGAAGGGTCACGTTGAGAATTTCCTTTGTTTCTTCAGGTCGGTTAAAAATGTTGTTTTTTTTTCACAAACATCAGTCATTGCTGTTTTTATGTATATAATTTTCCCGTATAGTTTGTAACGTTTACAAAGACTAATATCTCTCTAACTCAAAAAATATATATTTGATGAAAAGAAAGTGTTCTCTATTTTACCCCAATCTGGCTAGTCTGCAAACCCTGGAATGTTTGCAAAACCCGTATGGAAAACCTGGAAAAGTCCGGGAACTTCTGAGCCAATAATGCGTAACAACCCTGTTCTTGCAATATTTTGCGAACAAAGAAAGAAGATTGTGTACTCCGTGATCAAGACCTAAAAAAGCAATCAAAGAATGCGTATATAATTATTATAAAAGCGTTTGACGCGCGGAAAAAAGAATTGTTTAATTTTGCAGTATCCTAAAGTTTGCAATCCCCTGAAGTCACAACTCCCAAAAGTAATCTATCTCGGGTGCTCGCGCTTAAAAAAAAACGTAATAAATTGCAGAAACGGCAGAATTGAACGCTTCCGGTCGATTGACGTAAAACAGTTGGAGCGCGCGTTATTCAAATGGCTTCCGTTAAGCGTCATACATTTGAAGTATTTTATCGGTCGGTGAAACAAATATCAATCGACACGAATCGAAGAGCAATTTTTTCGTTTTTTTTATTTCTACAATTAATCCTCTCTCTCTCTCTTTCGTTCAAAGCTTTATGTAAATATATTTATCGCTCAAACGTGAATGCATGTGACATATGGGATTGATCAATTTTGAACGTCTTTTTTTTTGTTACTTTGCGTCAGCTTGGGCGTACCACCAAGCAACAGATTGGCAACGCCGACGACAACTGCATTTCCCAGGAATGTTCAAAGCCGCAGTACGTTCCACTCTGGCCAAAACAGAGCACAGCGCAACCATGCTCAGGTTCGTAGATGTTTCGCCTTCCAAATGTCAACTAACACGGAGCGAGTATAACAGGAGAATTTCGCAAGGCTCATCGTATTGGACGATACCGTTGGTACAATGAGACTGGCTAATGAGAGGATCTCGCTTATGTTTCTCTCGGATTGATTACTCTCCACAATTTTCACTGTTTCTGTAGTGGAGGTTGTATTTCGTTGTGTGAAACGTTTAACACTGTTCTCCTCTTATTCTCCCGTATCCGCGATTAGCGGCAAACAAATTGTGTCTGGTTGAACTGAACCGTGTTGAAAATTACAGGGTCACACACATACGCAGGACACGAATGCGATAAGCCCGCTAGCGAGGCCATCCTTTTTCTCCAAACTGTCCTCGAGGTTCTCCAAACGGTGAGTGTCACAGACTTAATTAACGATTCAAAAGTAAAGAAAAAACAAACAAAAAACAAAGAATAACACAATAAAAAACGTATTCGTTGTCATTATGATTAATTAACATATGCGGTAATCTTTACACCTTTTGGCATGCTTACTAAACTTTAACGCATTATAATACGCCATGATCGTTTGTCCACTGTAAATCTCCGTCTCCCGATTCTGTTATTTTGATGCTTCTTCAAACGAGTGCCTTTATTTTTTTCATTCGAGGAAAACAATATCGATGTAAATTGCTTCACGGTCGTGGGGATCGAAGTCGTGGCACTATTTTCGAAAGCCCAATGTAGGCGTCGAGATGTCAAAAAAATGCCCTATTTTATCACGTGTTTCCGCGAACTTGAGGTTCCCCCGACCGAATAGCATCATTTATGGCCCAATAAATGAGAAAATTGCAAAAACATCATTTTAGGCTGATTTTTCCGAAAAGTCACTTATCTAAACAATTAACGAAAGAAAGGTTCAAAAATGCAGATAAAGGAACAGTAAGTTACGACTTTGCGATTGCGAAACATTAGCCTCATCTAACACGCGGAAAGCGAAAACTCATAATTGCCTAGTGCGACGTCGCAATATTCAAATAACATCAACACTACTATACGATTTTCACAAACTCGGATTGCTCCTAGTTTTATTATATTACAAATTCTCTCGCAGTTATAATTCTTCCGCGAACGTTCAATCCGCAAATTACCTTCAAATTGTATTCAAGAGTCATAATATTTTTCAGTAAAGACTGCATTACGATTAACGTTCCGTTGCCATTCACAGCCTTGAAATTTCAACACAAAAAGTCGCCGAAGAGAAAAAATATATACATTTTTTTTACCGGAGCCCCGCCAAGTGCCACTTCCTCGGTATAAGTCCGGTTTACTTGACGAAAGCTTGAGGAGAGGGCAGCTTTATTGTGGTGCATGTCTGCAATTCAATCTCCCGTGAAGCATGCAATTTCGTAAAATTTTAGTCTCATTTCCTTTTTCTTTCTCTACCATTCTCCTTAATATGCACTAATCCACGGTGATATTCGCACCGTCATCCTAATATATATATATATATATATATATTTGTCTGTTCGTACCTGTACGTTGTGTATGCATGCCATTACGTTACTTATGTCTTTTTAAGGATGCACAATGACTATGTAATTCTGGAAGGCCTTGTACTGATTATTTTGTACTTTCCTTTGAAAAGTTTTTTTTTTCTCATATCTAAATTAAGATGACGCGTTTGTTTTACGTACACAGTTTCGCGTTGATGCGCTATAAATCCGATGAGCTAGCAGCGACCATTATCAGTGAAAGCCGTATACGATATATATACATATATATATATATATGTTTATATATATTTTTATATATCCATGTAGCTTCTGTCATGAAATCTTTTCAATGTCATATATCTACTTTTTTTTCTCAATTCTTAACTTCTAAAAAAAAACGTTATCGCGCACGTCTATATTTGTTTATCTTTCTCTGTTTTGTCCCATAAGTATACCTGCTTGGAGGAGTTAATTTCCTCCTTCTTTCTCTATACACGTAAACACAATGGTGGCTCATTTGTTTACTTTTTTTTTTCTCACCTACAATCCACGGGGCACACCCGCGTTAATCGTGCCAATGGGAAAGCGAAAAATTTACTAGTCTCTACGAAAGATCCTCGAGATGGCGAAATATTTGGAGAATCATTGCCGTGAACGAGCCTAGAAGCAAGCATTTTCAACTTTTGAGATTGAAGAAAAAAACGAGAAGGGCAAAGAATTAAACAAACTCTGAGTGCAAATACGTGGATGGCATTTTTGAATAGAATAAACCGTTGCATCTTTCGGCCTCTTCTGGAAATCTTTTTTCTCCAAAAGCTTCGATATGTTTGGTCTCAAAAAATTCCTCGCATAATTAATACGATGGGATCCGTACACCCATTCCACTTGTTCTATCTTTTCATTTTTCACATGTTACGTGCAGAAACGTATATTTTTCTCACATACGAAAAAATGAAATAAAGATGTGCAAATGTAGTTTTTCAAAACGAGCAGGGCTTCATCGAATAGCATTGATCGTACTTTCCTCCAGAATTTGCTGCAATCAAATGTTTTACTTCGATACTGTTTCACAAAGTATATCGGCAATCTTTTCATTTCTTCTTAACCTTCATTTACTCAAACTTTTTCTCATTTCTGTAAAAAATTGTTGATTCTCGCAACGGCAATGTGAATTTGGTAAAAATGGAAATATTTATTGTCGATAATTCGTGCTTCTAAGGAGAGAGTAGCCTTCGATACCCGACCATTGCTTATCGAAATTTCCACTATTCCGCTCGAGAATTTGGAAAAGAAAATACGAAAATGCATACTTTCCGTTGCGAATGATTTCGAAAAATGTCGATCTCGAAAGAAGTTGCTATCTCTAGTTTTCGACCACCGAGACCCTCGACCAAAATTCTTCGAGCGCCTGGTGGCTCCGTTCTCCCAAGTGCTGCTCGAAAACTAAAGAAAACCTAATAAATATTGACCCTTAGGGCAAACGTAGACATACGTTTAACGTGAAGTAGCATTGCAAGCATTTCCAAAAGCGGTACAAATTCTCCTTTTTTTTCTCTCTCGTTGGTCGATGGTAATCACAATTTTGGGCTTTTGCTCGAGAGATCGCAAATTTCTGCAGGAGTCTCGAATTTTCCTTCTCCGGAATGATGTAAGGTTGTAGCGATTACATTTTTCGGCCAAAGGCTGTTACAAACTTCACTTCTGTGTTCACTTTGGAAGAGAAACAGAGAGAGAGAGGAAGAGAGAGAGAGAGAGAGAGAGAGAGAGAGAGAGAGAGAGAGAGAATAAAGTGTGAGTGGGTAAAAATTAAACGAAAAGAAGCTCAGTCTACCTCGCATACTCATTGTGCATCTTTTTCTTTAAAAGAAAATATATATATATATATATATATTCACTTCACTTCTGTGTTCTGTGTTACAAACTTCACTTCTGTGTTCACTTTGGAAGAGAAACAGAGAGAGGGAGAGAGAGAGAGAGAGAATAAAGTGTGAGTGGGTAAAAATTAAGGATGTTGAGTCCCAAATCGCAAATGATGATAAAATTCTGAAAATTTGGCATGTTTTTGTATGAAGTATTTCAGAGGTCGTGTAAAAATTTCACGACAATTAGGAAGCTCGTTATTGAACAATTAACATTCACAAATTAAATGTTGTTTTATGGAAATTGATGTAACTTTGCAATAAGTTTTTTTTTGACCTCTCAATTTTATAATATCTACAATATACTGAAAGCAACGGAAACAAAACGACGTTTATTGATATTTTTTTTTTATTTCTTTTAAAAATTGTTCTAAACAAAATGTTAATTTTTTAATAACGAGCTTCCTAATCGTCGTGAAATTTTAACACGACCTCTTAAATACTTCATACAAAAACATACCAAATTTTCCGAATTTTCTTATCATTTTTTATTTCAACCCTTAAGGAGGTTGAAGTAATGATGATAGAATTCGGAAAATTTGGTATGTTTTTACATGAAGTATTCAGGAGGTCGTGTAAAAATTTCATGACGATTAAGAAGCTATTTATTGAACAATTAACATTAACATGTTTCATAGGGACTCAACATCCTTAAACGAAAAGAAGCTCAGTCTATCTCGCATACTCATTGTGCATCTTTTTCTTTAAAAGAAAAAATATATATATATATATATATATATTTTCGACACATTTAACACACCGAGGCGTATATAGATCTTGAAATTTGTGATTCTTATGGGATCCAGTCTATTTGTTGCATATACTCCGAATGAATCGAAAGAGGGAAAAACGTGTAGATGCCATACGCGTTAAGAAAAAGTCTGCAAGTTTTCACAGCGTCATAATATGAACAATTGTTGTGGCGACTGCATACACACACACACACACACACACACACACACACACACACACACACACACACACACACACACACACACACATATATATATATATATGCACATATCTGTGTGTGTGTTTGCGTATGTGTGCGTGTGCGTGTGTGTGTGTGTGCGCGCGCGTGTGTGTGTGTGTGTGCATACGTACATACATACACATACAGCCGCCCAAGCCACAGAATAACGGGAGTCGTCAGCGTCGGGCCGTCCCCCCTCCCTTACCCCATTCCCGCAGGGAAAAAAGCAAAGCTAGCGCGCCCGTTTTTCTTTTGTCTTTCACAAAATGGTCACTGTACTCTCATCAATTAAAAGCAAGGAGAAAAAAGCCGAAAGTTCAAATCTTTTTGCGTTCATTCTCTGGAAAGAAAAAATTTCTCGAGAACCGCGAGTCCGTCGGTCAGTCCACCTTTACAGCATAACCATTGTTGCATCGATGAATTTTTTTCTCTCGTTGTCTCATTTATTTTCTCGTTCCCGTTTTTTTTTTTATCTCGTAATTTTTCTTGACTTTTTCGTTATACATATCTTCTGAATTTATTTGTTTTTTTTTCCCCTTTGTATATTCTCAGTTCGTTCTGTTTTTTTTTCTGTTTTTTCCTTTGTTTCTTGTTTATTTTCTCATCTCAATCATTTTGACTCGTTTCGAGCAAACAATTAAATCGGTATATTTACTCTATGCTGCAGGACTTGAACCAAGTAGATTGGCTTCGTCTCAAGTTCCACGATATGGCCAAGGCCATAGAGACGCGAGTCGCGGTAAACAACAAAACACGAAGCGCGCTGGCTATGTGTGGAGCACAGCTAAGGCACCCCCCGCGCTCCCGTCCTTACTTATTTCCCTGCTCCCTTCTACCCCGAAAACCCCCATTACATCCACGAACTTCGAAAATCACCTAGAAACACTTAATAATAATGATAATGATAATAATATTATGAATAATAACCGTAATATTAGTATAAACGGGAACCGAGATTAGGGTAACGGAATAAAAAAACAAAAACAACAATCTTCGAGAAATACTGCATGTCTGTCAAAGCCCCGATGCTCAAAGGATAGGGTGATGTATAGAAAGAGAGAGTGAGAATGAACAAAAAAATGATGATTTCGGCTCCGTTATTCTGTGGTACGAGTGGTTGAGAGTAGAGACTTCTTTTTCTATTGTTTCTTTTTTCTCTGTTTCTTTTTCAATAACTTTTGAATGTTGATCATGAAAGTTGCGAGGAATATATATGTAATATACATGGTATATACGACATACCGAATTATACCTGGTATGTATCCGGTTTAGTCGATATATATGTATGTATGTGTATGTGTGTATGTATGCATATATATATATATATATATATATATATATATATATACGTGTATGTAGATACCTATTAAATATAATAAAGTTAGTGTCTTCCTGATAAAAATGTACAGGAGGATCGCCTTACACACCATTAGATGATAGCACACTAAATTCTGTGCCTTTTCTCCTTCTACCGCAATCACCGAATTCCATGTCGTGATATACGCCTATTCCCGAATATTTCCGCTTCGACATGTCACCGTGCAATTTTACACGAACAGCAAGAAAAAAGGTTGAAGAGAGGGAGGGGGAGAGAGAGAGAGAGAGAGATCCCAATATGATCAAGGTCCCGAATTGACATTATTTTTGTATTTCCTCTTCACGTCGAGCGGTTGAATAAATGTTTTCTCGGTAGAACTTCTGGACTATGTACACTCGATGCGGTTCGATGTGATATCCTTTTTCTTCTCTGGCAATTCAGCTTGATCGTTTAAAAAAGTTCCTCATCGTTCCTCACCACATTTTGTCGGCTTTTTCGTTATGTTTTCCCTCCTTGAATCATCTCGCCGACAAGTCTTGTAAAACGAATCATGTAGCCGTGAAAGGTTGAAAAGAAAATCGCGGTTCGCAGGTGGCCACCTCGTGGATCAGACTAGATACGGTTTTGTTTTTGTTTTCGCTTTTAGCAACCGAACGTAGGAAATTGCGACGAGTTTAGGCAAATAGCTTCATTTTGTATGATGATTCTATTAAAAAGTTTCTTAATTTCCATGTTTTCTTGTAGAACGGACTCGGGTTTGTCGAAAAATCTTGATCTGCGGAAATAGACTTTGCCGAAATAGAAAATAGATATATTCTCTTGAAGACCAATGTTTCTTCTGGCGGTCATCCGTGACAATTGGTAGGATTTTCGACGCTTCCAATCGCTGTAGTTTGTATATACATGTACACGTATATTTTTCCAGTGGATAAAATATACGAATCAATGTCGATTAATAACGAGTTTGAAGATATTTCACAATTAACGAAACGTTTGAGTGCAAAAAAAAAAAACTAATAACACTTGACGAAACAATTGAATAAAACATGTTAATCCGTGCATTGACAGGTTTTCTAAGTGAAAGGTGAGGCATCGCCTTGTTTACCCCCCCGAGACGAATCGCGAGCAATCGACAAACTGGATATCTCAAGCAACGGCAATCTTGCCAAAGTGGCTGCATATTAAAACAGATCCTTACGAAAATAGAAGAACAAAAAAACAATTTTAAAATGAAAAATACTACAAACGCGCGAGACAAACATTTATAATGAGAATATCGTTATTTTTCTTATTATTTTTTTTTTCTTCGACACAATCATTTAGGATTTAATTGAAAAGAAAACAAAACGGGCACTCGACTGGTCGTTGAATAATACGCATTCGCACGAATCGTAAGCTACACAAAGAAGGTCACAAGCTGAGCGTTGACATTCGTGACGTAATTATAATCTCATATCCGATTAACTAACAAATCGCATCGTAAATCTCGCATTTACGAAAAATGCTGAAAGTTCGTTTTTCACTTCCAATTTCTTTGTTATATACTCCATTGTCTCTAAATTCGTATCTTCCGTTTTTTCCCGTTCATTCGCCTGTAATCTACGTTACTCCATTGTGCATCATTGGTTATCTTTATTCGATTCTTTTTTTTTTTTTTGTCACTCTTGAAACGTCAAGTAACTCCGAATGAATTTTTGCGACCTCGGCGAACACTTTTCTTGTTTCGTTGTCCCAATTTGATATCGAGGGATAATTGTTGATTCAGTTTTGCACAGTTTTCTACGGTTTTTCCATACGATTACAAAGTCTCTCGACAACATTGAAAATTCGTCAACATCGATTCAAAGTTGTTATCCAAGCCTCAATTTTTGTTATGAAAAAAAACTTGTAATATTGCGGCTATTTCGATGAATTCAACTTAAACCTCACTCACACACACACACACACACACACACACACACACACACACACACACACACAGAAAATGATTCCTGTAATACTTTTGTTTGCGTTGAGGCAATTTTTCTCCTTCAATGTTTTTCTTATGAAAAATTATACGCGAGAGGACGAGATTAATTGTTTTGACAGAGAATATTTCCATTGAAAAAACATGCGAACAACTAATCAAGATATCCAATCAACTTCTCCTTTTCGATTGCGCTTGAACAGTGTTTTTTTTAAATTTATTATTTTTCATTCTACTATCCGATAAGAGTTTGTATATTTGAGTTTGAAGATTACTAGAGTTTCGCTGTTTCATTACGATTTTCACAGCTGCTCTCTTTTTCTCTCCTCGGCCCTGGTCCCTCCTTCCTCTTACGTTTCCTCTTTAACGAGCGGCCCTCTCGATTGGCTTCGAGGTAGAGAAGAGCGAGAGAGTGAAAGAGAAACGAAGAGACTGGGAAAGAGAGAGAGAGAGAGAAAGTCAAAGAGTACGATGCCGGAAAAACGATATAATCTCACCGACTGATATTCACAGCATATGAAATCGTAGAAAAACTTTGCAGCAACTCTCTCGTTTATGATTTGCTTAATGGCTGAATTTTTCTTTTTATTTATCGTACACTCATTTTTTCACACGATATTTGTCATTGTGGACGAACCAAGGAATACAGAAGTCGAAAAAAAAAGAAACAAAGATTCATGAAGATCATCGACGAATTGGGAAAATTGATAATGAGATGGCGAATAAATCTCAATGTACATCGTTTCCATATCCATGTTTATAAAGTAGAGGAACGAGGTAAGACGCGAGAACGACAAAGAAGGAAGCAGAGTGAGAGAATGGGAATAATCGACGGCTCGAATACGAATGAAAAAGCGCGTACCGTGAACACTTTTCTTGAAATAATGATAACAACGTATGTCACTCGTTACGCTCGACCAGACAGCTCGTTATGGAGATTAGTAAATACGCTTCGTTTAACTAGAAGCTTGTCACACCTTCGCTAAATGTTTCTCCGTTTCGACACTCGTCGATTTTTTTAATTTTTAATTTTTAGTTTCTTCATTTTATCGTTTTTTTTGTTGTTTTTTTTTGTTTAATTATCCGAATGCAAAGAAGGCAAGAAATCAATGTTTTCATTGTTTCTTAACGTTTGTTTCTTGTTTTAACAATGAAACCGGTAGCATGAATCATCGGAAGCTGGTCATGTTTACTGTAATAAAAGTGCATGAATGATTGTAGAAATGAAAAATTTGTAAATCGATAATAGAAAAGATGATGAAAAGGACGAAAATGCCCAAGGCTATCCGGTAGATCGATGTGCGTGAACAGTGAGAGATATGGGAGAGAAAGAGATATTAAATAATGTAGAACAATATATATTATATATAGAAATAATTAATAGAAAACATTTATATTAATGATATATAAATAGGAATATTAATATACCTGCATACGAGTTGTTGCTTTGTTTTGCTCTTTAACTGTGTGCGTGCCTTCAGAAATTTCAACTTGAATATCATGTACCTTGTCGTTTTCTCAATTCATTTACAAACATACATACGCATATGTATATATATATATATATATATATATATATATATATATATATATATGCATGAGTGTATGTATAAAAATGTACACGAAAAATTGTATGCATTGCTGTTCTTTCGAATGAATTTGGATGCAAACTCTAGAGGAAAAATACTAATATTGCGGTATCACGTGAACGGCAGCAAACAGACAACACAAATTTGCAGGATAGAATTATTATTTAATAATCTTAAGGAGCAATAATAGTAATAATTTCATATTAATAAATATTTTAAAACTGTCTTGTACATGTTGTACCGATTTTATTTCCGGAAACCTACACATATGTTGAGAGCGAGAGAGCGAGAGAGAGAGAGAGAGAGAGAGAGAGAGAAAGTGAAAGCAAGAGCGAAAAAAAAGAGATATTGCCGCGACCGTTTTCAATTGTATTCGAGCGATAAAGAGAAACGCAAACATTTTTTTTTCTCCATACATACGTATCTGTATACACCAAAAGCTATTTCGTGACTGTAATGCATGTAACTATTTGTTTTGCATTTGCGATGTTCTAAACTATGATAGCTTTATTTTTATAACAGAATCGTTTTTACTATTTTAGTTTATACACACGCGCGAACACACACACACACACACACACACACACACGCACACACAGAAATGTATATATGCACATGTTAAGGATGCTGAGTCCCAAATCGCAAATGATGATAAAATTCGGAAAATTTGGTATGTTTTTGTATGAAGTATTTCAGAGGTCGTATAAAAATTTCACGACAATTAGGAAGCTCGTTATTGAACAATTAAAATTCACAAATTAAATGTTGTTTTATGGAAACTGATGTAACTTTGCAATAAGTTTTTTTTTTGACCTCTCAATTTTATAATATCTACAATATACCGAAAGCAACGGAAACAAAACGAAGTTTATTGATAAATTTTTTTTTATTTCTTTTAAAAATTGTTCTTAACAAAATGTTAATTTTTTAATAACGAGCTTCCTAATCGTCGTGAAATTTTAACACGACCTCTTAAATACTTCATACGAAAACATACGAAATTTTCCGAATTTTCTTATCATTTTTTATTTCAACCCTTAAGGAGGTTGAAGTAATGATGATAGAATTCGGAAAATTTTGGTACGTTTTTACATGAAGTATTCAGGAGGTCGTGTAAAAATTTCATGACGATTAAGAAGCTATTTATTGAACAATTAACATTAACATGTTTCATAGGGACTCAACATCCTTAATCGTCGCCGAGGTCGTGTCTACGTAACTTTAAAGAATACAACAAACACACGCGCGCGCACATACAGACACGCGCAAAGACTCGGGCTACCGTAATTTATATAGTGAACATTATTACATTTGTTACTCATTTGCTTTTGGTGCCCTTGCACATCTGGTGAGCGTTTAAAAAAAACACGAATAACAAAAATGATGTTTGAAAGATGAGAACGACACTATGTGCAACATATCCGATCGACTGATACATTTCTTTTTTCACATCGCGTCAATATAAAGTGCGAAAATAATGCGTACAAAGGGCATCGAAAGGACGATGAAAGTTCCGATACGCTTCGACGGAAGAAAGGAGAGCAAAACGCACGTATAGATATGCAATGGGTATCAACACCGTTAAGTAAACACGAACAAAGACGGATAAAGAAATAGGAGGAAAAGGTCTATCTAGCTGAACTCTCATTGATTTATCGAGTTTAGTGTACGTTAGCAATTGCCTCTGTTTTGTTATTTCAGCCCCATGGATCCCTCCGTACCTCCCAAGCACCCAGTAGTGAGGTACGTTGCTGCATACCATTTATACCTACGGAACGTTTCTCTTTAATTTTCTCTTTAATTTTTTTTTTTCTTTCTTATCTCGCAATGTTCGATCGACGCAGTCGAAGTATTTATTTCTATTGACTTTGCGTTTCAATTGGCACTTTGGTTATTCGAGAAATCGTTTCTCGTACTTATTTTCGAACGACGTACATTTACATACGCTACGAGCAATTTACGCATGATATCTGGACGGATATTCTACTCTCGACGGATATTCTCTTTCGGCTCTTTTTTTTTTTCATTCGTGAACACAGTGCAGATTCCTTCCCCCCTTCCGCCACCCCAAAGGTCTCAATTTCGTTTTTTTCCCGATGAATGCTCAGTCGAGACGATCTTATCGATCAACGCCGTAAACAAATAACAACATTTTCATCATTTTACGATTTTACGATGCGTCTCTCTCATATGCACGTATCGTTGAGGAACGCAATATTAACGCATCATGAGATCGCTGGACGAGAGGTCTATTTAAATACACGTATTCATATTTACCATTACACATATACGGTATTCATATTTTCACTCACATCGTGCCATACAAACGTCGCTCTCTTGTTGTCGATGAATGTCTTCGAAGATTCACTTTTTTGTACTACGTTGATACAGATTTATTATACATGTATGAGAATTTCGTAAAATTTCAATCTTATGCACGTGGAGCATGTCGTCGTCGTTATTATAAAATGGAGGGAAAGAATCGCGCCAAACTTGCAGATTGCGAGTTTCGGATCGTAAATTGGCGGAAACGAGAGGAGGGAAAGAAGACGTTTTTGTTTTTTTTTTTTTTTTTACGAAGATACTCGTTGATCCATTTGTGACCTTGTGCGTCGTCGACAAAGGGCAGACTTAAGATATTTTTTTGTTACAGTGGCGCGACCACTAACGACGAACAGGTAAAGCCCCGTAGCTTGCGCTTTACTTGGAGCATGAGGACCACGAGCAGTCGAGATCCCAACGAGATAATGTCCGAAATAAGAAAGGTAAGAGATCCGAATGCGTTTGGATAGAATATTTGGCAAACAGGTAGGAAATTGCAAAACGAAACGTCACACGAAGTACATTGAAATTCTTGAAATATCAATTGTTCGAAGTGGTCCGAAAACCCCATAAGAGAGTTTGAAGATTGTGGAACGTTGAAATATCGTGGAAATTTTGGAATACGATTGTCAGCTGTTGATCGTGAGAAGACGACGATAGTGTTACTGCTTTAATTTTTATTGTTCATTTCTTAGGCGTTTAAGTATCTTTAAGTTCTTCGAAGTTGTTTATAGGTGAATTTGTCAAAGTTGTGAATTCTTTAAAGTTGAAAACAGGTGACGCCTGATTGTTTTCGACGATTCAGAATTCAAATCGTTATCGATCGTCTTTAGAATTATAGATCAAGAATAAATCGTAAAATAACGAGTTTTTCGCAAAATATTATCAAGTCCGAATCGTAGGAATTTTGAAAAGTCTTTCCGAACGAGTTCATAGTTTTTTGAAACCTTCGATACAGCAAAATTTGCCAAGTATTGACGAATCGTCGCTAATATTCCGTGCAATTAAAAAAAACTTCCCGTCGCGTGTTCTACGCCTATACGAAAGGCGAGGCAGAGTCGAGTTGCGAAAAAAAATACGTTTCGTGATAAAAGTTTTTTGCCGTTAATATGAATTTTGACGATGGCCGTAACGGAGCGCCGTATTATTCCCGAGTCGAGAGACACTCCAAACGACTTATTTTTGCGTGGATCTTGCAGGTTCTAGATGCGAACAAGTGTCAATACGAGCAGCGGGAGACATTTCTATTGCTGTGCTCGCACGGTGACGCCGCGACCGACAGTCAGGTACAATGGGAGATAGAAGTTTGCAAACTGCCGCGTCTCTCTTTGAACGGTGTACGCTTCAAACGGATCTTGGGAACGTCGATAGGCTTCAAGAATATCGCGAGTAAAATCGCGAACGAGCTCAAGCTGTGACTGTTGGCTTCCGGCACCCTGGCCAATCAAGTAAACCCATAACCCCCGCGTGATCTTTGTCAGTCAGTGGCGAACTCTCAAGAATTTTATTCGTGCTTAGTCTGGGACTCGGATTCCGAATCCGACACTCGCGAAATATTCGTATAGCTCGCAACGTTAATGCTATCGGAGAAAAACACCAGAGCGTAAATACTTTCGAAAAAAACGGGGAAAAAAAGAATCAACGTAGATGAGAGAGAGAAAGATAATGGGCACGAAGTAATCTGGACGCGCACTCGAATTTCTTCCATCCCGGAGTATAAGTTCGAAAGGTTTCAGTATCATTGCCGTAGATGTGTTTAACGCGTTGTTGCCGCCGCGGGAACAAG
Source organism: Ophion costatus (assembly GCA_951751655.1). NCBI lineage: Eukaryota > Metazoa > Arthropoda > Insecta > Hymenoptera > Ichneumonidae > Ophion > Ophion costatus. Next base: position 457,511 of record OX632364.1, read on the forward strand.
AACAACTCAACGTACGTAAGGAAGACGGGTCCTTCCGAGAATACTTGTCATAATTGTTCTTGGGTGCGTTTGAGGAAGAAGACGAAAGAGATCGTAGAAGAGGAAACCCAGCGACGCCAATGACCAAATAACGATGCAACCGATCGACAACTATGAATATCATGGGCTGAAGTTCGAGCGAGACTTTCGATCGGAAGTTTGACATTAAAAGAGATTATGCTCGGTACAATCACGTAGCTGAAGGAATATGCATGCGTGCGCGCGCGCGTGTGTGCGTGTGTGTGTGTGTGTGCGTGCGTGCGTGTGTGTGTGTGTGTGCGTGTGTGTGTGTGTGTGTGTGTGTGAATGAATTGTGTGCGCGCGCACACGCACACACACACACACACCAATCGAATTACGGGATCAGGGTTCACAGTCTGTAGCAGTATTATTCGCTTGGCGTTTTTATTACCATAAAAACAAACAAAAATGAATAGTGACAAGTGACCGAGATCGGTAAATATCCATTATCTTCTCTCTCTCCCTCTCTCTCTCTCTCTTTCTCTCTCCCTCTCTCTCTATCCTTATCTCTCTTTTGATATCCCAACTAAAACGTGGAAATGTACTGTCAAGTTGATTGAAAGAGTTAATCCAAAACGAAAGAATAAAATGTGACTTAAAACCTTTCATCGTTGTCGCAGGATTCGCCGGTCATCCCGTCAACGTTAGCAAAACGATACACTTTCATGGTTCCAAACTGTACTAAAAACGTATGTAAACAACGGCAAATACACTCGTACGAGCTTACACGGTTTGCCCTTCTCCCGAACCAAATTCGTTTGTTTTTGCGTTCGGTATGCAGACACTCACACAACATCACGCGCGCACATATAAAAGTACACACAGGGATACGCATTATTCTCGAGCGGTGCAAAATGTCAACAAATAATCGGTGAACCCGATCAACGTGCACGGAAATGGCTTTGTTTTCCTCAATTATCATCCATGAATGTCTCGGGCGACCAATGTTTCAGCAATAAAATCTCGTACGGACGAAGAAAAGTGGGAATATACAAAGATTGCGACGAACGTTCGGTGATCGCGGCGATCGATTGAAAGCAACGAGTGGTAAAAATTAACTCTCGAGGGTGGCGTCGTGCGCATAATACGAATGATTATTTCGTATGAAAAAATGTTGACGAACGTTGAATAAATAACGAAGAATAGCGATCGTGCGAAGGAAATCTCCAAAAGCGTGCATTACGATGCCGTGCTATTTCTACCGAGAATATATGAAGATTGAAAGAAACGAATAATAATAGAAATAAATGTAGGTCTCGTGTTTCGCTGTATCTCAACTTCTTACCTTCTCACTTGGCAGGTTGCGTTCTCGCGATTGTTTCCACTGACGACTTGAACGAGCAAAAAACGCGAAAAAAACGGAAACTACATTAAATACAAGGAAAACAAGAATGTAACGAACAAAAAACATAGATACGGGAGAGAAAATAATAAAATAGTGTTCGTAGTGATCGCAGGTTAGTCACGCTGTACATAATATCTAATTATAAAGGTACTAAATTATACGAGAAAGAGCCTCGAAAGAATACAGTCGCATGTGCATCACATTGAAACAACAGGGACAAAGACAAACGGCCAACGGTATGATCGCAAAAAAGTTTTATATTTGCCTAAGATTAATGAGGACGAAAAACGGAAAAATAAGAAAATAATAACCAGAAAGAAGACAAACAAAAACTACGATCAGTGTGTTAGGCAATGACTAATTTATTTACATGCTGAACAGACGCGTTGATTTTTTCACATTTCTATAATATCGCTACCATCGATGCCGAGCAATTATTTTCTTTTTTCCACGTGTACGCCCGAAGTGAACATTATTTGAAAAATGCTAAATGGAAACAAAACGATGTTGTGTATGCGTTTCGTAAATACAGAGCACTGGGAACCGGTAAACGACTGATAGAAACTAAGTATAATCAACGTTATCTGTCTCTTGAATCTCGTTTGTTAATACGATCGGGCAAAAACGACGGAGAAAGCCGCGCGACGATCCGACGGACGAAGATATACGAGAAACAAAGAGCAAACGAAAAACACACACACACACACACACACACTAATATAAAAAGACAATGCGCGAAACGAGTGTATTCGCGTACGCACGTGTACGCGTGCATGAAATTGCACACGAGCAGTGGCATGGGGACTTACTTGGATGTGACAATGTGTATAATTCCATCTCCTCGAATAATCCTATATGAAGCTCTCCCGAACGGATACAAATGTAATATAAGTATAGCCTTTATCAAACGCATCATAGTCGTAAAAGCGCCCATGTTGAGATATACGGACAAGTTTGTTTTCATATTAACGATGAAGAAACGGCAAAGAAAACAAACAACAAATCATGATCATTAGGATAGCCCCGAGATGAAACCTCGATGACGAGGGCAATTTAAAAGGAGAAAAATAACCGAAAACGAGATAAAATATGAAGAAAGGAGAACGTTTTATTTCCGTATCGACTGTGCGCAAAGTGCGCGATGTTTGGAAGTTGCCGGATTGACAACTGTCCAATAACGTCAAAATTTCGATGCGGTCGTGTCGATTTAAGGCGACCATAGATATACACATACGTATACTAAGTAATCGTAATTATGATTGTGGTAATTATCATTTCATCATCATCATTATTACTATTATTAATATTATTATTATTATTATTGTTATTATTGTTAATAATAATATTATTATTGCTACTACGAAGTAAGAGCTCTTGTAGCATTATTGATAAATTCTCAAACATAAAAAAAAGATCCGAACACACAAATATACATTAGATAAATAATAAATATCTAACAATAATATACATACACCCACCCTGCGATTGCTTGCTTCAACAAATCAATGTATAAAGGAAATACTATTAATATGCGGACGGATGAGAACGAAAGATCATATGCGAATTTTAGGGCACATTCATTCGTGTAGTATGTTGAGAAATAAAAATGAAATTTCGGCGACGTCTGGACGAGCAGGTCTCCCGCGAACTGTCGGCATTGTAAGTAGCAATTTATGCCATAGTTCGAGGACAGAATTATACATAAAAAGAAGAAATCGTTAGAGGCGAGAAAAAAAATGAAATCTCGATTTAAAGCGGCCGGTATGTTCGACGTCCCGATGTGAGTAACACGTGCACATGCCGCGTTTCGATGAAAAAAAAATAAAATAAAAACACGCAACACACACACACACACACACAAAATGACACTAACACATACGTACGTACGCACCTCGGTCTGTAGATAAATACATACAGCTTTGCTAAGTGTTTTCTGGTGATCGGTATCTAGCTGAAATGTAGCAGACAAAAAAAAAAGAAACGTTTATAATAAAATGGTAACACGTATTGTTTTCTAATTGTGACTCCTGATCGGTGTGACGAGTCGCGGCACACAGTACCAACACAAAGAGTCGGTGACGTATTCTTCAGTCCACGCTACTGAAGAAATTGAGGGGTAAGATAATTGTCTATTTTCAGACATGTCAATATCGTTTTTTTTTATTCGGCTGTAACAACTGTTTCTGTCGTGAGGTTAAAAAGGTGCGAAGAAGGAGGAAGTGATGAACGCTTGTACATTTTGCCGTACGACACGAACGCTTGAGATCTTCGGAAGAAATTGTGACAACACGATGCTGCAGACACGTGAGTTGGGCGGACCCGGTCGTCGTCAAAGCCCTGCCGTTTTCATTAAATCAATATGTTCAGTGAAGCTTGAATCCTCTATGCTCCATGTTGTGAAAAGCACGCTTGTATAGGTCCCGTAATTCTGGCACCTTGCGTTTTATACTAAACCGGGATGAATCTCTATTCTTTAGACTCTCGTTAGGGACATCTGTCACCCGTCCGGTAGGTAAAAATCTTACGAGCAAGTTTACTCCTGGACAGATGACATTTCGGGCAAACCTAGAGATATACGTTGTTAGTCACTTAACAGGGCAGAAATTCTTCTTTTTCGTTTTTCCGAGAAAAAAAAGATGGCGTCTTATAATGGCAATAAGGAAGATTTTTAGTCATCATTGTGGGGCGGCAGGGAGGGGGGCAGGGGGGGGGGTGGAATGTACAAAATAACGAAAAAACCAAATCTTTATTTCCTTTTTGTTGATCGTTCGTTTATTGCTTTGTCAATTTAGACATCTTTTTTGTTACAATTTTTTTTTTAATTTCATATTTTCTTGAAAGGCGTTTTACCTCATGCGCAACCTTATGTAATAAATTATCGCGTATGATAAAATATCCGAACCATGTTTTTCACATGGAAAGGAAAACTTATATCCCGTCAATACATCTTCGAGTGTTAAATCAAAGACGTCGACCTTTGAGGAATGCTTCGCAAAACACATTTCAACGTAGTGTATTAGATTAAAGAATTTTGCATTGTCATGGATTAACCCGCCACGAGATTTCATGTCAACCAATTTAGAAAGAGCAGGTGAGCTATCAGAACTCAAGCAGATCCCTTCGCGACAGATGACACACGCATCGTATTTCTTCAGAACTTGCTTGCATAAGTACCCTGGAAGTATGCACTTTATGATTTCATTAATTTATTTACAAACACAGAAAATAAACACTGCGAAGTGGAAAAAATTGCATTCAAATCTAAGATTCTATTTAAATTTAACTTTCGTCCTAGTAAAAAGGAACGCATCAAAGGTGATAGACATAAAACCGATAAGGTTAGATAAATATATATTATTTAAATTATTACCTGTAATTAATAGTAGCGAAAGAATTAAAAACAATTCTTTGTACTGGGATGTTGGTTTCGACGGTTCTACCATCGTGCTATGAGAGTTGTTAGTTTATTCCACGTACGAAAATGCTATGCAATGATCTGGTTGTCTGGACAATCTACAAGCAACCCATGGCGCAGGTAAAGTCGTAGAAGTCTCATCGTTGTGATGTCCGATTGATGAACCTGTAACAACCTAGAAACAAACATATTTGTCTATGAGAAAAAACCATGATGATTGCATGTACCACGAAGATGATGAAAACAAGTAACACAAGGATTATCTAACTAGGCGCCCAAGGACCATTACATTGAAGACCATAGGCATAGGCCAAGGGCATGGACAATGAGGGCAAGACGTATAAGGATGATAGCAATGCACAGATGAGAATGTAAGTCTTTCTCTATTTTCCGATATTCTGAAATGTTCGGAAAATGCGGTGTTGATAAATTTGGTGTGCAATGAATAAAATAAAAATAAATATGTTAAACTGAAATAAATACAAACATGCAGAATGGCTTTTGTATACAGTACTTTCAGTGATAGTGACTGCCGAAATGCTGAATGTCGAACTACGACCTGATGAAGGTGAAACTGCTGTATCTGTTGGAGCTTTTCCGATATCCACAGATGCTTGAATCGCATAGGTCGGAGGTACCACATCCGTATCAGTCATCGACACCTCCATTGCATCAATGATAACGTCAGAACTGTTTGGTATTGACCACTGAACAGTTTCTGATTTTGTGAAAAAAAATGCAAAATAATAACGATTTTTTATTGGAAACAGAGCACTTGCTTTACATACTTTCTACGACAGAATCCATTGTCGGATTAGTTAATTCGATTCCTCCATCAACTTCTGTTGAGCTGAAAGGTACAGTTGAATCGCACGGTTCCTCAGTGTGCGTAAATATTGTAGGGATAGCAGATTCGTGTAGACGGGGATGATTGTACGCAACCTTGATTTAAAAAAAAAATATGGAAATTATAGAAATAGCTAATCATTTGCAAATTCTCAGTGTTCTCAGATACGACTGACATTTTGGAGAAAAAAGAAGAAACCCCTTCTATTCTATTGAATGCCATGCATTTTTCACTTTTTTTGTGATTTGTCTAGCAGAAAACTTAACAATTGGATTTTTACGGATCAAGCGTGTGAACCATATTCATAAGTTCAGTGAGCAGCAAGGTATAGAAAAGTCTTCAAACGCGATTATAACTATCGATTAATTATAATATATTCAACCTCGCTGTGTAAATTACAAAAATTGAAACGTACCTCTGCAATAACACTCCCATTTACGTCATGTTTGACGTACTTTCGGAGAATATATCGTTCTTCAAAGTGCTTCTCACAAACGAAATGTGAAGGCGTTTTCTCGACGGGAATCACGGTTTTCCACTTTTCGAAGCGTACACCGTTCGACGGCACTTTAAACATTGATCGTTTCACTTTTAGACTTCTGTAAGCCTTATTGCACTCCGGTACTATACAAGACTTCGGCATTACTTCGCGATTACTCGACGACAGTATTCAGGTTATGTGTTCGCTGTCAAAACAGACCGTTGCGTCAAAACTGACTCCTCGATGCTAGCGACACCACGATTTCTGTTTCAATAGTGGAACCACCCCCACCACCCGAATTTCATCGAGTTTCCAGACCTGTATGTAAGACCGTGCTAGCGCGCTTATTGTACAACAACGTAACCTCAAAGAATTGCGCATCATGACGTCCAAACCAGAAATAACGCTCGAACACTTCTTCATTTTCAATGGGAATTATGCGAAAAAAGAGGGCGAGGTAGGATCACTCGTTCGCATTAATTTCAGAACCCCCGTTCGTCTCGGCATTGTTTGCTTTTTTTTTCGGTCAATCGCAGGAGCACAAAAAGATACTCTACTATTATCCGGAAAAGACGGACCTCGACACCAAGATAAGAAACATTGGCCTGAGCGAGGCCATCATCAAGTTTACCGAGTAAGTTGCGATGTTGTTTGCAGCTTTGGCAAGAATACTGACTCTCGTTGCCCTTCCCTTAAGATCTTTCAATCCTGGCCAAAGCGTCGACTACTGTCACACTCACAAGACGCGACAGATCTACCATCAACCGGAGCCCGACTTTTGGATCGTCATGGTAAGCCCTTAAGCACCTTAAGGCCTTGTACACGCGATTTTGTCGGTACATTTACAGAAGCCGTGAAATCGAATAACGCATATATTGCTCAATTTTTTTATTTTATACAATATCCAATCAATATATATTAATAAATATAAAACAGCAAATATTATAAAACAGCGAAGTTATTAACCGGTGATTAAATAGTTTTCCCGGATGCACCCATCGATGGTCATAGTCCTTAGCATTGAACTGAGTGTGAGAGCCAAAAAATAGACATTCGTAACTACATAATACGTGTCCCTTCCATGTGGACCAGCAAATAAAAAAAAAAGCATGTTAAAAAGGGATTACTTCAACTTTGTTACCAAATTTTCTACTAATAGATGATTTCTTTAAAAAAATTAGTTTATCAATTTTTATCAATTAGTTTATCAATGTTGAAGAGAATATGCTGTAAAAATTCAAAAGTTATCGACGGGTTGTTTAGTGAGTTTGAACTATCACGAGTTTAAAAAAACCAATCTATGAGAGGAAAGTGTCGGAGTAAGCGATATGATTCCCTGCATGCTATCCGGTAGAAATATTATCGTACCGCATTTAATAGCAGCCTGCACCCTATGTTTGGTGTTCCTCAGCATCTCAAAGGTCTAAGGGAAACAATGAAATTTGGAACGAAGCATATCCGTTATCTGTCTTTTTCGAAGAAGATAACAATTTGGATGCTCCAAATGTTGTAACTTTAATGATCAGATGAACCATTCCGTTCTGAAAGGTTTAGAATGTTCTCGAAACTTCAGGCTAAAATAATATAGAAAAAGCAAATTGATTCATATTGTTTGGGCGTATATAAGGCATTGACGTTTGTCTCATACTACGACAATGCGCGTGGGCAATGTTCTCGCAGATTGTCGGCGTGCCGTACGTGCGCAAGATCAAGGACGGCAACGAGTATGTCGAGTATCAGAACGAGCGAGTGTCGGGGGCTGTCTGTCAGGCTATACTCAAACAGGCCTACGCCGGTTTCCGACTCTTTATGGGCTCCTTCCGAACGATCCTGGAAGATCCGAGCTGCGGCTCGGTCACTCTCCTCCGTCACAAACTGGACTACTTCTTCTCAGAGGTACGCGCACCCCCTTTCGTCCCTCCGAGCAACGTCGACTCACCTCCCGAGTCCTTTGTCTTTTTCAGTACCTCGTTACGCTCAAGCTCAACAACGGCGACATTCTCGATATATTTAAAGGCTTGCAATTTCTGCCTCTGGACAAAGTCACCTTTCTCCGAGTTCAGTGTTTGATGAATCTCGTAGAGGCGAACTTTCCGCGCGTCAAGTACACGGCTTTTCTCTACAACGATCAACTCGTGTGGAGCGCTCTCGAGCCCGAGGATACTCGCGTCGTGTACAATTATCTGATAGGCACGTTGCTACCGGCTCACCTCGAGAAGGAACTTGACGGAGGTTCCATGCCCCGCAATTCGCCCTCGCCCTTTACGAGCTCGCACTATGGCAAATTCATAACAGGCACTCTGAGCATCGGCGAATCCATCGGTATCGCAAAATCTCCCAAAGTCTTTGTCGATTACGCGACCAGCCCGGTCTCGCTCTATCTCGTAGTCTACAGCGCCCTAAGCGCCACCGTTTGCCTCTTCGTCGACGGTGAGTCATCGCGAGGTTGTGCCCTATCCGCGACACGATAAATCTTACAATTCTTCTCTTTCAGGTAGCAGTGGTCTACCGGTAGATTTTCTCAAGAGCATTGACAACTTTCTCGGGCCCCAGCTTACGAGTCTCGCCAGCTCGGTGGCCGAGCAGTGCGCGAAACACGTGACCGACTTGACTGAATCCGCTCCCAGGTATCTCTACTTCAACAAGCTCAACCTCGCTTACAAGAGCACCGTACATCCCGACAACAGACGCTGCTCCAACGTACTCGCGACGCCCGAAGTCTCGAGCATCATTACTGACATAAACAACGACACGAGCAGGTACAATTTATACTACATCCAACCGAACCCAAACGGACAAAACAAAGAAACCTAAACAAACAAGCCCGAGGATGATCACGGACACTACCAACGATACGAACAGGTACAGTTTGTCGTATAACTGAACAAACGTAAACCAAGAAACTAAAACAAACCCAAATCAGCCCTTGGATCATTACCGACACAGACGACACGAGCAGGTACAGTGTTTCGTAGAGAACCTCTCGACGTCCGTTAACTTTTTCGTCTTCCTTCCCGCGCACAGAATGAAAGAAGCCGCCGAGATTGTGATAAAGACGATGAGCGACTACTGGGTTGTCGGAAAACTCTCGAATCTACGGGAATTTTACGTCGTGATACAGCAAAAGAACGCAAACATAATCGACATCGAGGGTGAGTGCGCTTCCTTCGTCCCAGTCAGCCCCTCATATACACAGGATGTCTTGGGTCACCTGCCCGATCTTTGTCATTCTGAATTGAAAAGTCCTTGGTCACTTTGGTGTCCAACAAGTCGTTGCTTCGCTATAGCTGGCTAGCTATCAGTGCGAAACGATTGCACTGTAATTTGGTAACGGTTCGTCAGACGCCAAAATGGCAAAGGACTTTTTTGTTCAGAATAGGGGCACGTGTTCAGGACTCAGAGATCGGCGGTTAACCTGGCATACCCTGTATACAGCCTCATATCACACCCACACACACGCGCGCGCGAAAAGAATTGACGTCTGGTACAAGTCCGGTTTTGTTCGCCTGCTATGCATGCGTGTGTGTGTGTGTTCATCCATCCATCGATTGGTGTATGCGTGTTGAAAACAAATGTCTCGTTTCAGACCAAGTCAAGCGGATCTGCGAGAAACAACTGAAGAGTATATTCTTTCACTAGCGGGTCGGGAGGCGAATGTCTGATCGAATTATCGTGTACAGAGTATAGAGAGAAAGAAAAATATCGAGTTTTATTGATCGGGTATCTCTTTGTCAACATCCTGCTCCGAGGGCTCGTCGTCGTCCCGCTTGGGCACAATGTTTGAAAATTTCTTCAGCTTCGCTACATAGAAGCCGTCCATGTTGTGGACGTGAGGATAAAATCGTTTGGTGAGTTTGAGCGAGGGATGAAATCTGTGACGCCGATAATTGGTAAAGCCTTCGGTACCGAAATCCAGGCCGGTCGGTACGAGCTTTACGTCGCGCTTCTTTAGCGCGTAATCGACTATCCACTCGTTCTCCTCCGGCAGTACGGAGCACGTGGAGTAGACTATAACGGCGCCGCTCTCGGAACGCGCGTTCACCGAGTCTATCGCGGCTAGTAAGAGTTCTCGCTGCAGGGTGCAACACCGTTGCACGTCGATCTCGTCCTTGTTCGTCTTGACGCTCGGATCTTTGGCAACTACGCCGCTACCGGTGCACGGAGCGTCGAGCAGTACGCGATCGAAGCCCTTGATGATCGAAGGTATCTTGCGACCGTCGTAACTACAGATGATGGAATTTACGATTCCGAGTCGGTGAAAATTACCGATAACGGCTTTGAGTCTCTCCTGATTGACGTCGTTGGAGAAGAGAACACCGGTGTTTTTCATGAGAGCCGCGATGTGCGAAGATTTTCCACCCGGAGCCGCGCACATGTCGAGGATCCGCTCGTTCTCGCGAGGCTCGAGCGCCATCACCGGCAAGAGGCTCGACGCCCCCTGGAGGATGTAGTGACCGGCGAGGTACTCGGGCGTCGCGCCCATCGGCACTTGAGACGAGTAGACGACTAGCCCGACCTTGGTCCACTTGCCGAGGGGATCGAGGTCGACGCCCCGGCTTATGAGAGCTTGAGCTAAGTCCCGTCTACGGGTCTTGAGAGTGTTGCTCCTGATGGTCAATGGCCTCTGAACCTCGCTCGCCTCGAGGAAATCCACGAGTTCGCTGAACGGGAATATCTGCATGAGTTTTTCCATGAGAAAACTGTTGTAACTGTAATACGAGCAGAGATCCCTGCGCAAAAGTTCGACGTATTCCGTCCGTGATCTACCCTCCTCTCGCAACCTTGCGAAATCATTGAGGACCGTAACAACGTCGCGGATTCGTTGCTGCACGTCCCTCAGATCGGACAGCTCGGCGAGCTCTTCTTCCGTGGGAAAAGCGAATACGCACTGTTGCGCCGTAGCCTCCTTCATTTCCGCTTTTTCCAGTTTTCTACAAATAGATCGTTGAAAAAAAATTTCATCGATTTTTGTTGGAATTGTGCTTTTGCGATAATGAAACAAAACGACAAAGGCATTTTTTTTTTCTTCAAATTATTCTAAAGATAATTATTCATTGTTTTACTATCACGAAAATTCAAATCGCAGACGCTTATGCGAAATACCGCGCGATTGACGCTAGTGGTCGTGCCGTCACTGTAGAATACGGCGGACGCATCAGTGTAAATAAATGTGACGCTTGGTGAGCAAGATTACGGTTTCTAATGGAAAGTAGTACTAATGAACAGACTAAAATGGGAAAATTTGTCCTATTTTTTTATATCTCTTGGATATTTCCTTTGCTTGACACACTGGGTCATTTTGACCCGGAAATATCCGCTTGGAAGTTGTGTTGAACAGTTATCTTTTTAGATGGTTGTCAAGATGAAAAAAGCCTCCAGACGTACATTTCGTACGCTTTTAACCGACTTTTGGACAATTTTGCGAAAATTACTGCTTGGACTGGAAAACAGCTTCACGCAAGCTTTTTCCAGTCCTATTTCTACATAAAAAAAACTCTTCGACATAATTTTGGCTCCAAGATACTGGAAATCTTTTGAAGATATCCAGATAATTGGGGAAAAACTTTCCCAATTCACCTTTCCATCACTACTTTTTCGTATTAGATCGAAATCTTCGTCACTATAAGTATCATTGTTAATTGTTTGAAATAACTGGTCAGTAATTTTAAGACCACCAACAGTTGCATCAGCGGCCGAGCCGAATAGAATAAAAATTTCAGTGCTATAATTTTGTAGAACGTGAACAAAAAAACGCTGTCATGCAAACGGCACATGATGCTTACATGGAGAAAAAGAAAAGATTATTTTAATATAATTTTGTTTTACAGATGGTTATGAACTGGCATGTGCTCTAGCTACTTTACCGTTCCTGTGCCTGCTTTTTCTTCAATCTCTTGTTCGCTTTTTCTATGGGTAGCTCATCATTGTCCTCTTCACTCTCACTTGCCCCATCCTCTCTACCGGAAGACTCTTCGCTCGTGTCTTCGTCTTGGCCGGACGACTCGTCGCTTGTGTTTTTGTCTCCGCTGGATGAGTCATCGTCCATGGGTAACGGCCTGACGAATGCTCCCGGCTGTCGCGTCGTTTCCTGCAAAGAGCCAAATGGTGCAAAACTAGAGGTACAACGGCACCCTTCACTGCAAGATAGTTTGTTTGGGTTACCTCTTCGGATCCGCTTTCATCTTTGTCCACTGTTGTAACTTTGGTCTTTTTGGCTCCAGGCTCGCTCTCATTTTGTTTCACTGTTCTCTTGGAGGCCCTCTTTTTTGCCCTCTGCTTTTGTCTGTGACTCAGAGGCGGCGCCTGCTCTTTTTCTGCGAACCAAGAGAAGGCGGACGATGAGAGGAAGGGAAAACCACAACTGTCCGTACTGAGGCGCGATACCAACCGATCAGTAGTTTGGGAAAAGTAGGATCGCTCTGCTTTTTGGATTTTCTCCCAGGGCCGCTGGGCACCACGGTCTCGTCGAATTTCGCCTTGCGTCCCATGCTTCACGCGGACCTAACCTCAACGAGTTGTACACTAAAGTTAAGCAACCCTCCGTAAAGTAGTTTTTTCTCTTTTTTTTTCGAGAAATAAAACGAAAACGATTCAGCACTCGCGAGAACGTTGTGGCTGTAAAAAAAGTGAGTAGAGAATCAGAGTGACTCTTCCGGATAAACAACAGCGACGAGGCGAGGTCACATGGCCATGATACGAGGAACGTGGCGCCACCTCTCGGCGGAAAGGAGAAAAAAAGACGACCGTCGCGAAACTATATACATCGGGATTTGATTGTTTTTTAGACGCGAGGCGAGAGACGGTTGGCCCGACGAAAAAATAGAGTTGCACTAGCGAAGAATCGGAGCGGCGATCCTCGTAGGGAGGAAAAAAAGCGGAAACAGAGGATGTGAGTTTTTCGCCGCGACGAGAACGCGCGCGCGAGCTGTACGCAAAAATTCCTACATGGATCGCGAGGAATGCCCGAGATGGACAATAGGGAACAACGACCCGTTACACCCAAGCAAAATTCGGACGAGCACAGCGTTGAGGTTTGCCGCCGCGTACCAAACAAACAACGATCGAGTAAAAATCCCATTACCTCCCCCCACCTGCCGTTTTACACGTATCCGTTGACAGACGCTCGCCGAAGTCTTCAGATGTTTCATCTGCATGGAGAAACTGCGCGACGCTCATCTCTGTCCGCACTGCAGCAAACTGTGCTGCTACGCCTGCGTCAGGCGATGGCTGACCGAGCAGAGATCTCAGTGTCCGCACTGCAGGGCCTCCCTTCACCTTCACGAGCTCGTCAATTGCAGATGGGTGGAGGAGGTGACCCAACAGTTGGACACTCTCCAGGCGGCGTCGAATCCTAGCCACGACGATTCACCTAGAGACGGGTAAGCTGTAGAAAAAGAGAGAGAGAAGATTAGATTAGGTTTGTTAGTCCCGTAGGACCTAAACTTCATAACTGTACGCACAAAAATACAAGGAAACAAAAAGAAAGCTCAATATAAGATGGAAGCAAGATGACTATATAACTCAATACGTAAACAAAATCAGTTAAATCGCAATAAAAACTAAAGGAAATGGTACAAAAATGCAAGTGAATAAGTATATAATATAGACCAAAATAGAGCATATCAAAGTAAAAATAAAAATGAAAAAGAGAGGAGTACACTAGAGAGTGCCAGCACCATTTTGTTCAAATCTAATTTCCTCAGGCCCATGAATTTTGGCAGAAGCTCATTTCAAAATATACAGCAGAGACATGGAAGGCATATTCTCGTGTATTCGGTACGGAAGTGCCAAATTCATACGAACTCTGGGCTGGTTCTTAAGAAAAATGCACGATGGATGTGAACTCTGGGCTCTCTCTTAAAACCATGCACTCCCTTCTTAGACCATAGACTCAATTTTTTGGCATATCGTGGAGACATGTTGTTGCTTGGATAAGTCGGAGGATAAATCAACGCTAACATTTCTAATGGTGTAAAGAAAAGGCTGAACGCAAAAACCGATAGTTATTTGAGGCCCAGAAAACAAATGAAGTTCACGAATGTATGCTCAACTGCCAAATACGAGAGCTTCAGTCTTAGCTGTGTTGAGAGTAAGGCAGCAAGAAATTTCGAAACTAGGCTCGCATCGTGAGGGATAATGGCTATAGCGTTATGGGGGTCTGAGGATCGACGGTGTAAATATATCTGTGTGTCATCTGCAAATATCGCAAAGCTACTGTATGTACGAGAAAGGTATGAGAAAAATCAGGTTGCACTTTCTGGGGAAAAGCCCACGGATCGTAGTTTCAGAAGAATGAGTCGATTCTGTACCGTATCAAACGTTTCACCGAGACGAAACGGTATGAGGATGGTCAACATTCTTTGATCCGTGTCCCGTCAGATGTCGTCCGAGACACAAAGCAAGAGATAGAGAGCCCTTTGACATAGCCATTTTACAGTCAAGTAAAGTCGAAGGCGTACAAAATTTTTCCAATTTCTCCGGAACTACCCTCAGGTGCGCACTCCATCACGAAAAGTTGTCCGTCTACTGTTGGACCTGCCTCAGATGCATATGCCACAGATGCGCGCTCTGGGGCGGTACCCACTCAGGTCACACGTTCAAGCCTCTGGAGGAGGTTTACGAACACCATGCGGCGCGCGTCAAGGCAGAGGCTGCCCATCTGAGGAGACGACTCGGCGAGTTGACGAGTCTAATCCGTGAAGTGGTACGATCACCTTTCCCCTGCCTTTTCCTCCTTTTTCCATTTGACGCTGTTCCGTTTTTCCGAGCGCAGGAGCGGAACGTCGAGTCGGTGCGCGGGGCCAAGGACGAGCGCGTCAGGGAGATACGAAACGCGGTTGAGCTCATGATCGCCCGTCTCGATTCTCAGCTCAAGGCGAAACTGCTCACCCTCATGGGACAAAAGAACTCGCTGAGTCTGGAGACGGAGCAACTGGAGGCGTTGCTCCAGGAGGTCGAACATCGGTTGCACTCTTGCGCGAAATCCGAACTCATCGCCAAGAGTCCGGAACTTTCGCGTATGATGCACCAGGTTAGGAAGAAACCCGTGACGAGCTTTGTAATGAGTCCCGTACCGGCGGACTTTCACAGCGAGATCGTGCCCGGATACGACAGTGCGACTTTTGCCATGCAACGCTTCACTCAACTGCAGCTGAAGGCCGATCCCGTATACTCGGCGCCCCTTCACGTGAACGGGCTCTGCTGGAGGCTCAAGGTTTATCCTGACGGTAATGGTGTCGTGCGCGGCAATTACCTCTCCGTATTTCTCGAGCTGAGCGCTGGACTACCCGACACCTCCAAGTACGAGTATCGCGTTGAAATGATTCATCAGGGTTCGCGCGACACGAGCAAAAACATTGTTCGGGAGTTTGCCTCGGATTTTGAGATCGGCGAGTGCTGGGGTTACAATCGTTTCTTTCGCCTCGATCTTTTGGCCACCGAGGGTTACCTCAACACCGAGCTCGACACCCTCGTACTCCGGTAAATTATTCTCTACACATATACAGTGAAAGATAGGGAAAAAAAAACGAGACCGCTTCTAGTTTCCACCTCCGTGGTCCCTCCCGACGTAATAAACTCGAATGCCTACAGTTTATTAGAAAATACGTGGACGTGCTAATGATTTTTGGGCACATATCGATTTGAATTATTCAATCGGAAAACGCGACTCGGAGTGGGGAGGAAATTCGGGGAAGGGCTTCAAGAGCGTCACTCGCAGCAGACGGTCAAGCATTGATAAAGTGGTAGCATTAATGATTTGAGACTGATTGTCCTGGTCTGCAGACGGGCAGTTGGCGAAAGTCCACTAATATATTAGCGGCTGATGAATACATTGAACTACTCAACGAAAATCTGGCGTCGCGAGGGCTCTGAGTTTCATTGAATAGTAATTTTATGTTTTAACAAAACAACGTTTCGAAAAATACAGCAAAAAGAACTCAAAAAATGTCGAGTGGTGAAACATTAGAATACTGGATTGCCTTCAGAATCCCGACTTGAAACCCATCGAGAATTTGTGATCGATCTTGGATAAGAATATTAATAAAATCGACGTTCCCAACAAAGAAACCTTCTCCGCAGCGTTGAAAAAAAAAACGGGAGGAATTGGACGGAGAACGCGTTAAGAACCTTGTCGAGAGCATGCCAAGGCTTTCGGCAGTGATCGCGGCAAAAGGCGGCCGTACCAAACGCTAATTGTTTAATTCCAAAAAGTATTGTAACGTTATTCTTAAACATGGAACGCGGTCTCTTTATTTTGTCCTCACGGGTAATTCAGTGTTAAAAACAAAGGTAAAAAAATGTATCGAATACATTACTTCATATTCTAGAAATATGCAATCGCAATTAAACATTTATTTGAGCCGAAAGTACTCAATACTTTTTCACGGTTTCTATACTTTTGCAGACTATATGGTCATTTGGTGCATGGTGGTCGCTGATTTTTGTATCCGCTTGTAGATTCGAGGTGAGACCGCCGACTTTTTATCAACGCTGCAGGGATCAGCAGTGGTACATAAGCCAATTGGTGACGGTCCAGAATCAATACGCGACCCAGATAAACGAGCTGAAAGAGAGACTCGCGATAGAGATATCGCGAAACGCGGTAACGGCCACGAGCGGACCGAGCGCCGCTCTCCATCTCGCTGCTCTTCGCCAACGGAATAATCACACGACGACCGCCGGAGCGGATCCGACCCTGGAGACGAGTACGTGCGTGCCCGCCGCTGTCATCGCAACCGAGCCGAGTCTACAGCAGCGACGCGGATCGACCTCCACCCACTCCCCCATCTCTTCCAAGAGCACCAGCACCGCTGGCGTGGCCGCTATTGTCAAGCAACGGAACAACATCCTCGAGCAGTCGCCCGTCTCACCCAGCAACCAAGTCGCCGTAGGTGGCGATTATCGATCCACGTCGCCCGCGATCTTACGCGCCGCTCTTGACAATCTCAACGCCACCTCGAGCAGTAGTAGCGGCGGCGGTGGTAGCAGCAGCAGTAGCAGCAGCGGCGGCGATGCTGCTGGTGGCGGCGGCGCCAGCAGCGACAGCGGTGTAAGTTGCGGAGATAACAAAGAACTCCTCCGTTGCGTTGAAGTAATCATTTTTCCCGCTTTAGGACACGAGCGAGCACGACATTTATCTCGACGATTGCGAGCCCAACGTGACCATACCCGATGACAATTCGAACGACGAGAACGACGTCGACGACGAGACCATGTCGGGTAAGCGTTCTCCCTGTTCGCATCCTGCAACCCTCTCCCACCTCCCTTCCCCGGTTTATACGAATATCAACCGCAGGTGACTGCCCCTCTCCTGGTGAACGGGTAGAATCGGACGTCGAGAAACCCACCAGTGAGAAACGTCTGCTGGTGCTCCTCGACTCGCCTCGTCCCTTATCCGAATCCTCTCCGGCGTATCGTCCCTCGAATCTGTCTCCGGTCCTACTCTAGACGTGAAATCAATGTGCCAAAAGAAACAAAAAAATTATTAATTTCCGCAAAAAGGTGAAAACGACGTGGAGGTTGCCGAGGCTTTGATACCCTGGATGCGAGCTAAACAACGCGCCGAAGATAACGATGCGTAAGTCTCTCTCGTTTGCTACTTCCGCTTCACTAGCTTAGCCTTAAAATTACTGATAATTAGTGATTTAATGAATATTTTTATTTGTTGAAAAAAATATTTTTTTTTTATCAACGAAATTGTAGCACTTAAAAATTTGTATTCTACTCGGTTCTGAAAGAGCCAGTTTCCCGAGCACGTTGTGACGCCACAGTGGATCTGTTCGTTTTAGCTACACTTTCACCAGATACTGTAATAGAAAGTCCTCGGAAGGTGTTAGAAGTGTAGAAAAGTATAGTTAAAATGAACAGACCCAATGTTATACGAACTACTCGTGTAGTGCTAGTTTTCTGTGAAAAATGGCAACGATAAAATTGTATAGGACTTGTTTCGTTCCTCTTTGTTTAAATACCACGGCAAGTAATTGGCCAAAAGTTAAACTTACAATGAAGGTTGGGCTGCAGTACGCATTTCTGCAAGTGTTAAATTGAGAATCGTCGCTCAGAAACTCTGCCATCATAAACATTTCTGTGCTCGGCAAATTACTCGAACTTGCCTCCGCAAATCCACTTTGACACATCGTTACGCGAACGATAACTTTTTAACGGTACGAGATATGAAAAAATGTCAAATTTCAACGTTCATTTTCCCGTTTTCTATCCATTGGAGATAAGAACGATGCAGTTAACAACAAATTTCAAACGAAAAACAAAAAACACCCCTATTCTCGAATGTGCTTTTCACCCCTTAAAAATCGGTTTCCGCAGATATTAAAAAAATACGTGTCACCTATTTTTTCCCATTCTCCAAACGTTGCAGAATTAATAGAAATCGGCGATTTCGACCTCGTGACCTTTCGTTAGTCTTTTTTCGGTGTTTTGGCACGCAAAACTTCATCAACTGTCACATTTATTTACAGTCACGCGTGAGCCGTATAACCTAAAAATCTATAGCCCATTACATCCTGACGTCACAACCGCCTGTGCCAATTGCGCGGCCTTCCGCGTCTACGATTTGAACTTTTCTTATATAAAAACAATAAATAATTAACTTAAGTATTGTTTGAAGACAAACCCCTTCGCCTTTTCTCATTATTATCAAGGAAACACAATTTTAGAAGAAAAATGATGAACTAGTTTTTTCCTTCTACTAACGACCAAATTCTGGGGCAGAATGCATGCTCTAACTTTATTCGATTTTTATAAACAATGACGGGCAACAAGATGATTGTTTGTAGCCTACTAAACGCTATTTAACGTATAGCATTAGGATATTAAGAATAATTCACAAGGACCGCTAGATTACGTTATTTTTTGCCAAACGCATATATGCGTTTTGTGCAGCAAAACGGTTGAAATTGATTGAATTATTTTTCGGCAGCCTCCGAAGGAATCGCAGCGACGGCGTGGAGGACGAGATAATGTTGTTGCATCTCTTCAAGATGCAGGGCCGTAATTCGGTGTGGTCGTCGTTGCGTTTGAAAAATTATCGCGATGAGTTTGGCGGAGCGGATGGTAGTAGCTCGTCAGCCCCGAGTCTCGGACATTTCTGCACCGGTGGTTCGTTGCCCTCTCGAGCTAATTGCTGCCTTCCCAACTCGAACGCATCCTCCTCGTCGTCCATCGCCGATCGCCACAATCCCGACTACGTGAGGATAACGAGAGTAGCCAACATGGGTTGGCACTCGGAGATCGCAGCCGCAACGGCACCGTCGAGCGATTCAAAATCCGAGCCAGCAACGCGCTCCCATTCGCTCGACTGCGACAAGCAATTGCCAAATTTACTCCAA
Source organism: Ophion costatus (assembly GCA_951751655.1). Lineage (NCBI taxonomy): Eukaryota > Metazoa > Arthropoda > Insecta > Hymenoptera > Ichneumonidae > Ophion > Ophion costatus. Next base: position 477,005 of record OX632364.1, read on the forward strand.
ACAAACGGCGAAGAAGCAACATCCCGAAATTCGAGTGCCGCGAGCTTGGAGCATCTCACCGTACCGAACGGTAATACATCGCGGCACTGTGCTTCTGCCGCAATAATTCTTTGACCGCGGGAAATTTCGTATTTCAGTGGTTCTCGACAAAGCGACACTGAAAAATCATTCGGCTACGAGGATGAGATACGGTCATCCGTCACCCGGTGGCAGTCAGATATTAGATCTGACGTATCAGTTGATAAGGTGCATGCCGCGCGGTCCCGTTGCCGAAGAGGCCGCCAGTGCCTTCTGGGCCGAGATGAGGCGAGTAGGCTCTGTTTGATGTACTTGTATTCGGCCTCATCGCGTCACCACGATTCTTTCTTTGAAGCCTTGTGTGCGTTCTCGTATATGTTTACACAGGACGCAGGCAATACGGGAGGGTCTCTTGGCGAATCGGGAAACTAGCGAAGCTAGCGCCGCGGCACCGTCGCCACCCGCGTCACCCGTTGCCGTCGACCGTCCGGGAGAAGCTATTTCTCCCGCCACCACTGCCTCTACCGAAAATCCGAACGGTGCTTACAGCTGGGTGCCGCCGATCTATCAGCAGCGTAAACACGATCACGCCCAATGCCTCCAAGGTCGAACGAAAAATATTTGAGGCCTCGTACCCTCTCACCTCGCGATTCTCCCTCCTTTTCACCTACAATTTTATTTATTAAATCTCGATTATTCTGTTATTTATTTATACAGCGTTGTACTCTTTGGAATAAAAACGAAGACAAGGCGCGCACGGATACATAGCAATACGTCGAGTACTAGAGAGCCGGCAACGGATCGTTGTCCGGTGTTCGGTGGATCCTGTCGCGAAATTCTCCATCCTCTGGATACTCTCGCGTCTTTTCCTCGTTCGGCAAGTAATACGATCCCATAAATTTACAAAAGTACCTGCCAATCTCGTGGTGACTGACCGCGGAAGGCGAGCCCGTTATAAGCAGGCTCTCTGTGAGGACAAACAAGAAGAATGAGATAATCGGTAGGGAGGTATCGGTCGGAGCAAAAAAACCAAGGAGCGCGTACCCTGAGGCGCGTACCGGCAAGAGCCGTCCTCCACGTATACGTAATAAAAAGGCTGATCGAGTACGCGCGTCCGCGCGTACTCGGCTTCTCGGTCTCTGTCGCACTTGAGGTCCCAACCGGTTATGACGCATCGATTGTGAAGCCTGTCGGTCATAATCATACCAACGGCATACTTGACCTCTGGACTTCGGAGTTTCGCCGGCGGAGGATTATCCATCTTTGCACATAATAAAATCTTCATTATTATTGAAAATTGCATGGGAAGGATGGGAAAGAATGTCGCGGGACGAACCGTCGGCTCGGTTCGTTGATCGTAATCTCGAAGCATCTGCAGTATGTGTCCAGCCGGGCCTCTCCAGTAACCCTCGTCGTCTTCTCCTCCTCCTTTCTCGTTGAGCATATCGTTGAGACTCTTGATAAGATCGCTCACGTCCATTCGATGAAGCATGTAAAAACGGCCGAGATGAAGAATCGTATTGGTATCGCGAGGCTTCACCATGTGGAGCAACTCTAGAGCCGAGCGCAAACGTGCGGCTCGACCGTTCAATTGGGTTCTCTGTCGCGCGGCAACTTCCAAATTACCGGCCATTCGTTGAACGACCTTTATCGCGCTCGTCGCACTGTGAACGTTGTACTTTTCGATGGGACATCTCGTCGCACCCGCGATACCCGAACAACTCTTTCTCGTCAAAAATTTACCCCCATTGAAGACGTCGATGTAGTAACTCTCGAGTTCCTCATCCTCCTTCGTCCTGGGAATGCTATCCCGCGCACACGGTATAAGACAGAGAATTCAAAACTCGAGCGGCTTTTCATCGCCTCTTCCTCGTACTCACTATCTCTCCTTCCAGCGCAGCAGGAAATGTGCAGGAAAGCTCACAGTCTCGCAGTGAATACCGAGTCTACGCGCTACGCTCTCAAACACGATGGCCAGCGTTATCGGAATGCCTCTCCTGTGCGGCAATACCTGAAGCAAACTCGTCAAAATGTTTCATATATCACCGAACAAAGCCGAACAAGCCTGTTAAAATATTTTAGCGACGACTGTTCGCAGCAGTTTCCACCCAACCCAATGGAACCACCCAATGACCATCTTTCACCCTAGCCAAACGAACCCGAACAAACCAACGTTGGCTCACCTGGTCGATGAACGAATTTATCGCGGAATAATACATCTCGCTGTTGCCATGATAGCCCAGCTCGTCAAACATTACGTCGCGCAGCACCGTCACTATCCTTCTAGAGTCCTCGTTGCTCCACTCGTTGTCGCACAAGTTTTCTCTCCTCCAACGAGCGGTCACCTCCGCCGGAACGTCTTTTATACCTATGCGAGGATACTCGCGTTCTACCGCTTGTCGCGTACGTTCGGCAAGCTCGTCGAGCATCTCCGAAATTCGTCTTGCGGAAACTCTTTTTTCCGGTTGACTCCACTCGGCCACTAGAATCGCTCCCATCTCGGTCGTCTGCCTCTCTGGCGGTAGAGCCAAAAACTTGAGCCACTCCTTCGCTAGATGCGTCTGTTTCATATACCTGGCGACTTTGCTCGCGTAATAACGCAGCGTCAAGTTGCCATCTCTGAAAAAGGAAAAACGACATATGAGCTGTGGTGGTTGCGCAGGCAACCGTACGGCGAATCGTCGTGCCCCTTACTCGGCGGGTTGCTCGGCAACGCTCGCCAGCTCGTCCATCAGATAACTGTAGCTCGTGGAACGAGCTCCGCGCTCCACCAAGAACAGCTCGTCGTACTCGGCGGTGTCGCGCGTCGATAGTTCCTGCTTGAAGTAATGCTTGGCCGACATGAGGCGCAGCTTCTCCCAGAGACGACGTGTGCACAACATTCTGTCTCTGGCCTCCCCACGCCAGTCGGGTGTCTCCGTCGTTCCTTCCTCGCTCTCGAAAAGCTCTCGTAGAGAGGGCCATCTATGAAACGGACAACATTTGCCTCTGTTCCTTTTTTTTTCGCCTCGGTTTCCAGTCCCTCATCGTTATACGCGCATGTACGAATCAACTGTATACCTTTGGAGAAATTTCGTTCTCCACAACTTGTTGCTCGTCGTGACGCTCCAGTAGAATTGCTTACACGTCAGCGCAAAATTCTTTACATCGTTTAGCTGCAGAGTCTCGCTCTCCAGAATCTGATCCAGCACCTCGTACGGAAGAGATCTCACCGATACGTCAGACGTCATTTTTTTTCGCGCGAATCGCGAGACTGTGCGCCGTTGGCTCAGCTGACAAACTGACAAATGCCAGAACCAGGGAGAGTGGAGGTAAGGAGTGGACACACAGTGCTTACGAAACGTCCGTAAAAAGGCAGCAAATAAGGAGGCGCTGCGATCGTATGTGTCCGATCGATTAGCTCCGCCTACTAGCCTCGTGCTCGTGGCGTGCTCTCGGTTGCTGTTGATAGCTCACTCGTGGTGGGGGACCTAACCGTTGCGTCTACCTCTCCTATTTCGCTGTCTTTCTCATTGTGGCAAACTCATAATAGCAACTAATAATTAATTAAATTAAGCGGTGAACCAACTAAATAAACCAACTAAGAAAATAAAAAAAGAACACCGACAAAATAAAAACAGAACACACGACCGGGAACTATTGCAAGTCGGATTTTTTAAGATGCAGGAACTACGCATTGGCCTATGCTGTGTCCACTCCTTCTCTCTAGTCTCCCTGGCTAGAACCCACGGTCTTACGTACAGGTCTTGCAACGAAGCTACATTTTCGTGATGGGGGTAGGCACCCTTATCAGCTCCGCTTTTCGATTCACTAGGCGCCGCTACGCGTCGCCATTAGCAAGGGGAAGGACTGTCCCCCTTACCTCTTACCGGCGAATGGGCCCAAGGTATGTTTTTATGGCGTATGTTTTTATGGCGCGATTGTCGAAATAACCTTTATTTGCGACCATATACCAGAAGGTTCTACGCGATTTACCGTGATACATTTTTTATCGTGCTTCAAGAAACACTTTGTCAATAACTGCGTCACCATAACGAATAAGCTTTAAAATGCCTGAGCTGGAATTAGAATGTAGCCGAATGACGCAATCATCTAAATATTGATATAAATTCGTAAAATCACAAGGAAAAAAAGCGTACCTATAGCGGAAGCTACTTACTTACATCAATAAACACCCAAAATAAAGTATAGCGCAAAATGAACAGATATGTGCTGGTATGAATTAATGTATTCAAAAAGTTGTCAGTTTTTTATAGATTAAAATAGTCATCTTTTTTTTAATCAACACATTATTTTGTATTCGTTTCGTATATTATGCAGTTTACACGACAGTGGCGCATGCGGTGCGGTCAGGAAGAAAAAGGACGGAAGAGCTATTTCTGTCTTCGTCGCACAACTACTTCCCCTTGCCGTCACGCTTGCCGGTTTGGTGGGACCAGGGGCTGACACTGGGATAAATTCTCTCAACAGAAACGTATCCCCGTTATTGTCGCCACGTAACTAACCCACCATGCGGCGCTCGTAGTCACCCGCATGACCTCCACTCCGCAAAGCACCGCCGTATTATTTCGTCATCTTTTCGTCGCGTGAACCAAGTGAGTATTTCTTTTCGTTTTCTCGATCTGTCTTTGTTCTCGAATAAGAAAATCGTAGTGTAATAGTACAAAGTGATAAAATAATAAACAATTTTAGTGTAGCGATAAAATAAAAAACAATTTTTGTGGGTTTTGTGCTCATATTTGAGAATGCCTGCGTGCGTGGTGCTTGGCTACACGTCAGATTGCCAATCAAACAAGGAAAAATCGCATTTCTCGCGTCGAATGCAAATTATGCCGACGCTGCGCGACTGAAGGGACTGAAGGGTCTTGCGGGTGACTACTAGCGCCGCATGGTGGGTTAGTTTACGTGGCGACAATAACGGGGACACGGTAGACCCAGCAGTGCCAGGGGGTTGGTTGCGATATTTGTTTATATTGCGACTGGGTATTCTTAACAGATGTGTAAGCTATAAAGACACCCAATATCAGACCTGTGTGCCGATTACATGTGTCGTTAGCGCCATCCATGTGTGAAACCCGGGAACTTAGTTGCGCACCTAGTATGTATCATTTGATAAAGGGGGCTGATATTCCTCCAAGCAAAGCAGGTACTCGACCTCTCCAGCCAGTCAGGACCGGTCACGCTGCGTGCTGTCACTCATAGGCTATAACTTTGGAGTTTCCGAATTTTGAGACAAACAAAAAATCTACAAATGTAGACGTGTTCTTCGAAGTAGACACTCGAACAGTGTGCAAGATACGTACCTCCAGTCATACACAGATTTCGCGTACACGGACCGGTACATGTGTGTCGTGTGGGTATGGCTATAGCCCGTAATTTATTTCCCGGTGAAACGCGACTAGCTTTGAAACTGAAAAGCCAGCCTGTGACTGTTTGTATTGGTATATGTTTTCCGTAGTTTCCCTATACCCATGGCACAAATGACCTGGTGAATGCGGTCCAGAGGGGGGAGTTGGCTATGCACGGTGAGCATGATAGGTGGAATATGGTAGGGATTGTAATAAGGGCGTAGACCCCGTACAATAAAAACCGCGATCAAAAAAATATACCTTCTACCAATCTACTAATAAATTATATTACGAGATTTCCGGTTAAAATTAATGGTTTGAAACTACGGCAAACGTAATGAAATGTAACGAATAACGATATATTAAAAAGCTGTCATTGGTCATTTTATTGGTGTAGTCAAGATATCGATTCAAAATTAGAAATGTAGCGATAAATACCAACATACTCTGTAACAAGTAGGTGGCAACTGCGACGTTGTCAAGAATGTAATTTATCATTACATTGTGTCGTAAATTTGCCGCACCCCTTAGCCTTAGATAATTTGTGAATTTGTACGGTTTCGTGTTATATACCCATCTTCACTTTATGTACTTCGTGTATTTTTACTCTCTATAGTGCCTTTCTGATTAATCGCATAATTTAAACATTAGTTTATGTCATAATATTTTCGGTGAAAAGGTACATATTCTATATTTTTTGGCTATTATAATTTATTACCCTCTTGTTGTTTACGGTTACATATTTATAATGTGTAGATATCCGAATCCAATTTGAGCATCATCTTCATTTGTTGAGATAGGCTATTTGAAGGTATAAATACCAGCGCCAAACAGGTTTACACCAATGGTGTGATGAAACTGTTTTAATCGGCATGATAATTCATACCATGGCGCAACATAACGCAATCTACCCCGTCAATTTGCAGACTGTTGACTTTGATGTTAATGTCTTCTTCCAGCTGTATTTGTGTCTTCAGCAAATGACGGAGTGTAACTTGAGTCTACAAAAGATAAGTATTTTGAATACGAGTCGAAATCAAGCTTAAACTAAAACACATTTTTTTAGCATTACAATACTGAACACATGGGACACTGGCCCTAAGAAAAATATGCTATGCTAAAGTAACATATGAGATGTTTAAATATCTTTAGAATTTTTCTATGCTTGATAGCCCAAACGAAATTTATATTACCATAGAAAGGTAAATATTATTTTTGAACGTTTTATTTTCTGTCCAAAAATGTTCGAATTCATTGATGTTAAAGTGGTTTTACGTGGTATTAAACTGCAACTTATGATACATTCGTTTTTCAAATCTCGTATTTAACCATTTTCAGAAGCACATGATTTTTTTAACAGAGGGAATTCTGCAATCTGTAAAAACAAAGGCTGTGGGCTATAAAAATTGCTATCATCGTCAAGGTTTGATGTCTCTGGAAATAGTTGATCAGATTTTTTGCTGCCGACTGAGCGAGTGTCACATAATCCTAAACAGTAAAGAAATGCTTGCAAGAGAAATTTGCTTTCTTTTGGAAATACTGAAACTGTTTTTCTGAAGACCTCTGAAAGAGATTGCTGGAGTTTAGCCACAATGTCCCGCAGCTCGTAGACTTCCCGAACAAGACTAATCTCGACGAAATCACGCGTAAGCTCCAAGCCAGGTCGTTGACAACGATTCCCCAAACGCATGTGAGCCAGAGCCATGTACGATTCCTTCTGCGCTATTGACTTCTCAAGGTCCGTTATATTCATTGACACTTCTTTAACTTGTCTCACTATCTAAAATAAAGAAAAGTGGTTTGCCTTTAGTATCATTATGAATTCGTTAGATCTAACCGTTTAAAACAAATAACTTATATCTTCCTGTAGGGCATGAAACGAGCAGTAACAGGATAAACATGATTAGGCTGCGCTAGCATGGATTTGGTTGATACTAGGCCAGTAAATTATCATTAAAGAACTAAGTGATTTCAAGTATTCAGTTAAACATTTTATTCCTCAATGTTCAAAGAAAAAAATTAATTCGTATCAAAATAAGCTAGATCGACATTTACGACTAATACAGGGTGCGGTAGCATAACGTACTTTTTTTAAAACTTAATAAAACCCATTGTATGAATCAGAACATTTTTATTTGTTTTTTTTTTTATAATGTAGGCGCATGCCTGAAGTTTTGTTTTACACAGTTTTGAAGATCAAATCAGATAGGTGACGGTCCCATTCCAGATATCAGATTTTCGTTGCTTAACTGATGCAACTTCACTCTCTGTACGGGCTTGCCCTTATTTGAGGTGTAATTTGTAAGAAATATGTAGTAAACACTCAAACATACGGATCCACGCGTGTAGTGTTGCCATACCGTAATTCAAATTCGACTCGATTAATGGCAGTTTCAGAATTTTGTCGATATCATCAAAGTCCTTTGATGTCGCACTACACAAGTTACACCTTAACGCTGAAGTTGTCGATGTCACAGCGTTGCACACTTTACCATCTATCATCGTGAACAGCATTTTGTAATTTATCGTGATTACAGAGGCATTTGCAACCATTGTGAATGGTTCCAGAAAATCTATTTGACCATCGATGTATTTTTTTTTCGTTTACATTCACTTCAGCAGTTTCATGAACGAACTGCAGTCTAATTGGTCGGCATAATCGAGGTGATGAGGGCCGTGGATTTTCCCATATGACTTCGTTGACGCTTTCGTCAGATTCGCTATTAGAGAAGGCGACTAGAAGAGGAACGAACGACGTAACAAATATATATACGTCCAAAGCAGAGTCATCGCTGAATGATTGCTTATATTCACTCTGGCCTGAACTTTCGTCGCATCCCCACTTACATATCAATTGAGGTGTGATACGCTGGGTATTGAGGGATTTCAAAAAATTTCCCCTCAAGAGCAAGAAACGTTCGCTAGTGTGATCTAGTAAGCCTTGTAATTTTATGTCCGCACTAGTTCCGGTGACGGTGATGCTGGATGGAGGCGGATAACAGAGCTTCTTGGCTACTTGCACGGAGTCGTAGCTCGGATAAACTTAGCAATTTACTGTCTTCAATCTCTTTCTGATGACGTTGTACTGATGTCTTGTCAGTTTTCCTTCAACTATATCTGATAGTGCTTCATCCGCAGAAATCGTTTGTTTTGCATTAGATGTTTTCGCAAACGCTGCTCTGTACCGTGTCGCTCTCATTGGTGAAGCAGTAACATCTTGTATAACTTTTGCAGAATCCAAGTTTCCAGAAGACCGAAAATTCATAGTTGTTGCTTGTGATAATTGTGCAGGCGTATATTTTTTGCGAAGCTCTTCCATTTTTCGATGCTTTGAACGATCGCTTGATGTAGCGAAGTCCAACGATGGCCGACCACGACTGCGACCAGGTGTGGTTCGAGATTCATTTGAAGAACAGTCTTTTGAAGATGAGTCTTCGGCTCCGTAATCTTCTGATTGTTCTATTGTGCGAACGGGAAATGAGAAATCAACGTTTAGCCAATTTTCATTTTTTTCGTCAAAAAATTTGTCCTCGCCTCCTTCCATTTGGTTCGCATTTTAAAGAACAATTTCGATAACTGCAATCTTGCGGTCAATTGTATTATAGTTGCACAGGACAATCAGCTTCTCTCGACAGTTCATGCTCCCAACTTTTCAATTGGGTATATCAAGTCTAACAATTTTACATAGCTTCACGTATTAGACATGTAGCCAGGGAGCTCACAAATAATAAAAAATGTAGATAAACAAGCGGTTTTCATCGAAGTTCACTTCTGACGTACCATGGATCGCATATTAGTTAGGTAAATGTCTAAATAGCATATAATTGTAATGACAGGAGAATGTAGATTAATTATAGTAAGCGGAGTTATTCCAATTTTAAAGAGTTACAGCATAATAAGATCTTGTAACCAGCAATTCATACGGACTAAAAATCTTCAATGTTTGACCAATTGTCATAATATTAAGTATGGACATACCCTGTATAATACTCTATTCCTGTACAAAAATTAACCGCGATATCTTCAATCTGAAGTTATTTATAGCATGATAACTATATTTCAAAAATTTTAAACTTCCTTGATATTTACACCCCTTTCTCAATTTCCACAAAATTTAATCCGAGAAAAAAAAATACTCTATTTTTGTACCAAGATTTCATAAAATATTCTAAAATAATAAAAGGAAGGGTGCTATAAACATTTCTTCCGAAAATTGAAATTACATTCAATCTTAAAGCGTTTCCCCAAGTGAGGTTCAAATCGTTTAGGACGTACTTCTTATGAGAGATGATTGGTGGAGCCTAGATAACAGGAGGTTCAGCGAGGCCTTTCAACTCGTCCCCAAAATGAGAACGCGAAAAGATGGGGTGCTCCGGCACCCCATCCTTTATATATATATACGCTAAACATGGGTGCGATCTAAGACAGATCGCAGGCGATGTACCTAATCCTCATTCGTGTTAAGGGATAACACCATTCTAGGATTTTGGAAAGACGTTTTTTAGCCTAAAAATACTTTGGTGTCATAAAAACAATAGACAATTGGTGCTGTAGCGATTTTTTCAATTTAAAGGTACAATTATCGATTTTGCCGCAGCGCCTCGGAGCGCGCGCTAAGTTGCTCGTACAACTTTAAACGCGTTTTTCAAGAAACCACTTTTTTCAATCTGGGAAGACAGATTACTCGGACATCTTTCATGCATCGATTTGAAATTTTGATAGCAGCTTCACAATTACATTCTCTATGGGAGTACGTAGCCGTTTTTTGATTAAATGTAAACTTTTCTTTTATAAACAATTTACTGCTTTTTTGGCAAAGAATCGATTTATTTAACATCGATTATATAAAATTTGAAAGCAAATTTCTAGGTAGTCCCAAAACTAATTATATATAAATTATCATTTTTTGGTTTCTTTTCAGGTCTTATACTTTACGAGAAAACCGTTCTCTTGTGAAGCTATTTGTAAAAAAAAAACACGTTTTTCTAGAAGGGCTCTATCGCCGCCATTTTCAGTTTGAGTTAGAGATCTTTTCTCGCTTTTGAGTTTTTTTTCGAACCGTCATGAGGAAATTATGAATCGGCGGATATTTCGACGTTTGATGTCACGATCGATCTGTCGTGCGGTTAGAAACTCATCCGAACACTTTCACCTCGTTGGCCAATATATTACTAGATATGTAGGTGCCGCTGCACCCCAGCGCCATCACTTCGACCCATTTATGGGGACGCTTGTCTTAGCGCATTTGCATTGCCGCTGAATCTCCTGGTATCTAGGCTCCATGATTGGTATGTAAACATTCTGCTGGGTACCTCTGCTGTGTTTCTAAATACGATATTTTTCTGCTTTCGGGGATTCTAAACATATCTAATTAAAAACCTCAAAAATAAAAAAAATTTTATGAAAACAAACCCCGTTGGCTATGAACGAGCAAAATTGAGAAATACAATGAGAGGTTCAGGTGTACATTTTTTTTATCGCGTACCTCAGAATGCTGCAGCTCCAATTTTGTTTTGGCCTCTCCGACATCATTGATTCTGGTCGTAAATGCATTATCGGTCACTTCCTTCTGTGTATTCAAATCACAAATTATTTGCTGGACAATTGTATCAATGTAGCAACGCAACGGTCTCGTCTTGTTTAATTCCTTGGCTGCGGATACAATGTTCTTCTGGCTCTGCATCTCCCATTCGTTCAACGTTATATTTCTAGAATGATTATTCACTGCCCTGTAACTAGTATCAGTATTTTTGTGTGTACGGATGGAAAAACTTACGAAGGCTCCAGCGATGCATTTCCGTGATAAAGGCTCAGATCGAGACATGTTTCTTTGAGAGAAAGATTGTGTCTGTCGATTCGCAAATTGTTGTCTTTATCCTCAAGGTCATGATCCATGGAATAAAGTGTTGCTTTAAGACGTCGAACTTGCTCATGAGCCTGTTCTAATGTTCTAATGAGTACATTCTCTGATTTCTCAATAAGTTGACATTCTTTTCGAAGTTGACGATCTATATCATCATACACCAAATCAATACCCAATCTGCGTTCTCTGAAAACATAAAGCAAAAGCATGATTTTTAAAGACTAAGCGATTTTCATCCCGTCCTAATGAAATGTTTAGGACAAAACTGTAAACAATGGTACCAATCTGTTATTAGTCTGAAAACATTTGTTTTGTGCACAGTACGATCCGTGATAGATGTAGCAATTTATATCTCGAAGTTCTCGCAACAAATATTAACCGATATCTACTGTGAAACACCATGTGTCAAAACATGTTATTTCCAGATAAATTTCTGCAGCGTAAGGATGAAGATAAGAAATCGCATAGTCCTCTAAAATTATAAAAATTATAGAAAGAAAACTAACATTCTGTTATATTTATGAAAACTTTAATCATCTTGCAGGGAAAAATCTCTGAAATTATTGTGTTCTTTCTGATCGATATATCAACAGTATCAGGTTATAGTGGATCAATAAACTAGTAGCATATTTATATGAATGGTGTACCTGATAAATAGACAATTTTCACATATGAGCAAGGCGTTCTTTTTCACAGACGATAAAGTTTTCATTAATTTTTCTTTGGCTGCAGATAGCGAATCGATTTCCAGCAAAACTTCTTTACGGATTCGCAAGAGTTCTTGCTTGAGATGTTCTATGTCCTGTAGCTTCTCTTTCAACCGATGATCCGACTCATTCTTGTTTGCTTCGGTCAACTCACTTGCAACACTGCAAATCCTATTAGTTTCGACTAAAAGACGATCAGCCAATTCTTGTTGTGCTTCTGAGCAACGATATCTGCAACAATTTAGTTAAATATGTTTATTTATTATTCATTTTTTAATTACCCATTCGCTATAATACTATTTGAAATTGCACGTTATACATAGAAAATTCTATACGTCTGCAAAGGAACTCATGCAAAAACGAATGAAAAAAGCTGAGCGAAAAAAACAATGAAATTTTTACTCTTGCTTTGCTTTGCACACTTATTCTATAAACTCATTTGGGAACGAAATATTCGTTGCAAAAATTGTGGCTAAGTATCAATACATGTGCTGGTTGTGAAGATTCCATTCATCCAGAGTGAAGCTCGGAAGAGGAAGTGGCACTATCATTGTTCGATCCCTTTGCATCTTCGACAAAACGCTCGTTATCCTTACAGTCGAAAATATTTATCAGATGGCGGCCAGTTTTAATTTTGGAAAGACTAAGATCAAAGTTCATGCTACGTTGATATTGTTTGATCCATATGGCTGCTAGGCACCGATATTCAAAACATCTCAAAATAACATTCAGCCCAGGGGGCTGGCATCATTTGGAATTTTTGTTACGCGAATTGACCGCTGTTTGTAGTGTCCAAATCTGACACTCACAGCGCTAGTTTTTCTCCTACAAACCTGCGCGCGTATGGGGGCTATGGATATATATGCGCACCCATATAACACAAAGCCTTTCCGCAACTTCGAACCTTCGAATACGAGGTTCGGCTGGTATGGTGAAAAATGCACCTTTTCAGGATTACGCGGGTACCCTGAGATACAACCGTGCTCAACACACGGCATTAGTGCACGAATATAAGTAATTCCGGCCATTTAATCTATTCCGCACCGCGCCTTAAACTCCAAACGTCAAAATAGTCGTATTTGGCGCGGGGCGGATAAGTACGCCGTGCGGGCCTCGCGCCTGCGCAGTAAGAATATTGTAAGTAACATACTAGCACCACGGGCAGAGGTAGAACTAAATAAAGCGGCCAAAAGGCAAGGGTTAGGAGTCCCGCACCTCGCCAAAGTTAGCCCCTCCACTTTGAGTAATCGAACTTTTTTTTTACGAATCGTTTGGTGGTCGTTTGGTAGCGTTTGGTAAACTATTCAAATCGTTTGGTAGTTCGCCGTTTTTCGAAAAATCGATAATCAAAAATTGGGCAGTAATTTGGCCCCCCCCACTTTGACCAATCGAACTTTTTTTTTTACCAATCGTTTGGTGGTCGTTTGGTTGCCCTTGGTAAACCATTCAAATCGTTTGGTAGGTTCCCGTCCTTTCGGAAAATCAAAAAAAAAAATTCTATCTGTAAGATAGGACGAAGAGCAGCGGAGAAAGACTCAATAACCAACGCCATCTACCGCAAAAATGTCGTATATTATCGCGACCAATCGTAGCCTTCCGTTTCGGATACGCGTAATTTCTTTCGGTTCGGTCGGAGTTTATTAACAAATCTAACTATGTAAATGTCACATCGTTCTGCCCCTGTGCCTTCTGGCGACCAATCACAGCTCTCTATTCCTGATACGCACGTATTATGTCTTATCGTATCAGAATGGTCAACTACCAAACGTCCCAAATAGAATATCAAACGCTACCGGATGTTTTTCTATCAATCGCGGCCCATTAGGACGTAATCGGACAAGAAATAACGAGTGAATCTGTGCTAATAAATAATTCTGTCAGTGCGGCTTCTGGCGACCAATCCTGACGCTCCATTCCTGATTCGCTGTATTTTGCGTTGGCGTTATTGATTGATCGACTATGGAACAACCTGAATAGAATACCAAACGCTATGATTAATTTTTCTATCGATTAAGTCTCATCACAATGAATTTGCCACAAAATAATGGGTGAATTTTTGTTAGAAATTCCCTCTTCCGATGCGGCTTCTGGCGACCAATCACAGCTCGCCGTTCACGATACACACGTAATTCTCGGTGGCGCAATCTAAGTAGTGATCGACTACCAATCGTTCTAAATTGAATACCAAACGCTTCCGGGAGTTTTTCTATAAATCAAGACTCATTGAAGGTTTTTTCAAGACTTCTCAAGGTTTTTTCATTCCTAATTGTTTCGTGGTCGTTTGGTGGTGATTGGTAGCCAAATAAGAAGGTTTGGTGGTCAACCGTTTCGTTATAATTAAATGAGACTTTTTTCCGTAAAGTTGGCCGGACCTTTTTTATTTATCACCGAATCCATAAAATGCCACGTCAAATCGATGCAGAATCGTTTGGTGATGCAAATCCCAGCGTTTAGTAGTTAATTCATTAGTTATCCTGGTCGAAGAGCAATCTACGTCAAGGCGCATACGATGGAGGGCTGGAAACGTTTGGTAGTTAATTCCTTAATTACGCCAAATGAAAAACCATCTATGTTTAGATGAAGGGGTAGAGGGCTGTAGTTGGCTGCTGATGGATCCAACGGAATATGAAGCGGTGATATAAGAAGTTCTTTATGTTTTTCTTCACCGATCTCGTTCTAATAAGTCCGATGAAGACGGTCCACAGCTGATCTACCTAACCTTCATTCATCTTTAAGTGTCAGAGTAATAATATTTAAGACAAAGTGATACGGCATTTGATTAATACGCATACAGATAGGTATCCAGTCTCCATGTATCTAGTCTCCATGTTTATAACCTTGCGTCGTAATGTCACTCATATGCGTTTCTATGAATAACTGACAGCGCCGCATAGTGGCAAAAAAATCGGGACGATAACGCGGCTACCCCCACCACTCAAATTTGCTTGGTTGCAAGACCTGTATGTAAGACCGTGGTTTTCGCTATCGTTAGCTAGCGACAGCCAATCGCATGCACGATCACAGAAGAAAGAGAGCCTCTTATTGGCTGTCGCTAGCTAACGATAACGAAAGTTGTCGTTACCAGTTACAGAATAGGGGACAGAACGTCTGTCCCGCGCTTCAGTGTCGTAGAAGTTAGTAGCGTCTGTCGCGGCTATTGCAGGTATTAACATCTTCAATAAAACGGCCCTCCTAATCCGTATAGTAGGACTGCCAGCTTGTATAAAAGAGTGCAGCCCAGTAAGGTCGCACTCCGTCAGCTTCGAGTGGGGGACTGGCAACACTGCTGCGATTCGACGCCGCACGTCGCTCATTTCCGTGCCCCGTCGCTCCAACCGCCGCCGCGCGGGCCAAGTGAGCGACGTGATCTGCGTTTCAGTCCGCGCAAAGAAAACGCGCGCCAGTATAACGCGCCAAGTGTTGATGCAACGAGCCTTTGCCGAGGATCCGATAGTGCCGATCTCTTTTTTTCCACGTAAAACTTGTATCCTCTCACGCCGCCGTATACGCGAGTACGGAACACCAAACCAAGGCGAGAATAACAAACACTGCCGATACCGGAAGTAGACATAGATTTGACGCAGTTACATAAGCCCAAGAAAAAAAAACATTTGCACATCATCTCGAGAGTTCGGCGACGCGCAGTGTGTGTGTGTGTGTGTGCGTGCGTGCGGTGTGTCGAGCGTGTACATGATTAGAGTGTAGAGTGCGCGACGAATCATACGCCTGAATAAACACAATCTTACGCCCATTCGAACACTGATCGGACGACCACCTGTTTTTTGGATAAATTCTGCACTCCAAGGACTAAGGTAAGAACGTTCCGCCAACGTAAGCCAAGTTTGTTCCTGGAAAAAAATAACCGTTCCGAAGATCTCGAATTTCGGGATCGCAAGGTGCGTCCGGAGCAGTTAGCGGATTTCGTGACATTCGCCTCATGAATTATAGCCACGTTAGCCCAGGACGAGGATTTTTCGGAGCGCGTGGCATTTTTTTCCATTTCTGTTCCGGTAACTGGTTTAACGCAGCCTAGCTCTTTGAAAGATTGAAATGAAGAGGAAGCAAGCGGGTTCTGCCTTTCTAACTGTTGGCAACGCTCGCGTTCCTAAAAAATGTCAAACTCGAGAGTTAAAGTGTGGAAAATGACCGAATCGTGAGAGTAAAAGTTGACGAAGTTTGCGTCGAGAAAACTGTTCACGAATAATCGGGTGAACGCACGTGTAAAACACATTTATTTGTGTGAGTTTTTTCGTTGCCTCGTTTCCACGCACTCGTAGCTCCGTCCTTCGTGTTCTGATACTGTCAACGAAATTCCAAGCTCGCGAACTTTGTCTTTCGGCTTCACCGCTACCGGACTACGAGGAGAGCGAAAAAAAAACATGACATACTTGAATAAGGAGAAAAACGTATACAGGGTGTCGCATTTTGTACGACGAAGTATAATAACGCCGAAACTTGAGCCTTGCGAAAAAATACGTCTAATGAAGATGTTACCGCCGGTAGGGGGCGCACTCAATGGTTATTAAAAAAAAAATCATTTGTTTTCGAGGAAGGTTTGATTCTCGTAATTTTAAGTGGAATAGAAAAACATTGAAGCAGAAACTGCCAAATTAATTTGAATAACCTTCTGTTTTCGAAAAACGTTTCTTGCTCAAGATTTTTATAAGAATATAAACGTAAAAAAATGAATAAAAAAATCGATGGTGATAAAAACTTGCTCAAGATTTTTATAAGAATATAAACGTAAAAAAATGAATGAAAAAATCGATGGTGATAAAAACAGTTGTTTTATTTTGAAAGGGTTTTTCCTTGACGTTTTGATACAAATAAAAACCTTCAAATAAAAATAGAAAAGTTCGATGCTGATTAAAGAAACCTCTGAGTTCGACAAACTTTTTTTCTCCGAAATGTCAATACAAAAAAAAACTCGAAAATTGATATCAAATTTTTTTATCGCAAACGTAATTTACGTAGCAAACGTGATTTACTCGAGTTTTTACTAAAAAATAAAAGTTAAAAAATAGCAATAGAAATAAAACTTAGTTCCGTATGAATTCAGTAAAAGTGAGTTAAGAGCTTTAGATTATAAGGGGATGTCAATTTTCTGAAAAATGTATTTTTGTCTCGTAAGTCTCACAGTTTTCGAAATCTCCCGTCAAATTTCTCTATGGAAATAGAGAAACGTATATTAGGACAACATTTTGCGGACGTCGGTAAGAAGATTCGATTTTGAAAGGTGTTTTTCAAAATATATTGTAATATTCACGAGTACACTCTGACGGGTAATAATCATTATAAAAACAATCAAAACGTTGTTGAGTTGGCGCTTATACAATGTTCGTGGTGTCGACAATATAAATGTTTTCAGTGTTTTTATGATTATTATCACTCGTCAGAGTGTACTCGTGAATATTAAAAAAACATTGCTTGAAGAATGTTTTAATTGATAAAACAGATTTTTAATTCCTATATTGTTTGGTAATTTTTAAAAATATTCCCTGCCCCATCGAAAGAGATATCAAAAAATTGAAAAGAAAAATATAAAATAATCAAAAAAAAATTTAACTTAATTACGGTTAATTTATTTTAAAATATTTAAAAATTGCATGAGTTTTGATCGATAAAGGTGCGTGAATTAATTTTTTAATTTCCTGCAATTTTTTAATCATAAGTTATAAATTTCAACAATAATTGGAAAAAAAATGAGAAGAAAAAAGCATAGTAAATGAACTTATAATTTTATTTATTAATAAAACGTATTATTTATTTGAAAAGCACGAATAGTTTTATTTTAATGTAACAAATATGGAGGTTATGTGTGGAACGCAATATCCGATAAATGGCATAAACCACATGCACTTGAAAGACATTATTTCAATAAGATGCCACAACCTGCCACACTGCATGCGAAACAATGCAGTTTGCATCGTTGGAATGCAACGAAAATATATATTTTATTCAATTGGCCAAATTTCCGTCGGCAGATTTGAGCTACAAAAATCACGCAAACATTTTTTAAGATTCTTGTTTAGCAATCTATAACAAATTCGAGCAGAATGATTTTGCATAATAATGACTATAAGAAATTGAAAAGAATTTTCGTTGCGTTCCAACGATGCAAACTTCAACCCCATAAATATCTCCGTTGCCTTTGAAGTGACGAAAAAATGTCAGAAGGTAATTTGATTGATTTCGAAGGGCTAAAACAGTGATGAAAACTTCATTTTTTGTAAAGGTCATAGTTTTCGCGTTCTCAAGGTCATCAATGATTTTTCAAATGGGAACATGTTTTTTTAAAATAAGACGTAGCTGATATTCAGACGAATGGAACGACCTGTGGTATCATTTCAAGGTCATGATATCATAGGTCATTGGATTCGTCTGAATATCAGCTACAACGTATTCATTAAAAAAAAACATGTTCCCATTTGAAAACTTATTGATGACCTTGAGAACGCAACAAACTATTCTCAAGGTCATCAATGGTTTTTTACGGACCTATGATATTGTTATGACCTTATCATATCATATCATGGTAGGTCGTTTTTATGGACTTATCATATCATGATAGCATCATAGGTCGTTTTCGACAAAATTTTTTTAAATAGATGGTTTTGTATGAAATTTCTGAAAATTATAGTTTCTACAAAGTTACTAAAAATCTCAAACTTTCTAAAAATATTTTTTTTTGTCATTTAGGAAGGCTCTAGTTTTTTTTTTAAATGTTCTCCATTTTTTTACAGAAATGTGTAAACAAATTCTTAATGTTTTTGATGAATTTTTCAAGAATTTTCAACAAAAATTTGGCCCCATTCTCAGCCCATAGGAAAGAACTTAAATATTTCAACCCCCTTAATCATTATTTCTAAGGTCGAGCTGTAACCAAATCGCCTTTTCGCATCCGAAAATTGCCATCTTTTTTTATTGACGGTATGCACTCTGTGCCCCTGAAACAGACCTCGATCAACTTGGAACGATATTCATTGTCTGGACCCGCCCCCCCCCCCCTTTTCAGGGGGTAGAAATTGAAAAACATTGATATCTTAAATGATAAAAATATTGCCATTTTTTATTGATGTTACGGATTTTTGTTGGGTATCTTCTAATTTACAAAAGTTTATCCCCCATTCGTCACAATACTCAAGCTCGTTTTCTGTACCGTAGCAGCGAATTCTGTTGTATGGACATCCTTATGAGTTTTCTCAAGTCGACCCCTAAGAATCGGTATCCTCGAATTTAATAACGAGATATTCTGATCCGAATTCTCCGCCACATTGTTAGTCCGTGGAAATCAATCTTTTAACTCGACCCTCAGAAGCAAATTCCCCAAAGACGAGGGTCACTATTACTTCGAGGATTTCGCGTAACAGCGCCTTTCCCTTGATTAGTCCGTCTCGCGCAGAAGACCGGTCGTCGGAGAGACCCCTCCCCGCTTCTCCCGTCAACCGGTCGTGAAGAGGTGAGCGTGGAGGAGTCGCCTCGTGTGAGTGTGTGAGTGGTGTGAATCTGGCATCAATCCTGCATCCTGCTAATCGATTACACAACTTATTATCACTAATTGTATCTCCTGAGAATGATGGACCGTCCAACGTTTTCGTTTTTTCTTGACCTCCCAAGATCCAGAATGAGGAAGTCTAGATTGAATATGGGTCCATTGGACTAATATTAGAATCAAATTATTTAGTCATGTAGACCCACATGTCAGAACATAGATGTGTCCGTAACGAAAAGATATTTTGGTTTGATACTTGAAGGGTGTTCTTATATTTACGATGCAATTAGGAGCCATTTCAACGACGGCCTATGCAGTTTGAAACCAGGAAAATTCAATACTGTTTTTCAGGAACCAGGCATCGAAATTTCAAAAGAAAAAGCAGACAGTCTTTTCAGCTTCGTGGCTTAAAACAGGACCCGTACACTTCACGGGCGTAGGACGTATACCGAAGCTCTTTTTGAGTGATCTGAGCGTTTATAAAGCTGCTTACCCCCAAAACAGGTGGCAGTTTTCATTCGAAATCCCCGGGTTGTCCGAAATCAGTTGATGCATCCTTTTAATGCGTTCTGGAGTGTCCTCGTTGCCTTTTCCCGCAGTACACCTTCCTTGTTGTTCAGATGCCAGTTGAGATTTAGTTTAAGCTTTTCAGTTCTGTTTCCCGGTATTTTTAGCATTAAACGAGTTTTGTTAAGTATCCGATCAGGTTAACTTTAGGTGTAGTGTAAATTTTGCTTCGAATCAGTTAAAATTTAGTTTAGAATCAGTTTAGATTCAGTTCAGATTCAGTATAGATTCAGTTCAGAATCAGTTGAGGCCCATTTTGGAATTAGTTTAGAATCACATTCCAAATAGATAAAATACGATTCTAATAATTAGATCATTGCCGAAGCAAGTATGTTTCCATTATTTCTATATTTTGTATAATTTCGAACGATACAGTCCGGAGACTGTTTTTGTGTCCATCATACACGACCTCGCGTTATCATTGCGCGACGAACCAACGTTATGCAAATTAAATTTTTCTGCATTATCCGACTACCCCAACCACCCTCGTTCAAGCCCCGTATGTAAGACCGCGCTCCATACAGTCCGTACATTTCCCATAGCGCATATGTAACGCGTATTTCGAATTCGGAATCGCCCAAGGAATAGCGGGCAATTTCGAAAGTATACGCAAAACCGCAAGCGACATACATATGCAATGGGGACCGCGGCAGGCAAACTCGTCTGACTACAGTGCACTCAGGTTTACGTGACTGTGTCACTCCCTGTGTAGAATGCCAAGTTTTAGAAATTCTCATGCGCTTATTTTTCTTCTCCTCCGGAGGAGGAGGAGGAGGGAGAGAGAGAGAGAGAGAAACGGAAAAAGAGCGAGAGAGAGAAACGGAAAAAGAGCGAGAGAGAGAAACGGAAAAAGAGCGAGAGAGAGAAAGGCCAGCTTTCACGAATCCTAAATACGCTTTGCTCTTACCACTTCATGCTTTCGCTCACCTCTTTTTACAGGCACCTGTTTAAGGGTAACCACTAGTGTGACATTTAAAAAAAAATCAATTTTTTTAATGTGGTATTGAAAACAGTGAAATGAATAAGGTTTATCTGATTTCGATTCTTCAGGGTAGTGGTCCCGGATCTCCCCCTAAAGTTAGGTTTTTCGAAATCGTCTCAGGGAAAAATAAGAGGGAAATAGTTTGAAGAATTATTTAGGATATTCTTAGGGGTTTCCGAATGTTAGCAATTTTTTTGTTTTAAAGTGACCCAACTGGTATGTACCATGCTCTGCTTTGCGAAGAAAAACATTGGCTACGTTAAGTTAACCAATCAAGTTTTCGGTTGCGTGCATTGCTCTGGTTTATTGATCAAATTCAGACCCCAAAAATCACATTTTAATTTAAAGGGACTGCGGAGTCTTGACAGTCGATTAAATTTCACGCGTTTAATTGGCTTAGGACACAAAATAAGAATTGATATAAGAATATTTCGTTTTAAGCCCTCATTTTGCTATAGTATTTAAAATCAAAAGAAAAATTTCAGAATTTTTTAGTAACATAAACAATGTTTTTCGGTGCATTTTTTAAAAGCGTATATCGGCGTTTTATTGCGATTTATTTTGACCAGATGATTTTAACCGGAAAAATTAGGGAAACATAATTCAATTTTATTAGGTTCATATATTCTCAAGTCCAAGAATTATACAAAATTTAGAGATATTTGGTTATTCGGGTATTTTTAGATCCTGTATATATTCAGTTCACTGGTGAAACAAAGGCTGAAGAAAAAAATCGATGAAGAAGCGAACGACGATCGTCACACGTAACGTGTTAACGCTGGGCCTCATTCACCGGATTGGCGCGTAACGAATTCACAAGTACTTGTCGATGCCCGTGACGTTGTACCTATTACATACTTTTCGTACGGTATTTCCTGGCGGTTGGCCTTCAACGAGAATGTCGCTTTGAAATCCGACCGTACGTTTATTTAGCATTAACACAATCCGGTCGCAAAATTGAGGTCATATGGGAACGTAGATCTTGGGCCATAACTTGTTTGTTTTATGCACGGTATAAGAACTAGCAAAGAAGAATCCCACTTCGCATTAGGAATGATAAAGTTATCCTTCCGAAAATATTAACAATGTTGCCAAAATGCATGATAAGTTATGCTCTCCTCTTCCTATTTCTAAACTAAACGACTGACGTCTCATTTGATTTTTGGCTATTCTATCACGCATGATAGTAGGTGGAAGCATTATGATTAAGGAAGCTTTCCAGTGTGACAGCCCGAGAAATCGCTGTTTTTCGCGATTTTTTTTTTTAAAGAAAAAATAATCTAATCGGTCTGGTTTTTTTTTTGTATATTAATTGGGTATTGAAGAATACAAAACAATTTTTTAAAGATCGATTTATTTATTAATTAATATCTATAAAAATGATGAAACAATTGTTGCAGAAAATGCACTTGGATGTGGTGTCCACGTTGGGGGTCACAATTTTGATCTGAAACAAAAAACACAAAAAGATTATTGATCTGTATATAATTGGCTTTCGTGCTATGGAGGCTTTTTTTTTTTTTTTGCAAAAATGGCGCCGGTTTGAACAAAAAGTATCGATTTTAGCATTTTTTTTGGCAGTTTTTTTTACAAAAAAATAGGAAGATGTCAAAAAAAAAAAAAAGCTTCCATAGCACGATAAACAATGACGTTAAGAATATTGTGTAAAAAATTCAACTCGATAGCTTTAAAACTCTGCCCTCCAAGTTGGACACCGTTTTGAAAAATGCTGTTTCGAGAAAAACGCGTTCAAAGTTTCGCTGTAGCTGTAGCGCTCCGTTGCCTTCTTCCAAGAAATGCTGTACAGTAAAAAGCTGCTGTACAGATAAAGCAAAAAAAAATCGATTTTTTGAAAATTTCACACTGGAAAGCTCCCTTAATCGCTCTTGTTTGATCATGACGAAGTGCGTCACTACCAAGGCGAGAGATATGATAATCAGCTGTCGAAGTTTGAAAACAAAAAACCTCGACTGCAAATTTTTTACTGAACAAACAAACGGACGGACAAGAATGCGAGTTAATGCGAGAGAACTGGCATTGTTATCTAGTTCTGAGTTATGTTTGAAGTTTCAAGTTTCTAGCTCATCCGGAAGTTAGTTTAGAATAAAATGCAACATTTGTACCGAACAGACGAACAGACAACCAAGAAAGCGAGTTAATAAAAACGTGGTAGAAAGCAAACAAGTTTTGCGTGGAATGTTTTTTTTTTTTATAACGCTATTTTCGGACGTGTTTATCGCACTCGGTGCTTTTCTCGTTATCTTGAATTATAATGCTATCCTGTTCAATGCAAATATACAATAAATAATATGCAGAAACGGCTTAGCAGCACATGTGAGGGAAGGTCAGGACCCACATATTTCTAACGAAGGAAGACATAGTTACTGCAGCAACCGCTACGTGTAGCTAAAATTCCACTTTTCCTTCTCGATGAAGCGAGCGAGAGAGGCAGAGAAAGAAGGGAAGGGATGGCGCTCACATAACAAATAAAAGATGGCGCAGTAGATAGTCGATGTTAGGAAATAGTAGGAAATCACGATATCTCTCATTCCATGACTATGCGATTACAAGAGGCAAGACTGGCAAGACGGTGGAAAAGGCGCAAGTTACGCCAAAGGTCAGCAAGCCGGGGTGTACCTCTCATTACCGGTAAGGAGAGGAATGCAGGTATGCCTTTTCTCCCGTAAAAATCGCAGTAGACTTTCTTGCCACGTTAAAAGCACCTTTTCATTGGCAGCGAGCCATGTAGCTGCAAATGCCTTCCATTGCCTGAAGTTTTGTAACTAAACTGCAGAAGACATTGCACTGCATTGGGAAATTTTGGATCGGCATTACAAAAAATGCATCACTTTGGTGATGCATTGGTGGTCTTCTTCTTTGGACATTGATGCATTGATGGTCTTCTTCTTTGGACTCTGATTTTGGCACAATAAAGTAGCGAACGAGGGTACTGGTACGAGTTGAAAAGCGAGGACCGTATCAGAGTAAGGAAAGCGCCAGGGAAAGAGCAGGAAAAGGAGCAGAAGTTAGTGAATTCTTTTAGATGTTGGAGGCACGAGTAGCGAAAAGGCACAAGTACGAGCTGGGAAGGCAAGGAAAATGCTTGACTTAGGAAAATGCCCGAAATAACAAGAGAAAAATAAGAGACGTGATCCGGAATTGTTTCTCTGCTTGTGGCGGGACAAGTAGCGAGAAGGCAGTGTTTAATAATCGCGATAAAAGAACGTGTGATTAGGCGCCAGTAGCGAAAGGCAGATGTGAATGTGCCGGACTAAGGAATATCCTACAGTAAGAGAATATATAAAACTGGGAGTCTCATAGTAGGATAGAATAAACAAGGAGAAAATGCCGAAATCGAAAAGAAATTAAGGGAAATTTCAAATACATAAAGATTTGTGCGAAAGTCTCAGCTGACCAAGTGTCCTAAGATGGCAACCTACGGGAAAACGGAGAGAGAAAGAGAGAGAATAATGACACGAGGGCAGTGGTGGAGAAAGCCCTAACCCATGGAGGCTAGAGTGAGAGGAGTCCGAACTCTTATGGAGAGACTTGAAAAAAGTGGTTACAAAAATGTGGTCAAACAGGGATGGCGCCACTATTGCTAAGACCTCGAGAAGTGAGCCGCATGTGACAGAGACGGAACAAATAAATCATGAGAAGTGAGCTGTGTGTGAGGCAGAATAATACTTGAGAAGTGGACTGCGTGCGGGAGAAATGTAAAATTATATATACCAGAGAGGTCTCCGTAAATGCGTAAAAATAGAAGAATATTTTTAATATAGCAATGTCCAATGAACAATATGCATTACTTGCATAATTAACAGTGAAAAAGGTCGAAAATAATACTAAGAATGCAATATGTACTGATAGAAAAATATTTTTATTATAACAGTGTTCCATTGTACAACGAACGGTAAAAAATGTCTTAAATAATACTGATGCTTTCTTTTTCTTGAACCAATTTTTATTTTCTTAGGTAAATACGACGGTAAATTATTCCTAGTGAAAGTACAATGCTTTGCGATCGGTTTGTATTGAAACTCGCAATCAGCGGATCGGTAACGCGATTATTCTGACTATAACACATTTGAATGGAAATAAAAAGAAAATCACACGGAAGAAATTGCAATTACTCATTGAGGCAAGAAATTTAAAAAAATGTTCAGTATTTATTTTTCGATTTGAGAAAAACGCCGTAATAACAATATAACGTCGAAGCTGGCTTCAACGTTTTTAAGATAAAAACATGCTGTAATGTTTTAAAGATAAAATATCTGTGTCCTCTTGTCAGCTTCAAGGTTGGTTTGTCTCGAAAATTCATATTTAACCATTCTCAAATTCTTCGAATATTGTGTGTATATTATCGTATTTGCTGGTACAGTAGAACCTCGTTTATCCGACCTTCGATTAACCGACTTTCCACATTATTCGAGTCACCTAACTCACTCGAGTCCGAGGTGTATCCTCGGGTAATACGCAGAATCTCGGATAAAACGGAAGAATCTGCTATGCTTATGCGTGGAGTAGTCCGATGTTGCTACTGTTTTCCGTATTATCCGAGATTTTACTTATCCGAAGTACCCTCTACCCACATTACATCGGATAAGCGTGGTTCTGCTATATTTGCCATGGAGACTAGGATGTGCATTCGATTCTCTTCCATCTCTCTTACACGACATCGATACTCAACCGTGCCCATGATTATTCATATAACAAACCCATGTTTCCGAGTTTTTGCATTGTTAAATACAAATGGCCGCAAGCACGTGCATAGGGTGTATTGCATACGGAAGCTATATGGCACATGAAAGCCTGGATCGCGCGAGTCAGCGTCCAGCAGATGTTCATTCCATCATCCTAACTGGGCAATGATGTTTCACTTCAATTAATGCTTGAAAAATTAAACCCTGATGAGGCTTAGATTTTTTGGACTGATCAGGCCTTTATTTTTTATCGTGATCAAGCTTTGATTTTGTATGCTGATCAGACCGAAATCACAAAAAGTATCACAACAATGATCACGGGTTGATCAAAAAACCTGATCAAGGCGTTAAATAAAAATCGGGATGCCTGATCAAGTTTTTTTCGTAGCGGGAGCAGGATTTCTACATTAAAGTAAAAAAAAAGACCAATATATCATTCGAATAAAATGATCGAGCCAAAAACATGAAATTCCTTTGGAAATCGCCAAATTTATTGCCAAACTACCATAAAATTGGCAAGCTACTAGACTACTTCGATGTCACTAATCAAAATGGGCTTTTCGATAGCTTGGACTTCTGTAGGCAACGTTTTTGTTGTATGATTTCATCATTCCAAGCTATGAAGCCATATGACGTGGGATATCTTGTATATGCGCGTGTGCGTCGAGGGGAAGGGGGTAAGGGATTGATGGAAAGTGTCCAATGTCCCTTTGCTTTATCGGGCATTGGATTGTTCTAATTAATAAACAGATATACAAGCGACAGGGAAGACCTCATCGAGGTCACTTAATGCTCAACTGAACTTTTATCCATGCGATGTCGTCGAAGCTTCGACAGGCGCACTTAGGCGTTTTATGTGCGGCCGAAGTTTTTGAAAAATTATTCCGACTTATCGTGATAACCTCTTGCCGCCTATTAGACTGTTTATTTTCCATTCTCGTATGATCTTTGATGGGTTGACACGTTTTCTTGCCTGATAAGGCTTCATCTTTCGCTGCACTATTTTCGTCTCTGTCGTGGACTTAAGGGGGTGGGGATACATTTAGACGACGAAAGAGTAGTCAATATTGATCTTTTTTTTGAGGAAAGTAACAAAACGTTCTACAGTTATGAAATTTTAGGTACAATTTATTACACAACTAAACTGTTTAAATATTTTTTTAAATAAAAAGTATTGCGATGAAAGCGACGTTATGGCGGGTCTTTCTAGAAGGTTTTGGCGGCAGCTGTCCGTTTGTGGGAAATCCAACGATTTCAATATTAACTTGAAAAATATAACCAAGAATTCTTAGTGCCTCAACATCCAAATGCTGCACTTATACCTAAGAAAAACTTGAAAAGTGGAAAAAATTAAAAACTGTACACTTCAAAAGAGAAATTGTAATTTTACACAAAAATTTCGTTCTTTTTGAAATAAAAAAGTTCTTTGCAAAAATGATTTTCATAAACGAATAAGTATATCTTTAAAGTAATATTGTTATTGAGTTGTGTGTACAGTTTGAGCAGGGGCGGTGAGCTCGTTTTACAGTTATTTTTGCCACAAACTTCCCGAGTAGAAATATTGTCAGGATATTGTCATAATCGCGTTGTAGTATGGAGTCCTTGCTCAAGGTATGTCCGAATTTGCCTGATCCGATTGGTGTCAGGTGATGGTCAGGCAACGGGACTTACGGCTTGATTCAATTCGCCTGATCTTGCTAGCTTCAAGTAGTCATGAAGTAAGTCAAGGACCTACTATACATACAGTTTGGCGCCTTTCATACGCCTCATCTCTTATCGAACTCCAGACGAACTGTATATATTAGCGCGTCCTCAAAACGTCGAGACATATTGTCCACTCTATGCGTACATTTTTTTAGTATTTCTAATATTTTATTTATTCCAAATGAATCTGTGATTTGGTTCCCTCTGTTCAGAAAACAATTTAGTTGAATCCACGAAATTTATCTATTTAATTAAAAAAAAATTTAATTGGATAATATTTTCGTAGAGACAAACATTTCTCTGCTTGACTGAATTAATGGTCCGTCTTGATTGCAATACACACATCGAAGAGGAGGGGGATAGAGGGCGCGCGGAGAGAGAGAGGGGTTATATATTATAACGGGTCAATTTATTTGTTCGGGGCTCGATCAGAGAAGAATTGAATTTAGACTCCGGTGTTTTGTGGTATTTGATAAAAAAACAAAATTTATTCAATGTTTATGGCTCGATACAATGTATATAGACGATAGACGTAGATCGGTAGATACAATTTCTTCAATTTTTAACCCCCTCCTAAGGTTGAGTTCGCGGATTTGTACATGGCCGATACACTTTTTTTGTAGGCCAAACCATAAAGCAACCTGTTCATGGGTGAAAATCGAAAACTTGAAAAAAAATTCGTCGCGTCGCAACGATGCAAACTTCAACATCATCATTTATTTTACTTTCTACTTATAAACGTTCTAACTATGTTAAGTTGTTCGAACTGTTATATCTCTGTAACATGACATATATGTGTATACGGCACGCAGGGTGCAATAATCTGCCGTGAAGTGCGCGAAAGCGGCGGCGCTGCATATGTCGGAGCTTCATCACGAGGCTGCGCAGAGCGAGTCTAAAGCCTTGTACGGACTGCGCCTTCCAGTGTACGCGTAGTCGGGTACGCGTGCCCTGGAACCCGCCATTCGTATCTGCGACCAGGTCCCTGCCACTGCAGACCTTTACCACGGTAGGATAGTGGTCACTCTCTGTCCCCAGCGTTGTCGCTCGAGTATAACTATATTGGGTGGTGCTGGTAGTGGCCGCTAGGTGGCCGGTTGAATATATATATATATATATCGGTCGTAGAGCATATCGTTCGCATCGTTGCTGGAGGGGGCCAGTTGAGCGAACCGGGTATATGACACCCAGTGCCTTTAGCGGCGAGCGACATTTCGTGGTTCACTAAACTGCTCTGTGTCAGGGGCCTGCCTACAACCACGCGTACACATTCAGACCACGCGTGTCGCGCGAGTCAGACTCGCGTCGATCCATAGGCAGTCGATTTTTTGATGCGCGTCAAAGGGAACATTCTACTTCAACAAGAAAATTGCATTAACGTGCCAATACTGGCTCGACGTGGCTGGTGGATGGCTTCATCTCGCGGCAGTCCTTACAAGTGTTGTATGCCTCTGTACACGCGTTCAACATAGCTAAACTACGCGTACATTGGAACGCGCAGTCCGTTTCGTAGACTCAACCATTTTTCTATTTGTTCGAATGGTCTGTCTTTATCGATGAAGCCGAATTACAGATTTATTAGGAACTAGGCTTTGCCCGCGTCTTCGCTCGCCTAGCAAACCTTTTAAACCTGTTTAATTAATATATTGTTTCTCCATAAACATTTAAATCTTCCATTCACTCCTACAGAATTTCAATTTTGTCATGTCACCCTCTTAGATCTCAAAATTGATGCCATTTTCGTTATCAACGTCCCGAGAATCCTCAATAACGAACCTATAATGATATTTAGACTTATTGACAAATGCCATTTTACCGCAATTGTCGAATAAACGTTTGAATTGAGGTGTTAAGGGCGGGGGAAAGTTAATTCGGCGAAAAAAAAGGCATGGTTTTAAGATTTTTTTGGCGTAACGAATAGTGTTCGTTTATTGAAAAATTTACATATAATAAAGTAACATTTGAACAACATTCTCCTAAATTTGCATTGCAAAATATTCAAAATTGAGCGAGTAAAAATCAAACCCCGGAGGCGCCTCGAAAAAAAGTTGGTTTGCGGTGTGCACCATAACTCGCAACAGAATCATCTGAAACAAAAAAATCAAAATGCATTTATTAAAGGAGATGTTTCTCGAGGTAATGACGGGAGGATTTTTTTTTTTTCGATTTTTTGTAGCACTTGGGAACCAAAAACCCGATTTTCGCTAAAAAAAATCGGCTAATTTGTTGTTGAAAAATTAGTAATTATTTAAAAAAAAACAAAAAAGCTCTCGACAATACCTGGTGAATTATGTGAAGAAGTACTGTGCAAAATTTCAAAGCGATTGGTCCAGTAGATTTTGAGTTATCGTGCACACGGACTTCAAATATGACAAGTCTCAGAAAAACGGTTTGAAAAACGCAGAAGAGTTTGGTCGCTTAGCGCTCATTGCACATAAGTTTGAGAACACTTCTCGATTGCATAAAAATCTGAGAAAATTCATGCATATTAAAGGTACTCAAAAGATTAATTTTGCATAATAATAATTCCAAAATGTTATTAACAAAATGATGAAAAAATAAAATTAGTCAACAAATTTCCCCGCAGCCCAATTTTTTTTCGTGATTCGTTCATTTTTCTGAATACGTATGAATTTTTTCAGATTTTTCAATTATCTTTGAATTTTTAGAAATTCAAATGCTTATCGTAAACCATATACAGGGTGATGTTTTTATCTTGAGACTGCTAAATATCTCGAACAATGAGCCTCATACGACAAAAATATTCCAAATAAAACTTCAATAGTTTCCAATGTCAATTTAATCCTACAGAAATTAACCGCCTGCCAACCCCTCTGTGGGCGGGTCGGGGAGGGGGAACTTTGAAATCTTAAATGGGAACCCCCTACTTTTCATTACAGATTCGAATTATACATAAAAAAAACGTAACTTTTGTCTGAACTTTTTTTTTTTATTCAGAATAGATGGCGCTGCACTCGGTGAAGATTGGGTACCCTTCTTTTTCTTCAAGGGAAATCCCCTATGTTTTATTGCATAATGGAGCTACGTCGAAGAAAAGTAACTTTTGTGGGAAACATGTTTATTTAAATTATCGTAAATATCTGCTATAATTTTGTATCCGTTTTTAGCTTTACCCAGGATTAAAGACGTGGACCTGACGGAAATTTAATCCCTTTGGGGTGCTTGATTATTGTGAGTCCCCTTGCCTCTCACCATTTGATTCAATCAATTGTTGCGAAGTTAATGAGGGACTCACAATAATCAAGCACCCCAAAGGGGTTAAATTTCCGCCAGGTCCACATCCTTATTCCTGGCCAAAGCTAAGAGCGGATAAAAAATTATCGTAGATATGTACAATAATTCAAAATAACATGTTTCCGACAAAAGTTACTTTTCTTTGACGTAGCGCCATTATGCAATAAAACATAGGGGATTTCCCTTGAAGAAAAAGAAGGTTACCCAATCTTCACCGAATGCAACGCCATCTATCCCGAATTAAAAAAAAATGTCCAGACCGAAGTTATTTTGGTCTGGAATTTCATTCTGAGTTGTACAAACCATCCACGGACACCGCTTTTTCATAATAGTCATCGATAATATTTTACTTTTTTCAAATCGCTAGTAACACAGAAGTTTTTCTTATTTACGTAATAAAAATATAAAAATGCATCATTTTTCCCTTATGCATATCTCGTATGCATTTTTTTGAGGTTAACGGAATTTTTTTTTCATCATCCGTCATTCGACTCAACTAGGCCACTTTAACAGTCACTGGTTGATGCGTCAGCAGGTGTATGGCTAAGCAAACACTGCTTCGACTATCAGCCATGCACAATGCTGCTTAACTCGAAGGACCGCCGGACCCGGACCGCCCATCTACCACAGTTGATTGTTTGGGTTTTAATATTAACATTTTTATTCGAACAAAAAAGGACCAAATAAACGAATTTAGTTGATTTCGATAGATCTAATTTATATGCATACAATAGGCCTAATTTGTACGCGCGTCTAGTTGTTTGAACACATCAATAAAAATCTCCAGCCTTTTCGGCTCTATATTTTGACTCGTATTGCAATTGCTTGGAATCTCAATTTTTCATATTTTCATGGTCACGTCAACATTTCTGGTGTTCGTACACAGAAGTTAGGACTTCTAAATTCCAGTGTTTGCTGCTTTGCAAATATGGCTTCATATCGTCTACCGATCGTCTATAATCAGTATACCAAGTTTTTTTCGCCAGTTCCTACGCCTGTGCATGAAAGTATACGCACGAGCGATCGACGCGGATTGTTTACTGTGCGCATACCTATGTGTATAGAGTCTTCTGATTCGCGCGGTCGAATGATCATACGTACACTGTACACGGCACCCTTTAGAGAGTGGGAGAGAGAGGGAGAGAGATAAAATGAAATAACAGGAGGATATACAGATCACGAGCAACGCTTGCTTGATAAGAGAGAGAGTGAGGGGGGAGGCGACACACACAGAGAGAGAGAGAGAGAGAGAGAGAGGGCGAGCGAGAGGAGCTTCTTAGTAGCCTAAGGCCAACAGCTGAATCAGTTGGGTGGCATCGTTAACAAACGTTCCGATCTCGAGCCACACGTTAGCTCGTCACGTTGTAATATCGTTGCCTACGAAATACAAAACTCAAAATTCATAATCCAATAAAAGCCCAAAAATGGTAGACTTCGAAAATAACAATAACGAATAAACCATCCCGTTGCCAATCTGTAGATCCAGTGGCAACACGTAACCGAGTAATATCTGTTGAATTGCGTTATTACGAAGTACGATGGCAATTAAATAATAACAACAATATTGAGAAATGAATAATGACTCGATCGGACGATGATTAATTTATACCAAGTGCTTGTTTAGAGTGGTGCTGTTTCCGAAACATTTTTTTTGGGAATATTCCGTTGAACATTGGGTGTGACGCGGACAGGGATAATTCGAAGATGGCCTATCGTTACGGTAATAAATGATTTCCCGTTGTATCGATGAGGTGTTGGAAGAGAGGAGAGAGAGAGAGAGAATCAGCAGAGCGAGAGAAAAAGATTAATTGATGTCTATTGCGATTTATGCCACGGATACTCTGACAATCATGCAACAGAAGTAATGTAGAGATATGTAAATCATGTAATAATGATATAATAATCATAATAATGATGATAATTATAATTATATTAATATAAGGTGGCAATGTTAATAATGATGTTCATGCTATGATAAGAACGATTGCAACAATAGAGATCGAGAGAGGGAACAAGAAGAACAACAATAACAATAATAACACAATAATACTGGTAATATTAGTTATAGTAATCATAATAATGAAGATAATCTTGATAGCAATACCTCGAATAATAACAATAATAATAATCATGATAAATACAAAAACCATTCGGGACAATAATAATAACAATACTATAATACGAGTAATATTAGTGATAATAGCAATAATGATGAAGAAAATATTGATAGTACCGCTACCAATAATACCAATAGTGATGGCAATAATAAATTCAAAATCCAAAACCGACAACAATAATATTAATAACAATACAATAATACTAAGGATATTAGTCATAGCAGTAATAATAACAATGATAATTTTGATAGTGCTGCCACTAATAATAACAGTAGTTATGACAATAACAAGTACAAAAACCATTAGGGACAGTAATGACTATTGTAATAACTATAAGATAAAGCTACGATCACACCAATACAAAGCCAAAGGCTGGTAATTATACCAATGGTATTATTATTAATTATGGTATTAATTATTAATTATACTTAATAATTATTAATTAACAATTAATTAATTATATTAATATAATTAAATTATAATAATTAATTAATTAATTAATAATTAATACCATTAATTATTAATTAATGGTATTATAGGCTGGTATTATTAACCAATAATACCAATAATAAACTATTGCTCGCATTATTGTTTTAGTAGTAGCAGTTTTTGTGATCGTTGTTGTTATTGTTGTCATTTTAATTTTTATAATAATAATAATAATTGTTATTCTCATCATGGGAGATGGTAATGATAACGATAATCATAATTATTGACAGAGCTGCGTCAAGTTTGTCCTAAACTGTTTCAATTCATAGTAAATATCCTGAATCCCAAGATCTATTGTCGTGCTTCCTAGAAAGGCGACTCACGAGAACAAACACATTTGTTCTCATTGATTTCACCAGGAACCACAGTGAATATTCTGGCCCTGTGTGTCATCAAGTTTTTGGATTGCTCAATATCGCGGAATCCCGACGGCTCCCCATACTCGTATCTCTTTGCACCGTTAAGAAATCCAATAAAATTAGCAAACGTTTTTTTTAAACACCAGGTCGGAATTTTTGAAAATATGTTAAAAGTTGAATTTGTTATGCGGTAGAAAAAGCAAAACGAAAATTTATTCAAAGAAGTTTGTTGTCCATGTCTCGAGGTGTGAGAATGCTTTTTGTTTAAACTTCTACAATGGAGTAGTTTGAGAGTTATCAATTTTAGCCCTGAATGAAAAAAAAAAAGAACGTTTTCCATAATCTGCAGTATTATAGATATGGGTAGAGGATTTTAAAAAACCTTCATAGAATAGAGTACATTTGCAAAAAAGTTGTATTTTTAGAAAAAAATGTTAATTAAGCAATTGCTTTTGTAAAAAATTGTTAAAAAAAAGTACCAAGGATTTTTGTGAAAAATTCTTTTTAGAAACTACTGTGCATATCTGTTCAGGTTTATTATTTACATTTTTTATAATCTGCATTATATTGAAGATGTCTAGGAAATTGGAGAAATAATACGCAGTGTGATAATAATTTAAAATGGATTTTGAGGAAGTTTATTACTACGGTGGTTTTTTTTATAGAAAACGCTACGTATTATTGGACAGAATTTATTTTATAAAATACTATGATCATTTGTTTGGATCCGCTTGGGTTCTTGGTTACATTTTTCATAATCTGCTTTATGATAAACATGCGTAGGGCATTTTCAAAAGAAAAATATTTTCCACAGTATGGGGAGCATTAAACAAGAGCATTTTCATAGACTAGAAAGCTTTTAAAAAAAGTTTCGTTTTCGAAAAAAATGTTTCTTGGCAATTTTTTTATAATTACTGAAATTCAGAAAAATTCTGTGTATTTTTGTGAAGACTTTAGAAAAAGCTATGACAATTCGAAGTGAAGTGGGCAAAATTTATTCAATGTCGAATTTTTTTTTATCGTTAATTCGGAACAAGCGTCTGTAAGGCGTCACAGTTTTTTTTTATTCGTCAGAAAAAATTAGTAGCGGAAATAGTAACGTTTCGGTATCCGAACGGTTATGTATGACGTTCACGTTTGGGTTATTTTTGTTTGCATACAATCGTTTTTAAACATTCCTTATCTCTTATTTCCATTATTATCCAAAATACTTTTTGTTGCCAATTGAGGTAGGTCCGCAACAAGGACACATAAAATGGTTCGAAAGATTTTCAATGCGTGCAAGGGCGAGCAATTTGTTTATATTAAACATTATTATCGAAAAGATAAAAAAGATTAATTGAAATCTACTAAAAGCGTTTATGTGATATTTTTAAATTTAAATCAACCAAAATTGTAAGAATATTAATATTTTTTACATTTGATTATACTACAAAAAATATGCTAAACAAAAATGTTAGCAATACAAAAGAATTAGTGTGCGTCGCATTTCTACGATGCAAACTATGTTATCGTTTTTTTTTTCAAGACCCTGCAATATCATTCGATTCTAGAAAAATCGGTTATCGACAACCACCTCAAACGTGACTTATTATCGTTCTCGGTGAATTCGTGGCAAAAACACAACGAGCTCTTGTTGAGAAATGACGCGGTGCCACTTATCATTGAGCGTGCCATTATCATTGTATATCGCACAAAAAAATGGCATGCTATCGCAAGAGTTGGAATTTATTGGTCATACGCGTTGAGGTATGAACCTGCTATGATAAAATAATTTATACGTATAAGCATCCACGACTTTTTTTTATCACCTCGAGGATGCGTCACACGTACATTTCCAGCCGAAAGTTAGATACGAATACAATTTCAGTACTTTATGGATCGACTAAAATCCGGGAAAAACTTAGATATATTGAAGTTTTTATGAAAGTTTGTTTCGAATAATGATAAAAGAGCAAAAAATCTATTGACAAATTGTTAAAACAAATGCAAACATTTGTCTTTTTTAACGTTTCGGCTTCACTGATTATTTATTGATTTGCTTTCGTTTCAACTATTTTTTTTACTGATTACTTCATTGACAAAATTCGTTAATCAACCCATTTTCCATTAATCAACCGAAACATGGTTCAATAAATAATCGGTGTTAAACAAATTCAATAAATAATGAGTAAATGTGCAATAAATAATCAGTACCAAAATAAATGATTGATCGGAAGAAGAAAAAAAAGAATCACTGGCAAAATAATTCAATAAATAATTGGTAGAAAAATTAAATAATGAGTAGCACAATAGTTCAATGAATAATCATTTTTAAAAATGTCTCAATAAATAATCAGTGGAAAAAGAATTGAATGCATAACGAAGCGGTACCGCTTAGCCGCGCACCGGCTGGCGCGTCAAACAGTGAGCGGAAGACATACTACTTCTATTAGTTTGGTGTGGGGACGTGAGTTAAAGAGAATCAGAGAATCAGTGAGTGAGTTAAAGAGAACCAGAGAATCAGAAGAATATAAGGCCGTCTATATCGGTACGAGTATTCCACAGTTCTCCCCCCTACCCTCGACAAATGCTGTATTTCGTAGCTTAGGGCGGCTGTGGACAAAACGGAAGATAGATTAGATTAGCGAAATGTGGGTAGGGAGTGATAGGTATGGCTCATTCGGCAAGAGTACCAAATGAACGCAAGTCTCGGAACACAGAAATCAGAAACAAAAATAGTAGGAAGAATACATTAATAATCAGTAGAAAATAATACAACAAATAATTAGTCGGAAACCAATTTAACAAAGAATTGGTAGACAACAAATTGAATGCAAACTTCGCTGCTTGGCTGTTCGCAAACTTGGCTGAAAAATAATTTATCAAATCATCAGGAGAATATAAGTAGAATAAATGCAATAAATTATTTATCAAATCAATTAAATAGATCATCAGCGAAACAGCGAAAATACTTATCAACTTTGCGTCTCCCTTTCAAGACGTTTCCAATGTCATTGAATATAAAGCTTCATAAATTCAACCTTAGAAGAAGAAAAACACGAGTAATCTAAAAATTGGATAAAATGCTTTAAAAATTAATATATATTTAAAAACATCGAAAGGAACAAGTGTTAATGTGAGCAATTCATTAATTACATTTTGAAAATATTATTATTATTATTATTATTAACCGGTGTGCTGGTCTAGTGGTTACTGTGCTTGCCTTGAACCAGGTCATCGGGAGGTCGTGGTTTCGAATCCTAGTCTCATAGTCTCGGAGAAAAATAAATACGGGCGTGACGTAGGTCGAGTTCTGCACGAATGTCACGCACACGGAACGGTACCTGTGTGTACGACTGTAGCCCGTGCTTTATTTTCTTGGCTAAACGAGACCAGCTCCAAAACTGGGAAGCGAAACTCGGACCGGCTGTATTGGGTATGGTATGATATATCTGCGAGGTGCGGATTAGAGAGTGGAATATGGTGGGGAATGTAATCAAGGGGAAACTCCGAACAATGGAATCTACGATTTAAAAAATATTATTATTATTATACGAAATAAATGTTAATAGCATCTTTAAACATCTTTTTTTCGATCTCTGAAGTACTAAGATTCTGATCAAATTGCACTTTTGGCTAGAATTCTATGTGCCACAACCTTAAGAGGTTTTATTTTTATTTCGCCAAAAGAAAATCCATTTTTGGGACTTTTTAATTAGCACAACGAAATTCCACAAATATTTCAGTACCAATTTCTCTTTCCAAGTCCTTTCGGAAAAACGAATGGATTCGGACTAAAATTCTACGTAAATATAGTAAGAGTAATATAGCAAGGAAAATAAATTAATATAAAAAACGGTAGGTAATAATAAAAGTGAAAATACTTTTTTTGTTGAACTGGGAGTAAAAAAATGTGTTGCGATCAGAAGAAGATCAACTGTAACGAAAATTGAATAATATTTCTCCAAAAGAAGAACTTTCTGTCCGTCACTTCCGGCACAATCTACTTAGTGTTTCGCGAGAGACGATCTTGAATCGCGGTCTCTCCAGATATGTAAATTTCTGCTCGATTTCGGGCTCAGGTCAAGGCCGTGATCAATAGCTGGAGAAAGAGAAGTAAGAGGGAAAGAATTTATTTCGCCTCATTCATCCGCACATCACGTTTAAATTTCCTCGTTCTGGTAATCCTAAATGCGAATGTACGTCGTAATTGTTGAAAATAGAACATGACGTCAAAAGATGATCGACGATTTGCGAACGGCGTTTTTTTCGATCCTCACTCCATAGAAAAAAAAATGCAATCAATTACATTGTTAGCGATTAAAATATGTATGTCTCGTTTCATGGGGCCCTTAAATATCCACGTACTAGGTGCGCAACTAAGTTTTTTTTTACCAATAAAAACTTTTTTATTGGTTAGGTTTTATTGGCCAGGTTTTATTAAAAACCTGGGCCAGGGATCGGGCGTTATCCACTAGGCCAGTTCCACCTGTTCAATTGATGAATTTTTGTATCGTATACATATGTTGCAATACACAATGTTAGATTATTGAAAAATGGATGCATTTGAATTGAAAAATGGATACAAATGCAAATAACATTATCGGATCAATGACTTAAGGCGGGATTCTACTTTGAAACCATGAGAAAAAAAACGCTATTTTCGTGAATTTTTTCTGAGAATACTATTAAAGATATCGGTATGGGGTTTAAACTGTTCAATAAATACACTCTTTAAGTACATAAAAAAAAAATTTCAAATGTATTTTATTCATTTTTTGTACACGTAAAATATGTTTAAAGCCAACGCCTCGAAAAGCAGGTGCCGTGGTCGTGAAATCTTCCCGACGGATGGTCTGAAACAAAAAAATCAAATAGTTTCATGTTCAGTATGTCTTCAGGAACCGACCTAACTAGAATATTTTATATACGTACAAAATTAACAAAATGGCGGCTAAAATACGAAAAAAAAATGCGTTTTTTTGGGTCTTCTTTTGCAAGAAAAAAATAGTTCTAATCAAAATTTTAAGTTGATTGTAGTTAGGTCGGTTGGTACACACATATAGAATATGTGTTCCAAATTTCATAAGGATCGGTTCAGTACTTTTTGAGTTATCACGACCACGGTACTTGAAAATGTCGTTTCGAGAAAAACGCGTTTAAAGTTTTGGTGAGTGATAAATCGTAGAAAAAATTATCTTACCCTCAATCAGCGATGCCTGGGCCATATAATATGCCTTCGACGTGTTCCAGGTGGGTGTTTTCATCCAATTTAGCCTTTTCAAAGTTTCAAAGTAGAATCCCGCCTTAATTGCGTTCTCATTGAAAGCGATAATCGCATATAATTACATAACCTTAAATTGTATTCGTCCGATAATTTATTCCAGCTAGTACGGCCGCAGTTAGCTAGTATCGGCTAGATCGTCGCGAGATACCGACTCGACAATGTTTTTCCTTCTCAATGTCATCAGTAACTCAAGTTGCTCAACCAACCATGAGCAAATTGCCCGATCTACACGGAGTTACATAGCGACACTTTGTCATTTGTGACCTAGGTAGGCTGGGCAGTGACTGGACGAGGGCTGGATAACAAAACATTCAGAATATTACTACCTCACAGCGAGCCTACCATTGCAGTCTGTGCCCTCAAAAGTCCACATCGATAACTGCAAAATAAGCAATGTTATAACATTTTGGGGATATCTGGGGCGCACGACAGCAACCGTCGTAACGGTATTTAGGCTTGCAGCTGTCTTTGCGATCGTTATCAATTGATGATGTTAGCAGAGCATTCCGTTCGATACTTGAGAATATTTCGGATGACAATTTATCGAAGTGACGCGTCGGCGAATTCGCCTGAAACGAAAACGAAAATGCGAGCGACTATATGTGGTGAACGGCTCCAAAAGGTCAAAATAGCGGTACATGCATCGTAAAAATTGCTGCAAACATTCCACTGTGTGTCTTTTCAACGAGAGTGCTACCACGTATTCGCTGATGACGTAGGCGTTGAAAATCGATGTTAGTCGTAATTGCATTGCATACTGCGGAAGACATCTTTTTCATGAATTTCTTGGGTGGATTATAAACATTGGCGTAGCCAGCATATTTTCTGAGGATGGGGAGCGGCCCGATAAAAAAATGCTTTCGTTCAGAATCATTTTTTTCTAAATAAAATTTACATAATAGTCGATAATTACGTAACACACACAAAATATGAAGCTTTAATCACATATTCATATTAACATTGATATAAAACTCCCCCAACACCTTAAAAAATAATCAACCAATTTTTCATAATTCCTCGATCCTGTTTCCAGTCTTTGAACATAACTTTCAGTATATAGTCAATTAAGTAAGTATATGTATTTCTGCAAATCGGCCGAACGTTTTTTTAGTTAAATTGTTTTTTAACTCCGTCTCTCTTTACGTTCGGCAGTGACGTATAAGAGAATTGTTACTGAAGCATTGTGCTTCCAATTCACGTTTTGATTCTCCTCATCGCAGAAAAGTTCCTCTCACAGCCGGCAGAGCTCACTGGGAGTACTTTTACTACTTGGGAGAATTTATACTCGTAGGACAGTGACACTTGTGATTTTATGTTTTCTTAAGGGGGGATTGTCTTTTTTTTTCGCAAAATTTACCGCTTTTTGGGAATTTTTTTGTGAAGAAAGTATACAACGGAAAACTTGTGAAACTTGGCATATAGTTTTATTGATCTGTTTACTACATACAAAAAAAATTTTAAACAATTTCATCAAAAAATCCGCCTCCCACCCCCCTCGACGCGCGATGGTCCTTTTTTGATGGTGTGCACGATTTCTCAAAAACTATTCAACCGATTGCCTTAAAATTTGGACAGAATGCTCAGCTGACATCCTTTTATCGTTTGATGAAGCAAAAAAGCAATACGTTTAATAGTTTTTTATTTGTAACAAAAAATCGATCAATTTTTTTCGAAAAATCGATACTTCAAGTTCAAAACGTCACCAAATCGTCAATTTTTTTTTTCCCTTCATCGAACGATAGCTATATGTGTCTAAAGTAAAATGCTTTTTGGGCTTTTGTTGCAAGATGAACGTGAAGGCTGTAATCGTGCACACCATCAAAAAAGGACCATCGCGCGTCGAGGGGGGTGGGAGGCGGATTTTTTGATGAAATTGTTTAAAAAATTTTTTGTATGTAGTAAACGGATCAATAAAACTATATGCCAAGTTTCACAAGTTTTCCGTTGTATACTTTCTTCACAAAAAAATTCCCAAAAAGCGGTAAATTTTGCGAAAAAAAAAGACAATCCTCCCTTAAATCAACATTTTCCAAGATTTCAAACGTATTTCTCCCCTTGAGACGACTATCGGGGTTTCTTGCCCCATTGCGGACCCCTAAGCACTCGTTTGATTCCTTTTAATCCCTCGTGTTAACTGTTTCTGAATTCTGACCTTATCTGGAAATTAGGCCACTTAAGCGATCATGATAAGATTTTTATTACGATTATCGTTGACCGACTTCAAAAAAAAATTCCATTACTTTTTTTTTTTCATGTATTTCCTATTTTTTGTTGTTGCTCAGGTGCGCAGTATGAGCCCGGCCTTGGGCATCGCGCCTCACCCCAAGCAACGCAAGCTCACAGACGGGAATACCAATCGACGGGTGGACGTATCACGTCATATCCTGGAACATTGCGAAACGAGATACAGAGAAAAGGTGGACCAGAAATACAGAAGAGAATGACTCAGAGGGAGGACGTAATTAAATTCGAGCTGGGCCGTATAAAGGCCCTGCAGGAGGAACGTCTTCATATACAGAAGAAGACCTTCACAAAATGGATCAACTCATTTCTACTAAAGGTTTTTGCAATTTCTTCGGCTTATTTCTAACCCATTTACGTGTCATTTCTAGCGAACTGTTTTTTTTTTAAATAAATATTCGTTTTAAGTTCTGTCTCAATATCCATTTTTTTAAAAACAATACGAGTATGAACCGGCTACATTTTTATTGGTATAGATTTTCCGCAGTTCCCTATGCCCATGGCCGATGTGCCATAGTAACCCGAGTCAAAATTGTTAGCCTCCTCGGAACCCTTGCCGGACCCATTAGTTTTGTAATGCACAAGCCCCCGGCCTCCGATGAACCTACCAAACCCCATCTGTCGAGTTCAGTGTCACGAAGACACCACCTCTTGGTCCCGAATTCAATGTCAATTTTTTTTTCAAATCTTGCAATTAAAAAAAAAAAAATTTAATAAATTAGCTGTAATTTGATACATTTTTTTTTTGTTATTTGATATTTTTTTTTCAATTTTTTGATATCTCTTTCGATAGGGCAGGGAATATTTTTAAAAATTACCAAGGAATATAGGAATTAAAAAGCTGTTTTATTAATTAAAAATGTTTTCAAGCAATGTTTTTTTAATATTCACGAGTACACTCTGACGGGTGATAATCATTATAAAAACAATCAAAACATTTATATTGTCGACACCACGAACATTGTATAAGCGCCAACTCAACAAGGTCAACGCAGTGGCTTTTCCGGCGGAATTGAGGAAACAAAACTGCTA
Source organism: Ophion costatus (assembly GCA_951751655.1). Taxonomy (NCBI): domain Eukaryota; kingdom Metazoa; phylum Arthropoda; class Insecta; order Hymenoptera; family Ichneumonidae; genus Ophion; species Ophion costatus. The sequence goes on from OX632364.1 coordinate 519,151, forward strand.
TTGCGACGAAAACGAGTTGGCGTTTATACAATGTTCGTGGTGTCGACAATATAAACGTTTTGATTGTTTTTATAATGATTATCACCCGCCAAAGTGTACTCGTGAATATTAAAAAAAACATCGCTTGAAGAAATTTTTAATAAATAAAACAGATTTTTAATTCCTATATTCCTTGGTAATTTTTTGAAATATTCCCTGCCCCATCGAACGAGATATCAAAAAATTGAATAATAATATCAAATAATAAAAAAAAAAATTAATTAAATTACGGCTAATTTATTTTAAAAAATTACAAAAATTGCAAGATATTTGAAGAAAAAAATTACATTTAATTCGTAAGTTTTTATTAATAAAGGCGCGAACATTTTTTTAAAAATAATTTTCAAATTTTGAAATCATATGTCATACATTTCTAAATTTTTCTTTACCGTCCATTTTTTTAATAATCTTCTTTTATTGAATGTTTTAATTACAATGGGTTTTGTAAAATATTTTTTCACAAATGTATCGTCAAGAGTAATAAAAATCCTTTGAGTCAGGTAAAAGATTTCATGGCTGTTTTCTGTTGTTGTTTCGTACTCAAGGCTCGTATGGAGGTAGAGGATTTGTTCACGGATTTGGCGGACGGGAAGAAGCTCCTCAAACTCTTGGAAATAATATCGGGCGAGAGGCTCGCAAAGCCAAACAACGGCCGTATGAGAGTGCACAAGATCGAGAACGTGAATAAGTCGTTGGCTTTCCTTCACACCAAGGTAGGCGAGTGTAATCCATCCATACACCGATATATATGTACAGGGTGTTCCATTCACCTTAAGGATGTTGAGTCCCTATGAAACATGTTAATGTTAATTGTTCAATAAATAGCTTCTTAATCGTCATGAAATTTTTACACGACCTCCTGAATACTTCATGTAAAAACATACAAAATTTTCAGAACTCTATCATCATTACTTCAACCTCCTTAAGGGTTGAAATAAAAAATGATAAGAAAATTCGGAAAATTCGGCATGTTTTTGTATGAAGTATTTAAGAGGTCGTGTTAAAATTTCACGACGATTAGGAAGCTCGTTATTAAAAAATTAACATTTTGTTAAGAACAATTTTTAAAAGAAATAAAAAAAAATTTATCAATAAACTTCGTTTTGTTTCCGTTGCTTTCAGTATATTGTAGATATTATAAAATTGAGAGGTTAAAAAAAAAACTTATTGCAAAGTTACATCAGTTTCCATAAAACAACATTTAATTTGTGTAATTTAAATCATTTTTGCAAATTGAGGTCACTGTGTGAAACTTTTATTTTGCACATTAAGGTCGCATATATGTAAATTGGGTTCGTGCATCTTCAAATAATCGTTGCATCTTCTTGAGAAAAAATGGTAATTTTATTGTCGAATATAGAAAATGAATAAATAGAATTTGAATAGAAAAAAAACTAATAGGAAACTACCGATATTTTGTTTTACGAAAATATTGGATTGAAACTCGAGTATCGAGTTATTTCGTCATAAATATCGAATTGCTTCGAAATCGCCAATTTCCAAAAACATGGTTCCCCCACTAAACTACCCTCAATCTATATACCCTGCGTTAAAAGAATCAACCACCAAGAAAATAAAAGGAGACCATTTTTTAAAAGACCTACTGTGAAACAATTCTAGTTTTTTTCCCGTATAATTGAAAAGTTCCTTTGCTGGACTCCCGTGCGCTATAGCTCGTGGATCATAGTCGGCGAAATCTACTCCGCAAGCATCGAACCGACGGTACTGAAGTTTGCATCGTTGGAATGCAACGAAAATATATTTCTTTCGAATTCCCGTATTTTTTTAAGCACATCAAGGCTGCGAAAATCGCCGAAGCTTTTCTGACAATCTTTCAACATTATAACGAAAAGTTGCAAAAAATTTTTTTTGGGAAATAGTAAAAATTAAGAAGTAAAAAAAATCAAAAAAAATTTTCGTTGCATTCCAACTCAAAAGCATTCAAAAAAATTTGAAAAAGCAAAATTCATGGATGGTCTATAGAAAGAAAAATATAGAAAAAATTATTCTCTACATTTCGCACCTTTAAACCTTCCCCGAAAAAAAAAAATTGTTTTGGAGTTATTAAATAAACAATTTTTTTTTTTTGATGCTTCAACAATGTTTGTGGGGTAACGATATTTTCGGAGAAGGGTGATCCAATACTCGGTCGACGCGTCATTTCAAGGGTTCCAACGTTTTCGATTCAACAAAAATTGTATGAATTTTTCCTAAAAAGTTATCGAATTAAAACTGATTTTTCAAAATTTAACCCCACTTTTTCACCCCCAAAATGAACTTCCACGACTTCGGCGCTGTAGACAAAAATAAAGCCCAGATTTTTTTCGAAACATTTTGTTTTCGGCGCTAACCTCGCGGGGGCTGTAGTTTGGCATCGGTCATCGGAATGTCCGATTTCATAAATATTGACCGAGCCAGCTAATAGATAATCTGTGCCAGAGAATAACTAGTCCTACAGCATTAAATAAATCTATCCATCTCTCACTAGCTTTTCTTCCTCTCTCTCTCTCTCTCTCTCTCTCTCTCTCTCTCTCGCTCTCCCTCGCTCCCGCAATATTAGGAAGAACGAAAAACCCATGCAAGCAAGAGAGCAAGCGAGACCATTGACCGGACGAAACTCGCTAGACCATGAGTCCCGGGAGCGGCAAATCAATGGGGCCAGGAGTTAAACAGCAACGGCGAATCTCAATGTAGTGAGCATGGAGTGAGAGGAAATTAACAGTCAATTTACTGGTTACCTTAGTAAACAACGTTCTGTCAACTAAGGACAATTCTAATATTTAAAACGAGAAAAACGATTGTAGGTCTTTAAGGCCTTACGCCACAGTAACGGGTATAAAATCATGTGCGTATTTAACAATTTTTTTCGTATGGATAAGTCATTCGCTCATAAAATTAATTACACATATATTTAGTATGAATATCAAGCTGTTAGAATTTTTTTTTCGATGTACAAAATCGCCATTGGTGACATTTAGCATCCACAATTTTTGGCCTGGAACAAAAAACAAAAATTCTCCTCAATCTACATTAGAATACCTAAAAGAGGACGCACGGAATTTAAAAAATATTGTTTTATTCGAAAGTTGTAGGTAGTTGAACTCAAGAAATGAATTTTCAGTGAAAAATTTCGTTACAACTGCTCATAAAATGAAAAGTTTTCGATTAATCAGAAATTCCGTACGTACTTCTCTCCGAAATGCAATTAGGAGCATAATTTTTGAATCTGAAGTAAATCAAGTGATAATTGTTGAAGTTATTTTTAAGTTATTATTAAAAAAATCGATTTTTTTAAAATTCTACTGTGGCCTTACCCCTTAAATTCAAACTTACCATATCGAAGACCGTCTCCCATTCATATTGCCGAGAAATATTTGAAATAAAATAATTGGTTTTGAGGGGAGAACTTTATTTTCTCAGAGCTTTCCTGTTCAAGATTTTTTTGCCCATTATATTATTTCATTTCTCACGTTAATGTGCATTTCTCCAGACTCTAGAATGTAAAATGTGTGATCGAGCACTTTTTATGAGATTGGACCGATGCACTGTAAAAACTAAGCGTGTTGTGTCGGTATGTTTGAACCACACACAACACGCCTATAACGAGTGTAGAGCAAGGTTACTAGTCATGTTGCACACTAAATAGTTAAAGCTTAGGAGTAATATTTTCAAAAATATTCAATTAAAAACGTCATATTACTATTATAAGAAAAAATTTATATCACCATTAAATAAAAGTACAAAGTAGGCAATACACAAGTACACTGGAAATGCTGTGCAACGACTTGGCGTGCATGGCTAAAAAAAAGTTCGGCGAAGGATTCTCATCTCAACATCTCAACTGTCGGGTTAACAAACCATTAATTGCTACGATTTATTATGCAAGTGAAAACCAGATTCATGTGGAGTTAACGTAATATGACTTTTTGTAATTGAATATTTTCAAAAATATTATTCCTAATCTTTAACAATTTGGTGTGCAACATGACCAGTAACCTTGCTTGCTTGCTATTTCATACAAGGGATTTCACTTTCTTTGTACCTTTGCATAAAATGAGTATAATGAAACCATTTTTTGAACTCAAATAGTATAGTTTGAGATACTTGAGATAAATCAGAATTTTTCATATAGTAAAACAAGCGATAACGATTTTGAGGGATTTTGATTGCTTGGCGTTTTTTTTACTTTAAAAAAAAAGTTTTTAAAAGAGATTTCGGATCTTTTTGAAAGGGGAACTTCAATATAAGAAAAGTGGAGCCTGTATTTAAAAACTGTGTAAAGCTGCTTTGCTTTTCATGTGATCAAATATATTCATAATTGATTAAAATGAATGCTAATCGACGAAAATAAGAATGATGAACATGAATACCGGAAATACAGTAACTAATTGTTTGAGCATAACGAATAGCCAAATGATTTAATGAAGCAAAAAAGTAAAGCAGGTCATTCGTGGTTTGTGAACGTCTTGTTGCCGTGTTGGGAAATATGGAAAAGTTCTGGCTGGGAAGACATAACCTGAACGTATTTCTCCAAAAATCCGCCAGGTGGCTACAAGCGAAGAGTTTGGCGTAAGCAAAGTACCATCGTACAAGGATAAAAGTTCGCCCGATGCATCGAGCTGGAACTGCAACATCATCCGTTGACATGCCTCACTTGGAAGAATGGATTCACCCCTTAAAACCGTTTGAAACTCCATTGTTTCTTCTCAATAAACCTGTCTGCGAATATCTGATCTTCGAAGACTCGGAAACTTCCACTCTACTTCATTTTCGGTCCAAGTACTGCGATCTGTGAAATAAAAGTGTGGGAACATCAATCTCGACATGGCAATTCCCGGTGTGTCAGGCTTTTGGTAACTTTTTTTTAATGCCATTGCAACAAGAAATTCCCGTTGAATGTACAGGGACTGTTCTCGGCGAGTGAGCTTCACCGTGAACGTTACTCGGGTGGGTGACCGCTCGACCGCGGCTTAGGCTAGCGCATCTGATAGCTGAACGGATAGTAATTTTTCAGGAGGCTGGCTATTCGTGAAAGAAATAGCAGCGTTAAAAAGACCGATCCCTCAGGCTCAGGTTTCCTTCAATTTCATATCTTTCAATCACACGGGATAACGAGAGAAAAGTTAGGCGGCAAGGAAATACGAAAAGTATTAATAAATAAAAACCTAAGAAACCCGAATGGGTAAAAAATGTTAGTAGGGTAGGCTTAAGGAAGCTTTCCAGTGTGACAGCCCGAAAAATCGCTGTTTTTCGCGATTTTTTTTTTTAAAGAAAAAATAATCTAATCGGTCTGGTTTTTTTTTTGTATATTAATTGGGTATTGAAGAATACAAAACAATTTTTTAAAGATCGATTTATTTATTAATTAATATCTATAAAAATGATGAAACAATTGTTGCAGAAAATGCACTTGGATGTGGTGTCCACGTTGGGGGTCACAATTTTGATCTGAAACAAAAAACACAAAAAGATTATTGATCGGTATATAATTGGCTTTCGTGCTATGGAGGCTTTTTTTTTTTTTTTTTTTGCAAAAATGGCGCCGGTTTGAACAAAAAGTATCGATTTTAGCATTTTTTTTGGCAGTTTTTTTTACAAAAAAATAGGAAGATGTCAAAAAAAAAAAAAGCTTCCATAGCACGATAAACAATGACGTTAAGAATATTGTGTAAAAAATTCAACTCGATAGCTTTAAAACTCTGCCCTCCAAGTTGGACACCGTTTTGAAAAATGCTGTTTCGAGAAAAACGCGTTCAAAGTTTCGCTGTAGCTGTAGCGCTCCGTTGCCTTCTTCCAAGAAATGCTGTACAGTAACCGAAATAATCTGAATTTCGGCATGAAAATTTCAGGGAATATTCGGAAGAGTGTATACTATTCGATAAAGCAAAAAAAAAAAATCGATTTTTTGAAAATTTCACACTGGAAAGCTCCCTTAAGACGAAATACTGATAGAGTCATACAAGGTGTACTGTTTAAGTTGGCACAACGAAATATTTCGAGACGGATGCATTTCAGGAAAAAAATTTGGAAACTACTATGTGTAGTTTTAAGAAACAAAACTGATGGCGTCGGTTTTTTTTATCCGGTTGGAATTTACAGAATGATTTCAAGGTCACCTTTAGGTTTTCAGAAGTCAATCAATATTTTTCATTTTAGAATAATTTTTTGCGTGACAACATAGGTGAGATTCGGCTGCAACTTTTTTACATTCGACTTTGATTTTTTTAGATATTTTAAATATTTAACAATACATTTTTCGACTACTTTTGACATTTATTGTGTATCTACACTACTGAAAAAAATCAAGCGAACGAAAAATGGCTGATATTATTATGTCATTCTCGAATTGCTCTATCTCCGTGAAAGAAAATTTAAAAAAGCATTTGAATGCTTCATATCTCTAGTTTTCGGGCTTTGACGCTCAATTTTTGTTCACCCTATGTTACTAATTAGTTAAAAGAAAAATCGCGCGCAAAAAATTTTGATTTTTTTTCAAACGTCTACAGAAAAAGAATTTTTTTTTCTTTCTGACGTAATCAGGGCCCGTTTCCTTGTTTCTTCCCCTTTGATTGGACATTCGAAAGAGGTTTGTACGGTCATTTGTCGCACAGTTGTGGGTTATCAAAACCACAATTACGCTCTTGACTTTGATAATCAATATGATGGGCTGACGAACAAAACGGGACTCGTCCACACTACGTCAAATTAAATTTTTATTTGAATTTGATTTACTTCAGTTTGCGCTACTCAAGGTGTGCTTGAATAACAAGAAAAACAAAAATAAAATATTTTGACATAGTGTGGACAAATCTGGTTTCCAGCTCCGCATATGTCATGAACCAATCAACATACAGAAAGTTGACCAGCAGTTCCCGAAAGTTACGATATCTTGGCACATGGGCATCTCGTCCATTATCTTTAGGTATTTTTTGCTAGATTCATAGTGTCCACAAAAATTATGCAAAGCGTTAGTTTGCTTCAATTTTTTATGCCCGGTAGCCCAAAAGATGGAAGTTTCGCAATTTTGTTAAAAATTGAAGGACCGTTATTATTGTTTTTAACCACGATTAATTCGTTTTTAGGTAACAACATAGTTTTTCGAGATTTATCGGTATTTTCGCTGATGAATTTTCAGAAATTTCTCTCTTTATAAATTTTGTTTTAAAAATTCTGAAAAATGGGTAAACAAAAACGATTTTTATTTTGTATTTCGTAAAAAAGTTTCCTAAGAAGCTTTGAAGTTCTTGAACGAACAATTTTATAAAAAGAACCTTTAACAAATCGATCGCAAAGTGAAATTCTCAAAAACCAAATCAATCTGGGAACATTTATAAGTCCCGTATAGAAATTTGCGTCGGGAACAAGTACTTCTCCTGATCTGCCTTCCCTATATAATAACCAGCGCTGGTCAGGCCTTCCACCCTGAAATTCGCAGTGTAACTGGTCTAACGTATGTATTAGTTTCATCCCAATCAATTATAAATATCTTTAATGAGGTAGCAAAGCAAAGTAGCTTTTCTTTAGTTCTCAAAGGCAGGCCACTTTTCAGATCATGTCAATATTCTGGCTGAGACATTACGAGAAGATGTACTTGCTCGCAATGTACCCCGGCCAGAAGATTTCTATTTTCAAACATGGAGGGTAAATCGTAAAAAACGATTTTGCGATCTTTATGGTTTGTTCGTGGGAGTTGTTTGTGGGAGGGCCCGGTTAGGTAAATCAGACCAAAGCAAGTCTGGTCAGTGCCAGGCACAAAGTAGGGAATGTCCGGTCACATTTCTGCACGGGGTATTCGAAAAATCCAACTATTTTATTTAATACGAAGAATAAACATTACATACTGATAATGAGCTAGACAATTATTTCTTCAAAAGAATTCGTCAATAAATCTTTTTTCATTATTATTCAAAATCAACAATCTCGAACGTCCCGAGAATTTTTTTGCCGACATTCAAATCACCGCACTTTGCGCTAACCACCGATCAGACAAATCTTATCACCAAACAAATTGCAGACTTTTTTTCAATCGTATTCTCCATGAACGTCATTCACAAAGAAGATTTATTTCGCTTTTTTTCATCGCTCCGTCGTTCGATTTTGCTCGTGGGAAAAAGAATCCGCTCGGTGTAATATAATCCGAAATTCATGCTTGACTCACTATCCGCTCCCAAGCTGATGCAATAATTCTCCGTTCGTACTTTGCATCTGCATCGATGCGAGCAAAGTTTGTATTCAGATGTTTCAAGAAGAATATAAAAAGTGTGAGACGATTTCTAACGACCCGCGTGAACCCTCGAAAAGAATGCCTAAGGCGGAAAAAAAAAGAAACCTGTCGCTCCTAGAATAGAGAAAACGTTCGTAACATTTTTTTGCATTCACTTCCTTTCATCCGCTGGAAATTCTCAAGTTTCTCACGTGATTTGCGCTTAGTAATGAGCTGACGAAAGCGTTCTCTTTTCTTACTGCCGTGAACCTAGACAGTGACTCCCATATTCTTTTTTGCCTCGCTATTATCTTTATCCTTTTTTCTGCTCGAATTTTTGTAGTTCAGTGGAAAAAAGGTTTCGATTTTGAAAAAGTAGTCGTATGGATAAGTATGGTTTTAAATAAACACGATATTGAAGGAATGGTTCGATGCGACCAAAATCTGAAACATTCAGATAAGTATACTGTATTCGACCCGGCTGTTTTTCAGCCATAAACTAACTTTTAAGGACGTGAAGGTGGGTCCTTGACTGCGAGTTGTATATATTCCGGGTGGTCCAGTAACTATCAGCATCTTTGATATCATAAAAACTATGGGTGTCGAAACAAAAACGAATCCAACAAAAGCTGCATTGTACATAAGAGGTCATCAGATGTTAATACCGATTTTTCGTAGGTCGAGTTGCCCTCAAGATACGACGGCCACCTTCGTTTTAAAAGTGGTATGCTGCGTTTTTATGTCTACCATCTGATAGCGGCTGGTGAGACAAATACGATGACTTACAGCCCACGGCCGTTCAAGGTTATTGAAGTCTCTTTCGTTTACAAAAGATGTCCGACGCGATGACAGTTGTTTCGGTCGCACGTGTGGTGTACCTCCGAACACCTTTTGTAAACGAAAGCGACTTTGATTACCTTGAATGACCTTGCGCCTTGTATTCCTCTCGAATGACCTTGTTCATTATATTCCGCTTGACAGCCGTTATCAGGCGGTAGACAAAAAAAAATACAGCATTCTATTTTAAAAACAAAGATGACCCTCGTTTTCCGGAAGCAACTCCGCCTAAAAAAAATCGTTATCAAGGGATTCTAATGATCCCTCTTGTAGAATCTATCTCCCGTTAGAAATATTTATTCTGGCCCCACAGTTTAGAAGATATCAACTGGACCACCCGGGGTATTAGAGAAACGAGAGAACCGCTATATACCCGTTCGCGTCCTGTTAGCGACTCAGCGAAAAGAGAAAATAGATATACAGGGTGCGGCACATAAAGTGTTACCGAGCAGTAGCATTGAAACTATTGATCACGACCAAAAATGTTTCAGACAAAAGTTTGTGTTCGTGAAGGCCGTCATACTGGACCACCCTATTTTTTTTATCTGTGGAGACGCTGAAGCTACGTCGTCAACTCCACTTTTTATTCGGATGATAAACCGCATGAAAGAATCAGCGAATTGTAGTACCTCAAAAATCCAATCGGTTCTAACATTCGTCTGACAGATCAAATGATGATCAGGGGGTAAACTGACGCTTCAACTTCTAGTCTCCGGTTTTTACATGAAGTATTCAGGAGGTCGTGTAAAAATTTCATGACGATTAATAAGCTATTTATTGAACAATTAACATTAACATGTTTCATAGGGACTGAACATCCTTAAAAAGATTGGATCTACTCGATAAGGGTCTAGGGATTTCTCGATTTACTTTGTTGTTTTCCAGCTATTTCGATGTTTCAAGATAAATGGGACACCCTGTCTAGCCACACACACACACGCGCGCGCGCGCTAGAGAGAGAGAGAGTTAATGTTCACCACGTCAAATACCTGCAAAAGCGCATGTGCAGAAAAGTGAACAAAAAATGACGTCTTCGCGGCACGTAGGAATTGCATACCAGGTTAATTCCGCATAGGCGCAAAACTATCACCATGCACCGTTCGTTTCTCTCTCATAACTTCGCGTTTCGTTCGCGAAGCTTATGAGCGCTCACACGCACGATCTGAAAGGCTCTTTGCGTAATACGAGAGACATTGTAATTAGCGCGCAGTTCATTCTTGTAGAGGCACTCGTATACGGGGTGTTCCTCGTCGAGCCGAGGTTACATCGCGTCATGCGCGGCTTTTATTGAGGATGTAACGAGGTTGACCTTGAACGAGACAATAATTCGTCGTTTCATCGAACGAACGCCGAAACCGTTCTACGTGTGCTGACAGTTGCTATTCTTCCAGAGAAGTGTTTTGTTCGTTGCAATTCTTTCTCCAAAATTTCGACCAAACGATACATTAGCAATGGTGCTGAAGTTTGCATCGTTGGAACGCAACGAAAGTTCCGTTTTACATTTTATTTTCCACTTTTTTATTATTATAGGCGATCTTTTTTTGATAGATTTTTATGTAGATCGCAAAATAAATATCTTAAAAAATGGTTTCGGGCTTACGGTAAATCATCATGGAGCTTCCATAGCGGCTCTAGACGTACGAGTCGTAGCTGCCGCAGTAGTTTTTTTGGCAATACGTCAAAATTTAACGAAGAGTGAGGAAAGAAAATGTATTTGGAGGAAGATATTAAAAAATTGTTTGCAATACGGAAATTGCATATTACGAGAAACTGTCAGAGACTGCACGGTGCAGAATTTTAGGAGGATGATGTAAGTCCCCCAAACCAGTCCAGAGTGAGAGAGCAAATCATGACGGAGCCTCAGTTTTTTATCGTCGCGAAAACAAGACCCGAGCCAACGCGGACCGCTCAGATCGAGGCTGTCGCGAGCGCCGTGACGAGCGCGAAAGGCATGTCCACACAAGTGTGTAAAATCTAATTTTTTCTCTTTAACGCAATTGAGCGTATTTATTAATACTTTGTGGCGTCGACGCCGTAGTTTACACAACCTGCAAAAAAAAAAACGATTATCCCTATCGGATGGCCCCTTTCGTACTGTGCAATTTCATTTCAGCAAATATTTCTATGAACCTACGGACCGCGTCCTGCGTGATGCAGCGGCCCATCAGCAGGTACTCCAGCAGGATTTCGAGCCGTGGTCGTTGCCGTGGATCCTATCCGGGTGCCCCTCGCAACTGATCCTTGGTCCCCATCCGAGAGGGACCGTTCGTGAAAAGCGTGACTAACAAGGAACATCACTTTGGTGTCCGCCTCCGATTTTGTTGAAACTTTTTTATGTAGAAGAGTATCAAAAACTAAGAGACACGTATTTTTTTTTATCGGCGGAAAAACGGTTTTGAGGGGTGAAACGCACCCTCGAAAATGGGGATGTTTTTTTCGTTTTTCGTCGATAACGTTTTAACGGTATGAGATATAAAAAAAATTCAAATTGCAACGATGTTTATTTTTTCATGTACTATACATTGGAGATCAGAACGATACCATTATCGACGAAAAACGAAAAACACCCCTACTTTCGAGGGCGCGTTTCACCCCTTAAAACCGTTTTTCCGCCGATAAAAAAAAATACGTATCGCTTACTTTTAGGTGCTTTATAACATATCCAAATTTCGACAAAATCGAAGGGTGTCACCTGAGGGATGTTCCTTGTAAGTGGTGATAGAACCTAGTTTTCAGCGTGCTAGGTGGTTAGCCTAGCACGTCGGTGGCTAGCGAGGGAGTTGTGCTTCCGCGGGCGATGGGCACGCCAGCTTCCCTACGCCTTTTATCGCCATTATTGTTGTTGTTGTTGTTGTTATTATTATTATTATTATTATTATTATTATTATTATTATTATTATTATTATTATGACACTCGCAACATATTGTTTTCATCGTCATTATTATTGCCAATGTTGTTTTCATTATACTTATTATTCCTCTAATATTGATACTGATAATCGTAATAATAACAATTATTATAATTCAACATATACTGTTACTGAAAATACCAACAATAATTATTACGTTTTCTGATCGCAGGTGCGCTTGGAAAGCATTGGAGCCGAGGATATCGTGGATGGGAACCCAAGACTCATACTTGGCCTCATCTGGACGATAATTCTACGTTTTCAGATACAGGAAATCGAGATCGACGTTGACGAGGAGAACGAGAGCAGCGAGAAGAAATCAGCGAAGGACGCTCTTCTACTATGGTGCCAAAGAAAAACCAATGGCTATCCCGAGGTCAACATACAGGATTTTACCGGTGAGAGAATGTTTTTGCGAAGAAAAGTAAGCATATGAGAGAGAGAGAGAGAGGGGGGGGGGGGGAGGAAGAGATTTCTCTATTCTCCTTTTCAAAATCCATTTTTATTTGCTTTGCTATGTTTCTGTTTCTACATTTTTCTCCACAGCTCCAAACTCGGATCTCTTTATTTTCGGTTGATAGTTTTCCCAGAATTTCATTTTGAATCCTCAACCCCCGAGAGGGATAGGAAAAAGCAAAATGCGAAGGTGGTTCATACAAACGAAAATAAAGAGAAAATTATTTTCTACATTTCGTATCTTTAGACCTTCCTCGAAAAAACGATTGTTTTTAAGTTATACAATAAACAATTTTTTAAATGGTTCGACAATTTTTTTGAGCGTGAAGATATTACCGGAGAGGGATGATTAAATACTCGATCGTCGCGTCTTTCCAAGGGCTAGAACGTTCCTATTTGAGCAAAAATTATATGAATTTTTCGGAAAGAGTTATCGAATTAAAACTGGTTTTTAAATTTTTCACTCCACTTGTTCACCCCCTAAAAATGAACTTCCACGACTGCGGCCATGTGGACAAAAATAAAGCCCGGATTTTTCTGAACATTTTGTCTCGCGACACCGACCTCGTGGGGGTCGTAGTTTGACATTAATCGACCTCCATCCCCCTACATCCCCTAAAAAACCCTACACCCCGATTTTTAGGCAAACTTGGATTTAGCGCCCGCGGCACGTACAAAATCATCTGTCAAAAAACTAGCCAGCTTTTAATTTTTTCCGATTCCAATATACAGCACGACTGTACTAAAACTAAAGTACAATAGAATGGATAGAGTAACAATGAAGAAATTAACCGTTTTTGTATAAATGAAAGACAGATCAAGAAAAAGGCATTTTATCGTTCCGTTTTTGTTTTCGCTTTCTTTTTTCCTATTCGTTTATTTCAAATTTCGGAGATTCTACTTTTATTTGTATAGTACTCTTTTATTGCCATCTTGACTATCTTCTTTATTCCCTATCCCACCCCCGTTTTTTTTGGCCTTTGTTTTTTTATGTTCATTTTCTTTGTTCTCAAACGATTTTTTCCCCAAATTCTCTTGCCCATTTTCGCAATTACTCGATCCAATTTGTTTTTTTCACCCTCGAAGAAAATTTAACTCGATTCGTCACTCGTTTTTTTTTGTTGTTTTTTTCCACAAAGGTTCCTGGAGGAGCGGTCTCGGATTCAATGCCCTTATTCACGCCCACAGGCCGGACCTTGTAAATTGGTCGGAACTCGGCCAGGGCAGACACATCGACAATCTCAATTATGCCTTCGATGTGGCCAACTCGGAGCTCGGTATACCCCGTCTCCTCGACGCCGAGGACGTCGACACAGCGAGGCCCGACGAAAAGTCCATCATTACTTACGTCGCCTCCTATTACCACACGTTCGCCCGCATGAAGAACGAGATTAAAAGCGGGAAAAGGATAGCGAACGTAAACAATCCACGAATTCCTTTTCGAACAACTCTCATTTATCCTTTAGTTCAGTTTTCTTCTATTTTGCTGGTGTCAAGGTCACTCCGAGACCAAAATGTTAGTCGTTAGACTCGTCTTTGTTGCCCCTACAGCCGTAGCTAAAAAATATGGCATTTTATTCTAAAAACTTGAGGAGACCTCGAAAAGCCTGTGATGCCTCCACCTGAGAACAAAACGGCGTTCACCAAAATGTGTTCTTTGAAGTAACGAAACTGTTGCCTCAAACTTTTTCCCCAAATGTCAATGCTTACGAAGATAATGTATGTGGTAATTTCAAGCCACTAAGAAATATCGCGAGGCCAACGTTTTCGATTTTTTTTTCGCAATCGTCCACGGGCTCAAAGAATTTTTTTGAACTTGATCAATACTGGCGCCATTTGCCCTGATTCTTCAGCTTCAAAGCGGTAGTTTTTGGACCTTTGTCCGACCATTTGTCGCTGGGATATCCGCGTTTAAAGAAAAAATAAGCTTTTTTCGTAGATCATCAATATCTCATGAACAAATAATCGTAATGTGAGCTAAAGGTGGGTTTCGTAAACTGGAAACGATTAATATGATTCATACTCAAATTTATATTTAAAAAATTGAATTTATTAAAAAAAAAATAGAAGGCAAAATGGGCCCACAATGGGACCAGCGTTAAAATTCATATAATTCATCGTATTACTTTAGAGAATTTTTTGAAAAAAGATAAGAAAAATAGTTTTCATTTTACACGCTGAAAAAATGTTGACAACGATGATTTAAATTTTTTTCCTTTTTCTTATGAAAGTGTGAACTAATATGAAAAAAATCGATTTATAGACATTTTTCGATATACCGATTAATTTAAGAGATATCAGCGTTAGAACGTTTCCGAACTTTCTTAAATCAAGATTTTTCGAAAAATTGTAACTTCTCAAATACATGCGATAAAAATTTAAAATGTTCTGTAAATACTCCTTGCATAGCATACTAATTAATAATAAAAAAACAAAAAAATTTAAAATGGTCAGGGTCACGGCCGAGCGAAATTGCGTGGAATGCTTCATATACATACATAGATCAATTCACTGGGTTGGACAGATCGTCGGGCAAATGATGGACGCGGACAAGATGAAAGTGCACTACGAGAAGTTAACGACGAATTTGCTCGAGTGGATCAAGTTGAAGATTGGCGTACTCGAGAACCGGGACTTTCCGAATTCCCTCGAGGGCATACAACGCGAGCTGTTGTCATTCAAGCAATATCGCACGGTGGAAAAACCGCCCAAGTACAAGGAGCGCTCAGAGATCGAGGCCTTGTACTTCCATATAAATACGCAGCTTAAGTCCCTGAATCAGCCGGCGTTCATACCGCAGGAGGGCCAGCTGGTGCACGACATCGAGAGGAATTGGGTGGAGCTCGAAAGGGCGGAGCATCGCCGCGAGGTGGCTCTCCGCACGGAATTGCTACGCCAGGAGAGGCTCGAGCAATTGAACTACAAGTTCGAGAAAAAAAGCGTGCTCAGGGAGGGCTATCTCAAGGAAATGATTCAGGTACTCTCGGATCCGCGTTACGGCAGCAATTTAACGCAAATCGACGCCACCGTGAAGAAACACGAAGCGATAAGCGCCGACATCCTCGCCCGGGAAGAACGCTTCCACGATCTGACCAACATGTCCGAGGAACTGGTAAGGGAAAATTATCACGGAATGGAGAGAGTCCAGGGACGGGAGCACGAAGTATTGGGGAGTTGGAAGGCGCTGCTTGCGCTCCTCGATCATCACAAGTCAAATCTCACCTCGTTGTCCTCGCTGATGAGTCTGATGCGTGAGATCGAGACGACCCTGGCGACGATACTGGAACTCCAGCTGAGCTTCCAAAGCATCGATGTCGGCCCCCACCTCTTGGGAGTCGAGGATCTTCTGCAGAAGCACAGCCTGCAGGAACTGCAGGTCAGTCTTGCTCGAATAATCACCTAGAAACCTAAACAAAATGAGCAATAGACATTCTGTGGGACATTGTGCGTGTCCAAATCGATGAGAGATATTCTAAAAAAGTGTTATTATTTCCGCAATGTAATGGAAAACTTCTCACGAATTTAGTGGACATATGACATCGAACTGTACACATTATCCATTACTGGGGTAATAAATTAGAGATTTGTGAATTTCTATCCATTACTTCGATACGAAGCCACATAATAGCAATCCATTACACATCACTAATGAATAAAAGTGGGAGTTCACAATACTCTTTGCTGGCAGTAACGAACAATGGTTTTCTTTAGGACTTCTCTTTATTGGAGCAATAAACAATAACGTAATAGAGAAATATAATGCAAAGCGGCTGAGTGCTTCGCACGTTCCATTAGCAATCAAATGCACAGTGGCCTGCTGTCGAGTCGTTCATTTCGTTCATGACAAACGACGTTGAGAGTGCATCGGCAAAGTAACGCATCGTTTGCAATTCTGTCGCAGGTGACCGCACTGGGCGAGAGTCAGCGGCGACTGGGTCGCCAGGCGGCTCAGCACTTGGCTCAGCCGACGAGCAAGGAGGCGCCCCTGCTGCAACAGAAGCTCGAGACTCTGAACGGCGCATACAGCGAGCTCGTGGAGAACAGCAAAGAGCGCAAAGCCCGTCTCGAGGACGCCCGGAACTTTTTTCACTTCCTGCAGGACCACGAGGACGAGGAATCCTGGCTGGTGGAGAAGCAGAGGATATGCAAGGCCGGGATATCCGCCAAGGACCTGCGGGCGGTGATATCCTTGCAGCAAAAGCACAAGGCCCTCAAGGACGAGATCAAGGTCAGAAGACCGAAATCCGAGCAGCTATGCAGCGCTGGCAGGAAACTGATCGGCGACGCTCATCCCTCCTCGCTCGAGATCCGAAATCGCATAGACTCGCTCCAGGAGCACTGGAGGGTCCTCGAGGAACTCGCGGCTCTAAGAAATAAACAGCTGGACGACGCGGCCGAGGCTTTTCAGTATTATACCGACGCGAACGAGGCCGACTCCTGGATGAAGGAGAAAATGGCCCTCGTGGCGTCCCAGGACTACGGCGTCGACGAGCCAAGCGCCCAGGCCCTTCTCCAACGCCACAAAGATCTGGAGGGCGAGCTCAACGCCTACAAGGGTGACGTCCACTCGCTCAACGCCCAGGCCGAAAAACTCATCAAGGCGGGCATCTCGACCCTCGAGCTGTCCGCCGATCCCGAACCGGTCGCCGAACTCGAGCAGGAGGAATGGAGCAAGGAGGTCCGTCTCGTACCCCAGGACGAGTGGGTGGACGAAGTCGTCGAGCGGGTTGAGCCTCGGACAGTAATCGAGGAACGACTCGTACCCCAAGTCAAGAGCCTCTATCCCTTCAGTGGCCAGGGCATGCAGATGGTCAAGGGCGAGCTGATGTTTCTGCTGAACAAGACGAACCCGGACTGGTGGAACGTCAGGAAGGCGGACGGCAGCGACGGCTTCGTACCTGCGAACTACGTTCGCGAGGTCGAGCCCAAGGTCATCCAGGTAAGAATTTCTTATGAATCTACTGACCTCCATTTTGACAAGATAAGTCTTTACTCTAAAGGATTTATGACGCTTTGCAATAGTTTGCGAAATGTCGGATTATGCGAAAAGCGCTACTGTTACCGCTACTCTATCGACGTGGTCGAATATCAAGCAAACCCCAAAAACCCAAATGAAGACAACTGAACTCGGACGATCCCAAACGAAACCCGAAGAATCCCAACGAAAACAATCCGAATAAACACAAACAAGCCCAAACAAACCCTACAAAATCCAAACAAAGAGAACTAAGCGCAAACAAACCCATCAAAACTCACGCAACCCAATGAAGCGTCAACAAACCCAAAGACAAAATCACCAATCCACATCAAACCAATCTCCACAAAAGTCGAACAAACCAAAAGACACTCACCTAGAGTTTGCTTGGGTTTTGTTTGGTTTTGTTTGGGTTTGCGAGCTTTGTTTGGCTTCGGACGTGCTTGTTTGGGTTTATGGGGTTTCGTTGGGTTTTACGGAGTTTATTTGGATGCAATATGCTTTGGCAGGTGCTTTGATTTGGTTTCTTTGGATTCGCTCGAGTTTCGTGGTGATTATTGGTCGGACAAGAATCGATTCTTGTAACAGTCGATTCTCACATCGGCATCCCTAATCTCTCTAACTCAAAAAATATATGTTCGACGAAAAGAAAGTGTTCTTTGTTTGACCGTAATCTGGCCAGTCTGCAAAACCTGGAATTTTTGCAAAACCTGTATGGAAAACCTGGAAAAGTCAGGCAATTTCTGAGTCAACAATGCGTAACAACGCTGCTAGAACTTTCACAGATTTTTCAAATTAGCGCCTGAAATTATGCGGGGGGCAGAGAGCGTTACACATCACTTTGAAGCCCGGTATTTCGGAGAGCGGGCTTAAAAATGATGGATGATGGTCACTGATTCCATCACTCATTAGTTCGGTCATGACAAATTATTAGCGAAGTAATAACAAAGTCTTACCGTACTAATGAATACTTATTACCGAAGTAATCAATAAGTATTACCGAAGTAATCATTAATCATTGGCCTTTTTATTACTCATTGCCGAAATAAACGAGCAATATTGGCAGTTTCATTATTCATCGTCTAAACATTGGGTAATGATCACTGATTCCATTATTCATTACCAAAATAATAACCAGTTATTGGCATTTCCGTTACTCATTGCCGAATTAATGATAAATAAGTAATTATCGGTAGTGTCAATAATAATTGCTCATTACTTCGGTAACAGTTATTCATGACATCTGCGATGAGTGATGGAAATGGCAACAGTTATCTACCACTTCGGCAATGAGTTAACGTACGCATATTTTGCAATTTCGATACCCAGGTGCAGGTAAAGAGACCGGAGAAGGTTCGCGTGGCCCAGCGCGTCAAGAGGACGAAAATGGTGAACCAGGTGATACCTGTGAGACGCGTCAAGTCCATCAAGTCGACGGTGAAGCCCGTAAAGAGACGAACGACCGTAAGCGACAGTGACAACGTCGAGAAGCGACAGAAGAGGATTAATGAGACGTACGACGAATTACGACAATTGGCAGCGAAACGTCACGCCCTGCTGGACGACGCGATAAGGCTCTATGGATTTTATCGGGAGTGCGACGACTTCGAAAAGTGGATCAAGGACAAGGAGAAAATGCTGCGCGCGGACGATTCACGCGACAACGTAGAAACGGCTAAGCGGAAGTACGAGAAGTTCCTCACAGATCTGTCGGCGTCGGGCAAAAGAGTGGAGGCGATCGACCTCGCCGTCGACGACTTCGTTCAGCAAGGTCACGGCCAACTGGACAAGGTGAAGGCCCGACAGAGCCACATACATCAGCTCTGGGATCACCTCAACTGGCTGAAGGCCCAGAAAGAGCGCAGCCTCGAGGGCGCCTCGAGCGTCGAGCTCTTCAACCGCACCTGTGACGAGGCCCACGACTGGATGCTCGAGAAGATCACCCAACTGGACACCGCCGAGCTTGGGCCGGACCTCAAGACCGTACAAGCCCTGCAACGCCGTCATCAACACCTTGAGCGCGAGCTCGCTCCGGTCGAGGAGAAGGTCCGCAAAGTCGAACTTCTCGCCAACAGCGTCAAGAGCTCGTACCCCAACGAACACGAGAACGTGAATTCCAGGCAGAACGAGATCAAGGACCTCTGGCGCAAAGTGCAGAGTAAAGCGATGGAACGCAGGTCAGGGTATCTTCAATTATTATCACTAATAATCCCGTTTTTCGGAGCATTGGTCCCAGTGGTCTTGAAACGATCTCAAGCGTCAAAAGTATTTCGAAAACCTTGTATTACATTCTTGTTTGATTATCATTTTCGATTAATTGCGAGGATGAAGGTCGGCGCTCTTTAAGGAGTTTCCAGACCGTTCTTCGGCTGCAAGAGTCGGAATGAAAGCACAAGAATTTTGACGGACGGAAATATAAAAATTGAACAAAAGATAGAAAAAGAATAAAAAAGTCTCCGCACGGGGAGTCGAACCCACGACCATCGAATTACTAGTCCGAGCTCTTACCGCTACGCCAACCGCTGCTTGGCAAACATACTAACGTAAATTGCTTATACGGTGCGAGAGCCGCGTCAACATTTTTATTTTCTAAACGCTTGGCCATCTGGAGTTCCCACTTCGGTTACTTTCATTTCTAGCCAAGCCCTGCATGTCCTATAAATTTGAGCGAAATCGGTAATGACGAGTAGGGAATGGCCCCTTGTTAGGTTTGTTCGATGCCGTGAAATCTCGTCCATTCGCTCGAGCCTTTTTCCGTTACTTCTGGCGCATCTAACTCTTGTATTTCAGTTTTGTCGATCAAAGTTTGTTAATTTTTGCAAATTTTCAATATTCTCTAGCTTATAACGTTTTAGTTATAAAGTTTCATCCTTTTGTGATCATGTCACTTTCCGAAGCCCGGCAAGTTATACACGTATGTACAAAAACCGCCCGTTCATGTAGTTGCGTTACCGAGCCACGGCTGATTTGTTTATTTGTTTTGTTTATTTAACATACACACCACAAACGCACATGGTTTTGAATGCATGACTTATAACGACAATAACGGTGACGTAATTTCATGACATCTCTAACTTTGGCGTGAATTACTCGAACAATTTTAACAACGATTTCACGTTAAAATCGTCGCCCATCATTGAATCTCTCATTACCACCCAACCCCCAATGTCTTACTCTCCAAATGTCCATTGAACGAGTAGTCCCAAAAGGGAACAGCTCCGAACAAGCACGACTAAAAATCACCTGGTGGCAATACTGGCGCAGGTCTCGTCTGGAGGACGCGGTTGGCCAACAGATCTTCATGAACAGCGCGAAAAGTCTGATAAACTGGGCGACGGACGTCCAAGAGCTGATGAAGGCGGAGGAGCCGGTCAGGGACGTCGTGACGGCCGAGCAGTTGCGCAAAAAGCACACGGAGCTCGGCGAGGAGGTGAAGACGCGCGAGGACGAATTTCGGGAGGTCGAGCAGCTCGGCGATCAGCTGCTGCGGCGCAACCCCACGTTGATTGAGATCCGTGAGCGGCTGGAGAAGCTGCGTGGCCTCTACGACGCGGTGACCGGCGACTGGAGCGACAAGGAGGACTGGCTGTGTCAGTGCCTCGAGTTGCAGCAGTTCAACCGCGAGGCCGACCAGATCGAGGCCACCACGAGTTCCCACGAGGCGTTCTTGGACTTCGCGAACCTTGGCGAGTCCCTGGACGACGTCGAGGCCCTTCTCAAGCGGCACGAAAAGTTCGAGAACACTCTGAACGCCCAGGACGACAGAATGAAGGCGTTCGCCGATCTGGCCGATCACCTCATTGCCCAGGATCACTACGAGAAGGATTACATCGACGAGAGGAGGAATCAGGTAGTCGCGCGTCGCGCCGCCGTTAAGGAAGCCGCCCAGCAACGTCGCGCCGCCCTCCAGGCCTCCGAACACTATCAACAATTCTCCGCCGAGGTCGACGACCTCAGAGACTGGCTGGGCGACAAGACGAAGATCGCCGCGGACGAGAGCTACCGCGATCTCAACAATCTTGAGCGCAAACTCCAAAAGCACGAGGCCTTCGAGAGAGAACTGCGCGCCAACGAGGGACAACTCAGGGCCGTCAACAAAGCCGGCAAGGCCCTCATATCCGAGGAGAACTACCGCTCGGAGGAGGTCGCGGACACTCTCGAGGACCTCAACGATCAGTGGAACCGCCTCGTTGCGCTCTCCCTCGAGAAAGGCAGCCGACTCCGCCAGGCGGCCTCGCAGCACGGCTTCAATCGCACCATGGAGGACGCGCGACTCAAGCTCGAGGAGATCGAGAACTCGCTGCAGAGCAAACGCGTCGGTACCGATCTGCGCAGCTGCAAACAACTCCTCAAAAAGCATCAGACTCTCGAGACCGACATGGCCCAGTGGGAACAAAAAGTCGACGATCTCGTCGCGATCGGACAGGAAATGGCACACGAGGGACACTTCGACGCAGCGAACATACTGGAGAACAGCCAAGCCACGCAGAGAAAGTGAGTCTGTTTTACCGACTGGGATACGCCATTCTGGCATTATTCACCGTTGATAACTCGATATCCCTTCGACCGAAAAAAGTTTTACCGAGTTTTTTGGCTCCGGGTAATGCTAAAAGCGTAATTCTATTAGAAATTCAGTATAACAGAATCAACATATTGAGCAACTCCGATATTTTAGTAATTCCAGTAAAATCTCCGGTTTTGATCCGCCATTTTGAATTTCTGGATTTTGTTCATTTTTTGTGTATGCTTTACCTGCTAGCTTAGGCACAATTACATTTATTGTCTAAAAAACGTGTTTTTTTGTACTGTAGTGATGATCAACATCCACTAAGTGCAACATAAGCCCTTAATAGTGATATTGTAGTAACAATTGATCTGCTGACATCCTAAATATACATTTACATTCGTCGTTGCGCGCTAAAAAAATTTTTTATTCAAGAAAAACAGAGTGTTAGTAGATAGAGACACTGTATTACCTACGGGTCTTGCAACTCTAGCGGTGGGCGATGGTTGCCTTGCCGAAGCCGTCCGCTAGAGTCACTGCAATCGAAGGATGTTCTGTGCGACCGGGACAACAAGAGTCACGCTTTCTCGTGATAGCCTAACTTGAGAATCTCAATCTTCCACAAGCAGAATTGGGCGGCAGACATTACTTTTGTAATTTCATTAGCCGTAAATTACAATTACTGTAAATAACTGCAATATTTAGTCACTAATTACAATTACGGGATACAATTATAAATTTTTATTTATCAATTACAGTTACTATAAAAAATTGTAATTTTCTGATTATCAACTACAATTACTCGAAATAATTGTAATTTTTCGCTGCTAATTACAATTACTTGGAAGAATTGTAATTTTTCCGTTATCAATTACAATTACTGGAAAAAATAGTATTTTTTGTATTATTCATTACAATTACTTGGGAAAATTGTTACTTTTTTATATCAATTACAATTTTCTTACGATTAACCTTAAAAAATAAACCTAAAATTATTTTTTATACAATATTTTTGCAAAATATTGTATGAAAAAGCTTCGTTTTTACGAGAAAAAAAACGAGATATTCATTTCGATGCATAGAATTCTCTCCAGCAAAAAAAAATTAATGAAACCACATTGCGTGGCTTACTATTACCGAAAGTAATTTTGATAATTTCAGATTCGATTACAATCACTGAAAATAATTGTAATGATTGCTGATTCAATTACAATGACTGAAAGTAATTTTACTGAACTTCGATTTAATTAAAATGACTCAATGTAATTTTAATTAACTCCAATTCAATTACAATTACTGGAAATAATTTCAATGGCGTGAATCCATTGAAATTATCCCATTTTTGGAATATCGAGCAACCGACGCAAAAGCTCCGGAATAAAAAATTTAAAAAAACGCTTCCCCGATGAAAAAACAAAAATTCTTGCCTTGACCATTTTTTTTTCGCTTTCGTTCGTGCTTCGTACGCGAGCACGTATTTTTCTTGCCTTGCAGATTCCGCAGCCTAATGAGACCGGCCAAGAAGAGACGCGAGGCCCTCGAGGAGAGCATGAGGTTTCACAAATTCGGCTTCGAGCTCGACGCCGAGCTCCAGTGGATCAAGGATCACTTGCCACAAGCCTCGTCCGTCATGCTCGGACAAAATTTGCATCAGACCCAAAGCCTGTATAAGAAGCACAAAAAATTCGAGGCCGAGATCGCCGGACATCAGCCGATGATCGATAAGACCCTTGCTTCCGGGCAGGCTCTCATCAACCAAGCGCATCCCGAACGAAAAAAGGTACAATTGACGTTTTACATTTTCACGTATGTGCCTACACACGCACACTTATGAAATGCTGTGCGAGTGTGCGACCATCTGCACACTCCTATCGTCACAGTCAACCAAAGCTATTGTGGGTTTAAAGTAAGGAAGTACGATTTTTGTACAGACAGAAGCACCAGCGAGCACTGTCAGTCTTAAGAGGTAAGATCGAAAAATGATGCATGACAATGTGTTTTTTTGTCGACTGTGATGCAACAACTTCACTTTTTTCGGTTCACCTTATACTTTGCCACTGTACAGGCCCGTTCACAGCTTCGCAAACTGACGTCTTGAAAAGTGCGCATGGTAGTAACAAACAGAGTGTACTATTAAAGTTGGCGGAACAAAAAATTCCACAGGGGATCCTTTTGGGAAAAATAATTTTGCGTAAAAGTTCCACAGTTTGTGGCGCTGGTTATTTTTCATTTGGTGGAAAATTTCACTTATTTCAATATCATCGGTACTTTTGAAAAATGGAAACGAATATTTTTAATCTCAGCACAATTTTATGCGTCTAAAAAGGTAATTTTTACGTGAAATAAAAATCGGTCGACTTTAATTTTCTCAAAATATTTCGCATGTCTAACAAAATATTTTGTCAAATATGTGAGATCTGAAGGAATTGAGGTCAAACAAAAAAATCAGACAAAAGTTTTCTATTTTATGACGCGAAAAATGTCCTGAAATGAGAAATATTGGTTCCCATTGAAAAAATCGAAGTTGCCTTTGAAATAACTTTAAAAATTGCTACGAAATAGATAATAACCAACGGCGAAACCATGAAATATTGGTTTCAAACAATTTTTTCCCAAAATGCATCTCTCTCTCGAGATATCTCGTTGTGCCAACAAATACCCTGTATACCCTGTGTGTGTGTGCGGAAATATTTAGTTCTCTACCAAGAAAGAATACACGATACTAGATCATTCGAGAATTGCCACTCTAAAATGGAAAAATCAAAGGAAAATCTTTTGGCTAGCGTACAGCCTCAATAATCATTTTGGCATTCTGTTCTTCAGTTTCTCGTGTTACGTGCGCAATTTTTCGTGTTCTTTTAATCCGGTAATTTGTGTCAGTGTCGTAGATTCGTTGCATCGATTGGTCATTTTTTTCTGTTTTATAATATGTTTGCGATCGCCTATAGTGTTGACCGCAAGTTAGTGTGAATTTACGTAGCAGGCTTCGCACGCGACACTCGATTTGTTTCAGCGCAATTTGTGTACTAATGTGTCCACTAATACTTATCACTCGAGCCTTGAGAGGCGAGACTCACAGAACCAACCAACTTATTGTGTTTTAAGGTCAAAATCGTTTTTATTTCGAAATCGTCCTAACGAATAATTGAAACGAGATTTTTTCACGAAAGAACAGAAATGATTTACAACAGTAGAGAAAACATTGGAAACAATAGAATTTACCGGAAAAAAATTCTGATTGTCTAAAGAATTCGAATATTTTTATACATTTTTTTTATCTCGTTCAATAATTATAAATGTTTTTTTATTCGATAACTATTTTTTGGTGCACCGAAGTAGTGTGAAAAAATGACTTCTTCTGAATAATAATAATCGTTAATTAACCGAAGGCGGATTTGCTGGATTTGCCTGGATTTGCCAATAGGGCGTTTAGGCTGCTGCCTAGGAGCGGCAGACTTTAGGGTGGCGGCGGATTTTAGAGGCACCTAAAAGGTCTCGAAAAATACAAGTGATTTAGATAGGAGAGGGTGCACAAAGTCAAGTAGCCTATACTTAAGGCCGTGTGCCACACGCCAGAAAATTTCGACGCGGCTTCTCGTTACGTCGGTAGCGGAGATCTCGCAGTTTTTAGCTACGAGTCGATGTCGACGGACAGCGTAGCGCTCGCGAATTCGGCCTTGATGCTTCGCACTGGGACGAAGAGTCGAAGCCAAACAGACAGGAAGACGCTTCTTAATAATGCAAATAGAGAAATGGAAAATATAGATACATGCAACTCGACCGTACTTGAAATATTTTCGTAGTCAAGTTCTGGTCTCTTACTCTTAAAGTCTCACAATCCAATTTTTGTTCAAAGCATTTAAACCACTCAATAATTTTCCACCTTCTAGGGCTAAATATGGCGGATACATTACAGAACTATGTGAACAACCTCGACATCAGTTCTATGAATATTCATTGATTTGGAAAATTACATTTCCTGTTGTCAAGACAAATGGATTAACTCGAGTCAGCGATTATAACTATGTGTATGGTAAGTGCGAAAGCTGCAATTTGCACTCTTTCTGCACTTTTCAAAAGACACATACTTTTTGCAGATACTCCTGAGCTGCACACAAATTTATCGACCGCATACTCCAAAGAAACTTTGTTCGCATATAAAAATTGGGAAAAATCTCGCCTTTTGTTGTACTTGCAATAGTGCCCATGTGAAGAACTACAAGGGTTGAAAGCGATGATTCGTTAGACTTTCTCCACAGTACTGTCCATGTGAAAACCTCTGAGTAACAGTTAAAACTTTCTTTAGAGGAATTCAGTGATTCATCATAACATATCTCTCGCCGCTGGACAAAATGACAAGTTTGACAAACAGTCGGGCGAGTTATTCAATTTTCCACAGCTTGTAAAACTTGTCATCTTGTTCAGTGACAAGAGAAATCTTCTGATGATTCACTGGATCCCTCTAAAGAAAATTATGAAATGTTCGTCAGAGTTTTTTACATGAACAGTACTGTGGAGAAAGTCTAACAAAAAATTGTTTTCATCACTCGAAGTTCTTCGCATGGATACTATTGTGAGTACAGCGAGAGGCGAGGTTTTCCCAATTGTTATATCCGAACAAAGATTTTTCGGTTGGCGTAGGGTAGAAATGGGTTTGCGACACAAAAGTATCCCAAAGAGCATTCGTCTCTTGCAAAGCTCAGAGAGCACATTGCGAAAAACTGATGCCAAGCTTGTTTACGTTGTTCTATGATGCGTGCACATTGTTTGGACGCAGAAGGTATGTGATTACTTTTTCGTACCTGTATCCGATGCTAAGAGATTCCATGTGTTTGGCCTTTGTTTTCTCCGTTATCACGTAAATCGATTATTGCCGTGGCCATAATGTCAGAGAATTTTCTGAGGTCTCAATCCGCGATGTAAACAACCTTCGTCAAATTTGTTTTTGCTCTGAAAAGAGCCGTTTGTTTTATTTTTTCGAGGTTACAACCTTCGTCAAATTAATATGGCCCCAAAAAGGGCCATTTCTTTTTGTTTAACTTCCCTGCACTTCTAACTTTTCTTAAGATAAAATAAAATTTATATTTTTTACACAGCCTAACCCTATTTAGGGGCTAAGCTGTCCGATCACGGTACACATTAAAACGAAAAAGCTAGTAGCAGGCGATGCTACTCGGAGGCGCTGCATTCGCCAGGATGGGGCGCTCTCGCGGCTGCACAGAGCGCCTCAAATGCGTCTACTGCGGATGTTGACAGGATGTTAATCAACCTTAATAAGAACGTATGTTTCATGTTTATGACATGGCACGAAGACTATTCGTTTCAGAAAACCCACCGAGGGTGGAACAATTTCTAGTCGCGAGTTCGTTTGGAAATTCGTTGAATATTACGAGATCAAGGGGAGTGAGTACACGGATCGAAAAATTACCCAAACAAAATCGTTAGGAAAAAATCACATTACATTGGTAAAATGTCATTAGATTTTCGATTTGTCGCCGCGTTTTCGCGTAATTTTGATTAAAAGTTACAAGTACAGACTGGTAGTCCGTAGCAATCGTAGCGACCCTTGTGATGACATTTCGTACCTGAGATTTGTACACTTTTGCGGACGCTTGTTCTACCGCCATAGAGCTTGGACTCCCGCACATCTAGCATCAACATCGTTGGCATGGAAGGAAAACTCATATTCTTTTATTACCTCATTTACTCCATTACCCAAAATCTTTAATTTCCCCGAACAAAATTCACAGCGCTCCAAACTGTATGGAAAAAAAAAACAAAATTCCGTTGCACTTTAACGATTCGATCTCCAGCTCGGTCGAATATCATCTATTTTGCACCTTCGTCCCGCAGATCCAGGAGCTATGTGACCAGTTGGCCGAGGCCTGGGACGACCTTCAGACCCGGGCGGGCACCCGCAGCCGCGCGCTCGAGCTCGCGCTCCGCGCTCAGGAATTCTTCTTCGAAGCTGGCGAGGTCGAGGCGTGGCTCAACGAGAAACACGACGTGCTGAGCTCGACCGACTACGGTCGCGATCGCGATGCCGCGACGAAATTGCTCACGAGGCACAAAGCTACCGAGCTCGAGCTCGACACGTACAACGGAATCGTGAACGAGATGGGCAACACCGCGACCGGGATGACAAACGCTCGACATCCGGACGCGAAAGCGATCGCCACGAAGCAAGCCTTGATCGTCCAACAAATGCGCGCCCTGCAACGTCTTGCGGCCACGAGGCAGCAACGACTCATGGAGAGCATGTATAGGCACGAGTACTTCCTCGAGAGTCGCGAGCTCGAGCAGTGGGTCAAGGAACAGGAGCAGGCCGCGGGCTCCGAGGATTACGGCCAGGACTACGAACACCTGCTCGTCCTGCAGGCGAAATTCAACGACTTCAAGCATCGCATCGAGGCCGGCTCCGAGCGTTTCAATCAGTGCGAGGACCTCGCGAGAAAATTGATCGCTAACGAGAGCCCGTACATCAAGGACATCGAGAAACGCCAGGAACAACTGGGGTAAGAAACGTTTTTTTTTTTTATTTCGCCATTTCTGTCATTGTTTATTTATTACTTTTGTTCGATTCAATGTCGCGTTTTTTTTTAACTTTGCACGTGAAAGTTTGTTCTTTCTTTTACGGATCGATCATTCATTGTGAGAATCCCCTTTTAAATTCCTTACTAATTGCTTTTTTTTAATATTCATCTATTTTTTTTTTTTTTTTGGTTTTTTCCTTAGGTACACGCTTTTCGCGTTTGTTACCTATTCTTTCCCATCATTATGGCCGTTCTTTCCTCTACTGTTTACACACTCCTTTTTGTTCTCCATCTTTCTCCCTGTTCCCCCCCTCTTGCGGCCGCAGCCGACTTCCCCCCCTCTGTATTATATTCATCATGACATTTCTGTCAGGGGTATAGGGAAACTGCGGAAAACCTATACCAATACAGCCGGTCATCGAGTTCGCCCCCCCAGTCGTGGAACTAGTCTTATTTCGTCGCGAAATGCCGAAGAAAAATATTTCACGACGAAATGTACGCGACCGGGATTCGAACCCGCGACCTTCCAGTCCGCTGGTTTAGTGGCGAGCACGCTAACCACTAGACCATCGCACCGGTTTAATATTCATCTATTTTTGTTGTTCATTTAAAAGTATTCGATAGAATGCATTTCCTTTTTCTTCAATTCATCATTTATATTTTCCGTTACTCTTTTTCGATTCTTTGTTAGTTTTGTTCGTACTTTATTCGTTGATTCTTAGAATTTCTACTCGTTCGTGAAATTTTATCAATTTTTCCGATCGCTTTTCGATTGTTCGTTGCATAGAATTTGTTGTTTAAATATAGAACACAAATTGCAAATAAATTATAATTTCTTTTCTATAGTTTAAACACTATTTATGGGAATCTGTAGGGTTTATTCATTTTACTATTTTTTTTCGTGTTTCATTTTATTTGTTTTTTATTTTGTAAATTCTTTTTCGCCTTTTTTATTGTGGTTTCGCGTTCGGAAATCCGCACGTTTTTTAAATATCGATAATTAACAAAGAAAAACGTGATGCGTGAATTTTTATTTTCAAATTCTTATCTATATGAAGTATTTCCAAAAGCTTTTCACGTGGTTTTTGAATTTTTGTTTTTTGAAGTCTATTTGATAAACATGTACTGTCTTTCGTTTAGATTGATTATTTTTTCCGTTACTTTTCATTCAAATTCTTCGTGCTTCTTGTTTATACATTTTAATTCGTTAATTTTTCGGTTCCGACTCATTTTTTAAATTTAGTCATTTTAAAATTCGTTTACGATGAATCTGCGTGTAGAGAATGTTTTGTAAGTTTTACTCGCGACTATTGTTCGTAATTTTCGAATCATTTTCCCTTAAAAAAATGTATTCTTGGTTTTCGAGTCTATAAATAAAATATATATTTCCCTTTTTTCCATTTCACTGAACAGTTTTCTTTTAAAAAAAAACAATTCTCATGATTTTTCAAGTCACTTCGATTTCTTTGCACTCTCATTCGTTATTTTTCTTCAAGCCAAAGCTTACTTAGACAAAAATAACAAGAACTCAACTTTAAAAAAATAGTTTTATATATAAATTAATTTTTCCGCATTTTTTGAAGTTCCAATTATCAATATGCTTACTTTTTTCTTCTCTATCACTTTCTTCCCGTAGCACCTTGTCAATTTCGTTTTGTTCTATCATTTTTTTCGTGGGTTTCCTCGAATAGTAGAGTAGTCAATGTGGCTGTCGGGTCTCTCGTCCTCTCGAACTCTGTATTTTAAAAACTTTCAATTATTTTCTAATGCCGAGCGCTCGCAACTGCGGCGAAAAGTCTTGCTCGATCGAGTTTTCAATAATCATTTACATTTTTAATATATTAAAGATACATTTATTAATTTATGTGATTATCGTTCATGAATTTAATTGACATTTCCCATCAATTTAGAATATTTACCTTGAAAAATAGTGAGGATAATAAAATTTGACCTCTAATAAAAAAAATTGATTATGATTAATAATTGTTATCATTATTCGTATGACGGCTAATAACAATAGTTACCATCATTGATATTATAATTTTTACAATTTATATTATAACTACTGCTACAACGACTACTACTAATAATAATAATAACAATAACAATAACGGTAAAATGTTCGCGTCTATATATTGGAATTATTTACAAAATATTAATTGGGGTTTAAAGGATAAGTGATGGAATGCATTAAGATCTTTTTTGGATTTTTTGTCTGCTTGTCTGTGTGTCTGTTTGTGTATGCATCGCGTCAAAACTACTGACTCAATCTAAATGGAGTTTTCCGAAAAATATGTAGCCGAGCGTAGTCATGTTGAAAGATTATGGACTCGTGTTTGGTCGCATATTCAGGACGTTTTTCGGCTATAGCTCGCTTTGAACGGATCAATTGTTGCCTGTAGAAGTCTCCCGTGATGGTTTGACCAGGTTTTAGTATCTCATAGTGGATGACACCCTTCCGATCCCACCAAATACAGAGAATAACCTTGGCACCATGGATATTCGGCTTCGGCGTTGATGTTCCGGGTTGACCGGGCTGTACATACGATTTTTTCCGTTTCGGGTTGTCATAATGAATCCATTTTTCGTCTCCGGTAATGATTCGATGCAGAAAAGATCTGCTTCGCTGCACTTTTCTTCCAATTGAAACAGAACATCAACACTTCACGCAAATGATGCTTATTTGGGACGAAATTCGACATTTTCACCGCGGGCGATGGGCACACCAGCTTACCTACGCCAGAATTTTTATTATTATATAGAATTGTCAAAAAACTTATTTCTGTGCCTTTTGTGTATTTTGATGCCGTTATTTTAATGAACTTTTGAAAACATTAATTTCGCATATCTTTTAATTGAGTGAACCCATTGCGATAAAAGTAAAACTAAACGTTACTTCAAGTCAAGTACTATATTGTCGTGAAAATTTCACCCTGATTGGGACAGTAGTTTTTACGTGACACGTAACAAACAAACGGACAGAAATTCCAAAAATGATTTTAGTGGATCCCATGACTTATGTCTGATGACCCCAATTAATTTGTTTACCAATATTTTCAATGTACAGACCCGCATAGTTTACAGTTTTATTATATGTGTAGAAGGTGTATAACGCAGGTGGATTATTAATAATTACCTCGGTGTGGGAAAACTGTGGATTCTTACTGAAACTTTTCATTAGTGCTGATGATGATCATAATGATCATCATAATGATGATGATGATGACGATGATGATCCTGTCGTACAAGTGCGCAAACAACATCAGCACATGCGGTAAGTTGGTGGTGGAATTTCCTATTTTTTCCAATCCCACCCCCCAATGAATATTCACAGCCTTTGTAAATATAAAAATAACTTAAAATACAATGTAATCCATCATGGAAAGATAACGTAATTAATCAGACCCCTATTTACCGATTTTGCAAGTGCGAAAATATCCAAGAATTATTTCCACATCCCTGTTATAGTATTGTCGAATAAAAAATAAGTAGCGGGGGAAACTTTGCTTTCGAGGTACTTCGCTTTTTGCATGATTTTCTTCGCATGATATACCTTTCTCCCCTTCGATTTTCCTCAACTAACTCAATTTTTACGGCTCAGGAAGATCTACGTAGCCTAATGAGAAAAAATAGGCTTAACGAAATTTAGCGTCACTGACGATAAAAATCAATTTAAAAAAATGAAATAAAAGAAAAACAGTAGGAACGTGTTTTTTTTCGTCGCAGGAAACTATTCCAGCAAGGCAACTTATTTTTACCGTAAATATCTTGTTTTTTGAAAAATCATTTTCTGAAAATTTCACCACGAGCTCGATTTTAAAACTTGACTGTGCAGTTGAAAGTAAATAAAAATGTTGCCGGAAAGGGCGTTCCGTAAATATTATTGTTATTAATCCAAATAAGCGATAACTATAATGAGACGATAAATAATAAACATACTTTCTTCACGATCATATTTTGTGAAAAGATATGAAAATGTTGAGATATTTCGGATCAGAAAAATCGTATTGGAAAATCGTAATTCCGATTTTTTTGAACGTATTTGAGGACACAGATTGGAACGTGCTTGAGAATGGACAAAAATCAACGCCATCTAAGATACTGCGGGCATCGATTTTCAATATTAATCATGTGACAGAAGTTATTAAACAATTGAAAAAAAAGTGAAATCATCAGAAAGATCACATCCTCATCTTCTGAATTAATTTTTTCTAATTTTTGAGAAGACATTCAAAAAAAAAACCTTAATTAAAAAATATTTTAATTGGGAATTATTTTTATTGAAATGAATACTTGAAGAATCAAGCCAATGAATTCTCTGTTATTCTAAATACAAACATATTTTCTTTGAACGGTTGATAACTTTTGATTATTGTTATGGAAATGAACCACTTTAGGATCTTTCGTACAGGTTTTGGATAGTAATAATGTGAAAATAATGCATTTCGTGTTATCGAAGAAATTTCAGATCAACCCTCAGAACACTGACAGAAACGTCGAAGTATGCGTCATTGGAATACAACGAGTGTTTTTTCAATTTTACACATTTTTCCCAGCCCTTTCAGGCTACGAAACATCCATCCAGACGTTTTTCAGGATCATCATAAAAGTGTGGCACCCTAAAACTCTAAAAACCGATTTTGGGTGGTACCGAAAATAGACAACTCAAACAATGAACAAAAGAACCGCAACCTTAAACACCATGCATTCCTAACGCATTACTTCGGCCATGGAGGTTTGAGAACAAGAGTCCGAACTCCACGGAAAAAGTGATAAAATAAAGCTCCGCAAAAATGTAAAAAGTTCAGATAAAAAATTCAACTACCCAAGATCGCTTCGAATTTCAAAAAAATTCCGTGGGAATTCGAGGCATTCTTTATATAAGATTGTGGATGTGCTGCCCGTCTATTTCATTCCAGATCTTGCAACAAGACTCCAATTTTTTTTACTTGTCACTTTCCCCTTGTCAACTTTTGGGTCCAAAATCGACCACAGATTTGCTAAAGGATTCAAATCTGGTGATTGCGCTTATCAGTCTAAAACTTGAATGTGCAACAGACGAAGAAAACCACTCAGAGAGCAGAGATTCTCGGAATTTTCATACACCATATTAATGTAATTTTTTCCTTTCGTGGCACCCTCCACTTTAACCAAATTTCCCATTGCAAAACGGAGGACTAGCTTTTGTTAGGTAAAACGAGTTGCAACTGACATTCAAATTTATTTTTCGGTAAATTCTAGTTTTTACTATGAAAAACTAGTTGTAACGAAGGCGTTCGAACGGGGTTTAACCGTAACACGTATACATACATAGTTTGAACTTTCGCCAACAACATATCAATAAATTTAAATTGTTACGCACTCTTTATACTCAACGTTACACCCGTCCTTATATTGCATATTATTGAAAACAAATTAAGGTTACGTTCCTAGCAAAATACCATACACATATACCCAACACATCAACCGCGAGCGCAACATCAGCACCGTTTGAGTTCATACTTATTTCTTCACAATTTTGCGGACATTTTAAACTACGGGGTTTCGACTTCCGTACGTCCTCAATTTCTCGGCATCGCATTTGATGATTCCACACGCGACTTTTACCGGTCCCCAGGGAGTCGTGGCAGCACCTGCTCGGTCTGATCCGCCATCGGGAGCAGCGATTGCAGGCGGCCGGGGAGATCCACCGTTTCCATCGCGATGTGGCTGAGGCGCTGTCCCGAATCCAGGAGAAGGAAGCAGCGCTCCCGGAGGAGTTGGGTCGCGACCTGAATTCGGTCCTCGCGCTCATAAGGCGCCACGAGGGTTTCGAGAACGACCTGGTTGCGTTGGAGGCTCAGCTTCAGGTGCTGGTCGAGGACGCGTCGCGTCTCCAGGTGCTCTACCCGGGTAACAACGCATCGCACATCGACCTCCAGCAGCAGATCGTGATAACGAACTGGGAGGAGTTGAAGGAGCGTTCGGCGCACAGGCGTGATCAGTTGCAGGCGAGCTGCGATCTCCAAAGGTTCCTGACGCAGGTGCGCGACTTGATGAACTGGGCGGCTGGCCTGCGCGCGGCTATGTGGACCGAGGTGAAGGTCAGGGACGCAGCGAGTGCGCAAGTGCTGAAGGCGGAGCATGAGGCGCTGAAGAGCGAGGTCGAGGCGCGCGAGGACAGTTTCCGGTCGGTGTTGGACCTCGGGGACGCGATGGTCCAAACTGGTCACTACGCCGCGGCCGAGGTCGAGGACAAGTGCAACCAGCTGCTAGACGAGAGGCAGAAGCTCCACACGGCCTGGCAGCAGAAGAAAGTGCGCCTCGATCAGCTCATAGATCTCCACTTCTTCCTGCGCGACGCGAAGCAACTGGACAACCTCTCAGCGACGCAGGAGGCCGCCCTGAGCGGCGACAACCTCGGGCTTTCGGTCGAGGAGGTCGACGTCCAGGTCAAGAAGCACAGCGAGTTCGAGAGGCTACTGGTGAGCCAGGAGGAGAAGCTAGCCGCGCTGCGCGAGCACGGTGACAAACTCCTGGCCCAGGATCACTTCGACTCGGCGACGATAGCGCGCAGGGTGACCGAGGTCGTGCAGAAGCGCGCCCGGGTCCGCGACCTATGCGACCTCAGACGTCGCAGGCTCGCGGCAAGCCTCCTCCACGCGCAGTTTGTCCGCGACGTGGGTGAAGCCGAGTCCTGGATAGGCGAGAAGCGCAAGAAGCTCGAGGCCGAGGCCTGCAAGGTCGAGGTCTCGAGCCTCGAGGACAAGATCAAGAAGCTCCAGAAGCATCAGGCCTTCCAGGCCGAGCTCGCCGCCAATCAGTCCAGGATCGAGGAGATCAAAGCCAAGGGCGAGACCCTTCTCGCGAGCGGCCATTCCTCCAGTCCCGAGATACGCCAGCAGCTCGAGCACCTCAACGCCACCTGGCGGGAGCTCCTCCTCATCTCGGGGAACCGCGGCCGCGGCCTCGAGGAAGCCCAGGACATCCTCGAGTTCAACAACCAGGTGGAGAAGATCGAGGCTTGGATACGGGACAAGGAGATGATGGTGCAGGCTGGCGAGATCGGCAAAGACTACGAGCACTGTCTCAGCCTTCAGCGGAAGTTGGACGACGTCGACAGCGACATGAGGGTCGACGACGCGCGCATCAAGTCCATCAACGCCCTTGCCGACAAGCTGATGAAGCAGGGCCACGACAACGACGGGATCAGACAACGGCGCGACAACTTCAACGACAAGTGGCGCGGCCTTCAGGGCGCTCTGAGCTCCTACCGCGACATCCTCGGCGGTGCCCTCGAGATCCATCTCTTCAATCGCGACGTAGACGACACGAGCCAGCGCGTTATCGAGAAGTCGCTCGCCATGAACACCAGCGACGTCGGAAAGGACCTGCCCGGGGTCGAGCAGCTGCGCCGCAAGCAGGACGCCATGGAACGCGACATGACCGCCATCGAGGGCAAACTCACCGAGCACAAAGCCGAGGCGCGCAAACTCACCGACAAGTACCCGGATAATGGGCCCCAGATAAACGCGACGCTCCACGAGCTTCGCTCCAACTGGGACGAGCTGCAAAACCTCGCCCAGCAGCGGCGCAACGCCCTCGCGCGCGCCTACACCCTCCACAAGTTTCGGGCGGACCTTCACGAGGTCGAGGTCTGGGTGGCCGACACGATAAAGCGCATGAACGAGTCCGAGCCTCCGACCACGATATCCGAGGCCGAGGCCCTTCTCGGGCTCCATCAGGAGCGCAAGGCCGAGATCGACGGGCGTCGCGACGCCATCAAGAGCCTCCACGATCACGGAGAACAACTCGTCGCGAAGGATCCCGAGGTCAAGGCCAGCCTGGATCATCTAGAGAAATTGCGCGACGGCCTCGTTGACGCCTGGGTCGAGCGCAAAGAAAAACTCATGCAGGCCTATCACCTACAGCAGTTCAAGGAGCAGGCCGATCAGGCCGACCACTGGCTCGCCAGCAAGGAGGCCTTCCTTAACAACGACGATCTCGGCGAGTCGATCTCCGGGGTTGAGAGCCTCCTGCGCAAACATGTCGAGTTCGACAAGATGCTCGTCTCCCAGCTGGGACGCGTCGACGAGCTCGAGAGCTTCGCGGCCGAGATCCTTGCCGAAAAACCCATCGGTCACGGAGCCATCGAGACGAGACTAAGGTCCGTCTGCGCAAGGCGCGATCGCCTCAGGGAAACTTCGTTCGCGAGGATGAGGAAGCTGCTCGAGAGCCAGCGGCTCCAGGAGTTCCTGCGTGATATCTACGAGGTCGAGGGCTGGCTCCACCGCAAACAGCAGGTCGCCGCGGACGAGAATTACCGCGACTCGACCAATCTCCAGAGCAAGATACAGAAACACGCGGCCTTCGAGTCCGAGCTCGTCGCGAACCGCGGCAGGGTCGCCACAATCGTCGCCGAGGGCGAAGCCCTCGTCGAGGACGACCACTACGCCTCGAGAGAGATACAGAATCGCCTCGAGGAACTCGAGACCGAGTGGCGCGTCCTCCAGGATACGAGCGAACTCAAGAAGAGCCGACTCAACGACGCCTATCAGGCCCTCCTCTTCGGTCGCAGCCTCGACGAATTTGAAGCCTGGATGGACGAGGTTGAAACCCAGCTCCAGTCCGAGGACCACGGCAAAGATCTGTCAAGCGTCGCCAATCTCCTCAAACGACACACGAATCTTGAGAACGACGTACTCGGGCACAACGAGGCTTGCGAGTCCATCAAAGAGACCACGGCGAGCTTCCAACGCAGCAAGCACTTCATGCGCGAGGAGATACAGCGCCGGGCGACTGCGACCATCAGCCGTTATCACGGGTTGCAGGTGAAGAATGACGGAATTTTTTAAAATTATTCTACAGCCGTTTTATTGGGAGTACAAATAAGTCTCCGCCGTTTGAAGAAACACGACCCCACCAGGAGCTTACGGTTGAAATTGTCAGATGTGAAACGTCGTATCGTGAGGTTGGACGTCTGGCAAATTCATAACCTTGAAATATTAGCGATTTTGTATCAGCATCGCGTAATTTTTTTCGTGCAAAAATATCGAGTTTTGAGTCGAATAATCGTCATTTGCGGAAACTTGATTTACTTCTTTAACCTCAAGAAATCTGCAGCTGCGGCGCATCGATTGCTTGTAGAAGCGTATGGTGCGGCAGCTTCAAGTGAGAGAAGTTGTCGTGAGTGGTTTCAAAAGTTTAAGAACTGTGAGTTTGACGTCGAAGACGAAAGGCTGAAGACGCGATGTTGGAAGCGTTATTGAAGGGAGATTCGTGTCGAACGCAAGAGTTCCCGCAAATAACGCTCATTCGACTCAAAACTCGACATTTTTGCACGAAAACAAACTATGTGATGCTGATACAAAATCGCTAATGTTTCAAGGTTATGGTCTTGCTAGTTGTCCAACCTTACAACATGACGTTTTACATCCGACAATTTCAACCATAACTTCCTGGTGGGGCCATCTTTTCTCAAACGGTGGACACTTATTTATACTCCCAATATTTACCTTTACCTCTTACCAAATCAATTAACAATAATGCATTGCTCTTTTGTCACTCAAAAGGAACATCACTTTGGTGTCCTCCTCCGATTTTGTTGAAACTTTTTTATGTCGAAGAGTATCAAAAACTAAAAGACGCGTATTTTTTTTATCGGCGAAAAAACGGTTTTAAAGGTTAAAGGTTAAAACGGTTAAAGGTTAAAAAGGTTTTAAAGGTGATAATAATGTGTTGCATTATTATTACTCACCACCGATGTAATTCATTGCATTTCCGTTATGCACAATCGAAGTAACGCATAGCGTTGCCCCTGCGCACTGGTCACTGGATTAACTTCGTTTAATCTGCACTTAACGGAACGTGTTTCCATTACTCACTGACAATGTAATAATTGATACGCGATTCCGTTGCCGACGATTGAACAACGGACTATCCTGCCATTACTCAACACCGACCTCAATACCGATTCCCGTGCGCAGGAGCCGATACAAATACGGCGCGAGAATCTCGAGGACGCGAAGTTGCTGCACCAGTACGTGCGCGATGTCGAGGATGAGCTCCACTGGATCGCCGAGAAGGAGCAACTCGCGTCGAGCGACGACCTCGGCAATTCGCTGATCTCGGTCCAAAGGCTCCAAAAGAAGCACCAAGCGCTCGAGGCCGAAGTCGTGTCGAGGGAACCTGTGGTGGACTCGCTGACCAACCGGGCCGCCGCCATGACCCGGGGCGGGCACTTCGCCACGGAGAAGATCGAAACCCTCGCCCAGGATTTGCAGCGGCGCTTCAGCGCAATCAGCGACCTGGCGGGCGTCCGAAAACTCCGACTCCTCGACGCTGTCGAGTCCCAGATGTTCTACGCCGAGGCCGCCGAGGCCGAGCAGTGGATCAAGGACAAGCAACCCCAGTTGACCTCGAATGACCACGGCAAGGACGAGGATTCGGTCCAGACGTTGCTGAAAAAACTCGAGGGCTGCGAACGCGACCTCGTCGCCTTCGAGCCAACCCTCGAGAACTTGAAGAAATTAGCCGATCGTCTGATCGATCGAGGCCACTTCGACGCGTCGAATATCGGGCGCAAACGCGAAGACATCGAGGCCTGCTTTGCCGAGCTACGGAGGCTCAAGGACGCACGGTCGAGACGCCTCCGCGAAAGTGAGGAATTCTACGAGTTCGTCAGACAGGCGGACGAGGTCTGTTATTTCCACTTCTTTTATCATTGCTTCCTCTTGGCAACTTGGTTTTTTTTTTTTTTTTAATTCTGTGCAACGTCTCAAGCTTCCGCCAAAATGTCGAAAATTGACGTTTAAAAAACGTCATTTAAGGCCATGTATCACATGCTGCAAAACTTCGACGCGGTCATGACTATTGCAGAACTCGTTTTTGGCCACGAGCTGCTGCAAACTACCGCCAGATGTCGCAGCAACCATCTGCTATTCACACTACAGCAAAGAATCGAGGCCCAATAGGCGACGATTGCTGCAAGTCCGTGAGTGTATGCGCGTGAATGTGTGCATGTACGCCATGCGGAATCGCTGGCAGTGGGAAAACTGATACGCGACATTTTTAGGATTGTCAATGATATTTTGAATTTCATCAGTACGATTTTTTCTAGTTTTATGTCAAGGGCTCTAAACTAAAGACGTTTCACGGGCATTTTTTCCTGGAATCAGTTGAGCAAGGCTCAAAATGGGCGTTGTCCCACTGTCGAGAGCCTAACGGTCTCAAAGCGCAGTGTCACACCGTGCCGGCTATGAGTGCGAGACAAGTAGGCCGATTTGCAGATTCCCAGTTTTGTGCGAAACGGCTGATATTTCAACGAAACAAAACACACCTTCCCCTCTGTTTACAAAACTAGCAACGTATTTCTCTTCGGTATGTTCGAAATGTGATCACCCGGGGAAAAATGGTCATATCTGAGCAGATATGCTCACGTAGGTGTTGATCTGCAACATAAATGAATCTAATCTGATCATGCATGGTCGGAGATGAACATACATGTATTTTGATGCGCTCAGGGGTAGCTCTATATCTGGTCAGATATGATCTCGCATAAGTAAATATGTGCAGATATGAATTTGTAGCTGAACATGTCTGCCCACGTGTGGTCATGTCTAACCAGATATGATCAATCATATCTGGATAATTTTTTCTCGGGCAGTGTAGAAGAACACTTGGCCGTAGGATTTTTTCCAACCGCATGTGTGATCCATGTCGTTAAAATGTGCACGACTTCGGTGCATCAGTTAGTCGTTCACAATTCATCCTATGACAACTACAATCTGTGATCTTTTTCCCGAATTCACCCAAATTTCGACTGTCAGGCTCTTTTTGCCACAATATCGCG
Organism: Ophion costatus; assembly: GCA_951751655.1. NCBI lineage: Eukaryota > Metazoa > Arthropoda > Insecta > Hymenoptera > Ichneumonidae > Ophion > Ophion costatus. The sequence goes on from OX632364.1 coordinate 559,437, forward strand.
TGTACACAATAAATTTCATCGCAATTGATTCTATCCGTCGGTTGAAGTTGCGGCTCGAAATTTCGAAGGCATTGAAGCGTGCGGTACATGACCTTAAAAAAATGACGTGTCTATCCGCACGGAAGAGTGACTGTATGACAGTCGCGCAAAATACGTGAAACTGGAGTGACTGGACTTATGGAATGTTCGTAACTTGGAGTTCGCATTTATGGAAATTCCGCGAGAAAAAAATGGTCAAGTGGACATTTTTTGTTTGTACATTTTATTCCATCCCCGATCGAAGTTCAAACTTTTAAACAAGTTTATTAAACGTCTATTAAACGGGTTTAAAAGTATTTAAAATAAACTTTTAAACCCAAACAATGAAAATATGACCAATAGAAAAATGCCATCCTGAAAATCACGAATGCGATGGATTTTTAATGGCGAGTCTTTGCACAGGTGATCGAGTGGATCGGCGATCAGACGACGGTCGCCGCGTCCGAGGATTATGGACGCGACGTCGAGCACGTGGAGCTTCTCATACAGATTTTCGACAACTTCCTCGCCGGTTTGACAACGAGCGAGACGCGAGTCTCGTCCACCATCGAGATCGGCTTGAAGCTCGTCGAGGCCGACAATCCCGAGGTGAAGAAGATCCGGGGCAAGATCGACGAGACCAGGCAACAGTGGGACGACCTGAAGGAGCTTGCGCACGCCAGACAGGAAGCCCTCGCCGGCGCCAAACAGGTGCATATGTTCGATCGCACCGCTGACGAAACCATCGCTTGGATCCAGGAGAAGGACGCGAGCCTCAGCGCCGATGGATACGGACACGATTTAGAAACGATTCAGGCCCTAGTGAGGAAACACCAGGGATTCGAGACCGACCTCGCTGCGGTCAAGGAACAGGTAGGCCCACGACAAAAGTCGATCTGTTTTCAGCAACGGTCACCAATTTTCGATTGAAGTTTTATTGGAACGGCAAAAAAAAACCGTGCATATTGAAAACCTGCACTTTGCTTCTCCATTTTTGCTGCACGGTCTTCGAAGAATTATTGTTAAATTCTTTGTGAGCGTAATAAAATGATCAATGTACGAATTTATTTGATTCGTTCCACGATTTGCTGACTTTTTAATATATGAATTTTCAGGATTTTATCAATTTGAAATTAATTAAAAAAAGTAAATGGATTTGTTTGGTAATTATTAAATTCATAATAAAGACTAAACTTGTTGATTTTCATTATCTTCACATTATTCAATTATTTTGGGAGCGTAATCAAATTATGAAGCAATGTAATAATTGTTTTTTACATTCTATCTATTTTATTATTTGGGGTTTTGATAATTTATAGATTTGTAATAGTAGTAGTTCATTCGGCATGTATACTCTTGCGGGTCTTTACAACCTCCCGTCCGTTTTTCAGTTTCCTTTTCACATTATAGTCTTTTATAAAGGTCCGTCCGTTTTTTCCGGCTGTCCCTTCTTCCTTCTTTTGCTCCCGTTCTCGTGTTAGGCGTGTTAAATTTGAGACGCTCTGTGGCACGCGGTATAGCTGACGCAAATTCGTGTGGATTTTTTTTTATTTTCCCTTAATTTACAGGAGCCAGCTAGAGAAATGCGTAGGGGATTTTGAAAATATTAATTTCCGTGTAATTGGCAAGCACTCAAAGTAAAAACTCAATTCTCCACACAAAAAAGACATTTATTGGTTGATAAATAATGTTATAATTAACTCATGGAAAATTCCGTACTTATTTCTCTGCGGAATGTTAATTTAGAGATGTACGAGGATCGTTTGAAGAGTCCGTGCAAAGCCAGGGAGATGGCTTTTTTCAGACGTTTGACCACGGGACTGCGATTACAAAAAAAGAAGATACAAAAAATGAATACAAAAAAATGCAAAACAATAAATGTACCAATGATTGAACAAACCCTATGCAAAGGTGGAATCCGTGATGTCCGAGGCCTCGAGGTTGGCCGAATTGTTTCCCGACGCCCGGGAGCACGTGGCCGTGAAGCACGAAGAAGCCGACGAGGCTTGGAGCGAGTTGCTCGAGAAGGCGGCCCAGCGACGAAGCAAACTGGCCCAGGCGGAACAATTGCAGGCTTACTTCGACGAATACAGGGACCTGTTGTCCTGGATAAACGAGATGGTGGCGAAGGTGACGTCGCAGGAGTTGGCGCGCGACGTGCCCGGCGCTGAGGCGCTCATCCTCCGTCACAACGAGTACAAGGTCGAGATCGACACGCGGGCGGAAGCATTCGCCAAGTTCTATCGCACCGGCAACGAACTGATCGCCCAGGGCCACTTTTTGTCCCACGAGATTGAGGACAAGATTGCGGTCCTGGAGCAACGGAAAAAAGTTCTCGGTGACACGTGGAACGCTCGAAAAACTATCTACGAGCAGAATCTCGACACTCAGATGTTCAAGAGAGACGCGGAGAGCCTGGAGAATTGGATCATAAGTCGAGAGCCGATGCTGAGCGACGGCAAACTCGGCGAGACGATTGCCCAGGTGAAATTTTCAATATTTTTTTCTGACGAGATTATTGCGACGCGCGAGATCAGGATCTTGCACACAATTGATCATTATCCTTGCTTAGATATAGATTCGTTGTATCCACAAATATCAACAAGCAATGAAGTTATTGTGATTTTAGGATGTTGAGTCCCAAATCGCAAATGATGATAAAATTTTGAAAATTTGGTATGTTTTTGTATGAAGTATTTCAGAGGTCGTGTAAAAATTTCACGACAATTAGGAAGCTCGTTATTGAACAATTAACATTCACAAATTAAATGTTGTTTTATGGAAACTGATGTAACTTTGCAATAAGTTTTTTTTTTGACCTCTCAATTTTATAATATCTACAATATACTGAAAGCAAATTTATTTCAGTTACTAGTCGCAGTCGCGATAATCGGCAGTTGAATTTGTCTCCGCCGCTAATCTTTGTCGTCGCTCCCGTAGCTCTCTCGATCGCTCCGTGCTGGACTTTGGAGACTTTTTCGGTTCCTCTCGAGACCCTCCTCTTTCTTCTGATTACCGTTGCCTTAAATTCTGATCATACTTTCGTACCATTTGTGCCGACATTTTGGTAACATTGTTATTCCTCAGCTCGGCAAATTTACGAAATTCTAGTTACTGTTGGAAAAATCGTTATTGCTTGTTCCCGTTCGACACAATGTTACACATGTGTTGCATTGTGAATTTGGAGCAGGCTCCCCAAACGAACTTGCAGACGCGTTCTCGTTGAAGAAATCAGCGAATTTGAGACATATCGTTACCTTATGATTTGATTGTTACTTACGATAGCCAATGTCGAAAAAACACTTCGATCGGGAAGTTCCCCGAGCGAAATGAAAAGGTGAGCACGCAACTTGTATTTTTTTCTTCGCCTTACGAGTTTTGGAACTCTGCTCACAGGTTGAGGACCTCATAAGGAAGCACGAGGACTTTGAGAAGACGGTCGAGGCTCAGGAGGACAAGTTCGCGGCCCTCAGACGAGTTACGATGCTCGAGCGCGCTTTTCAGAAGCAGCGGGAAACGGAAGTAGCCGCGAGGCAGGCAGAAAAGGAGAGGGCAGAGAGGGCACGGCTCGAGGAGCGCAAGAGAAAGGAGGTGATCGATCGACCGATATTTATTTATTTTATTGCCGTGATGTCAATAATAAATTGCCGATTCGCCAGTTGCAAATCTACAAAATTTACGTGCTATCTTCCGAGAAATCTAACAGAAATGTTCAACATCATAAAAAATCACAATCGCATCTGCATATTTTGAATTGGCAAAAAGACATTTTTTTTAAGCAGCGATGTTTTTTTAATTCACAAACGTTCAAAAAATCAATAGTTCTAACGTACGAAAAATGTTTTTTTATAAATCGATATCCGCTAGTTGAACATTATTTATATTATACTTTCATATTTAATACTTCATCCTTAATAATTATATATCTAATTCAATATTATGTAATGAATAATTGAAACAATTTTTTTTCGATCAAATCTATACGCGCTGTAAACCAAGATAGTTGGAAAAAATCCGACGATATGAAATCGCGCTTACTTATTCAGGTTCTGACTGCAAAACCTCCGAACAAATTAACAAATATTTTTTAAAGATCATACAAAGCCAACGATTTGTTTTAAACTCTATTGATTGGATATAATTTATTTAATACAACGTTATATATTGAATACTCAAAATGTTTTCTCGATAAAAAATTGAATCCGATTTATTTGGGTTTGAACCTAAACCCAACCTCAACAAACCCAAGCAAAACTTCCGTTTCATTTTCTCCACCTAGCGGAAAGAATATCGAACTATAAAAACAAAAAATACTATCGCGTATTCGTTTATCGAAAAAAACACATTGAAGAAAAGTTCCTAATAAATTCACAAGCATTGGCAAAAAATTGACAACCGTCGATCAATAGATAGAAGAAAAAAATGCCGATACATCTGAATGCGAGTGGTCGACGTTTAACAGCCGTAACGAAACACTAAGCAGCGTGCCACCAAACAGGTGCAGAGAATAACGGGTGAGCGTAAACGTGAAGAAGAGCGTCGTCGTCTCTTGGACGCGCGACTAGTTGAGGACGAGGTGAACGGCCGCTGTCTCCCGGAGCAGGAAGTACCGCGTTCGCAGCTGATCCTAACGGAGCCCGCGAGCGTCGACGAGCCCTCGCCGTCAGCAGTGGACGTGCATCTGTCGAGCCGTCTGCGCCGCACCAACGCGGCGGAGGTGAAGCGCGCCGAGTCCATGAAAGTCGACACGAAGAAACCCAAGAGGACGCCGAGTTTCACGACGCGCAGGCGCACACAGAGCTTTCGGAAGCATCATCAACGCATGGAGAATCCGGACTCGTTGCGCCCGGTCGAAATCCATGGGATCCTCGAGCGGAAGCACGAGCTCCAGCGTGGCGGCAAGAAAGCCGCGGTACGCTCCTGGAAACAATATTACACAGTGTTGTGCGGCCAGCTGCTCTGCTTCTTCCGCGACTACGAGGACTTCCAGCTGAGCAAGGCGGCGACCGCGCCGATTACGATATTCAACGCGAGTTGCGAGCCCGCCGAGGACTACACGAAGCGGAAAAACGTTTTCCGACTACGATGCACAGATGGCTCGGAGTTCCTCTTTCTGGCCGCCGATCAGCACGAGATGGACGATTGGGTCACCAAGATCACGTTCCACGCGAAATTGCCGCCGAGCCTCCAGCTCTTGAGCTACGACGAGTCGCGCCGCGACGAGGAGCGAGCCTCGCCCCATCACCATCGTCATCGTCATCATCATGATCTCGAAGTCCCGGACGAGGATCCCTCGACCGGAAGTAGTCGCGCCTCGACACCCGAACTCGAGCGCAAAAATTCCGTCATCAGACGCGAACCAGCCGAAGATTCCCGATCGCTCACGAGCAAAGTGCAGATCGAGTTTTTACAGATGCATCGACAGAATCAGCAGATCAGAGAAGCGAGAAATTCGGATGTTGGAAACAGCGCCAGGACCGAACAGTCGTTGACGCAGACGGAGTTCCTACAGAAGCACAGACAACAGCAGCAACAGCAGACGGCGCTCATACAGACGGAGAGAGCCGCCGGGGCGAGGGAACAAATCGCAGGACAGACCATGGAGAGACCGCCGATACCGCCCAGGGGCGCACCACCACCCGTCCCGGTTCGGTCACCCAGCTCTGAGAACATCGCGCAGATCAGACGAAATGGTTGGGAAATCGCCATTTTTCTTTACCGTTCTCCATTGATTTATCTTTCTCCGTTAATTTTTTTCATTTGCTTATCCCATTGTTTAAATTGTTTTTCCATCTATTCATACCTATTCGTCTCTTCTTATTTGTTTGATTTTGTTCGATTTGTTTCCCCCCTTGCTCAATTTTTTCAAATTTATTTGTCATTTATTTTTTTACACCTGTCTGCTAATCGTTGGATCCATTTTTTAAATGTACTTACTTTTATTTTTCATTCATTGATGTTCATTTAAAAAACAAAAGTTTTACACTTTTGTATTTGCTATTGAATGTTTCAACATGTATTTTCATTTATTTTGCATTAATTAGATACACAATTCATTTCGGGGCGCGTACACAAATTACCCAACGCTAAATTCCCCAGTATCCCCCCCCCCCCCCCCCCCCCACGTACCAGGACCGTAACACCTGGCCAGAACCTCTCCCTCTCTCTCTCTCTCTCATTCGTTTATTCCATTTTTTAAATGTACTTTCATTCATTCTTCATTTGTTTATATTCATTAATTTATTTTATTCGCTTACCTTTGTCTTTAATTCGTTTGTTTCATTTGCTCGAATGTTGTCTTTATTTATTTTTCATTATTTAATTTATTCGTATTTTTTTTTTCACGTTTGAAATGTGTTTATATTATCTGTCCATTTATTCATATTTATACGTTTATTTTCATTTTGAGCACTCGTTTTATTTGTTTCTTCCCTTGTCCAATGCCTTTCCATTTGCTTTCGATTTGTGCATATGTATCCGTTCATTTTTATTTCTCGACACTTGTTTTTATATTTGTTCGTTCCATTTATGAAGTTTTTTTTCGTTGATTTTTCTTCATTCGTGTTTATTCATTTTCTATTCGTTTGTTTCTATTTCATTGATTTCTTTCTACTTATTCTAATACTTTTTTTGTTTTTTTTTTCCAATCAACTGTCCCAACGAAAAATGGGTTCCTGGGGAGTGTCGACTCCTTCTCCCTAGTCGCCAAGGCGGCTAGGATAGGGAGTTTGGACTCCTTTACTCTAGTCTCATTGGGTACACGTTTCCTCGAAATGGCCGACGTAATGCGCATCTCCAATTGCAGAGCCCGACCATCACGTGACACCAAGGCCCCACTTGTACCAACAACAGGCGCACGCCACGACGATAAATCACAACGGTTCCGGCCAGCAATACGCGTCGAACGAAAATTGGCAACGGCCCGGAAGTTCCGACTTCACGATCTCGCCTCCTCAACAAGGTCCCCGATAGTTTTCATTTGCTATATAAAATACGCAATTTATCACGCGTGGCTCTTCTGTTACGAAATTGTCGTCTGGACGCTCAAAGTTACACGAGTGAATAATTTTATAGAATTAGCGCCTCCCCTACCATCGAGTGCTCCGCCACCGACGAATATTATGCTGCAGTGGAACACTCCTCCAATTCCCGGCCAGTCATTCTCACACGAATCGAATGCCCCGTCTCACCCCCACCATATACAGGGTGTCCCAGATCAAGAGCTACGAGCTGACATCCCAAAAAGTACGCATACCAATGAAAACAAAAAAAAACGTTTTCTCACCTAAGAGGAGCGAATGAAAAATGAATTCTTTAAAAAAAAATGTTGGTTGGAAATTTTGATTAACAAAACGACTTGTAAACAATTTTCTAGCACATGTCTGGAGGTGAGCCGCGTAAACACGCAATAAAGAAAGTGTGCGTCTACTAACAAACTGTTTAAGCCTCTTGGCTTAAACAGTTTGTTTTTTTTGTAACGTTTGCTTTTTGAGACATCGACTTGTAGCCATTCAAATTGGGGGCCCTGTATTCGTGCCTATAATCGCATGCCCTCTGTTTCTCTATAACACGATTTTAAAAAATTCACACAAAATATCCCGATAGGGATGCAATTTAGGAAAGGACATTTTAAACAAAAGTTAAAGTTTGAAGAAATAAAAATGATGTCGTTGGATGTTTTTTTATTCGATAGCATCTTTCAAGGTTATTTCAAGGTAAACGTTAGATTTTCAAATTTGAACCAATATCCCTTATTTCATATTTTCTTACGTAACGAAATCGGTAACTTTTGTTTGAAACTTTTTTTTTGTTCGACCTTAATTTTTCGAGTTATTTGTAATATTCGAAATAACTTGAAAAATTGAAGTCAATCAAAAAAGTTTCAGACTAAAGTTACCCATTTTGCTACGCAAAAGAGATTCAGTAATAACAAATAATGGTTCATGGAAAGTGAGCATTTTATTTCAAATTCGTCCGGGTCAAAATGACCCAGTGCGTCGAGGAGGGGTTAATAGTTTTTAGGCTAAAGAATTTGAGAATCATGATTTATCGATATTCAATGTTAAATCTGGATCGATCATCACGAAATTTGGCAGGTTGACCTGATTCTCGATGACTGTGAAATCCCCGGCCCGCCTCCACCTCGATGAACTATGCAACTTTAGTAGAAAAAGTTTTCTCCTAAGCCGGCTAGTTTGACGAAAATTCCACTGCTAAAAGTTGTTGCTTCAGCCTGTATATGCATACATAGTGGGTAAAAAAGTATTTGTACACGTCATCTGTTTTAAATTATCCTACGAAAAAAATTAAATGCTTTATTGAGTTTCTGTGTTCGATAGCTCGTGCTCGATATACATGGTGTCTGTTTACGAAAATCTTGAGAAAATGTGCACAAACGAATAAAGCCAATTTGACAACAGTTTCGCACGAGATGTACAAACACTTTTTTTACCCATTGTACATCCCCCGGTAGATCAGCCCTAAACGCACAGTCCTCGAACTTTCCACGATCACATAAATTTCTCTAACGAACTCGATCTTCTCCGTTGTTTCAGCGTACGGGAACATGTCGGTAAACCTCAGACAGGTAATTATCACGAATAAGTTATTGTAAAACGATGCTACAACCGTCAAACTTCCCGGCAAACAGCCTCAAAACGTCCTACCGAATGCTTGCAGGGTGGCCAACAGCAAGTGAACTCGTTCACGGGTAGGCCGACGTCGTTGCCGCCGTACATGGCGCCACCGGCAACGACCGCGCATCCCCCGAGCAGCGGGACGACGTTCGTTGATGGCGGTCGCCGGACGTCCGAGAGCGGCTCGGAGAGCGAGCAGAGCTCGACAGGAAGTCGCAAAGAACGGGACTACAAGAGGACTTCGGTTCTGAGCAATCTCTTCGGCAGACGAAAAAAACCGTCTTAGTCGTAGCCTCTCTCGCATCCACATACCGTTCCAGCTTTTTCACATAACATAACCTCCAAAGGCAGACAAGAAACTAGAAACAAATCGAATAAATGGACAGTTTATTGAAGGAAAAAATAAGTGGTGACAAAAAACGTGTAGAGAGAGAGAGAGAGAGGTATCAACCGGGTAAACGTGAATTGACTCGCAGACGAGCGCGGCTTGAAAAGTACCTGACACCTCGATGTTTTGAAGCTTGCGAAAAGAAAATGGCGTCGACCAAGAGCGGGGCGAACGAAATGGCCACTTTCCTTTTGGCTGTTTTTCGACGTCTCTATGTAATGTTGCCGAGAATGCGTTTTTTTTCGGATCCAACGAAAATATATATACGTCGCGAATACACGTATACCTTTCACGGTTTTATACATATAGATACAATACCCACTATATATATATATATATGTGTGTATGTATAAAGGGTGCACCATTATTGGCTTAACGAGATATCCGATGAGGAATGCATTTTAGGAAAAAAATGTTTCAAATAAAAGTTCTAAAGTTTTGAGAAACAAAAATCATTGTTATTTTTCAGTTTGTGCCAATTTTTAAGGCTATTTCAAGGTCAACTTTAGTTGTTCAATTGGGAACTAATATTTTTTTATTTAAGATTTTTTTATTTTTTGTATCGAAACTTTTTTTACGTCAATTTTTCGAGATATTTTTAATATTCGAAATATCTTGGAAAATTCACAGTCTGACGAAAAAAGTTGCAGACAAAAGTCACCCACTTCATAACGCAAAAAATTATGGTGCCATAAAAAATATTGATTCCTACTTGAATTCCTACTAAATTCCCATCAAACAAAAAATAACTAATACCATAATTTTCGATCCTCAAAGGTGTGAAATTTTTGTTCGAAACATTTTTCCCCTAAGCGCATCCCTGCAGGCTAGTGCACCATGTGTGTGCAAGGTGGCCTGTTCGTACAATACTGTTCGAGTCCGAAAGAATACAGTTCCCTGAGCTTGACCGTGAGTGCAGCTACCGAAGGTCATTTTCAACGTCAACATGTTCAAATGCGAAGACTTTTTATTTTACATTCTTGTTACCCTATATCGAGCTTTTCAAAACACTATTTATAATTATTATTCCATTGCGTGACTTTGGTATTTATGCCCAAGGTCAAACCCCGATTACAATCGGTTCTGTACTCCCCGAACAAAACAACTTTCAAATGACATTGATTTTATCGAAATATGTACTTTTCGAGACTCAAACTCGTGACACTCGAAATAGACCATCCTGTACAATCTCACACCCACACGCGCGTGCGCGCACTCACACAAAAGAAACATTGTTTTTTCTCTTCTTCCATATACTCTTCGGCGAATCGTACGAAATGATTACGAGGACACGGTTTCACGACTTGTAAAGTTTGTTCGATATTACGAAACTCGAGTTCGTGTGTTTATATTGCGAGAAATTAAGAACGCAAAAAGGCGAACAAAAAAACCTCACGTACCATCGCTTACGAATTAGCTCTGTAGAAACAAGATCAAAATAAAAAGTATATAAATACTCCTCGATGCTACCGTTGGAGGAAAAGTGCCGGTTCGGTGACCGTTACGTTTATACGAGGTGACTCGGGCAAAAATTATCCCTTCCGAAAGGAAATGTTATTTTATAAAATTCATGTCATGATCGCCGCTCAAGTCGGTATCGCAGTCAGCGTGAAAACGAATAGGTAGCTCGTTTTCTCGAGATCATTGTTTTCTCTCGGTTTATGCCGAGAATGCGGTTTAAAAAATTAACGTCAAAACGCGTTGAAAAATGAAACGACCGCGGAAGGTTTAAAGAAATCTTGAGTCGTTTCCAAGGTCGTTTTGGCGGTTTTTTTTCAACATTAAACATTATAGATGATTCCTATACTCATCTCTGGTACCCGAGACAAAACGCTGACATCCTTCTGTTGCATCCTACCTTACCGTCCCACAGGAACCTAATCAACACCGCGACGTTAGAGGTCAACACGACGAACACGACCAACAAGAATCTCTACTAGGGATGCCGAATTGTTAGAATGAAATCGATTCATCGCATCGAATCGAATTGTAACTCAACGAATCGATTTAACAATATATTAGGACCAAAAGAATCAATTCAGTAAAAATCGAATTGTATTAAGTAGCGAGGAAAAATAGAGAATAAAACATAGCTTAAAGAAGAATGAAAGAAATTTCAAATCAAAGGTACTTTTGTGATTCAGGTATAAAAATAAGAATCACCACGTCAGGAATAAACATTTTTATTTATTAATATTTAACAAAAGTAAATGCGTAACTGAAAGATTTTTTTATTATAAAGTATTGCTTTCTTTTTAACTTTTACAGATTCAGAAGCAATACTTTATTTTTTCAAAACAAAACAGTAAATTTTGTTTACAAAATATACATGAAAATGCCATATCCCTTTCGCCATATCCGATATGGCGGAAGGCACAAAGAAGCCGGAAGTTTCCGTTGGCCAATAGAATTTGGTATGCCATTGAAGCCATTGAACCAACCGATAGCATAGTCTTACAGAAGACCATGGCCAATAGCAATAATATCCAAAATGTGATCACTTTCTCACTTCTTTCAATCGACAGCGCACATATATCGCTCGGTTTTTTTTTTTTGTATTATGGCGTATTTTTTATTGGAGTTGGGAATAGTGAGTCGGTTTTATAATAAAAATTTGCAATCGATCTTGCACTTGAAAGATCAATTTGGACAATTAATTAGTACGAAAGAATCGATTAAAAAAATCGATCATTGGTCGGACAAGAATCGATTCTTGTATCAATCGATTCTCACATCGGCATCCCTGATATCACATCGTGCGGGCCGAGCTCTGTATCGTGCGCACGTGGTTTGCCCCTTCCGCTTGAAGCCAAGCATCGCGAGGCGCGTTTCGTACATAGAAAAATCAAACTTGCCAAAGAGGGCCGTACCGATATGAGTCGACGCGGATTGTTTACATTTTTTTTTCTTCGTCCCGATCGAAACGTTCCCTAAACGCGAACGCTTCCAATGTTTCTTTCTGTCGTTTCCTCGTCTCGCTCATTTTTCGACAAGCGCGTTAAAACATTCTCGCGGAAAATTGGCGAAAGTCGTGAGAATGACGAACGTCGACGAGGAGATGCCTTTGACGTTGCCCGACACGCAGGATGCGGTCGGGCCGAGTCAGCCCTCGCAACGCGAAACTGCCGCCCGCTTTCCATCACCCCTCATTTGGGGCAGGCTCATTCCAAGCATCCCTCAATTCAAGCAACTGGGCAAGTCTCTCTCTCTCTATCTCTCTCTCTCTCTGCGGCAATTTTTCGCCAATGGTACCTAACACTCTCTCTTCGCCAGTCATGTCCAAGGATTCGTACACCCTGGGCCGTCATGCCGACTGCGACGTCCACGTGACAAAGGCCCAGCTGGACGACGCTCTCCTAGGCATAGTGAGCAAGGTGCATCTGCGCGTGTCGAGGGAAACGAGCGACGGACGAGCCGGCGAGGACGCCGTTGTCTATCTCAGCGACCTGAGCTCCAATGGCACCTTTGTCAATGGCCTCAGAGTGGGCAAGGGCCACAGGGTCGTACTCAGAAACAACGACGCCGTGGCTCTGGCCAAGCCCAACCTAGAGGTCTACACCTATCTGAGCAGTTCCAATCCCGAGAGCGACCGACTGCCGCCCGAACTTCGCTCGAAGTACGTCGTTTCGCGCACTCTCGGCTCGGGCGCCTGCGGCGAGGTCAAACTCATACTGGGTATAACGGGTGGCAAAAAGTTTGCCCTCAAGACCATAGCGAAAAGAAGCACCGCCGTCGCTACCCGTGACTTTTCCAAACACGCGCTCGACGCGGATAGAATCAGGACCGAAGTGGGCATTCTCAAGTCTCTCAGGCACGTGAGTAAGAGCCGCAAAGTTTTTGTTCGCCGAGTCCGAGCTTCCGAAGAAGTCAAAGCGAATAATGTTCCAGCCGTGCATAATAAAGATGGAGGAGATCGTCGATACGCCTAGGAGTATGTACATAGTTCTGGAGATGATGGAGGGCGGAGAGCTCTTCGACAGAATCACGGAGAAGGACGGATTGGCCGAGAGTGTCGCCAAGCTCATATTTTATCAGATCGTTCTGGCGGTTCACTACCTCCACAGTCAGGGTATAACGCACCGGGACTTGAAGGTGCGACTCATCGCCAGGTTCGACCGGCGGCACTCTTTTCATCTTTTTTCCTCCTCATTTTCACCGATATCCGCAGCCGGAGAACATACTGCTCGCGAGCGACGCCGAGTACCCCCTAGTCAAGGTCACGGACTTTGGACTCTCGAAATTCGTCGACGAGGAGACTATGATGCGCACGTTTTGCGGCACCCCCATGTACGTCGCGCCCGAGATGGTCTTGACCAACGGTCGCGGCACTTACACCAATCAGGTCGACGTCTGGAGCCTCGGCGTGATCCTGTACGTTTCGCTTGCCGGAAGAACGCCATTCAGTCTCCGCAACACGAGCGTGCCGCTCCGCGATCAGATAGTCAAGGGCATGTATCGTTGCTCACCGGCAGTCTTTTGCGACGTCTCCGCCAGAGCCGTCGATCTGGTGAGCCATTTGTAACCGAACGATACGTCGCTCTATCGAGTGTACGACGCGCGTCCTCGTCCATTTCGTTTACTTTCAGATCAAACGCATGATGACGACCGACCCGATGAAGCGCATCACCATAAAACACGTGCTTTTGCATCCGTGGCTGCAGGACCGGGTGATGCGCCACAGGGTGAACGACCTCATCAGCTCGTACGAGGAGAACAGCGCGCCCCCGAACGACAACAGGATCGACGATGCTACGGGGCCGCTCGCCAAGCGAACCCGTTGCCAATAAAAATTCTTTCCACCCCCTCCCCCTCCCCCTCCCCCTTGTACAGCCGCGACGAGAGGACTCGTCCCAACGAGCCGATTTAGTTTCAGTGATTCTTTTCGATTTGTCGTACTAACGCGATTGTGATATATGTATATTTCTCCGCACATTTATTTTTCGAGTGGAAACAGTTGTATATGATTACGTTCGACCAATAAACGATACACGTATGTTCTTGAGCCGAGGGGAGTTAAGCTGGCGTCGGCTCACCGCAGGGATCAGCCGAGGAATTTTCAAAATCGGGCTTTTCCTTGCCCGCGAGACCGGCCATCGTAGCCTTCAGCAGCGCTATCGCCTTTCCCGGATTGAGGCCCTGCAAAGAGATAGACACGAATCAGCGAACGTCGCACGGGGCCAGAGTCGAATTTAAGTCCCCGGGAGGGGGGGCGAACAACCCCCTAAGTATTTTTCAAACAAGAACTTTTTTTACAGTAGTTTTGTAATAATTAAATTCCGTCGTTAAGCAAATGAAAACTTGCGAGTTTTCTCGACAAAAAATCAATGATTTCGGTGAAATCCTGCTCTCGAAGTAAAGGACCTTCTATGCTAGGTGGTGTTAAATTTGTCTCGAAAATCATTTCAAAGCTCATGGAAAAATGTAGCCCCGGAGATGTGGTTTTCAAGGGTTTCTCAATAGAACCGCTCCTTATATTGGTCGTTAAAGTCCTTTGTACGGGATAATTAATTATACGAATTGGCACTAACTCATATCCAAGACTTATACCCGTATTCATAGTCCTTCCTTGAGGAACAAGGATTCCTTGTTCCTCATTTCGCGTTTCATAGACCTTCCTTGACAGAACAAGGAGCCTTATTGTTATTCATAATTCATAATTGTGTTATTCATAATTTTTTGAAGAAATGGCCTTAAAATGTTTTAAAAAAAGTGACAGCTTTTTTTTGTTCGATGGCTGGAGTGAGATTTTTCACTGAACAAAAATTTAATTGTCATGGCCCCGGGGCTTCGGTTTCTGTTACCAACCCACCCCACCAAAATGGCCCTACGCGAGGATGACGCGTCGCGCCCTACCTTGGGACAAGCCTCGGTGCAGTTGAAAATTGTGTGACAACGAAAAACCGAATAAAAGTCTCTGAGTTCCGCGAGTCGTCGCTCGTGAGCCTGATCCCGCGAATCGACGATCCATCTGTAGGCCTGCATGAGGACCGCGGGCCCGAGATACTTGTCGCCTAGCCACCAGTACGAGGGGCAAGCGAACGAGCAACAACCGCAGAGTATGCACTCGTAGAGACCATCGAGTTTTTCCCGATCTCGCGGGCTCTGCAAGAGTTGCCGGGTGCCCGTGAGCTTGCCGTCAGCCGAGCGCTCGAGGCTCGGAACGATCGTGCGATATTGCTCGAGAAAGAGACTCGTGTCGGCTACCAAGTCCCGTATAACGTACGCGTGTGGCAGCGGGTAAATCACAAGAGATTTTCGAGGATTCGGATCGACTTTGCTGGAAAGAGACGCTGCGTGTCGCTTGAGTTTGCTCGGGTTGGTTAATTACTCGGTAGGGGGAAAACTTTCGCCTTCATTACGTTACGCATGCGAGAACATTCGACCCGTTGACGTTTACGGCGCAACTGCCGCAGATCCCCTCGCGACAGGACCTTCGAAAAGCCAGACTTGGATCGTGGCGTGCCTTTATGCAGGCGAGAACGTCCAGCACCATCGTCCCACCCCGGCACTCCTCGATATCTATCGAGAACTCTTGCATGCGTGGTTTCGATTTTGGCTCCTCTGGATTCCATCTGTAAACTCGAACCTTTCTTTTTATCCGGTCGCTGGTGGGCGCCGGCGGCGACTGCGCGGCAGGACGCAGGCACTCTGCAGTGCTAGCGGCGTCCGCTGCTTTTGCCTTTGAATCAACCGAATCATTATTCCCTCGACGAATGATCATTCGAGCCCACGCTCCGCTCTCCCGCCTAGCCAACAACCTCAACATTTTTATCTTGCGTTCATTCGTCTCCCTTCCGCTGTTTGTCGCGCGCGCTGCACTTGTTTTTGTACACAGCGAGCGCGAGTTGGGAAATTTTCACGTATTTTTCTCGTCGCGTCGCTCGATAAGCATTGGCGGGGCCAGGGATGGGCACGGCGTACTTCCCAGCCGAAAATCGTTCCGAAATAATTGTATTCAAATAATCGATTCATTTGATTCAAGTTTCACCCAAGCAAGTACAAAGAAGTCATTTATTCAAACGAACTATTTCCTTCGTCGTAATTTCGTCGTTTTTATTAAAAGTATCCATTTCATTACGTAAACTAAATAGATATTTTAATTTCACAATTAAGTCAAGTGTGACGAAATCATTGTAAACCGATTTGAAGATCTACCCCTAGCTCGTGCAGTTGGTGCATTTTTTACATTGGATATGAAGAACGGAGAGGATTTCATCAATTTTTCCTGAAATCAATCGAAAATCGATTCTCAAGCGAACGTCATAAAAACAAACGTCAATTTAAAAATGATTAAATAAATGCTAAAACTTCGAGATTCCAAACGGAATACATAGTAGTCGCAGTGAGCTCCGCCAGCTGCGAGAATTTTTCTACCATGACAGGTGGATAAAAACGTCGCACAGAAGTACAATGCTTCAGGAATGAATCTCTCATATGTCAGTGCTAAATGGAGAGAATCGCGTAATTGTTAAAAATAAAATCCAGCAAAAAAAAGTGCTGGGCCGATTTGTAGAAACAAAATGGAAAACTCAAGCTCATTCTATTGAGTATCTACTAAAAGTAAAGATCAAAGACTGGTAACTGAAGTAAAGAATGATGAAAAATTGGTTAATTATTTTTCAAGGTATTGCAAGAGTTAAGATATTAATGTCAACACGAACGTGTTATTAGTGAAAGAACTGGAATTCCGAATAGCTGTTATCTCCGATGTAGCTTAAATTTCACGCGAATCTGCTTTTTGATGATAGATGTCACTCCCCAAATAGATTTTTGGCGCATCGCGATAGTTTTCGAAATATCGAATTTTGAAAAGTGATCGATTGACGCGCGTTTATATCATGCCGTCCTACTGCTATCCCCACCTTATCGACATGGGTAAAACTTTACAATTCAGCCACACGATTTCAGGGGTTTTAATGGTTGTGTTGGATAGAATTTTTTTTCTCTTTTTAACGATATTTTTAACGAATATTTTTAACGATATTTTTAACGATACTTTTTAACGAATCCATAATCCAATCACGCAAATTACGTACTTTCATAAAAAAACAATAAACAGCCAATAAAAAACATCCTCCAATACCACTCCCCCATACAAAAAAGTAATTTTCAAAATATCCATATCTGATAACCTAACCTACAAAAATCTTACCACACAAATTATAAATCTAAACTAACCAAAAATAAATATTCTAATTAAATGAAGAGCTTAATATTACTAAAATAAAGAAAAACAACAAACACAAATTTTTCAGGAACACTACTCCACACGCATGTCAATCGCAATCGAAACCACACACACACACACACACACACACAAAATCATCAGAAAACACACGTTCGTGTAACGCGCATGCGTCAGAAACGCACGTTCGTGAAACGCGCATGGTTAAAGATGCACGTTCATGAACTACAGGTTATAAAAAAAGTCTTCGAAAAATAATTTAAAAAAAACTACGTATCTCCGCGTGATAAAAACGATATCATTAAAAAGATGATACACAACCATTAAAACCCCTGAAATCGTGTGGCTGAATTGTAAAGTCAACCCGTTGCCTCGATCATGTCGTTAGTTTTGGAATGGCAGTAGCATGCTGTGATATACACGCGCCGTAATTTCTCAGTTTTCACAATTGGATATTTCGAAAACTATTGCGATGCGCCAAAAATCATTGCAGACAAAACTCATTGTAAACATTCCAACCAAATCGGAGGTAATAGCAATTCGGAAGTTTGAACAACGAAAGTTTTATATTTTACGTATTACATATTTACAGACTTTTATGTAAGTTTGATTTAATAGTTTTTCGTCATGTCGGCCGGTCCTACCCTCCTCCGCCCTCTGCTCCCTCGCCCGTTTCCGCGCGGCGCCTACCCCAAAACAATGACGGCTACGCCAATGTCGATAAGTCCCTCAGCTTTCGTCATCGCGTTCGCCGGGTTATCGCGCAAACGATAACACTGTCGCCCCCCTGCAAAGATTGTCCTTGGGTATCTTATTTCGACTCGGGAGACATTTATTTGGAGTAGCAGATCGCTCTCGTCCTCTTCGTCGTATATCACGCGCGCACCTGTAGCTCACTTTCGTCGCACGCACGTTGACCCAGTGGGATTGAAAGACGCGCGCGCGGGCTCCAACCACGTGGAGCACTTGCTTTTTTTTTGTCCAACTTTATATTGTTATCCGTTGAGTGATATGACGAAAGAGAAGAGTGTACTTGTGATTGGTGGCGGTGGAAGAGAACACGCTATATGCTGGAAACTTAGCCAATCTCCGCATGTCGGACGGATCTACGTCTCGCCGGGCAATCCCGGGATCGCCCGGCTCGACAAGGTCACTCTCGTTCGACTGAACCTCAAAAAGAACGAGGTAAGCAGCCCGTTGAGGCCAGGATTGTCGTAATAAAGCCATACGAATGAGTATCGCGGTGTTGTCAGGAGGTGGCCGAATGGAGCGAGAGAGAGGGAGTGGACCTCGTGGTGGTCGGGCCCGAGGAGTACCTCGCGAACGGCATAGCGGACGAGCTCGCCCGCCGTGGAATCGAGTGTTTTGGCCCGGGAGCCGCGGGAGCGAGGATCGAAGCTGACAAAAAATGGGCCAAATCGTTTATGGATCGTCACGGGATACCGACCGCCCGATGGGCAGCTTTCGACGATGCCGACGAGGCCAAAAAATTCGTCCGAAAGTACGAACACTCTTACGTTGTATTTTTTTCTCCGACATAGCAGCGCGCACTTCGTGTTTTCAAAATCTCGTCCGGCACAGCTCGCCGACTTTCCGGGTGGTCAAGGCGTCGGGTCTCGCCGCGGGCAAGGGCGTCGTCGTGGCGCGGAACGTAGAGGAGGCTCGCCAGGCGATCGACACGATCTTGACGGACCGCAAATTCGGCTCGGCCGGTGAATGGATAGTCGTCGAGGAGATTCTCGAGGGCGAGGAAGTTTCGGTCCTCTTCTTCACGGATGGTGATTATTTATTTGTTTTTTCGCTTCTCGTTTTTTGTTTTCTTTCTTACGTCTTTATCGCGCCAGGCAAGAGCGCCGAGACGATGCCACCGGCGCAGGACCACAAGAGACTGTCGAACGGCGACCTCGGCCCTAACACCGGCGGCATGGGCGCCTACTGTCCCTCGCGCTCGATCGGCCATAGCGATCTCGCGACGATCCGAAAGTGCATCGTCGAGCGGACGATAGCGGCCCTCGCCGAAGAGGGCGTACCCTACCGCGGTGTCCTGTACGCGGGTATCATGCTCACGCGACAAGGACCCCGGCTCCTCGAGTTCAACTGTCGTTTCGGCGATCCCGAGACTCAGGTGGTGCTGCCGCTGATGCGGAGCGACCTCTACGAGACGATGATGGCCTGTTGTCGGGGCGAACTCGCGGAGCATCCGAGCGAGTGGCGCGACGATATTTACGCGGCCGGTGTCGTTCTCGCGTCGGCCGGATATCCGGTAAAATCGTCGGAGCCTCGAGCGATACGGGGCGTAGATCGCCACCGCGTCGACACGCACGAGCGAGATCTCGTATTTCACAGCGGTACGGCTCTTTCGCCGGACGGCAGCGGCGAGTTGCTCACCAACGGTGAGTACGCTATTGCGCATTCCTCGCTGCCGTATCACACACACAAACCCCCCCCTGATTAAAGTACAGGCCAAAAACGGCGAGAGAGAATGTTTTGTAATTGATTACTAATGTTGTCCAGAGTATCCTGCATACGTTTGTGATATTTGAAATACATCGATCATTCCGTTATACATACACTCGCTCTTGAAATTGGCATTCTTAACGCACGTTGCATGGGATCAGTCTCGGAGAACATAAACCGATGGTGTTGAAGTTTGCAACGATGGAACGCAACGAAAGTTTTTTTTTTATCATTTATTTTCCATATTCCTATCATTGCGGTAGATCTTTTTTTATAGATTTATATTGTAGTTTGCCGAACCAATATTTTGAAAAATGATTGAAGGATTTGCGTAGGTCAAATTCACTGAAAGATAGAAAAGAAATTCAGAAAAATTAACTTCCGTCGCGTTCCAGCGATGCAAACTTCAATCTCATATATTTTCATTGATATTGGAAAAATTACCAGACAGAAGTAGACAAAAAAAACGGTGGTATGACAGATGAATGTTTTACAGTGATAACGATGGAACAAATATAACTTTTAAACATGAACTTTTCAATTCGCGAGCGCCCAAAGTATACGATACGTGAAGAAATGTGATCCGAGTCGACGCGGGGGCGACTTGGCGACGCTGTGAACAGTACGTGATCATTGGACGGCTTTTAAAAACTTTAGTCTTAAAAAATCTTCCTCTGTAGAGCAGCCGATTTTCCATTTGATAAAATCATTGATTTGTATCCTGCGCGAGTTGCAAGAACTGCATCGCCACGAGCGGTAATGAGTATGGATAGAGGGTAAGGGATTGATTGTGCTCACCGGCGACGTTGTCGTATTTTCCGTATGGTCGAATTTGAGTATGCGAGCATGGGTCGGTGGACGACCCGGGCAAGCACTGCTGAAAGTTTCCTACCACAGGGAAGAAGACAGCTCTGAAAATTATCGTCAGTAAACAGTAAGATGTTGTACGCACGTTGTTCGGGAGTAGGTGAATTCGTGACTATTGAAAAATGATTGCTCATTTAAAAACTTGACGGTATGCTCGCATTTGAATAGAGCCGTTCCGCATGTACTACCCTAATGTTCCTCAGGTGGACGAGTATTGATGACGGTGCGACTGGCGTCCTCGCTCGAACTCGCCGTGGCAGGGGCTACCTCAGCCGCCCGCGACGTATCCTTCGAGGGTAAACAATTTCGTACCGACATCGGGCATCGAGGTATCGCCGCGGCGATACTTCACTCGGGCACGACGACCTACAGGAGCAGCGGAGTCGACATCGAGGCAGGCGAGAGTCTCGTCTCGAAGATTCGACCGGTCGTCGCGACGACCAAGCGTCCCGGTCTATTGGGCGGTATCGGAGGCTTCGGAGGTCTCTTCGACGTGGCTGCGGCTGGCTATACCGACCCCATCCTGGTCTCGGGTACCGACGGCGTCGGCACCAAGCTGAAGGTAACCCCCCACGCGCGCGTGCGCATCGCGATATACATTTTTACAGAGGCTAACGATCACGTGTGACACAGATCGCGATCGAGTGCGGCCTCCACGATACGGTCGGCATTGATCTCGTGGCCATGAGCGTCAACGACGTTCTCGCCCATGGCGCCGAGCCCCTATTCTTCCTCGACTACTTTGCCTGCGGACGTCTCGACGTACAGACAGCCGCGAGAGTCGTCGCCGGGGTCGCCGAAGGCTGCAGGCGCGCCGGTTGCGCACTGGTCAGTTTCGTACACCATTGTTCCCCCCCCCCTTCTCACTTTAATTTCTCTATCGCGCGCATACTCACCGCCCGTAGGTCGGGGGAGAGACGGCCGAGATGCCGGACATGTACGCCGATGGGGAATACGACCTGGCCGGTTTCGCCGTCGGAGCCGTCGAGCGCGAGCAACTCTTGCCCCGTCGGGACATACGAGCAAACGACCTAGTGATCGGACTTCCGTCGAGCGGTCTTCACAGCAACGGTTTCAGCCTTGTACGCAGAGCCCTCAAACTCGCGGGAAAGAAATTTCAAGATCCAGCGCCCTTCGACCACGAAAAAACGATCGGTGAGTGTCGCTCAGGCGAGATTCCTCCCTCGATTCAAGACACCCTGCTTGCGCGTACGTAAACAGGCGAAGCGGTCCTCGAGCCGACGAGGATCTACGCCCGAGGCGTCTTGCCGGCCATGAGATCCAACCTGGTAAAGGCATTTGCTCACGTGACCGGAGGCGGTCTCACGGAAAATGTACCCAGGATCTTGCCGGATGGTACACGAGCCGTTGTCGACGCCGCAAAATGGAACGTTCCCTCCGTCTTTGGATGGCTCGCGACGATTGGCGGTATCTGCCGTACGGAAATGCTGAGAACCTTCAATTGCGGCATCGGTGCGATCCTCGTGTGCTCACCGGAGAACGGCGAACGTCTCGTGGCCGAGCTCGAGGGTGAGTATCCTGTGGTGATTGGTCGCATCGACGTGCGCTCGTCGGAGAACGAACCGCCCGTCGAGGTGCTACACTTTGAGAAAGCTCTGGAGAAGGTGATGCGACCTTACGTCGCACCGTTGGTCGAGTCGCTCTCGAAGCAACGACCAAAGAAAGTGGGCGTTCTCGTTTCCGGAAGCGGCACGAATCTTCAGGCTCTGATGGACGCGTGTCGCGATCCGACGCGACGAATGGGCGCCGAAATTGTACTCGTCGTCTCGAACAAACGAAACGTCGGGGGACTCGACAGAGCCGAGAAAGCCGGCATCAAGAATCTCGTGAGTATATCGTAGTGTTTGGTTTTGATACGCTTTTGCTCGTCCAATAATTTTGGAGATTCTGTCATGGCTCACACAGGTGATAAGACACACGGATTATCCGAGTCGCGAGGCTTTCGACGCGGCGGTTACGCGGCAGCTTGAGGAATCGGGCGTCGAGATCGTCTGCCTCGCCGGATTTATGCGAATACTGTCGGAAAAGTTTGTCCGTCGATGGCGCGGAGCTTTGCTCAACGTGCATCCCTCCCTGCTGCCCTCCTTCAAGGGAGCTCACGCCCACGAGGACGTACTACGAGCCGGAGTACGCATCACCGGATGTACCGTCCACTTTGTTGAGGTGGAGGTCGATTCGGGAGCGATCGTCGAGCAGGAGGCGGTTCCGGTACTACCCGGTGACACGGTCGAAAGCCTGCAGGAGAGGGTCAAGCTCGCCGAGCATTGCGCCTTCCCCCGAGCCCTCGAGCTTCTCGCCAACGGACGGGTCGAGCTCGGCTCGGACGGAGTCCTTATCTGGCGATAATCATGCGAGCGTCAAGTGTCCCGATATTTGAAATATTATATTTTTCACCTTTAATATTTTTTTACATTTCTTACCCATGAAAATTTATCTCTCGTATAATTGGCAGACATCGTTTAAAATATAATTTTTTCCCGTTCAGTCGATGGAAAATTATTAGCAAAATAAGTAATGTGTGGGCCGTACACACTCACGAGGGCCAGGCGTTCGAAACACCGATTTTCTTCAAACTTCACGGAGCGAGAATATTGCGTAAGGGGGCGTCCATAAATTACGTAACGCAAATCCCCCCCGCCACGTAACAGAACCGTAACACTTGGCCTGAACCCCCCCCCCCTATTCCGTTACGTAACCGATGCTTTGTCGTCAATAATGGCGTTTTTTTTTCAAAGAAATAACCTATTACGAAAGGATCGGGTTTATACTCATTTTATGAAGTATATATTCATCTAGTTTTATACCAATTTGTATGATTTTTTTTTTCAAAATTAACCCTTTTCAAAATTAAATTATTATTTAAAAATACATCGTTTAATTTTTTAATGCAAAAAAAATCTTGTCTTGTGAATAATACTAACGCTTACAATATAAAAAGACCGAGCCATATTCTGCTGCTATTATTATTACGCTATTTTCTTTAATTGTGCGATTATTGATATCTATTTTGTTGATACTATCTTACTGCTTCTTGCACAGTGTATCGTAGACCTCCACAACTTCTTCACTTTGGTTGGCTCCCGGTCGTGGAGAACGTGCAAAATTGAAAGAGGGATGGTCGTTAGAACTCCAATGCCCTTGTAGGTAGTTCAGTGTTCAAATATGATTTATAGCGAAACGCATGTAATTAAATTTGGGTCTTCATCCATATCCGGCTAAACGTTTCTAGGAGGCAAGAGATATAATGTAAGAAAGTGAACATGGCCCTTAAAGTTGTCGCACCAACAAAGATAAATAAAAAAATACAATGTTTCGTTATCAGTTCGTATCATTTTTATTATCAGGAGAAATGTATATATATATGAAGCTTAGAGTGACAACTTTTGAATGTAGTTTTCAGCTGGATCACAATTAATAGAAATATAGTCATATTTCTATTGACCAGCTCCACTTCAAAAGCAATACTCAGCAATGTGGCAATTCACAACTAAACAGTTGTGAGGATGCGAGAAAGGTTGTACAATGAAAAGTATTTAAAAGTAATTAATATTCCCGCATGATGAAAAGCCTGTACAGTTTGAATTCAAAGAATTAAAAGAACAAGTCCTGCAGGATGTGTCTAACTAAAATGATTGAACTGCCGGAAACCTTAGATATCGGCGCAGCACAACCTCTCGTCGATCTGGCTCGCTTGTTTGCAAAACAGGAACACAAACAAGATGCGGAAATAGCCATCGAGGACATATTGTCCCTTCAGTTTGGGGCAGGGGCTGTCACGTATAGGCCAACCCCCTTAAGGAGCGAGCTCGGGCACCACGATGCCGCAACCAATGTCGACGAGAGGAGGGCTGGTCAATTGGAAGTGGTACGTACTCGTAGTCACGAGGATCTGACCAATGATCGAGAATGGTACCGCGGGGGCTTAGTCTGTCCATCGTCCCTACGGGACGGGACTAGCCGATGTGGTTGGATTCGCGGGGGGCAGTGGTTGGGCCGCATGCTGGTCAGGGTTTCTACGGGCGCCCGGCGTGCGAGTTACGTTGTTATTAACTCGGGCAGCAACCTGCAGAGTTGTTAGGGTGTTGGAAAGTCACTCGGCTCTACCAGTAGTTGCACAGACGACCGCTCTTCCGAATGTAAACTGGAAGACCTGCATATACTTGTCGCGCTGGTCGGGCGTAATCCCGACTCCTCGCTCATGGGAGTCGTGTAGTTAGGGTCTACGACTAGGTACTGCACGTTAAATCAATGGACATATTTCTGTACCTTCAGCTTTTTAGCCAGAAAATAAATTGCTGGATAAATGCTACATAAATTGCTATATTACTGACCACTTTCTTCGCTGAGTTTAATATAGATCATGTCGGTTGCAACATTGAGCAAGCAATAAATATTGCTCTTTAAATTATAGAGCAATCGAAAAATGAAGAATGGGTTAAGCAGAGAATCCTACAAATATCAGCCTTAAGGGCGCATAACTTAAAAACACAAAAAACGGAATTTTAATGAAAAAAAGAATCATCCAAGTCAAAGGTTCACATTCGTGTAGGGATAAGCCGTTCGTTAACAGGGTCAGATGCATATAAGTGATATCTCAATTATAAGTTTTACGAAAACGCCGTACTGCTCACGTCTTTTGATGGCGAAAAAATAGTATGTTCGAGGAAAACTTTCAAACACTGTAAAATGTTAATGAAAATCCGATGTGCGGTCGTTCGATGGATGTCAAATAAACATGCCAGTGCGGAAGAAGTTAATCCCAACTTAAACTACGTTTAGAATAATAGTACTGAATTTTTGGTCGATTTAGATCCTTGTAAGATGGGTATTTTCTCTACCAAGTAGTTGAAAACCTTGAAAAATACGGCCTGAACTCATTGCTTTTTGTTGTTGTTTTAATTAAAATTATCTCACATGTACCGGAAGGGTTTCAAACTTTCAAGACCCGCGCACTGAGTTGGTTTACCAAAATAAATATATACATTTATAGCTTTGCTTTCGGTTTTTCGTCTTTTGAAATCCGACCGATACGTACTTGAACCGAGGTTTGTGACTGATCACAACGAATCATTTGATAACAAAAATGATAAGTCTCGTTCTCATTGCGTTCTCTTCACTGTCGAATGCTTCAGTTTAAGAACCGATGCCTGCACGTTCTTCGAATCCATCAGTGGTCACCTCTTTCATTGAGTTCTCTCCAGGTGAGACTAGTCTTTCGATGATGTTTTCAAACTCTGCAGGCAAAAGGATGTCATACCTCTGATTTCGATGTTCGTTTCGTTGAAATCCTTCAATTTCCTGCAACATTGTATGCTTGTCATTTTAGTCGTGAAAATTCGGGACAAGTGTGAAGGATGCCGAGGATGCTCAGATGTTTCATTTCAAAGCAATGAGCACAACACATTCGGCTACTTGCCGATGGTTGCCGATTATTGTCGCGTATGCTGAAAGAGTTTTCCTATCGGTTAAATTGCGAAACGGATAATCCGTTATCAAAGGATATAAACTCAAATGATGATATGGTGAAGATATTACGTGGTTTTAAAAATGAATTCGCCTGCTACCGTATTTTTTTTATATTTCAGCTTCCCACTGATGACGTTTTTCTGCTTCCAAAGAGCATTGGGGCTTTTCGAAAAAATCAAACAATAATTTATTTTTGTTTCACCAGTTCAGCTTTTTTCTGCATCCCTTGATGCAATATGTTATTGTCGACTTACACATCTGCAAATGTATATGTATAACCCAATTGCTGACAATTGAGGCAAACATTTTCGTCTTCGTACATGGTTATTGCTTTTCTGTATGACATATATTATCACGTGGCAGCTTTTGGTGGGTTCCAGAGGGGACCCATGGGGATATTAAGGGGTTATCCCCACTTGCGATTTTGAAAAAATCGATTCTTTTTATTGCATTTTTTTGAAGTTTAAGTATCTGAGAATATGTCCTGAAAATTTCAAGTCGATCCGAACAAAATTGACTGAGATATGAGCGTTGAAAGAGAAGAATCCGTGAATTGAAGAACTGAAATTGAAACTTTAAACGCGTTTTTCTCAAAATGGCATTTCTGAAGTCGGTGACCAAGATTACTCGAACACTAATGAACCGATCTTCTTGAAATTTTGCAGGCTTATTTAATACATAAAAATGTAGTCTTTAATCGTTCGATTTTTTTTTCGAAAAAAATGGCCGTTTTATAGCCAAAAAACGGCCGTTTTTTTTCGTTAAAATCGAACCATTAACTTTGACTGTCCGCCATTTTGTGAAAAATGAATATTTTTTAAAATCCTTCGATTAAAGACTAGTTTATACTTATATTTGACTAAATCCATCCGCATTTTTTTTCAGATGATCCACTTCGCCGCAATGTTGGTCACCGCAAACCGTGTATATAAAAACATTATTTCATTGACGGCCAGTTGCCACTAAACAATGTAATATTTTTCAATAAAAAAATTACTGAAAGTTCTTCAAGATGTGTTCTTTAAGATGGTATATTGATCGATTAAAAAAGTTTTGTAGTATTCTTTAAAAAAAATTCATGAAAAAGGCCTTTTTTTGCGCTACAAGTGGGGGTAACGCCTTAAGGCGAGCGAATCCGTTCTCACGATGATGTCGTTCGAAAGATTGGTTTAATATTTTGCTTTATGGTGTTTCATTTTATTATTAATACTCCCTCCCCAATTTTGTTCGTCTATTTGTCGATTTATTGTTATTGTCCTTGTTTTGAATTGGTTGACCAGCTTTAAGGATTTTTACATCGGTTTGTTAGTTTTGTGGTGTAATTTGTTCATTATCGTTAGGTAGCACCGCCAGCCCGCAATCCTTTTTAAAAATAAATCAACGAACACGATTATTATGATAAATACTTGTCGCCTGCTGCTAATTTTGATACTTGTGTGAATATTTGCTACGATTAAATCCAGTAGCACATGATCGGTTTACACTCGTGTATCCTAGAATTCAATGTAAATATATTTCTGTATCACATCGTAATGTATTTTTATTTTCATTCACATGGTGGATACATTATGATGATCCCATCTCTCGTTGAACTTTGGTGCTTTAATTAATAATTCTTATAATTATACCTTATTGAATAATTTTGCTTTTATCCTCGAACTATTCTCTTGCTGGCTTCGACCTCGCTTGACGGGCACCGTCCCAATCTTTCGCAGCGTTAAAAATTTTGCCCAATGACTTTTCAATATCTTTACGAGATATTGATTTATTGTTCGTTTCGTACTTTCTAATGAGGATTGCTAAATCGAAAACAAAATATAAAGATGGATGATAATTGACGATGTACCCATTGGCGCAGCCATGTATCGATATAAATTTAGACAATACCTACATTGCAGTTCTGCGAAAAAGTGCGTTTGTACGAAAACTTTTTTCACGTGAGTGTTTTTTACGGCAGTGTATCCTTCGATAACCTCGCGGGTAAGAAATATTTTCAAAATACGCCGCAAGGATTCAGCGATAGGGCCCGATGGGTCAACGTTTTGCCATATAAACCATTTCTGGAAGAAAATTTAAGTTTAAATTGATATGAAAAAATTTAGCTGTCAATATGCGTTCTTACAGTTTTTTCATTGCGCTCCCCATCGCTTTGCAGAACGTCGTCAAAATCTTCGAATTCTTTTTGTCCTTTCAACGGTAGACTGAACCCATGATCTTGCCGACTGGAAAGATCAGGCTGTTGAA
Source organism: Ophion costatus (assembly GCA_951751655.1). Taxonomy (NCBI): domain Eukaryota; kingdom Metazoa; phylum Arthropoda; class Insecta; order Hymenoptera; family Ichneumonidae; genus Ophion; species Ophion costatus. The sequence goes on from OX632364.1 coordinate 587,719, forward strand.
TGTTGTCCGATTTCAAAGAACCAATGTCGGCTCTCAAGCAGCAAATCTCGCTCGACAATTCTTTGATATGCTCCTCGACGGGTACAAGAGATTCCTTGATTGTCTTTTTGATTTCGTCAGTAATATCTGAAGTAGTCGGGCAATCAATATTAAATATTTTCCATGTAAAATAAACAACTTTCGGGTGGGGGTAAAAATGTCGAATGACCAAATATAGAACGACAAAGATTTCGAAACGGCAGAATTATGAACTATCAAAATAACGAAGGTTAAATTATTCGCAATCTTATCTTTCGATTGATAAAAAAATCGATTGACTATAAATCGAACCATTATTTATTGGAGAGCTAATTTATTCGAAAACGAATATTCAGATTGTCTGCAATTCGGAACATAAAAATACAGAATCGAAAAATGTAGAACACCCATATCTCCGAAACAAAAAATAGCGAGCGCCTAATATGCGTAATACCGTCTATGGCGAAAAGCAATATATCGAAACGCAAAATGTCGATGGCCCGAAGTGTCGAACGCCGGAAGGTCGAGCGGCCAAAATGGTGAACGCGGCGGGTCCCGTCACGTGGGATGACTGCCTTACGATATTTTAGCCGACTGACCGACAGCGCCATCTCGCAGCTTCACTCTGAGGCGCAAGTAACGTATTGCTCGATTCGCCATCCGGGCCGTTCTACATTTTGACCCTCCGCGATTTCAACCACTCGACTTTTTGGCCGTTCGCTTTAATGATTTTCTGCATTGTGAACCATCGCCATTTTTTTTAATTCGGAGAATTGTCGTCTCGAATTATTTGGTGTTATGCATACAGGCCCATCGATATTATGTTTTTCGATATTTTATTAAATCTGATTTTTGTTTTTCGCTATATATCAACTTTCGAGATGTTCATGTTCGTAATTGTTATGTTCGACTTCGTAGACTCTAGTAAGATTGATCAATCTATATTCGAACGTTCGTCATTTTCGAATTCGACATTTTGGCCTATCTGCACGATCGTTTGACATTTTTCCCCCCACCCCAACTTTTTATAAATACCACTAATCAGTTTGTCATATTGGAGTGGCGGACAATCGGAAAGTATGACATCCATCATTGAGTCATTGATCACTGAGCCTTGTAACTCTGAAGCTGATTGCTTCATCGACGGTAGACCTGCGTGATATGAAATCGTCCAATAATAACTGAACAATATAATAATTATCATCATCTTCGTATTAATCTATTAAATAAAATTCTACACAGTTTATCATAAGTGTGTTCATAAATACACAGCTAATATCAAAGTTTTACCTGGACTGCTGCTCTGCTGCGATGGAAAATACTTCATCTGTCCCTGTCGAGGCTCTATTTATGAGTTGACGAAAACATGTAAATGCACTGAATTACATAACCATTATGACAAAGCAAAACAATAGAAATGTTTCCGTGGGTACATTATTTGAAAGCTCACCTATAGGAATCATGCGTACATTCCAATCTTCATGCATCGTCTCCAGTTGCCTATGTCCTCTCTGGAATTTTTCATGTGCCATAGGAACTTTCTGTTCGAGTGATATTTCGTCATTACTGGTGAACATTGAAACCGTGCTAGTCAATTCTTTAAGTTTTCGCCTTGCTTCTTTATAATCTTCTTCATGAAAAATAAAATCGTATTAGAATTGCTCGAAGAAATTTCAATTATACTTATCGCAGACCGTAGACCAATTTTGGAGCCCTTACTTGCTTGTCCTCTGAGTTTTATGGGAAACGTTGCCCAATACTCCGGAGCTGGCATGCAGTAGCGAACCAACGAATAAAGAGTTTGGGCGGTCTCTTCGTCGTACGGCGGCAGCATGAATGTTGTAGCCAAACTCTGCATGCTTTCATCATATCTGATCCAATCACATGGTACAATGTCCACAGTTTTTTGATGCGCAGTATTCTCTCCCATGAATTCGACAATCTGATATTTTGGCTCACTCATCTAACGCACAGGCATAACATGGACGCGTTTAGTGAAAAGCGAACATCTTTTCCGATTGTTTGAATACATAGTAAATACGGTACTTACAGTAACGTGTATTGGTCGGCTTGATTGTGTCTTATATGTATCGCTCACTATTTATTTTCCGAAAAAAAAATATTGTACACTGAGGTTATGACGCAGTATCGCGATTCTGTAGTTTGGGATTTTGAAAGATTTTGGACGTTAAATATTTTATGCACTGAGTGTATAGTTTTTTTTTTCACTGGAACGGTGTGTCTATAAACTATCTATAAACAATAGTGCACGTTTGTCATTTGCAGGCAGAGTAAACGCGGGTAGACAAACGTTCTGTGAAAATGTACGTGCAGCATCATAGCAGCAAGATGACAACATGGGGCGCCACACCGTGCCACCCCTATGGTGTATTTTGCTTTCGCGTTAAGGGCGGGGTAAAGAATTAAACTTTTTTTAAAATTTTTTATATGAATGCATAATATATCAAGAATATTGTGTTAAAATTTCAAGTCGATCGGAGTAAAATTGACGAAGTTATGAGTATTTGAGCGTCTATTGCTCCATGCCGGGTTTTATACCTGGGCGGCAGCTACGCGGCGCGCTATTGTATTTTTCGAACCTGAATAAATTTCTTGATAAACGGGCCTGTTCCGGTATTCGAGGCATGGTGTATATTAGTATACACATTAGCCTGTACATCAGTTGACCGCTGTATGCCGTGCTGAGCAGTAGCAAGTGTGGGGATCACCGTCATGTTACCCGAAAGTTCCCGTCGCTCACATGCGAACTTTACCGACAGTACTACCCGACCTGCAGTCAAACGGTCGAGGTACGAAAACGGGTAATACAAAAGAGACGCTATTGGTCAGGCAATACACAAAGAAGCAGTCTTCTTACGTCCCGCGCAGCAGCATAGATCTCAAGCGTTCAACGATCTCTTTCTTCATAATATATTAAGCCTTTGTTAAAAATAATAAAGTTTATCGTAGTTAACACTATATATGTGGACACTTCATCAATACCCCCCACATAAATGGTGAGCCACTAAATCTAGTTTTTCATTTGTTTCCAGCCATTCTTTCTAAGTATCGATATATCCAAATTATATAAATAAAGATGGGACTTAATCCTTATTTGCTAACAATATACACCGCAAAGCCAAGTGTATTAGTGATAAGTATTTATATTTATTTTTTGTTTATTTTCACCGACGTACAAATTTTTGTTTATAATGAATAACAGGTTCTGTATTTGCTTTTAATGCATTTTTTTACTTTATAATGTTTAAATTATGTTTCGAATTTCAGTTAAAAAAATAAATATCAATTTTATCAAATTTCCATATATTCGGTCTGAAAAGAATGATGTTATCCAGTTCTACATAATTCTTCAATAGAAGGATCGAGTTGAGAATTTCCTTTGTTTCTTCAAGTCGGTTAAAAATGTTGTTTTTTTCACAAAAATCAGTCATTGCTATTTTTATGTATATAATTTTCCCGTATAGTGTGTAACGTTTACAACGTTTACAACTCTGAGAGAAGGCAATGCGTGACTAACTGATACGTCAACAGAAAATGGGTAATTGCTGCCGATAAGAAACATTGGTATCGTAAGAAATGAAAACAGCAATCAACCAAGTGTTCACAAGTCGAGGGTCATCACTTCGAGCATCTTCTGTAGGTAGGCCCTAACCAAGGTTAGTGGATCCTTAGAAAGTGATTATTCCGATATTTTTCGATTTTTCGACTATTTTCATACTTTGCGTGACTAGAATGACCTTGTGTTGAAGGGTCGCTGTATTCGTCTGAAAATCGGTAATATTGTCATCGAACATAAATGCATGGTTCCCCTTAAAAAAGTGGAGTTGACCTTGACGTAGCTTCAGCGCCTCTACCGATAAAAAAATAAGGTGGTCCAGAATGACGGCCTTCTTGAACACTGGTAGTAGTGCGTGGTGTATAATCCACGAGTGTGTTGTGTTGCATAGAGGCCTAGAAGAGGTAGAGTGGGAGACGTATACGTCTCGGGTCACGAAGTCATTTCTTCTCAGGTCATTGGGTCGAAAGGATTAAGGCGTTACCCCCACTTGTAGCGCAAAAAAAAGGCCTTTTTCATGAATTTTTTTTAAAGAAAACTATAAAACTTTTTTAATCGATCAGTATACCATCTTTAAGAACACATCTTGAAGAACTTCCAGTAATTTTTTTATTGAAAAATATTACATTGTTTAGTGGCAAATGGCCGTCAATGAAATAATGTTTTTATATACACGGTTTGCGGTGACCAACATTGCGGCGAAGTGGATCATCTGAAAAAAAAATGCGGATGGATTTAGTCAAATATAAGTATAAACTAGTCTTTAATCGAAGGATTTTAAAAAATATTCATTTTTCACAAAATCGCGGACAGTCAAAGTTAATGGTTCGATTTTAACGAAAAAAATCGAACGATTAAAGACTACATTTTTATGTATTAAATGAGCCTGCAAAATTTCAAGAAGATCGGTTCATTAGTGTTCGAGTAATCTTGGTCACCGACTTCAGAAATGCCATTTTGAGAAAAACGCGTTTAAAGTTTCAATTATTCCGGTCGTTTACACAACGGATTCTTCTCTTTCGACGCTCATATCTCAGTCAATTTTGTTCGGATTTACTTGAAATTTTCAGGACATATTCTCAGATACTTATACTTCAAAAAAATGCAATAAAAAATCGATTTTCTCAAAATCGCAAGTAGGGGTAAGCCCTTAAATCCGATGGCAAACATATAGATATTTTTTCCGATTGTTTTTCGACCACGTGACCGGTCGAGTCACGTGGGCTGGGCTAAGGCGTTTCGCGGCTAATGTAAGAGCGACGGGAAGGACGTCGAGGGGCGGCGTCGCGTTGCTAGACACAAACAATCCCCCGCCCCCCAGTTCGGCCGCACTTCGACGTCCGCTGAAAAACGGCGCGATACTTTCGTCGGTCTCGCTGCCACACGACGACGCTAATAGTGAACGCGTCGAGAAAAAATGTTTTTCTACACACTCCTCGGTGGCTACGTCCTGACGTCCGTCATTCTCTTCAAATACCCGAGTCTGGTGCACAAAAAAAAGAGGGTGAAATTCACCTGTCATCATATTAGCCACAGAGGCGGTGCGTCCTTTTGGAAATTGACGAAAAGAATAATATAAATAACGACAAGAGAGAATATCGCTATGCCGACTTCTCGTGTGCGTCCGAGTGATGGCCTATTGGTTGGGTTTTTAATTGCAGGAGCCGGTGAAAGTTACGAGAACACGATGCACGCATTCCACAGGTGAAGAAACGGCGGCGTGGCATCGAGCTAAGCGACAAGGAGGGCGCGCCGACATGGTTACCTTTTTTCTTTTTTTCAGAGCGGTTAGCATCGGAACGGAAATGCTAGAGCTGGACTGCCACTTGACGAGAGATGGCCAAGTGGTCGTGTCCCATGACGCCAATCTGTCGCGCAGCACGGGCCTCGACGTTAACATCGCCGACCTGGACTACGAGGACTTGCCACTGCTCAAGGCTCAACTTCCTCTAGACTTTGATCCGGGTAGGCTCTTCCCGTTGCTTGCCATATGTAGAAGTTTCCCCTTAAACTTTCCTCTTGGCGGCGCTTTGTCCAGATGTCGAGTTTGTTGGCTCGTGCCGCAAGGAGGAGAGAAAGTTTGCCCTGCTGAGGGAGGTCTTTGAGGCCTTTCCCAAGATGCCGATCAACATCGACATCAAGATCAACGACGACAGGCTCATTGAAAAAGTGTCGGAACTTATTAAGAAATACGACAGGGAGGAGTACACCGTCTGGGGAAATTTCAGTGACGAAATCACCAGGAAATGCTACAGGGTGGTAAGTGCGATATTTTTTGAGCTCCGAAATTGACGTGGAGATTTCGTGGAATTCGCGTGTTGTAGGTCAATTTTTCAGGGGCTGAGTGCCCCGTTGAGAGCTTCGTCGATGTGATGAATAATTTTACCGGGGACGAGTACGCTCGGTGCAGTATTTTGTCAGGGGTAATAGGGCTGTTCATATTTTCAAACCATTAAGGATGTTGAGTCCCAAATCGCAAATGATAAAATTCTGAAAATTTGGTATGTTTTTGTATGAAGTATTTCAGAGGTCGTGTAAAAATTTCACGACAATTAGGAAACTCGTTATTGAACAATTAACATTCACAAATTAAATGTTGTTTTATGGAAACTGATGTAACTTTGCAATAAGTTTTTTTTTCACCTCTCAATTTTGTAATATCTACAATATACTGAAAGCAACGGAAACAAAACGAAGTTTATTGATAAATTTTTTTTTATTTCTTTTAAAAATTGTTCTTAACAAAATGTTAATTTTTTAATAACGAGCTTCCTAATCGTCGTGAAATTTTAACACGACCTCTTAAATACTTCATACAAAAACATACCAAATTTTCCGAATTTTCTTATCATTTTTTATTTCAACCCTTAAGGAGGTTTAAGTAACGATGATAGAATTCTGAAAATTTGGTATGTTTTTACATGAAGTATTCAGGAGGTCGTGTAAAAATTTAATGACGATTAAGAAGCTATTTATTGAACAATTAACATTAACATGTTTCATAGGGACTCAACATCCTTAAGGAATTATGATCATTTTTCATGGACAATGCCATGTTCGATGTATTCAGCTCGTTTGGGTTAACTGGCTTCTAATTTTCGTCATGACGATCGAAGTGCACAATTAGTCACAGGAGTAGCTTTGTATGGAAAAAAACCGACTTGCTTATATGGTCAGCTTTGGTAGTGAACTGAAGTAGGGGGGAAACAATGTGCAGGTTTGTTCAGGTTTTATCGGTGCATATCGTATTTTGTTTGGCACTATTGTTCATGCGCGTTTGTCATTTTAATGTTGGTAGTACCATTTTAACCCATCAAGTACCTTTTATCCAACAAGGTTCGTTTTCAACCAACTTAGTACTATTTTAACAAATAGTACCATTTTAACCCTTTTAACCAAGCGCGTTTGAAATCAACCAGGTATCATTTTAACCAACCAATTATTTTCTCGTTACTGTTTCGTTATTTCCGCCGTTCTTGTGATATTTGTATTATCATTCTTTTGTTTTTAGAATTTCGATACCTTTACGATTATTTTGGAATTAGTTGACAATAAAAATAATCGAGTTTTATTTGCACGACTTCCTTTACAAGTTTTTAACAAATATATTTTGGAATTATTTATTTTTTCTGTATTCTCGCTCTTCGTATCCTTATATCTTCATCATTTTCCTATTATTTTGTTACTTTCGTGATTATCTTCATGCATACACTATTATATTTGTTGTTGGGAGTTTTTTTAAATCAATAAGTGTTCTCATGTCTGCGAGATTTTTAGTTGCGTCTTATCACAGCGTTATTTATGGAATTTTAAATAAGGTAGAGAGATACCTTTAGATGCAGAAAAAATGCTGATTTTTTTTAGGGAAAAATTCCTTCCTTTTTTGAGACTCAGGGTACGTTTTGTGACTACTTTTCGCAGCTACGTGGCATTTTTTTTATTGCTAATTTTATTAAATGGCGCAGCTATGGCATACGCTAAACGGGTCCCGACGGGTGTTGTCATACGGTGTGGCACGCAGAGTCGGCGGAATTAATCGGAAAAAAATCCAACGTAGCTTTTTCTATCATTAACACTCATGCGCAGAATATGAACCAAGAAAAACAGGGGGGTGTTAAATATCGATTAAATGGTGCGCGTTTAAACAAAAAGATGAATTTTACCAAAAAAAAGGCTTCACTTTGCAATAAAAAAATTCTTTTTTTTTCTTCGATTTTCCAAAAAATAGTCGCTAAGTCGCAAAAATGGTGAAGAGAGATGGTTTCTTCAAAAAAAAAACAAATGAAAATCAGCATTTTTTTCCTCGCCTAAAGGTATCTCCCCCCTTAAGTCATTAATCAATTAATGAACACATTCATAATTTTATATGACTTCTCCATATTTCCGTAAATTTAAACATTTACTGGACGTTTCAATTTACTTTTTTCTTCTCCTTGTCTTCAGAATCCTAACGTGAATTTGCTATTTTCGATGCAACGCGTGACCTTGTTGATATTTCTGATGTATACGGGATTACTGCCCTTCGTGCCTCTAAAAGAGTCTCACCTCGAGATTTTTTTGCCCTCGATTTACCTGAGGTGAGCTTCGATCATGAAAAAAGTAGGAAAGAAGAAGAGAGAGAGAAAAAAATAAACGTTGATCGAATTCTTTATATACCTTTAGGAGGAAAGGTGGCCCGACACCGACGTTTTTGCCCCTAGAAAAACTCGTCTGTCGGACGATAAACGTGTTGCTAATGAGGCCGTGTTTATTCCATCATTTGCGAGCTCGCGGTATCCACGTAAGTAACAGCAATTATTTCCATTTGAGACTCGTTGGCTCCCCGTCTGCTTGTCTGCTTCCTTTGTCAATTCTACTCGCGCGCGACTCTACTCTCCCCCCTCCTCGCTTATTTCACTATTACGATGTTGATATCATTATTATTTTTATGCTACTATTTTTTTTTAATCACCACTATATCGAAGCTACTAATATTTCATTTACAATATTATTTTGCTGCCGTGACTATTTTTTCGTAATACATATTATTTGGTTACTACTATCATTTTTTATTGCTACCATTAGTCTGTTATCATTGATATTATTTAGCTGCCATAATATTTGTTGTCACTACTGTTGTGTCCACAGAACGATCATTTTTTATGCTACTACTGTCCCCTTATTAAGGTAATACTAGCGGATGGACTAGTCAACCGAAAATATGCAAATGTTCGAATCTGAAAAAAAGCAAATTATAATACATTTAGGTATAACAATAAGCCTGATACGGAAAGGAATTATTTGAGAAGTATATGTGATGGATGTGTGTATTATGTTATGAAAAGTGAAGTATTGAGGCATGGAGACTAGAGCAAAGGAGCCCAAACGCAATGCTGGCAAAATGGTCGTGAAAGCGATGAACGATCCGCGGATTGTACCCGCCTGGCGGCGCTACCACTGCGGGCTCCGTCTGCGGGGTGATTTTGAATCGTCGATCCGCAATTTGTCGTATATTTCTTTCTTATTAGCGCAGCGTGCAATACTGAAGAGTAATATTGATCTGCTTTTGTTTAAATTATGAAATGACAATATTTCAGTAATTTTTTGACTTGGAGGTGATCTATACTGTGAATGTTTTATTTTTATACGGTGACATGTACGATTAAACAGCCACAATGTGAATATTGCATACTGAATTTCCAAGAAAAATATTTTTTTCAAATCGTACATTATAACGAAATGGGAGCGAGGGGTATTTATATTAAAGGATTCGCATATTTAACCTAAAAAACGTTTTTTTTTGTCCAAGCATCATGTATTACATTTTTGCTGTATATCAAAGAAATCTCTAACAGCATTAAAATTAATGGCAATTATAATTAAATTCGGCGACGATAGCATGCAATTAAAAAAATACAAACGATTTGACAAAATGAATCAAGATGTGGTTGCACATGCCGATCCTAATACTTGTCAATATTTTGGCTAATTCGCGAATTAATTGCATAAACATAATATTAAGGTTCAGTTCTTACCTTTATTGGATGGTCTTTTTCTGTTTTGATTGTAAAAATACGTTTAATACCGAAATATCAGTCAACGATGCGTAACACCGTAAACTGCCTAAACTGTATGTAACTGACATATATGTACTGCTCACATACATAGTAACTGACAGTAAAACGTCATTGTATGTATGTCACAAACACTGCTAAGCCGGTCCTCACGGACCTATCCTATTTGGTCCCTGGAGCTAGTATCGCTTGCGGATATTTTTCGAACTACAAGATCTTTCATCACTTTCGCGATCCACTTTTCGACGATTCCGCCATATGCGTTCGGGCTCCTTTACTCTAGTCTCCATGATTCACACACTCACGATCCACACACGTGCCAGTCCGTGTGCGTGGCATTCGTGTAGAACTGGAGCGACGTCACGCCCGTATTTATTTTTCTCGCGACCTCCCGATCGACTGGTTCAGAGGCAAGCATGCCAACCACTAGACCAGCACGCTGGTTACTATTTTGCCGTGACTATTTTTTTTGTTATTAGTATTATTGCTACTTTCCTGATTTGAACGTACACCCTTAGGGTTTTTGCGTGTTACCCTTCCCAAATGAGCCCTATCCTATCACTCCCCAGGCACACTTCGCTAGTCTAACCGAATTACCGACGCGTTCGTTCCAACATAGCAAACCTCAACATCGTTACTTCGCTCGCGCTTTTTTTCTGAAGGAGGCAATTTTAAAAACCCGACATGTCCACGTCGGAAGCTTTGCGGGCAAAATAAAACGACGGGGACGCACTGTACAAGTGGCTCGTTGTTTTTTTTTCTCCATTTTCCTGTCGATAAAGGGTAGATTTGATTTTATTTCTTTCTCTCTCCCTCTCTCTGGCAGGTTTACTTCTGGGTCCTCAACAGAGACGAAGAATTCGAGAGAGCCTTCGAGCTCGGGGCGACCGGAGTCATGACCGACTATCCCACGAAGCTCAAAGATTTCCTTGAAAAGAGGACGATCGAGTAAACGTTGCTTTTGTTTTCTTACGAGCCAACGATAAATCGCATTCGTCATTCTCTCTTCGATTGTTCTACTGCCACGTTGTCGATGTTTTTTTCTTTCTTTTTAATCAACCTTCATCACGTATTTGTCAATTCCGACAGCCTGTACTCCCCTATAAGGTAGTCGCGAGTTCTTCAATGAAATTCGAGGCTGACTTCCCATTTTTTCTTTTTCTTTATCGCCCCCCCCCCCCCTCAACGTTCTTCGATGAGTTCACTCGCGCATAATCATTATACCAAAGACAAAGACCAAAGTTACACAATGTTGATTGGCATAAATTCTTCGGCGCTCAGATGTTCTTTTCGATTGTTCTTGCATTATTTTTTTCATTACAAATAATTTTTTCAACTAGTTTACCATTCGTTTTAAAGGTATTTTTAAATTATCGAAAAACCCGTTCTAAGTTATTGAAAAGACTATTTCTACAATAATTATTACTATAGTTATAATAATTCTATATGATGGCGATGAATATTATTCGTAATATACAAATATCTTCGTATTTTATATTACTATAATATTATTATGACTATATTGATAGTTTATTATACAATAATAATCATGATATTTTGTATATAAATCATTTCGTAATAACGCCATTATAATATAATAATAATCATAGAAAATATTAGCAAATATTTTGTCATGTGGGAAATCTTCGTCGATGTTATCGCTATTGTTATTGTAACCAGTGGTTTTGTATACATTATAAAATTGTATTGCATATCATTCATAATGTATTGCAAGTACACGATATATTGTGTAAATAGTAGTAATTTTCTTGTAAATATTATATGATTTTCTAACCATGTTTTTATATAACAACAACAATAATAATAATAACGAACTATTATTATTATTATGCTACAATTGCTGTCTTTATTATATCACATCATTACGATGTCGAAATTTGCATCGTTGAATTGCAATTGAAATTTCTCCAAGTCGCGCAATTCTTTTTTTTCTTGCCGTTTCCAGCCAAGTCACTACGACTTTTTTCACATATTCTCGTTGCGGGCTTACGACTTTTATTGCAAAAAAAGCACCACGGTAGGAAAAATCAAGAAAGACAAAGAACTTGAATCGCTAAATTGCCAGGAAGAAAATTTCAATGTCATTTATTATTATCTTAATAACAATTGACAATAATAACAACCAGTTGACAATAATAATTTATTATTATTGTCAACGTAAATATGAGAATAATAATGATAGTAGAAATAAAAATGAAAAGCCAGACAGGAATGTTCATCTTATTATTATTTGATATAGATTATTTTTAATCGCCGTTGCTTGAATCCTCTTGCAATAAATATGTACAAAGCATACGGATGGTTTTGTAACAAAAATATATTTTACCACGAATTAAAGGCTAAAAAAAACTCACTGGATCGATGTTTTGCTCGCCACATTTTTTTTTTTCATGAAATATCGATAAAAAATTGTTTTTGAACATTTGCAAAAATAGCGCGCTCTTTTCTTGGGCTAATTCAGCGACAATTGTGGTAAGTCTCATCCTTGGTCGTTGCATCGCCGAGGTCGTCCATGCGCAGAGATGTGTACTTGAAGACCTTGCCACCGCAGTAGACGCATCGCCCTTGGGACACGTGAGACGGAGAAAAGTGTTTGGCAATTTCGGAGGCGGGCAAGCTCTCCTTGCACGACGCGCAGTAGATGCGCGGCTCGCGAAGTCTCTCGTGAACGGAATCCGTCACGACGAAGCTATTAGTCTCTCTCTTATGATCGCCCTCGTTGCTGGGACTTCCCGTAGACATTTTTGTTTCGGATTGAACGCGCGGAATAAAAAATCCTGAGGATTTGTTGCTGGAGTTGCAGGGAATCGTCACTTTTAGCTAGGGAGGAGCGCGCCAGCGAATGTAACCTCGAAAATGCTGGAACTCTACTTTTTCGGAGATTGTTGAGCTTCCGTCGGAGTCAATTTGTGACAAAGTCCGACCGATCCGGGCCGTCGGTTTAGGGGCGATCGGAGCGAACGTAATCTCGAAATCACTGCGACCCGATTTTCTCGGTGATTATTGGCTTTACGGATACACATTGGGCGTGAAAACACGCGTTTTTAAATTCCGAATCGTTGGTCGATTTACTTTTTGCGATTTGGGTCGTTCGACGTGTTTTATTGGCGATTGAAGCGACGAACATAACCTCACAATCGCTCGAACCCCGCTAGAGCGCCTCTCCGTACACAGAGCGTCTAATAGCGTCTTGCGTTTTACCATTACTTGGATAGTGCAGTCTGCTCTGATATTACATAGACCGAAGAATTAGGAGAGCAATGTAACCTGAATATCGAGGACTTCAGAACTGCAATCAGTCGTACAGCCGTCACTTGTGGTGCCTCTTTTTTTCACGCGCTATCGGAAACATTTTTTCTCAAGGTCCGTCGTTTGAAAAACTCGCGACACGCCGAAATTCCTGCATTCGAGCTTTACTTTTTATTTTCAGGTACTGAATTTTCCTCCGATATTTCTCAGTCGACAATATTCCATTGGCAAATCTGTGATACGAGGGGCGTGAAAATGCTTGAAAACCCAAAGTGCCCGAAAAGAAAAGAAAAAAGACCGAAAGCGGAAATGACCGCCGTCGCAGCTACACGACACCTAACATGTATACAGACGCGCGCGCGTCATTTTACGACGAGCGTATGTTTGTGTGTGAAAAAATTAATGGCGTTTACACTCTTTGCGCGTCGAGTTTCGGTGCCTGGAAAAATCTGAAAAAAAATCGATTTCGTTTTTTTCTCCTCGTACGCTTTCGCGTTAATCCATCAAGATGGGCAAAGGCTTCAATAATTACATGTGCAAAAAGTTTTTTCATCCTGCATCGAGAGACAACTTGAAACGAGTAAGTGCTTCGGCGACGACGACAAAGTTACCCTGTCTTTCTTTCCTTTCTCTCTCTCTCTCTCTCTCTCTCTCTCTCTTTCTCTCTCTCCTATTAATCGACAAGAAAATTGTTGTTCCCGTAGGTATGGATGGCGGAACAGCAGGCCGAGGCCTACAAAAAGAAACAGGAGGAACTTCGAGTGCAGTACGAGAAGGAGCAGGATCTTCACAATAACAAGTAAGGTTTGAGGTTACGGTGCCAATGTCGTAATGCAGATCTCTATCTTACCGACCGATATTTATAAATTGTTTTACTTTTATGAGAGTAATTTATGATTCGCAAATTTATATTGTTGATTTCGAGAATACGAATCGTATTCTCGTTTTTCTCTCGCTTTTCTTCTCGTGTTCTCCATCTTGTAATGTTTCTACGTTTTATTTAGTGTATAACATTCGAACGTAATTATTATTAATGTTGCTATTATTATTAGTAGTAATATTGTTATTGTTATATTGAGAATTTTTCTTCCTATTTATGGTTCGGAGATTACACTGTGGATTTCGAAAATATGAGGCGATAAAAAAAAAATTAATCATTCAATTTGCAAATAATTGGTGGTATCGATTTTGTAGTTTTTTAACATTTTATTTGGGGTATAACATTTGAAAGGAATTATTATTACTATTGTTGCTACCGTTGTTATTATTATGTGCTATCATTGTTACTGGTAGTATTCTTTTTTTCTTCATATTTATGGTACTGTCGATTAAAAAAAATATGGGAGGTTTATTCGCCATTTTATTGTGTAATTTGCAATTTATCGGTGTTTCCTATTTTGTCATTCTTTGACATTTTTCTTTAGTCTATAACGAATTTCAAGCAGTCGTTTATTTGTTTCATTCAAGACACAAACCATTTAATTTAGTTATTATTATTATCATTATTGTTATTATCATAATTGTTTTTTAAATAGAAAGTGCAATTTTAGGTTTTTACACAGTACCTCCCCATGTACACTGTTTAAGACTACATTACAGGGCAATATAATTCCCTGCTTAGATTTTTTGCTTCGCTCGCTCTAGTTTTTGCAGTAGCCCTCCCTTCAGTGCATGCTCCATTTTTGCTTTTAGATTGTCCCCTGCCTTGCGCCTATCCATACATCAGATCATCTATTACCATTTTTTTATTATTGATTCCTTCACTTTGTCGCATTTACATATGCCAACTAGGGTCGCTACTCGTCTCTGACACGCTCGACAGTTTTCGTCTATATAGCCCTTGTTTTCTTCCCTTCCAACATTCCCACATTTCATTCTTGCCAACGCCTCCTTCATTTTTCCTCTTGTTTCCTTGTCCGTACAATAATCTTCTATTTCTAGACTCTCCTTTGTGTCTTTGTACCCGCTGTAGTACATTGACTTCCCTATTTTGCTCCAGTCATCCGCCATTTTCTAGCCAATTTTTATTTTGCTCGCCAACCCGACTTCTCCCGGATGTCCGTTTCTTGTTTTTTGCCATATATGCTGATCCCCCGTTTCTTCCCCCATTGTCAGTCGAATGTGCTTCTCGAAGATGTTGCCTGCCGAGAACCACGCTTCAGATATTTGTAGCGTGGTTAGCTCAATCGTAGTATTTAGTAGCTGCATTTGATTTACACTTAAGCTAACTTTTTGATGAAATGGAATAACATATTGTATTTGATCGAATGAGCGATTTTGACCGTTTCTCCAATCAGCGACTCAATTTTCTACGTTCCATTCACAGGGCTCTGCTGAGCAAAGAGAGCAAGGACAAGCTCAGCGTGAATTTCATGTACGAACCGCCACCCGGGGCGAAGAAAGAACGGGAAAAGGAGGACGACGAGCCCGAGTATAAATTTGAGTGGCAGAGAAAGTACAACGCACCGAGGGAGAGCTACTGCAAGGGGGACAGCGAAATTCGCGATCAGCCATTCGGTATCCAAGTCAGAAACGTTCGGTGCATCAAGTGCCACAAGTGGGGCCACATTAACACGGGTACATTTTTTATTCGACTTTTCTTTGAGAAAAGCCAAAGAAAATACACTTTTTTTCTACGATTATTTTCATAAAAAAGGAAAAACGAGTGAGTTTTTTTCTACTACGAAACAATCGTATTCGATTAACCTGAAAAACGTTTCAGACAAGGAATGTCCTCTGTACAGTCAAGCGATGAGCGTTGTGATGGCGAGCGGTAACGCGGACACCCCGGAAGCCCCGGACGCTCTGACACTCGTCCAGCAGATGAGAGACGACGGTTTGGCCCTGAAAAAGTGCGATCTCTTTTTTTTTCGTTTCATTATTTCGATACACGAATGGAAATTTGATCTATTTTTCCATTATGCGACGAATATAAATTACGTACAATACGCGGGACGATAAAAATTGATTTTCCTTGTCCGATGAAAAAAAGATCGGCATTGAGCGCACAGCAACATTTGCGTGTACCGGAACACGAGGACCTCATGGTTTCCGGGGACGAGGATGAGCAACCGGAAGTGACGTTCTTCAAGTCGCTCTCGAAGAAGGAGAAGAAAAAGTTGCTCAAGTGAGTCGTTGGAATAATTCATTAGCACCTAAGGGGCCTGCGTAAGCTTGGGCACAAAAAACATCTCAATACTCGCTATTTATTTCTTGCGAGGTGATGACGAATCAATTGAAACGGATGTAACAAATTCAATTCGTTTAATTTAATTGATAAAAATGCATTTGATTAATTAACCGACATTGGTGGATAAGCGGTCGGGATTTGGCGGCGTCGGGACTTCGAGTTAAGGCGTTACCTCCACTTGTAGCGCAAAAAAGGCGTTTTTCATGAATTTTTTTAAAGAAAACTACAAAACTTTTTTAATCGATCAATATAGTATCTTAAAGAACACATCTTGAAGAACTTTCAGTAATTTTTTCATTGAAAAATATTACATTGTTTAGTGGCAAATGGCCGTCAATGAAATAATGTTTTTATATACACGGTTCGCGGTGACCAACATTGCGGCGAAGTGGATCATCTGAGAAAAAAAATGCGGATGGATTTAGTCAAATATAAGTATAAACTAGTCTTTAATCGAAGGATTTTTAAAAATATTCATTTTTCACAAAATGGCGGACAGTCAAAGTTAATGGTTCGATTTTAACGAAAAAAATCGAACGATTAAAGACTACATTTTTATGTATTAAATAAGCCTGCAAAATTTCAAGAAGATCGGTTCATTAGTGTTGCCCGATACGTGCACATGCGGCTAAACTGAACATGACTGAACTGAACTGAACATGACATGAACTGACAATGGAATACTTGTATTTAAGCAACCGCTTGATTTTTTAATGCTAAATAACAGGGCCATTTTTTTACATAGAAAATTGGAGAGGCTCGAGGAGAAAGATCGAAGGTCGCGTAAGAAGAGAGCGAAAAAAAGAGACGCGTCGCCAAGCAGTAGCAGCAGCAGTAGCAGCAGCAGCGACGACGGTTCTTCCGCGACGTCGAGCGCGAACGAGGAGAGTCGTAAAAAATCGCGAAAGCGGGCTAGGGAACGCCGGAAACGGGATGCGAAAATTTCGAGGACGAGTCGCGAAGAGCGAGGCGATCGTCGAAGGAGAGATGAGAAAGAGAATCGTCGGGGTAAGAATGTTATCGATGGTGAAAGGGACGAGAGACGTTCGCGGAAGCGAAAAAGCGACGAGTTCGAGGAGGAACGTCGCAACCGTGGCGACAAGAAGCGAAGAGACTAATAAAACGTCCGATGATTTCATTATTTTTTCTCAACTTACCTTTATTTATATAATACACTCTCGTTTATTGTTATCATTATCTAAATGTAAATAAATCGCTATACGAAGATTGGCAACTCGGACGATTTATCGATCGGTCGTAACACGTCGCGTCGAGCTCTCCATCCTCTTCTATTCTTTTCATTCACCGATGAGCAAACGTAATGTGTATATGTATTTACATCAACAGTAATAATAATAGTTGCAATACAAACGATCCAAAGCCGACAACTATACTCGCCACGGTAACGTTTTTCCCCCCGTATGCCTTCCATCTGTGACATTTCGTCGAGCGGCCGATTTTTTTGCTCTTTTACGAGTTTCCGCATTCGATCAACGGAGAACGATGCACAATCGTGTTGCGTCGCGAGTCTTAATTCTACCGTTATATTTTATGTATATATCATCCATGATATATCGCATATTATACATCGTGTACAACATACCATGTGTTGTGTATCAATATACAGGCTGCCTCGGACAAAGTGTTACGGGCTCGAATCTCCGAAAGTACGGATCATAGTTGAGTGTCGAAAAGAGCTTTCCAAAACATTACGGTTAAGTATTTTTATATGGAGTATGTTGTTACTTACGAAACCTGCGGTATTGTAACTATCGAGTTTCATAACTGAAAAACTACTTGATAAAAAAAAAAATACTCGATCACAGTGTTTCAAAAGCTTTCAAGCTAAGCTACAATAATGCCGTAGAAAACAAGGCTCCCGATGAAAAATGTCCAAGTTAACCTTCGTGTGAGCTTGGCGGTTATGCGCAACGTCGAATTGACATTGCTACCTTTTTCCCCTCGTAAGAGGAAACATTTTGCATTATCATCCGTACTTTCTGGGGATGTAAGATACATGACGCCGAGGTCACACGAAGCTGAACTTATTGTAGCTGAGCGCGTGAGCTTTCCAAAACACAGTATTTATATAATATGAATTACTTGTTCACCTACAATTGCCGTATTGTAACTCAATAGTCTCGTAACTGAAAAACCACCCATTCGAAAAAAAATACTCAATCGTAGAGTTTCGAAAGCGTCTCGAGCTAAGCTGCGAGATTGTGCGATAGAAATATGGCTTCTGATGAAAAATGTCGAAATTGGCCTTCGTGTGAGCTTGTCGGTTATACCCGAGGTCAAATTTGCATTGCCCTTTTTTGCCCATCTTGAAAAGAATCTACCTTTGTACGAAACATTTATCACTATAATTCGTACTTTCCGTGATAAAGGCTTGTAACACTTTGTCTGAAATTCCCAGTATGCTCATACACGGAACAGTAATGCGCGTCTACGCAAACGGTAATACTAGCCGGCTATGGTTGCAGTGAACACTTGGGCAGTTTGAGATTATTGTGTGTACGTTTGTCACTATATTTGTGTGTGTGTATGTGTGTGTGTGTGTGTGTGTGTGTGTGATGTGATTCAAATCCTTGCTACACGATCCTCGCTTTGGTTAACGTAAATCGACGATCTCTGCTGCGTTTCTGTTTAGTTCCCGCGCTAGCGCATTCCGGGAAATTGCCAGATGGGCGAAGGGGGTGGGGGCGATGCTGCCCTTGTGCATTCGTGTCGTGAATAGCACGAACGTAAGAGCAAGAGAAGTCTCGCCTGGGCATTTATTACTTATTTACACAATCGGAGTGAGAGGGGGTGGACCGAGGGGTAAAAGATTGCCTCTCTCCTCCCGTTCGGCTCTCGGTGCTCTTTCGCGAATATTTTTTTTCCTCCGCCATCTTTTGCTCCGTCTGCTTCCGACTCGATGCACTAGATTTTTTTTGTAACACGACGAGAAAAAAACGACCTTATCTTGCTCGAGTGGAGAGGTTTGAGCGCCGAAGGACGCAAATGTCTCCCGCTCTTGGGCCGAGAGAAAGAGAGAAGGGCTAGGCCTCGCGACACTCTTTTTCGTCGTTTCCGACGATGGTAAAATTTGCATCGTTCGCACACGACGAAGTTTTGTTTTATTTTTATTGTTCCGTTTGTCATGAAAATAATGATCCGTGAAGATTTTGGAAATTTCGGCCGCGGGTCTCTGATGAAAATTCGTGGTGCGAATTGAGGAAATACATTTTTCGTCGCGTTCCAACGATGCAAACCTCAGGGTCGTCGTCTCTCGCATCCCTTTCTCGTCCTTGTTGTCTTGTATTTGTTTTCCTTTTTTTTTTTTTTTCGTGCCTTAAACTAGGGTGAATTTGTTAGCTAAGAAGGTGGCCGCCGGGCTTAATCTAAATCGTTGCACGGCAGTGGTGTGCTCGCTTCGTATATCGCATATACTTCATCGAGTACCGGGCGTCTCGGACAGTGTCCGAGTTGAAAGCCGTTTCGTTTCAAAAGAAGAAATATATGGCCATGTCAATTTGACCTCGGACATAACCGCGGGGCTCACACGATGGTCAACTTGGAAAGTTGTCATTAGAAGCCTAATTTTTTATCGCGTATTCTCATTGCTCAGCTCGAGAGCTTTTCAAAACACTACGATTGGTGCTTTCTTTTTGTCGATTAGGTTTTCAGTTATGAGACTCGAAAGTTGGAATACCGCCGGTATCATAACTCATAAAGTAATCGATATAAAAATACTCGAACAGATTTTTTTAAGCCTCGATCTACGTGACGAGAATATACAATAAAAATTGAGGCTTCTCATAGAAGTTGCCATGTTGACCTTCAAATGACCGTCGTGATCATATCCAAGGTCAAGTTGGCCAAGTTGCCATATTCTTCCGCCTCCGAACCAAGCGACTATTATTCGAAACACTTTTCGTTACAATTCGCAATTTCTACGATTCATGCTTGTAACAGTTTACCTGAGACACCTCTTTATATACTTTACAGTCAAAACTCGTTTTCATTTCAACGGCGTTTTTACCTCTTAAAACTAGTTCCGATTGAAGTCTTCGTTACAGCCAGTTTTCATTGCAAGGACTAAAATTCGCTGTCAAATAAATTTGAAAGTTATTTGAAACTAGCTTTAACTAGGAAATTGGGTTTGTTTGGGTTGTTTAGATTTGTTTGAGTTGAAGACTAGTTTCAACTAACATTTCAATTCGCTCATCCGTGAATCCTAGTTTTACCTAGTAAAAACTAGTTTCGACTGAACGCCTTCGCCAGCTCCAGTTTTTCTTAGCGAAAACTAGAATTCACTGATACATAAATTTGAAAGTTACTCGAATCTTGTTTTAACTAGGAAAAAGTACTTCTAACGAAATGAAACGTTTAAAAGGGTGTACGTTTGCCTTTCTCACGGCTAGTTTTTCCTTCAAAAAACTAGAACTTACTGATAAATAAGTTTGGATGTTCAATCTAGTTTTAACCAAATTAATCAGTTAAAACGGTTTGAGTCGTGGTTTAAGGAAGGTTTTACCTAAAATGCAAATTTATTTATCAGTAAAATATTTTTATCTAGTTAAAAACTAGTACCAACTGAACGCCTTCGTTGCAACTAGTTTTTCCTAGTAAAAAATCGAAGTTACTGATCAATGAATTAGAACGTCAGTTCAAACTAGTTCTAACGAAATTAATCAGTTAAACATGTTTGGGTTTGTACGAATTTTAACTAATGTACGGATTTATCTGTAAATTCTAGTTTCTACTGGGAAAAATTAGTTGTAACAAAGGCGTTTAGTAAGGACTAGTTTTTTTTTAGGTTACACGCGTTGAAACTGATAACGGGTTCAATTGTAACATATACACCCATCATGCCATATATCATATATGGTATATATATATATATATCCGTGAATCCTAGTTATATATATATATTTTATATATAATTATATATATATATATATAATCATATATGATGTATATATTCACATTCGGGTCATTCCTTTCTTTTCGATCCGAAACAATTTTCGCTCATTTGGATTTTGTACGCGGATCGAGCATGATCCGTAAAGACACGGAGAACCGTTTGAGGAGTGCTAGAGATGCAAACGTTGAAAAAAGGCATTAGATTTTTGCGCAACGCTTATGCCGTAAACGCGCGTGAGGGTCTAAGAGAGAGAGAGAGACTGAGCGGAGGATATGGGCGTATGAGTAATACGAATCCGGCGACCGCCCCAAAAGCGCGCGATTTACAAAACTATCAGACTATAAATGGCCGGCTAAGTGTCCAACATCCATCATCTCCGTATCCTCCATGCTGTTGTGACCCAGCGGTTGGAACCTGAAAATTTCTTCGACTTATCATTCGTTTGCGGAGCAAGGAAAAAAATGCAAATTGGTGTCCCGTTGATGGTGGAAAAAGGGACGGAAAGGATGGAGCGTTTCTGACCTGTGCTGCGGTTGCTGAAGGTGGTTGAAGTGCGAGGCCTGGTGGCGACTCGTGAAGTCGAGGGGGGTACGGGGCGAGAAAGCATGACGGGCCGACGAACCGCTCGCCAGGAGGCCTCGGCGCGGACTTCGCGAGTTTACGACCTTTGGCTGACTGTAGAGACCCTCAAGGACGCTCGGTGCGACATATGTGAAACCCTTGGAAAAGGAAATTTCCGGGAGCATTGTTTATATTTTGGACACGTTGTCGAAATTTTTCTTCGTCTGCGGTAACTTGTCAGTGTTATTATTTTGGGAAAAATCATCGATATATTCATTTATTTTCCGGGATTGAAAGAGAATTATTATCAATTTGGGAAAATTGTCGAATCTCTTATTTATTATGGGAAACTAATATTTTTTTTGGTATATTGGGAAAATCCTCGAAATATGTCTTTATTCTCGGAATTATTATTGTTGGGAAAAATTCTCGATTTTTTTTTGCGCAAACTATTATCAGGAGAGTAGTCTTTATTTTCAGGGTGTACTCTGGGTTTAAGAGTGTTCACACGAAGCTCACATTCTTTTCTCCTTTACATTTTCTCTTGCATATTGTGTACCCGTTTTTCCGTTTTCGTAATATTTTATATACTACTATTTTCTTCTCGCGCTACCTATTTTATCAACATCTCAAAGCCTTTTACATAAGGACATCTCTTCGGCGGGCTTATTTCTCACTAGTTCCTCTCATCTTCGTCTTAGCCCCCCCCCCCCCCCCCTTGTATTCCAATACTTCTTCTAATTTTTCCAAGCTCAACGTGTTCCAAGCTCTCCTCCTCTTCCCTACACATCCGGAAGCTATTGTCTTCGTAAACCTGATTACCTTTTTCTCTACATTCCCGCACCTCATCCTTGCCCATAACTCCTTCGTTTCTCCACTCAGCTCAGCAAAATAACCAAATTGAACGAACGGCGTTTTGAAGGGAACAGATTCAGCGTTGGTTCGCTTCATTGAAATATTTATGATTTTTTTTTCGGCCCGGTACGCATTTTTGCATGTGACAGTTTTTCGGCTATCTTTCGACCATCGAGAATTGGGCGCATAACTTATGGACATTTTTTTGTCTTATTATCGATGGTAAACTCGAAGAGACTAGCAGATGCTGCGTTTTCGTTTTTTTAAACAGTTTCGTACGATTTTTTTCACAAAGTTATTTCATTTTTGGCTAAAGAAAGCGAAGTTTTGGAAAACCCAACGTAACTCAAGAACAGTAGGGCTTAAGAGGAAATGTCTAGGTTGTAAAAAGTTGCCTAAGTTTATACCCGATCGCCTAAAATTTTTTCAGAATTTTCCTTTCAGATGTTTTTTTCCCACTATTTTCGCTCGAAACTCTAATGAGTGGGATGGCTTAAGGGACTATACCAGTGACACTTTCAAAAAATCGATTTTTTTGCCTTTCTCGACTGGTCATACTTTCAAGAATATCCTGTAAAAATTTCAAGGCCGTATCTCTAATACTCCTCGCATGGCAGCCTTCTAAAGAGCAACCGCTCGTAGGTATCAAATGCCTCATCTGCCTGGAGGCGGAGCTCGGAGCTGACGGTTGTTACTTGAATCTTTCGGCATCGTAAGCGGTACATAATGAAGACGGGTCACTATAGGGGGTGGGAACACTATATAGGGGACTCTATAGTGCCATTTGAAAACAGCGTTGCCATTTAAAAGGTATTCTGTAGTCGTTCAACGCAGTTATTCTGGAACGGTCTGTTTAGTTTACTCGCAGCTGCTGTACACTGCACAACAGAGCGAACAGGAGTAAAAGCAGTTCAAGTTCGAATAAAAAAGGCTCTCACGATACTCCTATCCATAGATCCAGAAGCAAGAAGAGGATATTTTCGGGAAATCGATACACGTATGAGCAGTCCATCGAAAATACCAGTACAGCTGCTGAGAAACTGTTACGCACCGGAGATGATGAAATTATAGTTGATCATACCCATGGATACCGTTTCATCCAGTTTTACTCTGTTTTTAGTACAATGAGCACTTTAGTTGCGTGTAAATATTGCAAGAAAGACATCAAGTTCAACGAAGCAAGTCCACGGGGTTTAGGATTCAAAATTGCTGTGTCATGTGAGTGTGATATTTCAAATGTGAATTCTGGACCGACGATTGGTAATGCTTATGAAATAAATCGTCGTATAGTGTTTGTGATGCGACTTGTAGGTGTCGGTATCAATGGACTAAATCTATTTTGTGGCTTGATGGATCTTCTTAGAGGATCTTCTGTTCGAGTTGAGCCATCCTGCTCATCGGAGTTTCGAGTGAAAATAGTAATAAAAATCTCAGGAAAATTCTTTAAAAAATTCAGGCGATCCAGTATAGACTTACACAACTTTTTACGTCTTTGACATTTCCTCTTAAATTCTATAGTTCTTGAGTTACCCCCCTTTTTCCAAAATTTGTCTTTTTTAGCGAAAAATGAAGTAATATTGCGAAAAAAAATCGAGCTTGTGCTACCCCTTTCAAGTTTATTATAGATCAAAATGACAAAAAAGTTGTAGCAAACTTTTTTGTACGTGGGCAAAATATTTTTTGAAAACTACGAAAAATCACAATATGCCGAATAAAATGTATTATTTGTATCAGTTTACGTGCCATATCGTAGGTTAAAATTTAAATGTCTTCATTATTACTATACCATAGCTACAATTTTTATCTTCCATTCAATACTTTTTATTATTTTTTTATTTTGTAATTTATTATGTAATTATTATGTGATTATGTAATTTATTATGTAATTATTATTTTTTGAAAATTCTCGAGATTTTTTTTTGGAAACGATTATTCGGATAAAATTTTTCGGTAGTTCGTACCTGAAAAATCATGTTGGCGGACTCGCTGAGGGTACTGTCGACGGGCGAATCGACCGGGACCGTCATGGTGAACGTCTCGTCGAACTGCGACGTGTCATCCGCACTTTTCTGTTCTCGCGAAAAAAAAAGTGTCCAAGTTCCTTCTTCTTCATTTTCTCAATTTTGAGTTATAAGAAAATATGGGGGGGACGTACGAGCGACGGTTTGAAGGGTGGCTCGAGCTTCCTCGAGATTACGTCCTGCCAGTTGATGTGGTTGAAGAAATTGTGGTTGATTATTTCCTCCGCGTCCTCGGGGCCAGAGCCCAATC
The DNA here is from genome assembly GCA_951751655.1 of Ophion costatus. Taxonomy (NCBI): domain Eukaryota; kingdom Metazoa; phylum Arthropoda; class Insecta; order Hymenoptera; family Ichneumonidae; genus Ophion; species Ophion costatus. Next base: position 612,426 of record OX632364.1, read on the forward strand.
TTTGTGCGACTTGTCTCTTTACGGAAGAGACGAAAGAAAAGCGAAGAAAAATAAAGGAAAAAGTTCGTCTCACATTCGAACAGAATACGTTTGGGTTCAACTTAATAAGCATTTGAATGAAGTAAGAATGAAAATGTACCTTTAAGAGTTTCCTCATAAGATCCCTAGCATCGAGGCTGACGTATTGAGGGAGCGTCAGTCTCCCCTTCAGAATCTTCTCGATCGTTTTTTTTCGATTATCGGCGGTAAACGGTGGCTGTGAATTTTCGAAACAATCAAACACTTTTTTCTAGTGGTATCGATTCAATTTTGAATGATAAATTCGAGATTATAAAGTCTCTTGCTTTGGAGTATGATGTTAAATCTTTATGAATTCTCAATTATTGCTACTATTGTACCTTTGTTCTTTCTAATGATTATTAATATCTGGTACATTACAGTAGAACCTCGCTTATCCGAGGTAATATGGGGAGAGTGTACCTCGGATAATACGGAAAGCAGTGGCAATATACTGCCATCATATGAAAAAGGCGACATCTGCAAAAAAAATCGAAAATGCGTTTTACTATACAGAACTTTTTTTTTTGTAGATGCCGCCTTCTATATGACGACAGTATAGGACTAGTCCCCGCAGACATACCAGATTCTTCAGTTTTATCCGAGATTCTTCGTATTATCCGAGGATACACCTCGAATAATGTGGAGGACTTGGATGAGTTCGGTGACTCGGATAATGCGGAACGTCGGTTAATCGAAAGTCGGATAAACGAGGTTCTACTGTACTATTAACCACGTGTTAGAAATACTTATGAGGTAGCGCATGTAAGAAGAAAATGTAAAAGGTGCAGCACACCATGCTGTGGAATAAAAACAAAAAAATATTTTTATTATTGCCCTTATTGTTTTCAAAAAATTAAAATTATACACTAATGTTATACCGTAATAAAAATAATTTGTTGTTTCTATATAAAATTGATATAAAACGATACATCAGTGAAGGTTAGTAAAAATTACTTTATAAAATCGGGGAACATGAGAATGTTTCAGTAACTTTCGAGAAACTAAATAACGACGACAATAATATAATAATTTCTTGTACGTATTGAATGATACGAACAACATCAACGATAGTGATTATATATCACTACTGTTGATGTTGCTCGTTTATATTATATAGATATAATGTATAGTATTATATATATATATATAGGGTGGATCAATAACTATGAGCACCTTGGATATCTTCGAAACTATAAGGTCCACATAAATATTTGCTGAAATGAAATTGCACAGTACGAAAGGGGCCATTCGATAGCGATAATAGTTTTTTTTGCAGGTGGATGTACTTCGGAAATTTGAAGGTCAACTTCATTTTTTTAAAGGAAGCTGTATGTTTTTTTTTCCTGTATCATGAAAGAGGAGTTTAAAACGAGTTCAACGACCAATAACATACGGTCATTGAAGGTCATAGAAAGTACAGAAAGGCGATAATACTTACAGTTTCGGTAGTAAATAAAATGACTACGTTTATAGTAAGTGTTCGAAATGACGGCCATCAATATCAATGCGTACGTTATTATGTACGTTTACACATTTCTTAGGCAGGTACAGATAGTACAGAAAGGCGATAATACTTACGGTTGACTTCACTGAAAATCAACACTGTTTCAAGGACACTTTAATAAGTTTGCAGGTTAAGATAAACATGATAAGATTAGTGTCGATAAATCGGTCAATCGAGTACAATGTATCCGTTTGAAGAGCAAGTCGATATGCTTCTTATTTATGGCGAATGCCAACGAAATTTTGCAAGGGCAAAAACCTTGCACGGTGAACGATATCCACATGGGTCTCAGCCTTCGCGTCAAACATTTAAAAACGTGTTTGATAAACTTAGGCAAACCGGTAGTTTAAGTGTCCGTAGTAGTGTACGCCAGAAACGCGTAACGAATGAAGAAATGGAAATCGGTGTGCTCGCAAGTGTGTCTCGAGATCCTCACATTAGTTCACGACAAATTGAAAATTAATCTGGCATTAGCAGGAGCAGCACCGAAACTGTAAGCATTATCGCCTTTCTGTACATTCTATGACTTTCAATGACCTTATGTTATTGGTCGTTGAACTCGTTTTAAGCTCCTCTTTCATGATACGGAAAAAAAACATACCGATCCATTTTAAAAAATGGAGTTTACCTTCAAATGTCCGAAGTATCTGCACCTGCGAAAAAACTATTTGCAGAGGCTCGCGTTGCAATATATACCATCGTCTTTCCCCCAGCGCGTCTAGGGCACGGTGCAGTGACACAGTCGCACTGATGAGTTTGTCACTGTACCAGAGACGAAAGGCAATTTCATTTTCGTACCTCCTATCTTACTGACTATACTAGAGTATATTGATCGATTAAAGAAGTTTTGTAGTTATCTTTAAAAAAATGCATGAAAAAGGCCTTTTTTTTGCGCTACAAGTGGGGGTAACGCCTTAAGAGGTCGTGTTAAAATTTCACGACGATTAGGAAGCTCGTTATTAAAAAATTAACATTTTGTTTAGAATAATTTTTAAATGAAATTAAAAAAAAATTATCAATACACGAACGGCCAAAAAGTCGAGTGGTTGAAATCGCGGAGGGTCAAAATGTAGAACGGCCCGGATGGCGCATCGAGCAATACGTTACTTGCGCCTCAGAGTGAAGCTGCGAGATGGCGCTGTCGGTCAGTCGGCTAAAATATCGTAAGGCAGTCATCCCATGTGACGGGCCCCACCACGTTCGCTATTTTGACCGTTCGACCTTTCGGCGTTCGACATCTCGAGCCATCGACATTTTGCGTTTCGATATATTGCTTTTCGCCATAGACGGTATTACGCATATTAGGCACTCGCTATTTTCTGTTTCGGAGATATGGGTGTTCTACATTTTTCGATTCTGGATTTTTATGTTCCGAATTGCAGACAATCTGAATATTCGTTTTCGAATAAATTAGCTCTCCAATAAATAATGGTTCGATTTATAGTCATTCGATTTTTTTTATCAGTCGAAAGATAAAATTTCGAATAATTTAACCTTCGTTATTTTGAGAGTTCATAATTCTGTCGTTTCGAAATCTTTATCGTTCTATATTTGGTCATTCGACATTTTTACCCCCACCCTATCTGATATATGTGGTAAAATATGTTATATAGGGTAAAACGGAGAAACGAAGAAACTCACCACACCGGTGAGCATGTCGTACATGAGGGCCCCGAGACTCCACCAATCGACAGCTTTACCGTGACCGCTCCGCGTCAATATTTCCGGAGCCCTTGAATATTAAAAAAATATATATATTTGAAAACAACCAAGAGGAGGTCGGAGAGACACGAAAGATGTAATTTATCCATTAGATTTCAGCTCTTCTTGACCAGGCTCAAGGCAAAGTGAAAGAACGCGCGAGGAAAAAGGGGAAAAAAATTGATATTTTGCTTTTTACTTTTGTCCGAGACGATGGAAATTTTGGAAAGTCCCATTATGCGTCCTACGAAACGAAGAACAAAGCGAGACTAGGGAAATGGTCAGTCGCTTGGAATATAAAAGTACACGCAAGATGATTTTTATCAGACCGAGCAACTTTCATCTCGCCTTAAGGGGTTATGTACCGCGAGCTTTAGAAAAATCGTTTTTTTGTTGTTAACGTTTAATTTTCTCTGCTGTTGTGCGTTTTTGTAAATTATCATGACGTGCATAAAATAATTCCGAAATTTCCGTTAGGTAATCTGTAATAATTTGAGGACTTTATCAGATTTTTTTTTTCTTCGGAAATAGATTCTCGATAGATGGTCGAGTTTTTTTTGCGTTTAGAATTTTCATAAATATTTGAAGTGGTGCAATTCGTGGCGCAAAAAGAGCGTCGACTTCGAAATGCGACAGCTTGTTTCTTTCTGAGAAATAAGAAAAAAATTTGCTCGAAAGATGATTTCTTTGCAAAAATCCTCTTGTATTTTTCAAATCCGTTGAACATATTTATTTATTGTCGAGTATATTTATTTTGTAATATATTGTCGTATACATTTTTTGTTATATTGTTTATTACATGAAGTTAACGTTGAACGCATAGTTAGAAGAGCGTAAGATTGCACACCCACACCCACCCACACACACAAATTTATTGTTGATATCACTGGTAAATGAATTTATCGAAAATTCATCGTTAAATAATGTTTTAAATTGTCAAGGAAGCAGCAAAAAATTTACGACGATTGACCCTTTTGCAAAATGTAGCAAAACTGCGCTTTTCGGCTAAAAGTCCGAAACTCGTTAAAAATCAATTGAGGCTCTTACATGTACTCGATGGTACCGCAAAACGTGTGGGTGACGGTGCCCTCCTGTATGTGCTCCTTGCACAGCCCGAAGTCCGTCAACTTCACGTGTCCCTCGCGGTCCAGAAGGATATTCTCGGGCTTCAAGTCCCGGTATATTATTCCTTGCTTGTGCAGATGCTCCAGCGCAAGAATTATCTCCGACAGGTAAAAACTGCGAACGCGGAAAAATTGGCGAGTCGGAAAAACGACGGAAGAATAAGATAACTTGGGAAACAGTTGAAGTTTACCATGCCGTGTCCTCGAGAAATATTCCTTCCCTGTCGAGGTAAGTGAAGAGCTCGCCGCCGCAGAGATACTCGAGTATCAAGTACAATTTGCCACCTGTCTGAAAGGCATATATGAGATTGACGATAAAGGGATGCTTGACCGCCTCGAGAATGTTTCTCTCGGCTTTCGTGTGCGCTGTGTCCTTTTGGCTGCTGATTATCGAGGCCTTGCACAGCACCTGAGCAAACGCGAAAAGGAATATTAAGGAACATCCGTTTTTTGGGCTACGGCCAAGTCTATTGATTTGTTGGGAAAAATGGAGAAAATATAGACACAGGACAAGGGACAGACTTATTTGTACTTCGTTTTGATGATTGTGCAGGGAGAAGGTTGAACATTTTAGAAAGTGGGGACGAAAAGATTTTTAGGCAGGGACAGAACTGCTGGAGGGCAAATTTTCAATGGTAAAAACAAAGACCAAAAGTTTGTTTAAAGTAGCCAATTTTTGTTTTTCAGTAAGCGAAAAATTTTCCAGAATTATGGAGAGAACCTTTTTTAAATCGAACGGAGTAGCTTGAACGAATATTCGAAATTATAAAGAAAAGACAATAAGGAACCTCGGTGGTCATATTTTTGTTAATAAACAATTTTCGTTATTCTGTAATCGAAAAAAATATTGAAAGCATAAACAATAGCGAAAATTAAAACAAACAATAAGGAGCGGAGGCGATTTCTTTTAAATAAAAAAAAAAGTTCTTTTTTCTAATAAGTGATATATGAGAAGATTTAGAATGGTCGAGACAGCAATTTTCAAAGTGAGTACATAAATTTAAAAAAAAAACACAACGTACCTTCATGGCAAAGATGCTACCCTTGTCCTTACCAGAAACTTTGCGCACTTGGAATACCTTGCCGTAGCCTCCTTCGCCTAAAATCGCACAGAGCTCAAAGTCCTGCGGGCCTACTTTTTCCTGGCCAGGGTTCACATTCTGTTCGGACAATTGAATCCTCTCTACGTTCTCCGATCTGCCGAGTATTGAGAAATTAGTGAACGCAGGAAGGAAAGAAAAATATTTCATATTAAACTTTTAAGAAAAAAAATCCATCTGTTCCTTCTCATGTGCTACGAATGGATCAAGGGCTTGTCAAAGGCGTTCGGGCATCGTCAAGGAGTCATAGAGAATGATTAAGACCCGTCAAGCGCACTTGGGACACGTCAAGCTTTTTTCAAGCTCATCAAGCTTCCATCCGGAAGTTTTAAGGCTTGTCGATGACATTTAGGGCGCGTCAATTATGTTTCAGACTCGTCAAGAATGTTTGCAGCTTGTCAACAATATTTAGGACTCATCGAGGAATGTGAGGGTGCATCGAGCATATTCGAGTTCCGTCAAAGGCTCGTCAAGGCTATCAAGAATGTTTGAAGCACATCTCGGGCACTCGGGTAGCATTAAGCTTATTGTCCTTCCGTCAAGAGTTCGTCAGTGTTGCTGAGCACTCTCCTGAAGGATCTGCCTCTCGGCGGTGACCCCCTGTCAAGTGACGCAAAGTATGGAAACGTCAAAGATACTCACTCTACAAGCGCGTTGACATTGGGAACCTCGTCATAGTCGGTCTGCAAGCGAGAGAAACAAGTGAACGACCTGATCGAACTTATAACCTTGGCATTGGGGAAGGCTCGACGAAAATGGTAAAATGGCAAATATGGTCAAGAACAACAATGTATGAAAAATCGAAATTTAGTGAGTGAGAGAGGGGGGGGTTAACCTCTGCGGTCTCGATGATGTCGTCGTCGTCGGACTCTTCCCGGTCGTCGACGTTGTCGCCGTCGTGGAGCTCGATGTCGAATATCCCGGCCATTGTTATCACATTGAACAGATTTTTGTGGACGCGAGAAACTTGCGCGCTGAGGAAAGCAACAAACGAGACACGCGCTTCGCGCTTTCCTTCCTTGTTATTTACCCCCCCCCCCCCTTTTTCGTTTGCGTTTGCTATGGCACCCGTGTGCGTGTATTTACGCGATGACCAAGTGAGCTTGTCGAATTTTAAGGTTCGATCGGGACGCACGCACTCGGAGCGTGCAATCCGTCCGTTTTTTAATCGACTTCACTATGTGATCTTTTTTTCTCGCTCTTCGGTAACGTTCCTGCTCTGAGGATGTTTGTCGCACGCTTCGCACGCTCGCGAGATATTGCAATAAAGTGAGAGGGGGGGAACACCTGTCTCGTGTAGCGAGATTGTCGTGATCGCACGAGACGCTTTTCCTTGATTTTCTTCCTCCTCTTTCGCGGCTCTCGGGAATATGCTTTTTATTTCGAATGTGCGATTTTGGTGTAACGATTTTCTTTAGGCGAGAATTGGGACTACGAGGACCGAATATTCAGTGCGCGTTTTTGATTTTTTCTCTTTTTCGACGTTGACGCTTATTATTTAACGCGCAATTACTCGTGACTAGAGGGCATTTAATTTTTGTTACGCGATCTTTCGATGCGAACGATTAATGGAAGAGAGGGACTGTGGGATTTGTGCAGTCCATGACCACATCCGTTCATTAGAAAAGCTTCGCGGGAAATATCCCTACGGGCGCCATGTTTGGTTGAGTTTGCTCGAGAGAAAGTCGATTATTATAGTTGCACGCGTCTTTTCTTCGGGGGTTGTCATTATCGTTATCATTATTTTTGTTCCTATTATTATTCGAATTTTTTAAATTATTATTGTTTATAATTATAAAGACAAACACGTGTCGAAAGAAATGCTGTGTTCGATTTTCTCGATCTTTCTGCGAAAAATTCCAGCACGGATTATTCGGTCGAACGGAATTTTACGCTCATCACCCCAGGTAGCACAGATGTCCAATTGACGCCGCTAAGTTATCGTTTTCAGGTTATCTTTAAGACATTACCGCAAGATAACTATTCAGCATGTTTTAAACGACATCCCGTTTAATGTTGGCGTGAAGTTATCGTTTTTATGATATCTTTTGGCGGTGCAAACAGATGTCGTTTGCAACGAACGCTCAAATGAAACAACAACAATGGCCGTATGACGTATGGCGCCGCAGAAGGGGAAATCTCAGGCAGTCACGTCAGTGCCAGTACCACGTACAGGGCGCTAGCAGAATTAAGAAAAGGCTACAAAACGCGAATCGTTTTGCCGTATGGGAAAAGCGGCCGGTGTCAGGGGCACGGTCTTACATACAGGTCTGGAAACGAAGAGCGATGAGCGATATCCAATGGGCGCTCAGGTATTCCAGAAACCCCCTGGGAGAATGCAGCTCCCATTGGATATCACCCATCGCTCGTCGCAAATCGCGCAGTGTGCAGAGGCCATAATGGAATCGCGCTACTAGAGCGCGAGGGAAGGCAAGCGATCGCCCTCTTCCGCGCGGTCGGGCCGGAAGTTCGCGCGTGAATAAACCGTACGGTTGTGAAGTGTCTAAGACATGTTGTACTATTTGTTATTCCCATAGTTATTCCGTTTGTAACATTCCCTGCTCAGCCAGCATTTACTGTTAATAAACCAGTTTTGTGATTACACTCTTTACCGCCGCTGTAAACGTTTAGTACGCGAGATAGTGAACGTAAAGGCAAAGAGGACGGTAGGAACTGGGTTGCTTCCCCCTTCCGACCTTGAACAGCAGTAAGTTTTTTTGCTTAGTACGCAACTCCCGATCATAGTTTAAACTCTAGACCAGGTTTGACTTATTTGACTGTTTTATTTATATAATATCACGGGAATGACGTTGCTACCGTACTATCGCGCTCCTGCGTCGTTATGGTGCATCTTTATCGCATGCCTACCAAAAGATGACCTTTAGATTGCGACTTATTAGAAGAAAATGAATCAATAAATCATTTTAAACAAATCGAAATATTGTTCGATGCGTCGCGCGAGCGGAATAATAAAATTGGTCAATAGAACAAAAGAAAACCGGAATGTCACTAGTCTGTATTCCGTTGGATCCATCACCGACCAATATGCCTATCAATCTCCACCAAACGATTATCTTCCGTATGAGACTTATTGGAACGAAATCGGGGAAAAATACATAAAGAAATTGACCGGTGCGATGGTCTTGTGGTTAACGTGCTTGCCACTAAACCTGCGGACCGGGAAGTCCCGGGTTCGAATCCCGGTCGGCGTACATTTCGTCGGGAAATGTATTTCTTCGGAATTTCGCAGCGAAATAAGACTAGTTTCACGACGGGGGGGCTGGACTTGATGACCAGCTGTATTTGGTATAGATTTTCCGCAGTTTCCCTATACCCATGGCAGAAATGTCATGACGAATATAATACAGAGGGGGAAGTCGGCTGCGGCTGCAAAGAGGGGGTAACAGGGAGAAAGGTGAAGAAAAGGAGCATGGAAAAAACAGTGAAGGAAAGAAACGGTCACAATGAGTGAAACAATATGAGTAACAAACGCGAACAGAGTGTACCTTAGAAAAAAAGAAGTAAATTTTTAAAAAATCCATGAACAAATTGAAATATCACTGCGATCACATCAGCAGCCAACTACAGCCCTCTATCGCCTGCGTCTAACCGTAGATGGTTTTTCGATCGGCGTAATTAAGCAATTAATTACCAAACGTTTTAATTGAATTGCAGATCACTACCAAACGATTATCTTCTGTTTGAGACTTATTGGAACGAGATCGGTGAAAAAACATAAATAAATTGAAATATCAGTGCGCCGTATTCCGTTGGATCCATCAATGAGCAATTACGGCCCTCTATCGTATGCGCATAGACGTCGATTGTTTCTTGATCGGGATAACTAATAAATTAACTACCAAACGCTGGGATTTGCATATTTGTGACCACCAAATGATTCGGCATCGATTACGCGCGGCATTTCATGGGTCGCGTGATAAATAAAAAAAGAACCGGCCAACTTTACGGAAAAAGTCTTATTTAATTATAAAGAAAAGGTCGACAAATCGGTCGAAATCACGACCAAACAATTAGGAAATAAAAAACCTCGCAAAGTGAAAGTCGTGTCCGGCTAAGTTTATGGTGGTCCCTGCTCCCAGCATTAGAGTTTCCCGACATGTATGTAAGACCGTTGTATTTTAGTTACTGTGAAAGTTATTGTGAATATCTTAAAAGACAGCAGTCTTTTAAGTTACGTGAGTGCCCTTTATCCTACTATTCTTTTTGCCTCTGTAAGTACATATATATGCATTTAATGTACTGTCTTTTCATTCTAAAAGCGTATGTCTGCTTTTGAGGTTATCCAAGGGATCATTCGGAGCATGGCGACCACCAAAAGACGTGACTGTAACGGGAGAGAAGTCCAATAACAACTGTACCGTTTTTATAATATTAAATTACATTTCATTTGTAATGAATTAATTGATGTTTTATCCATAATAACCTAGCCCACTTCGAAACCGACGTAACAATATCTTATCAATTTCTTTATTATAAAAATTAACTTATCAACAGTCCAGAATATTGAGCTATAGTAAATATTCTAGACTATTAATAGGTTAATTTATATAAAGAAATTAAAAGGATATTATATATATATATATATATATATATATATATATATATATATATATATATATATATATATATATATAATATCCTTTATATAATATATATATATATATATATATATATCGCTAATAAATAGATATCTTATCGATAGTACTCTTCGATGCCGTTTAGATATCGTTTTCTCAACCTTATTCGGATGCCTATCGGACGACTTTCAGATGGCAGTGGTATCTTGGCATTTTCGTGCTTTTAAGAGGATATCTTCTGGATATATCGATTTGGTGACTCTATGCTAACTTACCGACAACCAATAAAAGTTAACCTTTTGTTGACACATTGTTAACCATCAAACGTTGCCGTATAGTTAACTATCGAACACGAATAAGTTATCTGCCAAGCGGACATAAGTGATACGTTTTGTGATACAATACGGCGTCTTTTTGGACAACCATAAAGTTATTCGTATCCGTTTCGCATATCTTTCAGATGCGATATGGATAACATTTTGCTACCTGGGAAGCAGCGACGGCACGTCCAAAGCTAACACATACCTAACACGTATGAAATAGCTGATTCAGAGACGGCAGCATCTCGAGGAAGAATACATATTAAAAATTAGCCACTTAAAGTACATTAAAGTATATTAAAGTATATAAAAGTATATAAAAATTAGCAACTCAAAGTAAATATTAAAAGTTAGCAACTTAAGGGTGGGGGTAAAAATGGCGAATGACCGAATATAGAACGACAAAGATTTCGAAACGGCAGAATTATGAACTCTCAAAATAACGAAGGTTAAATTATTCGAAATTTTATCTTTCGACTTATAAAAAATCGAATGATTATAAATCGAACCATTATTTATTGGAGAGCTAATTTGATCGAAAACGAATATTCAGATTGTCTGCAATTCGGAACATAAAAATACAGAATCGACAAATGTAGAACACCCATATCACCGAAACAGAAAATTGCGAGTGCCCAATATGCGTTATACCGTCTATGGCGAAAGGCAATATATCGAAACGCAAAATGTCGAACGCCGAAAGGTCGAACGGCCAAAATGGCAAACGTGGTGGGGCCCGTCACGTGAGATGACTGCCTTACGATATTAAAATTTTTTTTTTTATTGAGAAGTAGAGTTATAACAGATGGCGTTAGGATCATAGTCCTATCTGGCCGTTTTACATACTGGCAGATACCGAACTTATCGACTAAGTTTTATTCCTTACGCCTTACGATATTTTAGCCGACTGATCGGCAGCGCCATCTCGCAGCTTCACTCTGAGGCGCAAGTAACGTATTGCTTGATTCGCCATCCGAGCCGTTCTACATTTTGACCCTCCGCGATTTCAACCACTCGACTTTTTGGCCGTTCGCTTTAATGATTTTCTGCATTGTGAACCATGGCCATATTTTCAATTCGGAGAATTGTCGTCTCGAATTATTTGGTGTTATGCATACAGGCTCATCGATATTATGTTTTTCGATATTTTATTAAGTCTGATTTTTGTTTTTCGCTATATAACAACTTCGGAGATGTTCATGTTCGTAATTGTTATTTTCGACTTCACAGACTCTAGTAAGATTGATCTATCTATATTCGAACATTCGTCATTTTCTAATTCGACATTTTGGCCCACCTGCATATCGATCGTTCGACATTTCCCCTCCCTCCTCCTCTTTTTACATCGCGTTTATTTCGCTCCTTTCTTTCTTCGTTATAGTTCAAGTTTGCATATAGACCCGAATATTTGATAATATTAATGAATTACTGGGAATATTAATGTAACGATTAAGCTTTGCGTAAATTTCAGTCGTTTACGACGATTATGGCAAGCTCGGGAGAGACTTAAAAATATTGTTTCTTTTTTTTCTTACTTCAGGGCCTTTTTCTTTTCTATTCTTGTTTTTGTTTAAGTTATTTTATCGTCCAAATACGCACACGGTCTTGTATCGTCCTCGAGAAGATTTGGCATTCAGGCACTCTGTTATAGCGGCTTGTCAGGGCGAAACAAAACGCGATCGAGGACGAATCGGAGGACCGAAATTGAAATACTGAACACGGTGTCATTGATTATCGCTATTGTTGTTGAAGAAAAATCTCAGTCTCACCGGGTGTATATATTTCTTTTCACTCGAATATTCATAATTATTTTATATTCGAAAATGGTATTATTTATCGAACCGTGTTTAAAAAACATTCGTTGAAAAATGAATGAATTTATTAATTAAAACCCGACAAAAATAAGCACAGGTACCTTGCACTCGACAAGCCCAAACAAACCCGCAGAAAATAAAACTATTTCCGTCTTGTCAAGTTTATATATATATATATATATTAAATTTAGACATTTCATCATATATTTAAAGTATTTTTTTAATGGAAAAAACCTTTGAAAAACGAAGTAATGAATCAGGGTTGTTACGCATTATTGACTCAGAAATTCCCTGACTTTTCCACACTGGTTTTGCAGAAATTCCAGGTTTGGCACATTAGCCAGATTAGGGTCAAATAAAGAACATTTTCTTTTCATCCAACATATATTTTTTAAGTTAGAAAGATATTAGTCTTTGTAAATGTTACACGCGATACGGAAAAATTATATACGTAAAAATAGCAATGACTGATTTTTGTGAAAAAAATACCTCTTTGACCGACTCAAATAAACAAAGGAAATTCTCAACTCGATCCTTCTATTGAAGAATTATGTTGAACTGGATTTAACCTACTAACATAATTTTTTTAAGACCAAATATATGGAAATTTGGTAAAGTTGATATTTATTGTTTTTAACTGAAATTCGAAACATAATTTAAACATCATAAAGAAAAAAAATGCATTAAAAGCAAATACAGAGCTTGGTCTTCATTATACACAAAATTTTGTGCGCCGGTGAAAATAAACAAAAAATAAATATAAATACGTATCTATAATGATAATGATGTGGTTGTGTATCGACAGATCGAATGCAAATCTATTTTGGTAGCTTTACTTTTAATTTACATTAATTTACAAATGTAGCTTTGCAGTAACTTAGTTTTAAGTTTTTTAAATTCTCAATGTTTGGCACTGACATAACATTCTTTTGTGCATAATGAGGAATAATGTAAATATTAACGATATACAAAAATATTTGTTTTTATACCGTCCAGTTTTTTTTAAGGCTATTTCATTTTTCGTATCTCTTTCAAAAAATAAATTGTGAGAAAATTCCCTAACTTTTCCCTGATTATTTCGGGAGGAAATGAATTCCCTGAGTTTTCCCGATTTTCCCTGTTTTCCATATGCGTAACAACCCTGTGAATAAAAAAACGACAAAAAAATACAGGTTTTTCCGCACTCGTCAAACCCAAAGAATAAAAATCCATTTTAGTCCCTTTGGTTTTGTATATTTTTGTTACTCAGAAATTTCATTTAGTCAATGAAGTTTTTTTCCCTATCCACATTACGAAAGATCTCTATAAAATGAATAAATATAGGGTTGATCAAAAAATGTAGGTCGTAGTCAGCAAACCCAAACACATTTTGTTGCAGTGCTTTAAACGCATTTTTTACTTTTTTTTACGCCGCGTTTCCATTACTTCTTAGCAGAGGTTCTATTCTCTTCTCAACGCGGAAGATATATATTTTTCAATGAGTAAACGAATGAAAAAAGTTTCGGCATCTCGCGCCGAAGCCAAACGAAGCCTGTTTTATTTTTTGTTTTCTCCGCGTATGTATACTTTTTATATCAAACATTTTTATCGTTTATTCAATAAAGTTTTATGTCGTTTTATTCGGCCGGAAAAAAATTACTTTGAAGTGAATAAGAACGTTAATAAAAGTCCTGGTATATCGTTCTTGATCCCGCGATCATTCTCCTCGCTGCTACCCCGGACGATTTGTCGCGCGCCTTCTTGCCCGCGTCATCGATGAGCCGAACTTGCGTGCAATGTCAGACACAGGATAGCATCGTTACACTTCAAATACTTTTGTTGTTGTTGTTGTCAAATCTCGACTTCGGAGTAACGTTTCCCGTTGTTTATTCCTACGTGCGCCTCACGGTATGTAAAAGATTATCGAATAACGGTTAGACACGGCCGTAAAAAACTACGCGACGAATCGTTTGAACACTTGGGCAGTTTTCGATATTCTTTTGTTTTTCGGTCTTCGCGGTTTTTTCGAAGTTTCTTTTATCTCTCTTCAACGGAGACTCGCTGCTAATGACTCCGGAGTGTTTTGGTCGTTACGTTTTGTCTGTCGCTCTCGCAGCGACGTACGCCTCCACAGTATGTACATGTCATACGAAACCTATGAACGTATATACTCGGCTGTATACTATTAGGTGTACAACGTAGTTCGGTCAGTTTTCAAAAGATGGCTCTAGGTGCTACAAATGGTTGACGGCAACAGCTGATTTTTGCTGTATCGTGAAGTATCAACATCTCTTAACCAAATATCGTTTACAGACCTTTGAGTTTTGCGCATCGAGTCTAATTTTTACTGCGGTAAAAATGTCGAATTTCGTCCGAAATAAGCACCATTTGCGGGACGTGTTGATTTTCTGTTTCAATTGGAAGAAAAGTGCAGCTGAAGCCCACCGAATGCTTGTGGAAGTTTATGACGAAAGAGAGGTGGGCAAAAGTAGTGGCTAGCGATGGACAATATTTTGATTAATGTATTGATTCATTTTATCATTCAAATAAGTGCGTATTTTAAGCAAAAAAAAACGGACCGAATTAAGTTGTACACCCAATACATTGATATATCAGTATATTGTACGATAATATATAACGCACTATGTAATCTGCAAATATAGCGACAACTGACGCGACCAACTACATAATATAGAAACGTATATGACGTATCGTATATCGTATATTTGGTTGCGTATATTATTATCACTGTATCCATTATATAATATACCGATAGTACGTGTACAGGCTGTCTCGAATAAAGTGTAGCAAGCTTCTATCTTGGCGACTACGGATTGTAGGGAAAAATGTTACGAATAAAAGTCGTTCGGTTCGAAGATGGAAAGAAATTCGGCAACGGCAATTTGGCAATGGAGATAAACGGCAAGATCATAGGAAGGTCGAGCGGGACATTTTTCATTGGACGCTTTATTTTTTTGTTGTATATTTTTGTAGCGAGTTCGAGAGTTTTTCCAAAGCACTACGGTTGATTAATTCTACATCGATGACTTTTTCACCTACGATACCGCTGGTACTGTAACTATCGAGTCTCATATCTGAAAAACATACGCCATAAAAAAAAGTAATTAATCGTAGTGTTTTGGCAAACTATAGAGCTAAGGTATAAGAATATGCGATAAAAACAATAGGCCTGCTGATGAAATATTTCCGACTTAACTTTCGAGTGAACTTGCCGGTTATGCTCAATGTCAAATTAACATTGCCATCTCCTTTCCCATCTTGAAACGAAACATTTTTCATTGTTATTCGTACCTTCTGAGATACAGGCTAGTGACATTTTATCCGAGACATCTTGCAATATTAATACATATATATATATATATATATATATATATATATATATATATATATATATATATATATGAATACTTGGAAGGGACAGTGCAGAGAAACGCGACCAACTCGAATACTACAGTTGTACCAAAACTTGGCCCGGTATGCGCGCGCGCGTCACCTTAAGTTATCGATCATTTTCGTAATAAATTTAATATTAGTCGTATCGGCAAAGTGTCTAGATTCCTTGAGGAACAAAAGAGAGCGAGAGATAGGGAAAAAAGGAACGGAAAATAGAAGTAACAAAGACCCGATCGAGACAGAATGATCCCTGTATTTTTTTCTTTCTTTTTCGTCGCACTTTCTCTTCTAGGCCTTTCTCCCGTCTCTCTCAGTCTCCTCGTCTGCCATGCAGTGTTAACGGAAAATAAAACTCCTCGTCTTCCTTACGGTGTTAACGGAAAAATAAAACAATAATAATAAAAGAGTTAAGAAAATTAGCTAAACGCAACCCGTCCGGGCGATTCGCGGCAAGTTTTGTGCAACGTTTCATCTCCGTCAGGGAGGCAAAAGCTCCCGGTCGCGGTACGTCCGGAAATGCAACTCGAGGGGCCACCCGAAGCCCGGAGTTTGTTTTTTGCCTTCATCTTTATCCGTCTTCCTTTGTCCCCGGCGTTTCCTTCCTATTTTTATATTATCTCTATCATCTCGGCGTCCTCTATACCGTTGTGGGTCACCCCGTTGTGCCTGCGGAAAAACAAAAACTCTTCTCATTAAGTATCAGTATCATGCCCACAACTAACCCAAACAAATGGGAAGTTCTCTGAGGGGGTTTGTATTTATCTTTACGTCTACTGTTTTAAAAACATTTTTATTATTATTATTGTATTATATATACTTAGTATTATGCTTCTCAACGGAAGCCTTTCTCAAAGCCGCATTTTTTTTTAACTGACCGAACCTGTCACTCAAACGCTATTCGACCAATCTTCATCAAATTTAGCACGCAACTGAATAAGGTCATTACCCACTGACCAAACCGAATTGTTTTGAGAAACCATAAAAAAGAAAAGTATTGTTTTATTGCAGCATATTTTTTTTCAATCGCTCGAAATTGAAAGGTTTTATTTCTTCTAGGTTTAGCGAGCAATGACGGATATGAATAATGAGATTTTGAACTGATTTGTTTCAGATAAAACGAGGGCAAGCTAGAGCTTCGGCGGTTTCACTAGTCACGCGCAGGAATAATATAAATATTAAAGATATACAAAAATATTAATTTTTATACTGTTCAGTTTTTTTCTCAAGTCGGTTTCATTTTTCGTATCTCTTTCAAACAGTAAATTGTGAGAAAATTCCAGAAAATTTCCATAATTCCCCGACTTTTCCCGGATTATTCCGGGAGGAACGAAGTTTAGTGAGTTTTCCCGGTTTTCCATATGCGTAACAACCCTGTTAGCGTTTCCTTAATTTTTTAAATGAGTGTACATTTCCTGAATTACACCCGTGCGGGTTTTTACGTATTACTCATTTCCAATTGAAGCCTTTCCTATCACTCCCCGACCAGACTTCGTCCAGTAGGAGTACCGGCCATGCAGAACCCGAGGTACCGACTGCCCGAACTTCGACCGCCCATTCGATAGGCTCGTGTTGGTCAAACCTGATTTTGCGTTGTATAGAATCAAAGGTCGACACGCCAACGACGCTGAACGCTCACCTCGGATGATGATGATGGTGGGGGTGGTGGTGGTGGTGGAAGCGATGGCCGCGGGGCGAAAAACTCCTCGTATGTGACCTGCGAGGGCTCCGGGCCAACATGACGCGAGCCGGTCCGCTCATGTCTTCGAGGATGCTTGGCGCTACGTACGTAAATCCCTGTAAAACGTTTTACACAATTCCACATCATATTTACGATTTATAACTTCATTATAAAATGCACGTAAGGACAATTTTTTTAACATATAAATAATACAATAGTCATTTTTAACGTACATTTTTGTAAATATAATTTTTTGAACGTATGAAGAATATTTTTATAATTTTAATATCATTTTTTAATGTATGAAAAACATTATTGTGATGTCAATGTAATTTTTTTTAAAGCCTTTATTGCCATACTTTGTTACTAATTTTTCAACCTATGAAGAAAATAATGGTAATTTTAATATAACTTTTTGAATGTAATTTTTTAATAAGTTATTTTTCGATATAATTCGAATGTAACATTGCCATGAACATTATTATGCTATAGAATTTCTGCCAATAACATTTTCTTTCAATTTGCCATCTCACTTAAAAAAAATATTGGGCAAAGACCTGAAAAACAAGATTGGCCGATTCGCTGAGCGTATACTCGGGCGGCGAGTCGACCGGTGCGGAAGTCGTGAATTTTTTATCGAACTGGGAAACGTCGTCCTCGCTGGTCAAGGTTGGCTTAAACGGGGGCTCCAACTTCCGGGATATTACGTCCTGCCAGTTGATGTGCTTGAAGAACATGTGGTTCTTGATTTGCTCAGCGTCCGAGGGCGCGGAGCCCAATCGTTGGGCCACTTGTCTCTGTCGCAAGAGAAAGAGAGAGAGAGAGAGAAAGATTATTCACTTGTTTCCTTCTTTTCGCACGTTACATTAATAAATAAGTAAGTGTCATACTACAAATAAAGCGTCACAGTCTATAGAAATAAAAATATCGCAAAAGAAATAAATTCGTAATGTTAATTTTTCATAAAGTATAAGAAAAACTAAAGACGATAGTGAAGACAAATTCGGGGTAGTGTAGTTTAAAACGTCTGTGGACGCATCGGAAGTTAGGTTAAATTAGCCAAGTGCTGGCAGTTAGTGATAAGAAACGGTCCAATTGCGAAGGGTAATACGTAAAAACTCGCAAGGGTACGTTAGAACTAAGAAAATTAAAAATATATAACTACATTTGAAAGTATCAGCGGTGCTTTTGTTTTTCTGTTTTATTACTATTTTATTATGCCTAAAATTACAAATTTACTACGATTATGACTTTTATTTATTTAATAGTGGTTATTATAATATACAACGAAACGTGTATTTTTTCTTGCGACCCGGCAATAATAGCAGGTAATAACAAAGCTGCATTACATGAGTACGAAAACGCAAACGAACCCAAAGCTTCAACTCTGATTCGGTGAACAAAAGACTTTCGTGAAATTATTCCGGACCAAAAACGAAAAAAAATAATCGTTTTTTTTTAATGTAAATTTAAATTGTCGGAGGCTTGAGGGACGTCTAAAAAAAATTTTACCGCTCGGAGCTTCCGCGACAAACTTTTTCTTTGTTTAAAGAAAATAATTGGATGGTGAGAAAGAGGAACAAAAAAATATAGATAATTGGATATTATATTTTAAAATAATCAATTCAAGGAAAATAAAACTTAATAATTGTTACTTTTGTTACTACTTTTCGCTCAATCAACCACTCGAAACTTTTCCCCCTTCCCACTTTTCGCGTATATTATGATTATTATTATTATTATATAATAATAGACGCAAAAAATAAGGCGAGAAGATAAGTAATAATTTTAGAGTGTGTAATAGGGTGAACAATGTTAACAACAGTAATAACTATATAAAAAAGGTAGGAACAGGCTTTTTTTCGGAAAATATTCCTTTTTTTCGCACGACTAGAACGAACCTTGAGCAGCTTGCGAATCAAGTCGCGAGCGTCGGCCGTCAAGTACGGCGGAAGATTGAGTTTGCACATGAGAATTTTCTCGATGGTCCTTTTCCGATTGTTGGATGTGAACGGTGGCTGGAAAAATGTTCATTTTTTAACGGGGCACGAAAGTGGTATTTTTATTTATTCTTTTCATCGATACGAAATTGGTCGAAACGTGGACGAATTTGGAATAACCGTATTTACCGAGCCGGTGAGCATGTCGTACATAAGAGTGCCGAGGGACCACCAGTCGACGGCCTTTCCATGTCCGCTTCTCGTAAGAATTTCCGGAGCCCTGTGGCAAAAAGCCATCAACTGTTAGGTCTACCATTCGAAATGCCGTACCAGGGTTCTTCATTCTTTTCATCAAACATATATTTGTTGAGTTAGAGAGATATTAGTCTTTGTAAACGTTACAAATTATACGGGAAAATTATATACGTAAAAAGAGCAATGACTGATTTTTGTGAAAAAAAAAACAACATTTTTAACCGACTTGAAGAAACAAAGGAAATTCTCAAGTCGATCCTTCTATTGAAGAATTATGTTGAACCGGCTAACATAATTCTTCTAAGACCAAATATATGGAAATTGGATAAAATTGATATTAATTTTTTTTTAATGAATATCGAAACATAATTTAAACATTATAGAGTAACTTAATGCTGATCAATTTATGTGGGTTTTTTTGGTTACTGATGTTTAATTTTTTTGTTGGTTTGTTTCGTTACGCTTGTTAAATTTCTGTACCGGTTAATCTTTTCGTTACTTGTTATATTGTTTTATTGGGTTTGTTTGGGTTAATATCGGTATATATTTTGATAAGCGAATTTCACATTGTCATAAATGTATGCTATTAAAAGGAAAATAATGTCGAATTACTTTACGCAGATAAAATAAGCGCACTTTTCTCCGATTTCGTTACCTCCAAGGCTAAGGATAATCTCAAGAGCGATGCGGAATTTTCGAAAGGAAAAATACTAGTGGTGTTTACGGTAAGGTTTTCTCACATGTATTCGATCGTGCCGCAGAAAGTGTGGGTGACCGAGCCGTCCTGTATGTGCTCCTTGCACAGCCCGAAGTCGGTGAGCTTTATGTGGCCCTCCGCATCCAGGAGGATGTTCTCCGGTTTGAGGTCCCTGTATATTATGCCCTGAAGGTGCAGATGCTGCAGCGCGAGAATTATCTCAGAGAGGTAGAAGCTGCCGCGCCGAAAAAAACAACAACAAATACCTCAATAAAATTAATTCATCGTTTTACTTTTTGTTTGTTCGTTTTTTCTTTTTACCAAGCCGTCTCCTCGAGGAAAATGCCCTCGTCGTTAAGATGCCGGAAGAGTTCCCCGCCGCACATGTACTCAAGGATCAGGTATAATTTGCCTCCAGTCTGGAAGGCGTACATGAGGTCGACGATGAAGGGATGCTGAAACGGGAATAAAGTTCGTTATCGGAGAGGAGAAAAAAAAATGCAGGCGAGTCGAACGAGCGAAGGGAATTTTAGTTGCTCCGTAGCGCGGATGAGAAACTCTAGACAGACCTTGACTGCCTCCAAGATGTTCCTCTCCGCTTTGGTATGCGCAGTGTCCTTTTGATTTCTTATGATCGACGCTTTACGCAGCACCTGAAGTTGCAAAGGAAAATCTCATTTGTAATGTGCCGCTCTGATGATACATAATACGGAGTGTCTCCCCGTTCGGCTATCGGACGAATCAGCGTGTGTTGTTCGTTCGGATAGCGGCTCAGTTCACGGCCCACTTCCAGTAGGCGTACATATTATTGTGATTCGTGTAAGCTAGTATCCGGACGAATAACGTGTATATAATTGTCCGATAGAATGTGTTAAATTCCCAAACAAACTATCCGGGATAATAACTTACGCGTAGTCATCCGAATAAAATTTTTATAATTTTGTTTGCGTTTGTTTGGGTTGGGTTTGTTTTGTTTGGGTTGGTTGGTTGTGTTTGCGTTTGTTCGGTTTCGGTTCGTTGGTTTTGTTTGGGATTGGGTTTTTGTGGGTTTGGATGTGTTTGTTTGGCTACGCAACATCTGACCCGACGACAAAATATCCGAGGACAAAATATCCGAAAGACAATATATCCTCATGACAAAATATCCTCATGACAAAACATCCGCGAGACAAACTCCTAAAGCTCGTCCGGCACAAAACCTTCAGTGTTCCGCGCGCCAAAACACCAAACACCAAAAACACCAAACAAACACCTTACCATTTAATTACCGACGAGAGATGGCTGAAATTTTTTAACCGACGTTTTTAAACGTTGAATGATATTTAGGGCGAAATAAAATCGTTAAACTCTGCGTCAGTAAATTCTACAGAGCCTGATACTTTGTTGTTTGTAAAAAACTCTCGTTTTTTCTACAGATCGTAGAAATCTCACATTTCTACGATCTGTGAGAAAACTATGTTCGAAAATTTGTGAGGTTATGTTGATCTTGTCCATGTCCTCAAGAGTGGAAAGGCGAAAAAAAAAGAATTCATTTTGAATCAATTGGACCGAAAATACGCATCTTCGGTTACCACCAACTAAAAAGCTGGTGGCAGGCAATTAAATAACATTATATTTTTCATCAAACGGAATGTAAAGCCAACAATGTGGAACTTTCTGGCATCGAGCACAGGCGAAGAGAAATTGATTAGCTCAGGTACTGAATAGCCGGAAATATCAATTTTTTCATATACTCCTCGAAGGTAATCCAAAATGTATGTGTGCAAGTATTGAGAAACCGAAAATATGCATTTGGAAGGCATTAAAGTATGACAATATTGAATTTATAGCTTTAGGTATCCCAAGGCTACAAATACAGGGTTGTTACGTATTATTGACTCAGTAATTCCCTCACTTTTCCAGGTTTTCCATACAGGTTTTGCAAAAATTTCAGGTTTTGCAGACTGGCCAGATTAGGGTCAAATAAAGAACGATTTTTTTTTCGACAAACATATATTTTTTGAGTTAAAATTGAGACGAGTAAAAATAGCAATGACTGACTTTTGTGACACAAAACAACATTCTTAACCGACCTGAAGAAACAAAGGAAATTCTCAACTCGATCCTTCTATTGAAGAATTATGTTGAACTGCGTAACATAATTTTTTCAACACCAAATATATGGAAATTCGATTAAATTGATATTTATTTTTTCAACTGAAACTCGAAACATCGTTTAAACATTATAAAGTAAAAAAAATAAACAAAAAATAAATACAAATACTTATCTATAATGATATATGATAATGATCTATAATGATCTATAATGATATATAATAAATATATGAATGAAAAGTATTTATTTTTATAATGTCCAGTTTTTTTAAGTCGGTTTTATTTTATGTATCTCTTTTAAAAAGTAAATTGTGAGAAAATTCCAGAAAATTCCCAAAATTCGCTGAATTTTCCCTGATTATTCCAGGAGGAAAGAAATTCCCCGAGTTTTCCCGGTTTTCCATATGCGTAACGATCTTGAATGTCATGACCTTAATAAAAATAAAACGTTTTTTATAAGATTAATTCTAAGGTTTAACAGTTTTGTGTAAAACTTTTCTTGTACACTTGCACAATACATACATTATACTTGGCTATTTTGTAAACCGTTTAATTTTTTTTGTGCAACCAATTGATGGAAAAAATATGATAAAACCATTCTTTAAATAACAAATAATAAATTGTTATTCGCACCCATAATATGATAATTTACCATAATAATAATACTATAATTTTTACAAGATACAACCGTGTTTTTCAGGGGATGTTTTATTACTCGGTTTGCTTTTTAAAGTTTCTTTTTAGTTGCCAGACCCACATACACAATGGAGAAAAGATGCCGTAATTGTACCATAATTCTCATATTTCGTTATTTGTTCTAACAGGGAGAAAAAACGGGTGTATTGATACATGATAATATAATGCTAATATTTCGTTAGTACGTATACTATGATTATGTATACTATACTAGGTGCGCAACTAAGTTTCCGAGTTTTTTTGACCAATAAAATATCGAAAATTTCAAGACAAATACAAAAAATGGTTCATTCGAAGTATTGTCCCTCGCTTTTTACACATTTTTGCCTTCTCTGGCAATGCATAAATACCGCGACGATAAAAAGACGCGTCTTTGGACTGAAACCGTTCGTGCAACGAATTTTGTACTGCATCGTAATTGGCCAAGTGTAGCCCACCCAAGCCATGCGCCATCGACCGGAACAAGTGATAGTCTGAAGGGGCCAGGTCTGGCGAATACGGCGGGTGCGGTAGCTGATCCCATTTGAGTGTTTTTATGGTGCCCTGGACGATGGAACTGCGATGGCGCGGAGCGTTGTCTCGTGTCCATTCTGGCCGTTTTTCGAGCAACGCGTGGTTCAAATTGATTAGTTGTTGTCGGTAGCGAGGCCCATTGACAGTTTCGCCCGCTTTCAGCAGCTCACAGTACACGATTCCTTTCTGGTCCCACCAAACGCAGAGCATTGTCGTTTTCCCGAAGCGATTTGGCCGTGCCGTCGATGTTGACGCTTCGCCAAGTGAAAGCCATGATTTTCTGCATTTGGGATTCTCGAAATATATCCATTTTTCATCGCCGGTAACAATTCGATGCAGGAAACTCTTTCTGTTCTGCCGCAAAAGCAACATTTCGGAAGTGGCTCTTCGTTTTTCCATTTGTCTCTCAGTCCACTCATGCAGCACCCACTTTCTTTCCTTATGAATTTTTCCCATGGCGTGAAAACGTTTCGAACTACATTGCCGAGTCACATTTAAGGCGGTCCTCTAGTTTCTCGGGTCGAAAAAATCGATTTTTTTTTCTTCATAAATCACATCTACAACATGTGTAGAAAATGTGTTTCAAAGGATTTTTCGATATTCGAAGTGGTTCACAAGTTACGGCCGGTGCAAATGGCGCAGAGCTGAGTTTCTCGGAGAGGCTGAGCAATTCAAACACAATAAACCGCCTCTTTCTGAAGCAGTTCAAAAAGTTATAAAGCAAATTTATGAGGATTTATCCAAAGAAGAATTGTTAAGCAGATGCCTGGGAGCGGAAACTCAAAATAATAACGAGTCGCTCAATTCGTTAATCTGGACTTTTGCTCCGAAGCACCTCCATTCTGGGCCAAAAGTGGTCGAAATCGCCACGTTTCTCGCTGTCATAATCTTCAACGAAGGATTCAAATCTATCCTGAAGACCTTGGAAACCATGGGAGTGAAAATCGGCCCACAAGCTAAAGGATATGTTCAACAGCGTGATAGCTCTCGGATCGACCGTTCAGAAAGGCGCACGAGTGATGTTGTAAAACAGGCCCGAATCGCGAAAAGGGAAGACGGAGCAGCTCTGCGTGACTTCCAAGAAGAAGAGGAAGGCCTATTGTATGGTTCAGGCATAGCAGATTGACGGTGAGATGAAATTTTTAGTACAAATCACATGCGTGAACTTTCAAACGCGTTTTTCTCGAAACACCATTTTTCGAAACGGCGACCACGATATTTCAGAAACTACTGCACCGATCTTGTTCAAATTTATACAGCATCTTTAATACGTTATAAGCCAGCGATTGAACTAGGATTATCATGATTGCTTCGGTAGTTTTTTTTGTACGAGCGAAAAACTTAAGAAAAAATGAGTAAAAAATAGAATGTAATTTTCAAAAGTGTATAAAAAAAGTCAACTTTTGTAATTTAGAATTCACTCTAGTTCAATCGCTAGTCTTAAATGTGAAGATTAAAATGCCGTTTGGTTTTTTGATTTCAGATAAGCAGAACAGCCGCAATCTTGGTCACCGTCAAGCACCTCTTTTACTTTATGTCTTCCTGTCGGCCACTATAACTTTTATAGCATTACATATTTTCACTTCAAAAATTTTTTAAAGCTTATTTAAATGTTAATAAAGATTATGCAAAAACAATGAGATTGATTATTTCGATGCTTTGCCCGTAAAAAATTATTGAAAAAGCCGTAAAAAAACAGCCGAGAAACTAGAGGACCCCGTTAACGCCTCGGCAAGTTGATCTTCTGTTTGAGTGTCATCTTCATCCAATAACGCTTGCAGATCGGCGTCCACAAATGTTTGCGGTTTTCCCGAGCGCTCCTTGTCCCGTCTCAAAATCGCCACTTCTGAACGGCTTGGACCAATCTTCACACGTTGTTTTTGATGGTATATGCTCGCCGTAGGCCTCCTCAAGTAACCGACGCGCTTCAGCCGCTGTTTCTTTTAGGTTGAAGCAGAAAAGCAATGCTTCCCGCAAATGCTGTTTATTTGCCACAACCTTTGACATTTTCGAGGTTAAAAAAAAGGTCCTTGTGTTGCGATATTTGTTTATATTACGACTGGGTATTCTTAACAGATGTCCGAGCTATGAAGACGCCCAATTTCAGGCCTGTATATCGACTACATGTGTCGCTAGCGCCATCCATGTGTGAAAACTGGGAACTTAGTTGCGCACCTGGTATCATATCTGATATAGTATACATTTGAAAAATACAATGGAATTTGCAAAAGAAATGAATATCCACTCCTGGTTTATTTCAACAGATGCTATGGTACTTGTTTCTATACTGCATTGAAGGTATTTTTCTTATGATGGAGGTACGTCATATGGTATGTTATGTAATGCGTAGATCGTACGATCGGCAAAATTGGTCATTAGATTGAATCTGCGTTTCTCGCTTTGGTCTACTTGAGGACAGAAAGGGTCATTGCTCGCTATCCGACGGTAGCTCACCTTCATGGCAAAAATGGTACCGGAGTCGTTGCCCGTTACTTTTCGCACCTGGAAGACTTTGCCGTAGCCGCCTTTTCCAATGACCTTGCACAGTTCAAAGTCCTCGGGGCCGGCCCTCTCTCTGCCTCGATTCACATTTTGTTCCGAAATAGGCACCGCCTCAACGCCATCCGCTCTGAGTGGAAAGAATTGAAACAACATTGTTACGAATCGCGCCGAAAAAGGTGAAAAGATAGTTTAGAGAAGTTGACGGAAGAAAAACATTTGAAAGCACAGATGCTTGAGAAGGAAGTTGAAAAATCTAGAATGAAAAACAATAGTAAAAATGCGGAATGGAAAAAAAATGGAAAAACAGACAGAAAAAATTAGAATACACGAAAATGGAGAAAGAGATGAAGAAAAATGTAAAAAAGTGTTGCAAAATAGAAAAAATATGAAATTGTAGAAATATGGGAAAATGATGAAAATATGTAAAAATGGAAGGAAATATATAAAAATGTAAAAAAAAAAACAAAAGAAACATGATAAAAAACGAATAATTAAAAAAGTGTAGGAAAATCACAAAACCGTTATGAACGTAAGCAAAACAAAAGCCAAAAAAGTCGAAGACGAGCGAACGAGTCTCGGTTCTTTTTAAATCCCTTCGCTCGTCAGTTTCGAATTCGGCTACAAAAGCGACTGGTTTCTGTTAAGATAAAAAAAAAATTGTTTTTTTTTTTCAACTTACTCGATGATCTCGTTGACGTTCGGATTCGTGTCGTACTCGATCTGGATACGAGAGAGAGAGAGAGACAGAGAGAGAAAGAGAGAGCGAGTAAAAAAGACGATGTACATTTGTGGGTCTCACGATTATCGAGAAGAAAAAGTAGCGACGGTGGAAAATTTCGGTCGAGGCGGGGGCGGGGGAAAGGAAAGATTTTTTTCACCTCGCCGATCTCGATAATATCCTCGTCGGATTCTTCCCTGTTGACGGTGTCCACATCGTGGAGCTCGATGTCGAAGAGCGCTGCCATTTTTGAGGCCGCACACGCGTCACAGTCGGACACAACAAACCGATCGGCCGATCCCGTCACATATGAGAAAAACGATTTTATATTCGGAATCGCGCACTCGTTCGCGCCTGTTCGCTGCGATTATCTTTTTCTATCGCTCCTCGAGTGTTTTTTCTTTCGCCGAGTGTTTGGTCACTCGAGTGTTGATCAGATCGAACGGTTAAGCCCAAACGGTACGACAATATTGTTGCTCAAGAGCTTGGCGCGGGGCTGGCGTTGAGGGGGAGCGGCAGTCGCGGCGCGGAGGGGCGCGCATGCGTGCTGTACTCCCGGCCGACTGGCGTGCAGCGATTGGACACGATCCTAAGTCGCGCTCGACGCCTTATCGACGGTCGGTGAATAAAGCACTCGTTACCGATCGTCGTTGAGTCAGATACTCCCTGTATTAACGGTCAGCAACAGGCGCAGGGCGCCACTGACGTGCTAAAAAAAAACGATAATTCGTAACCGACAAACAGCCGACCGGCCTTTCTCGCAACGTATATTATTGATAAGCGATATCTCGTCGAGTTCCCGCCTTCCGCAACAGTTAGGACCCCGGATTAACGTTTTTTTTTCGACTTTCAATATTTATTCCAAAATGTCGATTAAACATCACGTCGAGGGATACGATAATTTTTTAAAATATATGGAAAGCGTCGAGGATAGTTTCATCGTTGTTTTGTACAGTGGTACGAAACTTCCGAACGGTCAGAGTTGGTGCAGCGATTGTGTTGAAGGTAATGTATATAAATTAATAGAATACTTTTCACCGTGAATTTATTGCTATCACATCGCGACGAAGGGTCGTGAGCGAATAATCCGTTTTCTTCAAAATGAAAATCTTCAAAATGAAAATGCAAACTTTCACGGAATACAAGGCTGTGAACTTCGCATGCATTGTTTCGTTTAGGTTCATTTGGGTTACTTTGAGTCTTTTTGTAATTAGATGGGATTATTCCCGGGAAGTCAATTCCATTATCGTGAAGTCAGCTACCCACATTTGCATATATGTGTATGTATATATATAATTCTACAGACTTTTCCATTTTTACAGCTCAACCATTTATTGAGAAAGGTATAGCGAGCATGCCGGAGGGTTCGCACTTTGTCCATGTTGAGGTCGGAGACAGAGCGTTGTAAGTTTGGTCGCATGGTACGAATCAAAGCTTCCTAATGCAGGGCGTCTATCTTTAGGTTGTGCCTGTGAATAAATTCGAAATACTGGACACCGAGATATTCTGTATTGTGCAGAATATGTAGCATAATATAATTTTACGCAAACTTCGCGATATTGGAATATATGGATAATATATCGATGTACCACAATATACTGATATATTTATATATAGTGAGATCTCGATATAGATACCTATATATGAATATCGAAAAAATGTAAATTTAATTTGAAATGTTCTCACAGCTGGAAAGATCCGAAATGCCCTTTTCGTACTAATTCCAAGACTAGACTGAACGTACTGCCGACCCTGGCAATCTGGAACACCCAGAAGCGTCTCGAGGGTGACCAGTGCCTGGATGTCGAACTCATTACAATGATGCTCGGCGATGAGGACGAATGAAAATATTCGAATGTGTATCAATGACGCACTGCGACGAGCGAGTACGCGTGGACTCCGCTCTCCATAACGGCAATGTGGTGATTGGCGAGATACATGTGTATTTATATGGAATTATTTTTACGTGATGTACACAAACGACGGAGGGTGACGAAAAAATGGTCTTCGTACGAAACAACGAGGACAAGTGTACTTATTTTTTTTAATGTAGCCTGTGCAATCTTATGACTGGAAGTCGATTCGTCGATTCGATATATATATATATGATATATATGAGGGTGACATAATTTTGAAGTCTATTTTTTTCCTTTTCTCACGTTCCAATCATCTTCTTCAAAACATAAAAAGGATTATTGCAGAAGCTGCGAGCGGTCAAAAATATTTAGAGGTCGCTCAAACCTCCCAAATTTTCATTAAAAAGACGACTTTTTTTCGTCCACTTCTCACCCATGGACTTTGCGCTTCATAAATTTTAAATTATCCTCGCGAAAGCTCAGTTGGCCAATGAATATTTAGTGGTCGGTCAAGAGCTTCGAAATTTCCAATCCTCGTCAATTTGTTCAATTGTTACTCATAGATTTGACGCTTTGTAAAAATTTCATAACAGCAAATCCTTTTCTCGTAAGGCGTTACCCCCACTTGTAGCGCAAAAAAGGCCTTTTTCATGAATTTTTTTAAAGAAAACTACAAAACTTTTTTGATCGATCAATATACCATCTTAAAGAACGCATCTTGAAGAAGTGTCAGTAATTTTTTTATTGAAAAATATTACATTGTTTAGTGGCAAATGGCCGTCAATGAAATAATGTTTTTATATACACGGTTTGCGTGGAAAAATATAAGTTCTGAAAATCAAATGTTTTTTGTAAAACTTTCGCAAAAAATATCGAGAATTAGTCGCTTACGAGTTTCCAGATCGACTAGTGAATACAGCCTGAGAGTATCAACTTGTAATTAATGCGATTAGAGATGAGCGAAATTATGATGCACAAAAGCTGAATCGTGTAAACAATGAATCAGCATTGTTTCCTGAAATGTTTGATAGATAAAAAAAAGATTATTGTAATTCTCGATTTTTCCTCTTGAATTTAACAAGCAACTAGTGTAAAGTTGTGCAGAAAGTCGGAGAAAATTGATCTTTTCATTTTGAAGATGATTACACGATGTTTAGAAACAATACATTGCTTCGTAAAACTTTGATCAGTCGGTTTGAAAAAACGATTTTGGTCGGTGAAAAAAAAAAACACGAAAGATCGTACGGATTTTTTTCCAAGTGCTCTTTTATTATGAAAAAATATATGTATATATATTTACAACAATAATGGACAAGAACAACACCATTGCATGGGAATATACAATTACTCCCTGAGAGAAGAGAGAGAGGGAAAATAGAAAAAATAGGGAAAAATCGGACAACACAAAATCATTGCTGCTCCAGTCGCCAATGAAGGAGAGAAATCTCCGCATATTGATCTTCGCGGGGAATAACTGCTCCCATCATGCTTCGGCGAGGGCGAGCTTGGCGAGATCCTCGGTTGGATTGGTTACTCTCACGGAATAATGAACCTTCTTGTTCCGAAGAACGCTGTAGCTGTTGTCAAACACGACGGAATCTGCGATTGATTGTTTTTGGTTAATTATTCATTTTTTATTATTTATTATGTATGACAAAATAAAGAAATTCTGGAAAATTGACCGGTTTTTCCCCGTAGATTACGAAAATTTGATAATTCTTCTCGTAGCATTTATTTTTTATTTTCTTTTTATTTACGAACATCGGCTGATATTTTGTAGATAAGTGTAAAAAATTCGCTTGTTTTCAACTGAATTTTCTTTTTTTTTTAATTTACAAAATTTGGAATTCAGACATGTTGGAGGATTTTCTTCTAAATAAGTTAGATAAATTTGGCAGTTATTTTTTGTTTTTCAATCACATTTTTCTTTTTCTTTAAGATCTCAGTTGATGTAGGGAATTTCGAGAAATCGGTCGTTTTTTTCCTATATAAGTGAAAAAAAACTCGGCAATTACTTTCTTTTCTAACCCAATCGTAATTTTGTTTCACTTTCGTAAATTTAGGTAATTTCGAGATATCGGCCGATTTTTGTGTAAATCACTGGCGGAAGTGTGACTGTTATTTGTTTTTTTTTCAACCCACTTTTGATCTGCTTTTCAGGAATTTAAGAAATTTAGGACATTTCGATCAATCAGCCGATTTTGTTGCTACATAAATGACAAAAAGTTGACAATTATGTGATTTTTCTTCACAATATTTTTTTTACAATTTTCTGAAATATTTGCAAAGTTTTTTAAGCAGAAAAGAAATTATTTTGAGGATTAGCAACTTACAGGTAGTCGGGACGTCGCAAGTCAGGACGCCGATCTCGTCTACCTGATGAGCGGCGACCCGATGAATCGGCACTATCTCATCCTGGCCGCCTTTCTCATTTTCACGCACGATCCCGAATTTTATGTCGTGACCCTCGCACCGAAATTCCCAGCTGAGTATCGAGCCGACCTTCTCCGGGGTGAAGTCGATCTTGAATTTGTCGCCCTTTCTCACTATCACCGTTGTGAATTCCTCGTTCGCTTTTTCCTTCTCCACGTTCTTCGTGTACTTTTCCTTCGGTATTTTGCCGCCTTGACAAATCTGCGAGAAACCAGTTCAATTTTAATCTTCGCTAATCATTTTTGTATTCTTTAAAAGCTTTAATCTTTAAGAATTTTAATATTCAATAACTATAATATTCGATCTTTTAAAACTTTAATCTTCATCCTTCCATAATTTTAATGCTTAATCTGTAATAACCTGAAACATCAATGATTTGAACATTTAATCTTTTTGATTTTCAATACTTTTGATCCCTAATCTTCAATATCTTAGATTCTACTGTGCGGAGTCTTCCCCCTTATTACATTCTCACCATATTCGACTTTCATCCCCACCTTGCGGCCGCGGCCGACTCCCCCCTCTCTGTAACGCATTCACGATACTTTTCTCCCATGTGTATATGGTAAATGTGGAAAACCCATACCAATACAGCCGATCCCAAGTTCGCTTCCCAGTTTCGTGGAGAAATAGATCACGGGCTACAGGTTATACACTCACGACATCTTTATCTTTATTAACATTTAAATAAGCTTTACAAATTTTTTGAAGTCAAAATATATAATAGAATAAAAGTTATAGTGGCCGACAGGAAGACATCAAGTAAAAGAGGTGCTTGACGGTGACCAAGATTGCGGCTGTTCTGCTTATCTGAAATCAAAAAACCAAACGGCATTTTAATCTTCATATTTAAGACTAGCGATTGAACTAGAGTGAATTCTAAATTACAAAAATTGACTTTATACACTTTTGAAAATTACATTCTATTTTTTACTCATTTTTTCTTAAGTTTTTCGCTCGTACAAAAAAAACTATCGAAGCAATCATGATAATCCTAGTTCAATCGCTGGCTTATAACGTATTAAAGATGCTGTATAAATTTGAACAAGATCGGTGCAGTAGTTTCTGAAATATCGTGGTCGCCGTTTCGAAAAATGGTGTTTCGAGAAAAACGCGTTTGAAAGTTCGCGCATGTGATTTATACTGAAAATTTCATCTCAACGTCAATCTGCTATGCCTGAACCATACAATAGGCCTTCCTCTTCTTCTTGGAAGTCACGCAGAGCTGCTCCGTCTTCCCTTTTCGCGATTCGGGCCTGTTTTACAACATCACTCGTGCGCCTTTCTGAACGGTCGATCCGAGAGCTATCACGCTGTTGAACATATCCTTTAGCTTGTGGGCCGATTTTCATTCCCATGGTTTCCAAGGTCTTCAGGATAGATTTGAATCCTTCGTTGAAGATTATGACAGCGAGAAACGTGGCGATTTCGACCACTTTTGGCCCAGAATGGAGGTGCTTCGGAGCAAAAGTCCAGATTAACGAATTGAGCGACTCGTTATTATATTGAGTTTCCGCTCCCAGGCATCTGCTTAACAATTCTTCTTTGGATAAATCCTCATAAATTGGCTTTATAACTTTTTGAACTGCTTCAGAAAGAGGCGGTTTATTGTGTTTGAATTGCTCAGCTTCTCCGAGAAACTCAGCTCTGCGCCATTTGCACCGGCCGTAACTTGTGAACCACTTCGAATATCGAAAAATCCTTTGGCACACATTTTCTACACATGTTATAGATGTGATTTATGAGAAAAAAAAAATCGATTTTTTCGACCCGAGAAACTAGAGAACCGCCTTGAAGGCAACGCTAACCACTAGACCAATGAATTTCAACCGGTGTGCCGCCGTGTATTTCTTGTGTGTCACCAAAATAGGCAGATGTATGTATTGCGTGATAAAGTCAGTACCGATGGTGCCGAGTGTTGATCCGCTTTGGACTAAATTTACCAAGCCCAATACGAAGGTGTGCCGTAAGAATTTTACAGAGTGTCTAGTGTGCCGCTTTATAAAAAAGGTTGACAAAGACTGCACTAGACCAAGGTGCTCAAGTCCGGAGATTGACTCGGCCACTCTAAAACTTGAATATTTTTCTTGCTAAAAACCTGCTGAAAGAGCTGTGATCGATTTTTGGGATCATTGCTGAAAAATCCATCCTCGTGGCATATTCTAACGAGCATAAGGCAGCATTTCTTTTAATATAATGTCTCTATACATAGCAGAGTTTATAGTGCTTTCAATTTTAAAGATTGGACCGACGTCTTTCCAACCGAATGGGGTGCATAACATAATGCCACCCCACCGTGTTTCACAGTTGGTGTTTCATATCGCGAATCATTTCTAGTTCCTTTTGGGCGCCGAACGTACCTTCTCCCATCATTCCCAAACAAATTAATTTTAGTTTCATCCGAGAACAGCACTTTTTTCCAATCCTCAACGGACCAGCTCTCGTATTTTTTTCGCGAATTCTAATCTGGCCTTCTTATTTTTTCTTTACTGATGAGCGGTTTTTTAACTCCAACACGTCCAAAAAGTCCCACTTCTGTCAGTCTACGTGAAATGGTACTTTGGCTAATGTCAGCCAAATATTCTTCGCGTAATTCACGTGCGATGATTGGAGCATTCTTTTTTACGACCACGACAGCCTTCCTTTTGATCACTTTATCGACACTTTATAGGACAGTATTTATGTTCTAGAGTACCTGTAGTCTTCAATTTATGTATTATATCGTTAACAGTCGATTTTCCAATCGCCAAAACTTTAGCTATTTCACGTGAAACTTTTCCTTCGTTGTGCAACTTGATAAGCACTTTACGACGTGCGTTTCGACATCTTGACTGAGCGTTACTGTTCGTACAATGCAAAAGGAACAGGGCTTTCAATGTTTACATGATTTCGCGACTGATAACGTAAACAAAGCGAAGCCAATTACATATTTTTGGAATGTGGCCGGACATTTATGGAGCAGCAAAACGTGTTATTTTTCTTACAAATAATTGTTAATCGTTATGAACAATTTTTTAATTACATATTTTCATTGCATAATAAAAGAACTTTACGATGATATATTTGTGTCTCCATTTTGCATTCTTTAAACGTTACTTAAGGGGTTACCCCCACTTGCGATTTAGAAAAAATCGATTTTTTTTATTGCATTTTTTTGAAGTATAAGTATCTGAGAATATGTCCTGAAAATTTCAAGTCGATCGGAACAAAATTGACTGAGATATGAGCGTTGAGAGAGAAGAATCCGTGAATTGAAGAACTGAAATTGAAACTTTAAACGCGTTGTTCTCAAAATGGCATTTCTGAAGTCGGTGACCAAGATTACTCGAACACTAATGAACCGATCTTCTTGAAATTTTGCAGGCTTATTTAATACATAAAAATGTAGTCTTTAATCGTTCGATTTTTTTTTTCGAAAAAAATGGCCGTTTTATAGCCAAACAACGGCCGTTTTTTTTCGTTAAAATCGAACCATTAACTTTGACTGTCCGCGATTTTGTGAAAAATGAATATTTTTTAAAATCCTTCGATTAAAGACTAGTTTATACTTATATTTGACTAAATCCATCCGCATTTTTTTTTCAGATGATCCACTTCGCCGCAATGTTGGTCACCGCAAACCGTGTATATAAAAACATTATTTCATTGACGGCCATTTGCCACTAAACAATGTAATATTTTTCAATAAAAAAATTACTGAAAGTTCTTCAAGATGTGTTCTTTAAGATGGTATATTGATCGATTAAAAAAGTTTTGTAGTTTTCTTTAAAAAAATTCATGAAAAAGGCCTTTTTTTGCGCTCCAAGTGGGAGTAACGCCTTAATCAAACTGCATATTGTGACACAAGCTGCAGCATAAAGCAACACATTTTCCTGCCCGTCCATGCTAACAACTCAAGCAAATGGCTGAAGGTAGAGCACACTCGAGGTCAACATGTTCGTGTATAAATATGCGGTACTATTCGTTTACACAAATTACTCACAGCGTTGTCGGTGGAGACAGCGAAAAAGGAAAGTGCCGCACAGTATGCGCATTCTTGGAGTTCTGCACAAAATGTTTACGCACAAATGTGTTGCACACGATTTCGGTAGAATCGTATCTTCATAAAAGTAATAATAAGTATCTCAGAATTCCTATACGTTTCATAAAAGTTAGAAGAAATAGATTTTCAATTTTCTGTCTGCCGCCGACAATAAAATCGCGTTATATTTTCACATACGAAGAATAATATTAATAACAAATTATTTAATAAGAATAAGAAATAATTTAATAACAAAAAAACGTGATTATTTAATATATTTATAAAGATTTTTTCTTTATATAGTTTCAAAAAAAGAGAACAATTTTTCATCACGCTCATACATAAGTAATAGGTATTTTTCGTTTCCTATATATTATTTGGAAAGCTTTAAAAATCGTCATTGCCCTTAATATTAAAAAACAAGAAAATTGTAAATTGTTTATCGTGAGTTAAAGAGATGAAGTCACCTTTGTCGCCAGGCGAGGATTCCCATCAGGATCTCTGAGGACGCCGCCGAAATGCTCCGGCAATTGGTCCTTGTCCACCATCTTGAGAATCTCGGCTTTCCATCTCGCAGGATCGGCCTTGTGTATTTGTATCTTCGACAGCGTGTACTCGTTCATGAATTTCTTGGCGATTGAGAATGCGAGGGTAAAAACCTTCGGAGCTGAATGGGCAGTGAGTGCGTTTATAAATTCCATATAAATACACCAGGCGAAAAAAAGAATATTGGTACAACTTTAAAAAAATGACGTATTGTTTCTTATCGTTAAAATTTCCACCGTAATCACGTACCGACCAAAAACCACCAACTAGGATAAATATTTAATTCATTTGCGTTAAAAATTAAATCTATTTAAGTTAAAAATGGAAGTAATTGAATCGAATGAAAATTCACAAGCCCCCAAAAAAATTGGACATAATCGATTAATCGAAAAGTATCCCGCTTACCGTTGATAATGAAGCATGTTTTCAATATCTCCGGATAATTAGCTTCGTACATTTGGATCAGCGTTATAATGACTTCGCCAGCTGCAAACAAAATCACGAGGTAGCGCGACCGTCGATAAAAGTGGCGCTTTGACGAAGTGCGAAGGTTGCGCGTTTGTTTGCCGGCCCTGGACCAGGACACCCAGAGGCCAGGTGGAAGCGCCCCTTGGACGGGGGCTCCACCAAAGTGAAAGATGGAGAAGAAAAATATTTACCGGGTCTCCACATGTATTGGCGAAGATTGAAGTCCTCCATGTCGAATATGACGACAATTTGGCCGGCTGCTGGGCCGTGTTTCCTCGCTTGCTCCTCGCACATCTTCATGTAACGCTCGAGTTGTTTTATCGTTATTCTTATCATGTCTTTGCGCGGGGCGACGTGGAGAATACCGTAGAGATCGAGACCGGCGAAGGGCACGACAGCGACCGGAGCGCCATCTTTGTCGTAGCCGCAGAGCCCGTGGGGCAGATGTTCCGTGAGTATTTGCGGGGTCTCCCATTCCTCGAGCTTATCAAATTCCCACTGCTTCCTCCATTCCAGGGACTACCGAAACAATCCAAATTTAAGCTGCGGCCCGTCTCGGATAAAGTGTTACAAGCTTGTATCTTGGAAAGTACGGGTGATAGGGAAAGATGATTAAGGGGTTCGATACATATGTGTGTCTATGTGCACGTACCTCGCGGAGCATCTTTTCCGCAGCTGTCGCGTCCCATTTCCTCGCTGAAGAGAAAAGAGCGAAAAAGATAAAGGGCCCATAGAGACTCGGGTGTGAGAGTAGATTGGACGGGAGAAACACGCATTTTAGACGCTCGTAAAATTTGGCCGTATCTGCCAATAGTCCGAGTACTCACCGCGGAGCCACCGGACGAGAAAATGGTCGTCGTGGTGAGGCTGGAGAACGTCCTGCACGCTGCGTCTGAACTGAAAGATCGAAAAAAATGTTAGTTACACAATTTTCAAACATATTTACAACAAACCCAAACCTACAGAAAAAATATGTTCAAGGTATTCTCAAACCGAGGGTAAACTCAACCGAACCCAAATTTGAGGAGGATTTGATCGGGGTTTTTCACTTTTTTGGCGTCATATTTCAACTGAAAAGATTCGAAGACGGAATTTAAAAAGAAATCGCACGAATAATTCGAAGAAGAAAAAAAGTTGCAACTACTTTGGCACAAATAATTTAACTGGAAAATATTAATGCTCAGAATGTTTTAAATCTTTCGCACAAATCAACTAAAAATTTAGGGCTCGAATTTTTCAAATTTTTCGCACAAAATGTCAACCAAAAAACTGAGGTATGCAATTTTCCAAATTTCTGCACGAATAATTCAACAAAAAATCAAATAATATTATCAGAGACCAACGCGGGAGTTTTAAATTTGGAAACGTTTCGGAAACTTCCATTAAAATATTATAGCTACTTAAAAAAATTGACGGACGTCAATTTAACGACACGGACTCCCACGAACGGAGTGGATGTCCATGACGAAGCAACAAAAAAACCTTTCGCGACAAGAGCGCAAAGCCACTGTAAAGCAGAGATTGCCTCTCTGAATGAAATTAAATTAAAGAGAGGGAGAGAGAGAGAGAGAGAGAGAGAGAGAGAGAGAGAGAGAGAGATTGATTGATTGATTGATTGATTAGTTTATTATGCCTTGGTTGTACCTTGAGGCAAGAGAGTAAAAGTACTATAATATAACAGTAATGTAATAATAATTAACAATGATATAGCATGATAAAAACAATATAATAGTAAGCTATAGTAGAACGCAATATGATAAACAATATAGTAGCAATCAGATAATAATTATAATGATATAACATGATTAAAACAGTAGTGAAAAAAGTAATAATAAGAGTTATGATATAGATAGAAATGATAATAGTAATAAAGAATGGTAATGATAATAATAGTAAATGGTGTCAGAAATACAAATGATATAGATACTGTTATAGTATACGAGTTATGATATAAGTAGAAATAATAGTAATAATAAAGAATGGTAATGATAATAATAGTAAATGGTATCAGAGATAAAAAATAATGAAAGCTTAAGGGGGGATTGTCTTTTTTTTCGCAAAATTTACCGCTTTTTGGGAATTTTTTTGTGAAGAAAGTATACAACGGAAAACTTGTGAAACTTGGCATATAGTTTTATTGATCTGTTTACTACATACAAAAAAATGTTTAAACAATTTCATCAAAAAATCCGCCTCCCACCCCCCTCGACGCGCGATGGTCCTTTTTTGATGGTGTGCACGATTACAGCCTTCACGTTCATCCTGCAACAAAAACCCAAAAAGCATTTTACTTTAGACACATATAGCTATCGTTCGATGAAGGGAAAAAAAAAATTGACGATTTGGTGACGTTTTGAACTTGAAGTATCGATTTTTCGAAAAAAATTGATCGATTTTTTGTTATAAATAAAAAACTATTAAACGTGTTGCTTTTTTGCTTCATCAAACGATAGCTATATGTGTCTAAAGTAAAATGCTTTTTGGGTTTTTGTTGCAGGATGAACGTGAAGGCTGTAATCGTGCACACCATCAAAAAAGGACCATCGCGCGTCGAGGGGGGTGGGAGGCGGATTTTTTGATGAAATTGTTTAAAAAT
Organism: Ophion costatus; assembly: GCA_951751655.1. Classification (NCBI taxonomy): domain Eukaryota; kingdom Metazoa; phylum Arthropoda; class Insecta; order Hymenoptera; family Ichneumonidae; genus Ophion; species Ophion costatus. The sequence continues at coordinate 651,053 of OX632364.1, forward strand.
TTTTTTGTATGTAGTAAACAGATCAATAAAACTATATGCCAAGTTTCACAAGTTTTCCGTTGTATACTTTCTTCACAAAAAAGTTCCCAAAAAGCGGTAAATTTTGCGAAAAAAAAGACAATCCCCCCTTAACGTGAGTGATTGTTCGAGAGAGAGAGAGAGAGAGAGAGAGAGAGAGAGAGAGAGAGAGAGAGAGAGAGAGAGAGAAGCAAAAAAGAATAGATGAAGCAAGTATATTCAGCCAAAAAAGCGTTCCCTCCACTCTTGGCTACTACATAGCTTTCACCGCGCACTTGATCTCTCGCATCGGTAATTTCACGTAAGTCGCACGCATCACGCGCGCGCTTTCTAGGATTTGTAGGATTGCAGCAACGAGACGAAAAAAACCAACGAGTGGGTCGATAAAAACAACGAAGTAAAAACAAAAGAAGAAAAAATTACTCTCCTATGGACGCACGCACGAACGATTACGAAACATATCGAATCGGAGTATCGTGCAGAAACGAAAAAATTAACTTTCACAAATTCACGGTAATCAACGGAACGTTACGTGCTGCGGAAAATTATAAATCGAGAGAAGAAAATAAAAGGAAAAGTCGAATACGTCACTCTTCTGAAGAAGAAGGTGAGATTTCCCATTGGGAAGGGTCTGATGACGAGACCCGATCGGCTACGAGGACAACACTGTCCATCCCCAATATTCGTCTTCGTCGGCCACACACTGCCGAGGCGTTGGCGTGGGGAAAAATTAGTAATTGCTTGTCCGTTCGGTGCTTTTAACGCCGCGTTTAACACGATTATCGAGGTTTGTCCATTCCGGGGGAAAGAGCACGGAACGACGGGATGATTAATGAGGAGAAAATTACATCCGCGTTATATTGCGCGCGCATGTGTATGTCTAATTTGACGAACCTTTATCAAACCTACCGGATGCGATGGTAATGAACATTATATTCCTCCTTATGCATACTTTCAAATATCCCAATTATTAAGTTGTTAGAAAGGGAAAGATTCATTTTTTTTCTAGAATTTTGCTGTGGACCCAACGGAAGTTAGATTAGGTTAGCGATGTGCGGATTGGGAGTGATTGGAAGGAGTTGAATTGGCAAGGTTTATACGTAAAAACCCGTAACGGTTTACGTTGGAACTTAGGAATTAAATTAGATCTCAATTAATAATTAAATAGACATTCAGTTATTGTAGGAATCATTTTTTAAAAAAATGATAAATTTCTGTTACCGTTATCTTACTTATGTTGCAGATGCCATTTCCAAGGTTTCTGAGAGTTCAAATATCTTGAAACACTTAGCCCTGTTAAATATGAATTTGAAATTATACACGTGAAATTTCTTCGAACATATTTTACATTCACTAAACATTGGTTCGAAGCTGAAAGAAAAAAGGATTTCTTCCCTTCACAAAATGAAATTAATGCTGTTTTAAAAACTTTAAAAAAGTTAAAAGAAGTCCACCGAGTAATAAAAAATCCCCTCAAAAATATTGTTGCTTGTTTTATCTTATAAAATATTATTTATCGTCAACGTTCAATTCAAAACAGTTATCTTTATTTTTTTAAACAATCGTTTTATTTAATTCTTTGCATTAATCAATTGTACAAAAATTGACATGTTTTATAAAATAGTCAAGTGCATCCTATTAAAAGTTTAAAAAAAATTTTATTAACCCTTTGCACTCCAGGAATGGCAGATTGAAGGTAATATAACAAATATTCGATTTTAAGACGCGGACGAGGTACAGGTATTTCTTTTGCATTTTCCTCGAAACTGCCTTTTTTAATTGGTAGACAGAATATTTCGAAGGCTACTTAGCAATGCATGCCAAGCCCTTCTAGAGCATTTCCAATGTACTTGTGTCATTTATTGGTTGTGTTTTCTTATAATGGTGATGTCATTTTTTTTATGTGATTTTTTAAATAAAAATACTGTTTTTAAAGAAGACGATTATTTTAAAGAGTCTGCTGAAATAGCCAAGTCCATTCTACTCGGTTATTTTATAAATCATTCAATTTTTTTGTGCGGTTGATCAATGGAAAAAATATAATAAAACCATTGTTCATATTAGAACAAATAATTATTTCTAAACAAACGATCATTTTTAATAAAGTAAATAAACAACAATGGTTTCGAGGGAATTTTGATTACTTGGCGTAATTTTATAACTTTGTCAACGTTTATACAAGAGATATATCTATATAGTATATTTAAAAATGAACGAAATATGGCACTGTCTTTCAGAACTCTGTAAGTGACTTGTAAAATGGCTGAGGCTCTAGCTTTTATTGCGTTTGTTTAAAACGAATTATTTCAGAAATGCTCATTATCCATATCCGTAATAGCTTATAGAACCCAAAAGGATTAAAAAAAAATATAATTGAAAATTGGAGGATAATACGTAAAAAAAAACGCTTCAATGTTGAGCGATTATTAAAAAATACTTTCGTAGATGATTTTCTAAAACAAATACAAACAGTTGAATAGTTTTTGAGCGACACGTCCAGCCAGTTTAAAAAATTCAGTCTTGAGAAAGGCTTCAATTGCAAAAGGTAATACGCAAAAACCCGAAGAGCATACCTACGTTGGGATTTAGGAGGTCAATAAAATATGCTAAACAATCCTCCAAGGGTGCTGCAAGCTGTTGCGAATGTTTTTTCCGTTTTTTATCCTTTAAAAAAAGCATCCACAGGGATAACATATTTTTTTAACCAATCATTGAAGGGAAGCTCGAGATTAAAAAATCTTTTTGAAATAATTTGACGATTATTTTCTGTGGAAATACAGCGACTTAAAAAATCAAAGAAATGAGACAATTTTATAGGATATTATATATATATACACCAAGTGTCCCATTTTAATCTTACACCTGACTTATCCCGAAAAATACTGCCCCGATCAAGTATTGAGTACAATAAAACTTTAAGGATTCAAAGAGGGACGTGAAAAAAAATATATTTTCCGATCCACAATTCAAAATGGCGACATTAAAATGGGTGACATGTTTCTTTTAAATGGGAAAATGGTATTTTGTTTACCCAAAAATTTGTCCGGCCAAAACTAACAACTTTTGTAGAAAAAGTTTTTTTGATAACGTTCAAATTTTTAATTTAGAACCCCATTTTTTACTAGATTAGAGCTATGCAGAATGTACCATGAGCCGCCAGAGACCTGATCCTTCTTTGGGTTTAAAAAAGGATTTAAAAAGAATTGTCCAACTACGAATAGACTAATTTTAAGGAAATTAATTTTATTCCTTCCGAATTTAAACGTTTATTCCGAATCCTTTATTCCGAATTTAAACGAAACTGATTTTATTCCTTCTCATAGGAACTATAAAAAAATTTCTCCACGATTCGAACGCTTCGGCCAACAATGACGATGAAAGAACATTTTAAATAAATACTCTTTGCTTTAAAACGGTACGCGGAGCCTTCTAGTCAAAGTGCTCCGTAATTTATTAAACCCCTCGAGTATTTAAATAATTCATTGTGCCCTGTACCAGCGGGTCACGCATGTTATACCTAGAGCACCATTTAGGAAGCATACCGGGTATCTGTACAGTAATTTCGAATATCAGAAGCTCGAGTAGGAATGTAAAAATTAGAAAACTTGTATTAATAGACCCAAATTAGAAAAGTTAAATTATTAGAAAAGTTGATACCTAGAAAAGTTTAATTAACTAAAAAAAAGTTTAGATAACTAAAAAAATTTAAGTTTAATTATTAGAAAAGTTTAGTTATTATAGTATATTATATTTAATTATTAGAAAAGTTTAGTTATTATAGTTATAGTATAAGTTTAGTTAAAAGTTTAATTATTAGAAATTATTAGAAAAATATAATTATTAAAGTAAAATTTAGTAATCTGAATTTAGAAATTAAAACGATAAAGATTGAATTGATAAATGAAAATTGGGAGGTTTCAATTAATAAAACGAAATGCAAAGAATTGAGTTAAAAACCAAAATATGAAAAATTTATTTAATAAATTAAAGTACAAAAATTTAATTGTTAAAGGTCTTATTTTTTAAAAATTTGAAAAATTGACTTGAAGAATTACATTTTCAACAATTGAATTATCCAAATTAAAATTAGACTAATTACATTATAAAATAAAGATGTTTAAGGGGTAAGGCCACAGTAGAATTTTCAAAATATCGATTTTTCTCTCGCTAAAACGGTGCTTTATTATCATAAGAATGAGTTATTATTCGATTTATAGCAAGCTTTTGAACTTTTTTTTCACCGACTTTGAGCGTATAACGTAAGCCCACCTCTGGCACAGCCATAAGAGTACCTGAGCGCGCTGTTCCAAGCCTCTGGATTTTCGGAGCTACATCGTTAGGTCTGACGAACCATCAGTCGGTAAATTTAGGAAATTATATAGAGGACCCTACTTGTACAAAAATATACCTGTAGAGCAACACCAAATGCCAGTATAACCGTTAAGAGGGAATGATACCTTATCGCGGTCGGTATGGTAGAACGATTATAGATTCCCACGAATCTCTGAAACGGCTCTTCAGATCCCGTCGAAACTTTGCCAAACGACGTCAAATAGATAGACGAACGGCTGTCTTCTCCTCAAATTTTCCGAAATTGAGAAAAAAAATGTAGATCGGGTTATCATAAGCCAATCATAATTGGGTTATCATAAGCCAATCACCGGTAAGGTGATTGATATAGAGGTGAAATCAAAATATTGCAAATCCTGCGAATTTTGGAAAAATAAAGGAGGCACGGCTGAATACGAGAAGTGGCACGAAGAACACAACGAAGCATGCCAAAGCAATCACAATCGCTCTTCAGAAAAAATGGACGTCGATTCCGTTGTCCAAATGTTCAAACCCTCTGAAGAATTACACGGAACAATGTTATGTCTATTATATTGGAGATGGCAACAGCAAGACTTTCAATGGTATTATAGATTCAGCGACATATGAAAATCTGTTTAGGGGGCTTCACGCAAAACAGTAACGAGCGTTTTAATTCTACTGCGTGGAACTTGGCACCGAAGACCACTTCAAGCGGAAAATTGGTTTTAGATATATCTTCCGATATTGCAGCGTGCACTTTCAACGATGGCCTTAGCAGTATAATGAACGTTATGAAGGTTCTGGGCATGACCGTAGGACGCAACTGCCGGAGCGCAAATTCGTCGAGAAAAGCAAAAGAGGAGGAAAATCTTGTCTTGGCGGGACAAATTTACGGAGGTGGCATCGCAGAATAATGGTCAAAAAAATGTCAGTTCCATTTTCTAAGTTGAACAACAAAAAAGTTATATGTAAAACTGTAAACGCGTTTTTCTCGAAACAGCTTTTTTCCAATTGGCGTGACAAATAACTTCAACAATTTTCACTCGATTTACTTCAAATTTAAAAGTTATTTTCCTAATAGCATTTCGCAGAGAAGTAGGTACGGAATTTCTGATTAATCGAAAACTTTTCATTTTATGAGCAGTTTTATACATTTGCCAGTACGAGTGGTGGACCAGGATGGCTGAGATATTCGCGAACTCAAGGATGTTGAGTCCCTATGAAACATGTTAATGTTAATTGTTCAATAAATAGCTTCTTAATCGTCATGAAATTTTTACACGACCTCCTGAATACTTCATGTAAAAACATACCGAATTTTCAGAATTCTATCATCATTACTTCAACCTCCTTAAGGGTTGACATAAAAAATGATAAGAAAATTCGGAAAATTTGGTATGTTTTTGTATGAAGTATTTAAGAGATCGTGTTAAAATTTCACGACGATTAGGAAGCTCGTTATTAAAAAATTAACATTTTGTTAAGGACAATTTTTAAAATAAATTTAAAAAAATTTATCAATAAACTTCGTTTTGTTTCCGTTGCTTTCGGTATATTGTAGATATTACAAAATTGAGAGGTCAAAAAAAAACTTATTGCAAAGTTACATCAGTTTCCATAAGACAACATTTAATTTGTGAATGTTAATTGTTCAATAACGAGCTTCCTAATTGTCGTAAAATTTTTACACGACCTCTGAAATACTTCATACAAAAACATGCCAAAATTTCAGAATTTTATCATCATTTGCGACTTGGGACTCAACATCCTTAAGCATAATGATAACGACTACATTTGTCACAGATTTCTCAACGAAAGCAATAAAGCCTAAATACCAAACCCAAATGTCACCGGAGAACAATAAAGACCAGAGAATAGCAAACCTAAACATTACCGGGGAATAATAATGACTAGAGAATACCAAAGCCAAACAAACCCAAACAATAGCAGAGAATAATGAAGAGCATACCAACCCCAAACAAAACTCAACCTCACCGGAGATCAATGAAGCCCAGATGAATAGCAAACCCAAACGCCACCGGAAATCGATTAACACCAGAGAATAAAAAACTCAAAGATAACCAGGAAATAATAAAAACCAGAGAATACCAAACCCAAATGTCACCCGAGACAAATAAATACCAAAGAATAGCAAACCCAAACATTACCGTAGAATAGCAAAGACTGAAGCCAAACATTACCGGCAAATAACGAAGACCAGATAAAACCAGACCCAAACGCTACCGGAGAGCAATGAAGACCAGAACCAAAAATCCACCGACTGCTCATTCGTCGCCAGACGAATCGATCGAAAACGCAGAGGCGAAAAAGCCAACGCGTGTTCTGAATATCGAAACACAACTGAGGAATCGATGACCACCGGGCGCCTAACACGTGAACGGTGGATGAGCAACTATCGAGGAGACTCTGGAACTGCACGACCCAGATTTGGAGCTCCTTTACGAAGTTCAACAACCCACTTTCTCACGGATAATCTTCGTTGCGAAATTTGCGCGTTGCTCCGGTAGCAGATCGAGAATTTAAACGGGAGATCCCGAGAGGTTTTAGCGTCATCGCAAATAATGGCGTTGGACTATGGCAAACGATTCATCGACGATTCCAAGAAGTTTGGTTTTTCACGTCCAACTGAAAGTAGCCGGAAAAGCAATTTCTAGGAACTGCTGCACGCAACTAGGACAAGGAGTCTTAGATCGCTTAGGATTTTTCTCAACTTAAGATGCTTGGAGGGTACTCGTTCGAAAACGTAACTCACTTTGCCTAGTGCGAATCGCTGATCGTCTGCCAGTTTCAACGGCGCCGTCCTACTCATTCTTCCTGTATACCGATAATTCACCAGCGAAGTGAAACGAAGAGATTATCGCGATAGCGCACGGACACTTGCACACCCTACGCACGTGTCACCAATTAGCGAGCCGAGTACGAACGGGGGGAACTATCGCGCTCGGTACGGGGCAAACGCTCGACGCGGACTAAACTAAAGCGACGTATGCGAAACATCTATACCTACGCTCCCACCACTCTGAGAGATCTTCGACGTTGGAATCGCTTGCGAGCCAGCGAACGATGAGAAAACAAAAAACCTGATTTCACGAGCCACCGCGCTTTGTGCGAAAACGTGACCAATCGCTCTCTCATCTTTGCACATACTGCTTGGCGAACAAAGTCCCGATTGGGAGGGAAAAAAACACACGGCGAGTCCACGACGGTCGGAGGCAAATTGCCGGCGGGACGTTTGCTGGACTTTTTTCAACCCGGAAGCCAGTGCAGTCCAGGGTAATTAGTAGGTTGAGATAATGCGCTGGTGTGACGTGCGAAAAAACATTGGCGTTTTTTCGGACTTTCGGTTTATCAGGAAATTTTTCCAGGCTTCTTCAGTCTGGAAGTGTAGCCTGCGCAGGCTAATTATCCAGTGGGTAGCGTGGGGTGGTGGAATTGGAAAAAAAAAAATGGAATATTTTGGGGTTCGGTTGAGCTCGTTGGGGACTTTTCGCTGGAATTCTGAAACCGGAAGCGATATCGGTCGAGGATAACTATAGTTGATCGTTTGGAGTGACGCACTGAGGTGGCTTCCGAAAGAATGCTCGAATTTTTTGGGCTTGCTCGAGTTGGGTCTTTCTTTTCGTGTATCGCTGTTCGCTTTTTCCGAGTTTTATAAATGTAAATGGAGAGCAACGGAAGTGCGTAAATTTCGATATAACCCAGCATTAATTCAGGCTTCGAAAGCTCCTTTGCGTCGGGTCACGTCGCTTCGAGCCGACGTGACGAGTGAACGAGGTGAGACGACGGACTTTCCCTTGAGCTTCGATCGGGCGATCGCTAGAATTTCGGCGGATTGAACGACAACGTCAAACGAATGAGAAACTTAGTCTTGATTGTTCGCGCGTTGAGCTAAAGCGTTTTCGAAATTCTGACCTTATACCGGAAGCTCCTCGAGCGGAATTTATTAATGAGGTGTAGCGGGCCGTCAGATAAGAATTTGCATTCCATTTTGCATTCTATTGGAGTAATAGAAAATCACGAAGGTCTATTAGAAATTAGTCATGTGTGCGTGCGACATTCCATGACGGGAAATCATACGGGTGAACATCTTTCGAAAGCGATTTTTTCGAGTCATAAACCAATGCTGAACTTTTTTAGTAAACTTATTTTTCCTTAACTTGTTTTCATGTGAATATTACGATCCGGATAACTTAAAACAACGCGATTACGTGGGCTACAGAAAATTTAAATACTTTCGATGTGTATTTTCAAACACTTGATACACTTGCACCTTTTGTGTGTTCGTGAACAGTGGATCCACACTTAGTATATTAAAATTTACATGTCAATTTGAAAATACTTAATACTAATATGACCAGTCCGTTTTACTCACTCAATACCTATTTAAATTAACGTGTGACAGATCGTGTGAATCGGATTTATTCAAACAAAAACTGGTAAGTTCCTAATAAATAAATTTTAGCTAATATAATAGCTAATATAATAGCTAAATATAATAGCTATAAAATCTATTTTAACTATTTTCGTAAATATAATAGCACCAATATTGAAATTTGAACGGTGCATACTTATTTTTGTCCGGTACTGTATGTCTGTTGCACCGGTGTTTCGAATATTCTACATCAATAAAATGTTGTAGATAACTTTATAAAAGTCATTATTCGCGTGTATGATGGATTTGAATTATAATTTCTGTGCGTTTCACAGCGATTTTCCATTGTTTTGAAGTACCAAATCGATCAGCTGATCAGAGTATTTAGAGCCGAAGGCGGTCACATAACAGCTAAGGCTAGGCAGTGGCGATTTCAAGAACTAAAAAGCCGGGACAAAATGCGTTTTCGTTTATCGTATAGGAATAGTAGGCCAGTGCACGGGTTTATAAGAGCATGCGCTGAGCAGCTGAAAACTGTTTTTTTCTGCGTTTTGGACACAGTACGGTTTCGACAAATTGAAAGCATATTCTTTTTAAATGGTGAAGTGGTGCGCCGTCTGGAATTGTCAATCCGGCAGCAAAACTAACGCGAAGTGCTTGATGTTCCACGTACCAAAAGACACAACTAGTGCTGTCTCTCTCTGACCCCCCCCCCCTCTCCGCCGCGCCGCGGGTCTTATGATCGGAACGAACCTAGTTGCGAATAGTGAACTACCAACTCGCTTCAATAGGCTACCTACCCTTCCACTGGAGTTTCCCGATCTGTATGTAAGACCGTGATCTCGGCTCCGCGCTCGATTCTGACAGCCGATAATACGCTGTCGGAATAATATTTTTGAAGTTTTTAGTTTAACCAACTTAGTGCCGATATGTAGTTAATAAACGTTTGAGTGCATAAAGTTCGGCGTCGTGCGAAGGATTAGGTGTTTTTATCGATCAGGTCCGCATATTCCCTGAAGCATTTCAAGGTTAGGTATGTTTATTTCAATATATTTTTATCCTTTCAATTACAATAATACTTTTCACTTTCATAGTCAATCTATTACCGTTCAGTCTGCTGCCATCACTCTTTGTAAAAAATTTTGTTTCGGAGAGGGTTTACACTGAACCGAACAGCAAGTTAGGTTAGCTTTGCATAAATTGTCCTTTGAAAAGGCTTATTTCACAATTGCCTGGCTCAACTAGTGGTGGAAAATCAAGTTCATGTCTTCGCGATTGAACGAGAACATTTTTTTCTATTTTTCTTTGCGAGGAAACTTTAGAAGAAATAATACTTCCGGAAAAACACCAGAAACTTGTTTTTCTCTGACTCGCTCGTTTCACAGGGAATTCGTAAGGAACAATCTATGCATAGATCAGTGTCGCAGAGTGTAAAGTAGCTCTCTGATATTTAAAGTTACTGAATACTGATACTGAAAGTTACTGAAAATATTTCGACACGATTCAGATTACTCATACTTGTTTTACTCTACAATAACTGGTTACGCTGGGCATTTGTGTCGCCAGCCTTCGCAAGGGGCAATTTATACAAATATCAGTCGAGTAGGGTAAGAAATAGCTCTCTTATATTCCGTGAACTAGTTTTATATAGGAAGACAACGTCAATCTAACTACTGTTAGAGTTGCTGTTAAAATTGATATCAAACTCTTCTTTTTTCATCATTCATGTTACCAGTTGTTAATAATTATTTTCAGTAGGTCCTCAATTAAATAAATCTTATTTTTTTCTGCGAACCGGCTGAACACGTTTTCAGCTGAAATTTTTTCTAACAATGTCTATGTTCAGCAGTGAGATATGAGAGAATCATTCCTGAAGCATTGCACTTCTAAGCCACATTTTTACCAGCCTCATGGCGGAAAAACTTCTCTCATAGCCGGCGGAGCTCACTGAGAGTACTTACTGTTGCTGGTTGGAAAAATTTATATAAGTTAGGGTGGTACTCCTCTTTGATATGCCTTTTCAAATCTACAGCATTTATTTAATAATTTTATTTAAGGCGAGATATACACTTACAACGATAAAAAATCGATTCCTTTTTTTTCTTCCAACAATAGAATTATATATGTGAAATATTTTTCAAAAGTTTCAAGGAATTCGTTCATTGCTTCTCAATGTATCCCTGTACGCACGCGTACACGCGCGTGTGTGTGTATGTATGGCCCTTGTAACACTATCAACTACTACCCTTAGCCAGTAATAATCACAATAAACATAAATTTTACATTACCACATAGTGTTCCGTTGTACCTATCTCCTCTGAATATTTTCAATAAACCTCACTTGCAAAATAAGGAAATCGTGCAACACATGAAAATATTACTTTTTCTCTCGCATGCAGCTCACTTCTGAAGTATCATTTTGCCGCACATACAGCTTACTTCTTATTATTCATTTTTTCCGTCTCTCTCACACGCAGCTCCCTTCTCGAGGTCTTAGCTACAGTGGCGTCATCCCTGTTTGACCACATTTTTGTAACTACTTTTTTCATGCAACGAGCGATGAGCGATATCCAATGGGAGCTCAGGTATTCCGGAAACCCCCTAGGAGAATGCAGCTTCCATTGGACATCGTTCACCGCTCGTCGCTCTTCGCGCGCAGTGTGCAGAGTTCATTAAGCTTTCGTGCGTTTAGTATTGTTGTGCGTTTATTGAGGGTCTACAATAATCTTTTTACTCTTTAGACTTGGTGGATTTCGTTATGCAACGTTTCCTTCAATAAGCAAGGTGCAGCGCCGCAACAAGTATCGGTACCGATTTCGTGTCCACTTCTAAAGCACACTGTGTCCACTCCTTCACTCTAGTCTCCACGCTAGTCTCCATGAGTAGAGTCGGTAGAGTTAAGCAATCCGAACAAACCGCATGTCATTCTAATGTAAGGAGTAGTGCGGTAGTGTCGCTCTCCCCTGAGCCAGGGTCTCCGAATAGGAACTGCACGTAAACGCACACTGTGCGCTATCTACCTTATCATCGGTCGATAAAAAAGGATACATGGTTTCATATGCGAAACGCGCAGCGTTGTGGTAAAAAAAAAAAAAGAACGATTCGAACCCCAAGCCGCAATGATACTCGAGCGTGAGAAGCGTTTCTATTCGTTGCACACTACGCCATTGGCTCAGCCGTTGTATATCCCTCCCGTAGCGGTCGCATCTGGTGCGTGCGCACGCCAGTACTCGCAAAGCGCCGGACGGAGCAGTATGAACCTACACCGCGTGTCGAACTTGTCAGGAAAATTGCGATCCAGAGTTCCGCAACGAACTGACAGACCCGGAATTGTTTTCACGAGTTTCGTGCTATCGATAAAGTGAGCGAAATACGACCAGTGGCTTGTCCCAGTTCCTTGTGCCAGGAAATTAGCAGAAATATTGGTGAAAAGGGAAGAGGAATTGAAGAGTGCAGATGATGCAACGATACCGCCCTAACCGAGTGCCCAAGCTCGCGAAGAACCCTTCTACTAGTGTCCCGAAAGCAAGCAGTGAAAGTACACGTGCACATTGCACTTTCGCGTTCTTTTCTTAGAAAACCTCAAACCGTGATACAGGCGATGTTCAAAAGAAATTCGATTTTTGAAGATAAAAAAATCGAATTCCAATTTCCCCAAGGTATGCATAATTTTCAAAAGGATCGTACCCATAATTAACTAGGGCACTTGGTTCGGACTCGAGACGTCCTAATTATGCAAAAAGTAACTCGGTTCCGGCTAACTTTACTCGAAAGTAACCAGGGCTAGTTACTGTACCAGGCCCTGAGTCACGATGTTATAAAGTGACTAGGACTACCTACTTTATATTTTGAAAAGTAGCTAGTTCTAGTAACTTTATTCAAAAGCCAGGCGCTTTATTGAAAAAGTAATTAGATCGAGCTACTACGACAAACGTAATTAGGATTAGTTCCTATGGCAAAACTAACTGGGCCATTTTGCTATGCCAAAAGTAACTAGGCCGAGTTACTGTGGTTAAATTAACCAGGTCTAGGTACTATGGCAAAATTAACTAGGTCGTTCGATTCGGGTGTGAAACATTGTAGTCGAATTTCGAGCATGATGAACTTGAGAATCGTGCTGATCTTTCTCCATTGTTTAAAAATGACACTCACCTAATTATTTACGGTCTAATTGGTCCCGGTTAATTTGTGTCACCGCACAATGCCAATCTCATAATCATTTAACGGTGGAAAACAAAGTTTGAGGATAAAAGCAGGAAATTAAAAATTAATAAAATAAAACGGGAAAAATCGATGTTCGATCGATCGGGAAATATCTCTGAAGCGCCTAGATCCGCGCGATCATCGAGGAGGAGGGGGAGTACAGAAAAGACAAAAAGATTGGTACGAGCCCGTGTCAGTAACCGAATGATTTGTACAAGTGCGGGGAGCGAATTGCTGGTTACACTTCAATGAGGAACAGTAAACGATTTCATTAAGCCAATCTTCGAGGAGTGGCTGTGGTCGTGCCGCAAGACGAGATTCTCGTCGCCGTTCTCTCCTTCTTGACGTGGGAGGAGCTGAAGAAGCAAAGACAAGAATCGGAGATATTTGTCTGGCTCGCAAATTTTCACGACTACTGTTGCGAGGCGCCCCGGCAGCAAATTTTTCTCTCGTGAGTCTTCCGTGTGTTATTTCCTTGGAATGAGAGAAAAACGAAGAAAGAAAACGCGTCACTAAAAATAAATATCGGCCAATTTGCTGATCCGTATCTTTTTTACGTACAAGGTTCTTGCTGTTTTTTTTTTCTTGAGAAAAATATAATAAAAAACATTTAAACAGGCTCGTATTTTTTTCCTTTTCTAGTTTTTTACACTTGTATAATTTTTATGACAATTGATACAACGATATAGCTATTTTATTTGATCAGATCGAAATCCGAGTGAGCCCGGTTTTTTTTATCGAGCTGACACCACGAATAGATCTTCGGCGGTGTAGAGTCTCGGGAGTTTTCGATGAGTATGAGAAAGTCGAGCCAGGGATGTCCTGACCATGACTGTCGACGTCGGTCGGGAAACTGGGTGTAGCTAAGAACTGGAAGTATGCCCAGTCTGCCACACAATTTAACCAAAAAACAGCCAGTCTAGTTTCACCACGTATTTTCGATGAAAGAGGCCACGTTCGGCATTCTGGTAACTGGGAAGTTACCAAAGTGTCGATGCCTCGCGCTGCTGCATATTAGTAACGATGATTCTCATAAATTTAGTTACGTGACTTCTAGTAACTTTCCGGTTACCAAAACACACCTAAACTTGAGGATCATTCGTCATACGTAGTTCCTCTAGACGTAGGCGCACGTAGGGAAGCTGGAAGAAATTATTCTGTGCAGGTAGTGCAATTGGACGATGCTGAAGTTTGCATCGTTGGACTGCAACGAATTTAATTTATTTCGGCAGATTTCGCCTACAAAAATCCATCAACCATTTTTTAAGATATTTATTTTGCCATCTAATGCTGCCCATGAAATGTCATTCTTAGAAATAAATGTACCATCGTTGTTGCCCCGGATCTGCAATGACGTGGTAGCTTTTACATTAGGAAAAAAAACCAATAAACAAAAATGATAATCTAATTTTCATGAGCGATTGAAACAAATCCACTGTGTCGGCTCACCTTGAACTTGCTTTAGGCACTTTTCGATCCGCTATTTACTGTCGAGTTTCGTGCACGTCAGCGAGATTGTATAAGCATTGCATGTTAGAGACGCGGCTCCTCGATGAGAAAGCTATTGCAGAAAAGGCGAAATACGAGGTATGGCTATTAAATCACCGGACTAAAGTCATAACACTTTTTATTCGTCACCAATTACAGCAGAAGTTTTATCGCTTTCAATATACTCCCCTTGGCGATCCCTACACCGCCCCATACGACGTTCCCATTGTTGAAAGCAGTGCTGGAAGTCCATGATGCTGAATTTCGCATCGTTGGAATGCAACGAAATATTTTTTCACTGAATTTCCAAAATGTTATTTAACAGATTTATGCTATAAAGATCCGTCGACCATCTTTCAGCGTTCTTATTTAGCAATTAGCAGTACAAATCTTCAGAATATGATTTTCGATAGCAATAAACGTAACGAAGCCAAGAAAAAATCGTTGCATTCCAACGATGCAAACTTCAGGCCCATTGGAAGTCCTCTTCTGTCAGCTGGTTGAGAACCTCCGTCGCTTTTGTTTTGACCGCGTCCACACGATCAAATCTTGTCCCCTTCAACGCCGGGGCCAAGGTCGGGCGAGTACGGTGGATGTTCCAACACGGCAAAGCCGTATTTTGCGAGGAACGCTTTCACGGACAAGGCAAAATGGGCTGGTGCATTGTCTTGGTGAAGGATCCAGGAATTGGTCTTCCACAAATCGGGTCTTCGTCTTCTCACACGCTCCCGTAGGGCCGTCAGAACCTCGATGTAGAAATGTTGATTGACCGTCTGACCCTCGGGGACCCAGTGAACGTAAACAATGCCACGAATGTCGAAAAAGACAATCGTCATTGCTTTGAATTTGGATTTGCTCATCTTGGCTTTTTTGCCTTGGCGAGCTTGGGCTCTTCCGATGCATGAATTGCCTCTTTGTTTCGGGATCGTAAGTAACAGACCACGATTCGTTACAAGTAATCACCTTGTCTAACAAATGTGGATCAGTGGCGATGTTGTTTAGGATGTCAGTAAAAATGTTCTGTCTCGATTCCTTTTGCTCGAGAGTGAGGAGTTTCGGCACCATTTTTGCGCAAATTTTCCGCTGTTAAATGATTCGTGCAAAATCTGTCGAACACTTTCTTTGTCGATTGCTGTCATTTCAGCAAGCCCTCGGATGCTCGGACGACGATCAGCGCGGATTAATTTACCAATTTTTTCAATGTTTCCGTCCGTTTTTGACGTTGAGGGCCGTCCTGGGCGCCGATCGTCTTCGCTCGTTTCACGTCCTTCTTTGAACCGTTTAAACCACTCAAAAACTTGTGTGCGGGATAAACATTCATTCCCGTAGACTTCTTTTAACATTGCATAAGCTTCCGTGGCAGTTTTCCCTAGTTTAACAAGGAACTTGAGGTTAACCCGTCGCTCCGTCTGACCACTTGGCATTTGTCCGACGCGTCTCTAGTGCGTAGACTAATACAATCGACTGCTAAAGTCAAACTGAGCGACCCGCTGGCTTGTCTAGCGAGCTCAGGGTGGGGTAAGGACCATCGGACACCGTCATGTTCAAACATGTCGCGGCACGCTCGTAGTTCGCTGGGAGCAGCATCAATCCGGTTATTTAATAGCCACAACTATATTTACCTCGTACAACTAGAGCTCAACCGAGTCGATCGAACGGTCTGTGCACATTTCGCTCCCGGAACATGAGTAAATATAACACCTTGAACTTGACGCTGCCACCGCGCTGTGTCTGCTCGCACAGTGGTTTTCATTTATGCAAAGTTTTCGAATCAACGCAAATTATATTTAACGGTATTTTTGTTATTCTTTTGTGTATATTATTTTGTGATATTATGTAAATACAAGCTCTTTAGACAATTATTGTCCGCACTTTTCAAATAATATTCTCCTGCTAATATGTTATTTAATTTCGCGAACTCTTTATATTGAACCAAATCAATATAAAAAGTTCGAGTAATACGAGTCACTATAAATATTAAAAACGTTCATATAAAAGTCAATATTATTGTCAATATAACAATTCAATATTCAATATTCAAGATAACAAATTCAATATTCAATTTAACCTTGCCAATTTAATATTGAATTCAATAAATTCAATATTCAATATAACAATTCAATAAGTCAATATAACAATAATAAATGTCAATAAAACAAATATATTAAAGTCAATATAACAAAGTCAAAAAAGTTCATATAAAAGTCAATATAAAAAGTAAAAAAGTCAATATAAAAAGTTAATGTAATACCAGAACGAACATATCTGAGAGAACAACATTTTAGGCTCAACTCGAATTATTATTTAAGTATTTTATTATTAACACGTTACGTTGCGTGTTTTTCTAGAATTTTTCTTTCTTTTTTGTTTAAATGGTTTTATTGTGAATATTTTATTTTAATTATCCCAAACTTATGATATAGTGTAAACCCGAAAAACCCAAACGAATGAAAATTTTGGGCCAAACTCAATTATTTTTCAAATATCTGCGTGGTATTACGTTTTTTATTTTATTTTTCATAAGATTCTGTCTTCCATAGTTCTTTACTATAGTATTTAATTTGTACAGATGCTTTTTAAATATTGTTTAGATAATATTTCACACGTTTCAACAATCTCGATATTTAATACATTCTTTGATATAGTTTGTTGAGGCATTGTATTTTGTTTTTATTGCTTTGAATACACTTTTGGATAAAATTTGTTTGGGTTTTGCAAGTCCTTGAATACGACGAATTTAACATTTTTTCCGGCGAAAAAAAAGGAGAAAAATACCCACGTGGCAGCAATGTCCAGTTTTTACAGGGAACAGAGAGAGAGAGAGAGAGAGAGAGAGAGGGAGAGAGAGAGAGAGAGAGAGAGAGAGAGAGAGAGAGAGAGAGAGAGAGAGAGAGAGAGAGAGAGAGAGAGAGAAGAAAAGAGAATAAAGCGATTGGGAAACACTGGCCGAGGCGTGTAACTCAAAACTTGTCAGGGCAACTAGTGAAGACGAGGCTTCCTTAGCGATCGGTTGCCCTCCCCCCTCTGCCTCCCACTCCCGGCGTCTTTTCCCGACGCGAGCACCAAGTGAGTTATTCGGCTTCAGTCTCCTCGCGAAGACCTAACGAATCGTAGGGGAGAAATGTCGACGAATCGCTCGTGCAACAAACTTCGCAACAGTTGACCCGTTCCATCTGTGTGTGTTTTTTGTGTTTGTCGTTTTTTTTTTCTTTTTTTAACACGGTGCAATTTTTGTCGTTCGTCGGGGATGAATTGGCGAATCGGTCGTGGGAGACGTGAATAAAAAAAATGTGCACAGCAGTTGTCCGCAGGAAGAACTAGAAAACCGTGGTCAGGTCCGTGACGGAATTGGCATTATAAAATAGGGCTTCGTAGCATGTTATGCGTCTGTGCTCACGATCCAAGGACTTGCTCCAAGTTCTAGTTGTCAACTGCAAGTTACGAGGAATTCATTTGAGTTTTCAGCAACTTCAAGTCTTTTAAAAATAAGTTGCTAAAAATAGTATTTCTAGTAGCTTCTAGATTCCCATAAGAAGTTGCTAAAAATACGATTCCACTTTCAGTTAGTTCTAGTTTCTAATAAAAAAAAGTACTAGAAATATCATTATACATCTAGTATATTCTTGGTCCTCATAAACTTGGTCCAAGTTCCAGTTGCAAAATGCAAGTTGCTGGAGTTCCCACTGCATCTTGAATAAGTTCTAGTTCGTGATGAAAATTTACTCAAAATATTGTTTGCTCAGTAGCTTTTAGTTCCGAACAGGGAATAATTTAACACCCGGTGTATTTTTGGTAACATTCACTTTGGAAACGGCAACTTGAGTGAAGTTCTAACTCCCCGTTGGGAGTTGCTATGAATTGAGCGCGATTTTGATATATTCTAGTTAGGAACTAGAAGTTACCGATATAGTTAACAACTAAAAATCACTGTTCTTGGGAACCCGAAGTTAGTTTAAGAATTTTAAGTTGGAAACCAGAACCTGCAGCACGTTCGGACTCCCATCGGGAAGTTGCCGGACATCCAGTGGCATATTTAGTAAAAAATTTCAACGGATCAGAAGTCACTCCCGTGACTGACTCGACAATCGCAATGTCAAGTTATGGATCCCACTTAAAAGTCACTAGAGATGCCATGAAAAACTCTACGTATTCTGCTAACTATCCCACTACACTCCAGCACATCCCAGTTACTCGTAGCTAGTCTACGAAGTGTGCAAAAATAAAATGGGCTTCGAGTAAGTTCCAAGTAGTCATTGCAACTTATGTGGAGTTATAGTTGCCCCGTTACCATTCCTAGTGGGGATCTGGAACCTGGGCTCGATTCGTAGATCGTGAACGTCAAGGTACACACAAACACACGCACGTACGTAACGTTGAACGAAACCTTTGGAAGCAATCTTTCAAGAAGTTTGTTTCCGAAATGTAACGGATCTGGCGTGAAGTTATAAGGGTATCCAGTGGCTAGGGAATCCTGGAAACGCGCGTTAACGGCACACTTTAAGTTCCGAGTTCGTTTCAAAACAATCGCGAACACGCTGGCGGTGCTTCGAATATCTACAAGCGACGGTGTCGCAGGCTCGCTGTCCTCGCCCCAAATAAACTTTATTCGCGTCTGCCTACGATATAACTCTCGATACTTTTGGCCCTGTTGACCAAAGTCTATCTTCTCTCTCTCTCTCTCTCTCTCTCTCGTCTCTCTTCTCTCTCTCTCTATTCTCTGCCGATATTACCGAAAATAGGTATCAGCAAGAAAGGAAGAGGAGTCTTATCGGTACTCTTGTTTTTCCGCGTTCGTTTCCTGGTCGCATCGAGTTGTCATCGCGCGCAGCTGTTTCGTGTAAGCAAATGACGGTTATGACCCGCGTTACAATAATATCTTATCGTACTCCGGGTTAATTACGTATGTTTTCGAACGAAGGACACGCTCGTTGCGACCTTCCCGGACGTCGATAATCGCGCATAATTGTGGGAAGATGGCCACGTCGTCTGGCGCGGGAGAAAGAGAGAGAGAGAAGGAGGAGGGGGACGGAGCGGATGTGAGGGAGAGAGAAAACTGAAAACAGAAAATAGATCGAAATCTGTTTTGGCTCGGTGATTTATTGGCGGGCTTGTATAATTGTTTTCCGTGTAAAATGCAAATGCAAGAGCGGGACGATTCTTTATGTAAGAGTTTGCGTGGTCATCGTCACTTCCCTCATCGGGGAACCCAACTTTTGTTTACGCGCATCATCCGACGAATTCGTTGCTCTCATATACGGGATGACGGAAAAGTTCGGGTCGGTTTCTCCGCGACCAACTAGATCGTGAAATTCTGAAGGGAAAAGTGCTTACACGTCTTTCTCTCCGATGTACCATTTTCCAGACATACATAGATCCAGTGACGGCCAATATCGCCGTGACGGGCGATGGCGCAGGCGCGGCGCACGAGCTTCCATTGGGCGCTTGCGTCTCCTCACGGGCTTCGCGCTTCACCGGATTGGTCTACACCAATCCGTCATTATCTCAAGATCAGTACATCGAAGGAAAATACGGAAGAAAAATGTTGTCATCAGAATTTTGGGATCTACATAAATACGGTTAAGCTCCACTGCGCATTTCGCATCTGCATTCGATTTAGCCACGAGCACAAGAGCAATATTATAAGCGACAGAGAGACATGAGCTTGGCCCGAAAATTCAAAACAGGCAGGGACCCCGTAGGTGGACTTTATAAATATTCATATGGCATTGACAAGAGCGACTTAATGTATGTTTCTACGATACACAGCTCAATTGTTAGGAACGAGTACGATGTATCACGGACTTCCTCACCCTGACCCAGAAACGGAAGTTTTTTCCGCAGGGTCGTTCTCTCTCGCTCTCTCTCTCTCTCTCCGTTTTCCCTATCTCGTCCAACGCTGCTCACTCGCGATCAATGCTGGCATAATCTCCAGCTAACTCTTAAGCGATATTTCCCACCTCGTTGCCTCCTACAGATTTCTGTTATTTTCTTTTACATCGTAATAATACGAAGGTGTTTGGGTTACAGCGTTGCCCCAGGTGAAATAACAGCCAGGCCTAATGTCTGTATGGTCGACGAGCACTGGACGAAATTCAATATTCGGTGCGGAGGGCGGAGAGCCACCCTCGTCGCACCTGCCGGCTGGCCTCTTAGCTCATTCTCACGCCCATCATCTACGCAACGATAACGGGCATTGTTTTCACAACCACTTCCATAACTGCCAGGTTAGTTCGCGACTGAAATCTCCATGATTTTTTTCTCCAGAAACTTCGTTATCCCGGGATGTAGGGAGTGTGCGAACTGTGTTGAGTCTAGGCGTGTGGCGCCCCTGGCGGTACGAATACAAACCAAACCTTGTGACCCAAAACAGGTCGATTTTCAATATTTTTTTGTTACGAGAGTATTGCGATGACGAGGTCGGCATTTTACACACGGTTAATACGGTATCTGGCCAAGATTGAGTTTTTTTCATTCATGGAAAATACTGATAAACAATAACGTTATTATTATTTAGAGAACGATTCTTCGTCGCTGCATGACCAATTGGTATGGGTGCTTTTGGCAACTAGACTCATTTTGGATGTTGAGTCCCAAATCGCAAATGATGATAAAATTCTGAAAATTTGGTATGTTTTTGTATGAAGTATTTCAGAGGTCGTGTAAAAATTTCACGACAACTAGGAAGCTCGTTATTGAACAATTAACATTCACAAATTAAATGCTGTGTTATGAATCCCCCCTCCTCTATGCTGTTATGTAATGGGTGCTTTGTCATCAATGATCGTGTTTTTTTTTTCAAAGAAATAACTAATTATGAAAGGATCGAGTTTAGCCTCATTTTATGAAGTATATATTCATTTAGTTGTATACTAAATTCAGGCAAAAACTTATATTGTCAAAAAGGTGTGTGCAAAACTTAAGCTATCGGGGGTAACAGCTATTCGGAAGTTTGTCCTTAGTCTTAAATAGATGAGGTAATTTCAGGTTAATTATCAACCTTTATCGATTAAATAATGAATTAACCTATGGTTTGGTCAATTAATTATTTATAAATTACCCGTACCTTCGCTACTTTCATCGAATACAAATAATGTAGTTCCTTTCTATTTTGGCCGCCATAGGGTCACCAGTCGCGCACACTCCCTACGTATAGGTGAATTTATTGTTTCCAAATTCGAACACCAAAACGCGCGCTCTTCAAGCTTCTTGTTGTACTAACAAAAACGGCGAGAAAAATGGTTCTGACCAGACCTTATTCCTGGCAAAATAAAACGGTCGTTCGAATGAATAGAAATCACATCGTGTCTTGAGAATTTTTCATTCAAGGACGTGCGTTATACGAGTGTTTTCAGAATTTTGTACTTCTCATCAGAATTTAGGGATAAGAAAAAAAAATATGTTAATAAAATTCAACATACAAATATATCTATCAAACAAAACGTAAAACATAACGACGAATAAAATAAGTGGAACGGCGGAAACGGGAAAAAATTGTACGTGATGAAAATGTTGAAAAAGTAATAACCACGCGGAACTTTATTTTTTTAGTTACGGTGGAATTTAAGCCCGTTTCAGCCTGCCACTAAACAGTGCTTAGATGGAATTTAAAGTCGCGGGTAACGAAGAATTTTATGGAGTAGCTTCGTTTTAAAAGTGGCGATTACTTCTTTGCCCAATATACGGAGCCATTTGTCTCGTGTGCCAATTTCGTTTTAATACATTAATCTCTCTTTTTCCTCAACTGTCGGAACGGTTGATCGTCCTGCGCGCTTGGAAAAATGTGCCTGTAAGTCGATAACTTCGTCGCAGCCTCCACAAGAAATCTCGAAATCCTTGGCACCCCGTTTTCGTAATTTCTTGTCGATTTTTTAACATTTCTTTGATTTATGTTTTGTTACGTTTTTCATCAAATTCATTACATTTTGTTGTCTGTTTGGTTCAGCACCTTGGCTGTTGGTTTTTGTTGGCCCCGCGCAACGCTATCGCACCGAGCTCTTCCGTCTGCGTCTTCGTTCGGTATGTCTTCTCTTCTTTTCTCTCCCACCGGAAACCCCATCGCCCTGTTCTTGGGGAAACTGTGAAAAAAATCGAATCGGCCAATTTTTCTTTTTATCTTTATCAGATTTTTTCAAATTTAATTGTTTTTGCACTTTTTTTTTGAGCTTCGCCCGCAGATTCTGCTTTTTTTAACGTTGCAGTATCTCCCGTCCCTGCTGCCGTTTCCCTAATTTCTTGTTCTGCATTCGCATGTTCACGGGCGCCAGGACCTTAGCGTGGTTTTCTCCTGAGGTAATAAATCGATTTTATTGGTGGGTTTTTTTGTGTTCCTCTCCACAAAAATAGACCAAGATGTCGCAGTCAGGTGACGGCCTGCACACCCCCGGCTATCTGTCCTGGCGAAAACTTCAACTCAGCCGTGCCAAACTCAAAGCGTCGAGCAAGACTTCCGCTCTGCTCTCCGGCTTCGCGATGGTAAGCATTTCGTTTCTCTGGGTTTTTCTCCTACGTCGGCAGATTTGGATTCGTTTTTTTCTAAATTTAGGTAGAATTTTCCTTTTTTAGATTTTATTTCGTAGCAATTTTATTGATGTGCAATGTTATTGGTTATAAATTATATTTCGCGACATTTAATTTGTTAGGATTTATATTTATTATGAATTTAATTTATTCAAAGTTTTATTGGTTAGAAATGTTATTGTTGAGAATCTTATTTAATTAGGCGCGTTTGATGTTACTGCCAGCGAGTTACTGTCAGGAGTGTGCCCACTGTCGAGTAGTGCTCTCGAGAGCGACTCTCGAGAGTTTTACTCTCGTGTAAACAAGCACTTTAACATATGTAAGGTGGAATCATCCGGAACCAATTACAAGTTAAAAAACCAAGAGCGCAATATCAGCAAATTTTTCGAAACTGTTTTTCACTCTATCCCCCCCCTTAAAGCCAAATGAATGAAGCCAAAATTAGTATACAATTAGTATAAGGGTGAAAGGTAGAGTAAAAAGGGAGGATGACATTGGAATTAAAGTATTGAAGCATAAAATCAAGAAAAAAGACTAGAATAATAACTGAAAAAAAACAGAAAGGTCATCGTATAGTGCAAAATCTCACGATGTCTTCGTACTGTTTTAAGGATATTGAGTCCCAAATCGCTAATGATGATAAAATTCTGAAAATTTGGTATGTTTTTGTATGAAGTATTTCAGAGGTCGTGTAAAAATTTCACGACAATTAGGAAGCTCGTTATTGAACAATTAACATTCACAAATTAAATGTTGTTTTATGGAAACTGATGTAACTTTGCAATAAGTTTTTTTTTTGACCTCTCAATTTTATAATATCTACAATATACTGAAAGCAACGGAAACAAAACGAAGTTTATTGATAATTTTTTTTTTATTTCTTTTAAAAATTGTTCTTAACAAAATGTTAATTTTTTAATAACGAGCTTCCTAATCGTCGTGAAATTTTAACACGACCTCTTAAATACTTCATACAAAAACATACCAAATTTTCCGAATTTTCTTATCATTTTTTATTTCAACCCTTAAGGAGGTTGAAGTAATGATGATAGAATTCTGAAAATTTTGTATGTTTTTACATGAAGTATTCAGGAGGTCGTGTAAAAATTTCATGACGATTAAGAAGCTATTTATTGAACAATTAACATTAACATGTTTCATAGGGACTCAACATCCTTAACGTTCGCCCCGAGTAAACCCAAACAAACCAAAACGAATTCATGTCAAATTGATGTAAAATTAATATAGAGTTAGTATAAAAGTAGCAAAAGATTGGTAAGAAAAGAGCGTACAAAATCAGTATAAGACTATTAGAGCATTAAATGAAGCAAGAAATTAGACAGGTGACTTTAAAAAGATATAGATCATCCTTCAGAGTAAAATCGGTAAATGTTACGATAAGTTTTTTAAACCTTCTAAACTAAAATGAGTTTTGTTTAACTTTCTCAATTATAATTTATACAAAATTAGTTTAAAGCCGGTGTAATTTAAGTATAGAGTTAGTACAAAGCTAGGATAAAATTAGTAAGAGAAATTGTTCAAAATCAGTATGAAAGCAGTATAATATCCGGGAGAAAACTGAATAAATTACTTGTAAAAAACCAAAAAGATCATCCCTTAGCGCAAATATGGTACAAAAAAATGGAAACATTTCTAAATTTTTTCCAGAATAAACCCAAACGAATGCACGCAAAATTAGTCTTAAATTATTATGAAAAAAATTGCACAAAATCAGTCTGAAATTTTTATAGCATCGAATCAAGAATAAATCTAGACTAATTAGTTCAAAAATTTAAACAACAGAAAAAATGATCCCTCAGCGCAAAATCGGTAAACGTTTTGATACTCTTTAGCTTCCTTACCGAATAATTCTGAAGTTAGTTTCTTTTTTCTGCAATCAATGAGTTATTAATGGTTACGAAAAAAAACCAAACAAGATCATCGGTCACTGCAAAATCGCTAATGGGGTTGCTGAGGAAAAAGGTCGATTTTTTTTTCTAGAATTGTGCTTTTGTGACGATAAAGCAGAATGGCAAATGATTTTTTTTTCAAATAATTCTAAAGACAATTATTAATTGCTTTCATACTACGAAATTTCAAATCGTAGATGGTTACGCGAAACGCCGCGCGTTTGGCGTTGGCGGTTGTGGCGTCACGATTTTATGAGCTATAAAATTATAAGTTATACGGCTTACGCACCGGTGCGATGGTCTAGTGGTTAGCGAGCTTGCCACTAAGCCTGCGAACCGGGAGGTCCGGGTTCGAATCCCAGTCGTGGACATTTCGTCGCGAAATGTTTTTCTTCGGCATTTTCACGGCAAAATAAGACTAGTTCCACGACTGGGGGGCGAACTTGATGACCGGCTGTATTGGTATAGGTTTTCCGCAATTTCCCTATACCCATGACATAAATGTCATGATGAATATGATACAGAGTGGGAAGTCGGCTACGGGGCGCAGGGAGGGGGGGAAGGGACACCAGAAAAGTGAAGAAAGGAGTGTGTACAAAAAAAAGAAACAGTGGAGGAACGAAACAGTCACAGTGGGGGAAATAATACACTGTAAAAAAAGATATGAAATTTACAATACATTTAAGATACAAAGGAATTGAATTTTACGAACTCAGTAGACGAAATTAAATTTGAAACACTTGTATCGTAAATTTAACAGGAACATGAAATTCTAACGTGGATATAGAATTTAATAGATGGAACATGGAATTTCAAAGACAGGTTTGTAAATTTGTGGAAAATGTATTGCATTAACCCGTGTCTTCAATTGAAAATTACCACAGATGTATGATAAATCAACTATAAAAAACAGAGCATTGAAAATACAAAACAAGTTTGAAATTTATTTACAGCTACCTGAAAAATATAATATATGTGAAACTGAATTTTACGATACGTACAATGCATGATCACAACAGATTTATTTTAAAGTGCGAAACTGGAATTGTAAAAAGAATTCATAAACGCTGATGAAAATCACATGAAACAACGTGAAAATTATATTAAATTTACACTACATTTAAGGGACAAAAGAATTGAATTTTACGAACTCAGTAAATGAAATTGGATTTAAGACACTTGTACGGTAAATTTAAAACAGGAACATGAAATTCTAACGTGGATATAGAATTTAATAGATGCAACATGGAATTTCCAAGAAAAGTTTGCAAATTTATGGAAAATGTATTGCATCAACCCGTGCCTTAAATTGAAGATTACAACAGTTGTATATTAATTCAAATATAAAAAACAGAGTATTGAAAATACAAAACGCGCTCAACCCACCTCGGCCGCTCGCGACGACCGATGGTCGCGCGTAGTTCGCGCAGCGCCCGAGGGACGGCGCCTTGTTCCGCACTTTCCCATAGCCACCCGCAGCTTCGGTCGGGCATATAACCCGACCACCGGCTACGATCGTCCTGGAAAAAAACAGACGCGTTTGCAACTCGTGCACGCGTCCGAGAGTGTCGCAAATTCGTTACCTCTCTATATCCACGCCAGAGTCGCAGTTCTTGAACTCGCCTATCCGGAAGGAAATTATTTTTCCCTTTTTACGCCGCCAGGTGTTGAAGGAAGAAATTTCACAAAAACCACCTATTTTTACCTCTAGCTCCCGTCGAGGAGGATAAATACGAGTCACATTTTCAGTGGGCTTAATTATCAATTTCTGAAATAAACTCAATACTTAGGATCAGTAATTTTAATACACACCCATATGTTGATATTAACAAATGGTTCTTGAATTTAATATACATGGATGTGAACATTTTTTTATACGTGCATTATTTTTCAAACGCACTAGTATATTAATATTACGGAGCTACACTTTTATTTTTCAAATAACCTGCTTTGGATTTTCAAAATATTATCTGAAATTTCATAAACGGCGTCCGCATAAAAACATCATACACTTGTGTATTAATTTTTATACAGAAGCTTTTTACAGTGTACATTAAAGGTAATACTTTGGTTCTGTGAAATTAATACACACCCGTATGCTTATATTAGCAAATGGTTCTTGAATTTAATATACACTCGTATATTGATATCAGCAAATGGTTCTTGATTTCAATATACTTGGATATGATTATTTCTTTACACGTGCATTATTTTTCAAACGCACAGGTATATCAATATTACGGAGCTACACTTTCATTTTTCAAATAACCTGTTTTGGATTTTCAAAATCGTATCTGAAATTTCATAAGCGGTATCCGCATAAAAACTTCCTACACTTGTGTATCAATCTTTATACAGAATTTTTTTACAGTGTGTTCACAATGGACAAAAAATAA
This sequence comes from Ophion costatus, assembly GCA_951751655.1. Classification (NCBI taxonomy): domain Eukaryota; kingdom Metazoa; phylum Arthropoda; class Insecta; order Hymenoptera; family Ichneumonidae; genus Ophion; species Ophion costatus. The sequence goes on from OX632364.1 coordinate 678,289, forward strand.
TTTAATAACCTAATTCTTTTGAAGCGTTGTTGTTGTTGTTTTTCAATTTTTATAACGTCCTTTTTATCTCTCGTGATGGCAGGTAGCGATGGTCGAGGTCCAGCTGAACTCGGACACAAAAGTGCCACCGGAGATGTTGATAGCGTTCGCGGTATGTACGACCCTCCTCGTTGCGGTGCACATGCTCGCACTGATGATATCAACCTGCATATTGCCGAACATCGAGGCCGTGTGCAATCTCCACAGCATAAGTCTCGTGCACGAGTCTCCGCACGAGCGTTTGCACTGGTACATCGAGGTCGCGTGGGCATTCTCGACGCTCCTCGGACTCCTTCTTTTCTTGCTCGAGATCGCGATACTCTGTTGGGTCAAGTTTTACGATTTTTCAAAAGTCGCCGCATGGTCCGCCTGCATCGTACTTATACCCGTGCTCGTTATATTTCTCGCCTTTGCTATACACTTTTATCGGAGCCTCGTCGCCCACAAGTACGAAGTCACCGTTTCCGGCATACGGGAACTCGAGTTGCTCAAGGAACAGATCGAATCGACGGACGTCGAGGGACGAAACGGCAATTTGTTGCAGTCCAACGCCCACATCGTTTGAAGGACAAATTATTTCCTCTTCCTCCCTCCCGAAAAAAATGTTGTCCTCTTTTTCCTTTGTTTTTTTTTCACCCGTGGATTTTTCGTTTATCGACGGTCGATATTCGGCCCGGGAGGCGGACGGGCTTGGAGCGACGGGAAAAAAATTAGAGCCACTTTCGCTCTGACTGCGTGAGCGTCTTCCATTTCGAGGGACTGTCCATTTTTCTATTCTACATTTTGAGTACAGTAATGTATCGATATATGCTATATTAATGCCGATATGATTACTGTGTCGTGTTGTGTATTATTATTATTATACCGTAGATGTATCGTGCTGCAGGTATTTCGTTATATTGATATATCGATATACTAATATATTAAACCTCACAACTATGGCATTCTCATTACACTGCAGATATATATGACTATATATATATATTATTCCATAATGTAATTATAATATTATAATGATATAGCAATACATTACGATATATGCCAATATATCAATATACTGCTCTATATTATTGTATAGTATTATAATTCTACCGCGGTATATAATACTGCACGAATAAATATATGTATCGCAATATATATATGTCAACATATTGATATATTTTACACCAACTCATTCATATATTATATATCGATATATTGCTGAATCGTAATAATCATAAATATATTATTATTAGAACAGTACGTACATGATAAATGACTGTGTGATAATATGGAGTAATATAAATACTATTTATATTGTTCGATAATATAATATTATACATAATCTTATAGTGATATATTGCTCTATATTACTGTATAGTATTATAACTATATTGTGGTATGTAATACTACATAAATAAATATATTCATGGCAATATATTACTATATGACGATGTATAGTAATGTAATTAATTTATACTTGTATATCACTATATATTTGTTATGCATATATGCATATGTATACACGGGCCTGCGCGCGCGCGTGTGCGTGTGTGTGTGTGTGTGCGTGCGTGTGTGTGTGTGTGTGTGTAAACGACGAATAGGAGAAGGCTCGGGGAAGAGATGTATGCATCAATACACGAAACATTCCCTCGCACGCATACGTGACTTAACGTCGGAAAGCAGCACCCGACGCTTTATTCCTCGACGACTTATTACCTCGCGTATTGTTGTTTTTATTTTTGTTTTTTTTTTGTCCAGACGACGCGGGTGATGAAAATTGCGTATAGTTTTTGCGATAAATTGAAAAGAAAAGGCTGATGAAATGTAAACAAGAACGAGAAAGAACGGGAGACAGCAAGAGTTCAATGAAAACTCGATACTTATCTGTACGCGAACGAAAACGAATATACCTAAAATAACGAAAGGATACTGGGAGGTATACACAGGATGGCCCATGCTAAGTGTTACGAGCTGATATCTCAGGCAGTACGAATGACAATAAAAAATACTTCAAACGAAAGATGTTTTGTTTCTAGAGGGGAAAAAATGGTAATGTAAATTTGACCTTGAGTACATCTACGAAGGTCAACTTGGCAATTTTTCTTTAGCAGCGTTATTTTTTATTGTAAATTCTTGTAGCTTGCCTCGAGGACTTTTCACAATACTATGATTAAGTATTTTTTTTTTTTCATCGAGTACTTTTTGAGTTACGATACCGGCGGTATCGTCACTTTCGATGTTCGTAACTGAAAAACTCATGGATAAAAAATACTTCATCGTAGGTTTTTTAAAAGCTCTGGAGCTGGGCTGCAAGACTAAAATATAAGGCTTTCGATCGAAATTTTCCAAGTTGTCCGTCGTGTGACCTTTGTGGTTATACCCAAGGTCGGATCGACATTGTCATCTTCTTCCACTCTTCGAACGAAACAACTTTTATTCGAAACATTTTTCTTTATCACCTGTACGTTCCGAGATATAAGATATATGACGGTGAGGTCACACTGAGGTCAACTTGGTCAACTTTGAACATTTCCATTAAAAGCCTCATTTTCTATCGTTATGTTCCACGTTTTTCAGCTACGATACCGGCGCTATTGTAACTTTCGAGTCCGAGAACTGAAAAACTAATCGATAATAAAACTACTTAATGGTAGTGTTTCAAAAAGCTCACGAGCAAAGCTACAAGAATATGCAAGAACAAGTAGGGCGTTAGATGAAAAACTTATGCCCGATATTGAGTTGACATTTCCCCTCTTCAAACGAAACAACTTTTGTTTAAAACCGTTTTCATTATAACTCATACTTTTCAAGATATAAGCTCGTAACACTCCAAATGGGACACCCTGTATATGATTCCATACACACATGTACATTTATAATTAAGGTTAAGTACATAAGGAATAAGCCAGATGAGCGGACTCGATCCGCGGCGATTGTTTCTACGTTTCCACGCGATTATTTCGACACACGAAGTTTATTGACGAAGAATTTGAAGAAAAAATACCGAAAATAAATATATCAACAATGGAAGACACGAAGAAGATTGGTTTTCTTTCGTGTATCGATTATTTCCGCCAGGCGGCGATCGTTAAATTCTCAGTGCATGCGGAAGATTCACGATTGAGCCGGAAGAGGGAGACGCGGTCCGCGTCAGCCTTTAGGAGCGAAGAGCCTACTCAGCTCATTGGTTCGTTTTCGGCGACAGCGGGAAATGCCAGCTCGGGGATTGGATAGGATGTTGGCGCGCACGCGGACTGTCGCTGGTCAGTATCCTCGATCGTGCCCCGAACACAGCTGTCGTTGTACCAATGGCCCTCCTGCAGTTGGCCCGTGCACGCGTGCCAAAATGTGCCGCGACCTTGTCGCTTGCCCTCGGAGAACGAGCCATCGTAGCGGTTTCCGTTGGCTGGCAAAATTGTTTGGGTTTCTGTTAGCTGGAGAAACGATTGTTTGAGTGTTGAAAGTTGGGTCGGAGAAACGATTTTTTTGAGTTTCCGTTGGCTAGAGAAAAGGTCCGTTTGGGGTTCCGTGATACGTAGAAGTGGGGGATTAATATGTCGTTGGCTCTAACCGAGGACAAGCCATCCTTTGCCGTGGTATAGATCGTTTCTCCAGGTGCCCTGATAAAACGCCCCGTTCCCGCGCCAGAATCGACCGAAGCCGTGTTTCCGGTCGAACCGGAAGTTGCCTTCGTAGTAAGCACCGTCCTCGCGCCAGTAGCGACCGAAACCGTCCTTCCGGCCGTTTGACCAACAGCCGGCGTAGATTTTTCGGAGTTCCTCGTCCGGCCGGAGCCGGAAGAGCTCCCCATAACCGCACTTCCGGTCCTGGGACCATCCGCCCTCGTAGAGGAGGCCACGCTCTCTGGAACAGTGTTCCCAAACTCTCAGAAACTCTCGAAAGCTTTGAAACTTGTTTTTTTCTTCTTCAAGTTTCATCATTTCGTTACATGTCCCACTCCGAGCCTCTCCCGTCTTTCTTGTCGCCCTTCCATTCGCCTTTGTATATTCTCGAGGAAGAACCGGTAGTGAGTATAGCATGCCTCCAGCCATTCCTCTCACTGGCTCCTATCCTCATTTTCGTCACACTTCCCTTGCGCTCTTTCAAAAAAGGCATTTTTAGGAATTTTTGACACGTGATTTTTGCTCTCCGGGAGCCGGCAGTTTATTAAAATACTTTTCTAGTGCGGAACGCGACGACTGTGAATTTTTTATCGTTTATATTGTCGGATAATCATTTTTTCATTATTATTCACGAAATTTGCACGAAAAAAATAAGTTCTTTCAATATTTTCTTCATTTGGCGCGATTCTCAGGTTTTTTAGTGCCAGCGCTATCTGTGGGGCAGCGGTTAAACTTTGTCGGGCTTTCGAAATGCGCGTGCGCTGCAGCCTGATTTCGATTTCCAAAGATCAATTTTTTAAATTACATTGTTCGAAAGAATACATATCCAGAAGTATCATACTAAAATTTTATGAAGATCGGAGGAGTCTAACAGCATTTTCGTGTGACCTTCATTTTACTACCTGAGCACGTTTATCTGCTCCGCTCGGAATGGTGCCGCGTACCTCGCTTTATACACTTGAAGAGTTCTACCTTTTATGGGAGGACTACCTTTTATGAATTTGGGCCCAGTTCGACACCCTCCGTACGAACAGTATTCCCCTACTGATGAAGCACTGTAAAAAAAATTAACTTGTAATTTTTGCAATCGCGTTTGACAGTATGAAAGCTAACCTCACTTTATACAATTCCCGAATTACAATCGCAATACGTTTAAAAAATTATTAATTGCACTGAAAGTTCTATGTACTATTAACAAAAATACCGTTTTCTTAACTGTTCGTTATGAAATGTGGAACAATCAGCTCACTACACTTTTTCGCACGTAAGAAAATGGAAATGTATCGGCGTCAATATTTCCTTATTTCAGCAATGACCGATGGTCAATAACGAATACTCCTCACTTCATGGCATCACCAATGCCTTACTTCATATCCTATACTGACAACTCAAGCGCGCTCGTGGCTGAATTTCGAACTACAACCAACTCGTATCTTTTTCGTCGCTTTCAGGGTCCAAATTTATTACGATCCTCCTACGCCCGTTCGGTCTTCTTCCCTCTAGGCTCCATGTAATGATGTTTTTGAACTGCTCGTGAACCCACAACGGATTTTATATGTTTTTAGCGTATACTTTATTTATGACGTATTTTTGTTTTATAGTTATTTCCAATTTTTTGTACAATGCTTGTGACATGCTCATATCGAAGAATGATATAGTACAAATAGTTCTACTGCGATACACGATTCGTACACTATGCTACACAATTTGTCCTTTTTTTCCCTCGTTTTCGTACATATATATCGCGATACGACAGACGTGCGTGTCTCCGTTGATATGTTTATTTACCTAATTACGTAGTGTTTTTTCTTTCTTGTTTTCGAATCGACCAGCCGATATAAAAATGCTGAGAAATTGTATTTCGTTAATACTGCCCACAGAGAATGTCGTTCGACGTGCAGCTCACGCAGGCGGTCCATTCTCTTCCCGTGTCGGTCGGTGTATACTTGTATATTTTTTCTCGCTCTTCTCGCGAAACGTTATTTTGCGCACACTTCGAAAAAAAAAAAAAAATCCTCCATTTTTGTGCCTTTTTCCCCTCGTTTCCCCAACGGAGTCGAATGAAAATACAGAGAAAAAAATCGTTTCAAACTCACGTTGAGAATACGAAAGAATAAGAACAAAAAGAAAGAAACGCTATTCACACATCTCGGCCGACACCCCTTTCCCTCGTTACTTTTTTTTTCGTTGAGTTGTTTCACACAAAAACGTATCATTACGCGATATATTGTTATTACGGAAACGTATGATCGCGACCCGCAAATTGTGCACGTGTTATGTAGCGATGAAGTCCACCAATCCCCTCACTCCCTCCCCTTCGGAATTCACTAGCTCAGTCCGCAGAAGCATCACACCATCCGTATATTATGTAAATCTACATGTTTTTTTCGCTTCGTTTAAAAAAAAAATTCATGCTTTCGTCGTCGTTATTTTCGTTACGTTCCTTCACAGCTCGGTCTTCAGTTCGAGTGCACTACCCTCGGCTTGCCTTCGATTTTTGTTCTTTATTTCGTTTCTTTTTCTTTCCCGTAATGCTATTTAGTTTCTTTTTCTTTCCCGTAATGCCGGATTACAATGTCTCGTCGTTGATTTTTCATTCTTTCGTCGGTAGATTTCTCTCCATACCGAGTATTTATAAAATTCTCTACATTTTATATACATACGCTCTCGATATATATATATATATATATATACGCAATGGAACGGTTATACCTGCCCGAGCTGCCCCTAATATTGTTTCTTGTCACTCATACGAACGAGATTAATGAGTAATAATGATAAGAGCTTAATAAAATGGGGAACGAAAAAGAAAAACACGTCGTAAAAAACTGAAATAAAAATTGAGGAAGAGAACAAAAAAGTTGGAAGATCATATGGAAATTGCGATACGAAATTCTGGTCCGATTGGTCAGTGTGGCCCGAAGTTTGCGCGTCGAGACAGAAACAGAGAGAGAGAGAGAGAAATGAAGAGTATACTTGAAACAATGGAGAACCCTCAGGCGAACGTGTATGCGCAGCTGCCCCGATACAAAACAAGGAACGGAAAATATTGTTTTTCTTTCGCAACACTTAATGGTGTAATGTAATTGTGATTCAACGCGTACTTGCGTATGAGAGACTATGGTGTGAAAGTCTAAGGTTTCTTTTGGATTTATATATATATATATATATATGTGTATATATATGTATGTATAGGGTGGTTCGATGTGAAAAAAAACCATCTGGATTTTGCAGGGTCGAAAAATGTCGAACGATCGATATGCAGATGGGCCAAAATGTCGAATTCGAAAATGACGAGTGGCCGAATATAGATAGATCAATCTTACTAGAGTCTGTGAAGTCGAAAATAACAATTACGAATATGAACATCTCGAAAGTTGATACATAGCGAAAAACAAAAATCAGATTTAATAAAATATCGAAAAACATAATATCGATGGGCCTGTATGCATAACACCAAATAATTCGAGACGACAATTCTCCGAATTAAAAAAATGGCGATGGTTCACAATGCAGAAAATCATTAAAGCGAACGGCCAAAAAGTCGAGTGGTTGAAATCGCGGAGGGTCAAAATGTAGAACGGCCCGGATGGCGAATCGAGCAATACGTTACTTGCGCCTCAGAGTGAAGCTGCGAGATGGCGCTGTCGGTCAGTCGGCTAAAATATCGTAAGGCATTCATCCCACGGGACGGGCCCCACCACGTTCGCCATTTTGGCCGTTCGACCTTTCGGCGTTCGACATCTCGGGCCATCGACACTTTGCGTTTCGATATATTGCTTTTCGCCATGGACGGTATTACGCACATTAGGCACTCGCGTATTTTTTGTTTCGGAGATATGGGTGTTCTACATTTTTCGATTCTGTATTTTTATGTTCCGAATTGCGGACAATCTGAATATCCGTTGTCGAATTAGCTCTCCAATAAATAATGGTTCGATTTGTAGTCATTCGATTTTTTTATCAGTCGAAAGATAACATTTCGAATGATTTAAACTGCGTTATTTTGAGAGTTCATTATTCTGCCGTTTCGATATCTTTGTCGTTCTATATTTGGTCATTCGACATTTTTACTCCCACCCGTTTTGTATCTCACTTTAGTGCTCGATATAATCCTCTCGAAGTCAGAATGTTTCGTAACTATAGAGTTTTCATCGTTCCATTGCATCAGACGGTGTCTCGGAGAGGCAGTTCGTCGAGTGCGTTAACTCTTTCGCTTCACGAAATGCATATACGTCTTTGACCTAAAATAACGCAATCTGGCTGTCACGTTGTAAATCGATCTAAAAACATTCTGGCGCTATACGTTGAATTAGCGTCCAGTGGGCGAAAAAAAATATTTGCTCGAAATTCTTTGTAAATTCGAATAAAGTTGGAAAATGGATTGACACAGAATAAGAATAACGAATTGGAATTCTGTACTTGAACGATGAAGAACTATCGTCGGGGAATTCATCGGACACAGAAATGTATGAATTGAGTACAAACCGACATCGAGGTTGGGACTTGTGTGTACCAAAAGCAAGAGAAAGGAACATGCCAGAAGACACGAGATATGAGTGCAAAGAATGCAACATCGGGCTTTGCGTAGATCCTTTCGTCCGGGAATATCGCACCTTGCAACATTACTAATCGTATTCTGCTCCTTCAAATGATATTATATTATCTTATAAAATAAAGTTAATGATGGGTATAATTTAAAAAAAAAGCCCGTAGCGAAAGGGGTCATTGAGAACGAATGAATTATAAATTAATTGAGTCTACAAGAGATTACAGTAGATTAGAGGAAGAGAGTGAGAGTGCACAGGGAAAGTGGCACGATAAAAACTGGACATTATGTTCTTCGAAATCGAGACGATACGGTTTTTTCAATTTTGCGTCCTTGAAAAAAAATCCATTTCCTCGTATCGTATGTTGTGGACAGAAGAGGATGTAAATTTTTTCAACCAGCCGAGTACGTTCCTTTGTCATTTTTACTTTTTTATCGTCCATTTTTTGTTGGTTCGGTACTTTTTCGTTTTCTTTTTGTTCCAGATTACCGAGGTATTGGGCGTTGGATAATGAATTAATGATCTTCTATTCCTTGGCCAAGAAGCAACGAGTCGTCGAAGAAACGGCAGACGATAAGGGGATGGAAAGTGGAAAAAGGAGAAAGGGACGAGGGGAAGAACGAATGAAAAAATGCCGTAAGGTGTTTCATGGTCAATGATACAATTGGTCCCGAAAATAATGTCAAGAGACTCGATAATTTCGAGAATGTTTCCTTTTTGTTTTTCAAATTCTGGAACAGATAAAGGGTTGTTACGCATTATTGATTCAGAAGTTCCCTGACTTTTCCCGGTTTTCCATACAGGTTTTGCAAAAAATTTCCAGGTTTTGCAGACTAGCCAGATCAGGATCGGATAAAGAGTACTTTCTTTTCGTCAAACGTATATTTTTCGAGTTAGAGAGATATTAGTCTTTGTAAACTATGCGGGAAAGTTATATACGTAAAAATAGCAACGAATGATTTTTGTGAAAGAAAACAACATTTTTAACCGATTTGAAGAAACAAAGGAAATTCTCAACTCGAGTGAAATTATAAAGTGAAAAAAAAAAGACATTAAAAGCAAACGCAGAACCTGTTCTTCATTATAAACAAAAGTTTGTACGCCGGTGAAAGCAAACAAAAAATAAATATAAATACTTATCTATAACGATAATGATGTCGTTGTGTATCGACAGATCGAATGCAAATGTATTTTTGTAGCTTTACTTTTAATTTACGTGAATTTACAAATGTAGCTTTACGGTAAATCAGTTTTCAGTTTTTTCAATTCTCAATGTTTGGCACTGACATAACTTTCCTTTGTGTACAATGAAGAATAACATAAATATAAAAAAATATTTATTTTTATACCGTTCAGTTTTTTTCGTCAAGTTGATTTCATTTTTCGTATCTCTTTCGAAAAGCAATTTGTGAGAAAGTTCCAGGGAATTTCCAAAATTGCTTGACTTTTTTCCCTGATTATTCCGGGAGGAAAGAAATTCCCTGAGTTTTCCCGGTTTTCCATACGCGCAACAACCCTGAGATACTTTTGAATTTTGCATTGCTCGGTATCGTTTTTTCCTGGCACGAAATCGTTTCGGTATGTCGTCGTGCCGCGTTGTAATGGAAAAATGAAAAGGCAACGACGGAAATAAAAAGCGAAGAAAAGTTTGTCGTCCAGACGTGAGAAGAAGGCAACGACGATAACGAGGAGAGCCTTTTGTGTTAGAAAAGTAAGGGAGGAAGGAAAGAAGAAAGTAAAAAAGAAAAATTGCAAACGTTCGAACTAGAGAACAACGTCGGGCAGGGTACAGTGCCACTAGGCGTGCTGAATACCGCGTCTCCCGGTATGGTGACCGACACCCATCATCGAACCACCGCCACCGCCGCCCGGGCCCATGTCCTCTCGCACGATCTTTCTCTCCTTGTAGTAGATCTCCTCGCTCTCCTTGTCGCAGAGCAACAGTACCGCACCTCCGAAGAGAAATATCGCTGCGCCCCAGCCCACCCCGTACGCCCAGCCGAATTCCCAAACCGTTCGGTTACCTGCCAATTGAAACAAGGCGATTTTTTTCTCTCTCAATATTCGCTCGCGAACGAAACAAAATGGCGAAGGAGGCACCGTTCATGTTTCTGATCTTCACAATTGTGGGCCGTTTATTTTCTTTTTTTTCTCTTTCACGGAGCTGCGCTTGTCGCACATAAAATATCGATGAGATTAAGGCGCGCTTCGGACCTACCTAGGTTGAGTTCAGCGGCGAAGAAAACCGGATATATGACGAGGGCGATGAGAAGCGAGACGACTGTAAGGCAAGATAGAAAGACACTTGAGGTTTACCGAAAATAGTCGAAAATGGTTTATGGAATATTGGAATGTGTGGACCTTTTCGTTGCAATCGAAAGCAATAATATGCGTTATCGTTACTTATAAAAATGAACAACATTAATAATATTCGAAACCAAAACAAAAAGAACAGCAACACTAATAATATTGACGAATATAATAATCATACTCATTAATATATATGAGGCATTGCACGCCATTTCGCTCGGCCGTGAACCTGACGATTTTTAATTTAAAAAATTTTTTTTAAATAAAATAGTACGCTATGCAAGTATTTTCACTAATTTTTAAATTTTTATCGCATGTATTTCACAAGGTACAATTTTTCTAAAAATCTGGATTTCAGAAAGTTCGGAAACGTTCTAACGCCGATATCTTTTAAATTAATCGATACATCGAAAAATGCCTATAGATCGATTTTGTTCATATTAGTTCACACTTTCACGAAAAAAAGGAAAAAAATGTAATTCATCGTTGTCAACATTTTTTTAGCGTGTAAAGTGAAAACTATTTTTTTTTAAAGATGATCGCCATTTGTTTTTTTTTTTCAAAAAATTCTTTAAAATAATATGATGAATTTTATGGATTTTAACGCTGGTCCCATTGTGGATCCATGTTTCCTTGTATTTAAAAAAAAATAAATTCAATTTTTTTCGTACGTAATTTTTTCGTAAGTAATAATGATTGTACTTATTTACAATAAGTAATTGTAGTGAGAATTTTACAATTAGTAGCCCGATCTAATAAGTTGAAGGATTATTTTTCCATTACTTTCCTAGAAGAAATAATAAAAAGTATGCATTGTAGGAGAATATATGAATGAAATTTTTCAGATTTTTCAAAAGCCTGGAACACTTTGAAGACTCAGGGGCCAATATATATACATATATATGCATATTTACACTTCATCAGTATAAATACGTTTGCTTCTAAACAATTGAGAAAAGGAGAAACTCACGTGCTACTCCCATGCAGAAGACAGCGATCCTGTAGCATTTGTGCTTATCTCGATGATCCTTGGATCTAAGTCCAAAAGCAGTGAGCAGAGTGGCTGCTATGTCAGCGACCAGGCATACGACACAGAGGGCCGCCGCTGCTTTTATGTAGCCTGAAAAGCAGCATCGTATAACCTTCTCAATGCAATTCTCAAGGGCTTACCCTTAGTTGACATTTTCGTTTAAATAAAGATTTCTGATTCTGGCCGGATTCTCAAAATATAACATCAGCTCAAAACTTTGTACTCGGGGGTTGTCGGGGTCGCTGATCACAAATCTGCACTCAAAATTTGGAAATTCAAGATGGCGCATCCAATATGGCGGACCATAAATGCAAAAATCGTTTGATGAAAGCGAAAGTTTTTACTCGGGGGTTTTCGGGGTTGCTGATTACAAATCTGCACTCAAAATTTGGTAACTCAAGATGGCGGATCCAATACGACGGACCAAAATGCTCAAAGTAGATTGATGAAGATGAAACTCCATATGCAGGTGTTTTTTGAGTCGTTGAATTCGAATCTCAGTTCAAAATTGAAGTGCTTGGTCACTGATACTAATCTGAGCTTATAATTTAAACGTAAATCGCAATAATTTTGCGGCCTACCACACCTAAAACGATTTTAGTCTTTAGGTACAAATAAATATGAAAAAGTGAATAAATATAAAAAATAAAATAAAATATTTAATATAAAAAAGCAAAAAAATTAAAATAGTAAAAAAAAATTTTTTAAATATGGAGCTGGAAACTCGCTACGTCCTCGCCGTTAGTTCCGGGTAATGCTAAAAGCGTAATTCTATTAGAAATTCAGTATAACAGAATCAACATATGTAGCAACTCCGATGTTTTAGTAATTTCAGTAAAATCTCCGATTTTGGTCCGCCATATTGGATTCGCCATTTTGTATTTCTGGTTTTTGAGCTCGAATTCGTAATCGGCGACCCAAAAAACGTCTCTGAATTCATTTTTTTGTGTATGGTTTACCTGCTAGATAAGGCACAATTACATTTATCGTCTAAAAAACGTTTTTTTATACCGTAGTGATGATCAACATCCACTAAGTGCAACATAAGCCCTTAATAGTGATATTGTAGTAACAATTGATCTCCCAACATGCTAAACATACATTAACATTCGTCGTTGTGCGCTAAAAAAGTTTTGTATTCAAGAAAAACAGAATGAAAGTAGGTGGCATACCGGTATGTCGCTATGCTTCAGAGGGTTAAGCCATACTCTTAAAAGTAAATAAAGAATATTCGAAAAACATCACGAAAATTCGTATTTCTTCCCACCACGAGCTAGGTTTAACGCGTCAGCGGACGAAATTGTTCGGGATACGAATTATCAATGATTATATGCGATTGATATGTCATATTTAAAATTGAATACTTACGATAAAACATAATTGACTTGTAATCATTAAATTAACGAAATAACTCAGAGCAATCAATAATAATCGAATTCCGGTCTCGAGTGAATAATCTAGCACGAAAGTCTAGGGATGAATATCCGGTGCATCTTGCAACTTTTATTTCGTTTTACTTTGTCCACGAATCAAGAAGGAAAAATAATGAAAAACTCAATTCCTTCATTTGGAACTTCTTTCAGAGTTCAAAAAGCAGAGGCGGATCGAGTCGGTTTCATTTTTTGTATCTCTATCAAAAAGTAAAATGCGAGAAAGTTCCAGAAAATTTCCAAAGTTCCCCGACTTTTCCCCGATTATTCCGGAAGGAACGAAAATCCCTGAGTTTTTGCGGTTTCCCCTGCTTTTCATATGCGTCACAACCCTGAACAGCGCTCCGAAAAGGAACGAGAAGCGACGAGGAATATTTCTCGTGATGTCGACTGACCGGCGTCCCTCGCTTGATAACATCCCGGTGGTCCTGGAATATTGAACGGCAACGGTGTCGGCGCGTCAGGCTCTATGCAGTGGGTGAAGAGGCCCTGGCTCCATCCTAAGGCCATTAGCCAGCCGCTCGATGTCAGTCCCATTATCATCAGTATTATCACGATCAGGCCGCATATCAATGCGATCACCTGAGACGCCGCACGCGCGCATAGAACAAGAAAAACGAAAACGTTGAGATTCCGAGTACCAGTTGAAGCGCGCAATTGGAAAATCGAACGCGGACGAGATCCTTGAAAAAGAGTGCAACAAAGTAAGCAAGTTTGGACTCGCGTGCGTCACTCGACGAAAAAGGCGCTCGCGGTTTCCTCGAATCCTCGTAGGCGGAAACCGTTACCGATTTCCGCGCCGACGGCATTGTACGTCGTTTCAAAACAAAAACATATCAACGGACATAAATATTGCAGGTGAACTTCAAGAAACCGAAACTTGAATTCAAGCTAATCGGGACAACGCAATAATCGAAGTAATTTTTTTTTCGCCACACTCGCGGCCGTTCGACGAACTCTGGATTTTCAAATAATACGCCGCCCTGAAAAACGCTCACCTGAGCTATCTCATTCTCGCCCATGTGGTCGTCCGCCACGGTGTACATGATCATTGCGCACTTTTTTTTTTCTTGCACTCTTGACAATTGACTATATTTTTTTTCCCTCTTTTTTTCGTTCACCCTCAGACCCAGCTGATTAAGCACATTCTCCGAATTCAGTGGGTGATTCGCGTCGCGATCTACGGCACGTCGTATATGTAGAACATCGGTAGAGACTCTTCGGACTCGTTTTTCGTTGTTTGTTTTTTTTTCTTTCTCTTCGCTCGCAGTTTTGCGAAGTTTTTCACTGGTAATACATACACTGGCGAAAATGGAACTGTAAGGTCGAGGGTCACGCGTCGGCCATCTTCGCTGAAGAATAGAGAGCTAGGGGAGGCCGCCGGGGCTAGGGGGGGCTCTCGCTTTTTCCACTCTCCCTCGTGTTCCCTTTCTCAAGGGGGTTGTTGAGCTCTTCGAGGGAGGCTGCTGGCTATGCGCCTACGCTGGATGCGCGAAGCTAAAGTTGCGAATCTGCGAGCGTTTCTCCCTTCCCTGCTGCGCCCTTCGCTCCAGCTCCCTTTCTCGACCACAAGTACGATTAATATTTCGTCTCAATTATTCAGAGCCCTAATTTTTTGTTCGTGTTGCTGCTTTTCACTTCCCCCGCTGTCTTGGGATACTATTTTTCGCTGGGAGATCGGCGAAGCTTGAGACTGCTTTGGTACACATGCGCACAGGCCAGAGGTATCGTTCTACCTATGGACCCTATGGACACAGGCTTGTATGCAGGCCTGGAAATAACGTTGAATTTCCGTGGTGGGAGTGGCACACCTTCAGTGCCCGAGGTTTTCGTTACTAGCGGAGTCGCCGTGCGTCGCTTCCGTAGCGGAGGATTTCAGCCACGGGTTTTCAACGATTGTTAATAATTCACAAGTTCGAACATCTTGTTTACTTTACATTCTGAAAACAATACTGTGGCTGCTTCAGTTTTTTATTGTACGCGTTCTTCTTCCATGAATTTATTTAAAAATTTGACATGCTCCCTATCGAGTGAATCTTGAACGAGATAAAATTTCCGCCATTGAGTAGTTTCAGTTGTTCGGCTGCGAGAATGGGGATGAAAATATAAGTCGTCGTGAGAATGCCAACCGCTTGTGAACGAAATGTCATGTCAAAAACAAAAATGTATTAAGAACCCAAATAACCCGCTCTCGAATACATTCCATTTCATGCCGGTTTCCCAAGCAACCTTCTTTTCTACACATAAATTATTGTTTCGGAGAACCAAAATGCAAAATTCGGAAATGAACGGCAAGACCGTGTCCGCAGGTCTGGAAAGTGGCTGAAATTTGCGCTCACTGCAGTCTTGTAACTGATGAAAAAAAAATGTAAACAAGCCTCGAGAGAAAGATCGTTGGTGTGACAGAGATCGAAGAACTCGTGGGATATCTCACGCACCCCCCCTCGCGCCGCGCAACCATCGACGAAAAAACTCGATCGCAGCGCCTTTGGGCGGCCACTAGGTGAATGAAAAACGCCTTCGATTATCGAGACAGCCCGCTCAAATCAATGTAACGTCCAGATGTGTGACCTGTGCGTATGAGCAAAGGATGCTGCGCATCCGAGAGAGAGAGAGAGAGAGAGAGAGAGAGAGAGAGAGAGAGAGAGAGAGAGAGAGAGAGAGAGAGAGAGAGAATGCACTTTCGAGATGCGCACGCGCGAAATAAGGCCCCAATTATACGCGTATCGTTCGTATCACTCGGCGTCTAGACCTCGTCGGAGATTCGTCGGTCTTTAGGTTCGTATTTATCTCTCCAGCAGCCCCCTCTCCCGAATCCCCGCCTCATTGATCAGGAATCGCGCGTACTTATTTTTAGACTGAAAAGACTCGGTACTAGAATATTCCGCGAGTGAACGTAACGTCTCTTATATTACCTTGAGAGGCCTCGTGATGGTGACCGTTTCAATCGTTGTCGCCTGCGGCATCCTCAATTCCTCGTCGTCGTACTTCCTCGGACTAGGGGGAACGAAGATCGGGCCTGCGAATTCGCCAAGAAAACACCGGAAAAGTGATATTAACGCGAAAAACTACGGGGTGCTGCGATATATCAATAATTGTTCGTAAAGAAACAAAGAAGAGGTACTTCAATTGTTGAAAAAGCCATCGCAAGTACTCGGCTGGTTATAAAACCAAACAAACCCAAAGCAACGTGAAACAATTCTTAGTACGGGGGCGAGCATTTTTGTGCTATACTAAATTTAGTTTGGGACTATGCCGAACAAGCCTGAATGAACCTACAACGAATTATCCAACTTTGGCATCTTGTGGTACTTCAACATGTTGATAAACGACCCCGTATATGCGTATGTACCCAAGCCCAAAACAAAACTTTGTAGGGAAAAAAGAAGATAAAGCTCAAGTGGAACACGCACTCTCGCTCTCCATCGCAGACACGCTCGCTTTTTTCCAGTCGGTACAGCCGTTGTGAGAACTCGATTATAAACTAACATTATCGTCGATCGCGCTCGTAAACTCGACGAGGCACAAGTGTATTTCTCTCTCTGTGCCTGGAAGATGCAACCTTGGCAGATAATTAACGCAGCGGTCAACAGGTTTTCAAGATTTCGCGTAAATAAATTTAGGCGTGAGTATTACAAGAACGCGTTCGCGCAAGTGCGCTTTACGAGAATGACGATTCTCTACTACCTTACTACAGGCCATTGGGACTGCTATGCGTGACTCGTTACCCCCCTCCCCTCCCCTCCCGCCTCCGACCGGGCTTTGCTTTTCTGTGCCCCTCTCTCCTGCCTCTATTCATCGCGGCTACGAATGACTGTGCCCGTGACGTCACAACGCGACGGCCGATGCCACGGATGAATCTGTTTGAAGCAGGGCAAGCAGGGGCCTTCGTGTTTGTCCCCGAAGTCACGGACCAAGGGGACTAGAGTAAAGGAGTCCAAGCTCCCTATCCTAGCCTGTATGTACGAAGTTCTTTCAAGCGGTCGCAGAGGTGTAGTGCTCAGTTCCGCCGCAGGCATCGCTAGTGTTCTTCGGAAGCTGTCCATAATTTAATATAAATCGAAAATTGTAATAATTCTCCGATCTTCTAAAAAAATCTTTGATGTGAGAAAAAAATTTGATTGTATTTTGTTTTATAGACACTTCTAGAAACTTGTCATTTCTGAACGTACTCCAAACGATATTGAATAATCCTTACTAATTAAGATAATAAGAAGCCATTATATTCGTCGTGACTTCTCCTGGCCAAGTAATTTGAGGTCTCAATTGTTTTTAATCACAAATTCGCGATTAAAAACATTAATAATTTTCTCATAAAGTTACCGTATTTTTTATCCAGTAAACTGTATCATGGATCGTACCCAAACTGCACAGGATGATCGATAAAGGCGTTATACACTTCCATAGAAAAGTTAGCTCGGTAGAAGCATTTTGACCTGGCTCCATAACAACGTTAACCGAGAGTTGTGAAACCGGACTTCAACAGTACCTCTCAGGCGGATAAGATTTACGGACGATAAAATTAATTTATCGGGTGCAGTTGTTTAATTAGATAAGACACTAGGAATACGAAGCACGATTAGATCGCTGCCCAACATTTTGTATAGGTTGTGCAGATGATGCCATACGGGCGTGTGGCATCACAAACTCAGTTATCAGCTATATGGGATAAATGAATAATGTCCACGTTGGAAAATTCAGCGTCGCCTTTGTCGGTCGGAACATTAATCTGCTAAGTTATAGTTGATCATGCCATAGCAACAAATCTTTGTATCCAAACGGTCTGCGTAAGCTTGATGGCCCAAAAAACAGATCGCTTTTCAAATTTTTTTTTCTACGAGAACATTGGGATGGCGTGGTCGAGATTTTACTCACAATCAATCACAAAAATCACGAACACACAAAATCTTACCCAGTTCGAGTTAAAAAAAAAAACAACATTCATAAACAACCAGGTTAATATTATTTGAAGAAAGCGCCGTCACTGCTGCATCACCAATTAGAATAGATGGTGCTGGCAACTAGGGTTTGTGGCGGCTGGTCGGCCACTGCAGCGCCCGGCTGCGACGCCAGTCGGCGGTCAAGCGACACCAGCGCCCAGACGGCCGAGAAAACAGTCTCTCGTGCCGCGCGCAATATACTGATCTCACTCTCATGTACAAAGAGTCTAAGTTCTTCTGGGATCGCTTCGTGCGACTACCTCGTGGCACGTGCTCCCGCGATACCGCAATTCTCGATCTCTACTTGAGGCGATTTTAATAAGTGTTGTACCTGCAATAAATATATATATTGTTATCATTGCGACCTACTAATCATTCATTCCTTGGGGCTCTTGTCCCCATAACTGGTGACCCCGACGTGATTTGAACACGCAACCTTCTGATCTGGTGCGGGCGTACCATCAAATGCCGGTTGCTGCAGAGGACATTCCCAAGACTGCGGTTACGACGCCGTTTGGCCTATTTGAGTTTTGTGGAATGCCACCTGGTCTGCGAAACGCAACACAGACCTTTCAACGTCACATGGACACCATTCTACGAGACGTCGACTTCGCAGCGTGCTTCATCGACGACCTCATCATTTTCTCGAACAACGAGGAAGAGCATCTACAGCATCTGGAGCAGATCTTTCAGATCCTGCGCGATAACAACCTGGCAATCAATCCGAGCAAATGCCAATTCGGCATGAGCGAAGTGACCTATCTGGGCTATTCGCTCGACGCCAATGGATTCACTCCACCAGATGACAAGGTCCAAGCAATCCTCTCGTTTCCGAAACCGGAAACGATATCGGACTTGCGCAGATTCCTCGGGATGATAAACTACTATCGGCGCTGCGTACCTCATGCCGCCGAGATCCAAGCTCCTCTCAACGAGTACATGAAGAACGCGAAGAAACGCGACAAAACCAAGGTCCCTTGGACTCCAGAGGCGGAACGCGCACTCGAGCGGTGCAAGCAAGGCATAGCCTCTGCCACCAGGACGGCGTTCCTCGCGCCCTCGGCACCACTCGCACTCACTACCGACGCCTCCGATTTCGCCATCGGCGCGTCTCTGGAGCAACTGGAAGAGGGGTCCTGGAAGCCACTCGGTTTTTTCTCGCGGAAACTCTCCCCAGCCGAGACCAAGTACAGCACGTACGACAGGGAGCTCCTCGCGATATTTGCGAGCATCAAATTCTTCCGGCACATCCTCGAGGGACGCGAGTTCGCTACCAAAACCGATCATCGCCCACTAGTCACCGCCTTCTCCCAGAGAATGGGCAAAGCTTCACCTCGGCAG
This sequence comes from Ophion costatus, assembly GCA_951751655.1. NCBI lineage: Eukaryota > Metazoa > Arthropoda > Insecta > Hymenoptera > Ichneumonidae > Ophion > Ophion costatus. Next base: position 697,534 of record OX632364.1, read on the forward strand.
CTGCGGCAGCTGGACTTCATATCTCAATTCAACACTACCATCGCACACATCAAGGGAGAGGATAACGTGGTGGCTGACGCGCTGTCCCGTATAAGCGCTGTAAACATGCCGAGCGTTCTGGACTCCGAAATCATTCGTCAAGCTCAGGCAACCGACGTCGAGTTAGAGGCGCTGCTGCAACACTCATCACTCGACTTGCAAGAGATCACCGTCGAAGGACACGCCATCTTCTGCGACGTCTCGACGAGCTGGCTGCGGCCATATCTGCCTGCCAGTCTCCGCAAACGTGCCTTCGACATCGTCCACGGTCTGGCGCACCCAAGCGGTCGGGTAACAGCTCGTCATCTCCGAGACAAATTTGTCTGGCCGGGAATCAAAAAGGATGCCGTTCGCTGGTCGCGGGAATGCATGCCCTGTCAGCAGTCGAAGGTGTCTCGTCACAACCGCGTCGAGCCCAAGCACATCGACGTACCGGACAACCGTTTTGACCACGTGCACCTGGACCTCATTGAGCTACCACCGGTGAAGGGTCTACGATACTGTCTGACAATGATAGACAGATTCTCTCGATGGCCAGTCGCCGTCCCGCTTGCGAACATGGAGGCTGACACGTGCGCCACCGCTTTCTACGCACATTGGATTGCGCAATTCGGCACACCACTGACCATCACAACAGACCAAGGAAGCCAGTTCGAATCCCGGCTGTTCACAGCTCTCGCTCGCATGGTGGGCGCGAACAAAATACATACGACGCCCTACCATCCTCAGTCCAACGGCCTGATTGAGAGGTGGCATCGTACGGTGAAGGCTGCGCTCATGTGCAATGCTCCGACACCGTGGCCGGAACTGCTACCGTCAGTTCTCCTGGGACTCCGCACATGTGTCAAGGAGGACCTCAATGCCTCACCAGCGCAGCTACTTTACGGCACGGAGTTACGCATTCCAGGCGAATTCTTCGTTACGGCCGATTTACCTGCTGATCCGAACTTCTTCCTCGAGAAGTTTCGGGAACATATCCGTCAGGTCCGTCCAACGCCAACAGCTCATCATACTAAGTCGCGCTGTTTCATCCTCAAGGAGCTCTACACCTGCCCTCACGTGTTCGTCAGATTGGACGCGGTCAAACGACCTTTAGATCCCCCGTACTCCGGCCCTCATGAGGTCATCGACCGAGTGGACGACCGGGTATTCATCGTGCGCATCAATGGGGCCGAGAAAGCAATCGCCGTGGACCGTCTAAAGCCGGCGTTCATCGCAAAAATCGACCTACCCGAGGCGGCTACCCTAGCCGAATCGCAGCCGTCACCGTCATCGCTCGACTCATCCCAGCCTGAACTCCTGGCATCCTCGGATCATCGGTCGAGGACGATGGATCGACCGATCAAAACTTACGCTAAAGCTACCAAAAGGGTGTCGTTTCCTTCCTTGCCCAGTCAGGTCCCTGAGGGGGGGATGGATGTGGCGGCTGGTCGGCCACTGCAGCGCCCGGCTGCGACGCCAGTCGGCGGTCAAGCGACACCAGCGCCCAGACGGCCGAGAAAACAGTCTCTCGTGCCGCGCGCAATATACTGATCTCACTCTCATGTACAAAGAGTCTAAGTTCTTCTGGGATCGCTTCGTGCGACTACCTCGTGGCACGTGCTCCCGCGATACCGCAATTCTCGATCTCTACTTGAGGCGATTTTAATAAGTGTTGTACCTGCAATAAATATATATATTGTTATCATTGCGACCTACTAATCATTCATTCCTTGGGGCTCTTGTCCCCATAGGTTTCCTAAAAAACAATAAGTATACTTTCTGTGCAATACCCCAACTTTTGCAGGACGAAAAAAAAGCAAGCTTATGCCGAACGCTTAAATATATTGAACCGGTTATGTTTATCTGTTTCGAAGCAATTTAGACGCGGTATCACTCGGCATATGAGGGCAAGAGTGAAAACTTAATTAGTATAACTAGTTAGAATTATTTCGTGAGAATTAATTAGAACTATTTAGAGCAAACGATAATCATCAAGCTCTGCGCCAGTGAATTCTACATAACGTGTTGCCTTGTTTTTCTTTTAACAAATAATCCGAGAGAACTCTGTTCGAAAATTTGGGCGGTTGAGTTGACCTTGCTCATCCTTTTAAATGTCCAAATTATCTGTCGGTAATTGTCCGACTGAACATGGCACCGATCGACATTGTCGTTTGGCTGTAGACCTATTCTGAAACTCGGTAGCGACAGTTTTCCCTATCGTTAGCTAGCGACGGCCAATCGCACGCACGATTACAGAAGAAAGGGAGCCTCTTATTGGCTGTCGCTAGCTAACGATAACGAAAGTTGTCGGTACGAGTTACAGAACAGGCCTACTGGGACGCTCATTGGTTAGGGGTCGCTGTCCGAATGGCGCTGTAAGCGCTGGCGGAGCAAAATCCACTACAACCGGACAAATCATATCAACCGCAAGCACCCTATGAACCTGTGGGTGCAATTCGAAACGTGGTCACAATTTTATGCGAACCTTTTCTGTCACGTCCTCGGCTAACACCTATAATCATATCTTGAGGGATAAGGATTTTTTCTTCTTTGTTCAGAACAAAGAAACGAGAATCCTTATTGTTCGCGAAACATCTGTGTGCGTTTTCCAACTACGGCACAGTGCGATGCAGTGCACATATTTCTGGTGTACTCCTTTGCCCGGCTTGGTTGCTGATGCCAAAATTATGTGCACTGTGTCGCATCGTGTCGTAGTTGGAAAAGTACATTGGAGGCTCCATTTTTCCTTCCTGCGACTACCTGTATATTTAATACTCCTATATTGCCAGCGGCCTACGCTCCCCCATAAGTTGCGAGCGGCGAGGACGGCGATGAAGTGAGACAGAGCGAGTTATTTTTGGTCATTCTGCGCACGCGCGACGCATTGGCGTAGTCGTAGATACGCGCTTTCATTCGCGCTTGCGCATTGCCACCCGAAGTGACGAGGCGCTGGCAAATAGGAGTATTACATATATGCCTCTACCCCCACCGTGTGTTCCACACCCAACCCTCGAGGTTTCCGGTTGCCACTACCAGTGCAGCCAGATCGCGCTCGAAAGTTACCCTCTCTCTAGTCCCTCGCGCGCCCATCACACAATCATAGTAGCGCGTGTCCGTGAGCGAGCGACGCTCGGACATCTTCGGAAAGAGCCGAGTGCCGTCGAACTATCCCGACCGCGCCTTCGGCAGCTACACCAACACATAGACACGCTGAGCACGTTCATGTGCGGCCAAGCCGAACGAACTGAACGAAGGCTTCGAGGGAAAAAGCAATCCGAGCACGGCCCGCGCGTGACGTCACGCGACGGCACGCGCGAGACTTTTAGATGATTTCAATGCTTATTTAGCTCTTGATTCTCTGCGTTATTAATGTATACCAAAAATGTATCGCACACTCTGATCGCTTATTTTTTTAGTTTATACGTTAATTTAAATATAATAATAAATCTAAATTACAACTTATTTCTCTTCTAAAAAATTGTTTACGCTTTACTCACACCCGTCCTTATGCCAAATAAATTATAATTCATAAAAGTAAGCGGAAATATATTTATCTCCGTATTATTATGTTAATTCTCATACTTTCATCAAGGGATAAAGCATTATCCGCAAAAACAAACCAATCATCCATTTGACCGCGAATCGTCAGTACCAGAAAGTGCACAAATTCTACAAGCGATGAGATGGTCCTGTCGGTAGCGTTCCTGGCTTCGGTTCGCAGGGGCGCGGGATCGATCCCGCACTCGGTGCTTTTTTTTTTTTTAATTACTATTACTATTAATTCTTATTTGATTAGTTATGTTTATTAGTTATCATTATTATTTTAATTAGTTATCTTTTCGTGTCGAAAAATTTATTGCGCACTCCGACCGCTTATTTTATTAGTTTGTACGTTCATTTAAATGTAATAATAAATCTAAATTACAACTTATTTATCTTCTAAAAAATTGTTTGCGCTTTACTCATACCCGTCCCTATGCCAAATAAATTGTAATTCATAAAAGTAAGCGGAAATATATTGATATTCGTATTATTATGTTCATTCTCATATACTTTCATCAAGCGATAAAGCATTATTCCCAAAAACAAGCCATTCATCTATCCGGCCGCGAATCGGTAGTGCCAGAAAGTGCACATATTCTACAAGCGATGAGATGGTCCCGTCGGTAGCGTTCCTGGCTTCAGTTCGCAGGGGCGCGGGATCGTTCCGCGCTCAGTGCTTTTTTTTTTTTTTTTAATTACTATTACTATTAATTCTTATTTGATTAGTTATGTTTATTAGTTGTCATTATTATTTTAATTAGTTATCTTTTCGTGTCGAAAAATTTATTGCGCACTCCGACCGCTTATTTTATTAGTTTGTACGTTCATTTAAATGTAATAATAAATCTAAATTACAACTTATTTATCTTCTAAAAAATTGTTTGCGCTTTACTCATACCCGTCCCTATGCCAAATAAATTTTAATTCATAAAAGTAAGCGGAAATATATTTATATTCGTATTATTATGTTCATTCTCATATACTTTCATCAAGCGATGAAGCATTATTCCCAAAAACAAGCCATTCATCTATCCGGCCGCGAATCGGTAGTGCCAGAAAGTGCATTTTTAACACAAGCGATAAGATGGTCCCGTTGGTAGCGTTCGTGGCTTCGATCCGCAGTTCATACATTGTATGATTTCTCGAATAAACAATTCGCCCCATAGAAGTCAGGAACGCTACCAACGGGACCATCTTATCGCTTGTGTTAAAAATGCACTTTCTGGCACTACCGATTCGCGGCCGGATAGATGAATGGCTTGTTTTTGGGAATAATGCTTCATCGCTTGATGAAAGTATATGAGAATTAACATAATAATACGAATATAAATATATTTCCGCTTACTTTTATGAATTACAATTTATTTGGCATAGGGACGGGTATGAGTAAAGCGCAAACAATTTTTTAGAAGATAAATAAGTTGTAATTTAGATTTATTATTACATTTAAATGAACGTACAAACTAATAAAATAAGCGGTCGGAGTGCGCAATAAATTTTTCGACACGAAAAGATAACTAATTAAAATAATAATGACAACTAATAAACATAACTAATCAAATAAGAATTAATAGTAATAGTAATTAAAAAAAAAAAAAAAGCACTGAGCGCGGAACGATCCCGCGCCCCTGCGAACTGAAGCCAGGAACGCTACCGACGGGACCATCTCATCGCTTGTAGAATATGTGCACTTTCTGGCACTACCGATTCGCGGCCGGATAGATGAATGGCTTGTTTTTGGGAATAATGCTTTATCGCTTGATGAAAGTATATGAGAATGAACATAATAATACGAATATCAATATATTTCCGCTTACTTTTATGAATTACAATTTATTTGGCATAGGGACGGGTATGAGTAAAGCGCAAACAATTTTTTAGAAGATAAATAAGTTGTAATTTAGATTTATTATTACATTTAAATGAACGTACAAACTAATAAAATAAGCGGTCGGAGTGCGCAATAAATTTTTCGACACGAAAAGATAACTAATTAAAATAATAATGATAACTAATAAACATAACTAATCAAATAAGAATTAATAGTAATAGTAATTAAAAAAAAAAAAAGCACCGAGTGCGGGATCGATCCCGCGCCCCAGCGAACCGAAGCCAGGAACGCTACCGACAGGACCATCTCATCGCTTGTAGAACTTGTGCACTTTCTGGTACTGACGATTCGCGGTCGAATGGATGATTGGTTTGTTTTTGCGGATAATGCTTTATCCCTTGATGAAAGTATGAGAATTAACATAATAATACGGAGATAAATATATTTCCGCTTACTTTTATGAATTATAATTTATTTGGCATAAGGACGGGTGTGAGTAAAGCGTAAACAATTTTTTAGAAGAGAAATAAGTTGTAATTTAGATTTATTATTATATTTAAATTAACGTATAAACTAAAAAAATAAGCGATCAGAGTGTGCGATACATTTTTGGTATACATTAATAACGCAGAGAATCAAGAGCTAAATAAGCATTGAAATCATCTAAAAGTCTCGCGCGTGCCGTCGCGTGACGTCACGCGCGGGCCGTGCTCGGATTGCTTTTTCCCTCGAAGCCTTCGTTCAGTTCGTTCGGCTTGGCCGCACATGAACGTGCTCAGCGTGCCTATGTGTTGGTGTAGCTGCCGAAGGCGCGGTCGGGATAGTTCGACGGCACTCGGCTCTTTCCGAAGATGTCCGAGCGTCGCTTGCTCACGGACACGCGCTACTATGATTGTGTGATGGGCGCGCGAGGGACTAGAGAGAGGGTAACTTTCGAGCGCGATCTGGCTGCACTGGCCACTACGTTGGCGTCCGTCGATCTGTTAACGTTAAGAGGATTGCCGGACGAATGTATTTTTTCCTCGACCCAACAACACGATGGGCGCTTCGGTAATGGAAGTTCTCATCACAGGATTAAGGAGCTCAGGCGATTGCGAAGTCGGTGCTTTCTTTCGGGCTGAGATGAAAAACGGGGTTTCCGGGCAACCGGCCGGACGGCCATTAGCGAACAGACCTGTGAGTATTTATTCGTATCCGTAAACATCCGCGCGATCCCGCAATATCTTTCATATTTTTTACAATCTCTCGGTCCCGCAAACTTGAGACTCGCGATTCTCACGCATATTTTTGAACTCTGAGTTTTGGCACGGTGAGAAAACAAATTTGTTTCGAATCGTTCGGACACGTGGATTTTTTCAATTGTTTTCTATCCGACCGCCGAGTGCTTCGATTGATGTAGAGTTTTTTTTCATGAAAAGGATTTTTAAGGTTTTACCGTTGGTAAATTTGTTTATCGAATGACGAAACGTCGAGGAAAAAAACCCAAACAAACCCAAACCCAAACAAATGATGACATCCTAACCGAATCATTGACCACGTGATATAGAAAAAAATACATGCACTACCAACTGAGACACTTCCGTGATAATTGACTCGCCAATTGCAGGAATTTCACATTTTTCACAAGCACTTTTATATTCCTACAGGCCGGATTTTCCGTGGCATATTCCTCACCGAACCAGGTCAGTGGCACATTTCTTCTTGTCAACTTACATATTCTTCAACGTAATAATTACATGATGACAACCAAACCGAAAAATTGATCACGTGATATACAAAAATTACATGCACTACCAACTGAAGCAAAAACTCAATTTCTAATATTCGTATATTTTTTCCAATCGTATGGTCAATGGCACTGATTTTGTTACAGGGAGAACGATTCTATCTTCGGCGCCGGAGTCACGCAGGAAAATGACGAAGGTACATCGTGTTTCTTCATACTTACATCTAGGAATGTCCAGAACAAGTTGGGTTAAATCCAAGATTAAAAAAAAATAACTGTCCCAATTAGTTATCTTTGCAATATTCAATTACACAATTTTTACAACGCAATAACAGATTTTTTTTCTCTATCGTCGACTTTACAATGTTGTCTTATATTTAATTTTCGTAACGGGCAGAACAATTTTATTTTGGGGCCATGTTGCGAGGCACAAATACCACGAAGGTACGTCATGTTTTTTTTAAACGTATATTTAGGAATGTCGCAAAATAGTTACGATTTAATGTAAGATTTTAAAAAATAACTGCCGAAATTGATTATCTTTGCAATATTTGATTACACCATCTTTTACGACGCAACAGTTTATTTATTTTTGTTTATTATCGACTTCACGACGTCATATGTTCGATTTAAGGTTCTTGTACAAATGTATTGGTCTCGTAATATTCCAGCTGAGAAACTTTGTGCCTATATTCGTCGCAATAAAACAAATCACACATGAACCGAGTGTCGCCCTTATTTCCTTCCCGCCGCAAGGTTCGAAAGAACGAACTATTCGCAAATAATAAATACACAGGGCTGAGCGTTTGCATAAGTACGAAATAAAGAAAAAGGAAGAACAAGGGAAGGAGAAAAAGGCGCATTCACGTTCTTTGCAATATCGACTACGATACATGTATCGTGGCCGAAATACGAAAGTTGTATTTTCGACGCCGTCTTTTTTTTTTATGTACATGGTCTCGAGGCCGGACGACGTAGCGAAAATAAAAAAAAATCACCTTTGCACGCGAGAAGGAAAAAAACGGAAGGTCCCATTCTCTTCTTCAACATACTCAATACTCGTTAAATGTTTAAGGGAGAAACATTACGTAACGTCGGTTAATTTACGAACGACGAACGATTTTTCCCAGTATTCTCGCTATTTTGAATCGCTTGCGATTGAGGGTGTACACTGAGACGAGTTCACAAAAATTGGGGATGATTTTATTTTTGTTGTTTTTATAAATATTAATGAGCTACAAATTGTCTAATTTCATTTCAAAATCGAACCAAAAGTTGCTCCGAAAAGAATGCACAACTTCTACTGAAGCGCGAACGCTGTTTCTTTCTTTTTTGTTTACTATGGACGATTCAAGAGACAAAAATGTCTCTGAAAAGTATTTTTTAAGGCTAAGGACTGTCCACCTTTTTTCTCTATCACTAACATGGCCTTGTCGGATCTTCAATCCAATTTTTTCTAACGCTCCGAACGATATGTACATGCGTGCATTCAGCCCATTCGAAGCGTTGCGAGCTGACTGTTCAAAGCTCACATGTCATGAAAAACGGTACGAATAAAAATTGTTCTAGGGCGAAAACTTTTTTTTCTTCGAGTACTTGTGCAGATAAAAGTTTTTTCGAGGTCGAACTCGGAGTCCTATTTAATCTGTCACTCCAAACCGAATAACTTTTATTCGAACGATTCTTTGAAATGACCGTTCGTACTTTTTGAAATGTCAGCTCGTATCACTTCGAATGAGCTATCCTGTATCTCTGTGCGAATCGGTTCTAATGTACGTATCCGATAATTGTTTCCGTACGTTCGAGGAAAAAAATGTGGTCGTGTAAATTTCACATCGTGCCGTCGAGCTTCGATTGATAAAGGAATGATTAAATGATCGAGTAAAGAAAACGCGTTAGGTCGCGAGGTACAAAGGTGCAAAACAAAGAATTGGCGATACCTTGTGAAAAAGGTGAAACGTGCCGTTGATTCACAAATTCGCTTTTTTTTCTTCTAATTTTCTAATTCGAACAAGACTTTTATCAATAATCTCTTTGGTGATTCTCAATGTCGACAATTTATTTATCCAGTCATTCGGGAATCAACGTCTTTTAACAAGAATGATTTTCTCAACGATCGTAGAGGCAACAGGTAAAAAACAACGAAACTTTGATTAAAGCTCTCTCCCTCTATCTTCGTCTCTTCGAAAAAAAGGCACGGTATTTAAAGTATAATACTTGTCTGAAGTATCTCTAGGATAAACGTACTTTTAACCACCAAATGAGATTTCTAGGGATCGTTTATACACTATGAACAAAGGTTTAATAGTACGTGAGCACCAGAACACTGAATCTCGCATCGTCTTCCCATCGAAATTCCCTGAGCCCAATGGGAGGCCCACATAAGCTATTGTGTCATTTTTACAATGACCGATCTAACAATTTAGGACAACGGATTCGGAATATGTTCATTAGAGTCGCCAAATGTCTTGGTTCCCAAAACCAATATGGCTTGAAAGGCTTGCTGCGCATAAACCCAAACAAGCCCGAGGATATATCGAATATCCGGCGCTTCTCCAAGTTCGCGGTTGGAGGAGGTCAGGATAGTCGAAGGGCTTGAGGTGGATCATAACTTCATTTCCCAGAGAACGATGTGCGCGTCGTTGCTGTTGGGATCTTTGAAAGTGTACGCGGACTTGGGGCTCTTGTCGGGGACGAGGGGCGAGTTTTGGTGCCTCCAATTGACGTAGCCTCGTCCCCCCATGAGGGTGAGAACGGTCCTCTTGGGTTGATCCGTCAAGCTGTTGGCCGGCTTTGCGATCTTCTTGGTGGTTTTGAGGCCCACGGGATTGACGGTAGCCCCCTCGGACGATTGTTGATGGTTGTTGAGGGGGTTGTGATCGTAAGGTCCGTTGCGACTGGCGTTGCTGCTGTTGCGCGAGAGCTTGCCTGCCTTCATCGAGAGATTCTCTTCGGATCCGGACGAGGTGTAGAGCGAGCTCGCGTGCGAGTCGACCGACCAATTTGAAAGATCCAAGGATCTAGGCCTGGTGATCTTCATTTTGAGCCGACGATCCAGAGTGCTGACCTTGTTGGGTATGGCCGCTAGTTCGGGGTCGCTTCTGCGGAGGCTCTCGTAGATCGGGTCGATACCGGCACTGTTCTCGTTCTCGTAATCCTTAACGTACATGAGCTCGCCGTAGAGTCCGTAAACGTCGCAGTTCTCTGCGGAGCTCTGGGAGCTCGTGATCGAGGTTGAGAACAAACCGGCACCGAGTCCACGCGGTAGGGTCTTGGAGCCTCTGTACTCGTTCTCCTTGCTCCTCTTGCGTCTCAGAAGGATCGGGCTGCCCGCTAATTGTTGCCTGAGTTTTCCAACGTTCGAGACGAAGGAGGAATCGAGGCTGGCGCGGTTTCCCGTGTCGGTTGGCTCCTTCGAACGCAGCTGAACCGGCTCCTCCGGCTCGTCGCGCGACACTTCCGCGTGGCCGCCTTTGGGGTTCTGTATGGCAAGTAGGAAAGTTATAGGCCCGAAGTGAGCATGATAGGAGATGTTGACGCGGCCGCTTATGATCGGCACGCCCTCGAGTCGGGGCAGCGGTATCGTCAGGCTGATACCGACGTTCGTACCGACCCACAATAGACCTTTGCACGCCATAAGCGCGGTGACGGTAACGCCACCGCGATTGTTGTTCTCGTGATCGTTGTTGTTGAAGTTGTCGCCTGGGCAACTGGCGCTCGTCACCCTGAGGACGTTCGAGGCGATGTTGATGTCCTGCAGATGCTTGAAGGTCTCGGTGTGGTAGAGGCAAACGGTGCTGGAGTTCTTCAGGGCAACCCAGAGCCCGACACCCGAGTGGGCCATCAGTTTAACGTTGCCAACGTGCTCGTGCTGGGCGCTGAAGCTCTTGGTTATCTCGCCGCTGGTCCCCCTGAGGACCCAGACCTTCTTGCCGCAGGCGGCGTAGACCGAGGCGTTGATGGGCATCAAGCTGGAGACCGGATCCGTTCCTAGGTCGACGAGGTGTGGTTCTCGAAGCGACCAACCCCCGTCCGGTTGCCTCTTGTAGAGCAAGAGCGAGCCCGTGCCCAGAGCGACGAACACGTTGTCGCAGTGATGCTTTATCTGGACCACGGGACCTGGTAGGGCGAAACTCGCCAGCTCTTCCTGCTTCTCCGGCTCGGATGCCGCGTAGATTACGATCTTTCGCGAATCCGTACCCATCCAGACCAAATCCACGGCCAAGCTCGCTCCCTCGTTCGTCACACCCTTGACGAACTCGACGGCGGCGACGCGCGTCTCCACCAGGTCGAAGGCCGTTATCTGCTTGAGCGACGTGCTCGTGGCTGTCGTTGATTGACCAAATACGGTCACGTGACTCGAGACACCGTCACCGGTGCATATCCATAGGTAGCTCTGACTCCGGCCGCGCCTGCGACTCGGCCGGGGACTCTGGCTCGTGTAGTAACAGCCGCAACGCACCTCGGACTGATACTGGGAACGGTAGACCGGCTGGGAGCTCACGAAGAGCGGCATCTTCGTCGAGGGCCTTCTCTCCTGCTCCGGGACTTCCCAGGACGGCGAGTTGTTCGGGTCCAGCGCCAGCTGGGCGAGCCTCAGCTCCGTTATCCAGTCCTTCTTCACGAGGGGATTCTCCGTCTGGAAGGTGTACATCTGGCCTTGCTTCGTCGACAGCTGCAAGCAACAACTGTCCGCCCATACCATGTCCTCGTCTTTGCGCTGGATCGACGACTGGATCGATTGAAGTATCTGCTTCGTGCGCTCTGGCGTCATACCCTGCGGACCAAAAACCGTCTCGTTTGAGCATTTGATGTCTAAGCGGAGCGGAGATATCTACGACCGAGAATGGAGCAAAGCTGTGCATGAGCTTGAGCTTGCACACAGGTCCGCTACGATCGCGCCTACGAAAAAAGAAACATCTTCGCTCCTCAGCTCGAATCCTGTCCATTGGAGCTAAGCGGAGAGTTGTGAAAAGAACGATATATTATTGGCTTTTTAAGAGACATGTTTCCTCTCTGTTCCACTGCGCTTCAATGGATACTGGCTCTTAAGGTGCTGTAGTCAAATTGTGTGCCGAGAGAGTTATATTTTAACATGAGTGATTGTGAAGAAACACATACTAGTTTAGATAGGAAGGGTTCACGATTCATGGGAGGACGCCCAGGCATTCGTAAAAAAAACCGTCTTTTTCACGGCTATCAGTATACGAAAAAAATCGGAAGCCGAACTAAACACAAGTACGTCTGCAAAAAAATTAAAAGTGTCGACAGCACTCGATGTAGATATTGACCGCGCACATGGCTACGTAATCGTAAATTTTCTATCCGTGTTCACTGCAATTGCTTGTCTCGTAAAGTGCACAACTTGTAACAGTGACATCAAGTTCTCAGAAACACGAGTTAGAGGATTGGGATTAAGCTTGTTAGTTATAAAGTGCGAGAAGTGCGAGCAAAAGGAGATAAGTTCGAGTCCTTCGCCTAAAAGTTACTGTTACGAAATCAATGGCAGCTTCACGTTGGCTATGCGAATATAACGAGTTGGATTGACGGGAATGATGTTTAACATACCCATAAGCATGCACTCGATAAAACGGTGGCAGAAGCGATCAAACCAGTGTATGAAGCACTTAGTAACGACTATCTATACAAATATAGCTATCGTTATGCGTAGCCAGTTTTTTATTTTGGTTTTTTTCACAAAATTCCGACAGTTCGGACATTTTTTTTTTCTATCTTCAGGCCCTTTTTTGTACTCGAGCAATCTTTACAAATAGTAATGATGAACATTTAAAAAATTGGCTACGAACAGCCTTGGTCACTGCGATTACAAAAATGTTTTTTAAAAAATTGAAAATCGGTTGATAAGTTTTTCAGTATTTGCTGAGACAAGGTCGAAAAAAGTGGTCTCGAGAAAATCTCGATCAAAGTTTTCGTTCCGTTTTTCTCGATATAAAGTTATGTTTTTTTTCTACAATATTGATACTTACATTAAAGTATCTATTCGCGGGCGATAGGACGGTTCTTCATCTTCATTATATTTCACAAAAGAGCCTTCATAAGAGCCTGCACTTTATCTATGGTGAACGATGCCGATACTTTCAATACAATAATTTTGTATATTTGGTCATGGATAAACGACAAAATTAAAAAAAAAAGGCAAGTACTTATTCCGATACCTAATATCTTAGACCTATTTGGGTAATTTTCTAAGGTGATGCTTCAAATGGAGATCTCACTTGATACGTAACAAGCAGTTGTAAAAAATGGGGGATTTTTTTTGCCACGAGCACCCCATCTGGTCGGGGTCATTGTTTCAATATGACGTGAGGTGCTATTTACGATTGCTTATTTTTAAACGCCGTTTGCGAAATATCAAGCTCTACATTGTCAGAAGATAGTGTTTCCATAAATTCTCAAAGTAAGCTGTGAGGATGTTCAATAAAAAAAAGTAAGAACCACAATGGAAAATTTCGAAGTTGACCTTCATGTGGCGTCAATTTGACGAAGCTCAAATTGACATTGCCATCTTCTTCTTTTCTTCAAACGGAACAATTTTTATCATGATCCGTACACTCGCGACACTTTATCTGAGATACCCTGTATGAATATAAAATGAGTAAATGAATGTTACCTCGTAAGTTCCCTTCAACTGACCGACCAGGTCGCTTATCCGCGAAACAACCTCGTAATCGTGCATGAGATCGTTCATTTCTACGCAGAGACTGTCCGCTCCCGCCTGGCCGCCCTCACAGCTCCTCTCGGACTTGAGGCTACCGCCCTTGTTCAAGCCGGCCGTGAGTAGACGACTGAGGGTGGGCGATGTACTGGTGTCTTGTATCTACACACACAAATGTGATGATGTTGGTAATTCATTCGATTGTATGGGGTTGAAAATTCTTTTTTTTATGCTTGGTATCATTAATTCAGTATTGACCAACATTTTCTGATAGTCTTAGGCTCCGCGACGCACTCGAAAGTTTTTAAAGAAGTTTCCTAACAAGGAACATCACTTTGGTGTCCGCCTTTGCTTTTGATGAAACTCATGTATATAGTAGAACATTAAAAACTATTAGGTGTGTTTTTTTTCGACGAAAAAGTTGTTTCGACGTGTGACACCACCCCTTAGAGGGTAGCATAGCGAGGGCTGATTTTGCATTTTTCACTTGCCAGGAGTCCACAGATTTTATTAAACAAAAACAGAAATTATCCTCATACAAAACAAACAGACATCGGCTATGAGTGACTTAAAAAAAAATAAACATAAGCCTTTATGTTTCTTTCTCTCATCCCACATTAAAAAAGGCGTCTTGAATTGAACGTAACGGGTAACATTTTGCGAGTTCGATTGTGTCCGTCTTCGTAATCTGACCCGTTTTGTTCAACGTAATTCGCCCCTTTTATAAATATGAGAGAAAGGAACATGAAGGGGTGGTCCATTAATTTTTCTCTTCTTCAACGTACTCATAGTGGATTTCTGATCGTTTTGCATGAGAAGAATTTTCCTTTTTCTTTCACCGGAGTTGGTGGAATGCTTGCGGGTGAACCGGCAAAACTAACCCTTCACATACTTCACTCCGAGGGGTGGTTTCACCCCTAAAAACTGTTTCCCCCCTGTTAAAAAAAATACGTATCTAATAGTTTTTCATGCTCTACCATATACATGAGGTTTAAATCGAAGGCTGCAACCAAAGTGTTGTTCCTTGGAAGTTCGACAACCAATATTCGCAGAGAAATGCTTAAGCTGATAAAAAAAAAAAAGAAAAACATTTTCGGTTGTATTTTACCGATTGAAGCTTCACGACAGTTACCTAGATCCGACGGTTTGTTAGTCCGTTCATTTTCCACAATCGCAGTTTGGCAATTTACGAATGGAAAGATCGCTCACAAGGAACATCTCTCAGGTGACACCGTTCGATTTTGTTGAAATTTGGATATGTTATAAAGCACCGAAAAGTAAGCGATACGTATTTTTTTTTATCGGCGGAAAAACAGTTTTAAGGGGTGAAACCACCCCTCGAAAAAATCTAGGGGTAATATAGCATATCTAGGGGTAATATAGCAGTTTCACACACAAGGATTCCACCGATTTTAATGAAACAAAAACGCAAATTCTTCTAATCCGAAGCAATAAAAAAATTCACTATAATGAAATTGCAAAAAAAATTAAGGGTTGTACCACCCTAGAGATGCCTTTTTTCGAAGCGTGGTTTCACCCCTTAAAACCGTTTTTCCGCCGATAAAAAAAAATACGTATCGCTTACTTTTCGGTGCTTTATAACATATCCAAATTTTAACAAAACTGCAGGGTGTCACCTGAGGGATGTTCCTTGTCAGTCGACAATCAAGGCTTCGCCGTTGAGGGGTTACCCCCACTTGCGATTTTGAAAAAGTCGATTTTTTTGAAGTATAAGTATCTGAGAATATGTCCTGAAAATTTCAAGTCGATCCGAACAAAATTGACTGAGATATGAGCGTCGAAAGAGAAGAATCCGTTCTTCGTGTAAACTGAAATTGAAACTTTAAACGCGTTTTTCTCAAAATGGCATTTCTGAATTCGGTGACCAAGATTACTCGAACACTAATGAACCGATCTTCTTGAAATTTTGCAGGCTTATTCAATACGTAAAAATGTAGTCTTTAATCGTTCGATTTTTTTTTTTCGAAAAAAATGGCCGTTTTATAGCCAAAAAACGGCCGTTTTTTTTCGTTAAAATCGAACCATTAGCTTTGACTGTCCGCCATTTTGTGAAAAATGAATATTTTTTAAAATCCTTCGATCAAAGACTAGTTTATACTTATATTTGACTAAATCCATCCGCATTTTTTTTTCAGATGATCCACTTCGCCGCAATGTTGGTCACCGCAAACCGTGTATATAAAAACATTATTTCATTGACGGCCATTTGCCACTAAACAATGTAATATTTTTCAATAAAAAAATTACTGAAAGTTCTTCAAGATGTGTTCTTTAAGATGGTATATTGATCGATTAAAAAGTTTTGTAGTTTTCGTTAAAAAAAATCATGAAAAAGGCCTTTTTTTTGCGCTACAAGTGGGGGTAACGCGTAAAAGTTAACAAATGCAAATAATAATTTTGAAAAATACGAAAAAAGAACGAATGCGAGGTTCACCTCGATGTCGGACACCGGATGCGTCCATTTTAACGTCAGTCTCTCGCTTCCGGAAAAGTCTTCGACAGATCTAAGCGCGACGGATACGCAAACGACCAAGTCGTTCAGTAACAACAGTCTCCTCCTCTTCGATTTCGTTATCATACCGCTCTGGTTGAATTCCTGCGGAAACAATATTATTATTATTATTATTACTATTGAACAATCTTTATTGCTAACTTAATAACAATTATGATATTTATATAAATATGTCAGCATTGAAAATATTATTGAATAATATGAAATTAAAATAACAAGAAAACTTCAATAACAAGGAAGCAACGATATCAATTAGAATAATAATAATAGACATCATTATTACTTTGTAATGTCTTTTAACAACAACAAGAATACAAACATTATTCTTGTTGTTGTTAAAAGACATTTTTATTCTTTCCATTTTGGAATTGCGTAATAAGCAGTGTATGGTATCAATAATTATCATATAATACAAAAACAATAACAATAATAATAATGTAATAATATCAATGAAAATTATATGAAATTGGCACGATTATTATTTTTATTGTCATGATTATTGTATCTAATTATTATTGTTTTTATTACCAATTGCGTAACGTTGTCCTCCCTGATGAGATAACGCGAGGACGAAGAGAGCGGCCGGTGCGCCAATTTTCCGGACACGTGTCGCAGCATTTCCTTGAATGCCTGAAACTGTTCAGCCTCGCGTTTCCTCTCGTTCAGCATCTCGGCGAGACTCTCGAGTTGCGTGAGCGCGAGCTGCAGTGACATACGGTCGTGATGTCCCCGTGGCGTGTGCTTGAGGAGATCCTGCAGCGTTTCCGGGAACAAAGAGTGGCGGTTTTTTTTACGAAAAAAACTATTGCCTCGATCGAAGTGAGAAACAAAAGAAGAAAAATGAAGAGAAAGG
Organism: Ophion costatus; assembly: GCA_951751655.1. Taxonomy (NCBI): domain Eukaryota; kingdom Metazoa; phylum Arthropoda; class Insecta; order Hymenoptera; family Ichneumonidae; genus Ophion; species Ophion costatus. Next base: position 714,717 of record OX632364.1, read on the forward strand.
AGGAAGAGGTTTGTGATGTACTAACCTGGAGAAAAAGGATGAACTGGGGAAATCTCTGGACCGGCTTGACCATCAGACCGAAAAAGGAGAGCCTGTCGTGGGCGCTGATCTGCTTCACCTGAAAATTGCGTTAAGATTCGTACACTGGAGAAATTCACATGTCTTTAAGGAGGTACGATCATTGCTACGAATCCAACTTTCGGGTTTGAAATTTTTATACGATTTTGACGAATACTTTTTGCGCCTATTGCCAAAATTTGAGCTATTCCGACCGTTTAGTTTTTTCGCGATAAAACTGCAAAGTTTTGAACTGCAAAGCTTTGCTTTGAAATTAATTTGAATAGAAGCCGCCACAAAATATGCAAACAACAATTTACGGAGTTTTATCATTTATCACGTATCAATAATATGTATAATTATATTCTGCCCATCGTGGTAATTCCGCTGAGGTAATTCAAGCCTATTTTAACCTTTTGAGGCATAATGACATACTGGTATGTCACCTACTTCCACTCTGTTTTTCTTGAATAAAAAAATTCTTTAGCGCATAGCGACGAATGTAAATGTACATCTAGGATGTTAGGGGATTAATTGTTACTACAATAGCACTATTAAGGGTTTACGTTGCACTTAGTGGATGTTGATCATCACTACGGTACAAAAAAACACGTTTTTTAGACAATAAATGTAATTGTGCGCAATCTAGCAGGTAAACCGTACACAAAAAATGAATTCAGAGACGTTTTTCGGGTCGCCGATTACGAATTCGAGCTCAAAAACCAGAAATACAAAATGGCGAATCCAATATGGCGGACCAAAATCGGAGATTTTACTGAAATTACTAAAACATCGGAGTTGCTACATATGTTGATTCTGTTATACTGAATTTCTAATAGAATTACGCTTTTAGCATTACCCGGAACTAACGGCGAGGACGTAGCGAGTTTCCAGCTCCATATTTAAAAAATTTTTTTTTACTATTTTAATTTTTTTGCTTTTTTATATTAAATATTTTATTTTATTTTTTATATTTATTCACTTTTTCATATTTATTTGTACCTAAAGACTAAAATCATTTTAGGTGTGGTAGGCCGCAAAATTATTGCGATTTACGTTTAAATTATAAGCTCAGATTAGTATCAGTGACCAAGCACTTCAATTTTGAACTGAGATTCGAATTCAACGACTCAAAAAACACCTGCATATGGAGTTTCATCTTCATCAAGCTACTTTGAGCATTTTGGTCCGTCGTATTGGATCCGCCATCTTGAGTTTCCAAATTTTGCGTGCAGATTTGTAATTAGCGACCCCGAAAACCCCCGAGTACCAACTTTCGCTTTCATCAAACGATTTTTGCATTTATGGTCCGCCATATTGGATCCGCCATCTTGAATTTCCAAATTTTGAGTGCAGATTTGTAATCGGTGACCCCGAAAACCCCCGAGTACCAACTTTTGCTTTCATCAAACAATTTTTGCATTTGTGGTCCGCCATATTGGATCCGCCATCTTGAATTTCCAAATTTTGAGTGCAGATTTGTAATCCCCTACCCCGAAAACCCCCGAGTACAAAGTTTTGAGCTGATTGCACGTAAGAAAAAATGTATGCTTCAAAGGGTTAATAGGCTTGAATTTTATTACGTTAATATTATTACGAAGATTACTACCGAGTCGTTGACAATCTAATTTTTCAGTTTTTTATTTGTTCACGTGCAATAAATTCATCATTTATCACAACATTTGGCACACCATAATCGATAATACGAATAATCAACATAAGTAATCGTCAATCAGAGCAGCTGTGGGTAAAATCAATTTTTTGACTTTTTTGACTTTTTTGACCCCGTGGAAGTGATCGTACCTCCTCAAAAGATGTCCCATTTCGCTTTCATTCGCAAAAATATCTCTTTTCATTCATTTGTAAAAACATCGGCGGCCGTACCTTGAAAAAATCGGCGAGGGCGGTTTTACGCTTGGACTCTTGCTTGGCGAGGTCCATGGCGACGGAGAAATTGTTGATGAAACCGCTGTATATGTCGAGGACGATGGCCTTGCTGAAGCTCGCGACGAAGACATCGCCGAGCTTCTCGTCCCTGTCCCACGACCGGACGCAATCGGCCAGTGCAATCCGAAAGAGGGTGTGGCACTGGAGGATCTCGGGTAATCGATGGAAGAGGGTGGCGATCTTCGTCTGACTGAGAACCGGCGGTGAGGACTCCTCCAAAGGTTTCTTATAATCCTTGGATAGAGGAGGAGAAAAAAACACGTCAATTCAGCCGAGCCAATTCAAAAGAGAGCGGTAGAAAAATTAAACGTCGGGGACAAAGAGACTCACGTTGACGAGCCTCTGGAGAGTGGCAACGTAGCTGTTTTCCGAGTGTACGATAGCCGCGACGATGTGACGTCTTTTCAGTTGTTGGGCCGTGAGGTTGGATGGCGCGGGGGGAAGGGTCGGGGGTGCTTGCCTTCGCTGATGCATGCACTGGAATTGTACCATTGCGCCGTTCTCCTCCTCGACCTGCCCAAATATCCCACATCGTTTTATAATATATACGATACTCCCTACTCCAACAAAAATTCGTCAATTTTTTAAGAGCTTTTCGAAGCGTTGTATATATGTGAAAAATCGTCGTATCGAGATGAAAAAAGGCATTTTGAAGCTTCAAGTGTCTAGTTTCGAAAATGTATGGCAGAAAAATTTTTGTGATCTACGGTTGTCGCGTCATCGTAAGAAATAGCGGGAGAATTTTTTTCCAATTTTTTTTTCCAAGGGTCCACGGGGACTCGGGGATTTTTTTTTTTCAGTTAAATGAATATTTAGGTCAGTTAAGTAAAGTTGAGTAAAGGGCAACTTCGAAAACGCATAAACTTCCTACAAGAACCTTTCGTTGATTATTGACACATTTTTTTCACCGTTAACATTAATTTGAAAAAGGTACAAAAAAAAGACTTTTTATGGTTTTTAACTAAACCTACCAGAGTACTTTCGAATATTGATGGAAATACTAATGTTGACAGGTTTTTTTTCAGCTTTATGTACCCCCAATAGCCCTCCAAATTTTCAAATCGATCCATCCAATCGTTTTTCCGAACCAATTGATCAAAGTTTTGCAAAACAGTTAAAGGAACAAGTGCATTGTTCCTAAACGTCGTGTAATCAGCATCAAAATAAAAAGACCAATTCTCTTTCACTTTTTTTTTCACAATTTTGCACTAGCTGGTTGTTAAATTTAAGAAAAAACAATTGAAAACGAAGTTAAATTTGTAAAACATTTGAGGAAACAATACTGACTCATTTATAATTTCACACATAATTTCACACATCTTTAATTGCATTAATTAAAAGTTAATAGCCCCAAGCTGTTTTCAGTAGTCGATCTGAGAACTTGATCGCAATTAATTCTCGATATTTTCTGCGAAGATTATTAGGTTTACAAAAAACAGTTTTTTTTTTCACTACTGATCTTTTTCTCTGAGTAAAAACCAATTAACAGTTTTTGTCAAAACTAATTTTTTTGGTAAATTTTTTTAACGTTATGGTAAAAAAAATTAATCAAAAGTTTTTGAAAACTAACTTTTTTCAATTTTCAATGACGCCTAGTTTTGAAAGGAAAACACTGTTTTTTATAACCCTAAGAACATTTGCAGAAAATATCGAGAATTAATCGCATAAATGTTCTCAGATCGACTAGTAAAATTGACGTTTAGAGACCAAAAAGCCAAATTGAAGCTTAATAAACAAGCTAAGTGACCTATACATTGATTTAACTGGAAACGAATTCCCGAGCCCGTGGAACTTTGGAAAAAAAAAACAAAAAAATTTGGAAAATTTATTTATGCCGCTACTCGCCAAAAAATCTCAAAACTAGAAACGTGAAGCTTCAAAATGCTTTTTTTTCCATCTTGATACGACAATTTTTCACATAGATACAGCGCTTCAAAAAACACTAAAAAAATTGAAAAAATGTTTTGATGTATACACGATGTATACTAGACGTTCAGTTGAAGGTCATTTAGGCATTTTACCTCGCTTAGCTGAGGCATCTGCGGCACCTTAATCGGGCTCGTGAGCGACACCGTGTCCAATGTGTCGACGTCGTACTGGTGGCTCGAGCCTCGACGTATGCTGAACCATCGGGACAGACGACCCTGTCCCAGTGGCAGTTCCGGGCTTTCGGAGGAATTATTGCCCAGCCTCATGTTTTGCAATCGCCATTTATCGCACAGTGTTCTCGCCTTGTGCAGCGTGTTCCTCAACTGGCAATTGCTCCTAAAAATCGGTATATTATTTGGTGTATTATTGTACTGCAAATAATTAATATCTCGACAATTATATATACAGCGTAACAGCCAATGTGGGGCGTAAATCAATTGAATTTTCAATCGGTTCAATAATTTACTAAAAAAGTAATTACAATAAAAATTGATTGCAATTAAGTATTAATTGCATGTTGCAATCAATTTATTTGGATTAATCTATGTTAATTGCAACTCGCCATTAAAACAATGGCTATTGACTTTTTAAATTGTTCTAAGAAACAATTAAAACTAACAATTAACCTATTTAACGTTACAGATATCAGATCAAAACGGTTTGTTATTTGCTTTATTATTACAAACCCAAAGAGTAGTATTCGCAACTCAATACAATTCGATGCAATTCAATACTACTCTTAAGGTTTGTTTGGGCTCATTGTAATGAATTGTATTAATGAAGCAATATCTAAATCAAAGTAACCCAAAGGTTGGACTTTGGACCCAACTTGGGTCGATCAAAACAAACCCAACCGTCGGTTTTAGACCCAAACTTGGGTTGGTCCAAACAAACCCAAAGAGTAGTATTGAATTGTATTAATGAAGTAATATCGAAATCAAACAAACCCAAAGTTAGTGTTTGTTTGGATTTGTTTGGGCTTTTTGGGTCTGAGCAAACCCAAGCAAACCCAAAGCGTAGTATTCAATTGTATCAATGAAACAATATCTAAATCAAATAAACCTAAACAGACTCATATACGTATTTCAATAACATATATTAAATAACATATTTTAATTAAATACAGTAATCACATTGAACATTGATTAGTTTTTAATTGTGGAAAGTCACGATGAACAATTGGTTAATTGTTAATTGCGACTAAAGCAATTAACAATTGACTGAGTACTAATCGTGAGTTTTCACAATTAATTAATTGTTAATCTTTAGTTACCCTAGCAATTAAATTTTGCCCAACACTGGTGGCAATGATATACGGTTGCCATGTGTTTATCAAAAAATTTCGAGACTGTTCCTTGACTACGAGCGTAGGAATGAAAATACAATTAGATTTCATCAGGATTCCAATCTCTTGCGAATAAAGTGTTATGTACAAATCAATTATCATTGATCAACTGTTAACTAATAATATTGATGAATAATATTGCTAAGCCGGAAAATGATATTAATAGTTATAAGGTTTGCAATTAAATATAAATATTATGAAATTTTATTCAAGAAAAAATAAACCATAGACTTGACAGCAGCGACAGATTCTGCCATTGGCACGACTGACTTTCGCTAAAGTTCCGGCGACTGAATACTATGTACATTTTAATAATCATTGAGGATTCTGAAATACCCGCTAGTTGATACTTTACTGTGATTGGCTGACTCGACAGAGCCAATTAAAGCTATGTTGTCATGTTTAACCTACAAGTTTCTTTAAAGTCCGAAAACAAACCACTTAATTCTTTGACACAACATTCCTAACCGGATAATCACGGTTTGCTTAGTTTTTTCATTTAAATATCAATATTATTTTAGTCCCTACAGCCCTATAACTCTCCTTTATGAGGAGTCATGGTAATACCAAATGGATGAAGGTTCAACTTAAACATTAAAAATCTCCGAAACTGTGTTGTGATTGATTTTTAGTCAGTTAATGCATTGCAAAACAATCTCGCGGTGATATATATTTCATTCGGATCTGAATCATTCGATTTTAGTCTTGAAACTCCTCGACGGTCTTGCGAGGAAATTTCGAAACTGAGGGAAATATGATTATCGAAACTTTTTCACGTGCTCTTCGGGGAAAAATATAGCGTATTTTTGTAGTGAGAAGCATTTGCCAAAAAAATGCGGCACTCTGAAAATAAATTCCACTTCGAATACAGCAGAAAGAAGATCATTTTATTCCAAATAGGAAACACTCCGGATAAACTGTTTGGGCATCTTATTATCGAGAACATTTATCAAAGATGCATTTTAAAGTGCATAAATAGAATTTAATTCTATTTGAATAAAGCTTTTCTAGGACTTCTTCGTATTCAGCATTTAACCTCCTGGCGGTCGGCATTTATGAATGTGCCCAAGTCATAGTTTGAAAATTTTTTTCAAATGGACTAGTAATATGGTTCGATCTTGAGGTGATGACGATCGGCACCATCCCGGCCGCCTAGAGGTTAATTATCTTCATCCTGCTGAACCCAGAATAGGATTTGGATTGTTTTCCACAATGCTCAATTTGTCTGGCGAATACTACATCAGAATAATAGGTTATAATTTTACTTCGGTAAGGTTTAGAAAAAACTATTTAATATATTCTTCTCGGTCGCAAAATCTCCCCATGAGATCGTTCAATATCGTAGTTCTCATGCCAACGGGGAGGCGCGATTTCCGCAAATCCGCATAACTACTCACTTGACACTGACGTTGCTCTTCTCACTCTCGTCGTCCGATGAGAGATCGTGGTCCGACGCAGAGCACCACGAGTCCTCGCTCCTCGCAGACTGGCCCGAGGTGTTCGATCTCGTGCTCTCGAGGATCGGGTGTTGCTGCTGCTGCTTACTTGCGGCTTCCATTCTCTCTGCTCGACTCGAACCTACGTCATCCCAGGAACGACACCTTGAGCGCGGCTCATCTAAACATTTAACGAATTAACACACCCGCAAATATTCATATACGCATGCGAATAAGGTATTATATACATATTCCTGAATATATGCACAACGTTTGGGAATGTGCTTCGATCTCTCTACGTCGCCTTAATGCCCCCAATGCACTAATTATTTTACACAAACGTTCGTGATATAATTCTCGAAAAAAGAGTTTGTAGGCTTAAGTTATTCGTGGAGGGCTGTATTTTATGGGGGCATAACCGGAGCCCTTCTGAATAGTTGGTAAATTACAGGGATGCTAAATAAAAATAAGTCACAATCAATTATTATACCCAACGATGAGCTGGATGAAAAAATTCCGCGTAAAATTATTAGATTTAGACATTTTTACGTGTTCCCTGAAAAGTCGTGCTTACGAAAATTCATCTGCTAGTCAGGTTTTTATATTTTTTTTTCGTTAAAATTTTGTTTAAATATCCGCCGACACCCTGATTCTGTTGTCGTTACGAAATCTTTAGTAGTTTTTTACACGGGTTGAGCAGTTTATATCAGGCATCTAGAGTTATTTAGTGTATAAATTATTAGATGCTAGCTAATGCCTGGCATGCGGTGCAATGCGTTTTTCAATGATCAAAGACGAACAGGTATCCAATACAACTCGCGCGCCACCTATTGTACGTTACAAACCCTTCACCTGGTTCCGATATGTCGATGACACCTTCATCATTTGGAGTCACGGGAAAGAAAACCACAATCATTTCTTAATCTTCCTCAACTCCCAGCACCCCAATATACAATTCACCATGGAGATAGAACAGGACAATCAAATTCCTTTTCTAGATGTACTTTCTAGATGATTATCGCTCTCAATGCTATTAAGTCATTGATCCGATAGTTATTTGTTGATCCATCCATTTTTCCACAAACTCACATTATGTATTGTACAATATCTAGACGACACAAAAATTGAGAAATTTAACAAGTAGAAGTGGCTCACAAGGAAACCGTTTCCGGTGTCCCCCTCCGCTTTCGTTGATTTTTGAATATGTTATTCTTCATCGAAATCTACGAGACAGATATTTTTTTATCAGCGGAAAAACAGTTCTAGGGGGTGAAACTCACCCTCAAAGGGCACCATCCGAGTGACTTTTGCAGTTTCGCATAGTCTTTAATTGAAATTAATGCCAGAACTTTTTGACTGCGAACTGTTCAAGGTCCATGATTGAGATTTTGTTATTCAAAAATGTTTAAAAAAATTCGTTGTGGATGTCAAAATATTTAAGTATCAATGTTTTCGTTCCGTTTTTCTTGATATAAAGTTATGTCTTTTTCTAGAATATCGATACTTACATTAAAGTATCAAGTCGCGGGCGATATGACGGTTTTTCATCTTTATTATATTTCTCAAAATAATAAGAGCTTGCACTTCATCTATTCTGAACGATGAATTTTAAATTAAAAAACTTAAACACGCCGAAATTTTGCTATTTCTGACAGTTCTAAAATCGTAACGTAACGCAAACCGCGACCTCCCCCCCCCCTCACGTACGTAGACCGTAACGCCAGGCCGAACGCCGCCCCCCTCCCAATTGCATTACGTAATTTATAGACGGCCCCTTTCTTAAATTTCCAACATTTACTTCATCATTTTTAAATGAAAGTATATTTTTCATGACCATCGCTTAAGCTTCTAAGGCTGACGTATTAATTATTAAGATTTTTTAAATAATCATTCACGATATCTTCTCCATTGTTCATATACAATTTTCAAAATACGTCAACTGCGAGGGTTGGCGGCAGATTTTCAAATCGGCGTATGAGGTTTACAATGATATTATCTATTACTTGGTTGTAAATGTTAAATTTCCAGTATTCATTTAGTGTAGTACATTCCTTTATTTCTTGTACACCCTTGCGGGCTTTTTACAAACTCCTCTCTTGTCCTACATTTTGGACAGTATTCATTTAGTGTAGTATCGGCAAATCTAATGTATCGCTTTTGTCCATAGTGAACTTAATTGTGAAATTTGAATATCTATTTAAACATTATATTTTTTCTCAGACGCGAAATCTCGGCACAAGACCGTTCGAAAAAGTATGGTCACCTTATAATTGTCATCCTGAATATGTTAACTGCCCCGCAAGGAACACAAAAAAATAAAATAATTATAATGATACATGATGTTTTGAACGTATATTATGTGTTGAATGGACATGGAATGTGTGTACGCATACATTATTATTATACATATTTATATACCTATGTGCGTGTGGGATATTGGGACGATTATCTTGCACCCGAAGGGACCGTGCTCCTCTCCCGGACGTGGGAAATATGTAAGTCGGGCGTGCGAGGTGAGGATGGAGAGCGCGGGGTGCCTGGCACGAATAAATTGAGCTTTGTACGGGGTATAAAGTTCGTTGTTGAGTTTCCTATTTCTCTCTCTTTTTCTGGGAGAGAGGAGAGAGAGCGAGAGAGAGAGAGAGAAGCGTTTAAAATTACGGAGCTGGAATTAACTGGTTAGGAGATGGGGGGAGAAAGTATCGTCCATTTCCGTTCCGCCCCTCCTCGTCCTATCTCTCTCTCCCGGTATTCGCGGCTATTGCTTTTCCAGACTCCCCCACGTCCTTCGTTGACACCCCAAGAGCGTTTAAGCGCAGGAGACTTTGAGGGGCCATATGGGGGAAGGGAACATTCAATTCTTTATCCATTAATCCCCTGGAGTCTCCATCAAGTTTCATTACATTTTGAATACGTTCGATTTTTCAAAAACAATTTCAAAGCGAAGAAAAGAACGATGACGAACTCAATTTATGGTGGCAATATATTTTCAGTTTTATCGTACAAAAAGGATGATAGTGCAAGTGAGAAAGTTGCGAAGTTTGGCTCCCAATTTTGACAATACGAGCAGTTTTTTTGGTTTTCTTTCTTTTTTTACACAGAACGTCCTTTGTGAGAAATACAAAATTGGAATACACAATGACAATTAAAATTCAGACCTCTATGGGTCTGAAACTTGGGATAAGATCTGCATGGGTTTGAATGGGATAACATTTAATATTATCGGATTTGGGAGCAAAATACATTGTTAAAGAATCAACTTGTATTTTATATTTAATTGATCTACGCGTATCTTTTTAATCTTTCGATTTTTTATATTATTAGTATTTCCTGAGTTCCAACGTATAACCTTGCGTGTTTTCGCGTATTGCCCTTCTCAATTGAACCCCTTTGTTTTGCTGGCCCCATATTCTTGTGATTCTTTGGTGCACAGACTTTTACTGAAGTATCTATACCTAAGGTCTCCGAAGTATTGGACTTTCGCTCGCTGATTGATGTGCACGTGCACGGCTATGCGGCCCACTAGTGTCAGTCAAATATTATCAGTATACTAATAGTTATATTATAGAATTATATATAATAATAATTACTATTCAATTATTATAAGTCGAATGAGTACCGTTTTTCAATTTTATTTATATCGTCAATTACACTTCTGTCGAGTCTATGCATAATTTCGTAGCAAAAACGGCTTCGGCGTTGAGCGGAATTTCTTACGAAATGATGCACAGACCCGATCCAATGATTTTATTTATTCGACTGTTTCTATTTTTATTCTAATTCTTTTCAAGGATCATTTCGTGTGTTCCACAACGCAAACAAAAAAGCAGCACCCTTTTGTACGCGAGACTGGCAAACAGTGCTGTTTATTTTTTTTTCTAATGTTGTTACGCGATTAATTTAACCGAGGCTCAAATTCGCGTAGTTCGGATCAGCATGTCGCGAGGGGGGGGTCATATTTCGACCTCGTTAGTGAAAAAACAAGTTATTGCCCTTGTTTGTTAACTCGACTGCGTACTGCCCTTCCCCGTCCCCGACCGAACCTCTTTTTCATCGTCCGTTTCTTCATTCCGACATTTGGAGGACGGTGCACACATTGTTAATGGAATTAAATGCTCGGGGGGGACGAGCGTCATTCCGTTGCGCAACTTGAGCGGGCCGTGACGCTACGCTGCAGCTCGGGGGGCATGGTATAATCTCGCTCGGCGCGCTCTCAGCCTGCGAGGTATCCTCGTGTCATTTGCGATTACTTCGCTCCACCGTTTTCTTCGTGGTCTCAATATTTTCTTTGCCGTCTTTCAGACGTTTTTGCGAAGTTTACAGGGACGAAGTTTCTATCGCATAACAAATGAATGGAATGAGTCCACATACATGCTTAAATAAATAAATAAGCATATACCAACAAATTAATATATAGATATATTGTTATATTAGTATAGCGATACATATATATTATATATATATACATACATATATATATATATATTTTTTTTTGGAGCTGTCACACGGGATGACCACCTTAACAATAGATAACTTTTGTGGGAAGCACTTTTTTGTACAATTTCATCTTTGCGATTTATTTTAATGCTTGTTTAAAATTAGGACTCCCTGCATAGAAAAAATTATATTTCGGCACATTGGTATATGCCGATACTTTGGTAATATGTTAATATGTAAATATGTTGGTAGTAGTAGTAGTAGTTCCTTTATTTCCATGTATGCCCTCGCGGGCTTCTTACATTTCCTCCTTTATTTTCTTCACAACAGTTTTCCTTACTTCTACGCTTCAACGCTATAATCATTCTTTTGCCACTTGTCCATCTACACTTACAGACTGACGCTTCCTTTTTGCTTACTTGCCTATTGTAAATATGTTGGTATATTAATATAACCATAGATACGTACTTTTATTTTTATATTTGTCCATCGGTATACTGATATATTTTGCTATGGGTATGATTATATATTGATATATGTGTGCATTATCTGTATGTATTGATATAGTCGTTTATTGATTATCGATATGCACAAATATGCGAAATATTTGTATGCATATGAGTCCGTGCACACTCATGGGAAAGAAGTGAGTGAATGAGTGAGTAAGTGAGAGATAGATAGATACGCGGATAAAATAGAGAAGAATTCAACTGAAGTGAACCTTAAATACAGCATGTCAGAGTTATTTATAAAGAGTAAATACAATGTAACCATATAAAACTATCGTATACGATCCGAAACCAAAAATGTTGGCTAATGAAGTAGTAAAACTCCAGCTATATAGAGTCAGTCTTCAGCAGATTGTGAATTAAATTTAAGAAGGCAAGCCTGTCGAGGTTAAGTGTGATATTTTGAAAAAATTAGATGTTGTTGCATAAATTAGTTTCTAAACATGTGTAGAATATGCTGGTAAAGTGATTTTCCAATATTCGAAGTCGTTGGCCACGAAGCGCATGCTTAGGTGCACCGCCGTGATGATGCACGTATCGCTCGCCCCGAGCGGCACGTGAGCGTTGTCGTGAAACAAGCCAGAATTGAAGCAAGAGCGGAGCAAGCAGCTTTAAGGGACCTCCGAGAGGACTTCTTCTTCCTTTTAGAGGTCCCTTAAAGCTACTTGCTCCGCTCTTGATTCATTTGACTATGGACCAGGCATAGCAGATTAATAGTGACTAAAGATTCCATAGTTCAAATGGTATTAGAACTTTTAAACGCGTTTTTCTTAAAACTGCCGTTTTCTAACTGGTACGCACGATATCTCAAAAACGGTTCAAGCGATTGCTTTGAAATTTTAATGGTCGATTCGGCACACGTATAGTCATCGATTAAACTAAAAGAATGCAAAAATTCCGAGCCGTTCTTTTTCGTAACAAAATAATCACAAAAAATAATGATTTGAAAATTAATTTTCAAAAACATGTCAATTATTCAATTTTCAATATTTTTGAATGATTCTAGTTCATCCGATAGCCACAGCTTCACAGATTAAAATACCGTTTGGTTTTTTTTATTTAACATAAACCAATCAGCCGGAATCACGGAGACCGTCGACAAACTTTTTTCGACATGGGTGCCTTTGGAGTGGTGCAACACTCATTGTGATGGAGATTTTGGTCTGAAAATATTCTGACATACTGTTGAAATGTCAATTGATATGTAGTAAAAAGTTCAAACTTCTATATTTTTATTGTTCGTAAAAAAAATCCGAAAAACAGCTGAAAAAAACCGACCGACACCCATGACAGAAATGTCATGATGAATATGATACAGAGGGGGGTCGACTGCGGCCGCAAGGAGGGGGAAACCGGAAGAAAAAGTGAAGAAAAAGGAGTGTGGAAAAAATAGGGGAGGAATGAAACAGTCACAGTCGGCAAAAAATAGATAACAAACGCGAATAACGTGTACCTTAAGGAAATATAGCGAGCAATAATTACAAAACTAGATGAGAAATATAAGAAAAAAAATTGGACATACAACATATTTGAAACGGTGATTACAATCTAGTGGGCAAGAATTTTGAACGCAATTTGAAAATGCTGTATTTAAATTAAAGTAAATAACTAAAAATAATATTCACAAGCATTTCGATTGAAAAAATAACGGTAGCAGGACTCGAACCCAAAACCAGTAGCGTACTAGCCGAAGACCTTAACAACTAGGTCATCGCACCGCTTCGAAAATTCTTGTTATTGTCGAGGTTCAAAAATCGTCACACAAATTTGTGTGGTCGATTTCGTGAAAACGTGGGCCCACCAGTGTGAATGGTGGCAGAGGGTGACACTTGGGAGCGAATCCTACACTATTCTGAAAGGCCGTTCCGAAATCGATTGCGTGCCTGGCAAGGTCCCCTTGTCAGACCATGTAGGCCTAAAACCATTCGAATTCTGGTCCGCCTGGAGACTAACTTTGAGATAGGATTTTATCCACAGTATGGCGGATGACTAGAACCGAAGGTTTTTGAGTTTGCCGAGGAGTATATCGTTTCTCACTCTATCGAAGGCCATAGAGAAGCGAAAGAGCACGATGACGTTTAGCATTTTGGTGTCTATACCCTTGCATACATCATCACAAATACGCAATAAAGCTGTTTGAATACCAGTTCGCTAGACTTAAACAGAGCTGGGCGTAATTCTATTTATAAATACGAATACGAATTCATTCACATCGTGATTTTCGTGTGAATATCAATACAAATTTATTCATACTTCACTTATTGTAAATACGAATACAAATACAATTGTATTCACAAATATTCTGAACATACAAATAAATTCACAGAAAAAATTGCGAATATTCACAAAAAATGTAAATATTTACAAAAAAATCCTGCGGATTGAAGAAAATTCACATCGACATCCGTGAATGCAAATGTATTCACAAAAGATTGTAAATACAAAAAAATTCATAAAATAAGTTGTGAATTTTTTCGTATTTAAGACAAATTAAAATCAAATTCACAATTATTAGATTAAAATTTACACCGAAAGTGTGTTCTTACGTATTTTGAGAGAAAACATTGCGTTGAGGTAAAGAAAATTTGCAAAAAAAGTTGTGAGTTTCAAATATTACATTATAAATATTTAAAAATCCACAAAATGAGTTGTGAATTTCCTCAAGTTGAAGAAAATTAAAATCGAATTCACGACAATTATATTATAATTTACACCACAGGTGAGTTCTTACGTATTTTTAGAGAAAACATTGTGTCGAGGCAATGTTTTCTCTCAAAATACGTAAGAACTCACTTTTGGTGTAAACTTTAATCTAATCATTGTGAATTTGATTTTAATTTGTCTTAAATACGAAAAAATTCATAACTTATTTTGTGAATTTTTTTGTATTTACAATTTTTTGTGAATACATTTGCATTTACAGATTTCGATGTGATTTTTGTTTAATTCACAGGATTTTTTGTAAATATTCACATTTTTTGTGAATATTCATAATTTTTTTGTGAATTTATATGTTCAGAATATGCATGAATACAATTGTATTTGTATGTATGCATGTGAATACAAATAAGTGAAGTATGAATAAATTTGTACTTATATTCACATGAAAATCACGATGTGAATAAATTCGTATTCGTATTTATAAATAGAATTACGCCCAACTCTAGACTTAAGTCTTACTCACTAGAGCTTACTTACTGTGTAAGACTATACTGCTAATTGCTGGTCATGCCAAGCGAATAAGTTTTAGCGAGAATATATCAACGGCGACGGCGTGGGAGGAAGCTCGGTCTAACGTTTTAGAAAGAATATTAGGCCAGAAATCCCCAAGGTTGAAGAGGAGAGAGCGAGAGAGAGAGCGAGAGAGAGAGCGAGAGAGAGAGAGAGAGAGAGAGAGAGAGAGAGAGCGAGAGAGAGAGACTTCGTTCTTATATCGAGATCATCAATGACGATCGCTTTGGCGGTGATCTTCGCGAATCAAGGCCACTCGTTGCGGCTAATGCGCCACGAGAATGAATTATTCGTGGCCCACGATTATGTTTGCACTCTCCTCTCCTCTCCCGCTTTTCCGCCCGCGCGCATCGCGTTTTATGGACGCGCGCGCACGCGTATACGCGTGTAATTGACGGCGTCGATCATTATCTGTGCAATCGACGGAGCAGTATATATAAAGAGACATATTGTCGTGAATGCGAACCGATTGGCGCGCGCGCGGGCACACACACTTCTGTCTGGGTACATATGGGCAAGTATATACATATTTCTGTATTAAATGTATCAGTATGAACAACATATTGTATACCAATTTATCGAAGTATATCATATACTAGATGATTTTTTAAAAATGAATTAAGTACTAATTAAGTACTTTAAGTACTTAACTTTAGTAAAGTACTTTAAGCACTTAACTTTAGTAAAGTACTTTAAGTACTTAATTTAGTAATGTACTTTAAGTTTTAAAACTTTAAGTTTTAAAACTTTACTTTAAGTTTTAAGTTTAAGTTTAACTTTAAGTTTTTAAAGTACGTAAAGTACTTAAAGCACTTAAAGTTTTTAAAGTACTCAAAGTACTTACGTTAAGTACTTTAAGTTTTAAAACTTTAGTAAAGTACTTTAAGTACTTAGTTTAAGTACTTTAAGTACTTAATTAATTAATTAAGTATGAATTAAGTACTGATTAAGTACTTAATTCATACTAACTAGATGATTTTTTAAAAATGAATTAAGTACTAATTAAGTACTAAATTTTGGGGTATTAATATAAATATAATGCAATAACATGTCTCTCTCTGCTCTTCTTTATGCGTCAATGGGGGTTGCGCGATTCTTGAGTGTGTGAATAAATGCCAGGGCTGTTTATCCTGGAGCTGAAGAATGAGACACAGTACAAAGGTCCAAGATTAGATGCCTAGAAATGGACAATGAGGTGGCATTCTATCTTCAACCCCCGAGAGATCAGTCGCGATCATCCTAAAGATTTCTCTATTTGTTAAATCTACCAAGTGACTGATGTATCGTAGAATTCTGACCATCCGGGAGGATCGCAGGAATTGTTGTGAAATCCTATGATTGTAGCTTCCATTATCTTTTGTGCATATTATATATTTAATATCAGTATGCATATACACACTGTAATTTAGAATGGCCGACATATGGTACTGCCATTCGGATACATTTGGGCGTGGCATGTGTAATGGCTGAAACTCAAGCTTTTGTTGTATTCATTAAACAAAAAAATCAGTTCAGCAATTCCTATCTTCCATAGCCGTAATTTCTTACTGAGTCGAAAAGGAATGCAATAAAAAATCGGTAATTGAAAGCATTATACGCTCTTGAAGGAAAGTTTGAATCTTTAGCGAAATAACGAGACCACTATGCAATTAAGAAATCCTTTTTTTTAACTATTGGGTTTGGTTTGTGGGCAATGAGATTACTTAGTTGGATGCAAAATTTGATCAAGATCGGTTGGATAGTTTTTTAATGACACGTTATTGAGTGTGACACGTTACGCCAATTTATAAAACGCAGTTTTGAGGAAGGTTTTCCGTTGGGAAGAGTAAAACGTAAAAACCTCCATAGGTATACGTTGGAACCAAGGAAATATAGGATGTTTCAAAGTGATCTGATATTTTTATTTATGAATAAAATCTATTACTTATTTCAAAAGCACGGATATTTTTATTTTAATATAAGATACAAACAAGAAGGTTACGGGTGGAACACTATATCCGATAAACGGCTGCCTCGTACTTGTATGCAAACGTTCACTCTTTCGATGAAATTTTCAATCACATTTCGGTATAATTGCGGACTAATTTCATTAATGGTGCCCCCAATTGCTTTCTTGAGCTCCGGAATGGTCTGTGGATCATTGGCATACACTGTTCCTATCGGCAAACCCCAAGAAAGAAGTCAAATGGTGTCGAATAGCACGATCTGGGTGGCGAATTCACAATGCCGAGGTACGAAATAACTCAACCATGGAACTTCGTCTGCAATAACTGCATTGTTTCGCTCGCAGTGTGGCAGGTTGCGCCATCTCGTTGCAAGAATATGTCTTTCACGACCATACCGTTTATGCCATTTATCGAATATTGTGTTCCACGCATAACGTCCATGTTAATACCTTATATTAACATTAAAATATTCGTACTCGTCAAATAAATAATACGTTTTATCAATAAATAAAAATGTCAGGTCATTCTGAGATACCCTTTACTTACTCTGTATCTTGTATAGAAATTAAGTGCTATATATTGAGGTCTCAACATACATGAAATACAACAATACTAATAATAATTATTATTGTTATTTAAACAAAAGAATAATAATAGTCCAAACAAAATACATTAGTATACCAATACGTATTGCTATAGTAATGTATATTTTATTTTATCGTAATATGTACACTACATGGATTCATAACCACACACGTGTGTGTAGGGAAGTCCTTCGCATGGAGACGATTCGTTTAACTTGCGCGCATCGAATACTAAATGACGATGAAGCGTCGAAGCGTTTCCGGTGCCTCTATACATCGAGTCATACTATATATACCGCACGGTCTTCTCACTTACGAGGATAGAAAAAGAGGAAACAAAAAAGAAAGACAAAACGACAAGCAGTGACTCGAATTACACGTTTAGATCATATTGTGCGTCACGCATCACTAGAGACTTTTCTCATCATCTCGGGAGCCCGCGTACCGTATACGATTCGGTTCACATTCTGCCTCTTTATTTTTCCGTATCTCTCTAGCCTTTTTCTCTTTGCCTCCCACAAGGCGGACGAGGGTTTTTTTTCTCTGTGATTCTGATTATTCGACGGTGCACACATATGCATAGGGATACGTAATGTAATGAAAGAACGGTGTGTCTGTGTTTGTGTGCTCGCGCGCGCGGCGGGCAAACTCGTAGAACTCATTGTACCGCGAGATCAAATGTTCTAAGTGCAAAGTCCCGCGAAACAAAAAGCCTCTTGTGCCAGAAGTTTGCGTATCGCGGTGAAGATTTGTTCTCGGTTATTTGTTTATTTTTTCGTTTTTTACTATCCTCCCCCTTCATTTTTTTATCGTTCCTTCGGAGGGAGGGAGGGAGGGAGCGAGAGAGATAGAGAGAGAGAGAGAGAGAGAGAGAGATTTGATGTATGTAGCTGTAGAACACGCTTAGAGGAAATTAAAGCGCACTCAACTTATACGCTGATAGATAGAATGATAACTTGAAGAGAAAAAAAATATACGATAATGTATGCAATTTTGTACGAGGCAGAGGAAATTCTGAAGTTATTGAAAACTCGTAAGTTAAATTTAGTGGTTAGTGTGCTTGCCACTAAACCTGCGGACCGGGAGGTCTCGGGTTCGAATCCGAGTCGCGTACATTTCGTCGTGAAATGTTTTTCTTCGGCATTTCGCGGCGAAATAAGACTAGTTCAACGACTGGGGGGCGAACTTGATGACCGGCTGTATTGGTATAGGTTTTCCGCAGTTTCCCTATACCCCTGACAAATGTCATGATGAATATGATACAGAGGGGGGAGTCGGTTGCGGCCGCAAGAAGGGGGAGGGGCAGAGAGAAAAAACTGGGGAAAAAGGAGTGTGGGAAAAATAGTGGAGGAAAGAAACAGTTCACAGTGAGGAAGAAATTGGTAACAAACACTAACAGCGTGTACCTTAGGAAAAAAAAACTAAAATTAGATAAAAATTGAAAGGAATAAAATGATTGAAAATTCTGGAATTCTCGAACTTGACTTAAATTAACTAAAAATTGAAAATACAATACTAAAATTATTGATAATTCGAAAATTATCGAACGTAACTAAAAATTGAGAATACTAAAAAATACTAAATTTATCGAATTTAACCAAATTTATCTACCAAATCGAAGATACTACAAAAAAATACTTAAATCATTGGCAACTCGGGGATTATTGAATTTAACTAATTACCAAAATTATTGACAATGCAAAAATCATTTAAAATTAGAATTACCTAAAAATGTAAGATACTGACAAATACTAAAGTTATTAACAATTTGAGAATAATCGAACACAACTGAAATTAACTGAAACTTCAATATACTAAAAATACTAAAATTGATTGAACAAAAGGATAACGATGAAAAGCAATATAATTTTCTAAGACTGGGCGCGCTGAATTTTATCGCAGTTTGGGCGACGAGGAAAAGAGAACGAACAGAAAGAAGAGGAATACGATGCACGAACCAGTGAGAGGGAGAGAGCGGGAAAGACTCTGACAATAGTTCACGCGATTGGACTTCCCGAAGTGTCACGCGAGGGAGTCCAAATGTAAATTTAGTCATCGCTCGATCTCCGACTCCTTTTTTGAGAGGTAAATTAATTCCACCTAATTATAACCCCCCCCCCTTCGAAAAAATCGCACTCTGGAGGTAAAATTATATAGAAAATTGTTGTACGGTCGAGCTTACTCTTTCCCGGCTACCGCGAGCATGCGGCGGACCTTCCTTTGTCTTCTTCTTTTAAACAAACAGATACTCCACGGAACGTCACACTGCACTTATTCACACCGCGAGAGAGCGGGTGAGGTCGGAGATACCGAAAACCAATGGTCCGCACTTTTCTTTTCGTGCCTGCGCGTGGCCGGAGAAAAAGGTGGCATCGGTTGGCAACCGGCTACGAGGACAACGCGAGCCAAACTATTCTCTTGTATATAAAAGCACCACAGAGATACTCTTCCTCGCGCTTTAACACTGCACGGCGAATACTCCAAGCCTACACGGCCGGGGTGGGGGCAGCACTGGCAATAAGCGCACGATATACGCCTCCGCTCTCCCTCTCTCTCTCTCCCCCCCCCTCTCTCTGTCTGTCTCTCTCGCTCGTTCGCTCGCTCGATCTCCCTCTTTATTACCGTATTCTCTGGCTCGTTGTCGTATATTGTACAGCGCGGTTTATGTTGCGTGAAACTGACGTGGAACCATTACAAAGTACCAATGAGTATGACCAATAACATACAAAAACATTTGCGAAGCTTGAACTTCGAAGAGCGCTTTATCTAAAGGAGAATAATATGTGAGCATATGTTTATCGATATGTATGAAATTCGCAACGAAACGTTCTCGTGAAATGCCGTATATATACCCGGTTTCCCATTTTAATCTTACACCTGATTTATCTCGAAAAATACTGCTCAGATCAAGTATTGAGTGTGTCGCATCGAATTTTTTTTTAATTACTTGGCGTCAAGACGCTGTCGCGTCTCTTGATAATAAAACTTTTAGGGTTCAAAGAGGAACGTTGAAAAAAAACTTTATCGACCAACATTCAAAATGGCGACATTCAAATGGCTTCTTTCACCAAACAAATTTGTCACGCCAACGCTAACAAATTTTGTAGGAAAAGTTCTTTGATAACGTTCATAATTTTTAGGTTAGAAAACCTATTTACTATTTTAGCGCTATCCAGAATGTACCAGGAGGAGGTCAAGTCTTTAAAATTTCTAGTGTAAGTGTGTGTGGGTGTGAGTTTGTTTGCGTTTGTTTGGGCTCATCATTTGGCCATGCACAACGCTGCTTAAATCAAAGCACCACCGCCCCCCAACGCCGCGACGCCGACTACCAGTGTCGGTTTGTACAGGGTGAGACACGAGAAACAGAACACCCGAATCGATCTGTTGTATTTGAATATACGAAGTATATCCACATTGGAATTTAAATGGTTTGAAAGGACGTACGTAGTTATCATAATATTTATATTGTTTGATTTTTTAAAAGTTTTTTCACCTTCGGAGCGTCTCGACGCCACGCAATACAAAAAATGTTCGATGCCACCGACTTCGACGCCACTGACGAACACTTTTGAACCCGTTCTTTGAAGGGGTGGTTTCCCCCTTAAAGCCGTTTTTATCACCGATTAGAAATCGAAGGTCGACATGTTAGTTATGTTCTTTGTGATTTTTGTTCCGTTACGTTGAGAGAAACCCTATAGTCATCGAAGCGTGTTTCTTATTCGAGTTGAGAGTATCTTTAAAATATTTGCACGCTCCAAGACGCTGGGCTTTTTTTCATCCTGCCTAAAGGCTTAAAATATATCGAGTGACGCGGCAACGTCGCGACGGCAAATAAAAAAAATAAACCTCCGACGTCACGTTTCGACGCTACTGACAAACACACTGCGGACGCTTTATACAATAAGATGGCTTGCCATCGGACGTTTTTGAACTTTGAATTTACGTCACGCAAAAACGCATCGATGAACCGCAATCTATTGATATTTTACCAATGGAATGTGATTTTTTCCTATCCACTCTGTTTAGTTTATCTTTCCATCCGCCTTTAACGGTTTTGTGACCACAAATATTGTTCCGCACTCGTGAGTTTGGTAAATTGAATAAAGTCACTCGCCCATGTCGTAAACATATAAATATAGTATGTATACATACGCAAAAGGGCGTATGTATACATTTTGAAGATCACAACATTTTTCTTAAGGCCTTTTATTCACGCGATTTCGCCGATTTTCGGAATGACGCATATATTGACAACCTCTTTTTACAGATCATTTATCCACATGGTTAAGCATATGTAAAAAAAAAATTAGGAATATTAATAAATGACGGAGATACAACATAATAAAGCAATGTATTTTTTGCGCGCGCGTTGATGGTGAAAGTTGTCGGCATCGATGTGGGTGTCTGAAAAAATGAACATATTTATAATTGCATAATGAATGTACCTTCATTGTACCAACAATATTATTTAAAAAAATATTTTAATAAAAATTCGAAACTTAACGTTTTTTTACTCAATTTTCTGTCGGTATTTTATTTTTTATATTTTTTTGTCATTGATACTTTGTTTCTCTGGTTCACACGATAGGCAATGATACTAAGAATATGTTGTAAAAATTTCAAAGCGATCTGAACCTTCGTATAAGAGTTAAAGCTTTCACAAGGTTCAAAAAAGTGAATTGTGGAAAACGGGCTTTGAAGTTGACGGTCGGGCGCGCCGCACGGTATCTATTATAAATGCAATCTTACCTTATTTAATAGCATCTTGCGCTATATGTAGGGCCTTCCTCGGCATCTAAAACGTCTCCAGCATGTTTTTTGTCGTTTCTGGCGGCAATCCTTGCTTCCTTTGTTGCTTTTTCATATTGAATTCCAGTGGCAGTAAGGCGTAATTCGTCCAGATTTTCGCAAGCCTCCATCGCGTTCGGCCCAATCGTAATACCCAGGTTTTTAATCATTCGGAGAAAGGCGACTGTTCCGCCGTTAAAAGCGCTAGCCGAAATATATGCGGCAATTTCAACAAACGTTAAACCACTCCATGCATTTTTCGGAGCAATTTTCTAAATCTTAGCATTCAAACACTCGTTATTACTTTGTGTGAAGCCTCCTCAACATCTCTCCAGTAACTCGTCGTTACTAAGTGCTTTATTCACTGGTTTGATCGATTCTGCAACAGTTTTATCGTGTGCAGGCTTATGGGTATATGAATCGAGCGTGTTTGCGGCTTCGGCTTATCGCCACGTGCACCAACTTTCTTCGCCAGAAGGACAGTTGTCATGTTGAGGATTTTCATCGGTTGGGCACTTGTCATAATATGTTCCCCCGATTCCTTTCTTCATGTCATCGATAGACGTGCAATTATTTCTCACAGGCAATCCATAAAACACTGTCAATTCGTCAATCAATTTTGCAGTTAATTTGCCTCTTCCTCCGAGACCTTTTGTTTGTTCCTTAACGTTGCGGAGTCTGCTGCCCATTCGTTTTTGATCATGACCAATGCATTCTCGTTTACGTATCATAATGTTCTCTCCATACGGATGGGCTTCTGTTATGCTCTTGAATGTTTTTGCATCGCCATCTCCAACGCAATACGAAGATTTTATATCGTGTAAATTTTCAGATCTGCTGAACATTTCAACCATTCCATCTACCTTCATCTTTCCGGAACTTCCTTCATGGTTACTTGTGCATTTATCTTCATGTTCTGCGCACCATTCTTCATATTCTTCTGTTCCCTTTTTTTTTACTCCACGATTGGAAGCCCTTACAAAATGACGACTTGACGATAATGCCGACAACTTTCCCAGACAAAATTCGGATAAGTGTCGCAACACCCTGCAGCAAAGAAAAACCTCTTTATCATTAAGAATCGCCCCCGGAGACGGCGATTCCATTAGCGTCTTTGGTGTTCTCACTTTCTGCCGTTATTTTTTTTTCTTCGTCAGCTGCCATTCGCATAGACGAATCTGCAACTTCTTTAGCTGCATCTCGTATTTGGTTGGTAATTTTGTTGTAGAGTGTTTGACTGAAGCATTTTGGGAGATTCATAATACTGCAGAAAATGTTCATTCCCGTCAATCCAACACCTAATATTCGCATAGCCAACGTGAAGCTGCGATTGATTTCGTCACAACAACTTTTAGGCGAAGGACTCGAACTTATCTCTTTTTGCTTGCACTTCTCGCACTTGATAACTAAGGTAAATCCCAATCATCTAACTCGTGTTTCAGATAACTTGATATCGCTGTTACAAGTTTTGCACTTTACGAGAGAAGCAATTGCAGTGAACACGGACAGATAGAAAATAGTTTCCAGTTAAAAAATACTTTTGTTGAGAAGATTTTGGAAACAATTAGTTTTAGTTAGTAGGTAATGGTGTTCTTTCATTTTGAAAAAAAATTTGATCAAGATTGGTTGAATCAAGGGCGTTGTCAATAGGGGGCAGGGGCAGCCCCCCCCCCCCCAGAGATTCGAAAAATGTATACGAGTCTTAAATGTCTACAATTCACATTTCCCCCATCCTCTCTCTACCAACTTGCCCCCTCACTCCGGCCCATTAGCTGGCGACGCCCTTGGGTTGAATAGTTTTTAAGTGACTCGTTTAGTTATTTAAAAAATGTAGTTTTGAGCAACACTTCAATTGTGAACGGGTAATACGTAAAAATCCACAATCGTTCACGTTAAAACTCACGAAATAAAAAATATATATGTATGTAGTTATATACTGCATTTTAGTCGATACATGACAATATGTAATAACGTCGTAACATACCGTAACCTCATATACAATATTCCATGTTTAATTGTAAAAGCAGTCCGCGTGTACACATCGCAGACGCTAGTACGAACTCTCTAACGGCTGCGAGTGTATAGGGAGCGCCGCAACATAACTATGTGAGCGTTGGAGGTTTTTAGTAAGTACATTCAGGTCTCCCGCATAGTGAGCCGCAATACGTACACACGTGTACGTATGACTCACAGACATGGACATCGTGTCTCTTCACCTCTCGGTTTTCTACTTTTTGTTTATTTTTCTTTTCATTTCGCTCTTTCTCTCAGTCTTCTTCCTGTTCGCTCGAGCAAACTCGAAACCCTGGGCAGTCGCAGAGAATGTTATTTCGTTCCGACTTTTCGTGCGCTGACGCACGACAAAAGTGACGGGAAAGAAAACGTGCCGCAGTTACGAATGGAATCTTTCGTGTGCGATCGATTTATTTTGTCAATCGAAAGATCGTGCGATCGCGTTTTTCCTTCTTTCTTCGATCATTCAAGCTTCCCTGACTTTCTTCAATTTTGAGATAATTTTATCGTACTCGAGTTATCAAAAATGGTGAACGAGTTTCGATTGTGAAGACTTGGGAGGTTTTTTTTTCTTGGAATAACTTATAATTAACAAGGATGAACAATAGTGTGATCGTTGCGTGTGTAAAAAGGAATTGTGAAATTTCATTATGCGAGGTAAAATTGTGCAACTTTGAAACTTGCACATTGCTTTCTCATGCATTTATTTCGCTCCAGACGCTGAGAGAAGGAGGGAGAGAGGGAGGGGGGAGCAATTTATTTGGTTTGTGAAATGACTTTTGCGGTTCCAGTACGTTACCCCCCACCCCCCCTGTCCCTCTCGCTTATTTTACTCGAGGACTTCCTCGAGGTCTCTCCTGTAAAGCGATGACAACCTCGAGCGTCTCCCTCCTGAACTCCGCCTGATCCCCTCTCCTTGCGATCCCATCTCACGAACCTAATTTTTTTCTTTCCTTCCACTTCGCCGGGCAAAGAACGAGAGCGATATGCGAAGAATACATCCCTCGCCCAAAAATGACAATGGGGCGACAGGGAGAAAGAGAGAGAGCGAGGGAGAGAGGGAGATTTGTCGAGCAGGTGTAACCCCAGGCCTCGGGTGCGGCATATGTCAGTCTCGCCTGCTTCGCTTGTGTACGGAGGCGCTCTCTTTTATTACTAATGAAAAGCGCGTGGGAATCGCGTCGCACCGTTTGTGTCCCTCCGCGCAATCGGCCACCGTTCTGAACAACCTCGTCTAACGCGCGAACTTCGCCAGAACGACCGCCGAAAATTCCAAGTTGCGATTCGCCGCATTGTAAAATTTACTTTTCCGCCAAGAGTAAAACAAATGTTGTACCAGATTTTGAAGATATATTATTACGGTAATATTATCACGCTCCGGTAGATTCTTTTAAAAACTTTTTAAGGATGTTGAGTCCCAAATCGCAAATGATGATAAAATTCTGAAAATTTTTTCAGAGGTCGTGCAAAAATTTCACGAGAATTAGGAAGCTCGTTATTGAACAATTAACATTCACAAATTAAATGTTGTTTTATGGAAACTGATGTAACTTTGCAATAAGTTTTTTTTTTTGACCTCTCAATTTTATAATATTTACAATATACTGAAAGCAACGGAAACAAAACGAAGTTTATTGATACATTTTTTTTATTTCTTTTAAAAATCGTTCTTAACAAAATGTTAATTTTTTAATAACGAGCTTCCTAATCGGCGTGAAATTTTAACACGACCTCTTAAATACTTCATACAAAAACATACCAAATTTTCCGAATTTTCTTATCATTTTTTATTTCAACCCTTAAGGAGGTTGAAGTAATGATGATAGAATTCTTAAAATTTGGTATGTTTTTACATGACGTATTCAGGAGGTCGTGTAAAAATTTCATGACGATTAAGAAGCTATTTATTGAACAATTAACATTAACATGTTTCATAGGGACTCAACATCCTTAAGGGATTAACCCCACGTGCGATTTTGAAAAAATCGATTTTTTTTATTGCATTTTTTTGAAGTATAAGTATCTGAGAATATGTCCTGAAAATTTCAAGTCGATTCGAACAAAATTGACTGAGATATGAGCGTTGAAAGAGAAGAATCCGTTGTGTAAACGACCGGCTAATTGAAACTTGAAACGCGTTTTTCTCAAAATGGCATTTCTGAAGTCGGTGACCACGATTACTCGAACACTAATGAACCGATCTTCTTGAAATTTTGCAGGCTTATTTAATACATAAACATGTAGTCTTTAATCGTTCGATTTTTTTTTTTCGAAAAAAAATGGCCGTTTTATAGCCAAAAACGGCCGTTTTCTTTCGTTAAAATCGAACCATTAACTTTGACTGTCCGCCATTTTGTGAAAAATGAATATTTTTTAAAATCCTTCGATTAAAGACTAGTTCAAACTTATATTTGACTAAATCCATCCGCATTTTTTTTTCAGATGATCCACTTCGCCGCAATGTTGGTCACCGCAAACCGTGTATATAAAAACATTATTTCATTGACGGTCATTTGCCACTAAACAATGTAATATTTTTCAATAAAAAAATTACTGAAAGTTCTTCAAGATGTGTTCTTTAAGATGGTATATTGATCGATTACAAAAGTTTTGTAGTTTTCTTTAAAAAAATTCATGAAAAAGGCCTTTTTTTTGCGCTACAAGTGGGGGTAACGCCTTAAATGACCTTGACGACGTTGACCCCTAAATGTTTTTTATGCAGTTTTCGATGCTCTACAAGATAGTTGAAAAAAAATGTACCGTCCCATTTAAAAAAGTGGAGGTGACCTTTACTGTGCGACAGCGCCTCCACTAAGATGAAAAAAAAATGGTCGCATTTGATGACCCCTTTCGTACGGTATAACTTTTGTTTCAAATCATTTTTTGTGACGTCGATAATTACAGAGATATTCAAGGTGGCAACAGTTAGTGCCTCACCCTGTATAGACCCGGCATAGCAGACTAATGGTGAATCAACATTTTCTTTGTGTGAATCGTACTTGAACTTTTAAACGCGTTTGCCTCAGAACCGTTGTTTTCAAATTGGCTTCCCTGATATATAAAAAACAACGAACGGATTTCGCTTAAATATATTTCTCTCGTCAAATTTATCGAATATATCTGCTGTTGCGATGTATGTACATAGATATTCGTTCACATAAAATATATCGGTATATTTCCTTATTTTCGTGGATAATGGAGGCGCGGGGTCGGGTTATCGATTGCATAAGATCCCTAGAGGTCGCATCGTCGGGATTATTATAACGATATACGTGTCGATGGACGCGCGTGGATGTGGAACGAGCGTTGTTGTGCGTGCGGAGGAAAGCAAGACCGTAGAGGAATGGCAAAAACAGAGACCGCACTCTCCCGTGTGTGCTCGTGACGAGAGCCGCGAACCCGTTTCGATTATCGCTTATCTGGCAGGGAGCCATGGAAAGCGGCTCACGAATGGGTGAAAAAGAGACGAGGGGAAGAGGACAATAGAGGAAACGTGGGTCGCTTTAAAACAAAACGGAGAAAAAAAAAACGAAAAAGTGAAGAAATAACGCGAGGAGCGTTTTCTGTCCGCTGACATAGCAAAGACTACGCGAAGAACAATATTCAATGTCCGGAATTGTGAAGAACTACTGAATGAATTGCAAAGCCTCCTCCCCCACCCCACACTCATGCCCTCTCTCTCTCTCTCTCCCTTTCTCTGGCTCGAGTTGGTCGATGTCGTCGACCTAGCCGGTGTTCGTTCAGCGTATCTGAAATAAGCATACGCGAGGTTTCCACCTACTCCTGCGTTGCACACGACCGCGGCCAGGAAATTTTTATACGCGCGTAACTGTTTTTTAATGTAGAAAAAAAGATTTTTTTCTTGCTTTTACATTGAAAAACATTTTTCCTTAACTGAACGTTAAAGGGTAACCCCCATTTGCGATTTTGAACGAATCGATTTTTTTGTTGCATTTTTTTGAAGTATAAGAATCTGAGAATATGTTCTGAAAATTTGAAGTCGATCCGAACAAAATTGACTGAGATATGAGCGTTGAAAGAATCCGTGAATTGAAGAACTGAAATTGAAACTTTAAACGCGTTTTTCTCAAAATGGCATTTCTGAAGTCGGTGACCAAGATTACTCGAACACTAATGAACCGATCTGCTTGAAATTTTGCAGGCTTATTTAATACATAAAAATGTAGTCTTTAATCGTTCGATTTTTTTTTCGAAAAAAATGGCCGTTTTATAGCCAAAAAACGGCCGTTTTTTTCGTTAAAATGGAACCATTAACTTTGACTGTGCGCCATTTTGTGAAAAATGAATATTTTTTAAAATCCTTCGATTAAAGACTAGTTTATACTTATATTTGACTAAATCCATCCGCATTTTTTTTTTCAGATGATCCACTTCGCCGCAATGTTGGTCACCGCAAACCGTGTATATAAAAACATTATTTCATTGACGGCCATTTGCCACTAAACAATGTAATATTTTTCAATAAAAAAATTACTGAAAGTTCTTCAAGATGTGTTCTTTAAGATGGTATATTGATCGATTAAAAAAGTTTTGTAGTTTTCTTTTAAAAAATTCATGAAAAAGGCCTTTTTTTGCGCTACAAGTGGAGGTAACGCCTTAAGAAAAACCTTTCTTCTAAATTGTACATTTAGAAAGCATTTTGTCTTAATTTCACACCAACTAACATTTAGTCTCGACTTTACATTTAAAAAAACATTTTGTCTGAATTTCACATTAAAAAAAAAACATTTTTGCTCAATTTTACTTTAAAAAAACAGGTTTACTCAATTTTACACGAAAACCATTTTTGGACAAATTTTATATTTAAAAACATTGAGATAGGGAACCTAAAGTCATTTTTTATAACCTTAGTAAAAGAGAAAGAAAAAAAAATTATTTCCCAATAGTTCTGGAAAAGAGATAGGGAGAGGGACAGCGGGCCCGCTGATTTAATTCGGTGGGTGAATCACGACATACTCTCACGAAATGCGCACGTACATTCGCGGCGGAGATGAAATAAAAAGACACACCTATATCGTGCCGGAAGTCTAGGCTCTCTCTCTCTCTCTCTCTCTCTCTCTCTCTCTCTCTCTCTCTTTCTCTCTCGTTGCACGTTTTCTCTCCATTTTTCTCGCTATCTCGACATTCTCTCCATCCTCGCACGCCACGAGAATGCGCGCGCGCATTCGAGAGAGAGAGAGAGAGAGAGAGAGAGAGAGAGAGAGAGAGAGAGAGAGAGAGAGAGAGAGAGAGAGAGAGAGAGAGAGAGAGAGAGAGAGAGAGAGAGAGAGAGAGAGAGAGAGAGAGAGAGAGAGAGAGAGAGAGAGAGAGAGAGAGAGAGAGAGAGAAGAAAATCATTGCGAGGGATAATTGAGTGGATATTAGGCTGTATATTAGGGAGGATATTATGTTGGAAAGTGAATGAGGAATGAACGAATGGGCGGAAAACGACGGTGGCGCTGTTGCGTATACACATGATTACCGGATCTTACTGGGAAACGGGAGCAGACTGACGCCAGTCGATTACTGGGAAACACTCATGCGAATGAATTAAATGGAATGCTTTGCATGCATATATATAATACGCATATATTTAATATTTCGCTTACACCTTAGAAAACTGTCATAACACAAAAATGCTGTTTTGATAAAAAGGCATTACATTCGTTTCCACATTCGTGAGACGGCAAATATTCGGAAGAGGGGCTCTTGCTTTTTTCAAGGGTTAAAACAAACCCAAACAATCCCAAACGACCCAAAACAACCTTAAACAACTCCAAACAAATACAAACAAAAATTAGCCTGATTCTAGCAGGAGCCCCACTTCCGGATATTTACCCGTGAGACCACTTTGACGTCAATATTTATCAGAATTAGCCTGTAATGATTTTATTTATTGTGGTATTTATTATGACGTTGAAGTTTGCATCGTTGGAATGCAACGGAAATGAATATTTCCGAATTCCTTTGATTTCTTGTAGCAAATTTCGCTTACGAAAATCGTTCAGCCATTTTTTTAAGATACTCGTTTACTTTTTTTTAAACGCCACGATATAAATCTATCCAAAAATATGTATAATAAAAATGTCGAAAAATAAAATGTAAAAAAGCGTTGCGTTCCAACGATGCAAACTTCAGCACCATTAATCTAGTGCCTGAAGTTTGCATCGTTGCTATCCAACGATTTCATTTTTTTTTAACTTTTTAATTTCCTACAAATTCTTGCTCAGTTCGGCTCTAGCGACTAAAAAAATATGGTAAAATGAATTAAAAATATTTTCGACCAACCGGACCAACCCTTATAGGGGGGGTGAAATTTGAAAAAAATTGTATCTCTCGCACGTTTGATATAATCGTTTTTTTTTATTGGTGTCGATGTAAGGTGATATGAAAGGGGCCTCGGAAAAAAATTTCGATCCTCTAAATGTTCCGGAAGTCGCCCCTACCGGGGGAGGGGGCGAAACATGAAAAAAAAATTATATCTCCCACGCGTTTGATACAATCGTTTTTTAAATCTGAGTTGCATGGAAGGTGGCCCGGAATACGCCGCCGAAAAAAATATCAACCCTCTAAATATTCCGGAACACACCCTTATCGGAGGGTGAAAGTTGAAAAAAAAATTATATTTCCCACGCGTTTGATATAATCGTTTTTTGTTTTTGGTGCAGTTTGTACGGAGGCCCGAAAGACGCCTCCAGAAAAAAAATCAGCCCTCTAAATGTTCCGTAATGTAGTCATATCGGGGTGGAAGGCGGGAAATTCGAAAAAAAAAATTATCTCCGGTGCATTCGACATAATCGATTTTTTTTTTATGGAGCCTGCTCTGATTGATGTTTACGTATGTTAATTATTCGTATTATCGATTATATTGTGTGCAAATGTTGTGGTAAATGATGAATTTATTGCACGTGAACAAATAAAAACTGAAAAATTAGATTGTCAACGACTCGGTAGTAATCTTCGTAATAATAATATTAACATATCCACCATAAAAACGGACTAAAAAGACAAAAAAAAGAATCAGCCGGAAACCTATTCAAATAAGCTCGAATTACCTCAGCGGAATTAACACGATAGGCATCTCGATAAATCAATATTTATCTAGACATATCGATCTATTTATGTAAATATATAAAATATATCGTCACATGATAAAACGCATCGATATATCTATTTGGATGTACCAAGTATATATCTGCATATTCATCTGGATATTTCTATTCACATGTGCCTAATATCTTGACATTTTAAATATAGCGATATATTTATCAGCATATAATAAATATCTGATATTATATCTGATCAGTATATAAGAAATATTTTAATATCCTAAAATATGCTATCCTCTCTCTCTCTCTCTCTCTCTCTCTCTCTCTCTCTCTGTCTTTCTCTGTCGCTCTCTTCAATTTCTGTTCGCAGCAGTATGATGTGCACTTGGGTCGTTGATGCTTCGATCGGCACGACGGACAATCGAACCTTATGAAATTTCCGGGCGCGAGGAACTTTGAGGAACGCTCATCGCACGGTCTGGCAACGTTGCCGGGAGAGAACACTACGAGCGAGAGACTTCCGACTGCATGGTTGCTGCAGAAGACGAGGAAGAAGGGTCGGAAAAAGCCGAGGGGAAGAAAAAGGATATTCTTTTCGCTGTTGGTCGACGCGCGGTGAGCCTTTTTTCGAGTTAATATCTCTCTGTCTCTGTGCCACTGGTAAAATAATGGCGTCTAGAACCAATTTACCTTTCTCTCTGTCCTTTTCTCATTTACGAGGCTGAGCCCTCGGACTGTGTACAAGATACGAGCACGCGCACGCGCCACGCAAGCCTGAAGCAACAGGCCGGCTTGTGTGTCGCTTATATTCTAAATGTGGAAGCGTGCGTGCGCATAAATAGATATAAAGGGAAACACATGAAGAGCGAGAGGGGGGCGGGGGGGGGGGCGTTGGAGAAATAGGTTTCATCATGCCGTACTGGAAATGAGTAACAATCACAAAACCATTGTCCGAAAGTGTACAAATAGTAAATAAGATATACTCGTGGTAGAATAGC
This sequence comes from Ophion costatus, assembly GCA_951751655.1. NCBI lineage: Eukaryota > Metazoa > Arthropoda > Insecta > Hymenoptera > Ichneumonidae > Ophion > Ophion costatus. The sequence goes on from OX632364.1 coordinate 746,986, forward strand.
GAGAATATCTAGTGAAGCTGAAATACCGACGATGTAGGTCGGGAATCCCAGGACACAATGGCGAAAATCAATAATAAAACAATACTCAAAGTAAATGGAAGATGAGCCTAAATAAAAATACAGAGAGGAAGGGGACGGGAAGGAAGACAGGTTCGGGGCTAGCTTCCGCTGTATACAGGTATATCAATATATTTATCTAGATATTAAAGATAAAAAGATTAGAGGGTTCAATAATTTTTTTTTATTAAATGAAAATTTCATTTTTTTTTTAAATTCGTTCTGGGGCTTGGTTTTTTCCTATTCTTGTTTGACATTTTCGTACTCGCTGGACGTTTATTATTGGAAACAAAAGAATCGAAAAAACATTGAGTTGTGTGTTTCGAGACCTCTGGGCCATTGTTTACTCAGCGTCGGACTTTACTCGTGGATATCTCGGCCAATTTTTGTCGCACGACATTAAGAAAAAGCGTCTGCTCGTAAAGAGACACTCTATACGCTCACGAACTGAAAATTAGTATTTTAAATGCACCCGATATGTATATTGTTCGAGTGGTTGTATATGAATCGATATAACGATATATTGAATATATAAAGGATCCTCGGTGACAAGAGAGAGAAAGAAAGAGAGAGAGTCAGAGAGAGAGGGAGGGGGAGAGAAAGAGAGCGTCAGAGAGAGAGGGAGGGGGAGAGAGAGAGACAGAGAGGGAGGGAGAGAGAGAGGAGGGCGGAACGGCAGCACGCACGCAAAATTCTTTTCTCCTCAAGGATAACGTGAACAAAATTCCTTGCCCGCTCTCGAAACAACAGCTGCTGCGCTGCTAGGCGCGAAGGGAGCGAATGTGGCGAAGATTTCATATCGCGAACAAAAAAAAGAAGCAACAATCACGAGCGAACACCTTCATCGTACTTATGCCGACTATACCGGGAGTATGTGTGCTTTCGGCGGGTCTCTGATGATGACCGGAAGTCAAGGACAAGGGAAGTGGAGATTAGTTGGCGATGGTTGAATACACTTACACTTTATGAGGACAACGCCGTTCTGCATCTCGTCCATGTTCATACGCGAGCGGCGAGAGGGAGAGGAAAAGAAAGAGGGGGAACGCGGAGGGAGAGATAAATGTCGCCTGCTCGCGCTCGTGTGCGCGCGCGCGTTTGAACGCCAAGCTAGGGGAATAACGCGTTTTGTTTACGCATGCGAATCTCCATGGTTCATATGGCGGCAGCGGCAGCGCAATGTCGTTGCGATTTGGTCGCTGCTGATGGTTCCACGAATCGACGAGGAGTCACCCACATTGGCACACACACGCGGCGAGCACAAGGACACCCTGGTAACACTCACGGGACACCCACACACCACACCGAAATTTAGCAACGGGAACGCGAGACAACTCAACCTGGTGATCCTTGTGTACGTCAGCGACGCCGGAAGAATCAAAGAAAAATCATCCAATGGAAAAGACGAAACCCGCGAAAAAAAGCCCTCCGCATACACGTGGCTCGCACATTTCCGCTCAGTGGCGTCCTGCTGTATACATGTATGTATAATCGTATATATTTGTTTGTCTTATTTTTTAACGCGTTATTTCGCGGCGACGGATTTGGTGGAGCGTCGGGACGCCGCGTGTCACGCTCCCGGACGTATACGGGCGCGGAGACGAGGTGGTACGGCGACGAGAGCGGCGACTATGGAGAGAGGACGATTGGCCGGTGCGCGGAATACTACCGCCCGGACTACGTACAGGCATAATGGCGACGGGATTTTGCTCTCCTACTCCCTCTCTCGCTGTGTCCCGCTTTTTCTCTTTCCCTCTCTCGCTGTGCCCGGCTTTCCTTCTCGCTTTGGCCCCCTCGCTCTCTCCCACCGTTCCGAGATCACTATTGCTATATCCCTCTCTGGCTCTGCCGCTGGTCCGCGTTGCCCGTCATGCACTGAGGGAGGCTCAAGAGCCTGGTGTACTGGGCTTATGCTCGCGCACTGGGTCTATCCGTACGTGCCTGCGCGCCCCTCCTCGAAGGGCGACGGCGGCGGAGGGGAACGACCTGGGAGAGGACGGAGAGAGGGAGATGCAGCACGATATACGTATATCATTATGTAGTATTACTATAGTATTGTAGTTATATTGAGATATATGATATACCGGGTGTCCCATTTTAATCTTACATCTGATCTCCAACAATACTGCTCTGATAAAGTATTGAGCATCATAAAACGTTTAGGGTTTAAAGGGGGACGTCGGAAAAAGTATATTGTGGTAAAAATTCAAAATGCTAACGTTAAGGTGGCCGACATGTTTGAAAAAAATGGGATCATGAATTTTTTTCCCCCAAATATTTATCAGGTTAAAACGAAGAATGTTTGTGGGATAACGTTGTACGAATGTACCATGAGGAGGTTTTCAACAAATCCGTCAAAATCCCTAGTGTAAGTGTTCGTGTGTGAGGCGGGGGGTGGGGGGGGGCGGTTGTTTGGATTTGTTCTTTAACCCACACAAACCTAAATAAGGATTTAGATTCACTTGGAACTTAGTCCAGTTGAGATAGGGCTAAAATTCGGTTCACCTGGAATTAATTCGGGGAAGCGATTTTTTTTTATAACGGGGGGGGGGGGGGTGTGGTTGGTAGTGTAAATGTCGATTTTCGGGAAAAACCTCCAGTGCGTTTGCCGCCATGTTGATTTAAAGAGGGATTTTTGTTGTTTTTCGAATAACTCGCTTATTTTCAACCTTAGAGTGAAAATGATAATATTCAAAGTTGTGGGAAATGTAATTCTCCGTAAGTTTGGTGACGATAATTGTTACCCTAGGTTCGATATTTATAGAGTTAGACAGCTAATAGGGGTAAAAAACTAAAAAAAAAAAATGATCTCGTTTATTATCAAGTTTATTGTAAAAATGGTAACAAATAATCACGTAGGACATTTTATTTCCTTCAACTTTGGTTATTAGCATTTTTACCCTCGAGTCAATATTTTCAGACTCATACTTAAGTTAGGGGTGAACTTTTTTTTATGTTCAGTTATTTCGTTCATTATCAAGTTTATCGTAAAAATGGTAAAAAATAATTACGTAGGAAAGGTTATTTCCTTTAACTTTGGTTAGTACCATTTTTACCGTAGGATCAATATTTTGGGAGTTGTAATTAAAATAGGGGTGTAATTTTTTTCCACTTTTAAAATTTCATTTATTATTCAATCTGTTATAAAAATAGTGATGGACAACTAGGTACGTATTTCAAATTTATTCGAATAGCTGCTAAATAATCGGTATCCATGAGGGTGTCTGAAATATCTATATATTTTTTTCCCGCACCTTCATTATAACTCTTAAAATATTGATCCTGGGGTAAAAATGGTAATAACCAAAGGTGAAGCAAATAAAATTCTTCACCTCATTATTCATTACCGTTTTTACGATAAACTTGATAATAAACGAAATAACTGAACATTAAAAAAAACACCTCTAAATTAATTATAAGTCCGAAAATATTGATCCTCGGGTGAAAATGGTAATAACCAAAGTTGAAGGAAATAAAATTTCCTACGTGATTATCTATTGCCATTTTTACAATAAACTTGATAATAAACGAGGTAATCAACAAAAAACGTTTTTACCCATATTAGCAGTCTAACTCTATAAATATCGATCGTAGGGTAAAAACTATAATCACCAAACTTGTGGGGAATTATATTTCCCACGACTTTGGATATTATCATTTTCACTCTAACGTTGAAAATAAGCGAGTTGTTCGAAAAACAAAAAATCCCTCTTTCAATCAAGTTATGAAACATGGTACAGATCAAATGTATGACGGCAATCTCTGCTTCAATGTTTGTTTGAGTCTTGCGACGCTTCCTTTTAAGTGAATTGACACTGCCCGTTTCACGGAATAAATGAACAATTGGATCGAGACAACGACGATTTCTGTCAGGATAAAGTTGTGCATAAATTTCTGCACTCGCACAGGGTTTCTGCCGGTATCACCATACACGAGAATCATTCCCACTTTCTCTGCTTGGCTGTAGAATACCATTTCCGATACTGTTATTACATGTTACTTTGGATGGAAACACTTGTGTACTGACCACGGTCTTACATACAGGTCTTGAAACTTGCTCATAATTTCAGTGGTGGGGGATGGCCTCTTATTGAAGCACCGACTGTTTCAACTCGTGACCACGAGGATCGCTGCTATAGAGTGATGCAGGCTGTATGAGAGAGACGGAAATATATTTCAAAAGTAAACAAAACCCAAACATAACCGCTGATTCATGCGACCACACGCGACGTGCTCTACTTGTAAACTTGTAAAAACGAACCCCTCGACCAACACGAGCTCACATTGGCACCTATATAAAAAACATTCATATTCATTGTACCCACTTGGATAACTATAGTCTTTTGGTTTTTTTTCAGATTTACGATAAAGTTACTTTTAATTGTATTTCGGTCCATCATGCATTTTTGACATTGAATATCATAATTTGCCTACGCCAGCCAATTTTACAGCTAGGTTAGGTTCCCATGAGTCAACAATCGATTTCCATCTCTCTCGCACAGCCTGCATCACTCTATCGCAGCGACACTCGTGGTCACTCGGCGAAACGGCCGGTGCTCCAATCCGAGGACTTACCCCCACCACCAGAGTTTCAAGACCTACGCAGTGTTAAAGAAATTACCACGGTAATCCAGACGGGAGAGGTGCGGTGCTCTTCTACCGAACTGAATTGAAGTCAGCAACAAACCAGTGCCGTACAATATGCAGAAAGCACCCTTTGCTACTTCTACTAAAACCAGTGTCGTACGATATACAAAAAGCACCCGTTGCATCTTCAAATGGAACGGTTATTGACACACGAAAATTCGTAATTTTGAATCGAGACAAGACTTTTACAAATAATCACAAATTATGATACGCTGTACAGATAAAGGATAATATCGAAATACAGAAACGAAGTCAATTTTTTTTCGTTGCGGAAGCAGTACTAAACAAAATTTATTTCTACGTACACGCAAATTCATAAGAATTTTGTATCCAGACAAAACTTTTACAAATGATCACACATCATATTCACACATTGTAATAAGCTGGACAGATAAACAATAATAATGAAATACAGAAATTAAGTCAATGTTTCTTTTTCGATGCGGAAGCACTAGCAAGCAAAAATTATTTATAGACGCAAGAAAATTCATAAGAACTTTGAATCCAGACAAAACTTTTACAAATTATCACACATCATATTCACATGCTATGATACACTGTATAGATAAATCGATCTTACAGTTTTGATTTTTCCCTACTTTGTTTCGTTTTAATATTCCTTGCATGATTATTTTCGTTGATCGACCGCGCTAGAAAATCTCCTCTCATGACGAGATAATAGTTTATCACTCTCACAAAATTCATAAGAATTTCGAATCTAGACAAAACATCTACAAATTATCACACATTATGATACGCTGTACAGATAAAGAACAATAACGAAATACAGCAATTAAGTCAGTTTTTTTCCTTGCGGAAGCGGACGAAGCAAGTAACGAACAAAATTTATTTTTAGATACAAGGAAATTGATAACAATTTCGAATCACGACAAAAGTTTTACACATTACCACACATCACATTTACACTGATGATTTGCTGTATAGAGCATAATAACGAAATACAGAAATTAAGACAATATCTTTTTTCTTTGCAGAAGCAGTAGCACAAAGATTATTTGTAGACACAAGAAAATTCATTACAAGTTTCAATCCAGACAAAAGTTTTAGAAATTATCACACATCATATTCACATGTTATGATACGCTGTACAGATAAAAAATAATAACGAAATACAAAAATAAAGTTAATGTTTTCTTTTCGTTGCGGAAGCAGTAACAAACAAAATTTATTTATAAACACGAGAAAATACATAACACTCGTTTAACCGTTTTCGCCGCAGATCATGATAAATATATTTTATACCGAGACACAATTATTTTTTATTAAATCTAACAAAATTCACGAAATTTGTTTGTCCGCACGGTCCGCACCACGGTCTTACATACAGGTCTGCAAACTCTGCCAGAATTTGCATGGTGGGGGTAGGCCGCTTCCTGACGAAAATTTTCGTTGAGAATTGACACTACGCAGCGCTGCAATCTTGCCCCCAGTTGAGCATAACCACCAAAAATAATTTTTCTAAACAAGCCCACTCTTCGGGGATCGAACTCGGCTCCATCAAAACGGTAGCTCAGCACCCTATCCGTGCGACCACGATTATCATTGCATGAATAAGACAGTTTTGTAATATTTGAGTTATAGCCACGCTTGAGGTTGAATTAGATTTGGCGGCTTGTTGGGTTGGTTCACCGCTTAATTTTATTCATTATAATTAGCTATATTGGTAGATATACCACCAATATATATATGTATACTGCGGAACCAATAATTGAAATGAGGTGTTACGGAGACAGGCTGATGTAGAGTATTGCGGCGATTAGCTCTGTCTTTTTTCAATACCTCCGTCTGCCCCCGTACCGCACTTCGCCACCAACTCTTTTAAGATAGCAGCGCACGTAGCGGCCAGTATATTTAAAAAATTTCGTCAGTCGACCCTCCTCATCGGACGGAGTTTCCAGACCTGTATATAAGACCGTGGTGCGCACACGCTTTGTTCCAACATGGATGCCAAGCAGGCATGTGCTCTAGTGCATGGAGACTAGAGTAAAAGAGTGGACACAGGATAGGAGAATCTTAGTAGCAGCGTACTGGAAATTCGTTCTTTCAATAGTTCGGTGTTCTGCCACAGGCGTCGCAAAGATCTGCAGCATCCACCAATACCAGTATAATTTCGTTAGGCGCTTGCGCAGCACAAAGCTCTTTCCCATTTCCAACATGGCCTTCTGCCGCGTGTCATAATCGTGATATTGTGCTCTGTTAAGCTTACGTGCATTTCGTATTGTTATGCTTTATAAAGGGTCAATAATCTTTTTACTCTTTAGACTTAGTGGATTTCGTTATTCAACGTTTCCTTCAATAAACAAGGTAAATCATTCATTTTATTCTTTTGTATATATACCTGTGAGCCCGTATCAATAGTCACGAAAATACCTTTGGAGCGTATATACATGAATGAAAAATGTTCAGGAAAAATTAAGGATTTATTGAACGAAGCAGAACTTCGAATTTGGAAAAAAAAGAAAAAAATGTACTCAAGATGCTTTTGAAATATGCGGCACACGTCCGTTTGCAGCAATATATGGACGCGTGTTTTTTACATTTTTTATCTCACTTTTTTCCAAAAATACCACATTTTATTGTACAGCATTGCATTATACTACTCATATTATGTTAAATTGTCTTCCTGTGCATAACGATAAATAATAAATATTCAGATTACAGTAATAAAATTGAATAGTTCCTTTTTTACAATGGGATGTTTAATTTATTGATACCGCCTTCCGTACAACTTTTTTGTTCATACATGTTTTATTTTCATTTATTTACACACACACACACACACACATATATATATACACATATATGCATATGAATAATTAATACATTACCAGACAACTGTAAATGCAAAAAAAAATACTGCAATTACCGAAGACAGAACACAGGACCTCCAAAGGGTAATCCAGCACCCTATAAATTTTACCACGAAACCGTTCCACACTATAAAGGGTTTTTCTATAAGGGCGGGCAGATGTTGAAATAAAATAAAACAAGCTGTGTGTGAGGTATTAACGAAATTCTTTTTTTATTTGAAAGGCCTATGTATGCCATTATGTATGTATGCCACCATGACATACCTGCCGTGGGTATAGAGAACCTGGGGAAAACCTATACCGGCACAGCCGGTCACAAGTTCACTTCCCAGTCACGGAACTAGTCGTCTTTCGCCAAAAATGTCGAATAAAAACATTTCACGACGAAAGTACGCGACTGGTTTCCGAACCCGCGACCTCCCGGTCCGCTGGCGAGCACGCTAACCACTGGGCCAACGCACCAGTTCCTGTACAGTTTATTATAATGTGTGAATATGATGTGTGATCATTTGTAAACGTTTTGTCTGGATTCAAAATTCTTATGAATTTGCGTGTACCTAGAAATCAATTTTGTTTAGTACTGCTTCCGCAACGAAAAAAACATTGACTTAATTTCTGCATTTCGTTATTATTCTTTATCTGTGCAGCGTATCATAATGTGTGATAATTTCTAGAAGTTTTGTCTAGGTCCAAAATTCTTATGAATTTTCTTATGTCTATAAATGAACTTTGGTTGTCCTGCTTCCGCAACGAAAAAAAAATTGACTTAATTTCTGTATTGCCTTACACTTTACCTGTACAGTGTATCATAATTTGTGATAATTTGATAAAGTCTTGTCTCGATTTAAAATTGTGAATTTTCTGTGTCATTAAATAAATTTTGTTTGTTACTGCTTCTGCAATGAAAAAAAAACATTGACTTAATTCCTGTATTTTTGTTATTATTCTGCATCTGTACAGCGTATCATGATGTGTGATTATTTGTAAAAGTTTTGTCTGGATTCCTTCACCAACTTGTTTCTCAATTAATTTGATCAAATTACCGCTCCATATGAAGAAGCAACGGGTGCTTTTTGTTGTATATCGTACGGCACTGGTTTTAGTTTAAGTAGCAAAGGGTGCTTCCCGCATATTGTACGGCACTGGTTTGTTGCTGGCTTCAATTCGGTTCGGTAGGAGAGCAGCGCACCTCTCTCATCTGGCTCGTCCTCTCTCATCGTGGTCATCTCTTTAAGACGGAATGACACCTCATCGCGGTCGGTATGGTAGAACAGAATTATAGATACCCAAAAACCTCTGAAACGGCTCTTCAGATCCCGTCGAAACTTTGCCAAACGACGTCAAATAGATAGACGAACAACTGTCTGCCCCTCAAATTTTCTGAATTTGAGAAAAAAAACGTAGATTGGCTTATCATGCGGAACTCGAGACCGAAAAGATGAAAAATCAGATGTTTGGCTAATGTCACGACTTAGAGAAAAGTTAGACCGGGTAGCCACATAAAAAACGAACAAATTGAGCTCTCAATCACTCCACTTCGTTGCATATCTTAGGAGAAAAGTGGTAATCTAGATTTGTCGTGTAATTGTTGATAATTGCGAGCAAATGTCGCCCGAACTTCGACGTGCTCAGTTCACGAGAATTCCGCGCGCGGCGCTCGCCGCGTGGTCTGCAGACGACGCGCACCGACACGCACGCACACATTCGTTGCGGAGCGTGTCGAGGCCCGTGGAAGGCGAGACGCAATGTCTCCGCGACGGCGACGAACGCGCGCGGTGACATCCGCCGGTGGGGCGCAGAAGCTCGATTGAGTTCTGCCCTACCGGTCGGAAGCCGGGGCCGCATCGAAGTTTCGCGTCGGGTGTCATTTCGTCTTAAATTCAGCAAATTCGCGTACCACTTTTTCCCTATCCCTGCCATTAGAGCTCGGACGTCTTTAGTATAGTCTCGCTGAGTAGTGCATCAGAGAGAGAAACGGAAGAGGACTGTTCTCTTTGTAATGTAGAGCTTCACCCATTCTGTTAACCAGACCCTCCCCCTCCCTGCTGCCTGTACAATCTGTCCGTGATTTTCTCCATCCTTTCTGTGGCCTGAAAAAAGTATCTCACAAGTCGTGCGGGAAGCTGTTTCGTGTTTTCCCCGCCACTTTACGGCTCCGTTGGCGATGAAAGCGAAATGAAAAAAGAAAGGACAAATATTTTTCTAGGTGTAAAAGCGAGAGAAAATAGGCGCCCGTATCGAACACGTGACGCGCATCTGCTTCTCGGTGATGCCGCATTGAGATCAAGTGCGAGAGGAAAAGACGAGGGAATGACCCTTGACTGGCCCTCGCCAAGTACCAATAATTAAGTGCGGTCACCCTGGCAGCATGACTAAGTGAAATAGAGACAGAAATACCAAGAGAGAGAGAGAGACAGAACTCTCGTTCCTCGCACACACGAATGAGACAAACTTGTTCCTTGTTCGCTTGCGTCACTCGCGGTCACCGAACGAAGGCGCCTTCTCATCTTACAATAATAATTACTAGAGATGAAAAGGATAGCTGTTTGGCCGGATACCGGATAACGGATATCTGGTCATCTTATAAGCCGGATAGTCGGATATCCGGCGGCCGGATATTCGGTCGAACATTGCCATTTGCCACGGAGCGTGTCGTACATGTTACGACACGTTTGTCAGGCACAGACGGTCGGGCGGATTTGGACGGATTCGGACACCGTCGTTCATTCAGCGAAGTGAGCGAATGACGTATTAATTCATTGTTTGATTTGTTGCGATCACTTTCACTTGTTATATGAGGTAAATAATAACGATGATGTGTTAATTGCGACATAAACTACGAAAAATGTCATCGGTAAAGAAAAGATTCCCTATTTGGGAATATTTTGATGTAAACAGTGACAATAATAAGTTTGCCGTTTGTTTGCTGTGCCGGGTTCACATTTCTCGTGGCGGAGAAGAAAAAAAGGCAGGTATGTACCAAAGCCTTAGCTTGTCTTTTTTTCTTTTGTTTTGGATTGATTTATTACACTGATCAGCAAGGTGTTTGTCCATGGTATGATGATTAAAATCGTTAAGTAGGTACCTAAAAATGTGTCGAATATATTTTAAAATTTACGAGGGCTTGCAATGGCTTGCACCCAGGCTTAATTAAACTTGTTTGTGATGCGCAGATGTTTTTTTGAACCGTAGTTATAAAAAACTATATAAACTAATAATAGAAAATGGCTAACCTACCGTAAACATAATGACATTTTTTTTGTCATCTACTGGGTACTTGAGCCATGAAAAATTATTTGAAAACGAAACATCTAGATCAATTCCAAGCAATTAATGAAAATGCAGCCACTGCCGTGCCTACCTGACGCCTTCAGCCATATCCCTGGTACAAGTTCGTCTTCAACATCGACCAAGAAGCAATTGACTATGTCGGAATCATTTGAGAGAAAATTGCTTGGGGATGTAAACGACGCAAAAGCCAAAAAATATCATTATTAATAGCAAAAATGATGGCACTTGACAGCGAGGCATTATCTATCGTAGAAAAGATCGGATTTACAAGACTACTGGAACAAGCCTTACCCCGCTATAAAATGCCAAGCCGTACATACATTTCGCAAAATATTAGTCCTGACATCTGCGACAGAATTTACGAAAAAAATCAAAAGAAACATCTTACGTGCTCTCGCGGTTACTGTGACTTCTGATATATGGACCTGTTAAGAATGCCAGCTACGTGAGTTTCATAGCTCATTGGTTGTCTCCTGAATTGAAGCTGGAACACGGAGTTCTTGCTATGAAGCCTTTCCCAGGTTCACACAGCGACGAAAATATAGCAAGCTCAATATTATCGCAGATCGGTGGAATATTGACCAAAGTAACGTCATGAACGAGTAAAATATATTTACTCGTTCATGACAGTGGCGCTAACACGATGAAAGGTGTTCGCGTGGCTGACGAGGGGACGGTCCGGGAGGTGCATCGAGTTACGGGCTCCTACTTCGCGTCCTTATTGTGTGGGTAGGTACCAACCAAACCCAAAAATTGTAGGTGCCAACTCGGCTTCGTTTTCGAGAAATCGCCGGTCAAAGTTGGGAGCCTGCTTACGTACCGTAGAGTTTGTACACGAACACAACGAGGCGAGCAGCCGAGCGGCAAACGAGTGAGACTACCATCCGGACGGCTCTGGTTCAAGTCCTGTCTATGCTTTTTTTTCTCCAAATTATTGTTGAAATTTATCGGACTTCAATCATTCGGGACTAGCTCAAGAAAAACTGTTGGCGATTCAAAAGGAGCTAAACTTACCGGAGCATCAGTTGGTGCAAGTTATCAGTACAATATGGTAGTACAATATGGTAGTACAATAATCAGTACCCCCTTTTATATGGTAGAGCGCCTGTTGGAACAAAAACGGGCTATGTCGCCGTATGTGGCCGATCAAGATACACTCACTAATTTGACCCCTCAACAGTGGTGTTTGATGGAGCAGTGCATTAAGCTTTTGAAGCCCTTTGAGAAATAACAAAAATAACGAGTTCTGGTCTATTCTGCATATCCGAAGTAATACCACATGTTACAGCATTAAAAAATCATAACGATGAGGCAGCACGAAGAACCCCTAACTTATCATACATGAGAGTCTCGTGGAAAGCTGAATTAGAAGGCCGTTTTAGCTCCTTGGGTCAAGATCCAAATTACTTGATTGCAACCTTCCTAGATCCTAGATTTGAGACAAACTATTTGGGGGTTGTTGAAGCTGAAAGAGCTCGACAGAAGGTCCTATTTGAATTTATAAAAATGTCTTGCGAATAATTTTTCACCAGTAGCAGGTCATCTCCAACGCCTGCTAAAAGAAGTAGAGAAGACGAGACTGAATCAACTGTAACTCGTGAAGCTCACGACACGTTTTGGGATTGCTTTAACGAAGTGGCAAATGATAACAATAATAGTTAGTGTCATTTGTATTAATATACAAAATCGACTATTATTTGAAGACAGTTCGAATCGATCGCAATCACGACCCTTATATTTGGTGGTCAGCTAATGTGATACAGTACCCGAATTTGACAAAACTTGCCAGAATGTATATTTCAGCGCCTTCGAGCAGTGTGTATAGCGAAAGAATGTTCTCTGAAGCTGGCCTTGTTTACGAAAACACGCAAAATCGCTTATTACCGCTTAATGCAGAGAAATTGGTGTTCATTCACCATAATTCGCCTCCAGTTTAGTACGAGTAGTCATTTTTTTTTCGTTGAAATGAATAAAAAAAACGGTGTTTTGATTTGAAGATATTGTGGTGAAGATTTATTTGTATTTAGAGTATCTTTTATGTGAAATTAATAAAGTCGATTTTATATCTTTTTAATTTATCGAAATTTTGGTATCCGCCGGATATTGGCCTGTTATCCGGTATCCGTCCGGATACTAAAATGAGGCCAGATAGGCCGGATAGCGGATAGTTGCCAGATGTCCGTTTCATCTTTAATAATTGCCCAAAACCAAATACATACTACGAAGGCCCACCATCTTCCTCTTAGCCAACTATCTTTCCACCTATAAATACGTTATATTTAGGCTCTTGCGTCGTGACTTTTCGTCTTTTTCTGTGGAAACGGACTCGCTTTGACCTACTGCAATTCATCGCCGTCGAATTTTACGACACATGAAAAACCATTTTTAAACTGGATAATGTTCCGAAAAGGTCCCCTCTCCGATCGGACTGATATTTGTCACAGACCTCCTTTTTAATATTTTAGAAGATCTCCTAGAAGGATTTATGCCAACGCACCATAGCTTCCGAGATATCGATAGGGCACTTCGGATGTGCGTGCGGAGTGATGGACTGCGTGACACACTGGTGTGAGCGCGAGGCCTCTTAGATATGGAACTTTATGTGCGGGGATTATTGAGATAGACACAGAGCATCGTAGGTTAATTTTTTGTTTTTCCAAAGTTCACTTTTTTGGAGGTGTAATAGATTTATAAGGTTCGTTTTTTGGTTTATATAGTTTCTGTTTTTTTTTGTTTTTGACAGTATTTAATTTTTTGGAATTTGTACGGTTTAGCATTTTTTCCAGATTTTTCCTGGTACCTGCTTATAATTCTTGGTAACCACCCGCGGCAGCGATGGGAGGAGTTTCTATTATATTGCCCAAACTTGACGAAGATTCACATAAAGCGTAGGGCGCGATAACGTCTATAGATATAGCCAGAACTGAGATCCTCAGCTATAGATACAGTAGAAGCGCAGTAAAAAAACAACTTTCAAAAATATTAAAAGAAAGGTTTGTTTAAAATTTCAGCCCGATCGGAGGGAGGGGCCCTTTTCAGACCTTTAACCAATTTTTTTATGCCTGTTTGGATTCCAAAATAAAATAAGAGGAAATAAAAATAAAAGTTCTCGCTCGTATTAAAAATAAATTAGAAAATTGACAAAGTAAAATAAAAGTCTGATGTGGCCGGCTCGTTAAAAAAAAGAACACCGTTACTCATTAATATACGGCGTGTCATATTTATAAGAAATATTATATATGAATTTGTAATAAGTATTTCATAATCTGGAATCTGGATTTTTATTTAATGTGGTAACACAGAGGGGGTGTCATTTATCTTGAGGCGTAGAGATAACTGAAAACGGCGAGATAAATCGAAAAATCCCGAGACACTTATCGAGTAGATTCAAACGCGAAGTAGAATAGCGGAGTCATTTTTAAATTTAGTGCACGTTCCATTTCAAGGTCAACGTTGCTTTTTTAATGGAAACTTACATTTTTTATAGCGGCCTCTTATTCTACGTAAAATGGTAACTTTTGACTCGTGATATGTCTTCACTTGGCCATTATTTTTGGCAAAAATGACACAAGCTTTTGAAAACGTTGGCCTTCCACTCGCAAAGATAAATTAATGCGGCGAATAAATAATTGATAAAGGAAAAAGTATTTTTACTTGAATAAATATAAAGTCATTTTAATGCGTTCATTTTTATGAAGTTATTAGTAATAATTGATCAAGTAAAAAGTAAAAAACGACATTTCGAAAAAAAACGGGCATTTCGAATGACAGTGCCAATAGAAACCCACACCTTTCCGTACAAAATTGCTTCGCGTTTGTTGAAAACAAGGGATAAAGTTCCGAAAAGTTGCATCCGTCGATCGAGCTAAAGTTCCTTCTAACATTTTAAGGATGTTGAGTCCCAAATCGCAAATGATGATAGAATTCTGAAAATTTGGTATGTTTTTGTATGAAGTATTTCAGAGGTCGTGTAAAAATTTCACGACAATTAGGAAGCTCGTTATTGAACAATTAACATTCACAAATTAAATGTTGTTTTATGGAAACTGATGTAACTTTGGTATAAGTTTTTTTTTTGACCTCTCAATTTTATAATATCTACAATATACTGAAAGCAACGGAAACAAAACGAAGTTTATTGATAAATTTTTTTTAATTTCTTTTAAAAATTGTTCTTAACAAAATGTTAATTTTTTAATAACGAGCTTCCTAATCGTCGTGAAATTTTAACACGACCTCTTAAATACTTCATACAAAAACATACCAAATTTTCAGAATTTTCTTATCATTTTTTATTTCAACCCTTAAGGAGGTTGAAGTAATGATGATAGAATTCGGAAAATTTGGTATGTTTTTACATGAAGTATTCAGGAGGTCGTGTAAAAATTTCATGACGATTAAGAAGCTATTTATTGAAAAATTAACATTAACATGTTTCATAGGGACTCAACATCCTTAAAAGACTTCTCGAACGAATTTTGGGCGACTCGCAATATTTTTCGAGCCATCGAATTTTATACTATACTGGCTATACTGGTATTGGCACGGGGCACCACGGATGTATGTGTGAAATCGTGGGGTGCGTGGAATACTGGTGTGGACGTGGGCAGCTCGGATGTGCCTGTGAACGCGGATGGTGGGGGAAGAGGGCGAGAAGTATCGCGTAAGCTAGACGAAGGCCCGCACATAACGGAGAGCCAGATTTGAGTCGTTAGATATGGATGTAGTAAAAGTGCAGTCGAATAAATAACTTCCAAAATTCGATATCTCGAAGAATATTGCGAGTCGTCAACGATCCTTTCAGGGTATTTCTTAGAATGTTAATAAGAGTTAGTAAAATAAGAGCCAAACGAAAAAATGTTGAGCATCAAAGCACCTCGTTTCTTCCCGTAGTATAAGATGCCGCTATAAAGAATATAAGTTTATCTCTTTCTAAGTTGACCTTTAAATCACCTTGAAACCGTGCACTAAATAGAACGATGAAATTGCCATTTTACTCCGCGTTTAGATGTACTCCCGTAACGTTTGCTTTGAATTTCTTCACGGTTGCGAGAGTCCAAAAATACTTACCATCCGGAGTTACGGTGGCGGTGCTGTTGGTGGTTGCGCTACCGGCCAACGCGTGCAGCTTCTTCCACCCTTTCCAGCCCTTTTTCCATATTATCGCGGCCTTATTTGCTTTACGTTGGCCGTTGTTTGGCGACGAGGCGATTAAATTGGCAGCTGGCGGATGTTGAGGGTTGACGCTTCTCCCGAGTCCGCGACGAAGCGACCCCAGCCCCGATCTGTGACCGTACGGGTAGAAAACAAAGCAAAACAAAAAAAAATCAACGAAAGAAACGACGAAGACGGAGAAGAAAATAGGAAAGAAGAAGATCCGAGAATGGGCAAAAAAATCATCGTGTCATTAAAAAAAAAATGACGCGACGGGGGGAGGGGGGAGGCGTGCAGCCGCTGGCCACGCAAAGAACTGGTTTTGTTAACACTTATTAAAAAAAAAAAAATTCACACAATACTCGATAATCACCCCGATCACGCCCGATCTTATTCAAACATGTTTGTGCGCAGTCTCCCTAGCTTTTGCTTTGGTGCGTCGAAATAGATTGTAGACTGCAGACAGAAGGAATTCGTTCTTCTTTGTTTCGAGAATCCGATGATTTCTAGCGATTTCGTGAATCAAGTGATTTCATGCTGATTTCAGACGACATCAAAAAACTTAAACCTGATTTCAGGGGATTTTAACCATATTCGGATAATGTTGATTTAGTAAGACGGTTCGCGATTTCAGGCGATTTCTTGTGATTTTGCATTCGATTTCGAACAGAAGTGCTTGAAGGATTTCACAAGTGAATGGCCCCGCGCGAGAAGGAAGAGTGCACCGTAGACACCAGCAAATTGGAATTCTGGAGGCTGCGTATTACTGTAGAAGGCTTATTATATGGGCCGGACATCGATGATTCTATGTAAGTTTAAAAAATTATATTTTATTCACGCATAGACCCGACCTGAAGATGTAAAAGCGTTTTCTCAAAATGGCTTTTTCAAAATCCGCGACGACGATATCTCACAAATCGCTGCCCCGATTAACTTAAAATTTTACAAGCTTCTTTTAGGTATCAAAAAGCCGTACTTCAATAAGGGAATTTTTTTTTTTCGATGGATAGTTTTTTTTTCGACGGCAATAGAGTGTTTTTGTCAGCGAAAAACCATGCTTTCAGTTTGAGCTAGGGCTATTTTTTTAAAAATCTATATTTCATTAAATCCTTAGTCCAGCACTTGATAATTTTATGTAAACACTACAAGCGTTTGATTTTTCAATTTCGGATTATTCGTTTCCGAGTAGCAGTGGCCACCAAGAAGGACGTTTTATAAACTGCGGTCTGGACAACCCATTGTACCTACCACAGTTATGAATATATTTCAATGCCAAAATTGTATTGGATCATACTCTTTAAAGGGAAACATTTTTTTGAAAACCTGCATAAGATGTCCCAACAAAGATTCACGAAAATTCCTCTTTTCGAACCACGCGCTATATGTTATCCATTAAAAACTTGAATCAATCCAAACACTCCCACTCAAAAGATGTAGAAAAAAAACTTAAAAAGTTGTAGAAGTTGCAAACTTAAAAAGCCGAACTAAAGCTTAAGAAACAAAACTTAAAAAGTTGTAAACTTGTGCAAATCCAAAGATGAAGAAACAACACTTAAAAAGTTGCTCATTGCCTGCTCGTGATTTTATGTCGCTGGCAAATTTGCCTCTTCCATGAACGGAAGAAGAAGCTTCACGATCGAAATGAAATTACGAGAAAGCAAAGCGCATACTCGTATAACTGGCCCAATATTTTTTCTCGTCATTTATGGACCGCAAAAGTTGTGAAGTTACTAAGAAACAATTTTTTTTTCGCTGAAGAAACCTTTCTTTTTTCTCCGAACGTTATTTTTTTTCGGCGTTGCAAAAAATTCCAAAATTCCAAAAATAAATATTTTTTTTTGTTTCCGAATAAATTTTGCAACGGTGGGTGGCTGTACCTGTAACTCGCGCTGGAACTTCCGCTGAAGCCGCTGTCGAGGTCGCAACTGAGAGGCGAGACGAGCTCGTCCGTTGGCCCGATCGAGGCCAGCAGTAGTTGCTCCGTCGAGGCGCGAGCGTCCTCCGTTAGACGATTGACAGGCTCGTCATCCTCGTCTCCCGCTGCGTTTTTCGCCGTCTCGCCGTTCGTCACGTCGTCCGAGATCGTCGGCATGAGCATCGCTTCGACGCTCAAATTGAGCTCACCAAGGACCCGACGATGACGGGACTGGACGCGCCGCACCTCCTCAGCCACGAGGGAGCGACGGGACCCGTGGACCACTACCGGAGCTCGACGGCATTGTTTCCTGTGTTGCAAGAACGTATTTCCGTATCTCATTATCCACTTACACTTAATGCTTAAAGAACCTGCCGTAATTTCAATGATTTTTTTTCACATATCATCTCTTCCATCTTACTGTTAATATTGCTACCATTATTTTCTTCTCAAAATTACAATTCTGCCCATCTTATTATTGTTTTTTCCTAAATAATAACTTTCTCGACCTGATTATTATTATTCTTCTACATTATAGTTCTCTCCTACACCTTGGTGTTATTGCCTTTTATTATTATTTTCTCTCCAAATTGTCATGTTCTCCATCTTCTTATTATTATATTCTGCACATTGAAATTTCTACAATACATAATTACCATTATTTTTCCGCTACATTACAATTTTCTCCATGCTACTATAATTTTTTATTTATTTGATTACTCCGAGCAACGCACACGTAATTCTCGAAAATGCAGGCCTGAACATTTCCGACCGAACAGTCCGTAGGAGACTCCGAGGAGCAGGCTTAAAAAATAGTTTTGCACACGGTCGCCCTCTGATCCGCAAAGCAAATAAAATTAAGCGCCTTGAGTTTGCAAAAAAATACGTTAATAAGCCGATTTCATTTTGGAAAAAATTTGTTTGATGTGACGAGAGCAAGTTTGACTTATTCGGGCATAAATGACGATCACGCGTTTAGATTAAGCCGGGAGAACAGCTTCTTGAGAAAAATATTCGAAAGACTGTCAAACACGAAGGGGTTACTGTTTTAGTGTGGGGGTGTTTTGCGTGGTGAAGAGTAGAAAATTTGGTTCCAATCAACGGTATTATGACCGCCGATGTTTACATTGATATCATAAACGAAAATCTGGAGGAATCACCGCTAAAGATCGGTCTGCAGGATGAATTCATCTTTTAACAAGAGAACGATCCTAAACATACGGCTCGAAAATCATCGGCCTTTTTCCGTTCTTCGCAGATCAAACTTCTGATGATGACAACATAATGATGTATGTAAACATAATGATGACAACAATGTATACCTCTTAATCGGAACTAACTCAAATTTTTCAACCAATAAACATTAATATTTATTATAATTATGTTGGTAATAATAATATCGATGTATATCATTTTTGTTGAGCTAACTCGATTTTTCTAAATCACGCACAACAAGATCAACAACAATAATACAAATGATAAGAATAATAATAATAGCAACGAGGCTTTACCCAATTTCCGATATTTCCTCGTAAATATTTTCCTCGGTTCCGTATCTCGTGACGTACGTATGCCGTTTCAATGAAGGTACGTGAGGAGAAGGCGATGAGTCTTGAGGTGGCGCCGCATCTCTCTGCAGCGAGTTTGTGGGAGACGAACGCGAGTGTTGGCGATACTGATGATGATGGTGGTGAAGATGAGGATGATAATGATGATAATGAGGAAAAGGCGGAGGAGAATGATGATGGCGGGGATGGTGCAAGTGACGAAGGTGAGGAAGATCGGTGGTCTCGACGGTGCAAGCAGCAGGTGGATGCAAGCGACTCGGCCCGGGCTCGTAATAGGCGTACGAATAATCCTGGAGGGGACGTTGAAGAATCTCCTCGGGGCTCAAGCTTGTCGTCGGCTGCGTATCGTGGACCGCGTGATTATTCGTGATCACGGCGGGCGACCCATCAACGATGGTTTGCCCGGTACGCGGGGGTGGATAAGGCGGGGGCGGTGGAAAATCGAGGTTGGCGCGACGCGGAGCAACGGTACCGACGGCCGATACAACCGGCGGAACACCCAGGGACGATGAAGCCATGGTTCATCTTCTCGTTCGCATGGCGCTCGGATGCTTCCTGGACCCGTGGAAAAAAATACATTCGTATAGGTGTGGAAAAAAAACAGACATAATTGGGCTGAAGGATTCCGTCGTTGACTTTCTTTTGTCGATGCGAACGAATTATTTGTCGGGAAAATAGTGCACTAGCTACTTTTAAGAATTATTTTAATATTATTTGAAGAATTAAAACATTCTTTCATAAAATAAAAATAATCCTATTCATAAAATGAAAATGTTTGTTTATAAAATAAAAAAGAATGAGAGTATTTAGAAAATGAAGAATATCCTAAGAATTATTCCAACGGACCAACAAATACTTGGAATAATCAAATATTTCGTTGCCCACCTGTGCATGAACGATCACGTTGATTGAAGTGATTTTTGTTCTGTGTTGCATGCACGAAGATTCTTCCCATGCCCCAGATAAACATGTCCCCAGGGAACACATGTCCCCTAGGGAAAATGGCTCACATAAAAATATACCGTGATACTTGCCAATCTCGTCACACTATACAGGGTGAGGCACTAACTGTTGCCACCTTGAATATCTCTGTAATTATCGACATCACAAAAAAATGTGTGAAGCGAAAGTTGTACCGTACGAAAGGGGTCATCAAATGCGACCATTTTTTTTTATCTCAGTGGAGGCGCTGTCGCACAGTAAAGGTCACCTCCACTTTTTTAAATGGGACGGTACATTTTTGTTCAACTATCTTGTAGAGCATCGAAAACTGCATGAAAAACATATAGGGGTCAAATTCGTTCAAGGTCATTTAAGATCAAAAAGTGACATGAACTTTATTTTTATGTGAAATTACCTTTATTCACAGTAGACGTTCAAAGTGATTGCCATTTGAATCAATGCAGTATTGCAATCTCCTCATCACGAATTTCTTATCACTTCGGCACTTATCGCCGAAGTCTTGCCATTGTCTTGTATGTAAACAACGGCGCCAAACCTACAATGCACACGGAACATTGTACAATGTTTCGCCCAAACAAACCCAAGATAACGATAGTAAGAACGGTGAGACTAGTATTAATGAATCAAGCGAATGTAAATGATGTATTCTTTTGAAGAGCAAACTGATATGCTTCTAATTTACGGAGAATGTCAGAAAAATGCAGTGAGAGCTACAGACTTATACGCTGAAAGATTTCCTGAACGTTCTCATCCTACAGGCCGTACATTTAAAATTTTGTACACTAAACTGAGGACAACTGGATCCTTAACCCGTCGGGAAAGTAACCGGAAAAAGCGAGTTACTAACGAAGAAACGGAAATTGGTGTTCTTGCCGCCGTTCATCGAGACCCTTGTGCGAGTTCTCGTCAAATTGCGAGGGAATCTGGCGTAAGCCAGAGAAGTATTCTGCGTGTTCTACATCGTCATAAATATCATCCTTACCACATCAGTCTCCACCAGGAATTAACTGGTACGGATTTCATGAATCGCACTGAATTTTGCCGATGGCCTCAACGCCAGATTCAGAGAGATGACTCATTTATTAATCGGATTTTATTTACTGATGAGGCAACATTTACGAATCATGGAAATATTAACTCGCATAGCATGCATTTGTGGTCAACTGAAAATCCACATTGGCTGCGGCAAGTTGCACACCAAAGACCGTGGTCGGTTAATGTATGGTGTGGGATTATTGGGGATAGAATCATAGGTCCTTATTTCATTGAAGGGAATGTTAATGGTAGGAAGTACACCACATTCCTTCAAGAAACATTAGGTCCGTTATTGGAAGAAATATCTTTAGAAACAAGAAACATAATGTGGTATCAACACGATGGGTGCCCGCCACATTTTTCGCTGATAGCTAGAAATGAATTGCAAAAGAGATTTCTAAATCGTTGCATTGGACGCGGAGGAGCTGTATCGTGGCTGGCTCGCTCGCCAGACTTGACGCCTCTGGACTTTTTCTTGTGGGGATACTTGAAAGATCTTTTTTATAAAGAACGTCCATCTACGTCGGATGATATGGGTGAGAGAATTCTTCGAGCCTGTGATTCGATAAGTGCCGAAGTGATAAGAAATTTTACACAATCCGTGATGAGGAGATTGCATTACTGCATTGATTCCAATGGCAATCACTTTGAACATCTACCGTGAATAAAGGTAATTTCACATAAAAATAAAGTTCATGTCACTTTTTGATCTTAAATGACCTTGAACGACTTTGTCCCCTAAATGTTTTTTATGCAGTTTTCGATGCTCTACAAGATGGTTGAAAAAAATGTACCGTCCCATTTAAAAAAGTGGAGGTGCCACAGCGCCTCCACTGAGATAAAAAAAATGGTCGCATTTGATGACCCTTTTCGTACGGTACAACCTTTGTTTCAAACATTTTTCGTGACGTCGATAATTACAGAGATATTCAAGGTGGCAACAGTTAGTGCCTCACCCTGTATATATATATATATATATATATATACAGGGTCATTTTTTTTATCTTGAGACTGCTAAATATCTCGAAAAATAAGCCTTATACGACAAAAATGTTTCAAATAAACCTTCAATAGTTTCCAAGAGGCAATTTAATCCTACAGAAATTAACCGCCTGCCGCCCCACCCCCTGGAGGTGGGGCGAGGGGGAACTTTGAAATCTTAAATGGGAACCCCTACTTTTCATTACAGATTCGAATTATACATAAAAAAAAAAACGTAACTTTTGTCTTAACAATTTTTTTAAATTCGGGATAGATGTCGCTGCACTCGGTGAAGATTGGGTATCCTTCCTTTTCTGTAAGGGAAATCCCCTACAGAAGTCATCTACATAATCACCTGTCAAAAAACTCGCTTTTTTCTAATTTATTCCGATTGCGGGGGTTTTCAGCTTCAGCACGACTGAACTAATATGCTTACTTTACGTACCTCAATTGTATTTTGGGGGTGAGATTGAAGCAGTTTAGACGGCTCTCTAAAATATGATCTCCATACTGTATATGTATACTAGACTGATTTTAAAAAAAATAAAAAATTTGTTTCCTTCTGGATTCTTGTGCTACTGTTGGGCACAAGATAAAATTTAAAAGTTGGACAAAAATAAAATAAAATTTCCCTAAAAAGTAGGCGCGGTCACTCAATTTTTAGAGGTGGCTATCTCGACTTTTTGTTATTTTTTTCATGATTTTATTTAAAAAATATGATCTTGGTATTAGATTAGGTATAATCTAATACCAAGATCATATTTTTTAAATAAAATCATATTTTGTTTGGGTTTGTTTGGGGAAACCCAAACAAACCCAAACATACTATTTCCTTTATTTATTCTATTTTCGGTAGAAAATAGAATAAATAAAGGAAATAGTATGTTTCACAGCTGTTTTGCGACAAAGAAAAGTATATCGCACACACATTGAATCCCTAGAGAACAAAATCGAAAATATTATTATGAATCGGTAAATAAATTGAGCCCAAACAATGTTTCAAACGCTGTTTAATAAAACATAATAACTTATTATTATGGCGATTTGTTTTATCATCGATAATTTAACAAAAACTGATAATAATAATGAACTAAACAATAAAAATATAATATAAGTGTATGTATGAAATGTTAATGCGTATAAAGGGGAGATTACGATTTCCGGGACGCCAAGATTTGGATGCAAATTCGTATGGTATTTTTTAGTATAAGACTTTTTGCAAGAGTGATAAAAATCGAAAATCGACTCTTAAGGGGACCAAACGAGGTGTTGAAGTTCGAATAATTAATGCGTTTAATCGACGACGGGCGAGTTTTTGGGCAGCTAATCAAGCGGCTTCTTTAAGTGGTTTGATGGTTCAAAACTGTCCGTGCGTGTGCATATGAGTGTCGTGTACATGTGCATGTGTGCGGGTGCGTTCGTGTGTTGGGGGGCGGTGTGTGTGCGCGTGTGTGTTATTCAACATTTTGTGTAGGACCTTTTTTTTCAGGAAATTCAATTTCCTACAAAAAGGGTCTCTTATCATTTTTCCGCCAACAGCATATTTACCGAGTTATTTAAAAAAATGAAAAAAGTCAATATATATATCGATATCTCGAAAACCAAGCGAGATATCGAAAAATTTTATTTTGCACTTTCGATTTCTTTCATCAAAATGCATATAAATCAGTCGTTAGATCTTGACACCCCGGAAATCGTAATCTTGCCCGTATAAATAAATCTACATGAATAACGAGAGTAGAATAGACGCCATTATTGATCTACCTGGATTTGAATTGTGAATATTGCAATCTTTTCAAATTGTTAGAGTTTATTTTTGTTACGAAATAGCTGCTGGATGTGATTTTTATCCGTAATCCGAAGCCATGACTATGCTGAAATGCAATACGTTCATTAAAAAAAATTCAAATACAAAAAAGTCGAGATAGCCACGTCTAAAAATTGAGTGACCGCGCCCATTTTTTTAGAGAAATTTTCTTTTATTAGTGCCCAACAATAGTACGAAAATCCAGGAGGAAAAAAAATATTATTTTTTTTTAAAATCGGTCTAATAAATACCCATGACCCGTGTGTGTGCGCGAGTGTGTGTGTGTCCTTCGGTTCGAAATAAGAGAATCGTCGCTCGCCTGGGGTCGCTCTGGACCGTAAGAGAGATCGAGCATCCAGCGTTCCATGAAGGAAAAAAAATTGGCATTGAAGCTCGTTCTCTCTCTCTCTCTCTCTCTCTCTCTCCCCTTTCCTCTTAACTGTACTTTGTACGTGCCGTAGATAAGAGAATGATCATCGGTTGGTTAAATCGAATTTAAAAAACAACAAAAGAAAAAAGCAAACACACGAAGGGTTCTTCACCAAGAGGAGTGAATGATCTTCCCCTCGGTCATCGTGGTCTTTAATGAGAATCTAACGTGCCCATGATGAAACTTTCGGCAAGTGAGAGTTCATTGGACCCTCTCAACTCAATAAGCGTATATTTGTTGCGATGATTGGCAACTCCTAGTGTTTGAGAGAAAGACAGAATTTCTTGTCTAGTTCCTCACGCAGGATAAAGACATTTTTCTTTTTTTAATGACCATCTGATTGGGAAAGATTGGATGGTGCTGAAGTTTGCGTCGTTGGAATGAAACGAATTTTTATTTTTATTTTTTTTTACTTCTCAATTTTTACTATTTGCCAAAAAAAAATTTTTGCAACCTTTGGTTATAATGTTGAAAGATTGTCAGAAAAGTTTCGGCGACTTTCGCAGCCTTGATGTGCTTAAAAAAAATACGGGAATTCGAAAGAAATATATTTTCGTTGCATTCCAACGATGCAAACTTCAGTACCATGACAATTGGGGGATTGGGTGGTCTAGATGACCGGCCGTTCGTTCATTTTAGAGCCTCTGCGCACGGCGTAATTTCTACGCGCAGATGACGCCATACAAACGTGATACAGACACTTGATTCACACGTTTTTTGGACTGAAAAACACGCCGTGAACGCACGTTTGTGAAACGCGCGTTTTCAGTTCGTAGAAAATACGCTTTGTGCAGAGGCCATGAATTGAGTAGGTTCTTTTTTCAACCATTTTATTAATGGGAATGTCCTCATTCAGAAATTTTCATCGACAACGTGATCATCCATTTTAATTCCTCTCCTTTCAATTGAACCGCTGGCCGAGAAAAAATTGGACTTTGACATTTCACATGGTTAGCTAATTCGTTGTTTTTGCTGAGGGAATGTTTGAAAATTGAGTTGTCCATGCCGGCCGCTATGCTGTAAAAACATGCCAAGCGAATGCAAACAAACTGAATTGTTTTTTATGGATTGACAGACTTTTGCAAAAGGTCTCAAAATTGAGGCTCGCATAGACCTCGAATTATACGCAGACGTAGTTTGCGCACTTCCGGTTGAGCGTGAAGCCAAACGGGCGTGGGGTAAGACGTATCGCGACAAGTAAACAACACGCACCCGTTATTCTTGGGAGAGTTCCAATTGTTTCATCTAGGGCCGCCAGCTTTTTGCGGCCAGCCGAGAGAAACGCTCTTTCCTTTAGTGCCGAAGGAACTCGAAGACAGGCTCCTCCAAGGGTCTGCCCTAACTGATCCGCTGGGAGAGGTTCATGATGTGAAGCTTCCTCGGGTTTTGGTTAAGCAGAAGCGATAGTGAAGATGGGAAAAGATGGTGAAAGAGAGGAAGAGGGATGAGACAGAAATGTTGACAAGAAACGGGAAAAAATGAAGCAGAAAGTGATGCAGCGGGAAGATAAAGAACAAGGGGAAAAAGGAGTAGAAGATAACTGACACGAGGAAAATGAAGGAATGGGAATGATCGAGAAGAAAATGAAACGGGGTAGAAGATGGATAAGATGAGGAAGAAAATGAAGTGAAAGAAGAAGCGCAAGCAGAAGGCACGCGAAAGAGGAAAAGTCGAAGAAAAGACGACGAAGCAGATAATAAAGAAAAAGAGATTATGTGGAGAACGAACCGAAGGAAAGAAAGACGATGGAGGTGAATCAGCAGATGATCGGGAAGTGGATGAAGATAAAGAAGATGAAAAAGACACAGAGGGTGAAGAAGATGAAGGAACATAAAAGTTCCAAGAAGGAAAAGAACGAGAAAAATGGAAAGGTGAAGCGAAAAAACCAGAAGATAATGAAGAGGAAAGATGAGAAGATGAGCAGGGAAGGAAAGAATGACAGATGAATAAGAAGCCCAAGAACGTCGAATAGAAACAGAATAAGAGAGAGAGAGATCATAAATCAGCAGAATAAGATTGATCGATTGATACAATTCGGGTTAATGAACTCTCGGGTTGATGAACGCGACAAGAGAAGACGAAAGAAAGAAAAAGTTCCAGAGAAAGACGGGGAACAAGTAAAAAATGAAGAAAGGCTCAGACGAGGAAGAGTAAGCAGAAGCCAGGAGAAAATGAAACTAAAGTGGATAAACCAGAAGATGCAACAGAGAGTAAAATATGAAGGAAAAGCGAATGAAAATAAGCAAAAGAACGAGGGGAAGGACATGGAGAAGCAGCAAAAGAAAAATGGGTCGATCAAGAAGTTAAGGAATTGTTTGATATACTTCATTATGACCTCGTATAACTTTCGAGTTAATGAACGCTAGAAAGGTGGAAAAGAGGTAGGTCATAAAAGAAAGACAAAGTTCCAGAAGACAGAAGACAACAAAGAGAAAACGAAGAAGATAAAACAAAGGTGGATAAACGAGAAGATGCAAGAAACAAGTGAAAGATCAAGAAAAACGAATAACCAACAAGAAAAAGGGTAGAACTTGGAAAAGCAGAAGCAGAATGCGGAGATGGAGAGGAAGTTAATTAAGAAGACAAAGAAAAATGGAAGCTCGAAAGCATGGAGAAGAAGCTGGAGAATATGCTGAATAAGATGAAGTTGAAAATGAACAAAATAATGATCAAGAAGCAGGCAATGAGTACTTCGAAGACAATCCCTTTTAACGCATTTGAATCGTTGCCCCAGCTATTCACCAACAACTCACACAAGCACACGCGAGTCGAGAGCGAGAGGAGATTCACTCTTTCGTGAAAGCAGCAACAGCGAATGGCGCCCACCTCCACAGTACACAGCGCTACATGTATATGAATGCGCGCGTGCGGGCTCGGTCTGTGTATACACACAGCCGAACTCGCACGCGCGTATTCACGAGTTTTCGCCGTTACCATAAAGAGGGTCGTGTTTACCGGTTCGGCCGTCGCAATGCTGCGCTCTCTCGCGACCTCGCGGGGTCAAGAGTCTCCTCGATATGCCTGAGAAGAACGTATAATTCGCCTCCCTCTCTCTCTGTCTCTCTTCCTTATCGAAACCCGGTTAATTGGGTACATTGTGCACCAAAAAACCCCAAACAACACGCCACAAGCCAAGCCCGACGGGGCGGAACAAGGTAGCGAGAAAACTCACCGATCGGCGACTTTAGTCACTAAACTTTTTTACTCGGAGGAGCTGGAGTTGATATCCAAGCGGGCAGAGAAGGAATCCACAACGGGTGAGGTAAGTATATAAACCCGAAATAAACACACACAAGCGGTCGACCCGAAGGACACCCGGTACTTCACTGATTAGTCTTCCATCAGATCGGCAAGTGGCAAACCGCACATGTCTGCTTAGATTTAACACATGTTAGCTGTGCAGTACACTGAACACTGGAAGCACCATTCACTATTTGGGATCGTTATCAGGTAGGCTGCTGTTCACTATTTATGGCCCGGGGATTCGGAGATTATTACTGTAATTGCGAATCGCTTTAGTTTGGGCAACGCGGCTTCGGGCCCCCGTGACGGACAATAACAACGCTTTGGAATATAGCTACGGTAGATCTGGAGGATGTGGAGGCCTTTTCCCAGACCGGTCAACTACTGGTCGAGTGTACACTACGCCGCGGCCCCAGAAGAAGAGTGAAGGGGAAGAGACGATGAAGAGGGGAAGGGAAGACGAAGACGAAGTTGGTGGGGGAGAGGAGAACACGGCGGAGGCGGCGAATGAGGGGAATCGTGTCCTCTCTCTCTCTCTCTCTCTCTCTCTCTCTCTCTCTCTCTCTCTCTCTCTCTCTCTCACACACACACACACACTCTGAGAGGAGGAATTCCACGAGCACGGGGGGGAGGCGGTGAGAATCGTAGCCAGCAAGACGGCGATACAAATATAAGTACATACACGAATATTGGACGCGTCGCTGCGCGACTTCTCACAGCAAGGGAGCAACGTGTCCCCACGACCGCATGTCCATGAGAGCTGGAAGGAGAGAATCAAGAAAGAGGGGACTGACACCAGAGGGCAGTCACTTACGGGGATCCCTCTCTCCTTCAGCCCTCCTTCCATCATGTCTCTTTCTTTCTCTGTCTCTCACTCTCTCTCTCTCCTTTGAACACGCTCGACTGGACCACGGCCTGCGAAAATCGTCCGCTGCCTTTTCTTTCTTAGCAGGCCACTTAAGGATGTTGAGTCCCTATGAAACATGTTAATGTTAATTGTTCAATAAATAGCTTCTTATTCGCCATGAAATTTTTGCACAACCTCCTGAATACTTCATGTAAAAACATACCAAATTTACAGAATTCTATCATCATTACTTCAACTTCCTTAAGGGTTGAAATAAAAAGTGATAAAATTCTGAAAATTTTGTATGTTTTTGTATGAAGTATTTAAGAAGTCGTGTTAAAATTTCGGGACGATTAGGAAGCTTGTGATTTAAAAAATAACATTTTGTTAACAATTTTTAAAAGAAATAAAAAAAAATGTATCAGTAAACTTCGTTTTGTTTCCGTTGCTTTCAGTATATTGTAGATATTGCAAAATTGAGAGGTAAAAAAAAAACTTATTGCAAAGTTACGTCAGTTTCCATAAGACAACATTTAATTTGTGGATGTTAATTGTTCAATAACTAGCTTCCTAATTGCCGTGAAATTTTTACACGACCTCTGAAATACTTTATACAAAAACGTACGAAATTTTCAGAATTTTATCATCATTTGTGATTTGGGACTCAACATCCTTAAAAAAAGAGAAAGACAGAATGAGGAGAGGTAGAGAGACAGTCGAGGCCGGTTTATTATATTCATAATAGTCGCTGGCCACTCATAGACGCTTCTTCATTCTTCCCTTCCTTGTGTTCTTGTCTTATTTTGACTGTCCCTTTAATGTTTTCTGCCTGATATTTGTTTCCTTATACTGGCTTAATTTTTTTCTTTTCCGTTCCAATTATCGCTGCTCAAAATTGTACCGCGTGCAGTAACATTCTTGGAGGCGAGCGGAACGTGCGCTCTACGAGGAAACATTTTATTGTGTCTTTTTTTTTATTGTTTCGAATTATCGGTCGGTGAAGAAATAGCAATTGCAAATATTGTCAGTTCGATTTTGAGGTGGAGCCCGTTTTCTGAATAAGTCAGTTCGGATTAGTATTTCGACTTTCCTTTGCGACTGTTTTTTTTGCTTTTTTATCTCTCATTATCGTTTCTTAAGGGGCCGGTCCACTTTGGAGCCACGAAAGAAGGCTATTTTGGCGATTTTTTTTTTTGAGGATTTTATGAAAGATATGAATATAAAAGGTGTCGGGCTTGATAAATAGAGTCTTGGAATACATTAAAAAAAATGTTTTATTCATTTTTAAGTACAAAAACTATAGTTTAATGCCACTCCTCAAAAATAGGTGGGCTAGGTAGCTCCATCGCAACTCGGCAACGGCTTATCTGAAACAAAAAAATCAACGTCCTTTAGATTCAGTATGACACCAGCTACAAAATGACCCTCGGATATAAAGTTTTATCAAAAAATTAAAAAATAGCAGATGAAAAACGAAAAAAATAAAAAAACGCGTCAAAAATCGTCATTTTAAAACCATCGAAGGTCATCTTGTTGCGAATCATGTTTACAATATGTGGTTCAAATTTCAAGAAAATCGAATTATTAGTTTCAGAGATATGATGGAGCTAGCTTTTGAAAACGTTGTTCCGAGAAAAACGCGTTTGAAGTTTATTCTATGAAAAATTCTTACCTGAACTCAATCGGCAATTCCTGCACCGTACGAAATCCCTTCTGATTGCTGATCATCGTCGATTTCTTCAAGTCTTGCTTGCTTTCGTTTCGTTTGAAATTTTCGAAGTGGACTGGCCCCGTAAGGGAGAATCCCGAAGGCGGCAAAAAACAAATACGGGTCTAAGGATCCTGCCACTGGCTGAATATGTACCAGTCCTCGAAATGCACGCGGGACGATTTCCTGGTGTCTGCTTTCTTTCCTCTTTCTTCCTCTGGCTTTCTCCATCCCCTCGAAATTTCGAGGGTCAGCCCACATTCTGGCAAATTTCCCACCGGGAGAGGAGCGCTCCGAGAATTGGGGGAGGTTCGAATTTTCGACGGTCTTTGACAATGTTTCGCACTTCGTGTTTCTAGTGGTCTTCTTCGACCTGCCGCACGAGGATCGCTGGAAATTCGACCGAGAAAGCGAGAGGTAGAGAGTCGAATGGATCCATTGTATGTCACAGTGTAAACCGTGTAATGAATACACAATTAACCGGTTAAACAAACTTACCTGTACGTGAAGTTAAATCATGATGATCAAAACATTGAACCACATGTACTTGAAGCCAGCATAGGGTGGCAATGCAACAAATCTGATATCTCTGAGTATAGGAGGTATGAAATACTATAGATCACTAGCCTGCGTGTGCAATGGGTGAGAATCAAAAATACTTAACGAAAACACTAGATGGTTTGGGTTAAAAGAGGTTAGGTTCGGTCTTATATTGAAATAGGTTAGGTTTTTTACTAGGTTAAGTTTGTCATTGTGTTAGGTCAGGGTAAATTTTTTTTTAGTTCAGTAAGGGTAGGTTTTTATTATCTCGAGTAAGGTTAGGTTTGTTTTTATGTTTGTTATAGTCTTATATTAGGTTAGGTTAGGTTTAAAAAAACATGTTGCGTTAGGTTAGGTTTTTATTGCGTTGAGTAAGATCAAGTTTGTTATGACGTTGTTAGGTTAGATTTGTTCTTATGTTAAATTAGATTACCCTTTTCACCTAGTTAGGTTTGATGTTATATTAGTGGAGCAACATTAAGTTTGTTATCAAATTCTTGAGATGTTCAGCAATATTACGTTTGTTATCAGATTCTTAGGTTCAGTTAAAAAAGAAATTATTTCCAGTAAGTTTAAGTTTCTCATTGTGTTAGGTAACGTTCTTAAAACTTATGTTAGGTTAGGTTAGGTTTCTATGATATTGAATGAAAGAAATTTGAAACATCCCTTCTGAGATCGTCGACGTTTTTGAAAGTTTTGTTCCTCAAATATGCCTTCAAATGTCTGAACAAATGGTAGTCAGATGGCGCGATGTCGGTATCTGTTTGGGTTTGGGCGAGAGTATGGTGGATGAGGAACGGTATTTCAGTGAAGCTCAGTGATTGTTTTGTGGGTTTTCTTTGCGACCTGGGGTCTCGCGTTGTCGTGGAGAAGGTGCACAGTCGCGCGTCTTGGCCGTTTTTCTCTTATAGTTTTTGCCAATTCCTGGAGATTCTCGATGTATCGTGTAGAGGAGATCGTCTTGCTACAGGGAGAAAATAGTGAAACAGCATTCCCTTTGCGTCCCAGAAACAGCACAACAAAATCTTTTGTGAGTGACGATCAGGTTTCGGTTGGTGTGGCGGTTTTTCTCCGATAGGAAGCCAGTAGGCTAGACGCGTTCTGTTATCATACAAGACCCAGCTTTCATCTCCCGTCACAAGATCTTCTAAAAACTCCTTGCGATGATGGCGAAGCAGGAGAGACTGGCAGATGGACACGCGGCAGTTCTTATTGGCGTCGGTGAGACGGTGTGGTATCCATTGAGCTAGAACCTTCCTGTATCCCAAGTTGTGTACTGACGGTTGGGTGCAGCCAAGTTCTCTTGCTAGCTCGTGCGTACTTGCTTCCGGTTGTTCTGTGATGCAGCGGAGTAATGCGTCTTCATCGATGATCGACGGTCGTCCGGAACGTTTCTTATCTTCAAGGCTTGTGTCTCCAGATTTAAAACGATTGAACCAACGCTGGACTGTTCGATGAGAAACTACGTTCTCGCTGAATGCATCCTGAATATTTACGTAAAAAAACATTTTTTAAATTTTTACGACGACACTTTTTATCAACCTAATATATGGAAAAAAAAGAGTACGAAAAAATGTCTGCGTCAAGTAATTTGTGTTTTAACTCCAGAATTCAAATTCGTCCCACACGACTCCCCGCGAGGGTCAATATATCCTCTTATCACATAGGCCTGATAACATCAACGAACTATGGCAATAACTCTCATGATGTCTCGGAACGCGGGAGCGGGAACGCACGATTAAGAACTCCCTCTTTCTCCGCCTGTGATAAGCGGTAAACCTTGGAGTGCACAATTTTTTATCGCATATTGTTTTCTTCGTACTGCGGAGATACAGCATGTTGGAATATTCAGTTTTTGCCCGGAGGGGATCGACGCTGGATCTGCTCTCGCCGTCATACACATACATACACAAGCACGAGAAGTATTTGGCAGCGCAAAGATTGTGAGCCGTGAAAAAGCAAAGAAAATAAAATGGCGAGGCCAGCAAAAAAAACGAGACTGGAGATTCCGGCACCGGAAGTGCTTTTGCAACCGCTCAATATTCCGGACAGGCTTCTATCGGGACCAGGCCCGAGTAATTGTTCTTCCCGAGTCCTACGGGCACTAGGCAATCAAGTTCTTGGACATCTTCATCCGGAAATTTGTCAGGTGTTGTAATGATATAAATAATCATGATATAAATAGTATAAATATATTAATAATATAAATAATTATCACAGAAATAATAATGGTAATACGAATAGTAATAGTCTTAGCATCAACAATAACAAGCAAAAATAATATTACCCGGTAATGGAAGTACATTGAGAGAAATGTATGGTAACTTCAACTATATTTCAACCATATTTTATATTACCCTGAGGGGACAACAATCTCGCAAGCATACGTTGATCGGTCAATGCTTTATAACATAGTAGGTTTTCATAAAATGGATGTTTCCTTACACTATCAAAAAATAGTGATTTTTACCATATTGAATGGTATGTCGATTAATGCATATTTATATTATTTCATGAATTCAAAAATTATTAATTGAGAGACCTGTATGATTGTTTATCATAATTTGTCATTCCCTGACCTCCTGAAATGATTCCTATCGTAGAAAATATTTCGCCTGAACATGGCTTCGAACCTACGACCTACCTATCTATAACTACGCACGTTGCCACTATGCTACCGAGTACTTATGTTATTCTGATCGTATATTTGGCATAGCAGATCATAGTAATTCCAGCTGCAATTCCGAATAGTTGTTACTTTTTAAAAACTGATAAATTAATGCGCTAATATATCTATATTGATCATAGCGTGCTACCGCTATCTCTACTTTATTGACACGTTCCACAAATGATTTACGTCTTCACTATAAGATTACCATACTTTTGTTCGTATAGTCATTTTTCGTAAGATCTTATAACAATTTATACTCAACAAGTATTAATGTTAACCATACGAATAGTGCAAACTTGCACTGAGAAAAATGTCCATAGTATTTATAAAAAATGCCTAAGGTAAAAGTAGGCATAGTTAAATTCCCTATAGTTTATTGACACCGTAATCATAACATGGTTAACACAACTATAAGCGTCTATCTAATCATGTTGTTTTGGTAGTGTGTTTGATATCTAGTATCCCCGAATTAACTATTAATTACTGTGAAAGGCTTTACAATATCGATATAGTTACTTCAATTAATATTTTTACAATAGTTAGTTATTTCGGGGATAATAGATAGTTGAGCACGCCACCTAAGTTACATGTTTAGATATACATTTCGCTTATACTTGTGTCAACCATATTATGATTACGGTGCCAATAAACTTTACGGGTTTGTACTATCCCCGCTTTTGCCGTAGGCGTCTTTCATAAATACCATGTAGTTTGCTCTCAGTGCAGCATTCGTATTTGCGCGCCGGATTTGTGATATAGCTGAATTAGCCATATCGATATTGTAAAACCTTTCACGATAGTGTATAGTAATTTCAGAGATACAAGATAGTCAAATACGCCACCAAAGTCGCATGTTTACGTATATTTTTCGCTTATAGTTGTGTTAAACATATTATGATTGCGGTGACAATAAACTATAGGGAATTCGACTATACTGTCTCTTACCATGCGCCTTTTTTGTAAATACTATACACTTTTCTATAATTATGGTAAAAACGATAATAGTAGCAAAAACTACAATTAATATATTATAAATCATAATAATGCGTCGGCGTTCGCGTGTGGGGCAGAAAGTGGGACAAGCCCCGTCTGTCGTCTGAGGGGCACCCCCTAGGGAATGACATGTGTGAAAAAAAACAATTATCAACCCCAAGTTGAGAGATCTCTGAAAGAGAGAGTAAATATCTGGTGAAATTTACCTCTGAGAAGTGAATCTCACCAGAGATTCTCACCAGATAGAAGGTCTGGTGGTTGGCGTCGGCTCTGAGGGACCCCTCTCTGCCCCTCGGGTAGAGAAAGTCAAGACGCGCCATGCAGGAGTGAGGCCAAAAGCAGTCCCCCATTAATATTAATATTAATACTAATATTAATATTAATATTAATATTAATTATGATTGTAAATTCATTAATAACAATAATAATAAAAACTAACTGGTACATAAAATACTATAACTACCAAATTTTTCTTTTAATGCTGTTGGGTATGACCTTCTTTGGCAATAACAATGTAACACAAATTATCATAATAATCTTAGTGATAAAAATATGAAAATGAAAATAATGCGAATAATAATCGTAATAATATTTTCAAGAGATGTATATACCGAAATGTTTGGAATCAAAATTTATTTTTTCAATACAGTTAATGGACGAGATAAAGGAGGGTTTGCGTTACGCTTTACAAACGCGCAATCGCCTGACCCTGGCACTTAGCGCGTCGGGTCACGCAGGCATGGAAGCGTGCCTTGGAAATTTGCTGGAGCCTGGTGAAACCGTGCTTATCGTCAAGTCTGGTATTTGGGGCGACCGGGCGGCCGACATGGCCAGTCGCATCGGGGCCCGCGTCAGTTCCATTTTTGTTACCAGTTTAATACTAAATAAATAATACTGCATATTTGAAATATTTTTTACATGACTTTATTTTCATTTTTGATTTGTTTTCTGATGTTTTTTATTTTTTATTCCAACTTACTTTTCCAATTTTGATTTAAAAAAATGTCGTCGTTGTACGTTTTTTAATTCATTCAATTCTCCGTACATTTTCATTCATTATGCCATTTTAAAAAAGCCGGCGTCAGAATTTGTTTTTCTTTAAAAAATTCTTTTTTTTTTCGTTCTGTCTTTTTTTGTGACGATGAAAACAATGAATCAGCCTCGATTGAGCACGAGTTGAGAATATATATTACTAATTGATTATAAACAAAATGAAAATAAACTGTACACCTCGAACATTATTAACATTCGTTTATTTTTCCGTTTTTTTGCGATTGTGAACCTGGGTCGTTTTCGTCCTGCCCAAAATCATTTTTTTCGCAGGTTGCTTAATATTTAATGAAGAAAAATATTAAAAATAAGAAAGAAAAAAAACTTTTTTCCGTTGAGAAGTATGGCCTAAAGATTGACCATGAATTTTTTCAAATTTTTCTCATTGACAATTGTTGGTTTGGTAGTGCAAAAACGAAAACGACTGAGACCCAGGGGGTTAAGATGCCTCAAATACCGTCACGGATTGAGGATTAAATATCTATTTCGATCTTTAATACAAAATAATTCAGGTTGTTTTTCGCACACTTTTTTAATTAACTACATAACGATATGTTAATACGTCTTTAAATCCTTCGACTGACGATCCGTCACGAACCTCTGACTGCACATGGGATCGATTGGACCCCAAACGTTTTTCAGAACGTTTTGTTTTAGTAAATATGCATTTTTTTGTTAAGACGTTTTTTGGAGTCAATGATCCTTAGTTTATGGCCCAAAATTTATTTTTTAAGGAAATAAAAATCAAGCGCCCAAACATTCGTTTAAAGTGGGAGATGCATTGAAAAATACGTATTTCCATGAAAAAGACCATCATTTTTTTCGAAATACTTTTAAAAATCTTTTGGGGCTTTTAAAGAGGACGGTTCGTAGATACGAAAAAAAGACAGGGTCGACCGCTTTCCCAGAAAGTAGATCTATTAGTATCGTCAAATGGTGCTTCAAAAAAGGCTTCGTGAAAATTTTGGGTCGAACACTTTTTTTTTTAATTTAGTAAGGGATTCGGCCGTGAGTGTAAAACTCAGTTTCCGGGATGTGAAGGGTGTGAAAACGGCTGCCATCTCGAAATTAAGGGTGAAGTAGTTTTTATTTATCTCCGTAACCGTGAGGCTGACAAAATTTTTGTAGAGAGCTTTTTTGTAGTTGATATAATTAACCATATCTTTTTCTTGTATCTGTTTGCGCTAATGGCAATAATAAAAAAGTTGTAAACAAATAAATATACAAAAATAGGGGATAAAAAACATTGAGGCAAGATTATTCATTAATTTGAAATCTGACAATAGAAATCACTCTTAGCTTTTTATAGAGTATTTTGTTATAAAAAAATTAACCTATCTTTTTTATTCGGTTTGTGTTTATTGATTTTTCAGCGTTGTGAAGGGAGTTAATGGAAAGTCGGTAGGTTACGTTGGTGTTAAAAAAAAAATTAATAATTTTATTTCAAGCAGTAGTTTCTTTTTTTATATTGTAAAGTTTTTCAATGATTATTTCGAAATTATTAAGGGGGGATTGTCTTTTTTTTCGCAAAATTTACCGCTTTTTGGGAATTTTTTTCTGAAGAAAGTATACAACGGAAAACTTGAGAAACTTGGCATATAGTTTTATTGATCTGTTTACTACATACAAAAAAATTTTTAAACAATTTCATCAAAAAATCCGCCTCCCACCCCTCTCGACGCGCGATGGTCCTTTTTTGATGGTGTGCACGATTACAGCCTTCGCGTTCATCCTGCAACAAAAACCCAAAAAGCATTTTACTTTACACACATATAGCTATCGTTTGATGAAGCAAAAAAGCAATACGTTTAATAGTTTTTTATTTATAACAAAAAATCGATCAATTTTTTTCGAAAAATCGATACTTCAAGTTCAAAACGTCACCAAATCGTCAATTTTTTTTTTTCCCTTCATCGAACGATAGCTATATGTGTCTAAAGTAAAATGCTTTTTGGGTTTTTGTCGCAGGATGAACGTGAAGGCTGTAATCGTGCACACCATCAAAAAAGGACCATCGCGCGTCGAGGGGGGTGGGAGGCGGATTTTCTGATGAAATTGTTTAAAAATTTTTTTGTATGTAGTAAACAGATCAATAAAACTATATGCCAAGTTTCACAAGTTTGCCGTTCTATACTTTCTTCGCAAAAAAATTCCCAAAAAGCGGTAAATTTTGCGAAAAAAAAAGACAATCCCCCCCTTAACAAAAAAATGTTTTTTCACTTTTACCGCCCTTCTGCATAAACGGGGTGGGCGCGATCCCCCCCCCCCCGTCCCTTTTTCGGCACTTGCCCTTAGTACACGGGCAGGACGTAGGATGGTGGCCGGGTTTCCACCTACAGAGGAGGAGTGGGGGAACATTCGAGCGCCGCACTGCGGCCGAATAGATATTCCTGTTTTGCTGATACAGTCTGTTGAAAAAATGGGGTGAAAAAGATCCAGTGTGCAGTCGGAGGGTTAATAAAAAAAAAAAACTTCATCTTCATAATTGTTTTTTCTTCATATAGATCTTTTTTTCGTTTCTTTTTCTTGTACCGATAAATACAATGAGGCAGGCTCGATTGAGTACACGCGTTGCAAATATATATAATAATTGGCAGGTGGAATCATTGGTGACTAGGAGCGCGGTGGCTTTTGGTCTGGACGAGCTCGAATTGGCGATCAAGAGAACGCGACCGGAAGTCGTGTTCGTCGTCCACGGGGAATCAAGCCACGGCCTTAAGCAGCCGCTCGAGGGTGTCGGCCCGCTCGTTCGCAGGTTAAAGCTAAATTTATCAACACGCACATTTTTTTCCTCCAAATTATCACAAGATCATTGTTGCTGCGAGATTTTTTGCACAATGGAATTACCTTACATTTTCATTTATTTAAATGATTCTTTCGTACGGATAAATTTTTCTCCAGATACGGAGGGCTGTTGATCGTCGATACCGTCGCTTCGCTGGGCGGCGAGCCGTTTTTTGCGGACGCCTGGGACGTCGACGCGGTCTATACCGGAAGCCAGAAGGTCCTCGGGGCGCCGGCCGGAATAACGCCGATCTCGTTCGGTCCTCGTGCCGAGTAAGTAACAGAAGAAAGAGATACCCAAAAGGAACAAAGACAAAGACAAAGAGAGAGGGTAATTATGGAGTTTGAGGACTTTTCCGAAAAACGACGGGAATTTTTTGTTTTTCGCCATGTTGTTTATTCCATTAACTATAAGATAACCCAATCTACATTTTTTTTCTCAAATTCGGAAAATTTGAGGAGAAGACAGCCGTTCGTCTATCTATTTGACGTCGTTTGGCAAAGTTTCGACGGGATCTGAAGAGCCGTTTCAGAGATTCGTGGGAATCTATAATCGTTCTACCATACCGACCGCGATAAGGTATCATTCCCTCTTGACTCGCAGGCGAAAAATCCTTTCACGAAAAAGCCAAGTTCCGGTGTATTACTGGGACATGAGGCTTCTCGGTGACTACTGGAACTGTTTCGACAATCCAAGGATGTATCATCACACGATAAGCGCCACTTTGGTGTACGGGCTGAGAGAGGCACTAGCAATCCTAGCGGCCGAAGGACTCGAGGCCTGTTGGGCGAGGCACGCGTCCGCAATGAGAAAACTCGAGGCGGACGTTGCGCGCAGGAACCTTGTCTTTCACGTGAAAAATCCATCGCACCGTTTGAAGACCGTGGCGGCGATTGAAGTTCCACCGGGAGTTGATTGGCGAATCGTAACGCAACGCGCCATGGAGAAGTAATCGAAAAAACTATTTTTTGTTTTGCGTCAATCTACGATGATATCCTGTTTATAATATTCAGTGCGTACCATTTAAGTGAGCAGAACGGAATATCCCGAGAGATGCATTTTAAGAAAAAAACGGTTCCTACGAATGTTTTGGGTATACGTCCGAAATTCAATCCGAATATAAAGTTATTTTTTTACCGCGCTCCTATTATATATCTATAGCTGACGGGTTCAGCTCTAACTATACCTAAATATGTTATCGCGCTTTCCACTTTGTGTGGATCTTCGCCAAGATTGGGCGCTAGAAATCCTCCCTCCGTTGCTGCAAAAAAATGAAAACTATACAAAATCTCAAAAATTAAAAACGGCAAGAAACAAAAAAAACTTTCAAAAAGCGATAACTCGAAAACTATGGCGCGTCGCCAAAAAATCTTTTAGAGGATCTCTTAAAATATTAAGAGGAAGGTGTATGTCAAATTTCAGATGGAAATTCGGTTCTCGTTTTTCGGAAGTTTATCGAAAGTTTTATAGTCTTGAGAAATAAATACAATAGTGTCGATCGATTCTTGTTTGGTGGCTATTTTCGAGGTTATTTCAAAGTCAATGTAGGTTTTCGGATGAGAACTAATCTATTTCATTTCAGAATTAATTTTTCCGAAACAAAGTGGGTAACCGTTGTGTTCATTTTTTGCGTTTAACTCCAATTTGTTAAGATATTTCGAATGTTTTTGTCACAAATTGAGAAAGCACGGTGAATATTTTAAAAAATTAAAGCGAAGAAAAGGTTCGGGAAAAAGTCATTTACGTTATTACGGACAAAATTGTTCTGAAATATAATATATTGGTTCTCATTGAATAAGTCAAATTCACCTTGAAACAACCTTCAAAACGGCCACAAAATGAAACATTTCTTAGGACATTATTTTGGTGCGTTAAAACAATGTAAGGTAAATGTCCCAATTATTGAACAGCTAAGGATCGGGGGGATTGAATTCGGCGAGAAAAAACCATCGATTTCATGTTCAAATGATACTTTGATATTTTTACTTTCGAAAAATCACCCTTTTAATTATTTTTAAATGATTTCAAATGAAAAAAAAAGAACAACAATGTGAAGCATGCAAATGTCCCAATTATTGAACACTGGAAGTGCCTATGTCCCTAATATTGAACAGGCATGTCCCAGTTATTGAACACTCTCGAGAAATCTCTTTCCCTCTTGAAATTTTGTCCCTGAAATATCGGAGAGCAAAAAATATTGAACATTACATTCGTATTTTTAGGTTACATTTAGGTTATATTCTCTTTTTACTTTTCTTTTTATGTTTATTGCACGAAAATACAAATAAAAAATATATTTGACGATCTTAGAGTTATTATTAAAAGAATAAAGGTAAGTCAATTCAAAACCGGTGCGATGGTCTAGTGGTTAGCGTGCTCGCCACTAAACCAGCGGACCGGGAGGTCGCGGGTTCGAATCCCAGTCGCGTACATTTCGTCGTGAAATATTTTTCTTCGGCATTTCGCGGCGAAATAAGACTAGTTCCACGACTGGGGGGCGAACTCGATGACCGGCTGTATTGGTATAGGTTTTCCGCAGTTTCCCTATACCCCTGACAGAAATGTCATGATGAATATAATACAGAGGGGGAAGTCGGCTGCGGCCGCAAGAGGGGGGGAACAGGGAGAAAGATGGAGAACAAAAAAGAGTGTAAACAGTAGAGGGAAAGAACGGCCATAATGATGGGAAAGAATAGGTAACAAACGCGAAAAGCGTGTACCTAAGGAAAAAACCAAAAAAAAAAAAAAAGTTCCATATATTTAATGAAATTTTTATAAATAAGTAAATGCATGCAGGTGAATGAGAAATAATAAAAATACAAGAGTGTTCAATAATTGGGACCTGTTCAATAATTGGAACATTTACCTTAACATGGAGTGAAAATGATTTTTTTTCAAGCGCATTCTTCTGGTGATTTTTCGTTGCGCCAACTTGTATGGCACAGTTTGTATAATAAAATTGTCAGCGTTAATAAGGACATGTAATAAATTTTAATAATTCATAATGATTTAAAATGTCTTCGCGAATTTTTAGTTACTATTTCAAGAAACTATCAGCCATTTTGCATAATTTCCCAATTTTTTTCATTTTCCTCACGCGGGTGGAACGTCGAAATTTCGGGAGGTCTCGGACCCACCGTCGGCAAAATATTCCGTATAGGACTGATGGGAGTAAACGCGAGCGAGGACCGCGTCGACCTTATCTTCGCCGCCCTTGACGATGCCATCAAATTCTCCAGGGCCCAAAAGTTGTAAGGGAAGGTTCTTTCATTTTTTTTGTTTTATTGAGCCCGCTTGAATCAGACGTAACGTAATTTTTGTCTTCTTTATATTTAATGACAAATACTGAAATCGGCATACAACTTGCATATAATTTCGAGTTATTGGCTCTCTCTCTCTCTCTCTTCGCCTTTTGAGGCGTAATTTTGCTTTTCTTGCTTGTTTTCGCTACATCGATTTTATTACAAGTTACGCGGCAGTTCACTAATTATCCGGAAAAAAATTCGAATGCAAGGTACAAGAAGCGATTAAGGGGTTACCCCCACTTGCGATTTTGAAAAAATCGATTTTTTTATTGCATTTTTTTGAAGTATAAGTATCTGAGAATATGTCCTGAAAATTTCAAGTCGATCCGAACAAAATTGACTGAGATATGAGCGTTGAAAGAGAAGAATCCGTGAATTGAAGAACTGAAATTGAAACTTTAAACGCGTTTTTCTCAAAATGGCATTTCTGAAGTCGGTGACCAAGATTACTCGAACACTAATGAACCGATCTTCTTGAAATTTTGCAGGCTCATTTAATACATAAAAATGTAGTCTTTAATCGTTCGATTTTTTTTTTCGAAAAAAATGGCCGTTTCATAGCCAAAAAACGGCCGTTTTTTTTGTTAAAATCGAACCATTAACTTTGACTGTCCGCCATTTTGTGAAAAATGAATATTTTTTAAAATCCTTCGATTAAAGACTAGTTTATACTTATATTTGACTAAATCCATCCGCATTTTTTTTTTAGATGATCCACTTCGCCGCAAAGTTGGTCACCGCAAACCGTGTATATAAAAACATTATTTCATTGACGGCCATTTGCCACTAAACAATGTAATATTTTTCAATAAAAAAATTACTGAAAGTTCTTCAAGATGTGTTCTTTAAGATGGTATATTGATCGATTAAAAAAGTTTTGTAGTTTTCTTTAAAAAAATTCATGAAAAAGGTCTTTTTTTGCGCTACAAGTGGGGGTAACCCCTTAAGTTTTCGCCTCATATACCGTGGGCGAATAAAAAATCGCCAGGCATACCCTACGTGAATGAAAAAATTGCAATGCCGAGTTACGTACCCGACTAATGTGTAAACTGTGCATAATGTATTATTCGCGAACAACAATATATTATCATGAATAATATACTGCAATGTATGAGTGTTATGTAATGTAGTATAATATTATATATTGCGTGATACATTGTGCGATATATTGTAATACATTATATTACAACTATATGGGTAACATCGATAATATATCATATACGACACATCGGATGTATATCATATATAATATATTTATCA
This sequence comes from Ophion costatus, assembly GCA_951751655.1. Taxonomy (NCBI): domain Eukaryota; kingdom Metazoa; phylum Arthropoda; class Insecta; order Hymenoptera; family Ichneumonidae; genus Ophion; species Ophion costatus. The sequence goes on from OX632364.1 coordinate 790,064, forward strand.
TTAGTGACGCAATCAAATATATGATATATCATATAAAATAATTACTATATCAGTATAATATATTACTGATATATTGATAATAAATTGTATACGAGACACGATAATATTATATAATATTAATATCAATGTTATAACAATATACTATAATATATATGTTATACAAAGATATATTATGTAGTACATTATTATGTATCATTGATATATAATAATATATAATATACCTTAACATATCATCTTAATATCAATGTTATAATAAATATGCGGCATTATAGCATATGAATAATCCATTATTCTCGCAAATAATATATTGTTCAAGATTGTGTGTATTTTTTGTCGCTCTTTTCCTTACTCCAATGGCAATACAATTAATCAATCGGTTTTGGCACAGTGTAGAATAGTATCGGTTTACCATCAAATGTCACACGTGACGCGTCTCCTCCGCCCTCCATCGCCGCCAATCTACGACGAGAATAAACGAGAATAAACAGGATGAGGAAAAAAGAGAAACTAAAAAAAAAACAGTCGCAAAAACTTAAACGCTACAGTTCGTGTGGTATAAAAAATTCTTGATTCGCTTTCTCGTTTTTTTTTCTATTCTTTTTTGTTCGGAAAATTCGTTTTCATAAGCGCGTTAATGCCAATTTTTTATTGTTTATTCTTCACCGAGTATTCGTACACAATTTCAACCAGCAAAATTGAACGCGAATCTCGTCGACTGATTGGAAAAAAAAAACAAGCAAAACAAACAAAGGTACAACTATAACACAGGGCGACGATTCGCAAAAAATAAAGAAGATAAAATAAGCAAAGACCAACGCGTATGTACCAGTATTCTTTTTTTCCTTTCTTTCAACAAACATTGGCAAAAAATTGCTAACCCTAGTCACGCAAAATCCGCGTTCAACTAATTAACCTGTGTACAAAAGTTCGCGTTACATAATTTCACGCACACACGCGTATAAACAACAACATTGCGCAGGGCTTTGTATTTTGATTATCATCATTATTATTGTTGTTTTCTCTAAAATCGCATTCGCAGGCACACCTGTCCAAACAGAACACAATGTTTTCATTTTTTCCACTCTCAAATGTTGCACACCAAATTGTCCATTCGAAAACGCATTCGCATTGCGTAAGAACCATATTAATTGCAGTAATAATAATAATGGCAATTAATTTAACAACAACGATAATATAAATATGATGCGCAAAATATGTATCGATCGAAGTGATAAAAACTTCAAGAACGAGTAAAACGGACGTCCATTACGGCGAGGAGGGGCGTGGCGCTCGCGATCTCTTCCTCGTAATGTATTCGATACATTATCATCCGATTATGATTGGAGCACTGATATAATGGCATTATAATTGTACCATAGTAATAATAATAAAATAATGAAAAAATAGAATAGTAATAGTAATAATAATAATAATAACAATAATAACAATAATAGTAATGATTAATAATAATAATAATAATAATAATAATAATAACAATGATGATGATGGTCAGTGATATAATAATAATTAAGCCAGAGTATACAATTAGCAAACATTAGCAATCGCGTGACGATAACTAATGCCGCCATCGAGATTCTTCAGTCTTCTTTGGTTGCTGGGTAACTTGGTGAGGTTGGTGGGTTCTTTGCGTTCAATATTTATCCACCTATTGGACATCTTTTTTTCCCTCATTTTTATTAGTTTTTACAATTGATTTTCGATCATATTTGTCCCCTTTCTAATTATTCCGGGATGCGTCGACTTCGTTGATTCCATAATTCCGTGTCGGCCAAGTAGTACCCAGCGATCGCGCGCTCCTTGCGGCTTCCATTCTCTCCGTTTCCACCGTAGCAACGTAATTTGGCGGAACTATTACGCTCTACCGTAAATTTACCGACGCACGGGAACTTACCGACAGTTCAACGCACTCCTCTCTTACCGATGGTCGGCAAGGCAGATAGTGAATGTTGCTTCTCGTGGACGGTTGACGTTGCGATCGAAGCGCGCTCGCATCGTGTCATGGAAAGAAAAGTAGCTCCAGCCGGAATCCGCGCGGTGGCGCTAGTGGTTCGCGAGACTTTCGCCCGAGGGCGCCTCGACGTCGCGCCCTTCACCAAGAGCGGAAGAACAAACCACGTGACTGCGTTGCGGGCTTTTGGTTGTCTTCAACCCTTTGCCATTTTTTTGTCCCGTTCTTCCTATCATTTTTCATGCATATCTTCCTCCGCGCTTCTCAATTATTTCCCCCTCTCTCTTTCTCTAACTTATTCTTTGCTTTTATTTTCGATACTTTTTTCGTTCTTTTGTTTTTCAGCTGAGCTCTCGCGGCGCGACCGAGTGCCTCGGTGGATGATGATGATGGTTGCGATGATGACGGCGGGCGCGGCGACACTGCGCGGTGCAACAATCGTCCGGCTCTGAGACCTGCTTGCCACGCTTCAGCTGTATCGCTATCGAGTTGCACAACGAACGTGGGCACCTCTTCCGATCGCACCTCACCTCGCCGTTCTGCCGAACAATTCAAACGTTTGTTTATTTTTTTTATCCTCCCTTTCTAATACTTAAAAATAATACAAAAAATTGGACAATAAAATAGTGATAAAAAAATTGGATCCAAAAGACGCTACAAACAACAACGTCAAAATCCATAATAGTAATAATTGTCATAAAAATTATTGTTATCGCCCACGATTGTTGCTGAATTTGGCAAAAGTTTGATAAATAAACGAAATGTAGCAAGTAGTATTATTAAAAATAAGTATCACGCGGACAGTAACAAAAATAATTATAATAATAAATAAATAAATAAATAAATAAATAAATAAAAAATTAATAAATAATAAAAATAATAACAACGGCAGCCGCGTCGTTGCGAAACAAAAAAGCGACAGGCTTTGACAATATCCCGAATGAAGTTTTTAAGCTAATAGCTCAAAAGAGGTAAAGTCTACTAGGCATGTACAACACGTGCTTGGTCAACGGAATCTTCATCTCATTCCGGAAGATCGCAAGGCTCGTACTGGTTAGCAAAGGGCCAGGAAGAGGACTAGAATCTTACACGCCGAAAAGATCCTACGGGAAAAATGACCTAGACATGGGAGCTAGAAACTTCGCACAAAAGCATATTACGAGCCTTAGAGGCGAAGAATACGTCTGAGATAACGTGATAAACGGCCCCGGGGTAGTGCTTAACGGACAACACCACTGTGACGGCTTCGAAAAATCGATTTTTTGAAAACCATCTAGAAAAATCTAAAATACATTTAAGATTAAGATGCCGTTGGACCCAGGTCAAAAAAATAATTATTTCGGAGATATTGAATATTTTGTGGAGCGGTGCAGCGCGGTAATATTTCTGAATATCGCCATAAGCCGCCTCTCCCTGAGGAAGTATTGGAGGCAATTACGCCAGTCTTCGAAAATTTGAGCAGAGACGATTTGCTGCAGCGTTGTTTGGGCGGCTTCACGCAAAACAACAACGAAAGCTACAACAAATCAGTTTGGGCAATAGCCCCCAAGTGTCCGCAGCCACTCTTTCCTAATGCACTACTGTATCGCATTTGCACGAGGGCCCAGGGAAACTGCGGAAAACCTGGGCCGACACAGGCGGCTATATTTCAGTTGTATTAAACATCAGAAACTCAGAAAAACTGCCTCCCGCTCAAAGGTTGACGCGCAAACCAGTGCACGGGCAAGCGGTCACCGCTCCAAGTATTGGCAGCCTCCAATGCTGCTTAACTTCAGTGACCGCCGAGCCCGCACACCGACCGCGCGCCTACCTCTGTCGGTGAGCTTTTTACATAATATTATGATATCATTGTTAACTTTCTTCCCCCGCCCTGTCCTCTCTGTATTTTGTTTTATTCGGGACGAGATACTAGTATTTCTGTGTACGGATCCTGACCTTGCATCGGCACTTGACGCACTTCATCTCGCCATGCGAATGGACCCTCGGGTGCCACTCTCTCCCGTTCTCGTACGGTCCCCCCATCGGATATTTGCAACCGCCCGAAGACAGTATGTCCTCGGGCGTTCGTCTCGTTGTCGTCAACGTTGCTGACAACGTCGTCCGCGTCGTCGTCGTGGCCGCCTGATCGCGGGGTAACATGTCAACGTTTTCGGTGCCGTTCGCACCGGCCCCGGTCGACCCCGACAACGGGCCAGGACATTGCCGGCAGCACGCTTTCTTGTCCGGCCTCACCGCCGTTTTCTCGTCGCAATCCAACGCCGGGCACTCGAACCTCGGACATCTCACTTCCAGACTTACTGGCTGCAATACAAATTTTTCAACCTGGTAAAATGTTGCGCTTCCCCCGTTTTCCTCACACTGTCTTTTTTCCATAAGGCTTTCCCACAAAAAGGTACGGTACATTTTTTATTTTTGCATTTATTTGTTTCCTCTTTTCGAAAGCCCCATTCTTTAAATAAGCAGAAGGGTAAACATGACAGTATTGTTAATAGGGAGACAAACAAACAAATGTACAATAGGGCTATAGTAATATTGACGATGACAATTATAATGATACAAACAAAGTTACTCTCTTTCTCTCTTTTTTCTTCTCGCAATATTCATTTCCAAAATAAGTAGAATGGATATTACGACAATAATAATTATAACGAGACGACCGAACCCAAATAATAATAATAATAATCAAGATGAGCAATAGAAATGATAATATCAATGAGAAAAATTATAATGAGACAAACAAAGAAACTCTCTTCCTTCATTCCTTTTTTCATAAGGACTGTCCGCAAAAAAATTGTTTGGTTTGATTTTTTGTTTCTTTAGTTTATTTTTTTTCCTTTCGAAATATTCATTTTTGATATAAGCAGTATGGTGATTATGACAATAATAGTTATAACGGAACGAACAAGAAAGGAACAAAAAGAGATAAAAGTAACAGGGGGAGTCGGTCAGGGCTCAATCCTGGGACCAAACCTCTGAAAACCCTTACAATAGCTTATCAGAAACGAAAATGCCGGAGAGAACAATCCCAATAGGATACGCAGACGATGTTGCAGCCATTACAGTCAATAGAGATGTTGAAAGGGCCTAACTTGATTTCAATCAAACCAGGTGAAAGGGCCTGGTTTGATTTCAATCAAACCAGGTGATGCGAATAGTCAACGGCCGGAAGACAGAGCATGGATTATCCCTAGCGCCCCACAAAAAAGATATCGTTATCCTGACAAAAAAAGAATTCCGATGATACAATGAACGCGAACGGGAGAATGGATGGTGGAGACTAAACATTCAGCGAAATATCTGCGGGTCATGATCGACTGCAAATTACATTTTTGGCAGCAGATCAAACGCACGGCGGACAAGACGGCAAAATCCGCCGCGGCTTCCAGCAGGCTCATGGCAAATGTAGGCGGACCAAAATCTAGCAAACGGACAGCCCTGCTGGCTGCGACCCAATTAGTTTTTCTATATGGGGCACAGACCCGAGCAAGCTCATTGGACAAGGAGAAAAACAGGAAGCAGCTAGCACAGGTGCATCGAGTAGGAGAAGTTGTATAGTATTCGAACCTGTAATTATAGTCAATGCCAGAGTGCCCCCTCCCCCACCCCAAGGTAAAAAAAAACATAAAGGAGGAGCAAAGAACCAGCCACTGCAAACATGACAGGAGCTAAGGGAAAACGAAGCCTGGGTCCAAAGACAGCATGGAATGGTAAATTGCCATATTACGCAGTTGTTGAGTGTGCATGGATATTTCCGATAGTACCTCCACAAAATGAAAAAAAAACCGCTTCTCTAGAGTGCATGGACGGCCCAGGAGAAAAGGACGAAGCGGAACCGCGTTCTTTCACTGCCGAAAATGAATCTTGTAGCGGTACACATCGAAAAGATGGTACGAGGAAAAAAGGGACCTAAACATGATAAAAACATGTAAGATGGAAATTCCGAGGAAATGACGAGCTCTAAGGGCAAATGCAAAGAGTTCTGAAGTAATCTGATAAAAGGTCCCGAGGTAGTGCTTAAGAAGAAACGGGGTGTTTTTTAGCGGGTCACCTTTCCAGGCTTCCTCGCATAACCTTGGAGCGCTGATTGTCCAAGGTATCTATCTGCCAGTCGGTTTTTCACATCCTAAGTAAACCAATGTTTATAAATTCATGTTTCGTGTACATATGCAGAAGTGGGGCACGAGCTGAAAGTCAGCCAAATTGTTTTTTGTCGATATTGAGATGGAGAATGTGTAAAGACAAAATTTAAGCCAAGTCTAATTGATTGCGATTCCACATACTACCTCCAAGGTGTCTCGCCTAGGGCTCTATACATAGGATGGGGCACCAGGCACATAAATGGCTAGGAACGTAAAAAGCTCCAGCTCCAGCCCTATTTATGTTTCGGCGGTATTATACCGATCACAGTGACCGATTTCACTCTCTGTGTATGGAATCGCGGGGTGGGCGTGACGCGCCCCGGATGTGGGTGTGGTGCGTGCGTTACTGGTGTGGGCGCCAGGCACTTTGGATGGAACCGTGGGATGGGTGCGAGGCGCCTCGGGAGCGGAATCGTCGGGTGCGTGGAGTATCATACGAATCAAGGCGATTTTCAGCTGGAGTCCCATTTCCGCATATGTACTGTATATATTTTTATAGTTCTGAATATTTTTTCCACTCCCTCACGCCCTTACATTAGGTCGTTATACATCTCAACATTATGCGTTAAAAAATGTTCGACCGTTTTTCAGCTCGAGCCCCACTTCTGCATATTTAGGGAAAAGATGTATGAGTTGATCCCACGAGGTAAGATAATCATTTTAAATAGCGACAAAACTATTAACGCTATCTAACGGTATTCTTTGGTAAAACATAGCTCCCGGCACCCCATCCCCCCACTTGCTTTAACAGCCCGGGAAAAAACGTTCATATCTGAATATATCTGAATGTATCTGAATCATATCTGTAGAATCAGACATGATCAGACAAGAAAATTGGCAATGTCTAATCATGTACTGTGATGACAGATCATGTATGCTTATATCTGAGCATGTATGATCATCCCGAGAAAAAATTATCAGATCAGATCACATCTGATTATATCTGGATTATATATGATCCAGATATGATTGATCATATCCGGATCTTCCCGAGAAAAAATTATCAGATCAGATCACATCTGATTATATCTGGATTATATATGATCCAGTATGATTGATCATATCTCGATCTTGTCTAATGATGCAAGAAAAATGGCAATATCAGAGCATATATGATTAGATTTGACGATATCAGACCACATGATGTTAGACCTGACAATATCGAATCTGCCTGTAATATCCAAAATTGATCGGTTTCGAAGCGTAATTGGTCATATCAGAAGAGATATACCCATATCAGGGTGAACATGCTTATATTAGTAGCAGATATGAGTATATGCGGTATGTCATATGTCTATCTCCTTGCCGTACACTTACGACATTTAACCTCGACATACATATGATATCCTATTTGCCAACCGATGATATTTTATAAGTGATGTACAGTGTTATACACGGATCAAATGGGAGTTCTCAAATAGACCAATAACGTGTGACTATGTGTGCGTATGCGCGCATCTGTGTATGTGTTAATAAGACACACAATCATAATAACACTTTTATATATAGATATGCATTGATTTATATTTGATTACATCTGATCACACGTGGGCAAGCATGTTCAGCGATGATCATATAGAGCTCGGATGAATTCGAGTATAATTCCATATCTGGGCAGATACAATCGTACATGGGCAAATATTTTCAAACCTGATCATGTACGAGTTGGGTTTGGTTGCGTATTCATCCATACCTGGTTGGATATGTTCATGCATGTGCGCACATATTCAAGTCTGATCATGTGTGAGCTCGTATCTAGTCGTGAATTGTACTATATCTGGTTAGACATGACCACACATGGGCAGACATGTTCAGCTATAAATTCATATCTGCACATATTTGCTTATGCGCGATCATACCTGACCAGATATTGAGCTACCCCTAAGCGCATAAAAATACATGTATGTTCATCTTTGACCACGCACGATCAGATCAAATTCATTTACGTTGCAGATAAACACGTACATGAGCATATCTGCTTAGATATGACCATTTTTCCCCCGGGGAAAAAAGATGAAAATTGTTAGCTGTTAATCTAAGGCGAGATTGACTATAAGCTTAGGTAACTTTTATTGTACACTGTTAGTTGCAATCACTGTTGTGTTTCTGACTTTGTAATATATTCAATTTGGGTTTTGGATAGCGTGGTAACAGTGGAATACTTACAGATTACGTTACCGAGCAATGTTTGAAAAAGTCGGCATTGGGGTAAGATGATCCCGAGGGATCATGTTGTACACGAATAACGTACCTACTTTATTTTTGTTCAATAGATTTTCTATTTATGTTCAAGCTATATTACAAATATATAATTGATCTTAAAAATAATAACTGATATAACTAAGTGGTTTAAGACTGGCTGTAGAAGACTGGTTTAGTTTAATTCTAGATGCGCGAGATCAAACAAAATATCAACGAAGTGTAACTTGTAAGTTCAGTTTATGTTGTATGCCTATGATTAATATACAGGGTGGACCATTTAACGTGACCACCCCTAATATCTCCGGTGCCCTTAGAGTGACGGAAGCAATGTCCAGAAGTAATTTGATCGATTTCGAAGGATCTGTGCAGTGGTGGAAAATTTATTTTTGTCAAAGTCATAGTTTTTATGTTCTCAAGCGTCGTCAATGATTTTTCAAATGGAAACATGTTTTTTTCAAAATTAAAACGTAGCTGATATTCAGACAAATCCAACTACCGATGATATCATGACCTTGAAATGATATCACAGGTCGTTGAATTCGTCTGAATATCGCATTGAGAACGCAAAAACGATGGGGATTTTTGGGGATAGTTAATTACTAGAAAAGGGGAAAAAAATGGCGGCCTGTTTTTTAATTCAGTTCATTCGGGTCATTATGCATTGAAATTCGAAAACAAATTAAAATTTGATAAAAAAATCGAATGGGTATATTTATTATTTCAATTTGAAGAAAAATATATTTGTTGGTTCGTTCCAGCCTAACAGGGTCTTTTCCCTTTTTACCCTTTACCCAATCAAAGGCCGCGAGAGAAATTAAACTTTTTTTCTAAAAAGTTAAACTAAAAAATTAAACTCTGTCAAAAGTCAAACAACATCAAATATTAATTAATAATATCTAATTTATAAATTACAAAATTGCATATCATTAATAATAATATATAAATATAATATAATTTTTATGTACTAAAAGTAATTATTATATAAGTGTTTTTAGAAAAATGTTGGTATGGCCATTTGTCAGTCTAGCGAAAAAAAGATCTTATAGTAATAAAAGTTTATTATGTGGGATTCGTGTAAAATGGAGTCTCTTAACGTGTTCATTTTTACCTCAAATTTATTTCTAATTTTACTTGATTCCGCTCCGTTTTATTCCGTGGAATTTTTTTCGTCATGTAAGATTTTTTTTTTAATTACTAGTGCTTTTCGTCCATTTTTGCATTAGGGTACCGTTTTTTTTCTATGTTTTTCGTATTTTGTTTCCTTCTGGTTCAACTGTTTTATTTTCTAAGAGTACAATAAAAAAACTTGCGATGCAAGCGGGAAGAAGGTTGCCGTTGACAAAGAATGTGGAAAGAGTTGAAAAAGAATTTGAGGAACACTCACGTCACAGGTGCAGACCGCGCACGTGTCGAAACCGGAGGGAGGCAAATAAGGATGCCAGGACGCACCGGCGACATGAAATTGTCCAGCGAGGGTGCAGCCTTTCGTTGTCATGGTCGTGTTCTGATCCATGCTCGTGTTGTCACTCGAATTCGCCAAGGGACCTGCGGACCAATTAGGGAACAAAAATGTGTGTGGAATCTCTCGATCGAACGGGGGTAGGTAATCTTTTATTTCAGTCTTTTTCCCTTCGGTTTAAATATTACGCCGATATGAAAGAAAAAAAAATGATGAATATTTCTTTTACTCGTTGCTGAAGAAATGAGTATCGGAAATACTATTGACTGCGAACAATTCATGGTTCATTCTATCACTCAGTATCGGAGTGGTGGATAGCGAATAGTATTGCTCTGACTCATCATTTCAGCAATAAGTTCCCGCTATTCAATATGAGAAATTAATTATTACTTTGGTTACTCTTTACCGCAGTGCTGAATCATGAATATCGTTTTATCGCACATTGTCAAAGTCATAAATAGTACGTGTGTTACTCGTACTCGACGTAATGAATATCATTTGTACGACTCGTTGCTGAAGTAACAAATAATATTTACATTACTCGTAATTGAAATTACGAGTAATACAAATGTAATTTCCTCTGAATAACGAATAGTATTTACATTGGACAGAAAAGAAATAACGAATACCGGGGGTACCAGAAATATTATAAATAGTATTTCTGGTACTCCCATCGAAAATAACGAACAACAAAAATACTACTTATTTTAAAAAATCATCATAAGTAATGAATAAGTATTTATATAACGCACAACTAAAACAACGAATCATAGAAATGAGGAGTAATACCAACGTTGTTTGTTCCGAATAATAAATTGTATTTATGTTATGCATAATAGAACCAACGAATAATAGAAATACTATTCATTCCAAATAATGCGTTATTACTCATAACCAGAGCAGTGAACAATAACATCGTAAATCGTGCATCTCCCTTTCTCGTGGGAGTAAGAGAAGTAATAACCGAGAGATGCTCGCCTCGACGGGGGCGTTTTTTACCTGCGCACACGTGACAGCAGTGTCCGACGGGCGGTTCGATTCTCTTGTCGGTTGGACAGGTTAGCGTGGGACACGGTACGGGATCGCACTGGGCGAGGCCACGATAGCAATGACACATTGCGCACGGATCGGAGCTTGCGGTCCACTGGGTGCCTTCCTCGTAGAATCGCGTCTCGTGGAAGCAGGCGCCGGTCTCGATGTCCGCCGTGCTCGGCGGATGAAGATTGTAAGCGACGACCGATGCCACGTCGTTGTCCGCGTAATGCGGCAAGCAGGTGAGCGGTGCGCGCGTCTTAAACGGCGCTTTGAGCAAACGCGTAGACTTATTGTCGGTGAGCTCAAAAAAGCCGATGCCCGATTCGATTCTCAAGAGTTCAACGGGCGACAAGCCGGTGACGGATCCTTCGAGGACGTTTCCGTTGAATTCCTCGAGCAGGCGTCTAGAGACGGGCGCGCCCTGAGCAAGCAACGGCATGGTCTCCAAATAGAGGCGTAGGCTTGTTCGCGCAGTCTCAGAGCCCGAAGTTGAGGACGATAGACCGGTAACCTCGAGCTCGTAGTGGAGAGCGCAGTCGAGATCGACGGCGACCCAGACAAGGCCGACAGCGGTGGGAGAGACGGCGTCCTGCGTGAGCCGTCGAAGGAGCACGGGAGCTGTGGTGTCCTTGGCGTCGGCAACAGGTCGTTGGAGAAGCCTACCGCGTAGCAATGAGCCCAAGTGGGAGGCCGCCGTGACAGCGAGCTCACCCTTGAAAAGAGGCTCGAGTAGACGAGGTCCCGGTCGCTCGAGGGAACCGTTGGCGAGGCCGCCGATCAACGAGGGCGTCAGATCCTCCAGCTCGGTGCGCCTCTTGCCACCCTCGTCGACCAGCGTCACCAGGGGATTCTCTTCCTGGAGGCCGAGCAATCGGACACCGTAGCGCAGAGCACCCTGGCGGTCGAGAAACGCCCAGGCGAGCCCGGAAGCCCTCGAGGATACCTCGGAGGTGAGGAGCGCTTGATAAACGTCGCAACTCGCGCGCGGCGCTACCACACCAACGAGACTCAAGCCACCGCTCGTCCGCGACGTTATCGTCAGCCTGAGCTTACCGCGCGTCAAGAGGCGCAAATCCGCGCCGGAAATGGCGCTACGAACTTCACCGTAGTTGAGCTCGTTGGACGGCTTATCGACGATGATCTCGTCGCTGAGGACGACGTAGTCCTTCTCGGTGTGCTCGAGGACTATCGAGACGGCGACGTCCGCGACGTCGGTGGCGAGGAAGACGCCGTTGAAGACGAGGGACACGTGGACCGATGGCGCCGAGGCCGTCGAGGCTGAGACTATCGCCGTGCCACCCGAACCCTCCATTACTTCCGGCCTCGCCGGCTCCAGGAGCGACGTCATCTGCTCGGTCGCCAGTGCACGGTAACGCGACAAACGGCCCGTCAACACACCCGAACTTGATTCCCATACGAGACCGACGTGGAGACGTTCGTCGCGCAACAACTTTCGGTAATCGCGCGGCACCCGCCTCCACACGCCGCATAGTTTACCCGTCGCGTTCTGATAAGTTCCACCGATCGGGTCGATCGTCTGCTCCTCGAGGATTCGACCGGCGTCGTCGACGAACTGCAAATTACGCGGACGCGGCGTTTCGACACCTAGATAAAACGAGTAATAGAGGTTCTTTCGGTTGAAGGCGAAACGTCCCGTCGCCACGTAACTGTACGCGATGTTGCGCAACAAAGAGGGCGTCTGATCGTCACGCCGCAACGACTGCGAGGTCCTTCCCGTCAGCAGAGTCCCAAAATCTGCGGAGAAATTCGACATTAGCTTTGGAAAACGAATCACGTGAGTAAGGTAAATGTCCCAATTATTGAACAGGTCCCAATTATTGGACACTATCTTGTATTTTTATTATTTCTCATTCACCTGCATGCATTTACTTATTTATAAAAATTTCATTACATATATGGAACTTTTAGCTATCGAAATGTTACCCGCTTGTGCAAAAAAGCTTTAATTAATAGAAAAACAAATTATTTAATCAGCAACGGTGACCCGATTTGACGTCTCGTGGTAACTGCTTATCGTTTTTGCTAAGATGCGCCGCTTCACGCGTAAGGGCATAATAAATTCAAAAACTGTCACATCTCAAAAAGTAAAGGCGTTTTAGGTTCCTCAGAAAATGTCTCACAAATAACAATAAAAAAAAAATTTAATTAATTATTTGTTAAAAAATACGGTGTTCGATCATTGGGACATAGAAAATGCCATGTATCTCAATTATTGAACACTCGAATTCTCCAAGATGGCGTCATTAAACCCATCAAAACATCGAGACAGTTAACGTGTGACAGATCGTGTGAATCGGATTTATTCAAACAAAAACTGTAAGTTCCTGAATAAACTTACCTTTATTCTTTTAATAATAACTCTAAGATCGTCAAATATATTTTTTATTTGTATTTTCGTGCAATAAACATAAAAAGAAAAGTAAAAAGAGAATATAACCTAAATGTAACCTGAAAATACGAATGTAATGTTCAATATTTTTTGCTCTCCGATATTTCAGGGACAAAATTTTATCAATAAAACGGCATAAACATGGCGACAAAAAGACGTCGCTCTGCATATAGTGCGGAAGTTGTAAAAACCGCACTATATGCAGAGCGGTAAATAAAAAGAAAATCAAGCTGGAATCGAAAAACAAGAAAGCTGCGACAAAATCAAACAAAAACAGAACATAAAAACGAGGAAGCTGAAAAGAAAAAGAAAATAAAGTTCGAGTTGAAAAGCAAAAATAAACCAAAGGCGAATGAACCAAAAAGCTGTCAAAAGGGACTAAATATATATTTTTGTATTTTTACATGATTAATAAAAGATTATTTAAGTGTTTGATTTTGCTTTTATTTCTTAATATTGTACCCAAAATAATATTTTCAGAACGGAAAAAGAATTCTCGAGAGTGTTCAATAACTGGGACATGCCTGTTCAATATTAGGGACAGAGGCAGTTCCAGTGTTCAATAATTGGGACATTTGCATGCTTCACATTGTTGTTCTTTTTTTTTCATTTGAAATCATTTAAAAATAATTTGAAGGGTAATTTTTCGAAAGTAAAAATATCAAAGTATCATTTGAACATGAAAGCGATGGTTTTTTTCTTTATTTTATATTTTTTCTCACCAAATTCAATCGCCCAGACCCTTAGCTGTTCAATAATTGGGACATTTACCTTATTCCTGGAAATTTTCGCTGCAGGGGACGCATTGCTTGGTAGCTACGAGAAATAAGTAATTCAGACTCGATCGATTTGTCGTCAATTACTAACGTGCTATATCTCCCTAGATCCATACATTTTTATTCGATAGTATCACCTTTTTAGCTAGGTTCCCTGAACATTTCATCGAATTATTCCTAAAATCCTGGCGAGCGATGACGGCATCATACTTCAAACTTTAAGGAAATTCATCTGATGATCGAATTAACAAACAGATATTGATTTTAAAAAATAGAATTCACTTATGAGTATCTAAAAAGTCACCTGTTCAAATTTCAAACTCTCCGGATACCTTGTTTGTGAGCAATTAATAAATAAAAACTTTCTAAATTAACATGGTCTCTTATGGATTGTCGTGTTTTTCCCGTCTGTAAACGTGAAAATTGCAAGCATTGACAAACAGTTTCGAAAGAAACTTTTATAATGGATAAAAAAATATCTAAAGAATGTTTGGACAGCTTTCTAAAATCCATTAAATACTTGTGAACTTCAGAATAAATTAATTTGTCTCGAAAAATGCTGATTTCTTAGAGGTTAACCTCCATATTACTCCAGTCGCATATTATGATGGCAACGTCGCAACCGCGCGCTTTTTGAAATCAACACTAATACCTTCCGAATAACGCAATGTGCACTACACTTCTACAGCAAATTATACAGAAGTGACTGGAAATGTAATGACTAAATCGGCTTAAGGGGTTACCCCCACTTGCGATTTTGAAAAAATCGATTTTTTTTTATTGCATTTTTTTGAAGTATAAGTATCTGAGAATATGTCCTGAAAATTTCAAGTCGATCCGAACAAAATTGACTGAGATATGAGCGTTGAAAGAGAAGAATCCGTGAATTGAAGAACTGAAATTGAAACTTCAAACGCGTTTTTCTCAAAATGGCATTTCTGAAGTCGGTGACCAAGATTACTCGAACACTAATGAACCGATCTTCTTGAAATTTTGCAGGCTTATTTAATACATAAAAATGTAGTCTTTAATCGTTCGATTTTTTTTCGAAAAAATGGCCGTTTTATAGCCAAAAAACGGCCGTTTTTTTTCGTTAAAATCGAACCATTAACTTTGACTGTCCGCCATTTTGTGAAGAATTAATATTTTTTGAAATCCTCCGATTAAAGACTAGTTTATACTTATATTTGACTAAATCCATCCGCATTTTTTTTTCAGATGATCCACTTCGCCGCAATGCTGGTCACCGCAAACCGTGTATATAAAAACATTATTTCATTGACGGCCATTAGCCACTAAACAATGTAATATTTTTCAATAAAAAAATTACTGAGAGTTCTTCAAGATGTGTTCTTTAAGATGGTATATTGATCGATTGAAAAAGTTTTGTAGTTTTCTTTAAAAAAATTCATGAAAGAGGCCTTTTTTTGCGCTACAAGTGGGGGTAACGCCTTAAGGAATGATGAGAAATTCGACGATTGTGAACAGAACTACTCTGTGCGTCAGGCAGCCCGCCCCCTTCCAGAACAAAACGCTGCCTACGCCAATGCATCAAAATATTATGCAAAACCCCTATTATCCATAACTTCGTTAATGCGTATTGGACTATTCTCTACTTCGGTGATGAACATTGTATTATAATAAAGAGAAACGTGAGTATTCTCACGTTTCAGGCTTCTTTCTTCTTCCTCGGAGGTCAATTGCGCCGGTAGATCCTGCACGATGTCAGGGCCTGAAAGAGACACGTTCAAAAAACAATATGAATCGGGATTAATATTATAACACGCTGACGGAATAAAAGTTTATGCGGGAAGAGGATTTTTGCAACGGCAGAGAGAGAAACGAGAAAGGCTGAGGGTATTGGAATTAAAATTGGACGCAAGCCAAAGGTTTTCTTATCGCGATTATCCGGCGAGCTGAAAAACCCGAGAGCATCCGAGAGAACGAGAGAAGTAAAAAAAGACTCCAGATATACATATTGGTATGTGTGTATACGTACATACATGTGTGTGCGTGTGCGTGTGTGTTTACATAAAACACGGATAGGTAATGTTAGCCGCAAGGTTCGCGAAGCAACTGGCTCCGTAGCAATTTAGCTAACGTGGGTGAAATACTCTCTCTTTCTCTCTCTCTCTCTCTGTCTCTCTGTCTCTCTCTCGACGAAACGTATCCCTAAAAGAATAACGCGCGCGCGATCTTTCCATCCCGTCGTTGGTACGGAACGAGTGCGTTGCGCGGCGTCGTTGGCGCTCGGTCTTCTTTCTCTCCTTCTCTTCGCTAGTCTTTATGGGCCGTTCGGCTGGCGCCGCAGTCGGACTCGACTGCTTTGAATGTTGCTTTTACTACCGCTCGTTCCCGCGCGAGTACGCTCGCGCATGTCCGAAAAGAGTAAGAGAGAGAGAAAGAGAGAGAGAGACAGACAAGCTACACGAGGACGTTGATCGCCGGTACATGCGGCCCGTGTACTACTAGGTCCGCAACTGCGAGTAAGTTTCCGAGTTTTTTGACCAATAAAAAATCGAAAATTTCAAGACAAATACAAAAAATGGTTCATTCGAAGTATTGTCCCTCGCTATTTGCACAGTTTTGCCATCTCTCTGGCAATACATAAATACCGCGAGGATAAAAAGACGCGTCGTTGGACTGAAACCTTTCGTCCAACCAATTTTATACTGCATCGTAATTGGCCAAGTGTAGTCCACCTAAGCCATGCGCCATCGACCGGAACAAGTGATAGTCTGAAGGGGCCAGGTCTGGCGAATACGGCGGGTGCGGTAGCAGGTCTCATTTCAGTGTTTTTATGGTGGCCTGCGCAATGCGTGCCCATTTTTTTCCGAAGCGATTTGGCCGTGCCGTCGATGTCGACGCTTCGCCAAGTGAAAGCCACGATTTTCTGCATTTGGGATTCTCGAAATATATCCATTTTTCATTACCAGTAGCAATTCGATGCAGGAAACTCTTTCTGTTCTGTCGCGAAAGGAAATTTCCGGAAGTGGCTTCCCGCTTCCCGCAAATGCTGTTTATTTGGCACAAACTTTGACATTTTCGAGGTTAGAAAAGAGGTCGTGTTGCGATAATTGTTTATATTACGACTGGGTATTCTTAACAGATGTCCACACTGTAAAAGCACCCAATTTCAGACCTGTATGCCGACTACATGTGTCGCTAGCGCCATCCATGTGTGAAACCCGGGAACTTAGTTGCGCGCCTAGTAAAAACGGGATGGGGCAAAGCGAGATGCAGGAGAGTAGCAAGATTTAGGATGGGAAATGAAATGAGGGAAGGGAGATACTGGGAAGAGGAGGATGAGAGAAGCTGCCGTATCTGTGGGGAAGAAACCGAGTTATAGGAACACGTAATAGACAGCTGCGGGGGAGGGACAGGAGTAGAAAGAGGAATAGGGAAGGTTATAAGGGTGATACTGGATGAAGGGGGAGGGGGAGAGGCATAGATGAGATGGCTGGAGGAGAGGAGGGAAAGGAGGGCGGCAGAAGCGAGAGAGGATATATTCGGATAGTAGGAATGGAAAATACTATATCTTCACGAGATTTGTCTTCTTAACCGTGCACGCCAAGAACTTGCACAGCATTTCCAGTATATGGTTCGTACGTTGTATTCTTCTATAATGATGATATCAATTCTTTGTTATAATGTGTTTTTTTTCTATAATAATAAAACATTTTAAATACGATTATTTCTAAGGTTTGACAATTTTGTGTACCGCATTTCTCGAGTATAATAGTGTAGTATATAATTATATATATACTATATATAGTATAGTATAGTATATAATTTTTCGGTATAATATACCGAGTATAATATTAATGAGAAAAATTTGAAACTTGGTACACTTATTGCGCATGGTATGGTGTACAGAACAAAAGTTTTTGAATTTTTTTCATTCATAATTTTGCTAATTACAAGCTCTGTAGAGATGCTCATATTTCGTTTTTTTAAATATTTGTTTTCAAATAAATTTTCACTTGTTCCCCTTTACTTTCACTGTAATTCCCCTTTCCGCGACGTCATTAACAACGGTGAAATTTTTAAAAACTTCTAAACCGCGTTGATAACTTTTTTTCGATTTCGACTGAGACACATCGTTACCGAGGAAGGTGTGGTCAATTTGGAATCTTTCGAAAAAAGCTATCGATCCAGGGTTTATGAAGAAATCGATGTTTTCATCGAGCAAAAAAGCAATATCCATTTACGGTTCAATATACCGGTTGTCATTTTCTGTTTCTTCCTCACTCTGAGGGTGCTCGCTTTTAATTTTTTCAACCGATTTTGATTTGACCTCTGCAGAAACGGTTTCATCGAAAAAGATCATCGCGGTATTTTCGGTATTCAAATACCAGAGATGGTTTGTCATCTTCTTTATGGCAACCTTGCTTACAATTGGATTGATGTTCCGATAGTTGTATAATTTTTTTAAGAAACTGAGGTCGCGATTTGGAGCGGCATTTGCTAATGGAGCCATAAACTCCATAGTCCATTAAATTCCATTTGCAAATGGAGCCATAGTCATTCGTGTACTAAACAAAGTGAGAAAGAACAGGACATACAAATGTAAAGTACATGTAGTTTACATTTAAAATTTCAATGGTTCGGTCGCGCGTGTTCCAATTTTCCGAGCGCCTCCAATCTTTACACAGATTTTTTTTGATACACCTTGATTATGTTTTTGGGGTGGCATCGAATTTTTTTCGCCAAAGCCCAAATAACGGCCACCCTAATATACACATATATGACTCCGCGCCAGGCGAAAATCTTGTGCGTATGTCACCGATCTACTCCCACAGCGAGCGCATCTGGCTACGAACGAAGGCCCATATTCATAAGAGCGTCAACCGATATCTTAACGAGCGAACCCGCACACCAACAAATGTAAGTAAGCGAACTACGTCATTCTATTATATCTTCTGTATTACTCCACTGTTACTATTAACTCACATTCAAACCTGAGAAACCCATCTGTAATAAACGTCAGTTAAATGTATATGAGCTTGTCATATTATTCCTCAATACCGAAATATTGCGGCAATTCCTTAATTTTATATTCTCCCACGCACTTCCCCTTTTTACCCTCATCCCGTGCTATTGCGCTAGGCGTAGGCAACGAAAAGGGAAACGAAAATATTATGCTCGCATCCCTTTCGGACGTGACATAATGTTTTTGAGGGGATTTTTTTATTACTTGGCATTCATTTTTTCACTTTTTTAAACAATACAGAAAAAAGTAGAAAAGAAACAAGGAGCTAGACTGTCATATTTCTCAAGCACGGTTGTACACTGACTGACTGTGGTAAGTGTTGGGTTGATTGCCTACAGAACTACACTGTAAAAAAAGATATGAAATTTACAATACATTTAAGATACAAAAGAATTTAATTTTACGAACTCAGTAGATGAAATTAAATTTGAAACACTTGTATCGTAAATTTAAAATAGGAACATGAAATTCGAACGTGGATATAGAATTTAATAGATGGAACATGGAATTTTAAAGACAAGTTTGTAAATTTGTGGAAAATGTATTGCATTAACCCGTGTCTTCAATTGAAAATTACCACAGATGTATGATAAGTCAACTATAAAAAACAGAGCATTGAAAATACAAAACAAGTTTGAAATTTATTTACAGCTGCCTGAAAAATATAATATATGTGAAACTGAATTTTGCGATACGTACAATGCATGATCACAACAGATTTATTTAAAAGTGCGAAACTGGAATTGAAAAAAGAATTCATAAACGCTGATGAAAATCACATGAAACAACGTGAAAATTATATTAAATTTACCCTACATTTAAGGGACAAAAAAATTGAATTCTACGAACTCAGTAAATGAAATTGAATTTAAGACACTTGTACCGTAAATTTAAAACAGGAACATGAAATTCTAATGTAGATATAGAATTTAATAGATGCAACATGGAATTTCCAAGAAAAGTTTGCAAATTTATGGAAAATGTATTGCATCAACCCGTGCCTTAAATTAAAGATTACAACAGTTGTATATTAATTCAAATATAAAAAACAGAGTATTGCAAATCCAAAACGCGCTCAACCCACCTCGGCCGCTCGCGACGACCGATGGTCGCGCGTAGTTCGCGTACCGCCCGAGGGACGCGCCTTGTTCCGCACTTTCCCATAGCCACTCGCAGCTTCGGTCGGGCATATAACCCGACCACCGGCTACGATCGTCCTGGGAAAAACAGACGCGTTTGCAACTCGTGCACGCGTCGGAGAGTGTCACAAATTCGGTTACCTCTCCATATCCACGCCAGAGTCACAGTTCTTGAACTCGCCTTTCCGGAAGGAAATTATTTTTCCCTTTTTACGCCGCCAGGTGTTGAAGGAAGAAATTTCACAAAAACCACCTTTATATCTCTAGCTCCCGTCGAGGAGGATAAATACGAGTCACATTTTCAGTGGGCTTAATTATCAATTTCTGAAATAAACTTAATACTTAGGATCAGTAATTTTAATACACACCCGTATGTTGATATTAGCAAATGGTTCTTGAATTTAATATACATGGATGTGAACATTTTTTTACACGTGCATTATTTTTCAAACGCACTAGTATATTAATATTACGGGGCTACACTTTTATTTTTAAAATAACCTGCTTTGGATTTTCAAAATATTATCTGAAATTTCATAAACGGCGTCCGCATAAAAACATCATACACTTGTGTATTAATTTTTATACAGAAGCTTTTTACAGTGTACATTAAAGGTAATACTTTGGTTCTGTGAAATTAATACACACCCGTATGCTTATACTATCAGATGGTTCTTGAATTTAATATACACTCGTATATTGATATCAGCAAATGGTTCTTGATTTCAATATACTTGGATGTGATTATTTCTTTACGCGTGCATTATTTTTCAAATGCACTAGTATATTAATATTACGGAGCTACACTTTCATTTTTCAAATAACCTGTTTTGGATTTTCAAAATCGTATCTGAAATTTCATAAGCGGTATCCGCATAAAAACTTCCTACACTTGTGTATTCATTTTTATACAGAAATTTTTTACAGCGTATGTTATGGAAACTAATTGATTTTTAGATAATCGATACTTGTAAAGATGTATAGATACTTGTATAGAATACCATAAATGTATCTGTCGGTGATACAAATTTCAATAGAAACTGAATATTTCGATTTTAGTCTCGAGGGTTTTTTTTTTTAAATACGCAGCCTCAAAAACGAACTCACGAAAAAACGGCCTTGAACTTGTCGAACGCAGAACGTTTCTAGTTTTTGATTTAATCCATTTTTTTCAAATCGCTGATTGTACGAGTAGCCCAAATGTCGATATCAATGAATTAAGCTTGAAAATGCGCTCTTAAAATTGCGCATGCTTTGAAAGTAGGACACGCGCGCTTGACTGTTTTTTTTTATTCCCTCCCGCCCCGACTAATGGTCAACGATTGTAGCGTCGCGACAGTCTGGCCCGATGCCAGAAACAAAAAAACTTCGCGTATAAATCAAATTCATCGCAGGACAGTTGGTCATTAAGTGAGCGATAAACAAGCGAAACATCGTTGCCGATCATTTCTACGACGAGATATGCGGCAACGAGGAATAAAAAACGTAGACGGAGAAGAAACGGAAGAAAAAAGTGTGTCGGCGGCGTGCGGTATCGACATTTACGCGATCGCGATTTTACGCCGAAGAAAATGTCCCACATAATGTGGCCAAGACGCAACGCGAAGAAGTGCAACATTGTCTAGTCCGATAAAAATGTACAGTTTTCTCATACGCACGCACACCTAAATAGCTCTTTCTCCCTCAAGCTCTCTCGCTCCGTCTCTGATCATGACGTATGCTAATATTTACGTTTAGATTGCGCGGCTCTTAATCGAAGTGACGCCATGCGGTAATATAACCGGCGCCGTGGCGCTAAACCGTCGCGCCCGATCGCCCTCACACGCGCGACGTCTGCTCACCCCCTTCCTCCTGTCGCTCTCTTCTGCTCCCTTCTGTTATTCTCATTCAAGATCCAATGTAAATTTCGCAATATATTTATATGTATTATAGGTATGTGTATATATACGCCCACGTACAATAGGAGTACATCACAATATACTTTATTGCATCGCTTTAACATAAAAATATGTTACAGTCGTGCAAATAAAATCGCTCGTTAGGTAAGACCAACAGGTCCGTCTTAAGGCGGGATTCTACTTTGAAACTTTGAAAAGGCTAAATTGGATGAAAACACCCACCTGGAACACGTCGAAGGCATATTAAATGGCCCAGGCATCGCTGATTGAGGGTAAGATAACTTTTTCTACGATTTATCACTCACCAAAACTTTAAACGCGTTTTTCTCGAAACGACATTTTCAAGTACCGTGGTCGTGATAACTCAAAAAGTACTGAACCGATCCTTATGAAATTTGGAACACATATGCTATATGTGTGTACCAACCGACCTAACTACAATCAACTTAAAATTTTGATTAGAACTATTTTTTTATTGCAAAAAAAGACAAAAAAAAACGCATTTTTTTTTTTCGTATTTTAGCCGCCATTTTGTTAATTTTGCACGTATATAAAATATTCTAGTTAGGTCGGTTCCTGAAGACATACTGAACATGAAACTATTTGATTTTTTTGTTTCAGACCATCCGTCGGGAAGATTTCACGACCACGGCAACGGTACCTGCTTTTCGAGGCGTTGGATTTAAACATATTTTACGTGTACAAAAAATGAATAAAATACATTTTAAATTTTTCTTTTATGTACTTAAAGAGTGTATTTATTGAACAGTTTAAACCCCATATCGATATCTTTAATAGTATTCTCAGAAAAAATTCACGAAAATAGCGTTTTTTTCATGGTTTCAAAGTAGAATCCTGCCTTAAAAAGTGAGGTGAACAATTTTTAGGCGCGTTTCCTGATTTTTCCTTTAGATAACGATTTTACGCGTGTTAAATTTTTTGAAGTGTCAAAAGAGTCAGAGAATGCGTTGTAAAATATTTATCTAGCAAGAATCATTATGTTGAAGTTAGCATCCTCTGAATCCAACGAAATCTCAATTTCAATGCATTGTGTATGCTGTTTTATTTTTTGCATATGTGGGCTACTAAAATCGCTCTAATTTTTCTTAGGACCCTCATGACGGTTGACAACCCGAATCAGCAGAAAAAATAATTTGGTTGATAATGAAAATGCAAATGATTTTTCCTGATAAAAAAAATAGTATAGCTCGAGCGTTTGCTTCTTTAACGAAAACAATGAGTCGTCCACGAGGAACCAAAAATAGTAGTGACGATCTCGAAAAGAATCGCGCGAAACGCCGCTCGGAGAAAATCAACTCGAGAGCTACCCTTCGAGAGAGAGAGTAAAAAATGTTTTACATAGCAATGTACCATTTTTAGTTGTAGTTGAAAAAATGCGGATGGGGGGGGTGTAGGTTTCTGAATTCGTTCGTTGCAGATTCTCCCAATAACGGCATTGCGTGATTGCACACCGAAATCGATCTGGGGGCGTCACGATCGATGAAAGAAGAACGCGAGAGAGAGAGAGAGAGAGAGAGAGAGAGAGAGAGAGAGAGAGAGACTGACTTTAATCTCTCTCCGCTGTACATGTGCGTCCGAAAATTGACAAACATAAATCGCGTATACAGGGTTAGGCTCGCTGGTCCACCAAAGCGGTAAGGTGCGGAATTAGGAAAAAAAATCAACCAATCAACCGCTGAGTTCGTATCCACCGAAGCTGAGCGAGGTATAAGCTACTAGGTGGACGGCAGTCAAACAGCCTAATAAAAAATGATTGCATCCTTTCTTTCAACAAGTGGAACAACCTTTGGTGGCGGTGCGTGCAGTCGAAAGGATCTCACTTCGAAGGAAATAGCGTTGATTTATATATTTTTTCTTTGATAAGTACAAGTTTAAAAAAAGCGTGCTTCGGAATAATAATTGTTTCACAACGAAGATCGATTCGCACGAGGGAAGTGCTCTAACGTGGAGCTTTAAACGCGTCGCGTCGCTGTTGAATTGATTCGCGTGTGTGTGTATGCACGTTGCCACGCACGCCTCCGCGTCGTCACATGTACGTATATGCACGTTGTAAATATGAACCGGCAAGGTTAACAGGCAGTTGACAACTCGCATTCTCGCGTTAACGTAAGTTCAAAACATTCGTTTTGTTGGAACGTCGCGCTCATCGCGCGGCCTCAAGGGATCGAAACGGTAATTTATCTTTTTTGCGGCTGTAGGTTATGTTCTCTAATGAGGGGAATCCATGATTTCCGCTTTGGGTATTCCGATTTGGGTTTTGATTGTTCGTTTTAATTATCCGGTATTTTTGAAAACGTTGAATAATTTTGAAAAACCATGTTCCACGCGATCGTGAGAACGGCCGGTTGGGAGGGGGGTGGGGGGTGGCGCTGATAAATGATTTATTTATGCAGGCCGCATTTGACTCGTTAATAAATGCCCGAGTACGTGCCAATTTATCGCTTTGCGCCGAGTCCAGCGGAGTTTCGCAACTAGCTCGCAACAAGCGAGAAAAGGAGGGGAGAACCTCTTTATCATTTACGAAATACTCACAGCAAGATAATTATTTATTTCGGTGAACGTTGGGACGAAACTGTAAAGGGCATGAAAAAAGTGACGGAAAGCAAGAGCCAGAGAGAGAGAGAGAGCGAGAGAGGGGGGTGGGGGAAGAGAGAAAAAGGAAAAATGAACGTTGGGTACTCACTGAAATCACCGGGACAAGATTTGCAGCACCTTCCGGGCAGTAGCACGGGCTCGTCGCAATTGAGTTTGGGACAGTCGTTCTTAATATTTCGACACTGAGCCCTCGCGACGATTCTCCTTTTTTTCTGAACCTGGTGAGCGAATGAAATTAAAGGACATTATTAAATTGGGTTATAGAAGCTTCTCATAAATTCCAAATTACAAACCCAAACAAAACATCATCTTCGTTCCTAGCTCGATTTATCATACATTTCATGGTTAATATCTACATACTTTTTCTCCGTTTTATTGAAACCAATGTTTTGTTTTTCGAAACTTTACAAAGCGCAACGTGACCGGTATGAATCGCCGCCGGGCAAGTTATATGAATTTCGGTTTTGACACCATCATCGCAGCCAATGTCAATTATTATTATACTGATAAACCTGTCGTTAGTTACGACTAGGACGCCGCTCGAATCGAAGTTGACACGAGTATCATCTAGCAAACTATATCCGTGATACCCCACCCCTCACGGGAAATCCGAACGTATGTCTCGTGACAACGTCCGAAACGTCATCGCCATATATGCAGGGTGATTCGGACTAGGTGTAACAGCGGGAAATCCTGTGTTCACCAGGTTACCCCAAAGACATCTACTTGGCCGTTTTGTTTTTTTTTCCCACCGCGTGATTAAATGGGAATTATTAGAAAATAGGGATTCGATTCCCAAAAATGAACGCTCGAATCTGCGACGATGAACGATCGGAAAGGGCGGAAGAGTAGGCGAAGGGCTACGTAACCGTAGCTGACGTCAGGAAGGTTCTGCAAAAACGCAGCGATTGACAGATGACGGCGCGTGTGATCTGACGTTTTGGGAATCATTCGCTACAGTTAAGGGTCAATCGGACAACTTCTCCGCTAGGGCAACGTACGACTTCTCCGCTTGCTCTCGCCGGAAATAAGATGAAATCGCGAAAGAATTTAAGTGGATCATTTCAGGGATGGCCGATTGAGGCCCCGAAACCATTCGTTTTATCGTTTTTATCTTTGATCGCTTGGTGCGAGCTCGTAGTTGTTCAAGCTGCGTTTCAACGACGCCTCGTGTCAGTCTCTAGAATCGTTAGCTTGATCGAAGATGAAATCGACGACTGCCACGACAGGGACGGACAAACGACGTTAAAAGTCGCGCGCAAACGTCAAGCAGATCGTTGATTCCATCTTTGTCGCGTAAATATTGGCCCCAGAAAAACTTTAACAAGTAAAAAAACGCCACGTAATAAAAAAATACTTTCGAATAAATTATCGATTGTTTCACTATCTACAAAACGAAGTTTATTGATAAATTTTTTTTTATTTCTTTTAAAAATTGTTCTTAACACAATGTTAATTTTTTAATAACGAGCTTCCTAATCGTCGTGAAATTTTAACACGACCTCTTAAATGCTTCATACAAAAACATACGAAATTTTCCGAATTTTCTTATCATTTTTTATTTCAACCCTTAAGGAGGTTGAAGTAATGATGATAGAATTCGGAAAATTTGGTATGTTTTTACATGAAGTATTCAGGAGGTCGTGTAAAAATTTCATGACGATTAAGAAGCTATTTATTGAACAATTAACATTAACATGTTTCATAGGGACTCAACATCCTTAAGGGAGCTTTCCAGTGTGAAATTTTCAAAAAATCGATTTTTTTTTGCTTTATCGAATAGTATACACTCTTCCGCATATTCCCTGAAATTTTCATGCCGAAATTCAGATTATTTCGGTTACTGTACAGCATTTCTTGGAAGAAGGCAACGGAGCGCTACAGCTACAGCGAAACTTTGAACGCGTTTTTCTCGAAACAGCATTTTTCAAAACGGTGTCCAACTTGGAGGGCAGAGTTTTAAAGCTATCGAGTTGAATTTTTTACACAATATTCTTAACGTCATTGTTTATCGTGCTATGGAAGCTTTTTTTTTTTGACATCTTCCTATTTTTTTGTAAAAAAAACTGCCAAAAAAAATGCTAAAATCGATACTTTTTGTTCAAACCGGCGCCATTTTTGCAAAAAAAAAAAAAAAGCCTCCATAGCACGAAAGCCAATTATATACCGATCAATAATCTTTTTGTGTTTTTTGTTTCAGATCAAAATTGTGACCCCCAACGTGGACACCACATCCAAGTGCATTTTCTGCAACAATTGTTTCATCATTTTTATAGATATTAATTAATAAATAAATCGATCTTTAAAAAATTGTTTTGTATTCTTCAATACCCAATTAATATACAAAAAAAAAACCAGACCGATTAGATTATTTTTTTTTTTTAAAAAAAATCGCGAAAAACAGCGATTTTTCGGGCTGTCACACTGGAAAGCTTCCTTAACCACGTGAGGTGCTAGGGGTCCTCTTTCGCTACAAAAAAATTCGACCAAATCCCCAACCCCACGGTCGTGCTGTCTCGTTGTAAATGAGACACGGGCGCAGTACAAGTGCTATGAAAATATCTGGGTTCTTATTTTGTCTAGCGCACAGTCTTTTGTATTCGCGACAGTCTTTTATACTCGCGACGGTCTTTTAAATTCGCGACCGTCTTTTATATTCGCGTGCGTAACCCATTACTCGTCGTGGTAGTCTGCTGTTCTCCCGGCGTCAACCCTCCCCATCCGCCGGCGGTGTTAAGCTCCCGCCGGCGAGGCGTGTCGCGTCGCTGGCACGACGGTGTGGAGGTTCGGTGGTGATTGGTCGCACTTGCCTTGTCCAAGTCGCTGGGTGTCGGGGAAGCATGGGAGTCCGGGCAAACCCCACAACTTATTTTGTAGAAGTTATTATGGTGCACCACTTTTATAGGAAGCATTTTCTTATAAAACCCATTGCAAAGAATGAAACATTAAAATACTGTTTTTTCACACTATTCTTTACGGCCGCAAAACATCATACAATAGCTGGAACGTTTAAGGGTACATTCCTGGTGGTGCAGAGAACGTACTAACAAATTGGCAACATGCTGGGTTCGACGAACAGAAATTATGTTTATTCCAACTGGGCTAGTGCAGTAAAGCCCTGGTGCGGTGGTTTCCTTTACCTTAAATCCTATCTAAAAGGGTTATAGTCGTGGTGTAGTTGGCTCTCTCGAGCGGAGCTGATCATTGCGCCTGAGTTGCGATTGCATCCCGAGAAAGACACATACGAAGAGATTGAACGATATGAAATTTCTCTGATTTGGGTACATGTGGTTGTGGCGGTCTTGTTCTTTAGTTCTGTTCAAAAACGTGTCTACGTTTAAATGTGTATACGACAGTAAGCCGAGAACGAATCAACTGTAGGCCGATTGTGGGAAACGTTTTTCGTTCCTTTTCTTATGCTTATTCCACGAAGGATAAAGGACCAAGGATCCCAGGCGAGACGTCTAGAAATGGTCAACAAAGGGTCATTCTGTCTTCAAACCCGAAGTGATCAGTCGCAATCGCCATTCTAAAAAGGTTGCTATCTTTGTTAAATCGATCAACTGACTTATGCAATCCCGAATTCTGGCCATGCGAGAGGATTGTATTAATTAAAACTATCATTGTGAAATCCTAAGATTCGATCATCAATTAATCTTTCTACACAGGGTGGCTCAAATGTTATAAGCTGACGTACCGAAAAGTAGGGATTCTTATTTAAAAAATGTCAATTAAATCTTTGCTTCCGAGGGTAAAAAATCTCGCGAGGTCACGTGAAGCTCAACTGCTTTTACTAGAAGGGAACTTTCCAGTTTCCGAACCGTAAGTCAAGCGTTTTCTTATTTTTCGACATAAACTTTTTTCAAAGATAAGCAGCAAAAAAATTGGAAAAAGTTTGCATGAATTTTGGAGGACTCACAGGCTAGAAAAATACGGACCGAATCTAATGTATGACCTTTTCATTGCTGCGATACCATTTTCGACCGAGTTATTCGTCATGCATAAGAAAAACCATACTTCGATTTAGTAAACTTTTAAGTGGAATAAAAAACGCATGTTAATGTATATATATTTTTTTTATTAATTTTTTTTTCTATTGCCTCTGCCATGAACGGCGTACTTTCCCTTATTACATTCCCGCCATTTCTCCACTTCACATCTCCAATCGATCCCCACCTTGCGGTCGTAGCCGACTTGCCCCTCTGTATCGCATTTGCCGTAACATATTCTGCCACGGGTATAGGGAAACTGCGGAAAACCTATACCAATACAGCCGGCCCCGAGTTCGCTTCCCAGTCTCGGAGCTAGTCGCGTTTCGTCGAGAAATAACTTACAGACTACAGCCATACACACACGACACTCACACGTACCGGTCCATGTGCGCGACATCCGTGTAGAACTGGAGCTACGTCACGCCCGTATTTATTTTTCTCCGAGAGAGACGGCGATTCGAACCCGCGACCTCCCGATGTGCTGATTTCAGAGGCAAGCACGCCAACCACTAGACCAGCACACCGGTTTCATATTAATGTATATATTTTATTAATTTATTAAAATTCATGAAAAAGGCCTTGTTTTTGCGCTACAAGTGGGGGTAACGCCTTAACGGTTTCGTACGTCCCCATCGTTATTTCTTATCATCATTTTTCTGCTTTGTCTGAATTTCTTCGCCCTCTTTTCCCTTGCTTACAATATTTTTATCGTGTTGTATTTATTATTATTTTAATTTTCAGTAGTCCCAAAATTGAATGTACACTACCTCTCTCCCTCGCCACGCGACGCTCACCCCCCCCTCTCTGAGCTTGGACGAACGCATACACGCGCAATTCTTGCCATGTATTCTCTATCGCAAGCGGTACCTATCAATAGCTCATCTCATATACACGTAGCGCGACTATCATTCCACCGGGTTCTAATAATACGTTGGGGAAAGAGAGAGTGCGCGCGCCTTTGCAAGCCGAGAGATTTCCAACAGAGAAGATGCGTTCGCCTTGTCGTCTTTGAAGGCGAAATACGGCGCGGGATCGGTGCGAGCGAGACGAGGCTACGTTATCCCTTCGAATTTTTTACGATCGACAGCTCTGTCTTCGTCCATTTTTTTTGTGCTGGTTTGCGACTTTAATGTGTGTATTTTGAAGATGTTGAAGAACGTCGAAAAATGACATTTTTCTAAATGTCATTTTTATTCTTTCTTTATTTTTCTTTGTTTGTTTATTCTTTGTTTATTGTTTATTGTTTATTGTTTATTGTTGTTGTTTATTCTTTGTTTATTCTTTCCACCAGTTATTTCAATTGCTCTTGCAGTTTTTTCATGGGACTGTGTCATCCTCCTGCTGGTGGAAAGATAAATTTCGTACCGATAAAGCTTCAGTAGATATGATTGCTAATAGCCCTGGTACCTAATGGGACATTATAAATTGAAATGTTCCTCATACCCCTGTTAGTCGACGCCGCGTTATCATGTCAAATTATATATATACATACATATATCGACGCAAAAATTATTTTCGCGACCGGTCGGAACGGAAAATTCTGTATCTTCCCGAGCTTTTTTCTAACCATGCACGCCAAGTCGTTGCACAGCATTTCCAGTGTACTTGTGTGTTACCTACTTTGTACTTCTATCTAATGGCGATATCAATTTTTTCTTATAATAGTAATATTACTTTTTAAAATTAAATGTTTTCAAAAATATTATTCCTAAGCTTTAACCATTTAGTGTGCAGCATGACTAGTAAACTTTCTTGGCTATTTCATAAAAGCGATTTCACTTTTTTTGTACATTTGCATTAAAGAAGTATAATGAAACCATTTTTTGAGCTTTTAAATAAAAAGTATAGTTTGCGATATTTGAGATATATCAAATTTTTTTATATAGTAAAACAAACGATACCGATTTTGAGGGATTGTGTTTTTAACTTTTTTAAAAAAGTTTTTAAAAGTTATACTTACGATAAAGTTTAATACCTTTATTTCAAATGCTACAAAAATCGGTAACACTATCAGTCAAAAATAGTTCGCGGTTATTGGTACATTCCCGAAACTTTTCTCGCATTATCTTATGTTTAAAAAGGTATCTCTCGTAAAACCCAAATGTTAAATCGCGGATGTTCAACAGAGCCATACATTTGAAAATTCGTGAAACCTTTTATCGCGATATTTCATCAGGTCTCTCAAAATGTACGGAAATGTAATGGAAAAAAATTACGGTAGCACACTGAAAAACTTAATTTTTGACCTCATAAAACCAGAGGATATGGGTTTGTTATTGTTTTTTGTCATTTCCATACGAATACGTGCATCGAGGCCTTTCGAATTATTCATGAGCGAGAAACGTCAGGGAGACTGTCGGAAAACTTTTTGTCCCAATAAAATGAAGAAATTTGACAATAAAATTAAGTGAAGGAAGAAATGTGTAACGTTTGTCGAAGTAGAATACTTAAAAAGGAGAAAAAAGAAACGTCGACTGAAAGAAGGACGTAACAATCCGAAAAAAATATATACGCACATGAAATGAAGAATAAAAACAACGAAAAAGAGATAATATAAAATGTTATCAGGAAAATAAAGAAGATACAAAAAAAAACGATTGAGATAAAAGGGCCGAAACATACGAGCTTCTCCCATTTTCAGCGAGTGTGTTTTACACTCCGTATGTAACAGAGTTATACACGTTTATATATGTTGAGAAGACTGACGAAGAGACGAGAGAACGAAGACGGCGAGGCGATAATCTACCGGAGCTCCGACCCAAGGAAGAGGTAGAGAAGAACATACCAAAAGAATCACTCCCACGACGAACGAGCGGAGAAAAGATTGTCTAAACAAACTTATGAAAAAAAAAGACAAAAAAGGAAGGAGGGTAAGTGTGCGGAACCGCACAATCTTATCGAGTGTGCCGCGGGTAATTGGATCTACGGTTCGGACAGTCGATACAGGCTGTATATAGACGGGCACCATTCAACGTATGCATGCTGTGTTGGCAGTGGTACATATATATCGGGTGAGACAACTACTGTCAGCTGTAGAAATATTTTCTAACCTATCAGACTTAGGAGAAAACTGTTCTTACAAAAATTGCGTAGTTCGGATATGTCAAGGACAACTCTATTTTTCAAATGCGTCTCCTATTTTTTAGAATTTCATTAAGGAACTAAAAACAAGTTCACACGCAATTTTAAGATGAAATATGAAAAATTATCATATAAAAATTCGATTAAAAAGAAATTCAATATTTTTAGCCTAGAGTTTATTTTTCAAAAACGGTGTGAACACTAACTCCTGTCAAAGATGCTCGAAAGGATATGGCCACCACCCTTCTTCTAAGAGAAGATATTCTAGAAGTGCTAATAAGGCTAAAAGCAGTAAAATTCCTGTTGTATCAACTTTTATGCTAAATCTTGGTTGTCCATCTTGAAATTTGAGGCATGAACTTATTTTTTAGTTCCTCGATTGAAAACTGAAAAAAGTGTTCCTATTTTTAAAAAAATGGCGGTGACTTTGAAATCTCTAAAGTACCGCTACCTAGACCAACCTCGTAACCACCACGCGATGGCCCTCTTTGAAGTATGCAACTTAGGTGGAAAAAGATTTCTTCTAACAATAAGTCTGACACGTTAGAAAATATATCTACTGTTAATAGCTGTTGCTTCACCCGGTATATACGTCTTATTATCCCTGCGGACTAAGAGCGCGACGCCGGCGCCGACAACGCCGCGCGTATCACTCTCGGGTGAAAGAGCATGACTTTAAAAAAAAATAATAAGTGCGACGTTTGCGAATGGGTCGTGGGAATTTATCGGATACCGGAAGAGAACGCGTTCGATCCAGGCACGCAGAGCAATGACTGAACATACATATCTGTTCATAGATCACGCATATCTGTTCGGTATACATGTGTATTCTACAGCTTCCGTCGTAGGGCAAACGAAAGAAATATGTGGAAACTAAAAATATTCTCAACGTTGAAGGCACTTACGGAGGACAATTCATTTTGTTTATCTTTTCCAGTACCAGGATCAGAAAGCCTGATCAATTACTTTAATATACTTTTTGAACGAACTCTGTACGATCATTTGATCCGGAGATACCGACGATTGAGTAAAAAGTGACAATTTTGTCTTTGTTCTCTGATATATCTTCAACCTATAACGAAATTTCAAACCCAGACAAACCCGTCATTGCGTTTGAAGAATTTTTACATTGATTTGAAAAACGTACAAAAAGCTTTTTGCTTTCAAAGTAAATCCTCTGAACTTTTGCAAATAATCACCTAGAGGTTAAAATTCCATCAAGATTTTCGTGTTTTTTAAAAACTCTTATGAATCCTCAGCAGCTCTATAAAATTTTTAAGCGATCGGTTCATTCGTTTTTCTTTTCCGAATGGTCAAACTTTCAAAACAATTAACGAAACACGTTTATCATCCTGAAAAATTGCTTAATGATTATCGACGTCGGGAAAATGTTTTCTCCTGTTTTTCCTCTACAATTTCACATTCATTACTTGTGAATTTCGGAAAAAAAAATTCTAAATTTTTCCAAATAATTTCGCAATATCCTTTTTGTCAAAATATTCGGAATCAGCAAATTTAGAATTATGCCATGAATCGAACCCATATTCGTTTCAATGCGTTTATTACCTACGATATCATAATCTCAGGAATCGACTGGCAGAAACACACTGTAGCCAAGTCGGATAACGAAGTCAACAAAACACGGTAAAATTTTACTTCTATGAACACATAGAATCTACCAATCGGCCGTTTCTTTTCTTTAGGTAGAAAGAGCGTCGAAAGGCCTTGCGTGGCCTTTGCTTAAATACATTTCAAAACGAAGGCCGAGGACCCTAGGGCCTTTTTGCATCTCAATGGTTTCGGCTCCCATCATCTGATACTCAGCGTCGAGTGGTCCAAAACTCCAGCCCAACAGAATTGAATGGTGAACAGTTGGAACGCGTTAAATAGACCAGTGGGAAAAAACAGGATATTGTTCAACCCTCTTCCTCCGACTACGCGAGTCCGGTGGTATTGGTTAAGAAAAAGGACGGTTCTCGCAGGCTTTGCGTTGGTTGTCGGCTTTTGAATAGAAAAATAATAAAAGATCGTCACCCGTTGCCATTAATAGAGGATCAGCTCGATCGCCTCCAAGGCGATAAGATTTTCAGTACTCTTGATCTGAAAAATGGGTTATTTCACGTGCGAGTAGACGATTCCAACGTGAAATATACGAAAATAAAGATCATTTTTTGAAATTTTGCGTGAATCTTCTTGAGCGTCATATTATGTGTATAAAAATTTAAAAAGATTTCACCGCCTGGTAATCGAGATATTCAGTGTTTAGAATTGCAAATTGAACCCGAGGTCGTATGAGAAGTGACGAAAAAAAATAATTTTTTACAACAAATAACACCATTTATACACGGTCAGACTTTCTTAATTTTTACCCACAGTTGAGTATGATTGTTAAGAAGGTTCATAAGAATTTTAAACAATGAATTCTTTAAATTCGTCTAACGCGAAAACATCCTTAAGGTACTAGTCCCAATTAGAATTTTGAAAAAATCGATTTTTTTAGTACATTTTTCATCTCCTTAGACTTTCAGAAATCAACACCTAAAATATTTTTGAGAAACTCGAGTTATCAAGAGTTGCGGCAGCGACTCGACACCATAAGAGTACACTACAAGAATATAACGAAAAAAAGTTGAAACGCGATTTTCTCGAAATTACATTCTTTCAAATGGCCGACAGTTATCCCTCCGGACTCACTTGACTCATCTTGGCGCATTTTGTTTGTTAATATATATCCTGCACAACAATTTACCACAATTTGGCCGAAAAATAAAAATACACAATTTTAGCAAGAAAAAAATAGTGAAAAAAGAGGTCAATTTTTGACAATTTGGTTCAAACATCCGCCATTTTTTTGTTTTCATCGATTTTGTATTAATTTGTAAATTGTTGTGTATGAAAGCTTTCTCTTTAAAATGCTTTTTGATTTTTTTGTCTCAGACTTGCCAATCCTGAGAATTATTGTCGGCCATGGGACCAGGCATTAAAGGAATCTCGGTCGCTCGAGATTTTGGCAGAGGTCAAATTCGTCGACAATAAGCGGCATCGAGATTATGAACACTGCTCGAGCTTATTTATTCAAATTAATTTAAAAAATAATGGCAAATTGCCAGCACCCTTCCACGAGACCAGTCCCTAGCAAACGCCGTTTGCTAGAAAGTTGAACGGTAATGGAATTCCCACCGATGACCGTCGTCGACAGAAGGAATTGCTTCCAGGCCATTTGTTTAAACAAATCGCGATAGCAAAATTTCACTGCTCTTCCGGAGAGCGAGATTAGACTGCCGAAGATGAACCCTGGCAGAGAAAAAAATGCCGAACGCATTTGTTTATACAATGAGCAATGTAAAATTTGACCACTCTTTCGCAGAGTGTCACGGGCAATCGCGTTTGCTCAAGAATTTCGCCGACATCTAATTCATCGACGATAAGTTGCATCGAGAGTATAAGTCGTAGTCGAGCTTATTTGTTTTAATTAATTAAGACAAAATGACATCCAACGAAACGCTCAACGCAGCCCTGGCTCGAGTTGGTAGGGCAGAGCTCGCACCAGCTACTGTTCCCTAATGCTAGATGTCACTGCGCGCGTCCATCATATGGCGTCGCGAGCCCAAGCCCCGAATCTACAGCGAATCAAATCGTAGCAGCGATAGCGCTCACGTGAATTTTCTTTACCGACAAAGAACGCGCTCAATAAAATCTTGGAGAGTCATATCTCTAGTGGGATACTTATTCCCTGTTCCTGGGAGGCTTCTCCCAGCAGAAAAAGCAGCACTCGACCACGCGCTCGAAGAAGTTCTAAAAGACGAAAATGTAATAAATCGAAACGTGAGTACTGTACCGTTAATAAATATTGTAATTAGCAAATATAGAAAATTCCGGTGTTTATTTCGGAGTCATGGAGACCAAAATCACGAACGCGTGTTCGTTCCGAACGCACGCTGAGACGGGGTCGTGGGCCTCCTTGCGTCGAAGCATACATTGTTATGCCTCGACGCAACGTGTACGTGCGCGTGTGGCTCTGTGCTTTCGCTACGTCGGACGCACGCGGTTGAAGATTGTTATCTTCCCGCATGCTATGCTGTGCCATCCCTTCGCAGCGAGTACACACTTCGTCTGAGTATATACGTATATATACCCGCACGCTGACCCACGGTCAGTGTCGACAAAGAATTTCGTTTTCTTCGTCACCGCCGACTTCGCATGAAATTCGAGATCATAGTGAATCTTAATTTCGCAGCAAGGGTCCTTGATTGCGGCTCGTGCTTCTCTGCAACGAGATAATGGTTGCAAGTAACTAATTTTGAAAACGACGCAACCGACCCAACCTCAAGCCAGTGTCACGCCAATCACATTCTACCATTGGCCGATGAACGGCAGCACTACCGGTTTAGTGTTGCGCCACGGTAGGAGTGATCTCTTCGGCCCAACGCTGGGATGTACGGTTGGCCAATAGTAGGCTTACCGGTAGTCCTAACAGTTGGCCGAATATTGGCCCAACATTGGGCCGGGACTCGACTTTACGAAATAGCGCGAGATGTCGAACAACCAATTGGAATTAAATACGTTGTGTGCATGCAGGACGCTCACTCCGAAGGGATGATTCACTCCATTATCCAAAATTTCGAAAAAAAATTAACAATTTGTGGCTACCGTGCGAAAAATGGTGAATTATTAACCACTGCATCGCATTTTCTGGAATTTTCCGAGAACCATCCTCTCGACCGTAAAAGAGCACACATTTTAAGCTTTGTTTCACCTGTTTTCACGAATAAATGGCGGACAAAGGTGATTTTGGATTTTTTTATATAGATGTAACAAAAATGTACCAACAAGGCTCAAAATATTGTCTACCAGACCGACGATGGAGTTAATCTGTTTTCTCACTGTTTTTACCCGTTTTTGCCGACCGTGCTCGCCTTCTCCCGACACAGTTTGTTTTTTTGACAAATCGAAAACATTCGTCGAAATATATTTCATAGGATGTGTAATAGTGTGTGATAGAGTCGAGTTTTTTGTTTTGTCGCGTTATGGTGATTTTTTTTGGCTGCGAAGAACGAAAGGTGCCAGGTGGTTGAGGGCAACGCCTCAGCAGGCCACCACCGATGAGACATCCCGACAAAGAAGCCCGACAAAAAAATAATCAACGAGAATACCGCCGCGGCCGCTTACAAGGAGAAGAAGATCGGGGAAAAGAGAAGCCGAAGGAGAACGGCGAGAAGAAAACAGCGGGAGTCTAGGTACGTGCGTGCTATCTTACTCAACGGCTTCGGGGATATCAAGGGTGTGTAAAGGCGTTGATAAAACCTGAGTCTCAACTCGCCAAGGGTGAAGTATTTATCCGGGTCAAGGGATGTGGCCTCAACTTCCGGGCTCTTGTGACATGATAGGGAGTCATCGATTCTCCACCGAAAACTCCGTTCATCATGGGCTCGAGTATCAGCCGGAATGAGATATGTACTTGGAAACGGCAACATGAATTACTCCTTCGTTTACATACTACTATTCAAGCTTGCATGTATTACGCCCGGCAAGACTCTGCCGATCCACACCGGCGGCGCTGGTGTGGGCCATGCGGTCGATCATTGCCAAAGACAGCCCGCAGCATCACAATCTTTGGTGTTTGCAGCGCATCGAAATACGACGAGCTTAAATCGCCCGGCACGATTGATCGTCTCCTCGAGCGTGGAAGCGAGTACAGGCATGAGGTAAGAGAAAAATCCCTAGAGGCCATTGACATTGTTCTCTATTGTGTTGGTGGCAAGGACTGCAACAGAGGATTTACAACCTTACCTCCTACTACCTTACCTCCTCCCTGTTTTACCTTCCTGCTCCTCGTCTACCTTCGCTCCTCTACTTCTCCGTCTCTACGTCCGATGTCGCCACCGTTCCCTCACCTCGCCGAACCTTTCGCTTCTCCCGCTCGTCGCCTCTGCCAAGACCAGACTCTCACTCTGTTTTTCTAACCTCTTTTCCACGTCTGTCTTTCCTGCCTTTGCTTTTTTATTTCGCCCGCTCATACCCTTTCTGTTTTTTCCCCCTTGCCTCCCTGCTGCGCCTCCGACTTTTCTCTCACCTTCTCGTTCCTTTTCCTCCTCTATCCTCCTTATCTCCACTTTTCTTATCACACTGTCACTCACTTAACCATTCACTTTCACACCGGAAATGGAAGTCCTACAATTTTTTAATATTATAGCAATTTTAAATAAAAACAATGCAAATAATTTTTAAAATTTTGAATAATAACAATTCAAATAATTTAAAAAATTTTGAATAATAACAATTCAAATCATTTAAAAAATTTTAAAGAATAACAATTCAAATAGCAATTAAAAAAAAATCGTTTCAATAATAATTTATAAAAATCATCCAAATAAAATAATTAACATAACAATTTAAAAGAAAATACAAAAAACAGAACAATTCAAATAACAGTTAAAAAATAAAAACCTTTTAATAATTATTTATAAAAATCATTTAAATAAAATAATTAACATTACAAGTAAAATTTTTTTTTTTAAATAACTATTATATATCACTATTGAAGTAATGATAATATCAAAAGCCAGCGACAATACTCCGGAGAAGCGCACGCACACCGAACATGAATAAATACTGAAAATATTGAATTGTTTTTACAGCGAACAGCTATTGTTGTATGCATATTGTAATATATTGTAATTATATTGTAAATAATTGTAAAAAATGAAACATTAAGAATAAATTATAATTTGTCTATCATCCAATGCGACTTGTCCATTGGCTTATGAATTACAAAGAATGATATAACAAAATGAGAGTGGTCAATAAAAGACACGAGAAATATTTACTTCCTACGGGTGTGAAGTAAAAAGACAAAAAAAGTGAAATGACTTTTTATGAAAAAGCCAAGCAAATTTACTAGA
This sequence comes from Ophion costatus, assembly GCA_951751655.1. Classification (NCBI taxonomy): domain Eukaryota; kingdom Metazoa; phylum Arthropoda; class Insecta; order Hymenoptera; family Ichneumonidae; genus Ophion; species Ophion costatus. The sequence continues at coordinate 828,675 of OX632364.1, forward strand.
AATGCACAGAAAATTGTCAAACCCGGGAAATACTATTTTTCTCAACATTCTCTTTTAAAAAAACCATATTACTATTATAATAAAAAAGTTTGAATAACGATTACATAAAAGTACAACGTATGCATCACACAAGTACTGTATGTACGTAACCCTAAAAAACTTGATCAAGTAAAAAACGCCAAGTAATTTAAAAAATGCCCTCGAGAAAATGATCAGGCGTTTCACTATCTACAGAATTCTGATTAGCCTCGAAATACTTGTTATTTTTTTCAAACAATTATTTTCTTTTCATTATTTCAACTCAAACGTACAAAAGAAGCGGAATAACTTTCTATGAAAGAGCCAAGCAAATTTACTAGAAAGGTACACAAAATTATCCAACGCTTGAAATACTATTTTTCTCAACATTCTATTTAAAAAAACCATATTACTTACTATATTCATGTTTATTGTTAAATCGTAAAAATAATATCTCTAAATTGGTTGACTTTTGCATGAAACATTGTTAGGTTATTTGACAGCGGAAAATGTCCTACAACCCTTTCAAGGGATTGTGACCAATAGCCACATAATCGAATCACGATTATATAAAAGTACAACGTATACATCATACAAATACTGTATGTATGTATCACTGGAGATGCTGTGCAACGACTTGGCATGCATGGCTAACAAAAAAAGCTCCGCAAAGGATGACGATTTCTCAACAACTTGACTATCAGGTTAAGAAAGACAAAAATTGATGTAATGTATTATGTAACTGCGAACCCAGTTTTTGATTCCGCATAGTAGAAATTAAAAAATCAGTGATGTACCCCTAGACCGGACGGCTCTTGAAATCTCACTTTATTTGCATATTTTGAAAAGTTACGTCGAAGTACTCACTTTCTACTCTATTACAGAACTACCATACATCTCATGAAATCCATTGCGTCGTATAAATTTTGGTGTAATGGACATAGTTTTGCCAGCCTGAACATCTTATTTCTGTGTACCAAATCCTGTATACGTGGTGCGGTCACTGATGCGATGTTCCAATATCAAATAATCTAAGTAGATTAATGTTACAAAAGTTACTTATGGAAGCGGTAGGAAGGTTTCTGTAAGAAAATCGTGTATCTTCCTGAGCATTTTTCCGTAACCATGCACGCCAAGTCGTTGCACAGCATTTCCAATGATACATACATATAGTACTTGTGGGGTGCATACGTTTTGTACTTTTACTATATTATAATAAAAAGTTCGAATCACGATTATATACTAGGTGCGCAACTAAGTTCCCGGGTTTCACACATGGATGGCGCTAGCGGCACATGTAGTCGGCATACAGGTCTCAAATTGGGTGTCTTTATAGCTTGGACATCTGTTAAGAATACCCAGTCGTAATATAAACAAATATCGCAACACAACGACCTTTTTTCTAACCTCGAAAATGTCAAAGTTTGTGCCAAATAAACAGCATTTGCGGGAAGCATTGCTTTTCTGCTTCAACCTAAAAAAAAAGGCAGCTACAGCACGTCGGTCACTTGAGTAGGCCTACGGCGAACATATACCATCAAAAACAACGTGTGAAGATTGGTTCAAGCGGTTCAGAAGTGGCGATTTTGAGACTGGGGACAAAGAGCGCTCGGGAAGATCGCAAGCATTTGCGGACGCCGATCTGCAAGCGTTATTGGATGAAGATGACACTCAAACAGAAGATCAACTTGCCGAGACATTAAATGTGACTCGGCAATGTATTTCGAAACGTTTGCACCCCATGGGAAAAATTCATAATATTTTGGGGAAAGTGAAGTGAAGTGAAGTTGAAGGACAGTGGGTGCGGCATGAGTTGACTGAGAGACAAATGGAAAATCGAAGGCCATTTCCGAAATTTTGCTTTTGCGGCAGAACAGAAAGAGTTTCCTGCATCGAATCGTTACTGGTGATGAAAAATTAATATATTTCGAGAATCCGAAATGCAGAAAATCGTGGCTTTCACTTGGCAAATCGCCAACATCGACGGACGGCCAAATCGGAAACGGACAATCGCGCAAAAGGCGTACTTCGGAAAAAAGACAATGCTCTGCGTTTGGTGGGAGCAGAAAGGAATCGTGTACTATGATCTGCTGGAACCGGGCGAAACTGTCAATAGGCATCGCTACCGACAACAACTAATCAATTTGAACCACGCATTACTCGAAAAACAGCCAGAATGGGACACGAGACACGAACGTATGACATTGCAGCACAACAACGCTTCGTGCCATCGCAGTTCCATCGTCCAGGACACCATAAAAACACTGAAATGGGATCTGATAGCGCACCCGCCGTATTCGCCAGACCTGGCCCCTTCAGACTACCACTTGTTCCGGTCGATGGCGCATGACTTGGGTGGGCTACACTTGGCTAATTCCGATGCAGTACAAAATTGGTTGGACGAATGGTTTCAGTCCAAAGACGCGTCTTTTTATCGTCGCGGTATTTATGTATTGCCAGAGAGATGGCAAAAATGTGTAAATGGCGAGGGACAATACTTCGAATGAACCATTTTTTGTATTTGTCTTGAAATTTTCGATTTTTAATTGGTCGAAAAAACCCGGAAACTTAGTTGCGCACCTAGTATTATAATCTAACTGTATAAAAACCATCTAAATAAATGAATATTGATCTGAATACCAGAGTTTTGCATATCTCAGAAAATTACTACAAAAGTCTCCCAGACGATCTTACAATCATTAAATGATCAAATTGCCGACCACGATGATTTTTTTTATAAAAAAATTCTCGATGATCCAACGAGTAATCTTATTTCGAGATAAAAGTTCCAATAGACAAATTATTTTCGAAAGCCAGGCGAGAACAGGCAAGAACCTACATGCAAACAAGATTTGAATTAACTCGCTATTGTAATACAAACAAAGCAACCAACCACAATAAATGATACCGTACGACCATAAATGTAAAAAAAATAATATAATAGCAACAATCCCAAAAGCCTTGAGAATTCATTTGAAAACTCGAAATATCGCTTGTCCATGGCCGTTATTCATCTACCGGCGTATGGTATTGCGACGTAGATTAATAAACAAACATAATCGATGATGAGTCAGGCGAGCATCGGTGATCGTCTTGTTCCGTGTATATTCACACTTCGTTGAGTTTCTCTTCTTAACCATGCACACTAAGTCATTGCACATAATTTCCAGTGTACTTGTGTGGTACTTACATTGTACTTTCATATAATGGTGACACCAATTTCACGTAACAATAGTAAGATGATTTTTTAAAATAAAAATAAAATATCACGAAAAATATAATTGCTAAGATTCAATAATTTTGTTTACAAATTTTTTAGTAAACTTGCTTGGTTCTTTATAAAAAGTAATTTCATTTTTGTTGTACATTTGAATTGAAAAATATAATGAAACCATTGTTTAAATTAAAATAAAAAAATATTCTAAGATCAATCAGAATTTTTAACATGGTAAAACAAGCGATAATGTTTTTGGAAGAATTTTTTATTGCTTAACGGTCTGTTTTACTTTTTCAAATAATCTTCGACATGCGTTAGCAATAAATAACGCCTTTCAATTTCGGAACTCCATCCGAATCACTGCAGGTAGATCAGAAAAATAATAGGATTATTTGGTTCGAATAAAGACCACTCGATCCTTGGGCAATCATTGACTTGTCTTCTTTTTTAATTTTATTGACGAATAGATTTAAGCTCGCAGCAGTGAATGGACGAAGCTTGCGTGGAAAAGAGAGGGGGTTTGGCGGTCTCGCGAGACGCGATGAATAATCGTCACTATGTACTTCGATCTAAGGGGTAACACCACTGTAGAATTAAAAAAAAAATGATTTTTTTAAATTTACTTAAGAGATGCTTAAGAGATGATTCATTTTTCTTCTAAAACCAAATTTGCGTCGGTTATACTGTGTGCCGCAGAGCGTCTCAAATTCAACATGTCTCGCGAGAATGGCTGCAGCGTCACCCTTTAGTATAATCTTTTATTATACCTTTTTCTTGTTCACTCGAAGATATGACTAATGAGAAGACACTCAATGAGAAGACTAATGAGAAGACACTCAATTTTGGACGTTTACAGTTATGTAAGCCCTTAAGTTTGGATTGCCCTTACTATTCAGTTTTTCTGAAAACGTTCAGCAAAGAGAGAATAACCCTCGGTAAAAAAGATTTGTCCCCTATAATAAGAAGACATATGGCAACAACGCAGAACAGTGTTGTTCAATATTTCGAGAAAACAAAAATTATCGTGTGCCTAAAGTTGAAAACTTTGATCGTAAAAAAAATTTGCGTTATAAACATTGATGTATATTATTTATGTTATCTCCGTTAATAAATAAAAGTGTCGGTTAATTTATAACTAATTTAAAACTTTGTTCGATTGACAATTACTTGTATTATATCGCATCGAATCAGTGGCGTCGAATTGTTTTTTTTTATTACTTGGCGTCAAGACACTGCCGCGTCTCTTGATACCCCTGACCACTTTGATCCTCCCCACTCAAGGCCGCCGCCGCTGCCTCTCTCTCTCTCTCTCCCTCTCTCTCTCTCTTTGTAAATACACTTCTATACACGTACGAGGGATTAGAAAGCACGTCGGAAGTCACCACGGGTCACGTCACCCAGATCGAGATTTATCCGGGCCGTTTGCAGTCTGGTATAGAGATCTGGGTGTGCGGGTATGGTGCGCTCGCAACGACCTACGGTATTATCATCTTCCTCTCTATCTCCTTGCGGTGCTGGCTTCTCGTGCTCGAAGTTATTGAACCGCAAGATTAACAAGTGACAGAGGGAGAAAAAAAAAGTCTTTTGTGACGGATGAGCGAAACCTGCGGCCGCCCCCCTACACCCTCTCAAACGCCGTTTCTTATCCTCAAACGCACGTGAACGGAATTCTATCGAGTGAAATTCTGTATAGCGTGCGTTCTAACGAAAGCGGTCTGTATTTTTTTTCGCTCTCTGGCCTGGCTCAGTACTCGTGATTTAATGTATGCGTATTCCCTCTGTGTGTGCTTCATGATTCATTCAAAGAAATCTCGACGACGACGCCGTTGGCCGCCACATATTGGCTCCCCAAACTCTTCGCGCGACGTGGGCAAGAAGCCCGCGCGCTCGTCCGAGTTGGTTCCGTTGTAGCCAAGTGACCAAGGGAGAAACCGAATCTATCGCGTTGGATTCGTCTATACAGTAAAAGCTCGCTTACCCGAGGTGATATGGAAACAGAGTACCTCGGATACGTGAAATCTCGAATAATACGGAAAAGAGCAGCAATATAGGACTGCTCCACGCACAAGCCTAGCAGATTCGTCTGTTTATCCGAGATTCTTCGTATTATCCGAGAATACACTTCCGATAATGCGGAGGACTCGGATGAGTTAGGTGACTCGGATAATGCGGAAGCACGGTTAATCGAAGGTCGGATAAACGAGGTTCTACTATATATATACATATATATATATATATAATTCCTCTCTCTCCACCCTATCTAGCCCCACACCCTTTTGGTATGTGTGTTGCAATACAGACAGACCATCAGTGTAATCAAATAGAAAAATGGTTGACGCGATAAAAATTCGATTTAATTTAAATTTAAAAAAGTCAAATAGATCCATTTAGTGAATTCAACTAAATTGTTTTATGAAGAGATGAAACCGAATCACAGATTTATTAAGATTGAATAAAATATTTAGCAATTGGGCGATATGAAAGAGATTTTAATTTGAATAAATAAATATATTTAAAATAAATAGTTCCAATAATGGAAAGCTCATTTGTCAGCTGCATAAAACGTTAGCGCACAACAATATTTTCTACAAATAGTATATCTAGTTATCAAAATTTAATATCGTATTGCAAGATTTTTATTATAATAAGTGGAAAATATAATTTTACAAATTCAGATTCATTTCGAAAAATGTACAGGCTGTTCATGAATCAGCGACATGCCTGATGGCGAACATCACGTATGCATAACAAGTTCAAAATCTTATTTTCCGAAGCGATATTAGAGTGATGAAAAATAGATCGATACTTTTTCCCAGGCGTCATAGTATAAAAAAACGTTAGTTCGTGGTAAAAGAAAACTTGCGAAAAGTGAGCCTCATAAATCTATTTTAAAAGGTGGTGCGAGTCGTTTTCACGATTGATTGCAGTTGTACGGTGGTTTTCTGTACTCGTATTAGCCATCCGTTTTTTATTTTTCGGTTTTTCTTGTTCGTCTTTTTTACTTACCGGTATGCACTCGCATTTGATGCAGTACATAATACCGAAGGGCGGTCCAAGATCGGCGTACCACGTCGAGCCCAATTCCCGTATCTGTTTGCCGAAGGTGCATTCTGCAACGACCGAAAAGAAAACAAAAATGGCACGGTGAAATAAAAAGAAAATACGTCGATCACACTGAAGAAAGAGCAAAATGGAAAGTAGATAAATTGCCAACCCCGACAGATGCTTGAGGTAAAAAAAGATTTCATCAAAATGAATGAACCGAATGTGAGAGCGTCAGTGAGAGGGGGGGGGGGTATTTCGTGACGTCCGATAAAAATCCCTTAAGAACACGTTACAAATACTGTATTCAATAAACTGATATGACATAATATTTGTTAATACAATTTGAGTTAAATTAGAGAGAAAGAGGGAGGGAGCGACGGAGCGGGAGAGAAAACCGTTAGAGACGGAGAGAAAGAGAAGCGGACGAAGACGAAGAAGACGAGTCTTTCGTGGTCTTGGTCGTGTGGTTGAAGCCAAACGAGGCGTCGCGACGCCGCGCGGGGTCATTGCACCGCTCATCTCGCTAGCGTACTTGCTCTCCCGGCCAGTGACCAAGAGACGAAACCGCGCGCAAGAACGAAACGATGTTGGGCGGAGGCCGCTGGTAGGCATATCTACCCTCACCTCCTTCTCACTCACCACCGTGAACACGAGATCTCGTGACGCTCTAAGCTCTCTCAATCTCTCTCTCGCTCTCTCGCTTTCTCGCTCTCTCGCTCTCTCGCTGTTTCGCTCTCTCGGTCTCTCGCACTCTCACTCACTCACTCACTCAGTCACTCACTCGATCACTCACACTCACTCACTCACTCACACACTCACTCACACTCACTCACTCACTCACACTCACTCACACTCACTCACACTCACTCACTCACACTCACTCACACTCACTCACTCACACTCACTCACTCGATCACTCACACTCACTCACTCACACACTCACTCACACTCACGCACACTCACTCACTCACTCACACTCACTCACTCACACTCACTCACTCACACTCACTCACTCACACTCACTCACTCACACTCACTCACACTCGCACTCACACTCACTCTCTCTCTCTCTCTCTCACTCCCACTCACTCACCCACACTCACTCACACTCACTCACACTCTCTCTCTCTCACTCACGCTCACACTCGCACTCACACTCACACTCTCTCTCTCTTTCTCTCTCCCTCTCTCTTTTTTCTCTGCCTCCGCCTCTTCATTTCCCGAATACAAGACTGAAAAGAAGTTGAACTTATGCGACAACAAGTACGGGGCCATGATTCTTCACGAAATTTTGTTTGTGGTACTTCGCCTTGAAGCACTATAAACCCTAGGAGTAAACTCATATCTTTTGCTATATAGTTATAAACCTGGGTCTGTGAGACCCTGCCAACTATCAAATGCTGTAGTTTCCTTAAAATTACATCTATTCAGATGATTTTTTTTTCTTTGACGAAAGGGCGGACTGTTAGCCAGGCGCCAGTGATCGCCAGTGGCAGGCGCAGGATCACTACCAAATATTTAGTAGTAATCCGACTCTGAACGACCTTAAACGACTTTGACCCCCATTGTTTCTTATGCGGCTTGAGGTGCTCCACAAGATGGTAGAAACAAATGTACCATTTAATTTAAAAAAGTGGAGGAGCCCTTCACTGCGCGTCAGCGCCTCCACCGAAAAACAAGGGTCACACTTGATGGCTCCTTTCACCCCGTACAACTTTTGCCTAGAATATTTATTCGTGATGTCGATCATTACCGAGTTATTTCGGGTGGCAGAGATAAGAGGGACGGCCTGTATCTACCATAGACATAACTAGTAAAGATCCAACCTACTGTATGAATAAAAGAGCGCCGATATTTATCACTATTAGAATTTTTAGCACATGGCGTCAATACGCTGGTGCGCCTCGCTCTCTTTTACTCTCTCTCTGTCTATATATATGCATATACAGACACACGCACATACATGTATATATGCTTCTTTTTTCGCCCTAGCGTTTCTCCGCCTTTCAAACGAGGATAGCCGGGACGCGAGAGAGCCGCTGCTCTCCGCGTCATCAGCTTTCACCGAGCCGACAATTTCTTGGCGCATATCTGCGTGCCCAAAACGGAAGAAGGAAGCAAGGCGAAAAGAATTAGAAATAATAAAGAAGAAAATAAAGGAATCTCGATCTGGATTTCGTCTGCCAATTAAGTCGGTCCTCTCGGCAAATCAAGTATTCCGGTGGGGCCGAAAGATTTATCAATATAGCGCTGTGGGATGAAAAAAAACCGCTGCCTGATGTTACCGTGGACTTCTATAGAGCGAACGGCGAAGGAACAGTACTGGTCGTGTTTGACGGGGCCGATTGTCACCGTCTTCGCAGATTGTACCGGTAATCGAGAGAAATTCAACTTGTACTATGGACGTTTCTATGAGTCTTTGAGGGGGAGATACCTTTCGGCGAGGAAAAAGTTGATAATTTTCATGATTTTTTCTAAAGGAAAGATTTCTTTATCTTTTTGAAGACTCAGTGTACGTTTTGATACTAATTTTGTGTGTTACATGGCTTTGACATGGTCGTTTAAAGATGTTGCGTGGTTGTCATAAGACGCCGACTCTATCAAAAATTGTTATTTTATAGGCAGTTAAAAGCAGGAGCAGTATCAACTTGCCGGCATCAGTGTAGTGACTTTCGGAGCTATGATGAGAGAGAGAGATAGAGAGAGAGAGAGAGAGAGAGAGAGAGAGAGAGAGAGAGAGAGAGAGAGAGAGTGAGTGAAGGAATGAATATTTATTCATGCCCTCGCACGCTATGGGGCAAAATATAGATACAGTTAGGAAAAAGCTTACACAAATAATCGGTTATAGAGTTCGACTATAAATGCGACCTAAGTCTATAATGACATAGCAATAAAAGCACAAGAGTTCCGGAGAAACTGCGATGGAATAACAACAATTCTTAAAAATCACTAACAATAAACGAAAAATTAAGGAGACGCCTCGCGATACAATAGAACTTAAAAATAAACTACTAAAGCTAACCTTAAAATTAAATTAACAGTAAAAGGGCGAATTTGAGTATCACAATACTGATGGTGGTGCTGTCAGGCCCAGCTGGCTTCAGATCTCTAATCATGCCGAAAGAAGAAGGAGGAGTTCACTGGTTAATCGGTGCTCAAATAATCTGCTTTTAAAAATAAGAAGGGACTCGGATGAAGTGATGGATGGAAGTAGAGAATGCCAGAAATACATAGCGGTCAGGGAAAGGGAGTTGTGGAATGTTGAGGTTCGATGAACAAGAATGCGGAAATTATACGACGATCACACGGGTCATGCAGGGAAAACAGTTTAGACAAATACGCAGGAACATTCATGAAAAGTACGCGATAACACGTAATACCTAAGAAATAGCGACGACGATTTAGGACGGAAACCGAGCATAGGCGGTGACGATACAAGGTGGCGTGTTCATCCCGCCGCAAATCCAAGATGAACCGAATGCACAAGTTTACCAGCCTCTGCAGTTTCGTGTTGAGCTCCGCCGTCAAATCATGATAAACCAGGCAAGAATAGTCGAAGTGCGGCATGGTGAGGGTTGAGATTAATTTAGATCTGAGAGACTGAGAGTGAGAGAGAGAGTATTTATGATGCTTAAGTTTGAAGATCGTCATATGCGCTTTCTGAGCAATGAACGAGACATGCCTGCGCCATGACAGATTTGAGCACATGAATACCCCCACATTGCAAGCCTCACTTGAAAACGCCACTGCAATGCGATCGACGTGGATCCTCGCGCAGATCTCGAGGTCAATCCTACGGATATATGCATTACTTCCGAGAACAACGGCCCTGGTATTGGTCGCATTTACAGAAAGACCATTTGAACGAGCAAAATCGCAGATTACACTCGCATCGTGAGACATCATAGCTATAGCAGAGTTGATCTCCGAAGGACAGAGACTGAGAGAGAGAGAGAGAGAGAGAGACTCGAGCTTTTGATGATGCGTATGAAGAAGAACCGCGCCGCGCCGTCCCTTGCAAGTGGACACGCGGTCTTTGCGTTTACACGGCTGTGCTAGTGTTTGCTCTGCGGGTAGGGAGCGAGAGAAAGGGGGAATACTCTCTTCACGCGCCAAGCGTGAGACGGACGTATTTCATCCCCAAGACTGCGACAGATAGAGGGAAATATCTTTCACGTAATTCAGTCAGATCATGTGAAAAAAATGAATTGCCAATTGCTGTTGCATGTGGGAAGAAATCTTTGGGCTGACATCTCATATGCAGTGAGCAGCAGCATCATTCTGCTAATTAACTAGATTCCACCAGCACCCATTCAGAGATTTGATGTACTCAAAGGCATTGTAAAAGGCTATCAGTTTAAATAGGCTGTAAAAAGCTGCAGTTCTTTTATCAACTGAATAATTACATACAATTCTTTCTACAGGACGCCACACAAGAAAAAAGATCTTTGGGGTAACGAGTGGGTACCGAGCAGCAGCAATGTTTTAGTGATTTACTAGTCGGTATAAAAGGCCGAATGAAGATTCGATGCACTCGAACCATCGAAACGCGAAAAGACTAATAAGAATATCACTCAGCGCACTACACTTAGGTTAACTCGGTTAACTGAGAGTTGTGGAATCGCGCCTGAGTTATTTAAGTCCTCATATAGGCGAAAAAAATACAAATCTTGTAAGTTTTTTCGATATTATTTTAGTCTGAACTTTTGAAAATATTTGCAGTTTTTCAGAATTAAAAGTTTCAACTGACTGTTGAAGTTTTAGCATTTGGAGCATCGAAACTTTTATTTTCTTCGAAGTACCCGTATACCCGTGAAAAATTTGCCGGCGCTTAAGATGCGGCCGATGCTTGGTACGATATTCAGCACCAACCACTAATACCCAGCGTTGTTCCTTTATACGGGCCAATGATTTGGCCATGATTCTGCCAGTGCTCATTTGAAGCATGGCAAACCAACGAACACCCAACCTTGGGCCAAATATCGATTACCAACTGTCAGCCAACTATCGGGTCCCAGTGTTGGCCCTGAACGTGGGCCAATCGGTAGATCATGGGTTTGCCAGTCTCGAATTGAAGCTCGGCACACCGTCGAAGAGCCAACGCTGCGCCAGTACTAATTAATGACCGTCGGCCAATTGTTGGGGCGAGCGCAGGCCTTGAGTCTGAGCCAATCGTTTGACCGTGGTTTTGCCAATGCTTAGTTTTAGTATGGCAAACCGACGAATTGCCAATCCAGGCCCAACACTGGCTTTGAACGATATAGTCTATACATATATATATATATGCAACGCCAGCGATTTAGCATTTTGGCGGGCCAACATTTTTCTCCCGCGTGCTCACGACTCGTGCGGTTCATCGGTGCCTCGTGGATTTTCATACGCGCATTTTTTATACGTGAAAATAATTTTGTTTTGCTTTTTTTTATTCAACGGCGTAAGTAATATCCTGGATTAAAGTCGTAATTTATTTTTTCCACAAAATATAAAATGGATATTATTCATTTAGTTATTCTCACATAACCTTGCTGTTTGCTCTTATCCCGTGAAAAACGGCGCAACCGACTCAACCTCGAGCCAGCGTCACGCCAATCACATTCTACCATTGGCCGATGAACGGCAGCACTACCGGTTTAGTGTTGCGCCACGGTAGGAGTGATCTCTTCGGCCCAACGCTGGGATGTACGGTTGTTCGATAGTAGGCTTACCGAAAGGCCTAACACTAGGCCGAGTATTGGCCCAACATCGGGCCAATGTTGGGCCCAATGTTGGGTTTGTTTGGGTTTTGAATTTCTGAATTTGAGGGGAAGACAGCTGTTCGTCCATCTATTTGACGTCGTTTGGCAAAGTTTTGACGGGATCTGAAGGGCCGTTTCAGAGATTGTTGGGTATCTATATTTGTTCTACCATACCGACCGCGATGAGGTGTCATTCCGTCTTAAGGACATGAGTCACACGTCTGGTCGGTAAAAATCCTAGTGCCAAGTTCTCTCTCAAACGAATCACATTCCGGGCAATTGAAGAGAAAGACGTTGTTCGTCGTTCAACAGAGCGGAAGGTGTTTCTTTTCTTTCTTACAAAACATCAACAATTTATGAAAAAACTGGGAATCTGAAAATCAGCTATCTCTCTCGCACTCGTGGCCGCTCGGTCCGTGTGACACTTGGCCCTAATAAGATCTGGAAATACGTACACCCTTGAAAAAGAGTTTAACACGCCGTTTTAGGTCCGTCAGCTACCAATTTCGTAAAATACCTGTCCTGTTAATGAATTATTGGTGTTTATTACTTTGTGTGCAATTACAAGATTTCCCTTTCAACACTTTGGGCGATACGTTGGTGAATCAGCTGGTCAGTCACCCTCCGCGCTCCTTTTACGTATAAATAGAAGATGGAAGATCGTATGAAATTATAATCCGTTCGGGTACTATCGAGCGTGGAGTGACCGTGAGAAACTTCTGAACGCAGGAGTGTCTCGTTCTCAAAATCCAATTAATCACTGACAAGTTTCTTGGAAGGATGTTTCTTTATCCGGTTTTTTCCGCGAGTTTTTTTGTCTTGTCAGAATACGAAAACTGGCAGGTAGGATCGGAAGGTATATATCGAGACGATTGGAAGTTCTGGGTCGGTAGACGCGTGGGCGTCGTCGATCCGCGATCAACGAGACCTGTATGGAGGAGATATCGTTGTAAAGCAAAATAAGGCGCCCCCCCTCCTCGTTGCGATGACCCTACATACATTACAACCTACGGAAGGGAGATGCAGCTTTCTCATCGTCGAGCACCGGCCAAGTACTTTGTACTAATACACTCAAACTTGACTCGTCTTCCATTTCTATATACAGAGGGGGAGAGGGAGAGGGAGAGAGAGAGAGAGGGAGAGAGAAAGAGAGAGAGAGAGAGAGAGAGAGAGAGATGGGGACAAAGACAGGCGAAACGAGACACTATTACCGCACCTTTTTCGCATCTTCTCTCTCTTCTTCTGGAGAACACTATACATCGCAACATGCTCCGAGTGAGCCCTCTGACCTCGGCCATACGTGGCCGGTATACACATTTTCCGCCGCGAGACGTTTAATCTCTCTACGAAAGGCGAAATATCATCGGTATGAAAACAAAGGGATGGGAGCCTTTCGAATAAGAGAGAAACCTATTTTGTTTTGCGTCCCGTATAACTTGATTTTCTTTCCGTTTCCGGTGTTCTTAGATTTCTCATTTTTTTTGCGAATCCCCTCCCCCCCCCAGCCACTTACAACATTTCTGTTTAGCGATACTGGGCGCAATTTACTATGGTCCCGGTCTAACTTTAGTCCCGTCTAAGGTGTCCGCTCTCGTGTCTCTCTCGCAACGACTCTTCCGTCGCCCTCCCAACGCCTCCCACCCGACGGATCTCGGTGAATTGCGCAACTCATCGCGTCTTGGTAAAATTTCGCTCATAATCTTCGCGTCGCACTCTTCCTTCACAAAATGTTTTCTCTTCGTCTGACAGTGGCAACAGACTCCGGAGACTAGTCGACGTCTCGTTCCGCGATTCCTTTTTATAGACGAGTCAAACGATTGGTCATTCACCAGCTAGACGTTCGGTAGGTTCGAGACAGCGAGAAAAAGAGATAATGATGATGACGGGTTTTATTGTAAAATTTTCCGACATAAATACACGATTCATATCGACTATCGCTGCAAACGAGCTGACCCAAACAAACCCAAACAAACTCAAAGTAATAACAATTGCACTGAATGATATTCAGCGAGACGGATCCTTTCAAGAGCGTAATGATGGAGATAAAATACTACCGACATATAACTGGTGTCAGGAATGTCCCAAGAATCTTCGTTTCATGCCTGAAAATGTATAATAAATGCGACTTGATATGGTGTTAAAATGATAATGTCAAGCCGAACAAGCCAGCATGTACATTGAAAGCATATGATGGTACTTGGAATATAGAGATCAATCGATTGATTAAAACTTTATTCAATCTTGGGAAAGAATGAGGTTTGGAAGCGTTGATGGCGATAATATCCACGAGTGAGCGATTAAAAAAAAGTTGCTGACGAAGGGAACTGCGTGAAAATGCACTCAGTTATCTCGCGTCAAAAGGACCATCAACCAACAGGAAACTATACGTTTCTTCTTTTTTTCCTGTCTTTGCTCCGGTGGTCAAGATTAATTTGCAAACGTATTAAAAGAAAGAAAAGTCAAGAAACTTGGGCCCCGTGCGTTATTCCACGCGCGAGCAAAAAAGACAGAAATCTTTCCAGACGGTGAACACACAAGACACTCGGTGTGGTTGGCGACCTTCCGTCTCGAGGCTGTACGGCTCCCCGAAATATCATCATATCTTTCGTGTCTCCACTTCCTCTCGCCCGTTCTCTCACCGTTTGGCAGACGGGGAGAACGAGATCATGAAGATGAATAAAAAAAACCGTAAAATCCTATGCACGCGCGAGCAAAAAGAAGAAAGGGTGGAGGAAAAGTTAGCGAAGAAATATGCAAGTACAACGCGAGCCAAGGAGAAAACGAGGATCTATCTCTCACTGGCTCCCTCTTAATCAACGATGAGTAAGAAACTGGATGCAAAGGCGTATTTACTTTTTCCGCGGTACACTCTTGCGAATCTCTTCGCTGGTTTCTTCTTCCTCCTTCTCCTCTTCGCCTTTTCACGACATTCCAGTTTTTTTGTCTCCGCTCATTCTTGAATCCTCTTCCTCCTTTTTTCTTGCAGTCTGCACATTCATCGATCCGCAAATACTCCGCTCGTTCACGCGTTCCTCTATATATAGTCTGGCCCTGAGTATAAGCAAAAATCCATTCTGCAAAAATCTGGATCAAGGGACCATTCACCAACGACCCGGAGAGCCACAAGTACCCCCAGGGGGCCACTGCGCCTCACCATACTCTCCCGCCTTGTGTGTCGTCACTCATTGTATATGCATGTTCACTTGCCATATATATGTGTTTATGAAAAGAGGTAGACGATGACAGACCGAGTAGACGCTCACCCATAGCAAAAGTGCCTTCAGCAACGTCTTTCGAGTCCTAATTCTATATCAGCTCTTAGGATCAGCTCTAGTCCAGTTAACTGGTCCAACTAGATGACATCAAAGTCGTCTAGCATGTGCTTTGCGGCTTTGAAGTTTAATCAAACGTACAGCAAAGCGGTTATGCCTGTTTGCGTTGGATTAGGTCTAACAAATCCTAACCCTGTTCAAGACGGCAATGGTTTGGTTTTCGGATGTCGCCATCTACCGGGATGTTTCAGTGACATGTCCATAGATAACAACAGCACGTTATTGCCTGTCCAATTAGTCTCAGGACTAGTTCAGTAGCTCGGCCAATCGCTACAGTGATACTAAACTGCTGGAACCAAGGACGGTATGGCTGCATAAAAGAGTAAGATTCGTTACCCCATAGCAAAATGAGCTACGAAATTTGGTCACGCGATGATTTTGCTGCTGCGGCATGTTCGAAATGGAAAGGCAGCTTAAATTTTGTCTTTTCATCTACTTCTTTTGCTTCAACTTGTTTTTGTTCTTGTTCTCCATCATCTTTCCTACTCCCGTCTCCTTATGCTCGTGGAGCATGCGGTACTTGTCCATATATAGTAAACGCGTGAGGACCGCGACGCTCACACACGCACTTAATAAATTGCAAGGCGGAGAGCGCCGCGCGCTGGTAGAAGAAAAACACTTTACCATTGCATCAAACCCACGCACATACAATTTGAGACGGGGCAAGAGTGAAGTCTGCTATACACTTGTGGCAAGAAAGAAAGAGGGATAGGGTTTAATGGCTTTCACGATTTGAAACGATCGACAATCTCTTCCAGTCAACGATGGCGCTTGTTGTTCTCTCTGGCGCGTGTATGGGTGCGTTCTACGATTAAAACTATGAGATCACATGATAGGCCATAAAAAAATTCAAGAACCTCTGTCGGTCGTGCAACTAATGCGTATACATATTATATGTGCGGATGACAAATCGCGCGAGCAAAATCTTCTGCAGAACTGCCAAGAGAAAGAAAGAGCGAGGGGGAGAGGGAGACGAAAGAGGAGAGGGACCTGCTGGGACATATACAGTCGATGAGTTGCCTCGATCGTATAATTGGGGAAAGAATTTCGCTCAATAATTCTTCCGTTGTAAACGTAGGTTGCGCGTCTTATGATAGAAAAAAAACTGCAATGAACTTGGTAAGACTACACACAATTGAGTGTCGTTCGAAATGCCTAAAATGTTGTGTTTCGAACTATCGAATTTGGCCTATATTTTTTGGGTTTCCATTTTTTGAGTTTGTACACGACAGCATTGTCCCAAATGGGCATTGTTCCATTTTAAAATCCCACTCTCCGTCGACGCATCTAAAAATAGTAAGTTACGCAATATATTTGCACTCACATTTTAGGTTTATTTGGGTTTTCGTTCTACCTGTACCTTACTTTCTATGAATGCTACTGCACTGTTACTGAAACCCGGTTAGGTCCCGTCCAAATAGGTGTACTTTATTTGGCCCGCTGTTCTATGAAACTTAAAGGTAGCAAAGCACACAATGGCTTCCAGTTGAACACTTTTAACGCTTTAACGCCACTTTTAACACTTTAAAATGGTCCTACTCACGGTTGGCCTAATAAGGTCTTATTTAGGCTTGCCTTTTAACTGCCTCAGTCATGTATAACCTATAAATATATACGAAATGTACATAGATATATTGTAGATTATCTCGTACAAAAAATGTTGAGCAAGCCATAGCAAAAGATTTTAGCAATGTCAAGGATTGGGAGGGAAACCGCCAGTTTCGAAATAAAAACACTGGAACATAAAACTGGTCCCGCCCAACCGCACCGAGCGCTCGTGGTTCTGAAGGGGATATAATTTATAATGCTCTCAATACTATTCTGAATCAATCTAATTATCCATTTTTATAACTGTATTTAATAAAAGAATCCGTTAACAAATGAATTCTACACTTTGCATTACATTGTAGTGTGTGTAGGTGTACGACCATGTATCTATGTTGGCTACGTAAGGCAGTATTATAATCACCTGATCAGACCCCTTCATCAGATCAGTTTATAAACCCCTGGTCAGGTAACCTGACAACAGCCTGATAAATCAAGCAGATAAGGCCTGAATGTGACACAACGTTACACTTTCTTGCAAGGGGAAATTATCTCTTATTCTATTCTCTTATTATCTCTTATTCTAATATTCTTGCGAAGTTGGATATTACCAACTTTTCTGCACGGAATGCAGCATTGTATCAGCAGTACCAGCATCAGCGAATCAACGAACTGTCGGGCGTCATGATGGGAATTACTGAATACTTAGTTACCAACATCCCGCTGCATGGCTGTTCATTCGATTGATCTTGAAAGCAGATAGTGGAATGTGGTTGATGTCATCTAGTTCGATACATTTGACTAATCAGAAGCTAGTAACTTACTAGTAGACACTAGCAGCAATGTGAGTTTGACGAAGCCTTAAAAAAAAAACTTCAAAGTTCAATATGTCGAAAACTGTTGCAGGTCGCCAAAAACTCCTTTAGGGGTTGCCTTAAAATATTAAAAACAAGGTTTTTGCAAAATTTCGGTTCGATCGGAGGTTGGGGGTTTTCGGATCCGAAATGTCTCCTACGTAGGTGTAGCTGAACTGGTTTGGTGTTAGTTGGAGTGAACTACAGTAAAGTACGATCTGCGTGAACGTTACGTGTTTGCATAGGAACGTTCCGGCCTGCGCCAGGCGTCTCGTTGGGACAAGTTTATCGCGTTGCTTGTCGCGCGTACGAGTGCTCGTTATTCGGGGGATGAAATTTGCAAAGGAGCGCTGGAGCGGGTCGGCACATAAGAAAATGGAACTTAGGGACCCGATGGAGTAATAGGACAAGGCGACAGGAGGCATGCGCGAGGGAGGGCGGGTGTTATTATCATTGCGCGTCGTACCAGAAGTCTGAAAGGGAAAGGGTGAAGAGGCTGTCACACCCGTGACGAGCAAAGACACACACCGAGGCAAGCGCTCCCATGCGTTTACAAAGGCACTTTTAGCCGAGTTTTATACATAACTAAGTCTCTCTCCCCCCCCCCCCCCCTCTGCCCCCTTCTTATTTTCTCTGAGTAAACATTCCCTGACCCGTATATTGTGACCACGCGCATATAAATGTACTCGCGTAACTTGCGATATCCGAGGCTTGTATGAACGCAGTTTCACGTACGGAAAGATGCGAAAATGAAAATATCTCATCACCGCCGTTTGGAAAGAGGGGGGAGCAGAGAGAAGGAGAAAGAGATAATCACGACGGAGACATCACAAAAAAAAACATAAACAAAACGTAGGTGGGCGTGAATCTCCGTGTCGACGCCGTCGCTCCTACGCCCTCCGTCGTGTTCTCCACTTTATTGATATCCATATTTTCAGTGCGGTGAAACATGACGTGCGGTTCCAGCGCGAAGAATATCTCTCCCGTTAGTGTAGTCTGGATTCGTGCGTTTCCCCCTCCCCCGACGATGATCTCTCTCTCTCTCTCTCTCTCTCTCTCTCTCTCTCTCTCTCTCTCTCTCTCTCTCTCTCTCCCTCTCTCCCTCCCTTTCTCTTGAGTCACTCCGAATATGCTTTCCGACGAAAATCGCGTACGATATTCCACGCAATTTTCATTTCTTTTCAGAGTTTCTTCGAAGTTTCACTTTCCAGCGTTAGTGCCGACGCTCGTGTCAAGGTCGGCCCAAGTTTCAGTCAATATTGTGCCACTTGGTACTTGAACAGACCCGACGCTTGTCCCAACGTTGGCCCAAGTTCTAGCCAATATCGTACTAGGGTTGGTCCGGTGCACTATCAACACTGGCTCGATAATGCCTCAAGTTTCAACCAATATTATATTATGACAGTATTTTATTTCTATACATATGGTAGTGCACAGTAAAAATTAGAATACGTTGTCGGAATTACATAAATATTATAATGTATTATTATTGAATTTTGGTACAAATTTTATCATTTATAATTTAAGCTGGCAAATGTTGGCATGAGAGAATATTGAGTATCGGTAATATGAATAATACGATACAATTACTTCACAAATAAAATATTAATGAAATATGAAAACCAGAAAAACTGATATGTGGATACACGAGTGATTGGATATGAACTACGCATTGTTATTCGCATCAATGATGTTTCTTTTGGCGCGTCTGTTTTCAGGTGTGCTTTCGCAAACACGCCGTCAAGCGAACTGAGCGATTGAGGTTAGGACGACAAACTCCACACGCTTGTCGCGCATACGGTTTCGAACACTTGTATACGATTGGCTAAGAAGCCAGGTTTAAACGAAATAGTTAAGTATCGCACGAAAAGCCGTGCACCTACATCGATACACCACTGAATGGCGATTCGCGAGCAGTGCATGGCATAATTAACGTGGAATGTTACTGGCCTATGGTCGGCTCGAGCTAACCACGCCAATGGTTGATTCTCCATCGTTATTCGATACTGTCCCGACGTTGGCATATTGCTGTATCCCGGTCTGAGAAATAAACGTAGGAAAATTAATGGCGGACAGTGTCTGCGCATATTCGGCTCCAGTCGCCTAGCCCAACAGCCGGCTCGCAGGCGGTAGCCGATAGTGGTCCGCCATTGGTATAATACTGGAAGCCGCGATTAGATATGACCGTAGGCCAATTAGTGGCGAACATTACTGGCACGTGGTCGGCACCATAGTAGTCTACCCCAGCAATCGGCACTCGGTCGTTAACCGGAATTGTTCCAACATTGGCGTTTTGCTGGATGGCGGGCTTTGAAAAGAGGGTCGGTTGAAAAATGGCAGAACCATTGTTTCAACGTTGTGCCAACACTGGTTGACCACGGTCGGTTAGCCTGTACTGGACCAGACTTCGGCCGTACTGTTCGTGTTGGCAATTTTTTGATTGACTTATATGTATACACACGCATTGTGAATTGTTTTCCCAAAACTTGCCTTCGAGGCATCTGACAGGGATTGATGAAAAATTCTAGAAAATATGATCTCAAGACACGCGATGACCGGTGCAGATTTCATGTAACGCCCATCTGGAAGAGAATCACACACACGCACGCACGCACGCGCACACACATACACACAAAAACACACACTAAAGAATGCGTTACTTGACTCGCCAACTCTGAAATCTCCGATCTTCGACTTCCACATATATGTATCTGCATACATGTTCCTTCATCAACGTGTCACGAGCTGCCCTTGCAAGAATCCGTTTTATTATCGCGTATGAGAAAACGCGAGAGCTGCAAGGGATGCACAAACTCACACAACAATGACGTTGATAGTAATTATTCCATTCGATATAGTCCCAAGCGGTCGTACGTATACGTATACGTACGTATGACGACAACGAGGACGACGATGATCAAGGCGATCGCGTCATCGAGGAAGAAAACGCGTGCGCGCGTCCTCCTGCTCGCGTTCAATCATTGCATAGAGATCTTAATCAGTGCTAGCGCGTATGGCTTAATTAGACAAGGTTTTATTCGTAGAAATCGTTGCAGTTGGCGCAATACTTGAGGGCTAATTGGCGGTTCCTCTTTTTCGTTGTCCGCTCAGTCTTCGGCGGCGACACCCGTCCAGCCAGAGGCCGTTCGCTACTCTTTTCGTCTGCTGCTTCCACAATTGCAACGAGACGTCGAAAAAGCTGTTATTTTACAATTCCTAAAGAATGGACAACAGTTGGTGTCTTCATTATTCATGTTACCAAAGTCGCAGATCATGGTAACTTACCTCGAGAGCTTTTCCAAACACTATAAGTATTTTTTTCATTAAACATTTTACGAACCACGATACACGGAAGCTGCATGTGGGGCGGCTTGAATAATTCTAATATCAGTGGTATTGTAACTTTCGCGTGTCACGTGCCCAAAAAGCACCTGATGCAAATAATATCCCACCGCATATGGGGGCCGTATGATTGTTCCGGGGGAAAGATAAGACCACTTCCCACAAAGAACCTAGTATTGAGTGTGTGACAGAAGTATACAAGGCATACACTTTATTATGCTTGTGGTCACGAGCGTGCATATAAGAAACCGGGTTGAAGATCAGTACGCGAATAAAAAAGCACATACGACTGCTATCAGATGTATGACCACATTTTCCAATCGGACCCGCCAAAACGTTCCAAACGGGATGAAGGACACGCCATGGTCACTTCGCAAAGACGCAAACTCTAACTAACCCACAAAAGTACTTGCGCAGAGAAACATGCACCACAAAATTTATAAATCTCCGCGTAACGTTAAAGCCGATGGAGGTTTCTCGGCCAATCCTGTCAATTGCATACGGCAGCCTTGGAGGTTTCACTTCCCCATAGCCACCTTGAGCTTGTAAATGGTTTAAAGAAGGGCGTGAGAGACCGAAGACGATCGGTGCCCAGGACGGCCCTCAACGTCAAAAACGGACGAAAACATTGAAAAAATTGGTAAATTAACCCGGTAATGTCGCACACTTTCTTCGTCGATTCCTGTCATTTCAGCAAGCCCTCGAATACTCAGACGACGATCAGCGCGGATTAACGGAGACTTTGTCCTTGATTGAGCAGCGGGAGATGTTAGCGGCTCAACATGAGCAGCTAGAAGAAGAGGAGGGATGCCTCTATGGACCAGGCATTGCCGATTAGCGGTAATTATAAACACATTTGTGTAAACACATTACAAAACTTTAAACGCGTTTTTCTCGAAAACACGTTTTTAAAAATGGCTGACGTTCTCCTGACCGCTGTAATTAACATATCGGCCGGAAATTTGGAGAGCATACTCAGAAAATATGTCTTCACGGAATGCCGGATCGTTTTTTCGATAGATACATTTTTGCATTTATTATTTATCTTTTTATGCGAAAAAAACGCGAAAATTCGATTTATTTTAAATTGCCACCATTTTCCGAAATTTGTACTAAACGAAAAACCCATCCGTCATTCCATGACCAAAGGGTCACAGATTCATAATATGCTTTGAATTTGTGTTTCCGATCAACAAAGACGGGGCAGCGATGTCAGCCGTTTACCTCCGGCGATTTAAGGACCTGTTTTCGCGGAGCTGCAACGGCCGCCATTTTGTTTTTTTTTTTTCAAAAAAAATTTTTTTTAACGTTCTGTATATCACGAATAAAAGCAAGAAAAAACCGCACTCAAAAAGCTTTACTCGTTTCCTTTAAAAAAAATAAAATGTAAACACCTGAAATATGGCACTCCAAGGACAAATTCTCCCTTAATTTACCAATTGTATCAACGTTTTTGTCCGTTTTTGGCGTTCTTTAAACCGTTTAGACCACTCAAAAACTTGTGTGCGGTATAAACATTAATCCCGTAGACTTCTTTCAACATTGCATAGGCTTCTGTGGCAGTTTTCCCTAGTTTAACAAGAAACTTGAGGTTAACCCGTTGCTCCGTCAGACCACTTGGCATTTTTCCGACACGTCACCAGTGCGTAGACTAATTCAATCGACTGCTACAGTCAAACTGAGCGACCCGCTGACTTGTCTAGCGAGCTCAGGGTGGGCGAAGGACCATCAGACACAGTCATGTTCAAACATGTCGCGGCACGCTCGCAGTTTGCTAGAAGTAGCATCGGTCCGGTTATTTAATAGCCTCGTATATTGGGGTCGCAATTGGGTCAGCGTAAAATCAGAAGCGGAAGTCTCCAAGGTAATGAAATATTTGTTTGGTCGCATCCTAATATGCGACGAGCAACACGATAATGCTTAAGAATCCAACCTCTGACCCACCCCGAAGGTACAAGCGTTCGGAATTATCAAGATGGCTATGAAAGTCTCGCCTGATAGAAGCATTTCAAGTCCATTGATAACGTATATTTCCGTTGATCCTAGGACAGTCCCCTGCTCCGCCTGTGCCTCGATGGGAGACAGTCTGAATTGGTTGCGAGTAGTTGTCCTCAACTGAAACGAACGATAAGGGACGTGCACTGTCTCGTGCCGTACTGTTTTGCAACAGACATGTGACACGTTCACGGAGGGAACGCAGTCGTGGAAACGACGAGGAACGCGCTCGCCAATGAATAATGCATCGCTTTGGCGGCGCGACGAATGCGAGTGCTCTGTCTCTCTCCCCCCCCCCTTACGTAGCGCGTAACGCGAGTTCGTCAGATTTAATCTGACAATCCGCTTCCCAGAAGACGAAAGGCTGCGAAAAATTCCAGCCAAGGATACGAATCAAGATCGTTTAACCGCCATTATTTTCTCTGCTCCGTCTCTATCTTTCGTTCCTTTTTCCTGATGCCTCGCATTATTTTCCTTCCCGTCTTATCTGGTGTCGAGAACCTCGGGACAATGGTGCGGCGTTCGCCGCAGACCAGTTACGACAATCAGGATCCTCTTTTCACACTTCCTAACTTAGACGATCATCACACAAGTTGGGATTCCTCACGAGCCTTTTTATCGCTCCTCGACCAAGAATCTCACCACGGCGTTCACCAGCGGAATCGCACCATTTTTTGGTGTTCTTGACTTGGTCGTCACGCTCACGCAGGCTTCCCGGAGCAGGCGACGAAATCCAATACGAGCAGGCTGCTTGTAAATTCCTCTTGGCACGACCAAGAGAAAAAGTACCACTTGAGATTCCTCGATAGGACCATTAGAGGCGCGGGCTTGCCTACTGTCCCGTTGCGCGATCAACCGCAATCCAGTGTTCTCCACCTTCCGACAGGTTATTCTGAATTATCGGCAGGGGGGGCTGGTGTCCTCGGATTAGCCGTGGGATAAAAGTCGTTTTCGCGTATGGCAGTGATCTATGCGTGGATGACAAAAGGGGTCGGGATCGAAACGCGACAGCCAACACCCAGCGGAAACCGTGTATGAAGGTGCAGTCACGACGTCACTAGTCACGAGATCGAAATTCGCTGCCAATCAATATACGAGAAAACACCCGAACGTCTGCAGCTATGCGAGAATAAAGTAAAATCCCACTATAAGCATACATTCCTGAACTCGATCTGGACATCGGTGGTTAGCCTTTAAACAGATGTAACATGTACGGAAATTCGGGGCAAGACGAATACGCGGGGTAAGATGAATCTTAAGCCTAGCCACTAAACAGTGTGTGCGAATACAGTACTGCCGTTGGAGTTTGGAAGGGGGGGGGGCGGCGGTCAGGTGAATGAGTGAGAAAGTATCAACTGTGGTGGAAGCACGCGTGACGAGCGATAAAACAATATCGATTATTTGACAAAACCATGTAATTTTTGGTAAAATTTAACATCCTTTCAGTTTACTTGAGTTGCTGATATTAATTAGAGACAGGTAGGTAAACACAATGAAAGTACCAATTATTAATATAATAAGAATGGTTTGCCAGAAATGTTCAAGGTTATTGTGTGATTTTTTATTAATTCGTTAACCGTCAAATGGGGCAAGATGAATACAAGCTATCGCAAACCCGGAATATTTTACAACGTACCTTTATTGACGTTAGAAAGGGTGAAATGAAACTAGTAAAGCGTTTGGTTCCTCTTCGACCGGTGTTTCTACCAGGGGAAGAAAAAGAACTTGCATATTATCAAATTGATATGGAAACACGATTATTCGGACTAATCCTACAGAACTTAGACGATCGGCTTATCAAATTGATAGTATTGAGGATGAAACTGCTTTTATATGCGAATGATCCCAATAATTCGTGTCCCATCATCATCTCAGCGCTGTTTCATCTTGCCTCGCACACGGGGTGAGATGGGAAAAATCAAGGTTTAATTAAAAATGAATATAGTACGATACAAATCGGAAAGACTAATTTATTTACTTCTAAAATTGAAAGATTAATAAATGTTGATTACTTTAAAAAATAATTAAAGTTGATTGACTCCTAATGTATTGTTTTATTTGAACATGACCTTAGCAATATCATATTGACCAGACTTCCCTACTTAACTTCGGTTGATTTTACGTATCAGAAATAAACGCGCTAGGAGACTGTTCTGGACCAGAGAATGGTGATTTGATCACTTGTTGAATTAATGCTTGGAATAAATGGATAGTTGCTTAAGGCGTTTTCACGGTTAGGAATTTCAGAAAAATCGATTTTTTTCATTGCATTTTCGGAATGTACAAATATGTGAGTATATTCCCTGAAAATTTCAAATCGATCCAGCGAATATTCACGGAAATACACACATATTTGTAAGGACGCTCGGAGCGCTAAAAAGTAAATCTTAAATATGTTTAAACGACTGTTGAACCGTCAAACGCGTTTTTCTTAAAACGATGTTTTCAAAGTCGGTGAGCACGATTTCTCAAAAACGTCTCAACCGATCGGTCTGCAATTTTAACACAACCTTGTTAGATATATTCTTCAGGTATTGATCGAAGGAATAAGATTTCCGATAATTATTTATATTTTTTTTCAACGATTTGACAAAAAAAAATTGGTCGAAAATCGAAATTGTTTCTTTCCGGAGCCACCATTTAACCAAAAATTAAAATTTCGACTATTCCTTCGATCAATAGCTGGATTCATATAGCCCCTAAAAGAATCGTTTTGGTTTTTTTATTTTAGATAATCCAAATCGGAGATACTTTGCTCACCGCCGGACGCTTTTTTTTCGGAGACCTCCAGGAGACTTCCTACATGAGCAATGTTAATGGATATTTTTGAAAATAAAAAATGCCAATCTAAAGCTAAAAGATGCCACCACACTGCCTAGTGCATTTCGTTTTGCCCAAATGACATCCTTTTCTAGAAAAAAAATCGTCAAACAAAGGACTTTTTTGGTCTTGCAACTACGTATAACGCCTTAAATGATAATGCTTTTCGCCATAAAATTTAAGTATTTGTCCTTAATGGGAGTTTTTTGAGTTTGGGTTGGAATTTTCACCGACAACCAGAACTTATCGCTGCTGCAAATGAAAATGTACCTTAACGTGACACCTTGTGTCGACTTTCCGCATGGTTAGAAACAGGAAAAAAAATGGAACCGACTCTTTTAGGATGGAACTAGAACACTGCGGGACGCAGTATGCTACGATCATCGGGGTCGTGCGTGTGTAATGCGATCATCCCCCTCCCACTCTTTCTTTCTGTCGTTCATTCTGTATCTGCCGTTTTCTATCCTTTTCTCGCGGAACATGGACATGAGAAAGCTAGGGAGCGAGAAAGGGGCAACAACTTTTTTTAAATGACAACATTCATGGCGAAGGGATATTGGTTGCAAAGAAGAATAAAAGAAATGACTATCGAATTTTGAATACGTCGAGGATCGCACTGGGCTATAATTGTTAAACAGGCCAAGATTCTGCACCCAGATGAGATGTAGACAGTTTCTCTGTGTCTCTATTTCTCCTGAAGCAAACAAGATTGAGAGAGCCGCGTAAAAGTGCCATTAGTCTGGCTGGTCATCATTTTAAAAAAAGGCCGGAAAAGCAAATTCATCGTGAATCTAGCATTTGTGTTGAGACTGATAACCCCAATGATCGCGACAGCCGCTTCTATTATAGGAACGCCGGAATCATGATATTCTCGTAATTTTCTTCGACATTGGAGGAGCGGACTCTGAAATACCTCGATTACGTCTTAACGTTCCGGCCTCTCTCTCTCTCTCTCTCTCTCTCGCGTTTCTGTCAATGTGGACATAGGATCACGCTTGCACAAGGATAGTTACTGGCAGGTTTGCGTGTATGCATCTGCTTTACGGGTTTCTTTTTTTAAGTTAATTCCAGACGCCAAGTGTGTCTCCTCTACGATGTGTATTTTGCTTTCCCACATGCCTGTGTATATGTCTAGCGACTCACACGCCCAATTTCATCTTATATCGCGCCAGCTAAGAAGGCTGGAAATAATTTTTTGTCTCTCAAACTTATTTACGTCTCGTCGGGCTTAGTGCGCTATATATCATTTTCAAAAGTTCTGCAACTTATAGTTTCGTATTATGTCTAATCGTCGCGATCGAAGCGAGCCATGCGAGCACGGACGAGGATCTCTTCGTCGTTGGTAATAATGGGTAAAAAATCGCGTGGATGGGAAAGTTTTCTGGTGGCCAGCCAAGAATTTCAGCCAGCCCCACATAAAAAATTGCGAACACAAACAATACGGCCGATGTCTGGTCCGGAACGGGCTCACCAACTGTGGACAGCCAGAGTTGGCATAACATGGAAACGATGGTTCTGCCATTTCTCATACTAGGCTAATGACGGACCAGTTGTACATTTTTTCATGGGCTTGTGCGGTCCAGAAAAGAAGAAGGAAAGCGGAGGAGGAGACAGGGCGGCAGGATAATGCGGAAAAGATAAAAGCAACGAGGCAAAACCATAAGCTAAAAACATCGAATTTCTTTCGGGTTGAATTAGTAAGAGCTTAATCGTTAAACGACGGAAAAGACGGAGACGAAGAGGAGGAGGCACAAAAAAAAATACGACAATGGAAACGCAAGACAAAGAATTGAAGTCTGACGAAGGTAGCGAGAAAAAGAAGAGGAGAAAGGGTTGAGAAAAAGAAAAAAGAAGTGGAAACGAGAACAGAACAAAAGGCCAATAGGAAGAACAAACCCACAAAATTGTTAATCTCAAAGTTTTTCTCCCCAAGATCAGCATACAAGAGGAAAAAACTCAGGCATTAAGGTAAATGTCCCAATTATCGAACAGCTCTCAATTATTGAACACTATCTTGTATTTTTATTATTTCACACTCACCTGCATGCATTTACTTATTTATAAAAATTTCATTACATATATGGAACTTTTAGCTATCGAAATGTTACCTTACTTGTGCAAAAAAGCTTTAATTAATAGAGAAACAAATTATTTAAGCAGCAACGGTGACCTGATTTGACGTCTCGTGGTAACTGCTTATCGTTTTTGCTAAGATGCGCCGCTTCATGCGTAAGGGCATAAAAAATTCATAAACTGTCACATCTCTAAAAGTAAAGGCGTTTCCGGTTCCTCAGAAAATTTCGCACAAATAACAATTTAAAAAAAAATTGAATTAATTATTTGTTAAAAAATACGGTGTTCGATCATTGGGACATAGAAAATGCCGTGTGTCCTAATTATTGAACACTCGAATTCTCCAAGATGGCGTCATTAAACCCATCAAAACATCGAGACAGTTAACGTGTGACAGATCGTGTGAATCAGATTTATTCAAGCAAAAACTGTAAGTTCCTGAATAAACTTACCTTTATTCTTTTAATAATAACTCTAAGATCGTCAAATATATTTTTTATTTGTATTTTCGTGCAATAAACATAAAAAGAAAAGTAAAAAGAGAATATAACCTAAATGTAACCTAAAAATACGAATGTAATGTTCAATATTTTTTGCTCTCCGATATTTCAGGGACAAAATTTTCTCAATAAAACGGCATGAACATGGCGACAAAAAGACGTCGCTCTGCATATAGTGCGGAAGTTGTAAAAACCGCACTATATGCAGAGCGGTAAATAAAAAGAAAATTAAGCTGGAGTCGAAAAACAAGAAAGCTGCGACAAAATCAAACAAAAACAGAACATAAAAACGAGGAAGCTGAAAAGAAAAAGAAAATAAAGTTCGAGTTGAAAAGCAAAAATAAACCAAAGGCGAGTGAACCAAAAAGCTGTCAAAAGGGACTAAATATATATTTTTGTATTTTTACATGATTAATAAAAGATTATTTAAGTGTTTGATGTTGCTTTTATTTCTTAACATTGTACCCAAAATAATATTTTCAGAACGGAAAAAGAATTCTCGAGAGTGTTCAATAACTGGGACATGCCTGTTCAATATTAGGGACAGAGGCAGTTGCAGTGTTCAATAATTGGGACATTTGCATGCTTCACATTGTTACTCTTTTTTTTCATTTCAAATCATTTAAAAATAATTTAAAGGGTGATTTTTCGAAAGTAAAAATATCAAAGTATCATTTGACAATGAAAGCGATGGTTTTTTTCTTTATTTTATATTTTTTCTCACCGAATTCAATCCCCCAGACCCTTAGCTGTTCAGTAATTGGGACATTTACCTTACTTCCACTGCGCCCATTTCACAAAGCTGACCACGTGAGAGCGTGCGTTTTTTTAAACAAAGCTAACCCTATGGGTCTCAGCATCGAGAAGTTCGGAGGTTATGGAAGAATGTCTGCTCTCGCTCCGCTATAAGAGTGTAATAAACGAGGTTGGTCGGGGGTCGATGCACCACGCGACGCAATGCTCTTCAGGCAGCCTCCGGCTGCGGCGGCCTCGGCCGCTGGAGCATTACAGACAAACAGACAGACAGAGTCTGGGTATTTCTTATTATTATAATCAAATGGATTTCGAAAAGGGAGGATCGCCTCGTTCTCGCATTCTTTCGAGGTCGATTACGCCCGCTCTGCCAACTCAGCCGCGGAGCGCGCCAGATCTGCATACAATGTCGTCGTCGACGACGACTCGCCTTACTGTCCTGGAACTCCCGGCATCTTTACCCGTGCAGTCTGTATCCATATGGGCGTGTGTGCGTGTGCGTGTGTGTGTGTGTGGGTGTGCGTACGTGCGTGTGCGCGCGTTTGTGTGTGTGTGTGTGTGTGTGTGTGTGTGTGTGTGTGTGTGTGTGTGTGTGTGTGTGTGTGTGTGTGTGTGTGTGTGTGTGTGTGTGTGTGTGTGTGTGTGTGTGTGTGTGTGTGTGTGTGTGTGTGTGTGTGTGTGTGTGTGTGTGTGTGTGTGTGTGTGTGTGTGTGTGTGTGTGTGTGTGTGTGTGTGTGGAACACCGATCCTGGTGGATCGGCGGTCGGGTTTTGGCTCCGGCGGTACTTCCAGTGAATCAACGTTACGCATGACCAATACTCAGAGCGGTGATCGCTTAGCCGCTCACCGACTGGCGCAGTAACCGGTAAGCGGAAGGCTACTATTTCTGATACCTTAGCGTGGATACTTGGGTCAAAGTCCGTAAACCACAAAATCAGAAAAATATGAGACTATATATACTAGTATGGGTTTTTAAGTTTCCCCGTACCCCCGGTAAATGCAGTAAACTCGTATTATAGCTTGAAACCGCTCTGAACGCATTGGACGTTAGACTAGATTAGCAAAGTGCAGGTAGGGAGTAGGAGCAATGAGTTCAATTTGAAAGCGCAATGCGTAAACGCTCGCAAGGGTATACGTTGGAACTCATTATATTATAGTGGCTGTATACGGTATCTGAAAAGTGCCGTATGTATATGAATATATATATAGGCCACAATGACTATGCGAAAACAAATGACAGTCGTGTCATATACGGAACGCGCGGTCAGTAGAAACAATATATGCGTGTACAGGCACGACGAGAAAAAGAACAAACTGAATACGTGATGCCGAGGAACAAAAAAAGAAACGGAAAATAGTATGCACGTGTGAGCGGCGACGGATTCCGGGCCCAACCCGACACGCTTCGCCATACGTTATGCTTCAATATATATTTATACACGTGGATATACGTACGTGCAGTATTATAGAAAAGTATATATACTTATATATACAAATATAAAGCAAACGAGAGAGGCGCGACCCGCGCGACAGTCTCTCGCTCGGAATCGCGATGTATCTTCTCGACGAAATCACGTGTCGTGGAATTTTATAAAAATCTTCACATTTTTGTCCAAGCTCGAAAGTTAATATGATTTCACGGTTTTTTCAGGGTTCTTTTAGATTATCGACCATAAAAATATATGTGCATTAAAAATAATTTTGGTTTTTACCCTTCAGACAAGAATTATTCACACCATCTTTCCCACCAATTCGAGAGTCCAGCGGCGAGGCGCTTCAATGGTCAGCTAATTGCTCCGCCATTTTGCGATAATTCGCCGATCATTTTTGTTGTTGTTTCAAATGTGGGTCAAAATATACTTTAAAATGTTAAGGAGTTACGTTGTTTCGCTCCTTATAAAAAAAAAGTCGACGAAAATCATCTTTTAGGCCTCTGAAACAGACTGCCTTAAGGATGTTGAGTCCCTATGAAACATGTTAATGCTAATTGTTCAATAAATAGCTTCTTAATCGTCATGAAATTTTTACACGACCTCCTGAATACTTCATGTAAAAACATACCAAATTTTCAGAGTTCTATCATAATCACTTCAACCTCCTTAAGGGTTGAAATAAAAAACGATAAGAAAATTCGGAAAATTTGGTATGTTTTTGTATGAAGTATTTAAGAGGTCGTGTTAAAATTTCACGACGATTAGGAAGCTCGTTATTAAAAAATTAACATTTTGTTAAGAACAATTTTTAAAAGAAATAAAAAAAAATTTATCAATAAACTTCGTTTTGTTTCCGTTGCTTTCAGTATATTGTAGATATTATAAAATTGAGAGGTCAAAAAAAAAACTTATTGCAAAGTTACATCAGTTTCCATAAAACAACATTTAATTTGTGAATGTTAATTGTTCAATAACGAGCTTCCTAATTGTCGTGAAATTTTTACACGACCTCTGAAATACTTCATACAAAAACATACTAAATTTTCAGAATTTTATCATCATTTGCGATTTGGGACTCAACATCCTTAATGGTCTGAGTGATTGCGATGGTGAAACTGACAACTTTGGATTTTCCTTTTCTCGTGTGGTATGGGTAAAAAAATGGTTATGTGGTTCATATTGAAAGAAGTGCAATTTGCCGACAGAGAGCGAGAGAGAGAGAGAGCGAGCGAGAGAGACAGAGAGAGAGAGAGAGAGAGAGCGAGAGAGAAGTGGAAAAGAGGCGGAATGGTCAGCCGGAGACCCTCACGCGATGTCCGGCTCCCGAGTCTACTAGCATCTGTGATGGCAAAACGACGGTTGTCCGCTTAAGAATTACAACACATGAACATAAGCTTACAAGTGCCTGGTCATCAAGACACGCTGCAACGTCTTCTCGTCAAGTAATAAAAAAATATTCTACGCCACTGACGAACTCACAAATATACCGCGTACCCTTTATACAATACGTTGGCCCTTTACTGGTCGTTTTTGAATTTCGGATAGACGTCACGAGAAAACGCATCGACGAATCGAAAATGGAGTAACTTTTAACAATGTAACGTGATTTTGTCCTGTCCATTTTCATTACAGTGGGTTTGATGGCTCTAACCTCCGACCCTTATTACAGCGTTCATAAGTGTAAACGTTCAACAAACGGCCCTTGTAGGGGCGTGAAACCAGTTTGACGCTTATTCTCCGTGCCGCAAATTCTGACCTAAAAAGTCCTGCCAATACTCGAAACAAACGGTCCGTCTCCAGGCTAGAAAGGAATTAGACGAAGATACTTCGTGGCGAAAATTCCGACATAAAAAAAACTATTCGAAATTCCGAATAGGGCGACAAGTAGGAATTGAACTCGCCTACATAAAACTTTACACTGGAGAAAATACAACGCCAAAAATATGGAATTCTCTTACATTGAACACAGGTGAGATAAAATGTATATTTTTACGTACTGAAAAATTCAGGAATACGATCTCTTCATTATTCAACAACAACAAGAAATTAGCTTTGCATAAAGCACAACAGATGATAAATATCTAAGCTTTGCCAAGTAAAAGCTGTGGATTTGCTTGTTGGATCACCGACAACAAAAAATTCTCAGTTTTAGGTATCAAGGGGCCAACGATATGAATTTTTTTCGATAGAAAATATTTAGGAAATGGAACATGTTTAGATCAGGAATGAAAAGGCCAAAAAAATGAATGTATTTCCAATCAATAAAACAAAAAATATGAACACCAACAAAAAAGTTGTTCGGAGGCAACTGAATAAGATAAGACTTTACACTAAACAAAATGGGAAGTTAAAAGTATGGACGTTTCTTGCTCTGAGCACAGATAGGTATAGAGAAATTTATAAGGTCAGGCACTGAAAAGTCTGCTTTTGCGCGAGAAATCCTGGTGAAATTTTTTGATATATTTGTGGCACCTTTCCTGTGCTTCCCCAGACATCTGACCGATTAACAGTAAAGCCGAAGCAATGATTTGCGGACCATGAATAAGCAGCTTATGGATTGATGGTGGCAGGCAGAACCATGAGTATAATTCAATAAATAATTTCGCAGTTTCCCAAGCATAATCGCTAAATTTCGGGATATAAATTGTACGACCTGACGACATCGTTTGTATAATAGAGCGGAATCTTGTGATTAAACGAATGTCTACTCCAGTAATTTCAACTGAAATTGTAGCGTTTTCGAAAAGGGACGAGCAGTGTTGCCATCATTCGTGCTTCCAAACCCTGGCTTCGGCTGGTCAACAATAAGGCTTACATTTTTCTTGAAAGATTCCTGAGTGGCTATTTTTCGATTCTTAACAATCGCTTTTTCTTCCGCAGTTCGCGCTTGCCATTTTTTAATATCTAGTTTATAAGATAAATGCCAACAATATTAAGAGCAGCGTATCCATGAATGGAACGAAGAAATACCGAACGAGGAACACCCCTCAGGTGGCACCCTACGATTTTGTTGAAATTTGGATATGTTATAAAGCACCGAAAAGTAAGCGATACGTATTTTTTTTTTATCGACGCAAAAACGGTTTTAAGGGGTGCAACCACCCCTCGAGAAAAGCATCTCTAGGGTGGTTCACCTCTTAATTTTTTTTTGTTGAAATGTCACTATAGTGGGTTTTTCATTGCTTCGGATTAGAAGAATTTTCGTTTTTGTTTCATTAAAATCGGTGGACTCCTTGTGTGTGAAACTGCTATATTACCTCTAGAGATGCCTTTTTTTTAGATATACTTTAGCAGATGACTTTTTAACTTTGAATCGAAATTACGCGAAAACACGGCGATGACTGAAAAATGTAATGACATTTTACCAATGATTTACCGAGGATACAGTCCTCGGACTGTATCCTCTCAAATACCTTCGAGCCCACGACCATAGTATGCATAAGGTTTACTCTGAATGCTTGGGTGATTAATTTGTTCGATAAAAATTCCTTTTGATAATTTCGATTATATTGATGTTCTTCTAGTTCTTCAATATCATCTTAAAAAAAGCATTTTCAATGATATATATGTATATAATAATAATTTAGCAAATAATTTATGCTACAACTAATGCGGCGAAAACTATTTCCCTGGTTTCGATGAATTAAAATATCTGGAAATACTTTTTCCTGCTTAATCCGAATTCGAACCTATAGACGTATAGTTTCTTCAGATATATTTGAAATGTCCTCCTCTTTAAGGATGTTGAATCCCTATGAAACATGTTAGTGTTAATTGTTCAATAAATAGCTTCTTAATCGTCATGAAATTTTTACACGACCTCCTGAATACTTCATGTAAAAACATACCAAATTTTCAGGATTCTATCATCATTACTTCAACCTCCTTAAGGGTTGAAATAAAAAATGATAAGAAAATTCTGAAAATTTGGTATGTTTTTGTATGAAGTATTTAAGAGGTCGTGTTAAAATTTCAGGACGATTAGGAAGCTCGTTATTAAAAAATTAACATTTTGTTAAGAACAATTGTTAAAAGAAATTAAAAAAAAATTATCAATAAACTTCGTTTTGTTTCCGTTGCTTTCAGTATATTGTAGATATTACAAAATTGAGAGGTCAAAAAAAACTTATTGCAAAGTTACATCAGTTTCCATAAAACAACATTTAATTTGTGAATGTTAATTGTTCAATAAAGAGCTTCCTAATTGTCGTGAAATTTTTACACGACCTCTGAAATACTTCATACAAAAACATGCCAAATTTTCAGAATTTTATCATCATTTGCGATTTGGGACTCAACATCCTTGAACTAAAGCTCAACGAAAAAACAGTTTTACCCTTTCAAAAATATATTAAATGCCTTTTAAAAACTTTCAAAAAATAGAGAAAGAATGCCAAGTAATGAACAATTCCCCCGACAACATCATCGTTTGTTTTACCATATCAAACATTCCGATTCATCATAGAATATTTTTTATTAAAATTTAAACGATGGCTTAATTATATGTTTCCAAATCAAATGTACAAAAAAAGTGAAATAACTTTTTATAAAATAGCCAAGCAAGTGTACAAAAAATTTTGTGTACAAAATTATTAAAGCGTAGGAATAATATTTTTCGAAATATTTTATTTTAATTTAAAAAAATCGACTTACTGTTGTAAGTAAAATTTGGTATCACCATTATATGGAAGTACAACGTAAGTACCACAGAAGTATACTGGAAATGCTGTGCAACGACTCGGCGTGCATGATTAAGAAAAAAACCTCGCAAAGATACAGAATTTTCCATTCCTTTGGCCAGCATGAATAAGTTTTGCCACAATGTGTATATACAGGGTGTGGCAGCATAACTTCCTTTTTTTAAAACTTAATAAAACCCATTGTATGAATCAGAACATTTTTATTTGTTTTTTATAATTTAATTTTTATATTTTATATATTTTATATTTTATATAATTTAATTGAGATGAGGCGCTCTGGGGATTGTTCCCTTAAAACAGCCATCGATGCTCTTGAAGTGTGTGCCGTTGCACTGTATTGTTGGAACTAAATGCCCCCTAAGTCCAACTAATCTATCCGTGGGAAAAAAAACATTCGTGTAACATGTTGACATACCGCTCCGAATTCACTGTCACTGTGACTTCATTTTCCTCAAAGAACCAGGGACCAATAATTCCAACGCATGATGGCGACTGAACTGTGTCGGGATAAAACTTTAGAGCCCCCCCTTTCGAACGAGACCACTAGCGCTCCGTCACGACATCAACCGAGTGAATGGCGCGCATTTTATAAAAGGAAGTTATGTTGCCGCACCCTGTATTTTAAATTGTACCGTCGCATCCATTGTAAGGGTTATTAATAATGGGATCACTGCCTCTTGGGTTAGTGTGATTTGGATAGAGATGCATAAATATTATAGTGTTATCGGTGTGTACGAGGTTTATTTAAAAAATAAGGTGACTTTATTTTTCTCGAAAAATATTTATTTATTGATCAATATCTATTTTTTCCCCTTCAAAGTAATCCGCCTCAGATATAATGTACTTGTGTCAGCGCGTTTTCCAATCCTCGAAGCACTTCTGATATGCGTTTTTTGGTATGGCCTGAACTCTCTCAGCGATGCGGTCTTTATCTCCTCAATCGCGGCAAATCTCCGTCCTTTCAAGGGTCTTTTCAGTTTTGGGAACAGAAAAAGGTCGCAGGGGGCCATGTCCAGTGAACACGATGGCTGAGGCATGATTTCGGTGTTGTTGTTGACCAAAAAATCACGAACAAGCAACGATGTGTGAGTAGGTGCATTGTCGTGATGCAAAAGCCATGAATTGTTTTACCACAAATCAATAGCAAAAAATCGTCAAGCACACCAAAACACGTCCAACCTTTATATCGGCAAATAAGAAACTAAATATGTAAAATGACTGATAATGTCAACATATTTCGGGGACACGTGTACCAACATAGCAAAAAAATCGAAAATCGAATGTACGTAGCCTGCGAGATTTGAAGTCACCTTTTTTTGTAACAAACCTCGTACAATTCATGTTACTGTGTCGGAGCTACGTTATATCCATTACTGATAAATATGCGACTGTCCTCGGACAAAATATCAAGTATGGCGCCATATAGGTGCCAGGAGGATACCCTTGCATAATACGTACATTGGCTTTTTTCTAAATCCCTTCATTTTTTCTTATACAATTGATTAATAGAAAAAATACAATAAAACCAAACCGGCGGGCTCGTCTAGCGTGCTTGCCTCTAAACCAGAACAGCGGGAGGTCGCGGATTCGAATCCGAGTCTCGTAGTCTCGAAGAAAATTAATACGGGTGTGATGTAGCTCCAGTTCTACACGGATGTCACGCATACGGACCAATACCTGTGTGTGTGTCGTATGTGTATGGCTGTAGCTTGCGATTTATTTCTTGACGAAACGCGACTAGCTCCGAAACTCGGAAGCGAACCCAGGACTAGCTGTAACGGTATAGGTTTTTTTGCAGTTTCCCTATACTCATGGCAATCATGGTGAACGCGATACAGTGGGAAGTCAGCTGCGGTCGCAAGGTGGGGATCATGTATGACGTATGGCAGGGAATGCAATAGGGGAAGATCCCGTACAATGGAATCTACGATGAAAAAAATATAATAAAAACATTGTTTGAATTCAAACAAATAATAATTATTATTATTATAAGCCATAATTTATTATGAGGTAATACAAACCGCTATGTTTTCGAGGTAATTTTTTATTGCTTGGCATACCTGTTACACTTTTTAAAAGTTTGTAGTATACACTGAAGCTGCTAAATATAATCACCTGCTCGAAATTTACCAGGGGTTCTACCGAAATTGATATTCAGTAACGAAAAATAACGATGCCGAAAAGTAGGTCTGGTAGCTGGCAATTGAGTCAAACATAGACGAAGCGAAGAATAATTGAGATATCTGTTAGGCACGCCAGCTGCAGTCTTTCGATCGATAAGAGATAATTGGGCTGGTGCAGCATGCGTGGCGGTCCGATCAATGGGTGCGTCAAGGATAGGGTCACTCGAGCGTCATCGCGGACATGTCATCGATTTGATGTTCTTTGAAGAAAGACAATCGCGAACATGCGTCACTACTTGTTCCATTTTCGCTAAGAAGGCAAAGCCCATAGAAGCACGAAAAAAGATGAGAGTAAAAAAAGGAGGGAATGGCCGAGCGAAGGGGGTGAGTTGTTTTGTGTCTGCTGCAAGGCTAAA
The DNA here is from genome assembly GCA_951751655.1 of Ophion costatus. Lineage (NCBI taxonomy): Eukaryota > Metazoa > Arthropoda > Insecta > Hymenoptera > Ichneumonidae > Ophion > Ophion costatus. Next base: position 866,576 of record OX632364.1, read on the forward strand.
TATACTCGAAACTGCTCCGCTACTGAGCTCGGCCAGTCCCCTCCCACTTTCCTTCTCTCTCTCTCTCTCTCTCTCTCTCTCTCTCTCTCTCTCTCTCTCTCTCCCTCCCCCCTCTTCTATGAACGTGGTGTTTTTGTTTTAAATTCATTGCTGCCGGCTGAAAACACAACGAAAGAAGTACCGTAGCGAAATCGCGGGACCGGAAGGTCGAGCAGTGCGCCAGCAGCGCAGCGGAAAAATAACGAAGGTAGTGTGTTATCGGTGGAACGTTTACTTGACATTGGAAATGGTTTGCATTTCAGTAATCCGATTCTCGTTGGTCTCGAAATGCTTTTCGTAATCCCATTCCTGGGCGGCTTTCCGAGACCGCGAGTACCCACGATGAGTCCGAATTGCTGGTTAGGTTGACGCACTAAGCAGGTAGCAGGAACGACAGTACTGACTATGGACATGGAATGTCAATAGGACAGGTGAGAGCACCGGTGTATATATGGCTCAACAACTAGGTATATGGAGGACTGAATCTAGGTATATGGGTACCTAGAACTAGGACGTCCGGATACCTGGAGCGCCAAGTAAGTACAAGATGCGTCAACTGGGGAACAGCAACTGCGTAAGTACAATCCGACCTCTCAATAAGCACGCCCGCAATAAGCACGATTCCCCAGTTTCTCGCTCGAGCACTTTCCCCTACTCCGACTCGAGCTGCGAACTCGAGTCACGCTCGAGTGAATTTGCGCGCGGACCTTTCAATAACACGCCCAACCGAGAAGAGCTCAAATGAGTAAAATGAGATGAATACATAGTTACTTAACGTGAAAAAGTTCACATTCGTTCAAACGTGCTTATTGGGAGGTTCGCGTGCTATGAACAGCCAGAGAGACAGAGAGAGCCAGTGAGCGTAGAGCGCGCGCCTGGTGGGGGTACCCGAATTCTCGGAAATACTCTTCCCCTTGAGGGCTCTTCCGTGCTTATTGAGAGGTCGGGCTGTACATGAAACACTGTCTAGATACAACATGGGTCATCACCGCTCACCCATATTATACCTAACGTTTGCGCGACGCCGCAACATTGCGACGTGCCCTTGCGCGCCCACTGCGCACTTCGCCGCGGCAAAACTTTTTCCGGGCACAAGGAGCCTCTTTGTCTCGACGCGACTGCGGTCAACCGTGCGTCGCGATCTCGCAACGAGGATCTCTCAATTGCCGCGCCTTGCTCTCACTGCCTCTCTCTCTCTCTCCGTTTCTCACTCTCTCTGTCTCTCTTTCCTTCCCCTTCTCTGTCTCTCTCTGTCTGTCTGTCTCTCTCTCTGTCTCTGTCTCTTCCCCTTCCGCCCCCTATCCTCCTGGGTGGTGTTCAATAAGATCCATTTACGGGAGTCTCCACGGCACAGAGCTCAGTTGCAATGCAAACGCATAGTGGTTATCGATGTGGATTCCTTGGTAGTCTTTTGATTGGAGAACATACCGCGAGTTGAATCAAACATTTTCGAAAATTCGTCCGAAAAGGCGTTCTCGGAGACGGGCTCTGGCAGTGTGAGCCTGTAAACACTCGGAAGCCGCGTCATTAATGGACGAGGGATTTTCTCAATAACAAAGAATAAGTCTGAAGCCTCTGCAAGGGGTTTGGCGTCAGCCCGTACTGGACCGTTGACAAGAACGAATGATGGAATCGCACATTTTCTATTAATGACTTATTGTTACGCGTTGAAGTCATTAAGAGGTGGCCCAACGGACCACTTCTCAATGAAGAAGTGGTCCGTTGGGCTTATTTGGGTTTGGACTACCTGCATATTGGACTAGGTCGTCGACATTATTTTCACCGACCTACAGGCTACAAAAGAGAAGCCACTTATTGTAGTTCCGAACTGACCATAAGAATATGATAGTTCCAATGTGCGAGGTCAGTAGGTACGCGGTGGACGGGAGGATAAAGAAAAAAAAAGTTAACTGGGTTGATTCGGTGATGGAGCCACGTTACACGAGAGGAAAAGGCCCGCAGCAGCTCGACTATCCTCGCGCCATCTGTCTCTCTTTTTCCCACCTACTCTCAGAGACCCGCTCTCGTGTTGTAGCATAGCCGACTCGTGTACCCAACCGCTAATGAGCTTTGTCGGCAATCTGTCGAAAGAACGAAAGAGAGAGAGCAAGAGAGAGAGAGAGAGAGAGATAGAAGGAAGGAAGAGGGATGAACGCGAGAGGCAGATAAAAAGTAGCCGCACGAGCGGTCGGACGGGCCTCCATGCGAGAGACACACTTATCGCGCCTCGTGAACAGGTGTTCGCGCCCGCCGAAACGAGCGTTATGCCATTTATACACAGCTCCGGACTGAGGGACCCGGGTGCATTCTCCGTTATCCACCTTCCGGCACCGCCGGCTATCGGCCGGCTCATTTTTTATCCCTCCTTTCATTTGCGTCCCGACAGGCAGCTAGTGACGAAGACGGAGATTGATAGAAAGCTGGAGACGGGAAATAGGCACATCCATATATAGATATGATAGGCGGGATCGGCCAAATTAACGGGGAAAAAGGTGTCACGGATGATGCAAGGTTTTTCGGGTCTGCCTGGCGTATATCTATACATCGATACCTACAGTGTGGTATGGCATGCTCGCTGCGTTCCCTATTATTCCAAACCTGCGTAGTTGCTTACTATGTGGTGTGCTGTGCCCGCAGTGTTATCTATGGTTGTATATGGGCAACCATGACGGCACACATGTGCTGCCTGCTATTTTGCCGAATATTGGAAACCTGCGTAGTCCACTACTACGTAGAACGTTATGGTTGCTGTATTATCTACTATTGGAAACCTGGATGGTCCACTACAACGTGGAACGTTGTGCTTGCTGTATTTTCTACTATTGGAAATCTGCACAGTTGGCTACCATGTAGCATCCTAAAGCGAGTTCCCTATTATCTCCTGCTGGCATCGTTGCCAACTATATGGTATGATACGCCTATGTTGCTTACTATTGGCTGGTTGCATAAGTTGCCTACCGTGCCTCCATAGTTGCCTACTAGCCCTCTAGGTCTCTACCATGCATGCATAGTTGCCTATTATGCTATGCGACATGACACATAACATATAGTTGCCTGCTATGTGCTGTAAGCCTGCTACAAGCTACCATGTGGTGCCATTCCGTGTGTGGTATGTGTATTACATAGTTGCCTACTATGCGGTATGACGCGTACCGCGCATTAAACACGACCGCGTACCCAAGATTTCACGTTCGAATGTCGCGTTATATACGCGCCCGCCTTCTTGTCACGCACCTACTATAACGATCTTGCCGGGATGATAAGCGAGACAAAAGTATCTCGGAAGGCGATTCGTCAATCACTGTACTCAAGATCGTAGGAAAACCGGGCGAACCTTATCTCCGACGGCTGCTGGTAATTGACTGGAACGTGTGCCGCCGATTTCTCTCCCTCTTGCTTACACACATACCAGGTGTAGAACTATAAAACCGGAATTTCCCTATAGATGGTGCTAGCCATCAGTTTAGAGACCGTAAGACCGCTTCTGCAGCGCCATCATCTCCCTCTAACAGCTGACGAAGATTTTCAACACACAACAACCCAAGTTCCCTACATCGGTATATTTTTCTATAACCTTAAACATGTCGAGTTTTGTGCTTACGAACTACGTTTTGCGGACAGCATTGGTTTTCTGTTATCATTTGAAGAAAACTGCTGCAGAATCGCATCGAATACTTGTGGAAGCTTGCGGTGAACATGTTCTTGGTAAAACGGAGTGTTTCGAGTGGTTCAAAAAATTCGCGAGTGGTGATTTTTAAGTGAGAAACGAAGAGCGTGGGAAACCACCGAAAAAGTTCGCAGACAACGATTTGCAAGCCTTATTGGATGAAAATGATACTCAAAGTCGACAACTCGCGGATCAATTGAATGTGACGCAGAAAGCCGTCTTCATTCGTTTTTATCATTTTCAAACAACAGACGTGTAATTTTTATGAAAAAAATCCGGTTTCATACTTCTACACCTGATACACACCAAAAACCCATGTATGGTCAAGACGCGTTGAGATGTGCCGGTTCCTCAAGCATGGATACGGGCAAATGTGGTATCTTGTGTTCGAAGCTCATACACGTACGATAGCCAGTCGCCAAATTGGGCTATACACTTGGTCAAACACCCGTACACCAATACAGATAAACCGTAATTCGCTGTAGTCTAATTCCACTTCTGCGTAAACTACCTCAATTCCATCGATCATAACGTGTAAAATAATGAGATAGGATTAGTTTTGGCCCACATTAATTGACTGAAATTTTCCAACAATTGGTAAGGAACCACGCTAAATTGATCGACTTCAGATCTAGTTAATAGGCCTCACCAGTCCGTAAGTTCGCTTGACTTTTTAAACATACACACACCGTGTGCATCTTCTGTACATTAAAAAAGTGACCACCCAACGATTTAATAATCTATTACTTGCTCAGTCTACCTTAAAATAAAATTGTCCACTTTACTGACTCGTCTGTGATAAGCTGTGCGCTTATGGTACAAGCCTTGAGGAAGAGCGGTGGAATAATTTCAAAGATCATTAAGGGGGATGATGCCCTGCGGATATTGGCACTGTTTATTATCGAAATTTCACTCGGCGCATCGAAAGATCACTCGTTCGAGGTGGAAGGGTGGAGCGAGAGAGAGAGAGAGAGAGAGAGAGAGAGGGCACAACGGTATTCAGAAAATACGAGCGACGAAAGTTCTACGACTCTCTCTCTCTCTCTGTCCCTCTCCTTCGCTTACACACCGAGATCTCCTCGTCGCGAGCTCATCTCGGAGCCTTTATTATAAAGCTGGTAAAAATTATTTTCGTGATTCGCGGAATATTTCGGAAAACTTTGTCTCGCGAGAGAGGGAGCGAGGGGTGGATACGGAGCGGTATAGAAACAGGAGGAGGGCGTGAAGGGGAGGATGGCGAGACGCATGACAACGGCAGATTCGAGATATGATCGTACGACAATAATACAACGACCGTATCAATAAGGACGCCTATTAATAGTAGAGAGGGATATGGCGGGACAGAGACGCAGAGAAAATTACGAAACGATTCCTCGTATCCCGCACCGCACCACACCCCAGTGCCTGCTTGTCGTGTGATCGGCTTGTGCGCTGCAAAGCGCTTTCTTATCGCATCGAAATCTCGTCAGGGGAGAGAACGATAACGCGAGAGAAGGAGAGCCTATATTCGAGTGCATCTGCGATTAATTAAATCCCGCCACACCGCACGTCTTCGTACGTACGTGTGCTCTCTCGCTCCTCCTTGAATCCCTCTTTGAACCCAGTGATAATTTTGTCGCGGTCACTCGTATGTAAGTCATCAATAAGAGAATTTTTTTCTTCTGTTTGCGCGAGGAGTTTTTAGTGTGTGTATCCTGCGAGGGGCTAACGAACCGGAGAATACTGGTGAACAACAAAAAACAGAAAAACGCCTGTAAGCGCACCTTATGTGCGTCCGTGTGGAAAGGTCAGCACGGAGAGTGCACGTCTCGCATCGAATCCATCGCGCGGACGAGTCGCAGTGCACAGAAAGAAGCCTTATAGCTGTCTCTTCTCTCTTTCTCTTTCTCTCTCTCCCTCTCTCTCTCTCTCTTTTTCGCTAGTAGTGCACCGCACTATCGTGAGCGCGTACATGGCATCTGGGTCACCTCGACTTCGTACAGAGTACGTTGCTCCACACCGCCGTCGTCGTCATCGCATTCGCAACTTTAATCGGCACCGCAGGGACAGCAGTTCCAAAACGCCCCACTCCCCCCCCCGGCCGGGGCCTCGTAGGCATCAGCAAAATAAATCTTCAGGGTGTTTGCACCTAAGAGCCGTAAAAGAACTTCCCGCGAATCGCCTAGCACACGGTATTGTTATGACGCGTTGTCAATTACCAATTGACTGACGAATTGGCTTCGTTCATCTCTGTCTAGTTCGTTAGAGTACTGTAGATGGTGATCACATTCGCTACGGAACTTGAGCATGTACAAATGTTCGATTGATGCTGGGTGATTTTTTAGGAAATATAAAATTCCGAAGGAAGGTCGCCTTCCAATTAAGATCAGTGAATTCATATAACTGAGGACTAATTATTCCTCGTTTTGGATTAATACAGTCTTTCAGTCTTGACTGCGCACAAGCTTCGAATCCAAGTATTTTTGAAGAGGGGAATAATTCGTTGGGAGGATAAAAGTTTTGGAAGGTACGGCATTGATGCATTTAGGGGCAGCGCGTGTGAATTATACACCTAGATCACTCAGATATACCCAGATACACCTAATATGGCTGTTGCACCTAGCATAACCAGACACTCAGTCTCTAAGGACTCAAAGAAACCGAAACGAACTAAGCATCCAGTCTTCATTACCCACGGAAAATCCAAACCAACTAGACACCCGAGCCCTGGTATCTAATATTACCCAAAAAGAACTAGGGATCAACTCTGCCGTGCCTAAATCAACCTGAATAGATTGGACATTTATCTCTAGTACCTAAAGAAATCGAAATAGATTGGACACTAAGTCTTCAGTACCGTAGGCAACCACTCACTACTACCCAAATGAACCCAAACAAACATGAACCACCCTTGAAAACTCGTCAATTTAAACGTCCCGATTGGTCGACAACGTGGATCGGAAGCATTGACGCCTGCGCCGTCAAACTGGATTACCGGTGACAGAGAGATCCAGCTCGTCAATAATTGCCCACTTCGCTCTTATTTTTTTAAGGAGCCTCAAGGGAAAGATTTTCGCAAGTCCATCAGCTGTCAATTTTCGCACCAAATTTCCGGTCTACTCCTCTTTCGCGCAAATTGATCCACAACTTTACCGGGGGCTTGCTTATGTATGTTCGCGTAACTAGACGGATACCGGCCGGCATGGCTAAAGGCAGCAACTAAGTAAAAATAAGTACTTACCATCAATTCTATCAGGGTTTGTCTGGGTTTATTCGCATTTAGGTAAAAGCAAGCTGGAACGGGTATAAGTAGCGAGCAAGTGAAGCTAAAGTACATACCAGCGGCTCTGTGAGGTCTTCTCGCCCAATCATCCTCGATGAGGGGCGCGACCCTGCGGCCCCGTGCACTCGTTGGCCAGCATACAATAGTCAGTACGAATGACAAAAACGCGCCAGCGTGAAAATACATTTTGGATAAACACCTGTTTATAGTCTTCTCGGTATCGCGAAACGCTCGCTTCTTGGTAGCGATAAATATTGGTATACGTCTCCCTGAGTAAATGTCTAAATAAATAGGGGCATTTACGTATATATACAATTGTATGGCATATACGGCGGTATATCCGGGTTGGTCGGATATCTGACACACACTCTCTCTCTCTCTCTCCCTCTTTCTCTCTCTTCCGCTCTCTTTAGTAGGATAGACGAGCCTCTAGAGTTACTACCATCTACTTGAATATCTCACTCTCCCTCTCGCTCCGCGGTCGGCCGCTGGTCTATTAACCGTTCACTGCACAAAACTGGCGACACACACACGCGCACGCACACACGGCACTCAACGCGGTGAGCCACAAGGGGGGAGGAACGGGGCAGCGCGGGGGAGGGAGGCACGCAGCTCGCTGGCAAACAGCACCGCGCCTCTCAGTCGACTGCGTTTATAACCGAGTGCGCGCTTCGAAGCGTTCCCCGTGGTCTTCGGTATACGTGTATACGTAACTCACGTTGGTGCGTACGTATATATAAGTGGGTATGTATATATGGACGATAACAATTAACGGCCACGGGTATCCGAGTGCGATGGGAGTCGTTCGTACGACGTCCGTGAGTTCATCCTCTTCGATAACGTATTGTGGCCGCCGGCACCGCGTGTGCCGTTCTCCATCGGTCGCGACATCGGCAATTCCTCTCTCTTGCTCTCTTTTCGTCTATCTACCGATCCGGCTTTGATGAAATGACAAATCCATCATTTGTCTGAAGTGATAGATGTGTAAGTATTTGGTTCATCAGCTGCAAGTAGATGCCTTTACCGTTTCCTCGTACAGTGCCTTGACGTGGTTGGGTCCGCAGGTGTATTGGATTGGAAAACTTGGTCGTGGTCGTGAAATGATTCAGTAAAGTCGTTCGGTATGTAGGTAAGAGCGCGGTGACTTATCGTGTAAGACTTAGTTACTGACTTACTGACTCGGCTGACTCGGAAAGTCCACTGATCGAGTCCGGTAGCTCGCGGTCAACTCGCTAGCTCAGCTAGTCGACGACTGGGTGGCAGACGTGCGCGTTCTCTCTCGTAACTCCATATCTCTCTCTCTCTCTCTCTCTCTCTCTCTCTCTCGGTCTCTCTCTCTCGCTCTCTCGGGGTGCGGGTATCGCGAAGATCGGCACGCGTCACGGACACCACTCCCAGTCCGCCACCTCCATCGCCACCTTCTGCTTATTCTTCGTGCCGGAAAGCGCGTGCGCTCTGCACTCCAAATTATTTTCCTTTCCTTTCTTCCTTCCTTCCTGTCTCCGCACACGCGGGTAGACTACCAATCGTTTTGTATTCTGAATATCGCGGCAACTGAATGGGTTGAGTACCGTCAAGCGAAGATGAAGCTGGGATGTATGGTAAGAGAGTTGGACCGATCACAGGTCGCGAGAGAAAACCGGCGACGTCGCATTTGGGTCTGTTTGGGTTTAACGTGACAGGAAGGCGGCGCTATATACAGGGTGAAGCACATAAAGTGTTACAGAGCAATAGCAGTCAAACTATTGATCATATCCAAAAATGTTTCAGACAAAAGTTTCAGTGTTCGAAAAGGCCGTCATAAAAATAGGGTGGTCCACCACCCTATTTTTTCATCGGTGGAGGCGCCGAATCTACGTCAAGGTCAACTCCACTTTGTTAAATGAAACCATTTTCTTTACCATCAAGTATTTTTTTCGATACTTTGCGTGACTGGCATGACCTTGTCTTGTACGTCGCTCAATTCATCTTCAAATCAGTAATAATGTAATCGAAAAAAAATACATGGTTCCATTTAAAAAGGTGGAATTGTCCTTGACGTAGCTTCAGCGCCTCCACTGATAAAAAAAAATATGGTGGTCAGTATGACGGCCTTCACGAACACTAAAACTTTTGTCTGAAACATTTTTGGACATGATCAACAGTTTGAGTGCTATTGCTCTGTAACACTTTATGTGCCTCACCCTGTATAAGCTCGAATTTGTGTCGTTTATTGGAGCGTGGAACGATGACAACTGCCGGTCGGTCGGTTGACACGGTGGCTTTTATGAGTGGGACGAGCGACACGCTCCTCTCTCTCTCCCTGCCTGTGGCTGTGGGACTGGTCCGCAACGACGTAATACCGTGTACCTCTTCGTCCTCTTATTCGTTGTTCTTCCCCCGCTATATAGTTCTCTCTCTCTCTCTCTCTCTCTCTTTCTTTCTTTCTTTCTTTCTTGCCCTCTTTCTCTCGCTCTCTCCAGGCGCGTGTGCGTTTCTTCGTACCTTGACGCTCCGTATGCTCCCACCTCGCCCGCTTCAATCGGCCGTCGTTAATTTTTCTCTTCTTCCTTTTCCTCCGCTCCTTTTGCTTCTTTTACAGCTAGCGGGTGAATTGAGCTTGACATACTCGAGCGGCTCGTATGAAGGACTGTGCAGATGCGAGGATCCATTTTTTCCTCACGCCCGCGACTCTTCCGACTCTCCGCGTGATTACTAACCTCCGCACCATCCCGTGCCCCCTGTCTTGCACTCCTGCTGCCCCACGCTCAGCTCCATCCTCGCGCAACCGGCTGCTTTCGTTGCGAATTAGGCATGTTCGTATCGCGTATGTGTGTGTATAGCATGTGTATGTGGGTCTATAGCAATCTTTTGTCCTCTCGGCTTTGTTGCGCTCAGTGCGACATCAACAGCCAGAGGCGGATGAGCAAAGCGCTTTGCCAGGTGAACAAAACAATGAATCTGATGCGGTTTTACGAGACTTTTATGCCGTGCCTTACCGAATGAATCGCACGTCGTGCGCAGCGTGACGGCGCGCGCGCAAGTATGTGTCGCTCCGGAAGTTTCCCATTTTCGCGAGAGTCGTGGCAAGAACAATCGCTGGGAACGATCAAGCCCGAATGTGTACGCTAGGTACGGTACTAGATCTGGGGTCGGTGGACACAGAGGCTCATAACACGCATTCGTAGTTCTTTTTTATCTTAAAGATAGAGCATGCCGTAACGAATGATTACTTGGGTTTTAGAAGCCTCCCCCTTTCGTAGATCGATCCCGAGCATCCCTTTCGGAAGTAAGGAATATTTCGGGGATCTTTGGTGGCCTGCTTGTTAGGATTTTATGGCTTAGTGATTAGATAACGTGTCGTCACGTAGTTCCAGGCATCCCCCAATTTTAGAGATTGAGACATCTCCTAGTTGTGGCACACGTGGGTTCTCTTAATTGTAAGCTATGTCATGGTATTGATTAATTCAAGAGCGTGTCGTTACATCTCATAGTTCTTGACATCTGCTAGTTCTAGGGTATGCCATAAACAAATAGTTGTAAAACATTGCACGGCATCTTTCACGCCCAGGGCGTAGGGACATATTTCTGTTCTAGGATGTATTCTAGTCATAGGGGATAGAAAATGTATTGACATCTCCCAGTTTTACGGGATACAAAATCAACACCTTCTGGTTCCAGGCAATACAAATTCGAAATCTCCTGGTTTCACACTGCCAAAATATATTTAATTTAATAGAATCCATTTTAATCAAATAGGTTTTTTCCTTGGCTCAAGGTCTACTACGATCTTATTTGTTTCAAAGATATTTTTTAAATTTGTTTTCGCTATTTTTTTTAAATAGTGAATATATTGAAATTGAATAAATGAAGATTTCGATTCAAATAAATCTCTATTTGCGTACAATATACAGTAAAAATCTAAGAGTACTATATGCATAAAATATTTCATAAATCCAAAATGAAATGAGACACTTAATTGAGAGTTTTACCACAACGATTTTGTATCGTAATTCGTCATTACCTCGTCTTTCGGAATAATTGTTATCGAAGGAAATAGTTCATCTATATTGGAATCGAACCTTGTACATACCTACTCATGACTACGCACGCTGCCCCTATGCTACCAAGTGCATGTAACATTTTAATCGCAGATATGTTATAAGAGACCAAATAAATTCCTATAATTATTTGTTGTGTCACATAAACTATATCAATGGTGTGTGTGTGTGTGTGTGTGCGTGTGTGTGTGCGTCACAGATTTATTAGGATTAAATAAAATATTCACTTATTGGACGATATGAAATAGATTTTTATTTGAATAAATAAATATATTCGAAATAAATAATTCCAATCATGGACTCAGTAAGGAAAATTTGAAGCTACAAAAAATCTAGTTAATTAAATTTTCTAAACACTGAATGGACGTAGTTAGTTAATATCAACAGAATTTTTCTGTCAGTTTAGGAGGTGGAAAAGCATCGCTTTATCGTTGAGCCTCCCACGAATTCCTAGCATAGACATAGACAAGCTTGAGCTGCTGTTTGGTTCCCTACTGAACCATACAGTTACCCGTGCCGCCTAGTGTATGCGTTCCCTAGACTCCAAAGGGCAAAGCCGAGGAGGGTCAATAAATTCGGGCTCGCGTACTCGATTACGGGATTACCTCGGCTATCAGACTTCTTTCTCACTTTCTCTCTCGAGGCCTGATTGACTACGACAATAATAGGACAAAGACGTAACTACCAGGCATTATTCAACACATGCTCATTTCACAAGCTTATTATTCTGAGGGGCGGGACTCGTTCCGTTCGATTGGTCATGTTCTCTCCCTACTTCGCTTTACTTCGTGGTCTTCTTCGCATCGAAACTCTTGATCACTGCAGCGCTATTGTTTTTGCTCCAACGGAGGGAAAGCGTCGGAGAGATATGCGGTGATAATTCGGGGTCGGAAATTGAGACTCTGTCACGCTCAACACACCGCGGTAACACGATCTTCGACGACTGCATCGGGGTGGCCCTCTCTCTCTTTCACTCTCTCCCTCCCCATCCCTCCCTCCCTCCCACCCTCATGGGAAGCGACATGGTTTTCTCATTGGCCATGCACATTGCAGAATCCTGTGTGACCTTCCACACCGCGACGTGCGATTCTTGGTTAGATGTGATAATTACCGATAACTCTGAAAATATTATTTCGTCTTCGCAATCACGACTTGCTCGATGTTACTTATAAGTTTGATACTGGTGCAAATACTCCTAAAACTATTATGAGGCGTTGTGTTAAGCAGTTTGATGCTGAAAGTTCTGCAAATATGGTCACTTCACTATTAACAGAGTCAAATGTGCTCGAATACCAGCCCCGTATCACGAACGGTTCCCTTGAATCCAACGTTGAAATTTTTGTACACTCGCTCAGTACTGCCAAGGATGCTTTTGCTCCCATGACGCGTTTTCAGGTAAAAAACCTGCAGCTCAGTGGTTCAGTATTGAACTTAGTAACCGGATGGAAGAACGCGATGAGCTATTCAAGAAAGGTAAACGCTCGCTGCGGATACTCGACTTCGAACTTTATCGAGAGGTTCGAAACAACCTCAATATGAATATTAAAAAAGCGAAAAGTAAATATCAATTTAAATCGCTCAAGTCCATTGATGACCCAACGCGAATGTGGAGAGAACTGGAAAATTTGGGACTAGTCAGGACGGCTACATCCTCGCCCTTACATTTCTTTACAGCAAACGAATTTACCCAAACAAACATTTATTATTTATGTTTCTATCTCCAGCTCTGATCACGTTCCTGACTCCACTATAACCATTAAATTATTATCCAACTATTCCAGAGGTGAACCAATCTTTAACTTTGTTTAAACAGTCGGTCGTGACTTGATTAAGGTATTAAGTACTAAAGTTTCCTTATTACTTCCTCCAGGGCCCGACGGTATATCCGATTTTTCTTTGAAAAAGTCAGCTACGCATATATAAAGTCCCTACATTCGGCCCCTACTTAAAGTGAAAAGACCGACATCACCATCTGATACGCGGACTTATCCTCAATTGCGAAATTGTTTGAAAGGGTGATTAAAGATCAGATAACGGAATTTATAAACACGAACAACCTATCAGATAGTGAACAATCTGCTTATCGCCGTGGACCCTCTACGCAAACGGCTTTAGTCTAGATTTCTGATGATGTAAGGTGCGCCGCAAACAGTGGGAGGCCCACGATCGTCGTCCTTTTTTACTTTAGTAAAGCATTTGACACCGTCTGTCTATTTCATTTCATGTGAACCATGTGAACTAAACCATGCACTTGCTAAGATTCGCAATCATGTTGCGGTGGTTTTCGGTTTTGCAAATGTAAATGGGTTGAAGCTAAACATAAGCAAATCAAAAGTTATGGTCCTACGTTCGAGTGCTCGAGTCAGGAATATTCATCTAGGCGAGCTATCACCTATTTCTCTTGATAATGCCCCGTTACCATATGTGAGGCGTGTTTAGAATCTGGGTATTCAGTTGTCAGCCGACCTGTCTTGGAGGGCTCAGGTGTCAAACAATTCACGCAAAGTCTTTTCCACCGTACACAAATTAAAATTTCATCGAAATTCCTTATCAGTCGAGCTCAGGGCTAAACTAATTACTACCTTGGTATTCCCGCACTTAGACTGCTATTGCTTAGTGTACCATTATCGAACAGAAGAGCTAAATACTAGATTGCAAAGGCTGATGAACATGCGTATTCGGCTCATCTTCGATTTACGACGGGATGTACACATCACACTGTTTTGGCAGCGACTGGGTTGGCTTTCCGTGAAACATAGACGGATTTATTTTCGCTTATGGGAATAGTTATGTTGCACTGATTGTGAGAATGGTTTGCGTAGGTCAGAGCGTTAACCTACTGCAACTTTTAATACTCCAGTGCATCGTACACTGATGTAACGTAATTCATTTGGCATTTCCCATGCGTATCTATGGGGGTCTTTACCTGCTGACGTAACATCAGCGCCGTCGTTGCCCATTTTTAAAGCAAGGCTGTTCAAATATTTATTAATTGAGGAAACCCAGTAGGTTCGAGTGGAGTGATCTGAAAACTAGAGTATCGTGTTGAGAAAATGAAAGATAGGAACGGAAACTGTACAAAGGTTATACCGAACCATTTGCTATGCGAGAGTCGAAAACATTTATATGCGAGAGTCGATATATTTTATATTCTATATTCTATATTTTATACTTTATGGTAAAGTTAGCGTTTACACTATACTTGGCGATGGAATGTTAAAGAGTCACTGTATGACGCTTGGTGATGGTTTTTTTATAGGGTTACTGTAAAATTGCATATACTAGGTGCGCAACTAAGTTTTCGGGTTTTTTTACCAATAAAAAATCGAAAATTTCAAGACAGATACAAAAAATGCTTCGTTCGAATGGTTGCCTCGCCATTTACACATTTTTGCCATCTCTCTGGCAATACATAAATACCGCGGCGATAAAAAGACGCGTCTTTGAACTGAAACCATTGGTCCACCCAATTTTGTACTGCATCGTAATTGGCCAAGTGTAGCCCACCCAAGCCATGCGGCATCAACCGGAATAACTGATAGTCTGAAGGGGCCAGGTCTGGCGACTATGGCGGGTGCGGTAGCAGATATCCCATTTCAGTGTTTATATGGTGTCCTGGACGATGGAACTGCGATGGCACGGAGCGTTGTCGTGCTGCAATATCACACGGTCGTGTCTCGTGTCCCATTCTGGCCGTTTTCTGAGCAATGCGTGGTTCAAATTGATTAGTTGTTGTCGGTAGCGATGCCCCTTGACAGTTTCGCCCGGTTTCAAGAGCTCATAGTACACGATTCCGTTCTGGTCCCACCAAACGCAGAGCATTGCCTTTTTTCCGAAGCGATTTGGCCGTGCCGTCGATGTTGACGCTTCTCCAAGTGAAAGCCACCATTTTCTGCGTTTGGGATTCTCGAAATATATCCATTTTTCATCGCCAGTAACAATTCGATGCAGGAAACTCTTTCTGTTGTACCGCAAAAGCAAAATTTCGGAAGTGGCTTCCCGCGTCCCGCAAATGCTGTTTATTTGGCACAAACTTTGACATTTTCGAGGTTCGAAAAAAAGATCGTTGTGTTGCGATATTTGTTTATATTACGACTGGGTATTCTTAACAAATGTCCAAGCTATAAAGACCCCCAATTTCAGACCTATATGCCTACTAAATGTCTCGCTAGCGTCATCCATGTGTGAAACCCGGGAACTAAATTGCGCACCTAGTGCATAATATTATATTGCTTGCGACGCCTATCGGTAGAAGCATAAGAAATGTTGCCTGAGTAAATTGGCTTATTCTTTTGAAATTTTCTAATTACGTGGCTAAAAGTGTAAGTAAGACATAATAAAATCTAATCTAACCTAATCCCTCCCTCCTGCTCTTGATCTTTCTGTCTGGGCACGTTCAAAGCTTCTTCGTAGAATCGACGTTGTCTCGGAGATTAATGGTTGCCGGTAAGCAGAGGACCTTCCCCGAGAGCCGTATTCTCTCCTTGCGACGGAATAGTGAGGACGGAGAAATGGTTCGTTCTTTCCTCATACGGTTCTATTTGCTCTGGGCCGGTATATGCTGTTGCGGACTCTTACTGCTCACCCTTGACACTCTCGTCTTTTTCGATTTGCCCTTCGGTTCCAACTCCTTTGTACGGGCCGACGAAAACCTTCTCTATTTCTCGTTTCTCAAAGAGCCGGGGAGAAAAAGGAAAAGATCAAGAGGGAGAGAACGAAAGAGAGGAATGCGATTTTTCGCGACGAAAATCGCTCGGCGAGTTGGGAAGAGCGCTCTCCGACGAATTAATGATACTTGGGGATCCATGACTCTATACGTGTGTATGTGACTAGAACATTCACGCGCGTTTTGAAATTCTTCGAATTCGTCCACTTCTCGCCGTGTCATCTGTCTTCGTATATATGGTAATCCCGGACCGTTGATCTTCCACGATAGTAATTCAACGCTTTTCGGTCGTGTCCCTTACGTCTTGGCGCCATCTTTCCCAAGTACCCCGAGAAAAAACGATACAAAGAAAGATTTTCCAAAGGTTAAGATAATCGGAATGGTGAGAGAGAGAGAGAGAGAGAGAGAGAGAGAGAGAGAGAGAGAGAGAGAGAGAGAGAGAGAGAGAGAGAGAGAGAGAGAGAGAGAGAGAGAGAGAGAGAGAGAGAGAGGGAGGGAGAGAGAGAGAGAGAGAGATAGAGAGAGAGCGACGGCGAGAGGGTGGCGGCGAGAGGGTGGCAGCGAGAGGGAGCGGTCGGCGCGCAAAGGGGCGGGGGGAGAGGAAAAGACGGCGAGGGAGGGAGGGAGGGAGAGAGAGCGAGGGGTCTTCCTTTGCGAAACCGCGTTGCCTCGATAGTAGGTGGAGCATCTCTCTCTCTTACTCTGTCTTTCCTCCCCTATCTCTCTCCCTACATACGCGAAACCCATTACTGGCTCTGTAACCTTACTACTCTGCGCCAACGACACGCACTGCAACCTTCGATAGCTCTTACACTGCCTCTACCGGTACGTTATGGAAGGCTCGGTGAGTTGGGCTCTGCCGGTGCGATATCCTAGCGCAATTACGTGAACCTTCACACCCCAGCGTATGAAGAAAATGTGCTGGCTGCACAACCTTCCCCTCTGCCATATTTAAAATTCGACGTTCACCACTTTAACCTCCTACGGCAGAAATCGTATGCCACTAACTGTACGTTGTTAGTTAGGTTTGTATATTGATAAATCACTCTTTACTTCCTCATTTTAAGTACTTACTTCAAACATTGACAAATTGCTACTCAGTAGAGCAAGATTTCTGAACGCCATCAAGTCAACTTAATCTGTTATTAAGTCTGCATGGTGCTCTTACGCGGCTATGGTCCCACAGCACGTGGAACGCTTTCGCCCTCATTCCTACCCCTTCCCCTTCCTCCATCGGCCTGCACTCAGAGCAATACGAGACAAGGCTTCTGAAGGCGGAGAACCAAGAAGAAGGAGCTGTCCCGCACCAAAAGCGCGAGAGATTGATCGGTCCTTGTGACACGACGCGCCGAGCGTTTGAACGGTAATAAACCAGTGAAGAAAAACGGATATGAATATGGCTCGCACGCGTTCTGTTACAGAGGCGTCAATGCGATGATAAACTCGCGATCGGATCTGGGACATCTATTTATGCTCTGCATCCGCCACCGCCGATCGAGTGGCACGGGAAACGCACTCCAGTTTCGAACGCGATATCCAAAGGGTTTGGGAACATGAAATTTGTAAAAATAATCCTGCGAGCGATCAGAATCCACTGAGCCCGGAAGCGTCTGCGGGACAAGGCAGCAGCGAAAATGATGATTTCATGATCCTGCAAAATCTCGTGATAGTTTAGCCCTTCATGTGAACCCGTCGTATGAACAATTTTTGGCATCTTTGTCTGTATGTGCACGCGTCACGCCAAAACTACTCGACGGATTTTATTAAAACTTGATACTGTTATAGCTCAAAGTTTTACTGCTATAGTAAAACTTGATACTATTATAGCTCCTGCCCCGGATTAATATACAAGTTATTCTTTATCTCGGTCCGTTGCGAAATTTTAATTGAACATGCACTTTTCAGCGTTTTATCAAAGCGTCTCATCAGATAGCTCAATAATTCGGTAATGGATGGCACTTCGTATTTTTTTTTACATCGCGCTTTAGTTTTGTTTGGTCCAAAACAATAAACAGAGCATCTGCACGCTGAAGCTATTATATATTCTCGTTGTATATAAAATATCGAAGACTCCGATAATCAGGGACTTGTATGCTGTGCTTTGTCATTCCGGCGATGATACGCAAAAACACGCACAGAAACACTCATCCGGTATCACATCCGGAACTGTTTCTTTAAGAGGCCAACACTTTCACCGTTTGTTTGGAGTTACTAGAGAAATGATGCATTCTGGCTACCCAAGATGGCTCGAAGAGTCGTCGCTGCAGTGCGAGCATGTAGTTTCCGATATCTGCGTAAAGAATGACCGCGTTAACCCCGTGCGATTTCGTTTTACGTGCGCGTTATTGTTGCTCGCGCTCGTAGCCTCTTATCGCCCACACAGGCCGCGCGGGCAACACCGTATTACATTAACAGCACGGGTGTAAGTGTATAGTATATGGCATACTAGCGAAACGCTCGTTTGGTAAGTTTTGCTGCAACATTCGTTCGAGGGAAGAACGTATTCCCCGAAGTGCGATATCGGGCCGCGAGCGGATGACGACGACTGGACGAAGAACGCAAGGAAAAGGGTAAACACGAGTGTGGATGCGAAGATTTTTTGGCAGGATCGCGCGCCACGCGAAATCTGTGTCAAGTCACGTAAACACGCCATAATCGTACTATAAATATACGACGCTGCGACGGGTGAAGCGCGAGGGCAGTTAAGCAAGGAACGCGTTATGGAGGGGATCGGGGGCTCACGAGAGGGGGTATCTGCGGGCGCCGGCGCCATCCGAACCTTTCGCCTCACAGCCCCGTCGCGGAGAGAAGGAGCGTTATCCGCAACGTACGCTCTTTTCAACTCTATAGGCGGCATATGCAACCCATATATATAATACGTACGAGCACTCGAATCCTCCTGCGCGCCCGCTCGCCTATTGCGGTGGATCTCTAACAGTCGCGCGCCCATCAATCCTGGCCCCACTCCTTTTCGCGGCGCCTTCGCAAAGCTGCGCACGGTACACGAGTGCGCGGTCCAAAAATACGCGAATATCAACCGCGGACACGTGTCATCGTTGCGAATATAATATGAGGACTCGCAAATAATGCACTGATTTAACAAGCTGTGTTTTTGAGGTTTTCGGAACTCGACGAAGCGACGAAACGAGCAATATAAATAAAGAGTATCGCAACGACGCTCGTGCTGGAAATGAGGGCGCTCAAGTCGGCATCGTGGAGTCGCATCGTGTGGAAATTTGGGAAACGCAGGCTCGTGGAGGTTAGAGTAGCAAACCCGCCCAAACTTCGGAACATGGAGAGTGCAGAGAAGAATTCCAAACTCCGAAAAAGTCGAGTTCTTTTCGCGATTGTATGACAGCATATTTTTTGTCTTCACTACGTGCTGGGATTACTGTGGCACGCAACCACGGTCTTTGAAACAAACATGCAAGTTTGGAAACTGTCTCGAATTTCAGTGGTGGGGGTAGGGCGCATTTCGTAGACATTTTTATGTATTCAAGTGGCTCAAATGATCTCATCCCTAATGCCAACATCGTTGTTCAATCTCTTTCCAAAGGTATTATTGAGATAGCAAGCAATCCTGAAGAGTGATCGAACATTTAGGAGGAGTTTATTTTCCAAAGAGCAGCTTATATTTCTGTCCAAGGATGCCATGAACTGCTTCGACCACCCAACGAACTTTTGTAACCCATCGAGAGTTGTTTGACTCTTCAATTGTGAGCTGACCACGTTGTCCTTTTAATGCTGGCATGAATACTATATACTTTCGCTCTTCCAATTGATGCACCACATCCCTAAATCCTCGATCAACTACAGAAATGTCACTTGGTTTCATTATTCGTTGAAGTCCATTCGGACTGTCTAGCAGTATTTTCATTATTTCAGCATCGTTTTGAGTGGCGTTAAAAGGCCCCTCCATCTCAACAACGTACACATTCGTCGTGCAGATAGTGAAAGGTTTACATAATGGTACCTTCTTCTGGCAAAAATAAGATTTCCGTTGATAGACATTGTTCGTACTCTTTTGATGCCGAATGTAAGGTCCATCGAATAACAGCACTAATTGGTACTCGATCTCATACAGGTTTTTAACTGTGTCCGAAGTCTGATGTTCTACAAGATCGTTCCTTGATTTGCTAAAATATCCGAAACCCTCTGGTAAAATATCTTTCTCAAAAGAGTTCACGACTTGTGCACCATAATCTGAAACTTGCTGTTCACGATCAAGCCCAAGTACAGATGCAATAATAGTATTCGAATTCCCAGTCCTAATTTTGAAGAGGAACACGACCAATGCTTGAAAATTGTTACGGGTCTTCGAATTCCTCAGTGATTTCATTTTCCCACATAGCTCATTTAGATTTTCGTAATTAAAACCAGTCAATGCTTTCAGACGTTGATCAGATAGAGTACCATCCCCAATTTGTTGCTTCAATTCATGACCATTCGACAAATCATTAAGGAAAAACGTTAAGTCTGATACCTCAATCATACTGTTACCAGCATGTATTTGCAGCGCTGCTAGATCATCAGCATAGAATTTGTCTTTTATCAGATGAGTTGAGCAACAACGATTTCCCTTGGGGGCGAGGATCTTTCTTTCTTGGAATACTTGCAATCGAGCTTCAGATAGGACAGTGAAGATTGGTGATGACGAGCAACAAAGAAAGCAGTCTGTGAGTTGACACTACCCGTGGAATGGGCATTTCTATCAATTCGACATTGATAGGTTCCTGTGCAACAAACGATGGGTTGTCAGTAGACGATTGTGAAGGAGTGATTGTGGAACTTTATGAAGATATCACTGTAGCCGATTGCTGTGAAAAATCCTCTTGAGATGAGTGTAAAGAAAGTGAAGATGTCTGCGTTGGTAATTCATAGAGGACATCATAATTAACTTGTGGCATAGAACTTTGGCGAGATCCACCAAACTCTGTTGATTGTTGTGATCCTGATTGTTTTGAACCAGATGTCGTTGATGATTTGGTGCTATTTTCATTCACTTGTCTATTTCTGCTATATGGAATCAACCTGCAATTATTGCAGAGAATATCACCAAGATTTAGGACCTTGCCTATTCTTGCAGAGTATTCTAAGCATTCAGTATTATCCTTCATTCTCTTTCACTGCCCCTCCAATGCTCTGAGCACCCGAAAACAATATGCACATCTCGTGGGATCTGTTGTCGCATTCGAGCCTGCTTACGGCGTTGACATGGTGTGTCCTTGATGTGTATGAGTATGGCGATAAGTTATTCTAAAACCGACAACTTGAAATTAACATGTTTTTACCGTGAAACCTAGCTTGATGATGAAAAGCACATTGATAAAATTGTTACCAGGAGCACTACTATTTTCGTTTAATTCTTCGTCTCCAGTATCATATCGAATGGATGGAAATTCATCCGTTCGATTACGGCGTGTGTCAACTTAGTTGAATGGGATGTTCACAACTGTCACGAAAGAGAAATAAACACTTTTTCATACGAAAAAAAATCATTAAATTCGTACATGATTTTATACCCGTTACTGTGGCATAAGGCTTTAAATAAGATAATATTAGGTTGATAAAAAAGTGTTGTCGCAAAAATTTAAAAAAAGTTTTTTTTACGTATCGACGCAATATGACATCGAGCTATGTCGAGAATATTCTAGAATGTTTTCTACTCTTCCGCGTGACAGGGTATAAAAGGACGAGCGCGCGTTCTAGTGGGCAGAAATGGCTTCGATCTCGCAGGAGCAACTTCGAGCGATTATATTTTACGAGTGGCGGCGCGGCACGAACGCAAGCACAACTGCTGAAAATATTCAGGATGCATTCAGCGAGAACGTAGTTTCTCATCGAACAGTCCAGCGTTGGTTCAATCGTTTTAAATCTGGAGACACAAGCCTTGACGATAAGGAACGTTCCGGACGACCGTCGACCATCGATGAAGACGCATTACTCCGCTGCATCAAAAAGAAACCGGAAGCAAGTACGCACGAGCTAGCAAGAGAACTTGGCTGGACCCAACTGTCAAAAGTAAATCACTTACACAACTTGGGATACAGGAAGGTTCTAGCTCAATGAATACCACACCGTCTCACCGACGCCAATAAGAACTATCGCGTGACCATCTGCCAGTCTCTCCTGCTTCGCCATCATCGCAAGGAGTTTTTAGAAGATCTTGTGACGGGAGATGAAAGCTGGGTCTTGTATGATAACAGAACGCGTCTAGCCTACTGGCTTCCTATCGGAGAAAAACCGCCACAGCAACCGAAACCTGATCGTCACTCACAAAAGATTTTGTTGTGCTGTTTCTGGGACGCAAAGGGAATGCTGTTTCACAATTTTCTCCCTATAGGCAAGACGATCTCCTCTACACGATACATCGAGAATCTCCAGGAATTGGCAAAAACTATAAGAGAAAAACGGCCAAGACGCGCGACTGTGCACCTTCTCCACGACAACGCGAGACCCCATGTCGCAAAGGAAACCCACAAAACAATCACTGAGCTTCACTGGAATACCTACATTCCTAATCCACCATGCTCTCCCGACATCGCGCCATCTGACTACCATTTGTTCAGACATTTGAAGGCATATTTGAGGAACAAAACTTTCAAAAACCTCGACTATCTCTGAAGGTATGTTTCAAATTTCTTTTAGTCCCAGCCGCCGCAGTTTTGGGCAAAGGGAATAAATGAGTTGCCAACTAGATGGTCGAGTGTCATAGGAACCGATGGCGAATATATTGTTGATTAGAAATGTTTTGTATAAGGTATATAAATAAATAAATTATATTGAAATTATTGCGACAAAACTTTTTTATCATCCTAATATTGCATTTCAGTAATGCCGTCGTTTTAATTTTTGTTTTTTATATCAGATATATGTTAATTAGCATTTAGGATTCACTCGAAAAATCGTTACAGGTCGTTTCATTTTGCGAAGTCCATTTTTCTGGAAAAAAAACCCTTCAACTATAAACGAAAATAAGTTTACTACAATCAACTACAAACGATTTTGAATGAAAAAAAATAGCTAAAAGTTTTTTTTTTTTATTCCGGGGGATGCCGTTTTTTTTTGGTGGTCGTAATTTTTTTCTGCGCTACTATAAACGAAACAAAGTTAATCAACTACAAACGAAAACCTTCCGAAATCACCAAAAAAAATTGAGATCGGAGATACTCGGGTGACAAGTTCACATAGGTGCCCCTTCCGACTACCATTTGTTTCGATCGATGCAGAACGCTTTGACTGGAATACGCTTCACGTCACAACAGGGTATCAAAAATTGGCTCGATTCATTCTTGGCTTCAAAAGATGAACGCTTCTTCCGCGACGGAATTCATAAATTACCAGAAAGATGAGGAAAAGTAGTGGCTGGCGATGGACAATATTTTGATTAATGTATTAATTCATTTTATCATTCAAATAAGTGCGTATTTTGAGCAAAAAAACGGACCGAATTAAGTTGCGCACCCAATACAATACGCTACAAGAAACTTCTTTTCTGCACCTCGCAACCAAAGAATGACGTTTAGTCGACTCCAAGCTGACATCTCAAAAAGTAGGCAACGCAATGAAAAATGTTTTGCATAAGTTGGTTGATTTCGACGGGGAAAAATTGAGGACCCCGAGTTTGTCCTTGGAAAGCCACTGTGAAGGTCAACACTAAAATGTCGAATGAGAACGCACTTTTTTCGTATGATCGCGTTGGTTGCCTCGAGAGCTGTGAAAAACATTGGAGAAAAGTATGCTTTTGTCGAGTGCTTTTTGAGTCAAGGTTCTCGAAAGTTAGAATATTCGGAACATTTAAGTCTCACAGCTCGGAAAATAACTCGATTAAGAATAGTATTCTCGGTCAGCTCGTGGCAACTCTTTTTCTTCCTTCCGTACCTCCCCCATTGAATGCAAACGTCGGGATAATATCAACTTGTTAACATTCAACCGATCAACAAATTATTTAAGTGTTTAAGGGTTTCATCTAGCAAACCTTGCATTTCGGCAGATTCAAATTTTTTCGACTGACCTGGTTGTTGCTCTTCGTAAGGATCACAATCGCCATATCCAGCTGCAGCTCTGCAGCTAGAAGTCTAGTTTAAGGGGTTACCCCACTTGCGATTTTGAAAAAAATCGATTTTTTTTATTGCATTTTTTTGAAGTATAAGTATCTGAGAATATGTCCTGAAAATTTCAAGTCGATCCGAACAAAATTGGCTGAGATATGAGCGTTGAAAGAGAAGAATCCGTGAATTGAAGAACTGAAATTGAAACTTTAAACGCGTTTTTCTCAAAATAACATTGCTGAAGTCGGTGACCAAGATTACACGAACACTAATGAACCGATCTTCTTGAAATTTTGCAGGCTTATTTAATACATAAAATGTAGTCTTTAATCGTTCGATTTTTTTCGTTAAAATCGAACCATTAACTTTGACTGTCCGCCATTTTGTGAAAAATGAATATTTTTTAAAATCCTTCGATTAAAGACTAGTTTATACTTGTATTTGACTAAATCCATCCGAATTTTTTTTTCAGATGATCCACTTCGCCGCAATGTTGGTCACCGCAAGCCGTGTATATAAAAACATTATTTCATTGACGGCCATTTGCCACTAAACAATGTATTATTTTTCAATAAAAAAATTACTGAAAGTTCTTCAAGATGTGTTCTTTAACGGACAACACCACTGTGGCCCCTGTTTTTTTGCCATTTTTCAAGAATTTTTTTTTGTGGGAAAAAAAAGAGATATTCGAAAAAAATTTTTTTGTTTTGTTTGTTGTTTATTGAAGATACATAAAAAAAAATTTCAAATTTTCACGCCCCATGGTGACGCTGGGGAAGCTCCCGCATCAGGTACTGTTGCCTCTGCAGTGGTTCGCGGCACGCAGCAGAACTCTCTTCAAAGTCGATCTGAAAAAAAATACCGGGTGTTTTCGTTAATAATATGATATTTTGAAGAGAAGTACACAGGGATTTGAAAAAATATTGATTTTTAAAAAATAGGCACGCTTTTGAAATTAAAGGATGATTTTCGAGCAAAATTTCTCGTCGAAAATAGGCTATAACTTTTTTTATTATTGAGATATCGAAAAAATCCTGTGTACTTCTTTAGATAATCTAGTTTTATTGATGCAGTCCAACTTTGAAGTCGATCGGATAAAAATTGCTCGAGTTCTGCTGCGTGCCGCACTCAAAAAAGTGGTTTTGAGAAAAACGCGTTGAAAGTTTTAGGTTTGTTAATTTATGCGATAAATTGGAAAAAAATTTTTTTACCTCTAATCAGCGATGCCGGCACCATATAGCTGGCCTTCAAAAAGCAAATCATTGTCCCTAGCATCTTTTCTCGAACTTGTAGAGGCTCTTCTTGCCTCTTTTGCAGCGTCTGTGAGCGAGCGCTCCGCCAGCTCGATCCGCGCTGCGTCGGTTTCAACGCGAAAATTGAAACAATTTGGGCCGATAGTTATCCCCAACGTCTCCAAAACTTTCATGAGGCTTCTCAGGCCATCATTGAATAATAATACCGCGATATCAGCTGCAATATCGACGATTTTGTTGCTCCCGGACTGACACTTGGGGGCTATTGCTCAAACTGATTTGTTATAGCTTTCGTTGTTGTTTTGCGTGAAGCCACCCAAACAACGCTGCAGCAAATCGTCTCTGCTCAAATTTTCGAAGACTGGCGTAATTGCCTCCAATACTTCCTCAGGAAGAGGCGGCTTATGGCGATATTCAGAAATATTACCGCTTGCGACCGCTCGCTGCCACGAACACGACGACTCGGCTCCCTCTGGGCAATCGTCATGTTGTGGCTCACTATCTGTGGACATTTTATGTTTGATAGTTGCCCAAATTGCCTTCCTCATTTTTTCAACATCATCGCTGTTACTCCGAATAGCCAAGCCGTAATATGTGCTCAACTCGTCAATCAATTTTCCGGTGAGCTTTCCTCTGCCAGACAATCCTTTTTGTTTTTTCACGATTTCGCGGAGGCGCGTCCCCATACGTTTTTGGACATGATCGATGCACTCTTTTTTTTTATCTCGAAACCGTCGTACGGATCGCTATTCGATATACCTGCCGACCCTGAGGCGCGCAGCTGCGCGGGACCCCGAGCGTCACGGAGCGCTGCACCGCTCCACAAAATATTCAATATCTCCGAAAGTAATTATTTTATCGACCTGGGTCCAACGGCATCTTAATCTTAAATGTATTTTAGATTTTTCTAGATGGTTTACAAAAAATCGATTTTTTGAAGCCGTCACAGTGGTGTCCGTTAAGATGGTATATTGATCGATAAAAAAAGTTTTCTTTAAAAAAATTCATGAAAAAGGCATTTTTTTGCGCTACAAGTGTGGGTAACGCCTTAATTGTAGCATCCGCGACGAGCAAGCAGCAATAATAAATATTAGGTAGTGCTACCGATCTTACAAGTGTCTTGCAAACAAAAGAGAAAGAGAGATGGACGCAGGGAGGGAGTGAGAGTGCGAGAGAGAGGGCTCGGCTTTTTTGTTTAACTTTCAAATTCGTAATTCGCCTTGAGAAATCCACGTGATAGTTTATTTATAAACAGACCATCAGTGCTTTTACGATAAAAGTTATCAGACAGTAACCCAGACAAAAAGCCCCCTCGTAAAGCACAATTACAGTATATTTCACAAATTGTTCAGCATTCATACACAATAATACGATTTTTTTCCACAGAGGACGCATTTTCTTTCGTTGCCCATATTCATCTCGTTTTCATTCGTAGAGGTGCATTTTACTGTTTTTGTGGCCCGCTCTATTATCTCGTTTTTAGTTTTCACGGCGGCGCGCTTTGTCAACTTACTTTTTACGTCTTCGGTAATGGGGAAAAAAGGAACGAGGCCCGAGAGAGGAAGAGTGAGAGAGGGAGGGAGATACCTATTATTTTTCTATTATCCTATTTGTAACAAAATCGATAGGGACTGGCGTCATTTTTTTTACTTCGGGTGTCTCACGTCTCTGACTCTCTCTCTCTCTCTCCCCCTCTCCCTCTCTCTCTCTTTCTCCCTCCGACTTTGACTACTGCCGCCTATATTTTAGTTGCTTGAAAGTGCACTTGCGCACGTGCAACGAAAAAAGTGAGTTTCTCATTCCAGTCACGTCGTTTCATTTCCCCATTTCCTCTTTCTCTCTCGTGCCTTCTCGGGTGTCCTTTTCCTAGCTATCTCCCTCCTTCTCATGCTCTCCGGATCGGTCTCCATTATCCAGAGCTCATTTCGGGCCGCCCCGATTTTTTGACACACTTCGTAACACACACACACACGCGCGCGCACACACACACACACACACACACACACACAATATACCATATATGACATATGATAAATCACTTCAAATGTATCATACAAACTTCGGAATGTCAACGTCTCACCATCATACCTTTACTCACGCATCAGAAAAAGAATGAGCAAAAGCAAAAAAAACATGAAACGTTTCACGAGAAAAACCTAAGATTCATCCGGCGAATGAGAACTTCGCGAGCACCTACGCTCGTGGCTCCGCACCGACCTCGCGGCAGGTTCGCGCGATCGATAATAATAGTTGAACCCCAATTTAAAAAAAATAAGAACCAAAAAAAAGAGACCGATAAAAAATCTTTGAGGAAATTTGGGAGGACGTGGGTGTGGGCGTGATCACTCGCAGCCGCGAATAGATAACAAGGGACGTCGCGTGCCCTGCGTCCTAAAGCATTCCCCCCGAACACAACCGACCTCTTGCCATGTTTTTTTAATTTTCTTTTTTTTCGCTTACCGAGAGCGAGAGAGAGATTCCTTTTTACTTTTTGAGTGTATTTTGTATCCTTTCTTTCCTTTTATCCTCCTTCTTCCCTCCTACTGCTCAGAATTTTAGGTCCTCGCTATCTTAAACGGCCATCTGATTGCCCGAAGTGAATCCACGCAAGTGCCTCATTTCACCTCCAGTTTTTTTTCAGCTTGCAACTTCGTGTCGTGTACAATTCCGTGTGTCTTAAACCGAAAACCATATGCGATGCATCATATACGAAACATCACATACCACAATCATGCTTTATATTATATTTGATATATCATATACAATAGATCATATATGGCATCCTATGTCATATCATATACAATTTATCGTATACGATATAGTCCATAGGATATGTAACATATATATTCGTCCTTTTTAAATGACTCTCTCTCTCTCTCTCTCTCTCTCTCTTCCTCCCTCCCTCTCCCTCACTTCGATCTTTATCGGCGAGTTTGTTTTGCGTTCAGATTTAGGTAAGCTTTTTGCTGTTGTTGGTTTTAATCAGCGTTGGTAGCCATTCTATTTATAAATACGAATACGAATTTATTCACATCGTGATTTTCCTGTGAATATAAATACAAATTTATTCATACTGCACTTATTTGTGTTCACGTGCATGCGTACGTATACAATTGTATTCACAAATATTCTGAACATACAAATAAATTCACAGAAAAAATTGTGAATATATTCACAAAAAATGTGAATATTTACAAAAAATCGTGTGAATTAAAAAAAAAAATCACATCAAAATCTGTGAATGCAAATGTATTCACAAAAAATTGTGAATACGAAAAAAATCACAAAATAAGTTGTGAATTGTTTCGTATTTAAGACACGTTAAAATGAAATTTACAATGATTAGATTAAAATTTACACCAAAAGTGAGTTATTACGTATTTTGAGAGAAAACGTTGCGTCGAGGCGAAGGAATTATCGCAAAAAAGTTGTGAGTATCAAATGTTACATGGTAAATATGAAAAAGTTCACGAAATGAGTTGTGAATTTCAAGATGAAGAAAATTAAAATCGAATTCACGACAATGATATTGAAATATTACACCACGAGTGAGTTCTCTCGAAATACGTAAGAACTCACTTTTGGTGTAAATGTTAATCTAATCATTGCGAATGTGATTTTACTTTGTCTTAAATACGAAATAATTCACAACTTTTGAATTTTTTTGCATTCACAATTTTCTGCGAATACATTTGCATTCGCAGATTTTCATGTGAATTTTTTTTTTAATTCACAGGTTTTTTGTATCAAATATTCACATTTTTTTCGGAATATTCACAATTTTTTCTGTGAATTTATTTGTATGTTTAGACAATATGCGAATACGATTGTGTATGCATGCATGTGAATACGAATTTATTTGTATTCGTATTTCCAATAAGTGAAGTACGAATAAATTTTTATTTATATTCGCATGAAAATCACGATGTGAACAAATTCGTATTCGTATTTATGAATAGGATTACGCCCAACTCTGGTGTTCAATGCAACGAACTCTTCAAGTTTCACGTTTCGTTTATCTCCCCCACTTTCATACGTGGGTTACTTGCCTCCGGTTCGAGAAGTGTAACTATAATGCTAATACGATAATAATTAACAATAATGGTAATAATAGGTTGCACGAAGCAATAGTCCTGGGTATGACGTTCCGTCCGTGCGTTCCGTCCGTTTCTCTCCTTTACCTTCGCGTATTTTCGCTTACATATTGGGATCTGTTTGCTTTTCTTTTATCAACCTAACCCCACCCAACCCCCCTCGGTCCGGACACGAACACTTTTGAGGCGTGACATTTGTGAGTCTGGATGAACGTTGTTTTTTCGATATACATGCAATTTGTGGTCTTTGAGCGGCGGCGGCGTGGCGGGGGGGGGGGGATGTCTCAGCTTCTCTGATTTTGTTTTTTTCTTCAATGTCACGTTGCTTTTATGTTTCCTCCATTCGTACTCAACGTTTGTAGCCTTTGTATTTTTTTTATCTTTATTCCTCTCATATAGTGTATCGATGTTATTATTTTTGTTTGTTGTTTATGTGTGTATATATATATATATATGTAAATATATATATAGTAAGTTCGGGTCGAGGGGATGGTGGGGGTGGTGGTAGAGGTAGGGGGTGGGGTGGGTCAGAGGGTAGCGGGGCGTCTGTGATTAGCGATTCGCATTTTTCAGCTGGTTTGAAAGCCAGTCGAGGCCCTCGTAGAGCCCGTCGCCACTTGTTGCGCACGTCGCCTGAATGTACCAATTGCGATTGCGTAACGAATGCAGGCCTAATTTATCCGTTATTTCCGCTGCGTTCATTGCGTTTGGCAGATCCTGAAATTTGAAGGGTAAACAGTCGGCGGTTTCAATGTGTCGTCATGCCCGCTCCCATTCTCCCCCTACCCTCTCGCCCGTTAGTTTTCAATTATTTGCAATTTATTGAAAGCGAATTATTTTTAACCGAATCGGAATTCATTTGGAATCACCTCCAATTGAATTTGAATTACTTTTCCACTATTTTCCATGGAATTCGAACTAACGCTTAATTATTTTGGACACTTGAACGAATTTGCAATTACATTGGATTTCATTTTCATCTATATTTTAATTCATCGTCAATTATGCCTGAATAAAAGTTTAATCATATTCGAATTAATTGTCAACAAAATTTCAACAAATGCTCGATGACTGAGAGCACAATGACGTATTTTTTCTATCGCGACTTACTTGTTTGTTGGCGAAAATTAGTAGCACGGCGTCTCTGAGCTCGTCCTCGGCCAACATTCGCATCAGTTCTTCGCGAGCCTCGCCTATGCGTTCTCTGTCGTTACTGTCGACTACGAAAATCAGTCCCTGTTCGCGAACAAAACAATGTTAAAAAATATTCACAATAACGACTGTGAAATATCTCAATACCGGCATTAGGAATATAAGAAATATATGAGGCATCCCACGCCATTTCGCTCGGCCGTGACCCTGACCATGTTTAATTTGTTTGATTTTTTTAAATAAAATAGTACGCTATGCAAGGAGTATTTTCACAAAGAATTAAATTTTTATCGCGTGTATTTCAGAAGTTACAATTTTTCGAAAAATCTGCATATCAGAAAGTTCGGAAACGTTCTAACGCCGATATCTCTTAAATTAATCGATATATCGAAAAATGTCTATAGATCGATTTTTTTCATATTAGTTCACACTTACGTAAAAAAAAAGGAAAAAAATTTAAATCATCGTTAACATTTTTTCAGCGTGTAAAGTGAAAACTATTTTTTTTGAAGATGATTGCCATTTTATTTTATTCTTTTTGAATTCTCTAAAACAATATGATGAATTATATGGATTTTAACGCTAGTCCCATTGTGGGCCCATTTTTGCTTGTACTTTTTTTTTACATCAATTCATTTTTTTCACGAAAATTTCGAGTGTTTCGTATGAATTACTAATAATTTTCGTTAGTAATAATACTCGTAAGTAATAATGATTGTACTTATTTGCAATTAGTAATTGTAGTGATGATTTTACAATTAGTAGCCCGATCTAATATCTTGAGGAATTATTTTTCCATTACTTTCCTAGAAGAAGTGATAAAAATTATGCATCATCGGAGAATATATGAATGAAACACTAAGTACATTTTTTTTTTATCTTGAGAGAGTTAGATATTTATTTCCTCACTCGTTTAAAAAGTTGGCAGAATCGAAACTGATCAGATTTTTCAAAATATGATCAGTTTCGATTGTGTAAACTTTTTAAACGAGTGAGAAAATAAATAAGTGTAATCATTTTTACTTCCGAGTATTATTAGTAATAAAAATTATTAGTAATAAAAATTATTAGTAATTCATACGAAACACTCGAAATTTTCGTGAAAAAAAAATTGAATTTATTTTTAAAAAAATACAAGGAAAAATGGGCCCAGAATGGGACTAGCGTTAAAATCCATATAATTCATCATATCATTTTAGAGAATTTTTTGAAAAAAAAAAAAAAAATGGCAATCATCTTAAAAAAAAATAGTTTTCACTTTACACGCTAAAAAAATGTTGACAACGATGATTAAATTTTTTTTTCCTTTTTTTTATGGAAGTATGAACTAATGTGAAAAAAATCGATCTATAGACATTTTTCGAAATATCATTTAATTTAAGAGATATCGGCGTTAGAACGTTTCCGAACTTTCGAAAATCCAGATTTTTCGAAAAATTGTAACTTCTGAAATACATGCGATAAAAATTTGAAAATTTGTGAAAATACTCCGTGCATAGCATACTATTTTATTAAAAAAAAGTCAAACAAATTAAAAATGGTCAGGATCACGGCCGAGCGAAATAGCGTGGAGTGCCTCATATATCAACGATCTATAAAATATTGAGAATATCAACGATGTCGCACACCGCAATCAAATTAGAAGCGTTAAAAATATTAACCATATCGAAGTTTCGAAATCACAACAAATTTTCGACCAAAACGTTTCAGATATATTTTTCAATAGATTTATACAATATGGGGGGAAAAATTGAGATATTTTCTTCCGGAAACAGAATTTCTTTTTCATGAGTGCACTTTTCTGCTTCCAGGAACAGATTTATTTGCGTCAATAATCGGGCTAAACCCGTGGTAATATTTTTAAGGGGTTACCCCAACTTGCGATTTTGAAAAAATCGATTTTTTTTATTGCATTTTTTGAAGTATAAGTATCTGAGAATATGTCCTGAAAATTTCAAGTCGATCCGAACAAAATTGACTGAGATATGAGCGTTGAAAGAGAAGAATCCGTGAATTGAAGAACTGAAATTGAAACTTTAAACGCGTTTTTCTCAAAATGGCATTTCTGAAGTCGGTGACCAAGATTACTCGAACACTAATGAACCGATCTTCTTGAAATTTTGCAGGCTTATTTAATACATAAAAATGTAGTCTTTAATCGTTCGATTTTTTTTTCGAAAAAATGGCCGTTTTATAGCCAAAAAACGGCCGTTTTTTTTCGTTAAAATCGAACCATTAACTTTGACCGTCCGCCATTTTGTGAAAAATGAATATTTTTTAAAATCCTTCGATTAAAGACTAGTTTATACTTATGTTTGACTAAATCCATCCGCATTTTTTTTTCAGATGATCCACTTCGCCGCAATGTTGGTCACCGCAAACCGTGTATATAAAAACATTATTTCATTGACGGCCATTTGCCACTAAACAATGTAATATTTTTCAATAAAAAAATTACTGAAAGTTCTTCAAGATGTGTTCTTTAAGATGGTATATCGATCGATTAAAAAAGTTTTGTAGTTTTCTTTAAAAAAATTCATGAAAAAGGCCTTTTTTTGCGCTACAAGTGGGGGTAACGCCTTAATTTACAAATGTAGCTTTACAGTAAATCAGTTTTCAGTTTTTTTTTAGTTCTCAATGTTTGGCACTGACGTAACGTTATTTTGTGTACAACGAAGGATAACATAAATATTAAAAATGTACAAAAATATTTATTTCTATACCGTTCGGTGTTTTCGTCGAGTCGATTTCATTTTTCGTATCTCTTTCGAAAAGCAAATTGTGAGAAAATTTCAGAGAATTTCCAAAATTCCCCGACTTTTCCCGGATTATTCCGGGAGGAAAGAAATTCCCCGAGTTTTCCCGCTTTTCCCTGTTTTCCATAAGCTAACAAGCCCGATGTAGATATGTGGATAGGCATACGTACTTGGGTGTTCTGGAAGTAGTGCCGCCAGAGAGGTCTGATTTTGTCCTGGCCGCCGACGTCCCACACCGTAAAACTAATATTTTTATACTCGACTGTCTCTACATTGAAGCCTGCGCGACAGAAGAAAAAGAATGGAAGGTTAAAACAGAACGGAAGAATAACGAAGGTGAAATAAAAAATCGACGTAAAAACTAAGAGAAGCGAAAAAACAATGATAATTTGTAGAGAAGGTTGGGCAGAGATGTTTCTTTGTTCAAACTCGAGGGGCGAAAAACTTAGGCGACGCAAAAGAGTGATGCTTTTCATTTTTTTTTAAAGTAAAATTTTCGTCGCCATTTTTGCGGCTCAGGGTATGTTTTGTTACTTTTTTTTAGCTGTTGCATGGTATTTTGAAACTTCTATTTACTAATAATCCCCTACAATGGCGGAGGTACGACATGTTCTTCAAAACTGCATTTTCGAAAATGACATGGCTTATAGCTCGAAAACTAATCGACCGATGCTGATGAAAACGAATCTTTCTACACAACTGTCTGAAACCTCATGATTTTGAAAATAAAAAAAAAAAAGAACTTATTTGTTGCAAAATGTAGCCCTTTTTTGGAAAATTCAATCTCATTGTATCAAAGTGTACCATTTTCAACATTTCACGCTTGTTCTTGGTTCATATTTTGCGTATGATCGTCAACGACAGAAAAAACTTGTCTACCCGATTAACGAACAAAAAAAATACTCTGTAAAAACAAAAATTAGTAATAACAAATAGCCCGAGACTCGAAAAAGGGAGGAATATGTCCTTCAAAAGAAAAAAGATCATGAAAATCTGCCATTTTTTCCTTGCCTGAAGGCGTCTGCCTCCTGTATACGCTTTGCCGTCTTCGAATGCCAATTTCGTTTGAATTTTATGCCGTCGCCTTTTCTCCCCTTCTTTTTTATCCTCTTACTTTTGTTTGGTTTATCTTTCTTCTTGCTCACCTATAGTAGGAATCGTTGTGACGATTTCGCCTAATTTTAATTTGTACAGTATTGTGGTTTTTCCCGCCGCATCAAGTCCCACCATCAGGATTCGCATCTCCTTCTTGCCGAAGAGGCCTTTGAATAACGTCGCAAACATATTCCCCATGATCGGCGTTGGTTGCGATACCTGGACAGAGAAATAGAGGGTGAGCGCGAGAGGGCGAAAAGACAAAGAAAATCAATAAACGAGAAGAGTAGAAATGGATTATTTTCCCCCTTAAGAATAGTAAGTAAATGCGTGCCTCTCGCTGCGCGTTGGAGCAAAATACGTGTTTGTACTTATTTGTGGGTGCCTGGTTTAAGGATGCACGAGGACAAGTGAGATATTGGGGGTAGGGGTCAAAAGTGGGGGCGAAAAGGAAAAAAGTCGGCGAAAATCGGAATAGAGTTGAAACGGAGACAAATGAAAGAAAATGGCGAAAATTTGGGGCTGCGTCGGTTAGTTGTACGAAACACGATGGAAAAACTAACAATCGACCATTTCGGGATGTAGCGAATCGTAAAAGATCGCTCGGTTCGTCCTTCTTCCAGGGAGCGGGCAGGTGGGGTCAAAAGTGGGTAAGAGGGCACCGTGGGTGACTAACCCTCTTGTAACGCGTGGCGACCCTCCGAAAAAAAAAACTATTTTTCGTTTTCTGTACGATAATGCAAAGCGCGATCGTGAAAAAAGAAAAAAATCGCAAAGGGGCGAAGTTGTGTGGCGAAACGGGCGAGGGGGGCAGCGGAGGAGGACGCCAGACACACACGCTATGACGTGTACAACATGTGAAAGCGTGTGCTGATTTGACGTCCTTTCGCTTAATTTTTAGTATTTTACGTTTCGAAAACGAATTTATTTTTCACGATTTTTCGTTTTGGGGCGGGTCACGAATGCAGCCGGACGCGTCATTCTCGCGATAATGGCAACGACCGAGAGGGAGGAAAAACGAATTTTCGTACGCGTTGCCCACGCTTGGCCACAGCGCTATCGATTTACAAGTTTTCATCCTTTCTGCCTCTCTCTCTCTCTCTTTCTCTCTCCTTCGCTCTATCTTTCTTCCCGACGCGATCTCCTTACTCTGTCTTTCGGTCGAGACCTCGTATTATCTCTCTCTCTCTCACACACACACATACACGTAGAATATCGGTCGCGTAGCCGTTCCGGGCGATGCGGATGTCACGAAACTGACGCTAAACCGTCACAAAATTCCCCTCGCACACCAGCACCGGAGAGTGCGCTTTGAAAAAGACGGAAGGAAAGGGAGAGAGAGAAAGAGAGAGAGAGAGACAGAAGCGCGTTCCTGTCAGCGGAGCAATGAAAACTCTCGGAAAAACGTTGCTTCTCTTTTTTCTCGTCCTCGCTTTCTCGCGACGCAATTATTATCCCTTGATCGCGAAATAACAAAAGGAGAGAGCAGAGAACGAGGCAAAAAGCGATGGGGAAGAAAAAAACAAATATACGTGTTCGGCACGTAAGTTGGGAACGAAAGTGACCCCGCGGTTGTGAAGAAAAACACCCGCGTATTGACCTCTTACTTACGTCCTCGATTGAATAATATATTAATAACGTTGAAGGGCTCTCGTTTTTTCTTCTTCTTAAAACATATAAAACACCGTAACACACTACCGCGAATAGGTCCCGTATGTTAAAATGGCGGACGCGAAGGAGGTTTCATGCTGCTTTACGCGATGCCACGTATATTGCGGGGGCAAACCGCTAACCGAAGCGCCTCCTATTGGCCGCACTCGCCGGGGGGTCACGTGACCTGTGTCGCTCGCGCCAGGGAGACTAGAGTAAAGGAGTAGACACTGTGTGCTAACGATGTGGGTCCAAAATCAAGGAAAATAAGAGTTTGTATAGGTGGCGTTGCAATCGGCTTTCCCTTATATATAGATATACTATCTTGCTAGGCTTTACGTCGGCTGCATGCGCATGCCTAGAACATTTAGCTACAAGTATTACTATACATCGGGAAATCGCGATCGCAACGCCTCTTGCGGTCGCTTATAAGTCGGGATTTTAGGGCCGTCTTTCGCTGCTTATCTCCTATGGAGTGTCCACTCCTTTACTCTAGTCTCCCTGGCTCGCGCACTCGCGAGGCGCTTGACCTGGCGCGCCTGCGCGCTCCTCAGCCTCACTGGCAGGGAGACTAGAGAGAAGGAGTGGACACAGCATAGGCCAATACGTAGTTCCAGTTTCTTAAAAAATCCAACTTGCAATAGTTCCAGATCGTGCCACTAGCAGCTCTCCTGACGATAACGTCTCAAATAATTATAATAGTCCAAACTTAACGCATGCGCACAAATAATAAAAGAATTTGATTTCGATGTGTCATTAGGTTTGTTCGCGCTAGCTACACTTTCTACACTTTGACCAGATACAGTAATAGAAAGTCCACTGGAGGTGTAAGAAGTGTAAAAAAGTGTAGCTGAAACGAACAGACCCTTTGTCTCCGCTTTGAGCATGGAGACTAGACACAGGAGGCCACACTCGGCCTTTCAACTTGTCCCCAAAACGGTATCCGAGATAGACGGCGCTGGGGTGCTCTGGAGTACATGTATACATATACGCAAAACACGGGTCCGATGAAGACGGTTCACAGCTGATGTACCGAACCTTCATTCATCTTTAAGTGTCAGAGTAATAAAATTTAAGACAAAGTGATACGGTATTTGATTAATACGCATACAGTACAGATAAAGCATAGTTTTTAAAATCAAACACTTTAGTTTTTAATTCTTGTGTCATTTTTTAGAGTACAAAACGAGTATGTACGACCAAAGTAGAGTGCACACTTTCACCATATCGCGCACACTGAAATTGAATTACAAGAATGAAAAAGTGATAATATTTTTCAATTATCGAATACGGTATAATATTCGTAACATTTATCATGAATAAAATACTAATTTCCATTCGGACTCTCAGTGAACAAGGAAATTTATATTGTCATAAATTATTGAATAAATTACTGTACGGGCGACAAAGTTTTCAGTCGGAATATTTAGTATACTTAAACAAAAGACTTACCTTTTCTCGCTTTCAAAAAAGTTTTTCTTCAAATGGACATGGGGAAATTACCGAGCCGTGATCGCTTGAAATTTTGACGTTTGCTGTCACGCTCGGGCTGTCATAAGGTTGGTCTCATCCGATCACTTTCACCTCGTCGACCAATATATTACTATACATAGCGTCCGCAGCACCCCAGCGCCGTCTATGTTGGAGCCATTTTCGGGGACGCTTTTTTCAGTGGCTTTGCACGGGAGTTTGTTCTCCTGGTTCTATTCTCCATGGCTTTGAGGCTCATTTTTAATATTATTGTGTTTTGTAATATTAAGAAAATCTTCACGAAATTGTTTCCTTCACAGCCCAAAGTAGAATTATTTTCAATATTGCTCCCAATCAATCGTATTGAGGGTTACCCTTCAGTTTCTTTTTTCATGCACGTAGTTCAGTTCATGAAAAACATAACCTTTATAGTTCCTTCTCCCTGGAGTAATAAGCATACAATGGAGTATAATTTATAAGTTATTTTTCTTGCAAATACAACTGCAATTTTTTGACAAGGTCCTTTTTTTCTCCAGTGCAATTGCATTTAGAAGCGCCATAAAGAGTAATATTGTTTGCATAGGGCAATTTTTTTCAAACTTTTATTCGTATCGGTGAAAAAAATAAATTAACTAAATACCCTTTTCTGAAATATATTTCCAATCCACGACAGTCAAGGCTACATTTGTGGTCTGTTTTTATTTTCTTTTGTGGTTTATTTAGTTGGTTTACCGCGTAATTTAATTAATTATCAGTTGCTATTATAAGTTTGCAACAATGAGAAAGACAGCGAAATAGGAGAGGTAGAGGCAACAGTTAGGTCCC
This sequence comes from Ophion costatus, assembly GCA_951751655.1. Taxonomy (NCBI): domain Eukaryota; kingdom Metazoa; phylum Arthropoda; class Insecta; order Hymenoptera; family Ichneumonidae; genus Ophion; species Ophion costatus. The sequence continues at coordinate 904,596 of OX632364.1, forward strand.
CCATCACGAATGTGCTGTCAACAGCAACCGAGAGCCACGCCAAGAGCAGGAGGCTAGTAGGCGGAGCTAATCGATCGGACACATACGATCGCAGCGCGTCCTTATTTGCTGCGTTTTTGCGGACGTTTCGTAAGTACTGTGTGTCCACTCCTTACCTCTAGTCTCCCTGCTCAGTGGTATGGAGCCTAGCGGGAAGGCGACCGAACGGGCACAGGGGAATCGTAATAAATTTGGACCCTGAAAGCGACGAAAAAGATATATGTTGGGTGTAGTTCGAAATTCAGCCACGAGCGCGCTTGTGTTGTCAGTATAGGATATGAAGTAAGGCATTCTTGATGCCATGAAGTGAGGAGTATTCGTTAACACCGGGTGCTGGACGTCGGATAATAAATTTTCGACTTTTCGAGTACCGAGAGATGTCGAACAATTTCCATAGTGGCTTGCGGTAATTCCCGAATATATATATTGGTCTTCCAGCCATACAGGATCTTCCCCTTTTTACAAGCCCCACTTCTATTCTCTTCCACAATCCCCCGTCTTTATTCCGCAATTCTTTCTCATCTACCTCTATTCCACCTTCGCCCCCCCCCCCCCCCGCCCACTAAAAAGGTAATGTGCATTTCGGATCATCGAGAAGAGCGAGAGAGACGGACGGAAGCTATTCTGTCCTTGTCGCACACGTACTCGCCGACGGCAATGCCACGTAGTGGCGAAAATTGGAAACAAATGTGAATTCGTTAACAGTGCCTACCCCCACCACGGTCGTTTCCAGACCTGTATGTAAGACCGTGCCGCAGGAACATTGCGCTGTTGCGACGATTACAGCGCCGCCCTCTATACGAATATGAGACCTATCTATGCATGAAATGCGAATGTGTGGGACATATAGAGGGAACAAGCTCTGTCAAAAACTTACACCGACAGCATCGTATAGGCATTGGATGTTACCAGGGGGCTGACACGGGACTACTATTCCTATACGGTAAACGAAAACGCATTTTGTCCCGGCGTTTTAGTTCTTGAAATCGCCACTGTCTAGCGTTGGCTGAACGATTTGATACTGCAAAACAATGGAAAATCGCTGTGAAACGCACAGAAATTATCATTTAAATCCATCATACACGCGAATAATGATTTTAATACTTATCTACAACAGACTTTTATTTATGTGAAATATTTGAAACACCCGCGCAACATACATATATATGCATGACGCTCACGTGACTACAAGCGCCGCAGTGCAGCAATGACATTTTGCGAACAGCATTTATCTACACGTGTCAGCCCCTTGGATGTTACTATACGCTTCGACCGAAACTTTTGGCTCATACGTGTACCTACAGAACTACCTTAAAAACACATGGCTACCTTATAACTGTCACCCTGTATATATATATTTTTTCTCTCACGCCAAAGAAAGAAAAAAACAGCGCAATTCGTGAAAACTCATGTATATTGATTGTATCTTTTTATTCAATTTCATTCACGCTTCAAATTTTCTTCATTTTTTCCTCTACATTCTCCCCGTCACTCGCTCTCTTTCTCTCAGTCTCCGTTAGCCCCTAATCCTTTCGCAAATGTATATGCATAAAAATTGCGGCAAGAAAATAACACTATGCCCGTTTGAAAATACAGATTAAAGGAACTTACAAATAAAACGATAGGAATGTATGTCTTTGAAGAAAAAAACGAATATAAAAAAAACAAACGATCATCAAAATGCGTTGAAAAAGAATATGACAAAAAAAATTGTACAATGCTCGCAAGCGCGTTTTATCACAGAGAAGCCGCAATTGCGGAAAAGCGCCACACACTTCGTTGTAAAAAAAAGCAACGCCTATGATGCAAGAAGCGGTATAGAATATATATATATATATATATATACCAATATAAGAATTTTTTTTGTAACATGTTTATATACATACATACATACATACATACATATATATATATATATATGTATGTATGTATGTATGTATATAAACATGTTGCAAAAAAAAATTGTTTCAACCGCGTCGTAGTAAAAATGTTAGCATCGGGTAAACAAATTGTGGCTTTTCACGTGTCCCAGAAAAAAACGAACAGTTGAAAGCTGTGCTAAAAAGTCTACAACGACTTCGTCGGTAAAATAATAGTTATTTTTTTTTTGTAATTGTCTTATCACGCGGTAATATTTTTCAACTCATATTGCTAACTATTCTTTGCATTTGACACGTGGAAAATAATGATTTTAAGGTTTATTTTTTTTATCATACACCAACATTTTCCTCCGTGACTTCGAGGGAAAAAGTCGATTTTATTTCATCGCGCCCGATTTTTTTCAGTCTTTCTTGGGCTTTTTTGGGTAACCCAAGAACCCCAAACGAACTTGTGGGCACAATGACACATTTAACTTTAACTTTCATACGAGCTTTATATGGATTTATTTTTCAGCTTCAACTTTTGCATGACCTTGACAGTTGCTCCCGCAACGTCAAACTTAGTCTCACTTTTTTCGTACGTTTGTATGAATTATATAAACATATATAACCGAGCTCTAACTCTTTTTGCATAACTTTGTTTGGGTTCGATTTGTTTGTTAGATTTTTCTTCGGGTATATATATATACGACCCAAACAAATGAGGAACAAATGGGAACAAAAAAACGACCCAAACCAAATAACCCAACCTAACCCAAACAAACAAACCCAAACGAACTCACTTTGCATTCATTTGTTTAAGTTCGTGTGCTTGGGTTTATATTGAGTTATATGACCCAAACAAACTTAGGAAGAAAATGAAACAAAGTTTTACGTTTCGGGTCAACTCTCAAGGTCATGAGGAGGTGAACATTTGAAATGCCACGTAAATCCAAATCAAGCAAACTCACTTTGCATAAGTTTGTTTGGGTTATATATGGTTCGGTTTTATTGTTTGGGTTTTGGGTTGGATATATATATATATATAACCCAAACAAACTAGGAAAAATGAGACTGAGTTTGGCGTTACGGCTCAACTCTCAAGGTCATGTGAAGATTGGAGATTAAGAAAGTCACGTGACCTTGGAAGTTGCACCGAAGGTCAGAGTTCTATGTTTTTTTCTCGAGCTCAGAACCAACATTTTTTGCTAAGCAAAGAGGAAGAGAAATATCGATCTTGTTTGTAAGTTTATATATATATATATAAACTTACCAAAAAGACGTTCAATTCGTCAGGCACTACGGCAAGCGTACGATCATTCTTTTTCTTCTTTTGCTCCTAAGAATATCAAAGTTTGTACAGAAGAGTGACTTAGATTCGCGTCGTTATTGTAAATTACGATGAAGGCACTGGTTTGAATATTATTCTCGTCTTCTTCCGCCTATTTCCTTTCTTGTTGTTGTTGATTTTGGGTTGCTTTGTTTCTTCGCCACATTCGGGTCCTCGCTTCGATGAGGTTAACGCCAGGGCTTAGGAACTGCACCGGCGCTCGTGCTCCTCTTGATGCCCTGATCTGTGAAGAGAGAAGCCATGTTTAAAAATGTGCAATCAACACGCACGCAATCGTGCGCTTATGTGAGTAGTATAACAGTGACAGTTCTAACTCAGGTCCTCTAATGGCGGGTGCGGGGCGGGGGGTTCACGCGCGGAGGGGGATGAAGTCACGCGCGAGAGGGGTTGGGGATGAGGAGTGGGGGTCGCCATGGGGCCATAACAGGTGCACGCGGGGAGGGGGAATCTGCGGAGCGGTTGACGGCACGCGGGGAGGGGGAAGTCGTTGGAGCGGAGGACTCAAGTTGGTTGACCCGTGTCGCTGAGAGATACGAAGCGATCGGTCTACACGTATGCATGAGAGAGAGCGAGAATGAGCGATCGGATCGCATGCACGTAGCGATAGAGCGACTCCTCTGTATGCATAAGGACATGTACATTTAACTTTAGCCATTCAACGATTAAAGCGATTGGGTTTGTTTGGGTGAAATCCCAAACAAACTCAACCGCCACGAACGTCTACGAATATCTATTGAACGCCTTCGAATATCTCGCGAATGGCTTCGACCGTCTCGCGAACGTTTTCGAACGTCTCTCGAACGTCTCTCGAACCTTTCACGAGCGTCTTCGACCGTCTCGGGAATATAGTTCAATATTTTATGCTGGAGATGTGAAAATAATTCGAAAGTTTTAGAGCAGATGCTGCACATTGGTAGAAACCATTATACCAACATATATAGGTAAAAGGCATTGTGAGGATGTCGATTCAGCATTATGTGTCATCTCAAGGCCAAAATGCCTAGCACATTCGCGAAAGGATAAAATTAAGCGAACGATATTGCGAGCGCTTCGTGGATCCCGTCGAAGAAGTTGATGTCAGCAAAATCGTAAAGTCTGTAGAAAAATATATAACGAAAAAATGCACACGGCACCAAGGACGCAGTTGTTATAGAAATGGAATATAAATCGTGATTGAGAGGTACACACTTTCAGTCAATGTTTGAGTTTCCGAGATCGCAGAGTGCCTCAAGCAGAGACATGGCGGACAACATTGAAAAAAATGTGCGAGCAAGGAGTCAAATCAGGACGGTAGAAGAGTATATTATGTGGGAACAACGATGTGACGAGTATATCGAGTCGTTAGAAGAACGAAGTCGAATTAAACGACCACGATTATCGATCAGAAATCGGCAACTGTTGGTGGCTCAAATTGCACGACTTAAAGGCTTCAAGAATTCGATGCGTCAGCATTTCATACATACGGGTGCTGCACGTGGCAATCATGGATTTGTATGGCGCGAAATTGATACGGCGTTCGAAGGCCGTATCTTGACTGGTGTAGTGATAAATCACGATCGCATCGAACCTAAACAAATTCCTCAAAGATGCTAGTGATATCGTGCTTTCACACGTGCAAACCATTATCGACAATTATGGTATTGTGGAAATTTGGTACGTCCCCCACTTTTGAAAACCGACAATAAAGAAATACGAGTTGAGCGCTGTGAACAAGAATGTAGTTGAGAGTTCAAGCTACACATTTTTGCACGGCGAGGAGTTCGTACGGTCAATCGTTTTTCCAGGATTTCATTTTGAATTTTCTTCCTCCGAGAGAAGTTGGAAAAAGCGAAATTCAAGGGCGGTCGATAGAAACGAAGATATAGAGAAAATTATTCTCTACATCTCGTACATTTGAACCATACGCAAAAAATCTGTTATAATTGAGTTATTGAATAAACAATTTTTTAAAAATATTTCAACAATTGATCGTCACGTCTTCTCAAGGGCTACAACGTCCTCATTCGAATCAAAATGTTATTAATTTTTTCCTAACGAGTTATTGAATTAAAACTGATTTTTCAAAATTTCACCCCACATTTTCACTCCAAAAATGAACTTCCTCGACTTCGGCGCTGTGGACAAAAATAAAGCTCGGATTTTTCTGAACATTTTATCACATGGCGCCGACCTCTTAGAGGTTTTAGATTCGCAGTAATCCACCCTAATCCCCCTTCATCCCTTAAAAACCCCCTACATCCCGATTTTTAGGCAAACTTGGCTTTAGCATCCGCGCCACCAACAAAATCACCTGCCAAAGAACTGGCCTTCTATTTTTTCCGATTACGAGGTTTTTTGACGACAGCACGACTGTACCAAACCTGGTTTCCGTTGAAAAACAAGTCAAGCGACGCTTGAAATAACCTTCAAAATTGCGACGAAATTAAAAAACGCAAACGTCGTTGTTTTCACGCGGTGGAACAATGGCACTTTTGCTTAAAACTTTTTTTCTCTGAAGTGCGTCCTTTTCGAGATATTTCGTAGTGCCAGTTCAAATGGTACCCCCCCTTATAACTTTACTATCAGCATTGACAACGAAGTGTAATAAATTCTCACATATTAGTAATAATTGTATTGTCCGAGACTTTTTCCCGCATGGCTTCACTTTTTCAAGATTTGTTGGCTTTTACTAAACTCCAAAATAGCGTGAAAAATGAAAGACAGATAGAGCAAAAAATTCAGACAAAACATACTTTTTTGTTTACGGGAAAAATACTTCCAAAATAAATAAAATATCGATTCCCACAGAGAATCAAGTTGACCTTGAAATAGCCTTGAAAGTAGCTACGAAAAAAAATATCCGACGACATCATTGTCCTTTTTTGAACTTATAAAACTTATGATTGGAAACATGTTTTCCTATAATCCATAGCTTTCGAGATATTTTGTTGTGACGATTTGAACGGGACAGCTTGCATATAAATCTTCAATATTCATTGAATTCATACTTATGACACTTGGTGAGCGTTTCTGGCGCGCGTTCGAGGTCCATGTTTGACATCTGCTCCTCGCTACGACAGAGCGGCCATCCCTGTGCGTCTGAAAATCTCCCATTCTGCAACGATAAACGACAAATACTTGGTATAGGGTGTGCTAGTTGCATACGATATAGTGAATATTAATATAGCGCACGAACGAAAATACGTACTTTATATTATATTGCTTATATATAGAATACAAAATGGGGTATGCGGATGACCCATTTGTAGAGAGACATCGTAGAACTGGGAAACAACGGAGAGAAAGTAAATTCGCTGTAACAGACGTCGATCGGCAAACCGTACGGTTTCGTTTGGCAAGTTCGTTTGCCATAAATTCGAGTTAAACGAAAGTTACATCAAAGTTAATTTAACGTTTAATCAACGTTAAATGAAATTGAAATTAATGTTACATTTAAGTTGATCACCACGTGAAATTTAAGTCAAATCAAAGTTGAATCGATGCTAGATCAATCTTAAGTTAAAGTTGAATCGAAGTTTAATTAATGTTGTACTAAAGTTAATTGAATGTTCAATTCTACCTAAATACAAGTTAAATTAAGCTTGAATTACAATTACATCACAGTTAAATAAATGTCACATCGCATTTAAATCAAAATACGATTGTGGTTTGGCGTTACCATTGGCGTTAAATTTAAAACTAAATCAAATTGAATTAAAGTTAAATTTTATGTTTTCTTTATGTGCACGTTCTCAAGACGTTTTCAAGGACATTTTTTTCTATAGGAAAAATAAAAATTAAATTATATAGGAAATTATATAGGAAATATAAAAATTAAAATTAAATTAAAATCTCATTTGTGTTAAGTCGAAATTGAATCAACGCTAAAATAATGTTAAATGGGAATTAAATTTTAACTCAAGTTGGAGTTTAATTAAAGCTAAATTTAAATTGAATTGAAGTTGCATTAATGTTGTATTCAATTAAAATCCCACTGAGATTGATGTAAAGTCAACGTTTAATGGAAGTTTAATACAATTCGCGTTAAAGTTCAATTCAATTGTACTTCAATTAGCTAAAGTCTAAAGTTTAAAAATCAGTTAAAATTAAATGATTTATTTTTCATTGAGTGCACGTTTTGAAGGCGATTTCAAGAACATCTTTTCATATAGAAACCTATATTTTTCCATCGCAGAATGAGATTCGACGCGATAAAACAAAAACTTCGCTTCGAACCATTTTCGACACGTGTTTCAGCAACTTTCAAATATGCCTTTTCTCTGGTCGTTTTCGAGTTCTTTCGTTTTCTCAATACAATTGGAACACTGTATAATATTTAACTGGCATATACGATGTATGTATGACGTATGGTATGATTACAATATATATATATATATATATACTACCGGCGAAATGTTTCCGGACAAAAGTTTAAAAGAGTGCCGGAACGTTTTTCTATGCCATTTCGCCGGCAGTTGACCTAGGGTAATTTAATAAACGGCATTTGAAAGAGGAGGGATTAACCTTCATTTTGGCTTGTTTATTAATTCTTACGATTTTTTGTACAATTAGCACCCGGTTTTGAAAACGACAATTTTTCGTCGTCCTTTTGTTCCTTTTTGAGTGGACCCCGTTTGCAGTAAACATTGTTTCTACGGATTTCTTCGACCAAAATCATAAAGGGGGAAGCCTAAGCTTCGATGTCGTTTTTTTTTTAATTTTTTACGATTTTTTTTTCTAACAAAATTTCGTTTTTTGTGAAAAAAATAGATATTTTGTAAATTGCTCCGGAGAACGAAAACGTACGAAAAACATACTTCAAAACTGCGCTCGAAGTATCTTGAATCGAAGCAAACAAAGTGGCGAGCTTCGAATTATGCAACGGCTACCTCAATCTCCCGTTCTCAATCCCATAAAACTGACGTGCGATTAAATGGATCGGCAAGTGCGCAAAGTCACTCATTCATCGGCCGAAAATCTATGGGATTTTCTACAAAAATCTTGGAAAGAAACACCCCGAGAGATTTTTCAAACACTTGTTGTGAGGATGCCGCGTGTGGTGAAGAGCGTGCTGTCGGCGAGAGGAGGTTTCTTCGACGAGTACCAAAGTTCAATACGTAAGTCAAAAATTCAATTATATTATTATTATGGCATTCAGATCAATCGAGCTTTGACCGGAAATAGATGAAAAGAAAAAATTCGAAAAAAAAATCTGAAAAAATTCTCGTCAACTCACAAGAAGCAATGCAACTTTTTTCCTATCTTTAGGTTTTATTGTAAATCTCATCGTTTTCGTGCTCCGGAGCAATTTACAAAACATCTATTTTTTCACAAAAAACGAAATTTTGTTGGAAAAAAAATCGTAGAAAATTAAAAAAAAAACGACATTAAAGCTTAGGCTTCCCCCTTTATGATTTTGGTCAAAGAAATGCGTGAAAAAATGTTTTACCGCAAACGGGTTCCACTCAAAAAAGAACAAAAAGACGACGAAAAATCGTCGTTTTGCGATTTTGAAAAAATCGATTTTTTTATTGCTTTTTTTTGAAGTATAAGTATCTGAGAATATGTCCTGAAAATTTCAAGTCGATCCGAACAAAATTGACTGAGACATGAGCGTTGAAAGAGAAGAATCCGTAAATTGAAGAACTGAAATTGAAACTTTAAACGCGTTTTTCTCAAAATGGCATTTCTGAAGTCGGTGACCAAGATTACTCGAACACTAATGAACCGATCTTCTTGAAATTTTGCAGGCTTATTTAATACATAAAAATGTAGTCTTTAATCGTTCGATTTTTTTTTCGAAAAAAATGGCCGTTTTATAGCCAAAAAACGGCCGTTTTTTTTTTCGTTAAAATCGAACCATTAACTTTGACTGTCCGCCATTTTGTGAAAAATGAATATTTTTTAAAATCCTTCGATTAAAGACTAGTTTATACTTATATTTGACTAAATCCATCCGCATTTTTTTTTCAGATGATCCACTTCGCCGCAATGTTGGTCACCGCAAACCGTGTATATAAAAACATTATTTCATTGACGGCCATTTGCCACTAAACAATGTAATATTTTTCAATAAAAAAATTACTGAAAGTTCTTCAAGATGTGTTCTTTAAGATGGTATATCGATCGATTAAAAAAGTTTTGTAGTTTTCTTTAAAAAAATTCATGAAAAAGGCCTTTTTTGCGCTACAAGTGGGGGTAACGCGTTAAATGGGCCGGTATGTTTTTTTCCTGTATCATGAAAGAGGAGCTTAAAACGAGTTCTACGACCTGTAACATAAGGTCATCGAAGGTCATGGGAAGTACAGAAAGGCGATAATACAATTGACGACCATCAATATCAATGTGTACGTTATTAAGTACGTTTACACATTTCTCAGACAGGTACAGAAAGTACAGAGAGGCGATAATACTTACGGTTTGCTTCACTGAAAATAAACACTCTTTCAAGGACACTTTAATAAGTTTGCAGGATAAGATAAACATGATAAGATTAGTATCGATAAATCGGTCAATCGAGTACAATGTATCCGTTCGAAGAGCAAGTCGATATGGCTACTTATTTATGGCGAATGCCAACAAAATTCTGTAAGGACGAAAACCTTGTATGGCGAACGATATGCACATCGACGTATTTACTACCGAAACTGTAAGTATTATCGCCTTTCTGTACTTTCTATGACCTTCAACGACCTTATGTTATACGTCGTTGAACTCGTCTTAAACTCTTTTTTCATGATACAGAAAAAAAACATACCGATCGATTAAAAAAAAATGGAGTTGACCTTCAAATGTCCGAAGTACCTCCACTTGCAGAAAAACTATTATCCCTATCGGATGGCCCCTTTCGTACTGGGCAATTTAATTTCAGCAAATATTTCTGTCAACATTATAGTTTCGAAGATATCCAGGGTGCTAATAGTTATTTATCCACCCTGTGTATATATATATATATATATATGTATATACACACAAGTATATAATAGATCCGATTGCAGCAACTCGAGAACGCGAATCCGAGACAAAAAGCAAAGATCTCGTTAACATCCGGTAGACATGCTTTATTATTAGTACGATTTATAAAAAATCGTATGCGCACAGAAAGGCCAATGTATAATAATTTCATGCAAATACGCGTGTTCTCCGGGATCGCGCGACTCGCGTGTTATTCCGAATCATACTCTTTGAGCTTCTTTCTCGCGAGCGTACGTTGGGTCGCGAATGAGTAGCAGGACCTCGCCGAATTTGGCCTCTCCTGGCGGTGGGCACGCTTCACTTCGCGATCCTGCTTTAGTATTTCCACCCTCTGTGCAGGCTCCTGAGCAAAAAGCTCGATGATGTTCATTGAGGCGGCGTCGCACTTAAAGAACAAACGAAATATTTTTTACAGCAATTGGCTACATATTTATGATGACGAGACGAAGAAAAATATTTTAATTTTCATTGAAACCTTGCGCGGTGGCACTGGGACGATTTCGTTCCAAGCGAAACCTTACTTTGAAATTGCTGGGAATGATTAGCAATTTATAACGAATATACCAACTTTACTACTTAAACAAGCGTGGATTCACACTTTAGAAGGATTCAAAAGTATTCGTGTAATGATTGAGATTTCTTAAGGGGAGAGAGGGCCTTTATCTCCCTGAACCCTTTTTCTGCCTCTCTTTCCACACTCCCACACCTCACTGTCGCCCATATCTCTCTGATTTCCCCCCTTGTTGTTCCTTTGTCTCAATAATCCTCCATTCTCACCTCCCTTTTTCTTTCTTTATAATCTTTACAGAAGTTGGACCTTTGTATTTTTCCCCACGTCCTCCGTATTTCTCGTTGCCCACTTTCTCTACCGTCCTCCTGGTTTCATCTTCCATTCTTCCTTGTTCCCTCTTCTTATACACGGAGAGAATTTTTAAGTAATTTTTACTGTGAAATCACAGTAACTCGGTGACGAATGTGCAATTCTTCAGGTTTTTAGGAAATAAATTACAAATTTTCATAGAAATGAACCAAAATTTACTTTTGCGTAACAGAAATTTACAATATTTTCCAGAATTTTTACTGAAATTAATAGTAAAATTTCATGAAACGTAAAGATTACGACGATAAGTTAAAAAAGTGCTAATACAAATGAAATTTTTCAGTGGAACATTGAGAAATTTGCGTGTTTCCCATAAAAATTTAAAAAAGGAAGCCGAAATTTTCCGTGCGTCCACCGGAATTTTACGTTCTTTATAGTAAAATCAGTTAGGGCTAGGTCGCCTGACCGTACGTGTGAGCTCTGTGTGCGAGCGTGCGTATACGTGAACGCAAGCTGTGAGAGTGCGCTTGTGTATGACGCAGTATGACGAGCACGAACGACGCCGACCCGCGTTGCTTAGCAACAGCGGTACCGCGCATGCGCATTATAGTACGAAGCATGGGCCAAGAAAGCCTCGTGGTCTCGTGCAGTCTAACGTGTTCTACGCAGTTCTACGCAAGAAAACAAAGAAACGTGAAAAGAAACTTCGATAAAGGACGTCTACAATGGTACGGAAAGATGACATGCTAAAATAAGTAGCAATCAAAAACACAAATGTTCAGAAACGCCGATGAAAAAAGTATTTATTTAATCATAGGGAATTAATTTTTCGCTAGGGATTTTAGAAATTTCAAGTTTGTCCAGGTTATTTTTACTGTAGAAACTTGGAATTTTTGAGGCAGCCCATTGTTAAAATTCTACATGAGAATGTGTCAGAATTTTTACTGAAAGAAATGTAAAAAATTATGCTACTTGCTTAAATTTTTACACGAATGAAAGCAAAATATTAAAAGCTAGTGTCAATTTTTCACTATGTGCACATATGTCACCGGTTTCAAATTTTTTATGTAATTTTTACGGAGATTTCACCGTAAAAAATACTTAAAAATTCTCTCCGTGTAGTTTCCCCTATCTGCCCTTCTCCTGCTTGCAGCATTGCTGCCTTCAATTTTTTGCCCCATTTGCTTTCGTCGTTGTTCGTCGGTTCCCTCGCCTCCTCCATTAGGCAGTTCCTCGGCCATCTTCCTTTTTCTATCTCCATGATTTTGCCGATGTGCCCTGTTCGTTTTACCACGATGATGTAAATTCCGCTGCACCCTGCTTCCATTTTCCATATATACTCTGGAGTGTTCTTCCTCAGTCCCATCCCCATTTTTGTACATCTGGCCCGTGCCCTCTCCACTCTCGCTCTCCTTTTCTACCCCCACCCACACCTCTACTCCATACAACAGCCCACTGCTGGCTATTGCTTCCGCTATCCTCAGCCGATCCTTCAACCTCCCAATTCTCGCCCTCTTAGCAATGCCCCAAGCTTGCGGTCTTCCTTGTCCAAAAATTGAACTATTTTGCATACAGCTCTGCCAAAAATTCAAAATTCCATTTTTTAAATCCTTCGTTCAGCCATTAGCTATACTTATCTACCAACAGAAAAAATGTGGTTTATTAATTTCAGATAAAGCTATGACGGGTCAACCTGACCACCACGTGGACACTTTTTTTAGTGGTCTCCGGAAACCAGGTCCCACCGGCTGAATGTCCCAAATGCTTGGATGATTTTTTTTTTAAATATTGTTGACACGTTGCTCTTTTATGTGCTTAACATTTTGAATAAAATAATTTATATATTATATTTGAGAGAAAATATGTTTTTTTGGCTTCGAAACCCACGTAACCCTTTACAGCGATTTAAAACGTTGAAAATTGTATGTGGACGTTTTCGTCTCAGTGTGACCGCTGATGAAGCGATGTTGCAGTGTGACCGCGCAGGATAATGAATTGGAGCTTCGGCGGTGACTCACTTGCAACTGCAGCCGCTGGTGGAAATTCAATTCCGGGAGAGCGAGAGGCGCGTCAACGTGGAGTCTCAGCATGCATCGGAGGGCTTCCACGTAGGTCTTCCTTAGGGCCAAAACTCTCTCGGTTCGCATTATACTTCGCACCAAATAACCCCTCGCGTACGCATTTATAACCGTCGCGGCCTTTACCTTAAGAAAAGAGCAGAAAAAAGAGAAACAAATTTGCATTTCTTCAAAATAATATCGAGGGAAAATGGGGAACTGCAAATATACAGGCTGGCTCAGTTAAAGTGTTGCAAGCCGGAATCTCAAACTATATATTGTTATGAATAACGTTCGTTGTAACAGTCGTTCGGTTCCGGGAGGGATGGCAATGCCGAATATTTATGAGGGTAAAAAAGATTTCTTTTTCTTCGGGACCATACTGAAATATGTTAGCACAGGGTGAAAAAAATTCTCGTGAAAAGTGAGCTCTAAAGGTGAATTTATAAAGATGGCGCAAGACGTTTTACATACTCTTAAGATTTTTCCTCAAAATCGTAGCTTTTGACGTGTTAAAAAAAAAAGGAACGTTAGAAAGTGTGTTGAAAAGCCCATAACAATGATTTTCGTCAAAAAATAGAGTTACTGATTTTTGTAGATTAGATCAGGACTGACTAATCACACGTTGATATTTTTCAAATCATTTTGCGAACTAGTATTTTCATTTGACACGCGAATCATGATGATTATAAGAAAAAATTAAGAAACTACGTAAAAATGGCTCGCACTACATTTTGAAGTTCAGCAATACTTTGCGTAAGTTTTCTTAAGGCCTTAGGCCACAGTAACAGGTATAAAATCATGTGCGAATTTGACAATTTTTTTTCGTATGAAATAGTGATTCACTCATAAAATTAATTACACAAATATTTGGTATGAATATCAAGGTGTTAGAAAATATTTTTTTTTTCGATGTACAAAACGTCTGACTACTAATATTTTCTTTCGTTGTCGTTTTTTTTAGGCGCTCCGAGGCGTGACATTTAACATCCACAATTTTTTACCTAGAACAAAAAACAAGAATTCTCGTCAATGTACATTAGAATACCTAGAGAAGTACGTACGGAATTTAAAAAAATATTGTTTTATTCAAAAGTTGTAGGTATGTGAACTTAAGGGGTTACACCCACTTGCGATTTTGAAAAAATCGTTTTTATTGCATTTTTTTGAAGTATAAGTATCTCAGAATATGTCCTGAAAATTTCAAGTCGATCCGACCAAAATTGACTGAGATATGAGCGTTGAAAGAGAAGAATCCGTTCTTCGTGTAAACTGAAATTGAAACTTTAAACGCGTTTTTCTCAAAATGGCCTTTCTGAAGTCGGTGACCAAGATTACTCGAACACTAATGAACCGATCTTCTTGAAATTTTGCAGGCTTATTTAATACATCAAAGTGTAGTCTTTAATCGTTCGATTTTTTTTTTCGAAAAAAAATGGTCGTTTTATAGCCAAAAAACGGCCGTTTTTTTTCGTTAAAATCGAACCATTAACTTTGACTGTCCGCCATTTTGTGAAAAATGAATATTTTTTAAAACCCTTCGATTAAAGACTAGTTTATACTTATATTTGACTAAATCCATCCGCACTTTTTTTTCAGATGATCCACTTCGCCGCAATGTTGGTCACCGCAAACCGTGTATATAAAAACATTATTTCATTGACGGCCATTTGCCACTAAACAATGTAATATTTTTCAATAAAAAAATTACTGAAAGTTCTTCAAGATGTGTTCTTCAAGATGGTATATCGATCGATATAAAAGTTTTGTAGTTTTCTTTAAAAAAATTCATAAAAAAGGCCTTTTTTGCGCTACAAGTGGGGGTAACGCTTTAAGAAATGAATTTTCAGTGAAAAATTTCGTTATAACTGCTCATAAAATGAAAAGTTTTCGATTATCAGAAATTCCCCACGTACGAGTACTTCTCTTCGAAATGCAATTAGGAACATAACTGTTAAATTTGAAGTAAATCGGGTGAAAATTGTTGAAGTTATTTGTCACGCCAATTGAAAAAAAGCTGTTTCGGCAAGTTTCGAGTAGTCGACCATTTTGTACGTCGAAAAAAAATATATATTTCCTGACAGCTTGATATTCATACTAAATAGATGTGTAATTGATTTTATGAGTAAATCACTTTTTCATAAGAAAAAAAAGGGTTAAATTCGCACATGATTTTATATCCGCCACACATAACTCCTATTCCCAAACCCAGTCTCACGCCAACATCTGACACTTCATATAGCTATTAACCGTTTCCCACAGCTAAACTTCAATGCTCATCTAAGCCTAATGTCCTTTACTAGAAACCCTCGATTGCAACTTCTTCGTTTCTTCGTCCCTTTGTCACTGGTCGCACGTGCCTCGCTGCGCTTCCTCGTATCATTCCCTCTACCTTCCTAGGCCCATCCGCCTCAATCATACTTCTTCCCTCTGGACCCGGAGGAATCAGTCCATCTCCGAGACTCCAACCGTAACAAGGTGCACTTCCTCAACCATTGATACTCGCTAATAAACACATAACGTCTTAAATCCAATCATCCTCGTACTCATTTCGACCCCAATCAGTAAAACCTCGCGCATCCTTTAAACCATCCGCTCGACCGTTACAACGTAATGGGACAAAATATCGCTTTTTTTCAATCTTTGCATGAATTTAGGTTAAATAGAGTTGGCTAAATATACATAATCCGCACAAAATTATGGGAAAAAATAGGCACTGAGTCAGACCTTGCGGTTTAACTGTCAAGGTCATGTAAAGCTTACAGGTCTACGTGACCCAACCTAAGCCACAATATCCCAACCCGAACAAACCCAATCAAACTCTCTTCGCATAAGTTTTTTTGGGTTATATAGAAACGCAGAAAAAATATAAGACTGAATTTGACGTTACGGATTAATCGTCAAGATGATGTGAAGATTGAAGATTAAAAATGTCACGTGTCCCAACTCAAACCAAGCAACGTAGGAAAAAAGAGACTGTGTTTGACATTGCAAGTTAACTGTCAAGGTCATGTGGAAGTCGGAGATTGAAATCACCACGCGACCTTAAAAGTGACAGCGAAAATCAGAGTCCTTTTTCTTCTCAAGCTCAGAAGCTAAATTTTGGCAATTCGAAACATTTCTCATACGGCAATGCGAATTGTTCGAGAATTGCGACACTTTGCCACGGGCCACCCGGTATAAACGTACGGATTGAGCATTTTTTTTACGTTCGTTAGTTTTTCGTACGCACGTGTCTTTCCCCGTACGCGACGATTTGGTCGTTATTGACGGGAAAAAGTCGTCGACTAGCGCGACGATCGTTTCGCCGTTGGTCGTCGTCGAAGTCGTTGTCGGCGCGGCCGCGATTGGGCGTCTCCTGCAACGGGAGAATTCCGTTGAGGGGACACCACGCCGGATCATCCTTGGAACTGAACCCGTTGACCTTGGGATCTCGCTTCAAGGTCAAAACTTCGTCGGGCTCGTTTCTGTCGGTCTCGGGGCTGGTGGACGACTCGGCAATTCTTGTGGTAATATCCGGCAGTCTCACACCGGGAAAGGTGCGCTCGATCTGGGAGACGAGTATTTTCGTTTGGGTCTCGAATGCGCGTTGCATGTCGCGTTGTTCGCGCCTCTGTCGTGTGTGCAACTGACTCATTTGTCGCTCGTGAGCTTCGCGTATCTGCTCGAAAATGTCGAGGATCTTGTCGGTGGTGGCAGAGGCGAGGAGCTTCCTGGTGCGAATATTCTCGCGATTCGACGTGACAACGTCGTCCGCGCTCCGGGAGGCACGACTTCCGATTGGGCGATGGCCGAGGCTGCCGAGCGAGCCGCCGAGCTTGTTGGCCATCGCGAGAATCGACGTCCCGTTCCTGGTGACGTTTCTTCTACCGCATTGGCCCGGGTTTCCCGTTGACTTCGACGGACACTTTCGGCTCTCGCGATCCACCATCGATCTTATGCAATCCGCCGAACCAACAACGCGACGCTTGTTAGGCGTCGTTCGGCTTTGCTTCCAGCTCTGTGTCCACGCGTCCTTGCTGTCCTGAAGCTCCCAGGAAGTCCGCGCCTCGGAGATGTTCCAGGCGCGTCGTCGCGGAGCATCCCGCGACGTCGGGGCGTACTCGACCGGAGACTTCTCGCCAACCTGGCGCATCCTAGCCAACAGCATCGGGCTCGGAGTCTCCAGAACGTAGGAGCCCTGGCGCACGAGCTTCGTTGTACTTTTGTCACTCTCGGTCGCGCTCGTCGATGTTGCCGCGTCCTCGACGGGGCTTGGGTCGAACTGCGAAGGCGGGCTTGCCTCCAACGTTATCGGCACGATGTTCAGACTCTTGGGCACTTGCGCTCGCCTGAATTCTGGCATACTTTGCTCTGGAATTTGTTGCGTGCCGTACCTAGCATCGGTCTTATCGTCAGTTTTCCGTTTGACGAGCTGTGCCTCCGTATTCTCAGTTTGCTGCGTAGTGCGATATTCTTCCACCCTCTCGGTCAACTGCGCGGTCCGCGCCGCTTCAATTTTCTCGGTTTGTCGTGTGGCGCACGGTAATTCTATCGTCTCAATTCGCCGCACTGTGTGCTGTGCTTTCATCGCGTTGCACTGCTGAGTACTGCACTGCGTTTCCATTTTTTCTTCTCTTCGCTGCCTACTGTGTTGCACTAGGATCTTTTCTCCATTTTGCGGCATACCGCGCCCCGCTGCCATCTTTTTCTCACTTTTCTGCTCGCTACGATGCGCTTCGATCTTTTCCTTCTTCGGCCTTGCACTGCCCAGTGCTCCTATCTTCAGCTGCGCACCGCGCTGCCCTCTGAACTTTTCCTCACTTTGCTGTGCATTGCCTTGCGCTTCGGGCTTGTCCGCATTTGGCTGCATACTGTGCCCCGCTTCTATCCTTTCTTCGCCGTGCTGCCCCCTATGATGTGATTCGATCTTTTCGCTTTGCTGCGCTCTAGACTGTGCTGCAATATTCTCACTCCGCTGTGCTGGGACCTCCTCGCTTTGCTGCACGCTGCGCTGCTCTTCGATTTCCCGTGCACTTATCTCCCGACTTTGTTCCGCGCTCTTATTCGTACCGCTCTCCGTCGATGGCATATCCGCTAGGTATCGATCGATGTTGGTATTCTCCGTCACGTCCGCGCTGCCTGGCGTCAAGTCGACACTGCCGGTCGTCACGTCCGGACTCTCACTACCGCATGGCCCGGTCTCGTCAGGATAATCCGTCTCTCCGTCAGCGTTTCCATCAGGGGAGTCGGCAGCCCTTGACAAGCCGTCATTACCCGCCAATACCGGTGGGGTTAGCGCACCCGCAGAGACGGGAGCCGAGTTCTCGAGCAATGTCAGTCTCTTTTGCACCGCCAGCGCCAAACCCTTGTAGTACTGCATCTCGGCTCTGATGTCATCCGTCATCTTTGGAAAAAAAAAAGCAAAAACGGTATGCTTTGCAATTTCGTCAAATAATATTCGAAAAAGCGTTGTCCGAACGAAATGTTATTGAATTGGAAACTTTGAGAAATCTCGAAACAGGATATAGTGAGGAATTTTGAAACTCTGAAAAGAAGTGAAACACTTCGAAATAACGGGAAAATTATACAAAAGCGAAATTCTGAAAAAACTTTTTTTCGTTAAAAAGAAATTGTTTTACGATTAATTGTATTGTATATTTGACTCACCAAGGGCGGAATAATCGGTACGCCACGAATTTTGATGCAGCTCACGTACGAGTTTGATTTTCGTAGGTCCATTATGTTATTATTGTTATTATTGTTATTATTATTATTACTATAAACAAAGCTGCCGGGCGAATCGCTAACCACGTTCCCGACAGCTTTATGTTTGTTCCTTCACACGCCTAAATCACTTCAATTGGCATTTTACTAATAACGGATAGAGTTAAGAAATATATTTGAAATTTCGAGGACGCAGGTTAGGTCGGCTCTCGTTTTGACAGGACTGGGGACAAAAGAAAACATTGAACATGCCTGAAGTCACTGCCTATGGAAACTAGATAACAGGAGACCAAAATCCTGTGCAAAGTAGGGATGATCGATATAAATCGATTTATCGAAAACATCGATGTTTTCTATTCGATGCGTCGAATCAATCCGATACATCGCTTAATGTCGATGTTTAACGATGCATCCATGTATTTCATTCGATGTATCGAATTTGAGAACAAGCAAACATCTTGCACGGAACGCACTAGGCTCCGTAGGGTCTTAGGCTTTCTTTACATCTTTTTTATCTCTCGCTATCGAAGAATCAAAGCATGGAGACTAGAGTAAAGGAGCCCGAACCACTAAACTATAATAATTAGTTCAGCGGCCCGAACGCAATGCTGGCGAAATGGCTGTGAAAGTGATGAACGTTCCGCGGATTGTACCCGCCTGGCGGCGCTACCACTGCGGGCTCCGTCCGCGCGGTGATTTTGAATCGTTGATCCGCAATTTGTCGTATATTTGTTTCTTATTAGCGCAGCTTGTAATGCTGAAGAGTTATATTGATATGCTTTTGTTTAAATTATGAAATGATAATGATTCAGTAGTTTTTTGACTTGGTGGTGGTCTATACTGTAAATGTTTTATTTTTATACGGTGACATGTACGATTAAACAGCCATATGTGAATATTGCATATTCACTTCTGCATATTCTGCAGAATGCATATTCTTCCGTTTTATCGGAAATTCTGCGTATTATCCGAAGATACACCTCGGACAATGCGGAGGACTCGGATAATGCGGAAACTCGCTTAATCAAAGGTCGGATAAACGAGGTTCTACTGTACCAGCAGATACGATAATATACACACTATATTCGAAGAATTTGAGAATTGTTAAAATCGAATTTTCGAGACAAACCAGCCTTGATGCTGACAAGAGGACACAGATATTTTAGCTTTAAAAAATTACAGCATGTTTTTATCTTGAAAACATTGAAGCAAGCAATATCGCTTCGACTTTATATTGTTATCACGGTGTTTTTCTCAAATCGGAAAATAAACATCAAACATTTTTTAAATTTCTTGCCTCAATGAGTAATTGCAATTTCCTTCGTGTGATTTTATTTTTATTTTCATTCGAATGTGTTATCGTCAGAATAATCGCGTTACCGATTCGCTGATTGCGAGTTTTAATACAAACCGATCGCAAAGCATTGTACTTTCACTAGGAATAACTTACCATCGTATTTACCTAAGACAATAAAAGTTGATTTAAGAAAAAAAAGCATGAGTATTATTTAAGACAGTTTCTACCGTTCGTTATACGATTGAACACTGTTATAATAAAAATATTTTTTTATCACTACGTATTGCATTCTTATTACTATTTTCGACCTTTTTCACTGTTAATTATTCAAGTAATGCATATTGTTGATTGGGCATTGTTATATTAAAAATATTCTTCTATCTTTACGCATTTACGGAGACCTCTCTGGGATGTACCATTTTGCATCTCTCTCGCACGCAGTCCCCTTCTCAAGGATTAGTCTGCCTCACAAACAGCTCACTTCTCATGATTGATTTGTTCCGTTCCGTCACCCGCAGCTAACTTCTCGCGGTCTTAGCAATATTGGCGCCATCCCTGTTTGACCACATTGCTGTAGCCACTTTTTTCAAGCTCTCCATAAGAGTTCGGACTCCTCCCACTCTAGCCTCCATCAGCCAAATTGTCGGAGTTCAAGACCTGTATATAAAACCGCGGCCTCGACGAGGAATCTACATTGAGGTTATGTTGCCCACCATTCCCACGTGAGACATTCTCTTTTGTTTGTTTTCGAGTCTCGTGAATGCAACGATGGACGCGTTCGATTTGTTCAAAAAACTTTCGTCCGGTGCGAAATTCGACAAAAATCGTTTCCGTTCCGACGCCGAGAAACTTCGCGTGAGTTTGTTTGCGCACGTTTCGGGCGAAGCGAATATTACAGAAAGACGTTTTTCTCTAGAACAGTTGCAGAAAAAAACGGAGATCGAGCGAAAAATTAAGCATCTTCCGACGGACGACGCGCGCGTTTCCGTCCAGCGAAAGAACGATGAGGGCGGCGATGATTTGGAAGTTAAGGAGGAACGGGACGAGGCCGAAATGCTGACACTGATCGATGGTATGAAAGTTCCGCTCACCGGCAGCAAAACGAACAAGCGGAAAAAGAAGGTGATGACCGAGGACAAATTGTTGCAACAGGAACAAGAAAAGGTGAGTAGCGCAATTCAAATGTCCATTTTTGAATCGTGGATGTATATCTGCACATTCATTCTTTCCTCCATCATATATACAGGGTGCATCTTGAATAGTAATTCAAGAATAGTGCTACGACAACATAGAAATCCATTTGGCAAATAACCACTGTTACAAAATAATGATCGAATTGGTACGCTACCGTATTCTCGGTACGGGTGATGTAATTTTTTATATCTATTTAGCACCAAGCTAAACCATTTTTCCATGTATATTCGATATTAAACCATCAAAGTTTGATAAAAGATTACGAACATTGGCTGGCAAATGAAGAGCATTGCTGCCAACCTCAATGTCCGCGACGTTGCTGTGTTCAGTCAACACAATATTAATAATAAATCATTTTGTCATAAATATTAATAGGCATACATATAAATGACTTGAAACCTATTCTGAGTTGTATAAAACATTCAGCGACAGTTCTTTCATAACAATGATTGATAATCTTAAACTTTTTTAAGTTGGCAATAACGCAATAGTTTTTTTTGCATGTTATAAAAATGTTAAAATGCATAATATTGCCCTTCAATTATATATTTTTGGCCGACCAAAATGGCCGACTAAAAATGAAAAAAGTCATTTGACAAAAGCGAACCCCCGAGCACCAATTTTTGCTCACATCAAGCAACTTTTTGCATTTTTGGTCGGCCATTTTAGATCCGCCATTTTGAAATACTAAGTTTTGAGTGCAGATTCGTAATCACGGACCTCAAAACCCCCGAGTACCAACGCTCGCCCTCGTCAAATGACTTTTTGCATTTTTGGTCCGCCATCTTTAGTTTCTAAATTTTGAGTCCGGATTCGTAATTAGCGACCCCGAAAACCCCCGAGTACCAACGTTCGCTCTCGTCGAGTGATTTTTTGCATTTTCGGTCCGCCATCTTGAATTTATAAATTTTGAGTGCAGATTCGTAATCAGCGACTCCGAAAACCGTCGAGTACGGGTTTTAGTACTGAAATTCTAAGAAATTTCGTATATGACGCATTTTTTTCGACAGCCCGCCATATGGCGGGCTCACCAGCTATGGCACAGTTTGTGTTGCCCGCCATATGGCGGGCTCGCCAGTAAAGGGGTTAACGCATTACCCCCACTTGTAGCGCAAAAAAAAGGCCTTTTTCATGAATTTTTTTAAAGAAAACTACAAAACTTTTTTAATCGATCAATATACCATCTTAAACAAACTTCGAATGCGTAGGTCTTAGAAACGCAAATGATCGATGGTCCGAAATGGCGAACATGGCATGGCTGCCTGTAGGCCTATTCTGTAACTCGGTAGCGACAGTTTTCGCTATCGTTAGCTAGCGACAGCCAATCGCATGCACGATTACAGAAGAAAGGGAGTCTCTTATTGGCTGTCGCTAGCTAATGACCACTTTCGCTGTCGTTACGAGTTACAGAATAGGCTTACTGACCCGACCGATCGCCAGCGTCATCTGCCAACTTCACTCTGAAGCGCAAGTAACGTACTTCTCGATCCATTGTACCATTGCTTTCGCTATCCGAACCGTTCGCCTTTTCGGCCTATCACTTCTTTAACAGATCGACTTTGCCCTTTGCGGCTCTGGCCCTTCGCTTTAATGAATTCGAAATTGTAAACTGTCGTAATATATACAATCAACGTTTTGACGTCTCGAATTGTTTGGTGTACATATAAGGCGAATCGACAGTATCTCTCATTATTTTGTTAAATCTGATATCTGTTTTCGCTATAAATCAACTTTGAGATTTTCGTATTCACAATTTAGATTAACTATTTTACAGGCTATAGGATTGATCTATCTATATTGGAACGTTCGTCATTACTGAATTCGAAATTTCGGTCCATCTGAATATTGATCGTTCGAATTTCCGAACTTCACCCACAGAAAGCTAAAATACTATATAAGATTGCAACGTGGTAATTCAAAGAAAAAATAAAAACTGTATTAAATTGTTTGTGTTGAATAAAAATATCGATGCAGTTTAAGGAAGATGCTCACGCGGTGCGCAGATACGATTTTCCATACGAAATTTCGTGCCGAGAAAACTCACGCGAATAATGTTACATTGTCGCTAGGTGAAAAGAACAGTAATAGGGAGATGCTCTTGTCAATTTCACCCAAACTGAGAACGGCAATAGCCCCCAGATTGTGTGACACACGGCCTCAGAAGAAAAAGAATCCTCGTCAGTGATGCGTTGTGCCATTGCGTAATTTTTATAAAATAATACCGACAGCTAAATAAATCTAAAACAATCAAAGACAACCCGTGAAATTCGTTTTCCAAATTTATGTCGCAGATAAATGAGTACAGAAATAAGCATGGGATATCGGTCGTTGGACGGAACGTTGCAAGGCCGCTGGAAACATTTGAACAATTGTCGACGGTTTACGGGGTCTCTACGGATCTCGTAGCGAACATGAAGAAATGCGGATACGTCGAGCCTACAGCGATTCAGATGCAGGCCATACCCGTCATACTCGAAGTACGAATTATTACTTATTATTATTATCATCATTGCCAATAGTTTTATAATTAAAACAAATATAAACTTATATTAAGAGTAAAAGCTACTATTAATTAGTGGCCGAACCCGGTTTACGCGGTCAATTTTCTTACTGCGTGTCTCAAATTTTTCGTCTTGTCGAAAATCGAGAATCTCTACTGAGAATATGTAAACACATTCGATAGATTTTTACAACCAAAAGGGCAGCAAAATATTCGAGCAAAACAAAATGTACTCTCCTTACATTCCAACGATGCAGCCTTCAACGTCATTGGTTCCGAAGTTTATCGAGTGCAGACGACCGACAGATAAACCGACAGACTTCGTTTATACGCGTAGAGATGATCATTGCTACTATTTATATAATAGAAATATAGTGACGACTGCGATCAGTAACTTTGTTTCTATTATTACAAAACTACCATAATACATAGCATATTATTATTTACCAAGTAGTTGTATTGACCAACTACGTTTATTTCCGAACTGCTATTATTTTTCAACTATTATTTTGTAAGTACCAGTAGTATTTCTAGAGTTCCAATGTATAGCCTTGCGGGTTTTTACGTATGTCCCTTCCCTATTGAACCTTTTCCTATCACTCGCTGCCCCCTCTTCGGTAATCTAACATAACTTCTGCAGCGTCCACTACCTTCTTAACGCGTTACCCCCACTTGTAGCGCAAAAAAGGCCTCTTTCATGAATTTTTTTAAAGAAAACTACAAAACTTTTTTAATCGATCAATATACCATCTTAAAGAACACATCTTGAAGAACTTTCAGTAATTTTTTTATTGAAAAATATTACATTGTTTAGTGGCAAATGGCCGTCAATGAAATAATGTTTTTATATACACGGTTTGCGGTGACCAACATTGCGGCGAAGTGGATCATCTGAAAAAAAAAATTCGGATGGATTTAGTCAAATATAAGTATAAACTAGTCTTTAATCGAAGGATTTTAAAAAATATTCATTTTTCACAAAATGGCGGACAGTCAAAGTTAATGGTTCGATTTTAACGAAAAAAAACGGCCGTTTTTTGGCTATAAAACGGCCATTTTTTCGAAAAAAAAAATCGAACGATTAAAGACTACATTTTTATGTATTAAATAAGCCTGCAAAATTTCAAGAAGATCGGTTCATTAGTGTTCGAGTAATCTTGGTCACCGACTTCAGAAATGCCGCTTTGAGAAAAACGCGTTTAAAGTTTCAATTTCAGTTCTTCAATTCACGGATTCTTGTCTCTCAACGCTCATATCTCAGTCAATTTTGTTCGGATCGACTTGAAATTTTCAGGACATATTCTCAGATACTTATACTTCAAAAAAATGCAATAAAAAAAATCGATTTTTTCAAAATCGCAAGTGTGGGTAACCCCTTAAGCTACACTATACCGCATTTGAAAATCAATAGCTTAACTCTATTATTATTTCTACTATTATTATTTCAATTTTGTATTGCATTGCGGTGTATTGTACTGCAATTATTATTTATTTTGCAACTACTATTAATTCGATTATTATTTTCCAACTATTATCTGTAAACTACTATTACCTTCCAATTACTTCACAACGTTTATTATTGCTCAACTAGTATTACCTCCCGACTACTAATGTACATTTACTACTAATATAAGATAACTACTATTATTTTCGAGCTTCCATTATTCGCCAACTACGATTATTCTCCAACTCATTACCATAGCCCGTCTACTATTATCAATATACATAAAATATTATTATTATTATTATTATTATTATTATTATTATTATTCATCGACTACTATTATTTCCCAAGTGTGCTGATTATAATAATGTACGTCCCAAATATGCTATACGATGCTATCAATGAGAATAATTTTACGATGATTCCTCTATTACTACCATCGCTTTGCATACAGCTACAACGTGCCCATCGTTAATAGTCAATACTCTATCATCCCTTCATTGCAATGTTCATATTACTGTTTGCGAATTATAGAGAGAAAAAAAACGAAATTTAACGACTCCGTCCCTCCCAGGGGAGACAAATTCTCGCGTGCGCTCCAACTGGCTCAGGAAAAACCGCTGCCTTTCTCCTGCCCATAATCCATCACCTGGAGGGACCGAGAAAAATGGGCTTTCGCGCCGTCGTGCTCAGCCCTACCAGAGAACTCGCCAAGCAGACTTACAGAGAGTGTGTCAGACTGAGCGAAGGTAGAGGCTTCAGAATCCACATAATCAGCAAGGTCAAGCAAGCCCTGGACAAGTACGGACCAAAAAGCTCCCAGAAATACGGTGAGAAGACCTACGATACGTACGATTCGTTTCCTTAATATCGCATTTTTTCCCCCTTCCTTTTTCTTTGTTCCTTATTCCTTACTTTTTCTACTGTTAATTGTTATCATTTTTATTTTATTTCATTTGTCCAGATTTTTTGCTTACTGAATTTTTATTTACTGAACTTTTATTTACTGAAAAATGCGTGTTTTTTTTCTTAATTTATTTTATCTTTATTCACATATTAATGTGGAATAGTTTAAAAAATGTCTATTCCATTCTTGCTTTTATATACTGCGGAATGTTTGTAAAAAAATTCCGTATTTAGTCGTCACTTTTCTTTACTTCAAAACGTTTCCATCTTTTTTTAATTTTATTCTTATGATTAGTTTCTTACTTTGCTGCTTTCTTTCTTTTTTTTCTGTTTTCTCTATCAATTTCGCACTTTTCATTATCGCGGAATGCTTTTTGTTAAATTAATTTCTAATCATCGTTCATTTTCTTCGTTTCTATATTGCCGTATGTTGTTTTTTTTCTGTTCGTTTCTCATTTTTATTTACTATGGAATATTTTGTTTCCTTAATTTCCATTATTTATTTTTTACTTCTCAAATTAATTTATCGTATTCATTTTTCACTTTTCTCCAGACATTCTCATTACTACGCCGAAGCGACTGCTGTTCTTGCTGAATCAAGTTCCCCCGGCGTTGTCGTTGAAGAAGTGAGTGCTGGGCGAGTTGCCCCGAAAGGAACACAAAAATCCATTTCAAGCAAACGAAATTCGATCCTTTGCTCTCGTTTTCTTTTTCTTCGATAACGTAATTGTTCTTTTTTGTTTCCATCGCCACAGCGTAGAGTGGCTGGTTGTCGACGAGGCAGACAAACTCTTCGAGGACGGGAGCCGAGGCTTTCGGACGCAGCTCGAGGATATCTGCGCCGCTTGCACGAACGTGAAGCTGCGTCGCGCAATGTACAGCGCGACCAACACGCCCGCGGTCGCCAAGTGGTGCCGTCGAAATCTCAAGGGCCTCGTGAACGTCACGATCGGACAGAGAAACGCGGCGGCAGCGGAGATCGAGCAGGAGTTGCTCTTCGTCGGCACGGAGCGGGGCAAACTCCTTGCGATTCGCGATTTGATCAGAAAGGCGAGCGAAAAAAAATCAGTTCAATTTGAGGGCATTTCGTTTCTTTTTGTTTTCGGTTTGTTGGGATACGTTTTAGTATCGTTTGTCCTTTTTACGTACGTTTGGGTTCCTTTCTTTTTTGTTGAGCTCCTTTTGGTTTTTGCTTCCTCTATCTCGCCTTATTTTTTTCGTCCACTGTTTTTGTGATGTCTGTTTGGGTTCGGTTGTTTATTTTCGTTTGTTGACTTTTTCGCATCGCTTGGGTTCACTTCGATTTTATTCGTTTGCTTGGGTTCGTTTTTGTTTCTACTTCCTTTATTCAGCTCGCCTCCTTTACGTTTGTTTCGGTTCTCTTGGGTTTTTGTTTGGTCTGTTGGGGTTTGTTTGGCTTCATTAGGTTTTTCGTTCGTTTGTTTGGATTCGTTCGGGTCTTGATCGCGCTATCTTTTTTTACGTCCTTACGTTTTTTACGTCTGTTTGTGTTCGTTTTTTGTTTTTCCAATTGTGTGCTTTGCTTTTTTCTTCGTTTGTTTGGCTTTGTTGGATTTATGAATTTTTTCGGGCTTTGGGTTCCTTCGGGTTTTTGCTCTTTCTTTTTGGGGTTCCCGACGCAAAGGGCAAAACGGAGCCCCATTGGTGTCACTCTGCTGTCTGTCCGTCTGTCCGTATACCATATATTGTATTTAAACAATAAGTACTGAAAGCACCGATTCACAATATAGTACATGTACATAATAGTTTATTGTATTGGCAATACAATCTATAACGAAAATATATAAAATGATTGTTATTTAAATATTTACAACACGAAAGGACTTATTTTTGGAGTCCGCGCCAGCCAAGAACAAGACATTGACGTCACGGACAAAACGAGATTGCACATTAGAAGAAAAAATACTGTAGATCGTATATTTCGTGAATTTTTCTTCGCCTCCACTTTTTCTGCGAAACATGTGACAACATTGGTAATTGGCTGGTACCGGTTACAAAAATAAGGCATTCGGTATTGTAAATGTTTGAATAACAACATTTTTATTATTTTCATTATTAGCTTACAGCAGGGAGTGTACAAAGCTTTCTTTACCTATCATCACCTCACTTGGTTTCAGTTTAGCTGCCTATGGATGTGGACGGAAAAAAGTATTACCTAATTAAATATCCATTTAAAAAAAACAGTTAATTCGTCACATGTACGGAATCCTAATAGAGCGAGGCCTGACTCACACTTGTTTTATCTCGCCTTTTTTTTGACGTCTTTGCGTTTTGTACGAGTGCCTCGTAAGAAAATAAAAACAAAGGCATTTGTTGCGATTTTCCGGCTGGAATATTTTCATCACTGTGATAGGCAATACTTGTATTTTTTTTCGTCGCCAAAACAAAAGTTCCGATATGAGGAAGTTAACGAGAACAAGTATTTTCGGATGTGGAAGAAAAAAAAATTGTTTATGCATTGATTGTGATTGGAGCGATTAGTTTTTGTCTCAATTTTTCTTCTCGCTTTGCAGGGCATCTCTCCCCCTGTGCTAATATTCGTGCAGAGCAAGGAACGGGCCCGGGAACTCTTCAACGAGCTCATCTACGACGGAATAAACGTCGACGTTATTCACGCGGACAGAACGCAGACTCAGGTAAATATTTGCGATACGATGGAAAAAAAAGTTTCTTTTTTAAGTATTGATCGACCTACTGTTATTTCGGCTCCGTCGGTCCTTCAAGTTATGCAGCAGCATTGTGCATGGGCTGAAACGGACGTGAAAAAAATCGCAGAAATCACACTATTATTTCCCTCTCGTGAATCCATATTGCATTATTTCTGTTATGCCGCTAAATTATATTAAAGTAGAAGTTTATATATTTAACCTCAGAGCAGAAGAACGAGACCGTGTAGGGAACCCCAGGCAACGTGAACAAGGGTGTTTTCAATTCTCCACGACGGCAATTAACGCGAGTTTTAAACTCTATTTAATTCACATTTCTACATGCAATAGCGTGCAAAAGTTTCGGGCCACCCTATTTTTCGTGGATATCGCATAGAAATACGATGGTACGGGAAATACAAACGAGTGATGATACTTATAATTGGCGTCGAGATGCTTGATATTTAAAAAAAATGTGGTATAAACAGTAATATCACTCTTCGACGATTAAGGCGTTACCCCCACTTTTAGCGCAAAAAAGGCCTTTTTCATGAATTTTTTTAAAGAAAACTACAAAACTTTTTTAATCGATCAATATACCATCTTAAAGAACACATCTTGAAGAACTTTCAGTAATTTTTTTATTGAAAAATATTACATTGTTTAGTGGCAAATGGCCGTCAATGAAATAATGTTTTTATATACACGGTTTGCGGTGACCAACATTGCGGCGAAGTGGATCATCTGAAAAAAAAATGCGGATGGATTTAGTCAAATATAAGTATAAACTAGTCTTTAATCGAAGGATTTTAAAAAATATTCATTTTTCACAAAATGGCGGACAGTCAAAGTTAATGGTTCGATTTTAACGAAAAAAAACGGCCGTTTTTTGGCTATAAAACGACCATTTTTTTCGAAAAAAAAATCGAACGATTGAAGACTACATTTTTATGTATTAAATGAGCCTGCAAAATTTCAAGAAGATCGGTT
Organism: Ophion costatus; assembly: GCA_951751655.1. Lineage (NCBI taxonomy): Eukaryota > Metazoa > Arthropoda > Insecta > Hymenoptera > Ichneumonidae > Ophion > Ophion costatus. Next base: position 934,379 of record OX632364.1, read on the forward strand.
CATTAGTGTTCGAGTAATCTTGGTCACCGACTTCAGAAATGCCATTTTGAGAAAAACGCGTTTAAAGTTTCAATTTCAGTTCTTCAATTCACGGATTCTTCTCTCTCAACGCTCATATCTCAGTCAATTTTGTTCGGATCGACTTGAAATTTTCAGAACATATTCTCAGATACTTATACTTCAAAAAAAGCAATAAAAAAGTCGATTTTTTCAAAATCGCAAGTGGGAGTAACCCCTTAATGACTTTGTCCACGCGTTTTGAAGTTTTTCGTGGCTTATCGTTTCGACTTTTGTCACACAACGAATTTGTTGGTTTATATTTCGCAATAATACGGTTTACTGTGCTTTTCCAAATAGATAGAGTATTTGCAATATCACGAAAACTCTTTTCTTTTTCAAATAGTTTTAACATGACTTCACGGACCTCAATTTTTGTGTTTCGCCATTGCGGCAGAAATAGAGCTGATTTTTTCATGGTTCTTTATGGTTCGAACTAACGCGAAAGAAAGGGCGGAAGAAAACGTAAACGAACCGTGTGTCTGGAGAAGGTGAGAGAGCGGTCCAATATTTTTGCACACGGACCGAACGCGTTCGACGCTGCACACAAACCATACACTATATAAACAAAATAACATACCACGCTGTTATGCATATCATAGCTCCCTCAAATATTTGAAATGATGGAGAGGTTCAGGCATTAAATATTTTATCTTATATTTATCTTATATTTTTAACTTATATTAATATTATATAAGATCTGTAAATAAAACATTATAGCTACCGTAAAGGACTCGACAAACAGCTTAAGATTTTAAGTGCGTTTGAATTTCCTCCTTTTTAAAAACATTTATTAATTCTATGATAAGTTAATGAATTTTCTAAATTGATTCTAACTTTAGTTCATATTCATCGTTTAATGATTGTTTTATTTATCGCCGATGTTAGTTTATTACTCTTTTGTTTAAATTGATGCATTTTCTTCTTTTTCCGTAAAATTCTTACAATTTCACTGCATTTTATTTCTTTCTGTTATTCAGGATTTTCAGCATTATTTTCATTAAAAATAAAATCCGCTTTGTTTTTCGTTGTTCATTTATTTTTCTTACAGAGAGACAACGTCGTACGTTGCTTCAGGGAGGGAAAAATTTGGGTTCTCGTGTGTACGGAACTGATGAGTCGCGGCATCGACTTCAAAGGTGTGAATCTCGTAATAAATTATGATTTTCCGCCCTCTGCGATCTCGTACGTTCATCGAATCGGTAGAACCGGACGCGCTGGCCACAAGGGTAAAGCCGTCACTTTTTTCACGGAGCACGACACCCCGAATTTGCGAAGGTAACAATAATAGTGATGCATTATTAGTACTTTTTTATCGTACATTATTATCGATTATTAATATTTTTCGTCAATCGTCATTATTGATTGTTAGTAGAGTCAATTACTGGCCCTTGTTCACATCGTCGTGTAAATTATATGCAATGCTGGTGATAATTATGACGAATTGATTGAATGATATAATAATGTGATAATTTACTACGCCACTATACGAGTGTCCAACTATGCAATTCTACACGTCCAGAACTATGCAACTATGACATACGAGAATGCAATTGCCGAACTATATGAGTATACAGCTATGTAATAAGTATAAAAACGACGCAACCTCGCGCAGCTACGAATCTATAGAATTATCCAACGAAGCGGGTGCGCAACTACACGAGTATGCGACTATACGGGTATACAATTGTACAACCACACAATTGGACTACTGTAAAACTATAAGTGCGCAACTATGCAATCATATGATAACACGAGCCTTTTCCGCTTCAACTTTTTTTCCTCACAGCATCGCGACCGTGATGCGAGCGTCCGGCTGTCACGTTCCGGAATACATGCTCGCCATGAAGAAGCACAGCAAGCGTGACAGAAAGAAATTGGTGCGCGAGGCCCCGAAACGCGATTCCATATCGACTCTGCCAAAATTCAAGCGAAAAAGACGCAAAACTTCCGACCCACGGTGAACGAGCGTGAGCTTTCTTGGTGCTAATGACACAGAGACGGAGAGAAAGGGAAAAAGAGTGAACAGAAAATCACAGAAAACACTCGTGAGTAATTCACTTTTTCGTTTAATCGCGAGATTTTTGTTTTTCCTCTCGTTTCTTGAAATTGTATTACGAATACGAGGACGGAGAGGATTTTTTTCACTCAAATACATAGCGATGTTTCGTAAAAAATGTTTTGTCACTTTTCTTTTGTATCGCATTTTTTTCAGCCTTCGTTATAAGTTTCGTTTGTTGAATGTGTATTTCTCCCTCGCACAGTGACTAGAAGTAATTTTAAACACAAGTGTATATATGATACGTACACACCTATTTCATGATTTTTCTTTTACACCTTCGTCAAAGTCTTTTTTGGAGCGTTTATTCTCGATAATGATAATAACGATTCTATAAAATTAACGACAAAGTTTCTTGATAAATATCGCTCGAAGAAAATGTGTGCAGAAGAATGTATGGCTTTGCGCGTGAAAACGAATTGTCCCATTTTGTTCGAAAACTCCAAGGTTTTCGGAGTTTCCTTTCGAAAGTTGAAAAAAAAATCTATTTCTGCTGTTAACTGAGAGACGAGAACTCCATAATTTTTTACGAAAAGTTTACAAAAAATTAACTTCATAGGTTTCCATGAAATTAAAAAAAAATCGAAAAATGATTATTGTAAGGTTCATAAATAAATGCGCATTGTTATGAAGTACTCGATATTCTTACGGAATCTTGCTATTAAAAAACCAAAGATCGTACAAATTTATGTCAGAGGCGAAATTCGGAAAAAAAAATCAACGAAAAGAAGTATGCAACTTTATTAAATCTGACGGTTGAACGTAGAAAAATAATAACACCGAAACATAATAAAAACAACGGGCAGTCGAAGAACTGAAAAATAATTTTTCAAAGACGAGCGGTTGAAGAAAAAAAAGGAAAGACTTTTTCTAAGTTTCGCACAACCAGTCGCACGGCAATTTGGGCATTTTGCTGGCCGGCCAAGGCAGATAGCCGGCCGTCTTGAAAACCCAATAGTCGTAGGAGACCTTCGCGATTAGGCTCATGAGCAGAAGGATCTCCGTGCCGATTATGTAATAGATGTAATCGGTCCAGTCGCCGGGATAAACGCACATCTTGGACGGCTCGAGGTCGACAACCTTCTCCTTTACATTCTCGCAGAGCACTTCGTCCGAGTCGAGTATACGAGTTTGCAGCCAAACCTGTGCACGTTTTGGCGGTTCGTTGAAAAAAGAGAGAAAAAAAAAACGTTAGAAATTACGTGGCTGCACATGAAACCGGCAACTTTAGAGCAAAATCAAAGATAGGCCGTTTTCATGTGCAACCTTGGGGCAACGTTAGAATACATCACCTTGAGATACTTGGCCGTGTTGCAGTCGCAGTGCAACTCGTTACCACCGAGCCTGACGAATCGCGAGCCTACGTAACTCTTGTCGTGGGCGTTCGGCGCGAGAATGTAGGTCGGAAGCTGTCCAGAAATAAAGAAGAAAAAAAAGGTAATGGCGATTGGACCGAGTTTTACGATTAAGGGGGAACCTGCGAAACAGCTCCGTTTAGACGCAACCAAGCGTTCAAGTTTTTAAATGGGCAATCATTGGGAAAATGTAATAAGACTACAGATTTTTCTGTCAGCTCCGCGACAGCTCGTTACAGTGTTGCCACGATCGTTCATTCGCCGAAATTTATAGTCGGGTTACTAGCTTGGTATAGCATTTCTCACACTGTAGAGTGCAGTCAGAAGGAGAAGTTTTATTACGAAACTACAGATTTATGTATATGCTCTACTGCGTGATATTTTTGTTTCCGACGACCGCGCTAGCTCTACCTTAAGCTACATACGTAGAATATCTTACTATATGAAAGTTGAAGAATAATATATTACATTAATTGATAATAAGTTTTGGAGCGATCTACTTGTCCGGGGTAGCAAACTTTGAACAGGGTTTTCCTGGGGCGTGTGCCAACACTTTGAAAGTTTGTAAATACCCATGCTCGCAGCGTGTGTTGCAAATGCCAATTTCAAAAGCGAACATGTCCATAACGGGATGTTAAATGTTTTTCAAATTTCACAAACGTATGCAAGATACCCTGGACAACACTAGTATTAAATTGCAAAACTTTTTGTCTCGCATTATTTTTTGCATGTACTGCTTACGTTGATATATTTCGTACTCACGGATTTGATTTTGTTGTAGCGGAGACTGAGGAGGGCGTAGTTGTTCAAAAATTTTGAGCCCTCTAGTTTGTTGATCGAAGATATATTGTTGTGGTCGGCGTAAAACTCGCGAATGTCCTCGTAGCACTGGTTCGCGCTCAGGTCGTCGAGTACCGTGATCTGCAAACGTTATCACGTTCGTATTTTTTGACTTCTTCGCTTTTTTTTTTTCGCACGTAGCAAAAGATTCTCGATGCGGAGACATTATTTTTCGTTGTACATTTTTTTTCTTACGTTGTTGTAGGAGACGTTGAGCGCGATCGTGTTGCGCGGCAATTTCTCCGGCAATTCGGTCAGCTGTATGCCGCTGCAATCGACGTTGACCGCTAGGGTAGGCGGCTTGCCCTCAGCGATGTCCATCCGCCGGAAATTGCACTGGCACTGCCAGCCCTCGCCTCTCGGACACTCGGTCTGCAGCTACGATTCGGCCACGGAGAGGAGTCGAACGTGTTTTTTTTTTATCATGCAAGATGTTACGTAACGTTGATATATGATATTTGGAGAGAAAAATATTGTTGACACGTCTTTATCTTTTTATTCTGATTTATAGTGGTAGCTTTGTACAAAAAAAATGTTTACTTTAATTAAAAAAGCAAACTCCTCGTCTGGTCCACGTGAGAACTTACCAGACTCAGGTAGCGAACTTGTTTAAGGGGAACCTGCTCGGTAGTGTTGAACCAGTGCCAGGTCTTGCTCGCCGAGCACGAGGTCTCGTTCTCACGGTTGAAGCTAATCTGCTTCTCACCAGTTTTGTTTATGTACTGATAAATGTCGTGGCACCACAGAGTGTTCGTACCTGTTGGCAACGTTCGCCCAAAATGATAGGTATCCATAAACAAGGACGGCCAGTTGTTGTCAGAACAGGGCTGCAGCCCTTGTCTAGAAAAGACGCGCATTCCGATCGTTTCTTGTACGCAAAAGTGTTTTTTATCAGGCCTTCACCTGACAACACAGTGGTGTTGTCCGTTAACCTCTAGGCGGCCGGGATGATGCCGACCGGCATCACCTCAAGGTATGACTTGGGGACATTCATAAATGCCGGCCGCCTGGAGGTTAAGGCATTTTTCATAACCATTAACGTACGGTAATTTATTAATTTTGCAACTATCAATTGTATAAGTTTTATAATCAAGCAATGCCCATGATAAATAGCATATTTACTTTAAAGGTACCCAAATTGAAAAAAAATCAAAACGTTTTAAGAAACTGAGCCGCGCGCTGTACTAGAAGTAACTCGTTTTAATTTCATTTTTTTAAAATAATAACAACACATCATCCAACAAATATATTTTCTATTAAATATAACAAACATAGATTATACACTTATAAAATATTTCTGACCGGTGAATATAAATATTGTTACACACTTTGTTTTAATGCCTCTTTTTTCAAAAGTTTCAATAAAACTATCTATCTTTTCCGCTACCTCTGCAATTTTCTCCTTTTTAGTATGAAGCTTCCGCTGCTGCTTAATCGCTTCTCGGAGTTTTATTAAGCGGTTACGTGGGTTCGAAAATATCAACAAATCCATGTTTTATTTTATTATCTAATAGTACAGTATGTCTAGAATATTCTCTCAAAGTTTTAAGTCAATCGGAGTAAAAGTCTAGGAGAAAGAACTTTAGTAATTCCCCCCGTTCAGAAAGACCGGCATTTTTCTCAACACACTTTTTTTTTAAGTCGCTTTACCTCTATATTTAATCTAATGTAAAATACTCTAAGTCTACGTTTATTTTCCCAACAGCAATATATTTTTTTGAAGATTTCGAATGATTTGTACCCGGCAGTGGTGCATTTTCGTCAAAGGTAGATGGCCTGCACATGATTTCCATAGGTATGTCGCAATCGTGATTTTCGTCTTCCTGCCTTACATTTTGTTCAGCCGTATCATCTACCTGTACATTGACTGAAAAGTTTGAAAAAAGTAAGAAAGATGTGGCAATATCAAACATTATTGTCAACTGCAATATACAAATTTAGATTTAGCGCGTCCATGAAATCTATCACTGGATCATTTGCCTGGATTCGTGCCGGACCTCCACCAGTCATGAGCCGTTCATGTCGCATCGTCGTATTTAATTTGCGTTTTCTAACATTTTTTATTAATACAATCTTTAATATCAAAACATAAAAAATAAATGTAGAAATACATGCACTAAGGTTTTTTCTAGATTTGTTTGAGACACATTTTGACATAAAGGCATTGAAATAGAATTATTTACATAATAAAATTGATACGAATCGAAAAATAAAATTAATATAAAAACAACAACAGTAAAAAAGAATAAATATTATACTTTATTCTATGAACTGTCCAAAATCAAAAAGAGTATTTCCAAAAATAATATGAATAAGGGCAAGTGGCATCCATTCCTTGCTTTCTGACAAAAACTTCAAAAAGTGTGTATCTAATACCATTACGTTTATCTATAAAGGCATCTTCTATAAATGGATCTATGAGAGAGTATCATTACTTACCGTTGCTTCATATTGTCCCAGCAGTTTTTCAGTTTTGTAGATTGGGGTGCACAACCCTCGCTCGCGCATTTTTTCGTTATGCGTTCCCAAGCGTCCATTTTATCTTTTGGATGCAACGCATCCGTTTTTTTAATTTTCAATCGCTTCTTCGGAAACGAATTGAGCCAAGAGTAATTTTCCTTGATCGTTGAAGTGAGTACTTCTTTCACGATTCATCATTGCAACTAACACGTAGCACAAGAACACGTAAAAATATACTTTGCGTCGCCTCGCCTCGCCGAATAATTTTAAAGTGTGTCACACGAAATACGTAGCGGATACCACAAAATAGTTCGCCCACCAGTAGGACACAAAAATCCCTATAACATAGCTCCCAACCAGAAGGTAGCCTCGAGGTTGCTTTATGAAATAAGGCGGCCTCAAAAATGTCAGGAAGCCTTGACGGAGGCCTCCTTAATTCTTGAGTTACGACTGGACTATGAATACAGGTGTTAGATCCAATTCCATAGGGGCTCAATGGAAAGGTCGCTCAAGGCCGTCCTCTAGTGTGATGGATCGGAAAAATCAAATTTTCATTACATTTTCTCAAAGTATCATTTCTTCCGAATATTTTCGTTTTTAAGCCTTAAAAAAATTCGAAAAATAACCCGAGTTGTGAGCCTTTATAGGGACCATGGCAATCGGAGAAACTGACTATCTGACTTGCTTCGCGCGCACGACCTTTTTCGAGCCCCCCATCCGCCTGTTGTCTATTGACATTTATCATTATTTTTTGGGGTACCTGAAAAAATCCGAATAAGTGCCCGAAAATCGCAATCCTCAAATATTAATCAGCTCTTTGAGCAAGGCCAAGGTGTGATTTATGACCCTGGAGTCGAATACTGAATGAAAGTCTGAAGCTTTCGTCATTTTTCTGCATGTACCGTTCTTCAAACTTCACTGACCGAAATATTTCAAATATGAACCACATGTAGTGTATCTGATGCCAATTACGTATACTAGAATCAACTCTATAAGAATATATTGACTATTTTTAACATGCATCATAATTCATAATTATCGCATAAAAATGTTTATGTTCGGTTACACCGTCGACTTTCTTTTTGAAAAATGTTCTCTTTCATTCTAGCAAGCGGTATAGCAACATGCTTGCAGACTATAACATTTTTCTAATTTTTAGTTTCCGGCCACTGGAAGCAAGATATCATGCCTAAAAAACGGTGGCCTTATTTTTTCTAGCCATATACGTGTAACTTTGTCAATAACTAAAATTTATCAATGGGTAAAAACATGTGTGCTCTTGATTCCTTGTTTAATAAACAACAAAACCCCGAAGTGTCCGAAAGTTGGAGACTCGAAGCGGTGGTTTGTTTTAACCTAGTTTTTTTTTTTAATTTTCATTGAAACGGCACGCGAGTGATAACTCACCAGAAATGTCGAGCCAGAATTCACGACCGTTCATGCTGTTTAGCGCGGGCAGATGGGTGATATTGTTATAGGAGAGGTCGAGGGTCGCGAGCTGCGCCAGCCTTGTGAACGAGTTGTTCTCGACTTCTAGGAGGCCGTTGTTGGAAAGATTGACACAGTGGGTCGGTGTCATCCTCAGGAATTGTCCCCTTATGCGATTTATACGACCGTCCGTGATCGAGAGGGTCTTTAGCCGTCGCCATCTCACCTCGCTCGCGTTGAAGGTCTCCAAAGTCGCGTTTCTTATGTGGAGGTACGAGACGTTTGCCGGAAAGTCTGAAGGATTTCGAGGTTCCGTTACGAATTCCACCTGCCTTATTTTTTTTCACTAGACTTAATACTGTTTGCTATAAATATAAATTTGCTTTCGGTATGTAGGTGTCTGTATTGGCATGCATGGGTACTACACAGAGAGAAATGTCTAGTAACCTCGACCATATTTCAACCATATTTTATATTGCCCTGAGGGGACAATAATATTTTACAGTCATGGTTACTCCCGAAAATATCGTACTGCTTATGATATTTTAGCAGTTGTGTTAACTATTATCATATGTTAACCGCAACCTACAATCTTTCAAGCATACGTTGTTTGTCAATGCTATATAATATAGTAGGTTTTCATAAAATAGATGATTCCTTACACTATCAAACAATAGTGGTTTTTACCATATTGAATGGTATGTCTACTAAATGTATATGATATTTCATAAATTCAAAAATTCAAATATTTTCAATCGAGAGTTCTACCTGTATGATTGTTTATCATGATTTGTTATTCCCTGACCTCTTGAAATGATTCCTATCGAAGAAAATATTTCACCTACATGGAGATTCGAACCTACGACCTACCTATCTACATTCAGGCACGCTGCCACTGTGCTACCGGGTACTTATGGTATTTCGATCGTAGATTTGGCATAACGGATAAAAGTAATTCCAGCTGCATTTCCGAATAGCTGCTACCTCTGATATAGGTGGAGTTTTGCACAGATTGCTTTTTTGATAATATATGTCACTGCTTAAATGGATTTTTGGCGCGGCCCAATAGTTTTCGAAAAGTCGGATTCTAAAAACTGATAAATGAATGCGCTAATATATCTATATCGATCATAGCGTGCCACCGCTGTGTCTCCTTTATTGACAAATGATTTACGTCTTCACTATACGATTACCATAATGTTGTTCGTATAATCACTTTTCGTAAGATCTTGTAACAGTTTATACTCAACAAGTGTTAATGTCAACCATATAAATAGTACAAACTTGCACTGAGAAAAATGTCAATAGTATTTATAATATAAAAAAACGCCCATGGTAAAAGTGGCCATACTAAAATTCATATAGCTTATTGCTACCGCGATCATAATATGGTTAACACAACTATAAGCGTCTATCTAATCATGCCGTTTTGGTGGTGTGTTTTTTTTTTTATCTAGTATCCCTGAAATAACTATTAACTACTGTGAAAGACTTTACAATATCGATATAGTTAATTCAGTTAATATTTTTACAATAGACATTAAGCCTTCCCCCCTGCATGTATGGAGCCCTCTCATTTTTCGACCGTCTATTTGAAAGATCGAAAAAAATTCTGGCTACTCGAATTCGATGAGAATTTTTTACAAAAATTATTTCGGTTACGTTACATCAACAAATTGAGGAGATATAGGAAATAGAGTTATCGCCACGTTGACTGGATGGAATAACTGCATATCAGTGAAAATGGCTGCTTATACTAGAATATGGCCTCAAGGGGCAAGATACCTTTAGGCGAAGAAAAAATTTACCGAATTGCATTATTTTTTTTTTAAGGAAAGGTTTCTTCGCCATTTTTTAGACTTAGAGGATGTTTTATTATTACTTTCGGCTGTTACAATGTATTTTTTTTATTCGTCGTTAAAAATAGCGCAGGTATGGCACGGTCGTCTTAACTGGAATTTCAGTCTGGCATAACGTATAGTTTTAAAAAACCCTATAGACCGATTCTGATAAAATTCGGTATAAATCTTTCTAAATTTCTAGAAATCGACTAAAATTTGGCATTGTATATAGAGTGAAAGAAATGCTCAATGAAAGAAAAATCTTCGTTCGTTTTTCATATCAATCCCACCGACCCTACGTATCACACCGTCTGACAACATCCGCCGCAACCCGTTTACAAGACCGAGCTATACCTCTGCGATTTTTGAAGGTCAATAAAAAAATACCTCGAAACAGCCAAAAATCGTAATAGAACGTCCCCAAGTCTGAAAAAAGGTTAAGAAATTTGTACCTTTTCAAAAAATCATGAAAGTCAGCGATTTTTCCCTCGCTTGAAGGTATCTCCCCCCCTTAAGCATCGATGCTTCAAACGATTGCGCAAACAAATGACAAGAGTGCTCACGGGCGCAAGCGAGACCGGACTCGAAGCTACGAGCGCCAATATTGCAGCACAGGACCGCATTCGCGTCGGGACTGCTGTGGGACAGGAGGATCCGCTTGCAGGGACACGCGCCGTTCGCTGTCGAGGGACAGGAGGAGCTTTCCTCGTAGAAACATCTCTCCGGCAACGCGGACATTATCCCGTTCATCCCAGCCGAACCGGAAGACTGATCCTCCTCTGTCCGTCCGCTGGTGACTCCCACGTACAGACACATCATCACCATCAGCCGCTGCATCTACAAACGAAGGTGGCGAAGTTTGAGCCACGGTCTCGAAACGACGGTGGTGAGGGTTAGTCTGGTTAGTGTCCAAGATTCGTAAATTCTGATTTACGCCGCAAGGCTCGCTCATAATATGAGAGTGTCGTGTGCACGGTCTTATATACAGATCTGGAAACTTTTCCAGATCCAGAAATTCACTTTTCTTTACATTTTTCGCTACTACGTGGCATACCTGTTGAAGAGTGTGCGACAAGGACGGAATAACATCATTCTGTCTCTCTCACTCTCGGCGCATGCGTGGTCGACTTTACCCCCTACCCATTTCATCACATATTTGATAGGGATACGAATTAAAAAACCAAATGAATAAATAAATCCTAAATGAATAAGACCAAAATGATTGATATGCACCATCGTAATTGAGGTCACTTGCGTGTCATATAAGAATTCCGTGGAAGCCAAGCAGCTGTGATGAACATCGGCGATCTTTATTCCAACGACAATCTCTACTGCGTCTGTTTTATCGACGGTCGGAGAGAAAGAAAACTGAGCTTCTTCGTTGGTAAATTTGGCTACTAAATGGCTTCGGGCGAATAAAACGACGCGGAAGCAATCTGCGAGTTTCTAGTCCGCGCAATCGGTTTTATTTTTTGCGAAACTGAATGCGGTGTCTAACATCGCTAACTACCGCCCTACCGGAAGTAATCGTACTGCAATTTCTTGTATGCAAACATGAATTCGGATGTCTTAATTTTATAGTTATGACTTGTGAAGAACGTTTGCCATTTCAATTGATTGAAGCCATTTCGACGGGCGGAATTTCAGTGGTTGGGGCAGAACATTCCAAGGCTTTGGCGCGATTTACCCCTTTTCTCGAAATTATGTTTTACGGAACAGTGTAAGTTGTATCTTAAAATTTTTTCGTCCGATTCACTTGAAATTTAGACATTTAGTTTATAATGTTTCCTATCGTACGACCGGATGGTTTTTTTTCATATGTTTATCCATTTGTTAATGACAAATTATCAAAGTTGATAGTTTTTTCGGTCGAAAATGGAACATTTTTTCGACGTCGTACCATTATCGTAATTTTTTTAATTGCAAAAGGCTATCCGGTCATACGCAAGTTCTATCGTCGGATTGAAAGTAAATTGTTAATTTTTTCATTTCAGACGAGCCTCGTTGCCGGAATCACCTACACCGTTTGGCCGTGCGGTACTTTCTTTAAATAATAATAACTTCGTTGTTTATCAATACTTTTCCATCAAATAAAAACTTAAACTTGACAAGGCTAGGTATTAATTATGTGTAAAATCCCGACGTCGTCATTCCAATACTTCATTTAAAGTTTTTTGGACCCCAAGCTTACGCAGCGCAGATCTATTAATATCGAGAACGGATTAAGGTTATGTTCCTGTGAAAGTCACATACGCATATATATATAATATCGAAGGCGACCGACCAGCTTGAGAGCAACACTTATTTTTTACAATTTTGCGGAAGCTTAGTGCGTAATTTGGACGCCTAGCTAGCGAAACTGACGGCAGAACGAGACAGAGGCCGCGAAGATCGGGCGCGATCGTTACAGACGGAAATCGAAAACTTAAACCCCACGGCTCCCCGCAAAAACTCGAACCACCGTGCAATTCGCCGAATTCGGAGAGAAGTCCTGACGCGTCCTTACCGACCGAGCACACCGATATTGATATCGCGTCGAGCATACCGATCGCCACATTCTCGAGTGACTCGTTAGAAAGCGCGTGCGAAGAGTTGAGTATTAAATTGGCAAGAAAAAACGAGAAATACAAGGCCCAGGAATGTAACGGGTTCTATCGGCGCTCAAGCTCAAAACGTGCGTGAATGCGCATTACAAAAGAAAAGTTACGATCCGTAAATATTCGAAACAGCAACCACAAAGAGTATCCTAACGAACCCACTCACACTATGCGAGTTTCATGATCTTTTTGTTGGCTCGTAAACAATGGCTGTTGGCGCGAGGCGAATAAATCGTCACTGCCGGGCGCTGGGATTATTAATTCGTTTAACTCTAGGAGTCAAAACACGCGCACAAACGACACTCCGGGGTCGTCGAAGTCACGACCTCGCGCTGATGAAACCAAATTGTTCTCGTCCAAGAGTTTTATTCCCCGCCCCCGACCGCGTGGAGTGGCCGATGACAGCTGCGTGTGCACGTTTAACATCACGGCCCAATCTTTTCCGATCTCCGTCGTGCGCGATCCCCCCACCACTTGGCCACTCGCCGTTCGGAAAGGTGGGAGGCTCTGAGGGTCGTGGGAGGGGCGAAGGGATTGAACACGGATTTATAGCGTGTGCATTTGAAATCTCCCAATCCCTCTAGTCACTCAAATTTCTCGAAATAGTCACCCGATATTTCTTCCAAGACGAGCCAAAGTCCTCGAGAATATGGCAAAAGAATGTTTCCCCGCACAAGAATCTCCAGTCCTTCCCTCTCTCTCTCGCTCCCTCTCTCGCTCACTTCGTTTCTCCCTCTCGTGCGCGCTTCGCCGAACTGACCGTTGTACAGCGGTTCGAGTCCACGAAACCGTGCGTCGATTCCGTGCCTCACAGTCCTCGGGTGTCGCGTCGCCCACCATACGCGCGGCAAACCGATCGCACCCCTGCCCTCCCGAGCGCGCTCGGTTTCCGCGCATCGGTTAGCCTACGCTCGTCCTCCCCGCCAACGTTGTCGTACGCACCGGCCGCGATACGTCAAAGAAACATTCATATCGTAATGTCCGTGAGACCTCGATGATAGAGAACCGTGGAGCTTGACGACTTGAGATAAGCTAAACCAAGCAGAACATATATCTTCTGAATCCGCTCTACTTTTTTCCCCACTTCCTTGCTCTTATTCGTTGGCCGAATTTCAGAAGTGTATTTATGGAAACTTTATATTTATAGACGAGGTCTCCGCCTCGTGCGACGCTCCTCTTGATAAAGTTCTATCCATATAATGTTCAACTACTCTTATCTCCCCCGCCCTTCTCTCACGCTAGTTCTTTGCTCAACCGTTGTCCCCCACTTGTGGTCGAGCTGTGTTTTCCTCTTACACCTTAACGGGTCTGAAAAACAGTGATAAAGCTGTGAATATTCTGCTAATACATATAGACGCACACTTATACTGCCATTTTTTTACGCCTATCGAGTTAAAGGCTCTTTTGGATGCCATCGTCCTCCCCTTCAATAGCCCGGCGAGGTTATTGGAGGGGAGGCGACACCCATCGATACGTGATCGTCTAAAATGAGTTACTACCATTCGCAGTTGTTGTACCGCGCGTTGATAAGCTTGAGATTACGAAGTGAAGTGAAATAAGATGCCGATGTGTCGTTTTTTACTGTACCGACGGTTAGTAAAACGGATTGTGACTAGTTTTTTGGTTATATCCATGGAGGCTAGAGTGGGAGGAGTCCGACATGTGCATTTCAAAGTGGCTACAAAAAAATGCGACCAAACAGGGATGGCGCCACTATCTCCAAGGCCTCGAGAAGTAAGCTGATTATCGATATCGTGTAAGAGAGATGGAAGAGGATCGCATTTTTTTTTAAGATGATCCACTTCGCCGCAATGTTGGTCACCGCAAACCGTGTATATAAAAACATTATTTCATTGACGGCCATTTGCCACTAAACAATGTAATATTTTTCAATAAAAAAATTACTGAAAGTTCTTCAAGATGTGTTCTTTAAGATGGTATATTGATCGATTAAAAAAGTTTTGTAGTTTTATTTTTAAAAAATTCATGAAAAAGGCCTTTCTTTTGCGCTACAAGTGGGGGTAACGTCTTAATCCGTTGCATAATCCGCTTTATATGTATTCGCACTGAAGCGATAGAATATGTTTCCTCCACTGCTTCAGGTGAAAATTGAGGGTTGTGCAGGAATGGAGGCATAACAGAAACTGCATTTTATTCTCTACTTGAGCACGAATTGTTGGAAAACCTTTGTCCGCAAGAACAACATCTCCGGGTTCGATTAAATCTATCAAACCACAATCATTTGTAATGAAGCAATCACCTGCTCTGCCACCGTAACCACCTTATACACTGGCACAACAAATTAAAGGAGCAAGAAAAGTGGACCATTTTTTTCGTGTTTTTCGAAGGCCTGTAGCTCGTCGAAAATTGTCGTACAAAAAAAAAGGATTTTGAAGCTTGAAGTTTATAGTTTTCAGTTCTGACAATGATTTTTTTAAATCACTGATTACGCGGCCGAAAAAAACATCACGACAAAAAAAATTTGCATATTTTTACGCTTTTCAAAGTTTTGCACGGGTTTCGAAGATTTTTTGCGGACTTAACCAATATCAAGGTCATTGAGCCCATTCAATTCACTTGAATTCGCTTTTTTTTATCTCCGTACGACCATTTTTCGCTGAGATATCGGCCTTTGAATGAAGAAACGTCCTTTTGTCTTCAGTCATCGATATCTCAGGAACTAATGGTCGTACGGGAATCCGACCGGCAGTTTTGGAAACGTGAATACATACTCTACAAGCTCTGATTATAATTGTAGTGAAAAAAATATATTTTTGCCATCAGTTTTAAAAAAGTACAAAAAAATCGATGTTTTCTTGGTTTTTATAAAATCCACCGCTACTTTGCAAATATTGCGATAAACACTAATGTTTATGGACGGTCATTCAGCTCAATATGTCCCCAAGAGCCATGCAAAATTCCAAATTGATCCGTTCATCGGTCTTTCTTGCCCGATTAACCAACATTTGAAGAAAAATGAAAGGAGCAAGTTTCCTCCTTCTCAGACAACATTTCATGATTATTAAGAGGAAAAAAAAACTTTTCATTACTTTTCGTACAATTGGGTATTGAGTACACATTAAATGTTGGAAAAAAACCCTGAGAAGGGTTTTGAGTAAAAAATTTTGAACAAATTATTTTCTAATAAAAAAAAATGTTGAAAATTTTTTTTAAAATAAAAAAATCAATTTTGAATGTTTTTTTTTAATGTTAACATTTTTTTCCAAATACCCTAGTGCCATCACTTCGACACATTTTCGGGTACGCTTTTTCAGCGCTCGAGCTCCTGGTATCTAGGTTCCATGGCGCCCTGGATGCTAGGTGCTTTAGTGAAACATGTTTTTTTTTCAAACACAACAATTTGGCGCCCTCTTAAACTGCCGCCCGGGCAGGTGCCCTGTTTTGCCCCACCCCCTTAGATCGGGCGCTGCATACAGGTCTGGAAACTATCACAAATTCCAGTGGTGGAGGTAGGTCGCAGTTTGTAGACATATTTTAAATGTTATAGTGGTTGCTACATTCGCTGCTGTAGGCTTACCCGCTTTGGTACAGGGCGGCGTCTCTGTCTTACTTCTACTCGTGGACGTAAATGCAGGTAAGTCCGCAGATGGGACTATACGGCAGAGATCGCTCGTCACTACAATATTTAAAAACGTCTACAAAAAGCGACCTACCGCCACCAGTGAAGTTTCCAGACCTGTATGTAAGACCGTGGTGGCGCCTGGAAGATCAAAAAGAGTTGTCCAGCGTGCCTAGCCTCGCCTCGAAAATTTGACTTCGTTGCTAGGCCTGCATGTACGACCGTAGTGTGGACTCTTGTGTACTCTCCATGGTGTTGTTAATGGAATAGCTTGACGGTGCCGCCATCTGGATTTTTTTAACGTGTTTTTCCCTTCCCTGACTACAGTGACAAGGCGAATTCGCGATACTGCGATGATTGTGAGCCAGTGAGGTTACTTTCCTCGAGTGACTCGTACGTACCGATTTTCCGTTGCCCCGCCCCTGATTTGTACTCTACATTCCGAGGGAAAAAAACATTTTTTATTTTATTTTTCATTCTTCGGTCGACGAAAGACACGATGCCAATAAAAATTTCGTGGCCGGCTGTCGGGGCTACGATCTTCCCAAACATCGGCGGGATCGCCGGTGGTTTCATCACGAAAAACAACATATCTCCGTGGTACGACGTGAGTACGCCCGCCGCGTGACGCAGATAAGACAATTTTTTAAAACCATCGACCGATAACGCGAATTCCTCCCTTACTGACAGTCGCTAAACAAACCGGAGTGGCGTCCACCCAATTGGGTCTTCGGACCTATGTGGACCGCGCTTTACTGCTCGATGGGCTACGCCTCGTATTTGGTGTGGCGCGCTGGTGACGGCTTCGGGAGGGCAGCAGTTCCGCTCTCGATCTACGCCGTTAACATCGCGCTCAACTGGGCCTGGACCCCCATCTTTTTCGGGGCCCACAATATTAAGCTGGTAAAAGATTTTGAGCATCTAACAAACTCAAATAGATTCTCACTCTCGCAACTTGAACATTCATGCAAATAAAAATTCGTTTCCTAGCCATCGGTCGGTAGAAAAGATGCCTACTGAAAAAAACTAAATTTAAATTAAAAAAACCATCTCTATCCGCAATTACAATGCCACCAATTAAATTGAATCTAAATCAATTATAAAACTGTAATCTCGACTAGTATTAAGGCCGTGTATCCACGGTCTGACCACGTCGAAATTGTGAACCCGAATTTCGGTGAACCGATACAATCAATTGAGATGAAATTTATTTTCGACATGCGATATTGTATCAGAAAAAGCCTGACGGTGGACATTTTTTCAAGTTTTGAATGAATTTACTGAAATTACTTATACTTGTGTGTTAATGCCGTGTATTGTGCACGGTTGTACCTCAGGGTACCCGCGTGATCCTGAAAAGGTGCATTTTCACTGTACCAGCCGATCCTCGTATTCCAAGTTATGGAAAGTCTTTGAGTTATATGCGTGCGTGTGTGTATATACATAGCCCCTACACGCGCGTCGGGATTATTCGAGAACAATTAGCGCTGCTAATTGTTCATCGCTTCACACCGTACACCTTTTGTCTGAAATATTTTTTTGTGACGTCGATAATTGCTGAGTTATTTCGAGTGGCAGAGATAAGAGGGACACCCTGTATATATTGGTCGTCGAGCATATTTGAGCATCGCATCGTTGATGGGCGGGGGCCGGGCGCGCGAGCCAGGCACATGACTCCCAGCGCCTTTAGCGGCGAGCGACATTTTGTGGTCCACTGAAACTGCTCTGTGTCAGGGGCCTGATTGAGCCTCGCACTTTTCTGTAGGTAGTATGAGACGGTTACGGCGACATCTGGCGGCAGTTCGCGGCGGCCCGTAACAAAAAAAAACTACAAATTCTGCAACACCGTCGTGACCCCGTCAAAATATCACAGCCTGTGATACATGGCCCGTAAATGAACAACACAAAAATCGTATCCTCCATAATCATGAGATATCGACATTGCTTTTTGCCTCAGGCTCTGTACGAGGTCTCTGCTCTGTGGGTGTCGACCGCCGCTCTCGGGATCGCGTTTTATCGCTTCGATCGCGTGGCCGGTGGCCTTATCGTTCCCTATCTCGCCTGGACGACCCTAGCGACCGCCCTCAACTACGTCATCTACCGAGACAATCCGGAGCGGCCGTCGATCCAGGATAAGACGGATTGAAGGGCTATTCCAGCCAGTTTCTACGATAGTCGATCAACCTTAGTTTTCTGTGTCTTATATATACACATATAGATGGGGTCTCAGACCAAGTGTACGAGCTTGTATCTCAAAAAGTACGGACGTAAGCGAAAAGTGTTTCGTACAAAAGTTGCTCCGTTTTAACAACGAAAGAGGATGGCAATGTAAATTCGACTGCACAACCGCTAAAAGGTCATAGGAAGGTCAAATTGGATATTTTTCAAGAGAACCCTTACTTTTGACTACATATTCTTCTAGCTTGACTCGAGAGCTTTTTCAAACACTACGATAAAGTATTTCAATATCGATTACTTTTTAAGTTGCGACACCAGCGCCACTGAAAGTTTCAAGTCTCATAACCTGAAAAAGTACACGATAAAAAAATACTGCATGATAATGTTTTGAAAAGCTCTCGAGCTAAGCTACAAGAATACGCGATGAATAATAAAGCTTCTGCTGAAAAACTTCCAAGTTGACCGCCGCATGATCTCGACGATAATTCCCGAGGTCAAATTGAAAATGCCATCGTCTTCTCTTTTTGAAACGAAACAACTTTTACGTGAAACATTTTTCATTGTGATCCCTACTTTTGTGAGATATAAGCTTGTACACTTGTCTGAGACGCCCTCGATATTTAAAGCCGCCGATATGGAATAAATATATATATACACCCAGTACTGGACAAGAAAAGTATGCACCGGTTTGATTTTGATATTTGTGCTAATATGTATATGAAAATGACAAATAGCCTTTTTGAAGCTCAGAGTGAGGCCAAACAAGCGTAATTTTGTGAGTTGCGAGTCACGTAATCTACGCTGCATTCGCATTGAGAAAAGAATATATTTCTATGTACCAAGATTTGTTAACTACTAACAAATGGTAAGTTGGATATTGCGAAATAAATACCTTCTTACAGCTAATGATTCATTCATTTGAGCCTCTGACTTGTCACAAATAAAGATTTGGTGGTAGTTGAGAAATGGGTACTTTAATGGAACATACCCGTTCTTAACAGCCAATGGATATACTGTCGGTCTAACCTAATGCTTCGTATTAATATACTATAAATACTTGTTTCTTATAACTGAGGCATTCATTCAATGAGAACAGTGGAAAAGTTGTCCCAGATGTAAAGGATAGTTAAGTGAATATTTTATATTCGCACAAAACAGAATCCGAGTATAATTACCAAATGAATATTTAGTCAAGGTTATTTGATTTTCGGCAGATGAATGTGCAGTTGAATCAATGTAGCACTATGATGCTAATGGGCACTACAAGGAACAACTCTCATAGAAAATTAAAAGGTTTCCCTTGCTACTTGTAGAAGACAAATCGTTGTCCATCGATTTCTTCTCTACAAGTAGCAAGTCCACTAATCGGAGGACAACGAAAATGGCAGCATCGTCGTGGAGCAGGGAACAACTCTCATAAAAAATAGGCGGTCGACCGGGTCCGCGGTCGACGTCTTGGCCACCCCTGCTCTAATGCATAATTTAATATTCTCTACGTATACTGCCGAAAGGTTTCAAAAAATTTGGCAGGTCCCACAAAGCAAGCAAATCATTAATTGATGCATCGGCGCAGAGAATAAATTCACGTTTTCACGGTCACAAACTGATATCCTCTAAGTAAGTGGATGCATGCGGTCACGCACAGTCTCCAGTGTACCTCAATCTTATCTACGTCGCATCTGCGCACGAAAGAGCTTGTGCGACAAAGGGCTATGGAAGTTAACATTATTTTTGTTGTTTAAATTTAATGACCTTGCCAAATGTATGATACTTATCTCAAGTACAGATTTGTTAACCATTGAGATTATTTGAGACGAGTCGTCGATTTTTTAACAGTTATTTGCTCACTATTAACAGGACTATAGTTGATTCAACTGACGACTTTTAAATTATTACCAGATATTCACTTTGTCATAAGTGTACAAGTGTTATCGAAAAAACTACGGTGCCCACATCGTAAATACAGATTCATTAATAATTAATCAATTCTTATTTGCGTTCGATAGAGAAGTTGTCGCATCAACTGTGTGACTGTTGGCTCAAATGCAGCCGAAATAGTCGTTTTGAATGAATATCAGTTAATTATTGCACCATGTTCATTTGCATTGAAGCCAGGGTAGTCGCGACAGCTGTACGTTAACGGCCCCAAATCTAAATATATTAATTGTGAACAAATCTCTACTTCTTTGAACTGTATTATCATATCACAATTTGAACTCGTTATTCCATGACCATAAACATCTACTGAATTAAGAGACACAAAAGTTATACAAATAAATTATTCTTCTCAAAGAAATACTATGGTTGTAAAATTTTGTCATGAGAACATGAATATTTCTTAACGACTAATAAATTTTGTGACAGTTAATGAATATTTGAATAAAAGTGCCAACTAAATGTGTTTCTTTACTATAAATAAACTGTTTTCTCAGTGCGCTTGCGCAACTCATTTTACGTCATCGTGTAGCACAAACTGGACTTTTATATGAAATCGAATACAGCATAAATTAAGGTAGCACTAGCGGATTGACTAATCAACAGAAAATCTATAAATGATTGAACGTGAAAAGGGAAAAAAATAATACATTTGGGTGTAATAATAAACATGATAAGGAAAATAATTATGTGAGAAGTGTATGTGATAACTGTGTATCATATTATGAAAATAAAGTATTTAAGGGGTTACCCCCACTTGCGATTTTGAAAAAAATCGTTATTTTTATTGCATTTTCGTGAAGTATAAGTATCTGAGAATATGTCCTGAAAATTTCAAGTCGATCCGAACAAAATTGACTGAACGCATATGGAACACAAATCTGGATTGGTCACTGATACTAATCTGAGCTTTTAATTTAAACGTAAATCGCAATTGTTTTGCGGCCTGGCACCCCTAGTCATTTTCGTGTAGATATTAGCACAGATATCGAAAATACACCGGTGCGTACGTTCTTTTTTGTCCCGTACGACATATATACACACGCACAAAGAAAGAGACTTACAATCAAGAACTGTACAGAAAAAAATCTTTACTTCTTTTTTTCTTCTTTTTTCACTTTCACTACAGCGGTTAGTATACACGGTTGGTATTTGACTCACACACAAATATATATCCATTTTGCATTACAATCCGTGCTTTTTGAGATATAAACTTGTAACACTTTATCTGATAGACCGCACACATACACACACGCGCGCCCACACACACATGTACACAGGATGACCATTATAAGGTGTCTGTATGTTTTTGAGGGTATAACGGAGCGATTTTGCGACCGGGAAAAATATATTTAATGATTTTCTAAGTTCTTGAAATAAAAGATAGCGTATTTTTGTGACGAGTAGTAAGTGCCCGAAAAAATCGACATTCCATTGTGAGTTCGGCAGAACGAAGACAATCGAATTCCGCGTAAGGAACGCGTCGAGAAAAATTTGTTCTTCCTCGAATGCAATTAAATTCCATCGATTCACTTTAAAATGGATCTTCGATAATTTTTTTTCTCGATAACGGGATGGACAAAGAAAGTTTTTCAGGAGTGCTTCCGTGTTTGGAATATAATTATCTTAATTCTGCGGTACATGAAATTTTCACTTTCTCCAGAATACTCTATTTTTTTTCTGGCAAATACTACTCGTCACAAAAATACGTTATATTTTTTTCCAAGTGGACCTGACAAACCATAGAAAATAGATTTTTTTGGTCGCAACGTCACCGCGAAAGGCCCTGAAAATAACGTCACCGTCTTCTAATAACCCCATATATGTATATGTATATATACCCGTGTGTGAAAAATACTCCAACCATGAGTACAGTATGTATAATAATCATAATTAATTACCGATCTTTACGGTATTATTCACCCTTGAATATTCGAGGGTAAAAAAAAACAACAAAGTGTCCCGTCGGTCGTAACATTTTTCCTCGTTTTTGTCTTCTCCTTCTTCTTCTTCTTCTTCTTCTTCTTCTTCTTCTTCTTCTTCTTCTTTATCACCACGTTCCGTTTTTCCTTCCATTCGTTCGCTCGATTCGTTCGGTCCGACCTCTTCGCTCGCGTACCGCGTGCATATATGTATGTATGTATATAGAGATACATATATCGATATACATGCATACATAAGTGAACACGGATAGATTCATGTACGTGTAAATATGTATGTATATATGTATATCTGCCGACCCAGCAGTCCCCCGTTGCCGTTGGTTCAATCGGGCGTGCGTTACGTCGGATCGGTCGCGTAGATGTATCCCTGCTGCTGGAGGACGTACAGGCGCTTCTCGACGGCCGCCTTGTCTGCGGAGAGACGATCACGGGGTAGTGGGGACGATGCGAGACAAGAAAGAAAGTGCACGGTGTCCCGTTCGTCTTGGGACATCGATGTAAATTAGCAAATCACGAGACACGTGTCGAAGATATTCATACGAGGAGTAACACGGCGAGGTAACTGTTTTTACTTGGTGCGCGTTTTCATGGTGATTCCAGGGTGGGCTTAAAAAAAATGGACATTTATCTTTTTCATCATCGGCATCTCATTCTACGGGGAAAAACAGGCTACTGTTGTTCGAAAGGTTTTTTTTTATTTGGAAATTATTCTGTCGTAACTGAACGTTTTTAACAAAACCGAATAGTAAAGGCAGCCCAGACTTTTTTCACTCTTTCATGAATTAGTTTGCTATGTAAAAATAATATTTCTTGAAAATTTATAAACACAATAGAATGGTACGACGAATTATGTGACCTGGCTTCCGGTCAATGCAGACCCTGCAGTGTTAAAAGTTGCAATTTAAAAACCTATTATCTCCCAATCTAAATAGTCGACTGTTCTGAAATTTCACTCAAGCGTGCACAATGCTATGAGCAACGTCTAGTTAAAATTTGAACAAAATCCATAGAAATCAAGAGCGCGCTCGTTCTACCTTAACTGCTTAAAAATGAATAAGTTTCACACCCTAGTTTCGGAAACTGCTAATGTTCGAGTTAAACGGTTATCCATTTGGTAATACACGTGACATCTCGCAAACACGAGTCGTAGGGCTATAGAGACTAGAATAATGATAGGCCATCATTTTTATCTTTCGTCAATTTTGCCGAAAATAATGGACAAACGAAAAAAAATTCTTCGGACAAAGGGTATGTTTTTTATTTTACCTAGAATGGTATGCCGCTATAAAAACGTAGGTTTCCATTTTTTTCCAAGTTGACCTTAAAGCACCTTGAAAACATGCACTAAAAAGTTCTCTTGCCGTTTTACACCTCGTTCGAATCTACTCGATACGTGTCTCGGGACTTTCCGATTTATTCCGCTGTTCACGAGTTATTTTGACGTGGCACGATGAACGGGACACTGTATAATAATAATAATAAAATGATCGGGAGACAAGCGAGTCGCGAGGTTACTCACATTTGACGAGGAGGGCTCGATCCTGACTGTGGTTCACGTGTTGCGAGAGCGAGTGGAACAATATCTGGGCCGTGTGGTAACGCTGAAAACACTCGGCCGGGTTGCCGAACAGCTCGTCCAACGCCGCTGACTGGCACTGCAACGCGTTGGAAGATTTTTTTCGTATCGTTTTTTCATTTCGTTTATTCTCCAAGAGACTGTTCCGACATATCGTACTTAATATTTGTAAAAAGTGGGGTTTAAGGGCAAACGCATTTGGCACCGGAAGCACCACGTCTACTCACTTTTTTCCCGCGGTTCCGAACATATTATCAAAGCTTGTTACATTTTTCTTTGTTGCCTTTACAATTTGTAGCTAATCAAATATGTGGCTTTCCGTCCGAAACACTCGAAATGACCTTGAAAAGTCGTCGTCACTTCCGGCTGAGAATAAAATGGCGTTGGACTCAACGTGTCCTTTATAGTAATGAAACTTTCTTCCCAAACTTTTTCGTCGAATGACAGTAGTTTTGGAGATATGTTGGATAGGCGTTTCCGGTGACTCACTCGGGTTGCGCGTATACATCGTGTATCATTTACGTGGGGAAAATTCTATACCTCGAAAGAGACGCATTTCGGAGGAAAAAAGTTTCGAACAAAAGTTTTATGATTTTGAGCAAGGAAAATTGTGATGTTGGTTTTTCCAATTTGGTGGTTATTTTAAAAGTTATTTCAAGACAGGGTTGTTGCGCATTATTGACTCAGAAATTCCCTGACTTTTCCAGGTTTTGCAGACTAGCCAGATTAGAGTCAAATAAAGAACACTTTCTTTTCGTCAAACATATATTTTTTCAGTTAGAGAAATTAGTCTTTGTAAACGTTACAAACTATAGGAGAAAATGATATACGTAAAAATAGCAGACTGATTTTTGTTTTCATTGCTGAATCATTTTTGCTCAACAAAGTAAGTAACGTTTACTGAAACTTTTTTCCGTTCAGCTTCAATTTTGAGATGTTTTAAATATTCTGAATATTGAAAATATCCTGAAAAATTGAAGTCAAATGAAATCTCCCGAAAAATGATTGTATAATAAAACTTATCGGTTGCGATTAAAAGAAGCCAAGTTGTGCGTGAAATGAGCATGAAAATTGTCAGCAAACGACAAACATCCGACGCCTTTATTTTCGTTGCTCAAAACAGTGGAACTTTTCTTCAAAACGTTTCTCTCTCTCTCTCTATCTTTTTTTTCTAGTTTTTTTTTCTAGGATGCACTTCTGTCGAGATGTTTCTTCGTGAAAATTTGAGTGGGAGACCGTGTATACGTGTCAGAGACGAAGGAATTACCATTTGGATGGCGTGGTTGTAGAGAATTTTGTCGGCGGTCGCGCCCGTCTGCCGTAAGAGTCCGGCGCTGTTCAGCTGCTTGCACTCGGTCAAGCAGGCTCGGTACTTGTCGTTCATCGTACTCACCACTGCGGAAACAGAGCGTCGGTAAAGTGAGCAGGCTGCGTAAGAAAAAGAGAGCCAGCGAGAGCGAAGATTTGGAGGAAAACGAACCGTCCTTGACGCTTGCAGTGGGCTGGAGCGTGCCGGCCTCGAGTTGTTGAGTGGCGAGGCTCAACCCGGAACTGAGCCACTGCAGTGCCCTAACGAGAAGTATAACTTGCTCGGCGCGCCGCTTCGTGCCGGCGTTGCTCGCGTGCTCGATTCCACCACCGAGTGGCGCTCCGAGCGGACCCCCCCGGGTCCTTGCAGCCTCGCTCACGCATTCGCACAGCGCCACGACGAAGTTGAGCTTCGCGAGGATCTCGTTGTGCTCGGGCTCGAGGAGCGTCTCCTCCGGCAGCTCGGGCGCAATGAAGGTCAGCGGCCGTTGCTCCTCAACGCCGGTGGTTGTCGTTGTCGTCGCTGTGCAACAAAAGTCGGGAAAGAGGCCACGGAAGCTCGCAGCCTCGGAGATCTCCGGGAGGGTGACCGCTCGCGTCCCGAACGGTATCACCGGCGAGTTTCTCAGGCTATTGTTGTTGTCGTGGAGAGCACGGCTTGTAGGCGAGCCCAGCACCGCGAGGGGACCGCTCAGGAGGGGGGACGAGGCGCTGTGGTTGCCGGTCGAGCGACGCAATGGCGACGTGCCACTGTGCCTCGCCACGGGACTCACCTTGAGAAACATGGGTCCATGGACGGACGATTAGTCACATCGGTTTTCCGATTTTACTTGTACAAGTTGTTTGTACGAAGTCTTGGGACTTTGAGATTTTTTAAAAATGTTCTTCCATTTGACTTTGTCGACTACCTTTTTCCATTGAATTCTACATTCTACTTTTGGCCAATATTGTTTTTCTATTGACTTCTACATTCTACTTTTTCGACCACTTTTGTTTAGATCGAATTGTACGCAGAGAGAAATGTATAGTAACCTCAACCATATTTCAAGCATATTTTATATTACGCTGAGGGGACAATAATATTTTATAGTCATGGTTACTGCCGAAAATATAGTACTGCTTATGATATTTTAGCAGTTGTGTTAACTATGATCATATGTTAACCGCGACCAACAATCTTTCAAGCATACGTTGTTTGTCGATGCTATATAATATAGTAGGTGTTCATAAAATAGATGATTCCTTACACTATCAAACAATAGTGGTTTTTACCATATTGAATGGTATGTCTACTAAATGTATACGATATTTCATAAATTCAACAATTCAAATATTTTCAATCGAGAGTACTACCTGTATGATTGTTTATCATGATTTGTTATTCCCTGACCTCTTGAAATGATTCC
The DNA here is from genome assembly GCA_951751655.1 of Ophion costatus. NCBI lineage: Eukaryota > Metazoa > Arthropoda > Insecta > Hymenoptera > Ichneumonidae > Ophion > Ophion costatus. The sequence continues at coordinate 960,942 of OX632364.1, forward strand.
TATCGAAGAAAATATTTCACCTACATGGAGATTCGAACCTACGACCTACCTATCTATATTCAGGCACGCTGCCACTGTGCTACCGGGTACTTATGGTATTTCGATCGTAGATTTGGCATAACGGATAAAAGTAATTCCAGCTGCATTTCCGAATAGCTGCTACCTCTGATATAGGTGGAGTTTTGCACAGATTGCTTTTTTGATAATATATGTCACTGCTTAAATGGATTTTTGGCGCGGCCCAATAGTTTTCGAAAAGTCGGATTCTAAAAACTGATAAATGAATGCGCTAATATATCTATATCGATCATAGCGTGCCACCGCTGTGTCTACTTTATTGACAAATGATTTACGTCTTCACTATACGATTACCATAATGTTGTTCGTATAGTCACTTTTCGTAAGATCTTGTAACAGTTTATACTCTTATAACAGATCTTATAACAGTATATACTTATAGTTGACACAACTATAAGCGTCTATCTAATCATGCCGTTTTGGTAGTGTATTTTTTTTATCTAGTATTCCCGAAATAACTATTAACTACTGTGAAAAACTTTACAATATTGATATAGTTAATTCAGTTAATATTTTTACAATAGTTGGTAGTTTTTTCCGGAATAATAGATAGTCGAGCACGCCACCAAAGTTGCATGTTTAAATATATTTTTCGCTTATAGTTGTGTTAACCACATTATGATTGCGTTGACAATAAATTATAGGGAATTCGACTATACTCTCTTTTACCATGCGCGTTTGTTGTAAATACCATGCACTTTTTTCTGTGTACATTCTATTTTTTTTCACTATTGTTTGTATTGAACTTTTTGCGATTATTGTATTTCTGTTAAATTATAATCCCTACATTTCCGACCATTTTTTTTTACAATTGCCTTCTATATTCTTCTTCTTCAACTATTTTTTCAAATTGAATTCTACGTTCTACTTTCTTCGAATATTTGTTTTTCACTGAATTCTGCATACTACATTTTCGATTTGTTCCGACATTCTACTTTCCGCCAATTTTTTTTGTCGTCGTTTTATCGATTTTTACAGTTGACTTATTTCATCGATTGTTTTTCTCCGATTCATTGCTATATTTCTATTCTCTTCTCTTTTCGACTATTTTTCTCTGTATTAATGTGTAGATTATTTTGCTTCTCATCTTCTTCCATTTTCCCATGATCTTTTTGCACATATTCTTTTTTTTCTCCATTGCTCGCTTTATCTTTTTCCTATCTTCCTCATTTCTCTTTTCTATACGTCTTCGCCGATATTCTTCGGTTTCTGATCAAACTAACGATCAACGAACGAGCGTACCTGCCACGAGTTGGGGGGCGGCGGCGTTTCGCTTGATCTCCTCCCAGGTGGCGTGCCGATAACGAACTGCACGGACGGTGGACTGAGCGAGCCGATGTCCGGTCCCCGGCAACGACCGGCGCTGCGCCTCATGCTGATCGGCTCGGAACGCGGAACAGTGCCGCCCCCGGTGGTGCCGGCCGTCGTCGTCTCGAGATGGCAGACCGGTGAGGTGCTGTTGCCGGTCTCACGGCCCCTGCGCTGGTTGGTCGGGACCGGGATCGGTTCGGAGATCGGTAAGAAGCAAGGTCGCGGTGGGCTTGCCGCGTCCCGGCTCGTCTGCCTCGTGTACCTCACCACCGACGGTGGCGCCACTTGCTGCTGCTGCTGCTGGGGATTATTGTCCGTGTCGCTGCTCAGGTCAGACGGCACCAGGACAAAGTCGTCCTCGGGACTCGAGCAGGGACTCCGCTCCTCGTCGTGCACGGAACAACAGGCCGCGCTCATTGCCCGCGTTTCAGCTACACCTATCGGCGAGCTCGGCAGCTCTGCAGGGACCGCGATCTCCCGACGTCCCTGAAGAAACTCGTGGCCGAAGAACTCGTCAAATGGCATTCGATCGACCGCATTTCGCCGGAGAAGACCCATCAGCAGGCTTGAGAGCTCCGGTGACGTGCCCAGTGGAATTCTGCACACATTTTCTTTTTTCATTCCCAAACTCATGCGCGTTTTTTCTTAATTTTTTTCGTTCCTCGACGAGGACTGAGTTTGGCTTTAGAAAAAATATATATATATATTTTTCAACATCTTTGTCGCCATTTGTACAAAATTCATTCAAATATGTTCAATATTCGGAATTTTCTTCTCCTTAATATTCGTAAAAATTCGCCAAAAAAGTCCATTTTTAAATCCTAATGAAAATAAGTTCAGAATTCGGGAAAAAATGGCTTTTTTATGTACGTAAAAATGTGTTTAAAATTTCGGGCACGTATACATCGAAAAAGAGCAAAAAAAAAAATAGATTACTCACTTCGGACCAAGATTTTCGTGATTCTCGTAAAAGAATTTGAGGGCCTGGGGTGTATGCGCCTGGAACGGAGCTTTCCCGGTCAGGCATTGAAAGACTATAGTGCCGAGGGACCAGAGATCGGCCTTGGCGTCGTACTGCAGCGACATTATGACTTCCGGTGCCATGTACATTGGGGAGCCGCACAGGGTCGCGGCCATTACACCGTCCTGAAGAAACCTCGCAAATCCAAAATCGGCTGCAAAGCATAATCATTATCATTATTACCATTATTTTATTATTTCTTCTACTACTACACGACTATTATTAATATCATTTTCACCGGCGAAACTTATTCATTCTTTTTTTTATAACAGACTTTATTGCACCGGGTAACGCACTGCCTCAGTTTGCACCGGGATTCACCTACCCCCGGGGGTTAGGCTCGATCTTAAGGATCATCATTATTGTTCTTTATCAACTTACCGAGTTTCATTTGTTTAGAAAAAAAAATACTTTTATTTTATTACTTCATCATCATATCATCATTTTCACTGGCGGATTTGCTTGTTTTTATTATCATAATGAATTTACGGATTTTGAGTAATTCACGAAGAAAATGTGTTCGTTGAATTACTTCATTATCATTTATTCGAGAAACAAATATTTTCAATACTTCCGTCACGAGTATTTTCCAGCGAAAAAGAAAAAGACGTCTTATCGGATTGGTCGTATGTTTTTTCTTTCTCACCGATTTTCAGTGTTATCTGATGAGGCTGAGGACACGCCTTGCCGCAGCTGTGACTGAGCAAAATATTCTGCGGCTTTAGATCCCTGTGGACGACGCCCTTGGCATGGAGGGCTTTCATCGCGCCCGCGAGTTGCTTAAGGAAAACCCTTATCGTATCTTCGGACAACGTGCCCTTGGCGCCCAAGTAGTCAGCCAGATCGCCGCCGTTGCAATACTCCATAACGAGGAAGACGTTGTGATTGGATTCCTCGAGAGGGACGAAATCAAAGGGATGCATATTAGCATTATTCTTGCTACTAGTTACGAGTGTTATTATTATTGGTATTACTTCAAGAGTAAGCTTATTGTGACTTATTCTTATTCTTATTATTATTCTGATTATTATTATTATTAGTATTGTAATTGTTATTATCGATTGTAGTGGACGCTTTTGGTAACTGATTATCATTATTATTATTACGTCGCCTGTAGCGAGATCGTCTTGCCCACCTGACCGCACATAAAATTGCATACATCGAATTGATTTTTATCTCCGTTTTGCGGTGACAAAATTTAAGAAAATCGTAAAGATTCAGGATAGTCTAGACAACGACAGATATTTGGAAAAATCTAATTTCGGATCGTGGCTAACGCTCCAGCTTCCTCGGTGCTGAAACTTTCGAACAGAGATTTCTCAGAGATGAATAATATTTAGGGCAAAAGAGAATCGTTGAGCTCTTCATCAGAGTATTCGCCGCAGAGTATGTTTTGTTTTTTCTAAAAAACTCAACCACGTATGGGAAACTCGGTGCGAAAATTTGTGACGTTATGTTGACCTGGTACATGCTCTTAACGTTAGTCGGTTAAAACTCACTTTGCAATCCAAGAGAGCGACGACATTTTCGTGATGCAATTCGGTCAATTCCTGAAAATGCGTGGATGAAAAAAAACCATATTGAGTAAGCTCGAAGAATGCGGAACCGAAGGGAAAAAGCAAAATGTGATCTTTTTTCAGACCTCAATAAAAATTCGTTTTAATTGGTCAAATTTGTTTTCCATTCGCTCGATTCAGACTATGAAACTCGAAACAAATTTCAAATCGACGGGGAAAACCATACTGACTTTCAAAATGTTGATCTCCTTGCCCAGTAGATTTTGCGACTTCGCCAGGCTCTTCTTCGTGATGCTTTTGATGGCGACGACAAAATTTGCTTTCTGAAACGGCAATTGATGTATCAGATCACTTGACGCTGCACGAGCGAAAGACACGGAAGATTGAAAAACATTGAACTGATAACAACAACGAAAAACGCAAAACAAATGAAAAACGCAAAAACAACAACATTAATGAGAAAAATCCATACGAATCGAAATAAAAGTTAAAACCAACGAGAAAACGCTAACAACGATAGAAACAATGAGACACGGGAAAAAAACGAGAGGAGCAAACCAAAACAATATCAATGGCAATAACCCAAGCAAACCCAAACAGAAGAGACGGACGCAATGTTAAAAACAACAGAAGCAATGGAAGTAAGAGCCACAAAAACAACAATAGAAAGAACGAAAACAACGAATCCAAATAACGGTCCGAACTAAAGCAACGAAAACGGGAAACCAGCAAACGCAAACAAAAACGGGGAGAAACGAGAAAAAACGGAATTAAGAAAAACAACGGGAATGCATAAAACGATGTAAAAACGGAAATATAAATTCACAAAAAAACTGGTATAAGTAAAAACAACGGAAACAATGACAAAAACAACCCAAACAACGACAGCATAAACAAGGAAAATGACATGCAAAAAACAAGATTGACAACACGAATGACAAGTACATCGACGAAAGTAAGAACAAAACAAAGAACAATGGCTTACTTTTCTGTGCCTTCCTTTGAAGACAACGGCGAAAGCTCCGTGACCAATGAGGTCTTTCGTGTTGTACTCGTAATCACCGACGATCTCCATTATTGTTCTCGATTATTTTTATTGTTGCTTATTACTATTGTTATTATTATGATTACGCGTATTTAATTTGGAAAGGACAACTCAACCATGGGCGGTCCTCAAACGTGTATATCACTTACGATTGATGATCACTCGTTCGAGTATTATTTCAAAATTTTCAATGCACAAACCCATCTTCGCCGCGAAGCCCCGCCGAGGGGCTTGACAAACACAACAATAACTCTCGTCAGAAGGGGACACAGTTTCGTCGTCGTCTTCTTCGCGTCGTGTCTCAACCATGGGGAACAACATTCGGCAAGAGAGGGATCAATACGGAAAGGAAGAGGAGAGCGCTTGGCAGAAACGTGCGAGAGAGAGAGAGAGAAAGAGCGTGAGCTTGCGGGCCTCGTTTCCCCTTTTTCTCTATTTTCTTCGTCGTTGTGTGAGCGTCCTGAGAAACGGAATGACGTTGCTGGTAGCATGCACGCGCATGCGCGCTTGAGAGCAGCGCACGCACGATAACGAAACTTACTCACTCGCTACACACGGGATCGTCTTCAATTTCTACAGGAGCCGAATATTTCGATAATTTTGAGTCGACGAGGAAGAAACAAGAGAATGGAGAACGATGTTGAGCAGAAAAACGAGGGGAAAAAATACGTCGACGTTGCGTCAACGCCTCACTGTGTGCGCAGCTCGAGGCTCGGGCAGGGTTGCCAGACACTCTGAGCGCACGGTCGCCAGAATCCCCCCGCCAAGTCGCCCAAAGTCGCCGCCCGCCGTCGAGGCATGGTAGCAAGGAGACTAGAGTAAAGGAGTCCAAACCACGGTGCTTTTTGCTTTCGATGCTTTCGACCGCAGCGCCGCCACAAAAGCTACCGATTTCGTGTCCACTTCTTGAAGCTCATTACGCAATGAAAAAAATAAGATATAAGAGATAGGGAATAAGCAATAAGGAACAAGGAATAAGAAATAGCACAGCACCCAATACACAATGGGCGATTGGCTACAATATTGAACCAATCACAGCGGTTGAATGCCTGCTGCTGGTGTGTTTACGAATGTCAAAAATATAACCTAATTGTTAGCGCAACCCATTGATGCGTAAAAAGTGGATTATAAGTGCACAGGAACGATCGGTAATTTTTTTTTAAATTTATCTACCACACTATACTATATACTTATATATATACTTGTATATTATATTTGAAAGGGATAATACTTATAAATTTTTTAACTTAATGAACCTTTTAATTTTTGGAGCTAATGAGCTTGTTAATTTTTGGAGTTAATAAACCTTTTTATTATTTTAGTCAACCAAGCATGGAGGATGAAGATTTGTTATTATTTCTTCTTACGATGCAAGCTGTTGGGTTAACATTGCTCACAGCGTGGAAGGCCAACAAAAGGAAACGGTGGAGAAACAGAAGATGGGTGCGACCGATTAATACCAGAAGACGAGAAAAGGGTGACTGCAACTCTTTTCACAGAGTTGAAAGAAGATCCCGATCTCTTTTTTCACTATACAAAGGTGACCAAGAAAACATTCTATGAGCTCCTGCGCTTGGTTGCTCCATACATAACAAAAAGAAGTGCACGTCCATCGATTGACCCTGAGCAATATCTCGCAATAACATTAAGGTTCATCGTATGTTTTTATATTTAACAAATTATACAAATTTTTTAATTTTTTATTTTAATTTAAATTTATTTAAAATTTTTATTTTGAACTAATTGATTTATAATTTTGCTGTAGGTCTAATACCAAAAGTTATATGCATGAAGGTGCAGTTACAGGGTCACCGATTTGAGATCAACGATACATGAATAATTAATTTTATAGATATTTGGCAACTGGAGGTCAGGTGTTCTCTGTGGCATTGGCATATCGGATAGGAGAATCGACTGCGCATAACATCATAAAAGAAACACGTGGTGTTATATCAGATGTTTTGATGCCACTTTATTTGAAAGCTCCTACGGAAGATGAATGGAAAAAGATTGCTGCTGATTTCCTAATCGACTTGAATATGCCAAATTGTGTTGGAGCAATGGCTGCCAAACACATTGTTGTTCAAGCACCACCCAACTCTGGATCGTTGTTCTCTAATTACAAGAAAACGTTCAGCATTGTCTTAATGGCCGCATGTGACAGCAAATATAAGTTCACTGTCTGTGTTGTTGGCGCATTTGGCAGTGAGAATGATCGTGGATTTTTGTCCAGATCAACGTTTGGCAGAGCTTTGTACAGAGGACAATTAAATTTACCAAACCGGAAGGCAAAATTAACTGGGTCGGACATTCAAGTGCCGTGTTATTTTGTTGGCGACGAAGCATTCCAGATGTCAACAAACGTGATGCGACCATCACTATCAGCTTTGTCATCATTGCTGCCGCCGTTACAGCCTGTTACAGCACAAACTTTCCCCATCCTGTTGCAGAATTAAAATCATTAGTGACATAATAACATTATTAAACTTGAAAAATGTATAGTAACGTAACTTATTGGTATGTAAACAGACAAACAACCATTATTCACGAGGGACCTATGTGTAATGTTATGAAAATTGCAAACAATGGAATTGGAGATTAAAGTAATTATGCTTACCTAACGATACTGACCTTGATATCGATGCGGAAAAACGTTTAATTTGATATAAAAAGAACACTCAATTCTTTTCACTTCACGATTAAAAATATAGTTTATAAATCACTGATGCTGCACTTTGTCTTCACTGTTCGCTTTTTTGTTTTTCAATATAGCACATGAAAAAATAATTATCGCGTACTTCCGATAGGTCTTTCATGTCTCTCACACGCAACTAACTTCATGATAACAGCGCGATCGCTGCGCCTCACTATATCGAACGATTCTGTTGCCACTTTTTAAGACACAGTTCGGACTCCTTCATATAGACTCCATGGAGCCGTGATTCCCCTCGTCGCGTAATTATTGGATTTTTTTTCGTTATGCTTTCCAAATGCGCCTCTTCTTCAAGTACTTTTTTTACTTCTTGGCAAGTCATTCTTACAATTAGGAGCGTTATCGGTTGCGCTCAATCGGCGCGCCTCTCACGCCTCATCTCTCCTTCAGCCGTGACTCGTAAAAATCACTGATTCGACGTAATGACGAGGCGGATGAGCAAAGCAAAGACAATAATGTGAGTGTCCGCGGTCTTGAAAGGTTGAGCGACGAAAAATTGTCGCCTTTTTAGTGCACGATCATTGAAGTTGTTTCTTGTTTTTACACGCTTATTTTTGTTTGGATTAGATCGAATTTGTCTGTGATCTCCGAAAAAACGTGTAAGAAATCGGCCCTTCGTACGACTATAAAGGTTGTTTGGTTTGGCCGTGATTTCCGAAAAAACGCATAAACAGCCGCTATTTCCAGAGAACATAAATTTGCATGGAACAACATGGAAGCTTGTGTTAGCTTTTGGCACAAAAAAAGTTGTTTCACTTTTTAATTGATGAGCGCACGGTGCTGTATCGGTGTGCTTCATACATTCAAAGCCTCTACTGAGGCAAGAATTTAGGCGTACATAGAAGACCAGTTTTTATGGGCGGCCTGAAGACATGTATTCTGCGATCCAAACTGCCGCGTGGCGGCGTAATGAGCGAACAGTTGTCACGGCAGGGGGGGGCGAAATGAGACACCTATCTCTCTCTTACACATTGCGGAGCGAAAACATGCTTGAGCTAAGAGTCTTGGATCAAAACCGACGTGCTGGATTTTTTTCCAGAAAAATAATTTATATGAAAAGCTTAAAGCGTTTTAGTGCAAACTAAAGTTTATTAAGACTATTTATTTAAACAAGAAAATAAATTTCGAAACTACAGACCACGAGATAGCACGAGGGACATGGACTGGACGGGGAGTCGGATTTTCAAACCTTAATTATTTCATTTTTCTCTCCTTTGTTTTTCTTTCCTGGAATCTAATTCTTCTTAAATTTTCGTCCGCTGAAATGAATTTAAGGATGTTGAGTCCCAAATCGCAAATGATGATAAAATTCTGAAAATTTGGTATGTTTTTGTATGAAGTATTTCAGAGGTCGTGTAAAAATTTCATGACAATTAGGAAGCTCGTTATTGAACAACTAACATTCACAAATTAAATGTTGTTTTATGGAAACTGATGTAACTTTGCAATAAGTTTTTTTTTGACCTCTCAATTTTATAATATCTACAATATACTGAAAGCAACGGAAACAAAACGAAGTTTACTGATAAATTTTTTTTTATTTCTTTTAAAAATTGTTCTTAACAAATTGTTCATTTTTTAATAACGAGCTCCTAATCGACGTGAAATTTTAACACGACCTCTTAAATACTTCATACAAAAACATACCAAACTTTCAGAATTTTCTTATCATTTTTTATTTCAACCCTTAAAGAGGTTGAAGTAATGATGATAGAATTCTGAAAATTTGGTATGTTTCTACATGAAGTATTCAGGAGGTCGTGTAAAAATTTCTTGATGATTAAGAAGCTATTTATTGAAAAATTAACATTAACATGTTTCATAGGGACTCAACATCCTTAACTTGTCATGGAATAATGAATTAAATTAACGCAAGCATAAAAAGATTCAATCAACCCACTCTTAGTTAATTTCAGTTCACGTGTACTTATCATATAATAGAATTATTGTAGTAGGGGAAGAATTAATATCAGGCATTGCCAATTTCCAGATAAAAATGAAAAAATGAACATGCGGGAACTAAAATGATTCAATGGAAACCACGGAGAGGTGGTGGGTTTCTTCCATTAGGAGGGGGAGGATGTATTGGAATGGGAGCGTGTGATGTAGGAAAAAATTAAGAGGTTTTGTAACTGTTAAAACGCAGAAAAAAATCTTCTTTTTGATAACAATGAGCCTTCTGTCACGACGGTTGTAGTTGGATCACCCCTTCAAGCAGGATTTTCCTGATGCCTAACCGAAGCGTATCAATAAAAACTATTTTACAATTAAACTTTGATTTTCATCAAAAATGAAAATAAATAAAATTAATAAAATACATACAATAAACAAAATAAATAAAATAAACAAAATACAACACTCAGCGTATACTCGACGCAAGATCGGAAAGAGGGATCTTATGGAACTGTACGGTAGTGGAACAACGAGAGAGCGCTAGCGAAATGAGAAGGTGCAAGAGAGAGCGAGCGTGTCCCCAGCGAGAACGATCGCACGTGTTCCCAGCGCATAGTACCTATAAGAGAAAGGAGGACACCATGATTCCTCCGCCCAGCGCATAACATCGATGAGAGTAAGCAGAACGCCGTTATGTCCCCAGCGTTTAAGCTTACGAGCGGAAGCGAGAGCAAGAACGAAAACTGTCGTTAGCGCCACTAATGGAGAACTAACCTTGGGGAATTCCCCCAATAAAATCGGCACATAATATCCTTAACAACTGCTCTTCTATGTACGACTGCATTCGTTGACTGATGCTTTGAGACCCCCCCCTATCTGATGTTCTCTCATTCACGTCCAGCCCCCTGGCACTGCTGGGTCTACCGTGTCTCGTTATTGTCGCCACGTAAACTAACCCACCATGCGGCGCTAGTAGTCACCAGCATGACCCCCCACTCCAGTCGCGCAGCGTCTGCTAATTTGCATTCGACGCGTCTGGAAAATTCATTGCTTAGAGTAGAATTTAAAAGTATATGTGTATATAGGAAGGGATGCAATATTTACACTTGTTGCAATATTATGTATTTAAAAATAGTTATTGAACGAAATAAACAGATAACATTAATATTTTTTAAATAATGGATTAGTCACGTTGTACAATGTTTTGCGATTTTTTTCTTGTCGAGATTGCTTTTTTTTTGTTCTGCGTCGAGACGTGCAGAATATTGCTGCATCCGCATCAATACGTAATATTGTATTATGCGTAAAAGAACACTATCGGCGTGTTCTATACACGGAAAAGAGAGCTTTTCATAGCTATACACGTCGTGCAATATAGACTCGAAAACACGTGTTGAATTGCGATGAGCCACAAATCGCTCTTCTCATGTGATAAAATAATTACGATTTTACCACACTACGATTTTTTTTATTCGAGAACAATGACAGATCGAGAAAAAATGACGAAACAATACGGAGAGGTGCTTTGCGGAGTGGGGGTCATGCGGGTGACTACTAGCGCCGCATGGTGGGTTAGTTACGTGGCGACAATACTGGGACACGTTCCTGTTAAGAGAATGTATCCCAGTGTCAGCCCCCTGCTCTAGTCTCCCTACACCCCGCGCCGAATACGACTATTTTGACGTCCGGCGTTAAAGCTGCGCTGCGGTGCGGAATTGATGAAATTACTTATTCCCCATGGTTCACCCACCACGCATATGTACAACAGCGCCAGGGTGGCGGGGGTCAGTAGTACTAACCGGACCCCAAAAAATCGTGTCAAGCGCGCCCATAAGCCCTGTTGTTCAATGTAAATCCGAGTTCTCTGCTATTTCGCACGATTATCGAGATTGTTTGGGTTTGTTTAAGTTTTTGGTTGTTGGGTTTGATGTTCCGGGGGTTAGGCGTATCGCATTTCTAAACTATTATTTTTTGGGTTCGTCTGGGTGTACCGTAGTCACAAAAAGACAACAAAAATACGGCCGTGGCTTTGAAACAACGAAGAAAAACAATTCACCTCTGCACGAGTACTATGATTGTTTGGGTTTCTTCGGGTTTGCTAGCTTACGTCCTAGAACAGGGAGAGAACAAAAATTGCCTTTTCACCCAATTATGAAGATTGCGTTCGGGTTCCTTTAGCCACACTATTGCCATGATTGTTTGGGTTTGTTTGAGTTTGGTCATCCTCGTAAATGGGTGCAAAAGAGAATTTACCTTGCATAATCACATCAAGGTATACACGGAATAAACAACGTTGTCGTTAGGATTGAGAACCCACGTTGAGGAGGAAGGGCAGCATACATGGCAAACACAGGCCTCTTGGTACTCACGAATCCGGCAAAAATGCGTAAACTCATGCCGATGGTGGCGGAGCGCGTCGCCAAGACGCTGTACGTCCATTATTTTCCGGCGAGCCGGGCCGGCGGCCTGTGCTGCACCAATGCTCCAGGGCATGCGCCTTCCTACGCTCGAACGGTCGCCAATATTTACGCGCTCGCCTCTTTGCTGGACAAACTGGACGTGCGAGTGCTTCTCGGGGAATTGAAAAAGACCATAGGCTCTGCATACGGCGCAGCGCCCATAAATACCAAGAGGCCGATCGAACTGGTCATTTTCGACGGGGAGTGCGGTCAGAGCGAGGCAAGGACTTTCATCCAGGACTGCCTAGCCAATACCTCGCTGGGATGCGAGTATGTTGTGCTGGAGGATGAGCGAGCTGCCTCGACGCTGAGCTCATCGTCGACGGGGGAAACACCGCACGAAGCCAACGGGGATGGAATTTTTAGGAACGTTGTGCTCGGCGGTACTTTCGACAGACTTCACGACGGACACAAAATTCTGCTGAGCGAAGCGCTCCTCCGCTGCTCGGATAAACTCACTGTAGGAGTTACGGATCAGGGCATGATCACGGGTGGGTGGATTTTTTTTTTTTTTTTCACAACGGAAGATTAACGTTGACTTTTTTTTTATACTTCAATTTCGAAGTGACATACAAACTAGTATTTCTAAATTATGCAATCGAAGAAATGAAGTTTTTTTTCTTACTTTATTATGAAAAAATAGAAAAGAATGAAGTTGAAAAAATATTTTTAAATATTTTTTCATTTAACATTTAATTTTTTCATTTAACATTTAATGTTTTCATTTAAATGAAATATTTAACCCAAACCCAAACCCAAACAAACCCAAACAAACTAGTATTTCTAAATTATGCAATCGAAGAAATGAAGTTTTTTTCCTTCCTTTATTATAAAAAAATAGAAAAGAATGAAGTTGAAAAAATATTTTTAAATATGCAAACAATTTTTTTTCGGATGTTTTTTCGATTCTGTGCACTATTTCTTTCGATTTTCGCAGCACCTCCGAAAACTGTTTGCGTTTGAAAAAACGGAGAAGGAAACTCAATTTGCATAGAAAGGGCTATTGCATGGACCGTCGAAGAAGGGTTTGCGTGAAACATTTCAAAATGCTGACTTTCGAAAATTAGAATCGATAAAATGACGATCTTTTAAAATGAAGAACAGGGTTGTTACGCATATGGAAAACCGGGATAACTCAGGGAATTTCTTTCCTCCTGGAATAATCAGGCAAAAGTCAGGGAATTTTGGAAATTTTCTGGAGTTTTCTCACAATTTTTTGAAAGAGATACAAAAAAATGACACTGACTGAAGAGAAAACTGAACAGTATGAAAAGAAATATTTTTGTATATCTTTAATATTTATATTATTCCTCATTACACACAAAAGAAAGTTATGTCAGTGCCAAACATTGAGAATTTAAAAAACTGAAAACCAATTTACTGTAAAGCTCCATTTGTAAGTTAATGTAAATCAAAAGTAAAGGTACAAAAACACATTTGGATTCGATCTGTTGATACACAACCACATCGTTATCATTATAGATAAGTATTTATATTTATTTTTTGTTTATTTTCACCGGCGTACAAACTTTTGTTTATAATGAAGAACAGGTACTGTATTTGCTTTTAATGCATTTTTTTTATAGTGTTTAAATTATGTTTCGAATTTCAGTTAAAAAAAACAAATATCAATTTTATCGACTGTCCGTATGTTTGGTCTTAACAAAATTATGTTATGCAGTTCAACATAATTCTTCAATAAAAGGATCCAGTTGAGTATTTCCTCTGTTTCTTCAAATCGGTTAAAAATGTTGTCCTTTTTTCACAAAAATCAGTCATTGCTATTTTTACGTATATCACTTTCCCGTATCGTTTGTATCGTTTACAAAGACTGATATCTCTCTAACTAAAAAAATATCTGTTTGACGAAAAGGAAATGTTCTTTATTTGACCCTAATCTGGCTAATTTGCAAAACCTGGAATTTCTGCAAAACCTGTATGGAAAACCGGGAAAAGTTAGGGAATTTCTGAGTCAATAGTGCGTAACAACCCTGGAAGAGAATAGGAAAGTATCGGTGAGTTGCGAGATATGCGAGGGGTTTCAACAATATTTTGAAATTCCAGATTCATTTTTTTGGGATTCGTCACGCCAGTTAAAAACAATGATTTTGAAGAAAAAAAAACGCGAAAAATCTAAAAAAATGAGGTCAAAAGAGGGCAAATAAAATTCGATACAAAGAACTTTGTAGCTCGGATAGTTCAGTCGAGGTCAGTGCAGAGCAACTCGTGGTATCTCGCACTGTGCCCGGGGTTTCGTCTCGTTCGTGTTAACCGAGCTTATTGTTTGCGACAGGAAAAGTGCTCTGGGAGCTGATCGAGCCCTGCGAAAAGCGAATCTCGGCCGTGCGAGACTTCCTCGAGGACGTGGATCCATCGGTGCACCACGAGGTGGTTCCGATTAGCGACATGTACGGCCCAACTCGGACGGATCCCGACATGGAGATGATAGTTGTGAGCGAGGAGACTGCGAAGGGAGCTAAGAAAGTGAACGAGCTGAGGAACGCGAGCGGTTTGAGGCCGTTGGGTGTAAAAATCGTGGCGTTAGCGCGCGACGAGCTTCGCGCCGAACACGAGGAGGCAAAGATAAGTTCTAGCAATCGACGCATGAGATTGCTCGGTACGAGGTTAAAGGAGCCGCGTCGGCGGCTCGAGGGAGCCTCCAGCGAGCCCTACGTAATAGGTCTGACCGGCGGAATAGCTAGCGGCAAGTCTTCCGTGGCGCAGAAGCTGCAGTCATTGGGAACGGCGGTCGTCAACTGCGACAAGATAGCGCACGATCTCTATCAGCCTGGCGAGCGGTGCTTCGAGCTCATCGTCCGGAACTTCGGCCGGGCCATTTTGAGGCTCGACGGGACGATCGACCGACGAGCCCTCGGGGAGCTCGTCTTTGCCGACCGTGAACAACTCGACAAGTTGAACGGCGCTGTGTGGCCGGCTATTCTGGAGGCGGCGAAACGTCAGATCGAGTCGTTTCACGAACGCGGCGCCCAGATCGTGGTCATGGAGGCCGCTGTTCTCATACAGGCCAAATGGCAGTTCACCTGCCACGAACTCTGGACCTGCATCATCCCACCGGAAGAGGCGGTGGCCAGGGTCGTTCGCAGGAACTCCATGACCGAGAACGAGGCGAGACTGAGGATCGCCGCTCAGCCCTCCAACGTCGAGCAGGTCAACGAGGCCACCGTCGTGTTCTCGACCTTGTGGAGCCACGAGGTCACCCTGCAACAGGTCCAAAGGGCATGGGGCGAACTCCAGAGCTTCCTGGCCATTGCGCGGAAGAGCTAGCGAGAAAGTCGAGTTCGCATTAACGATCGCGTATGTTCCACATCATAATGTTGTAGTTATTCAAAAATTGTTGAAAAAATATGTTTTTGCGACGAATAATCACCAACGGTTGTATTATTTTACATTTAAAAAAAATCTGCTCCAATATCTGTGAAGGTAAGAAAAATTGGAGTTGGAAAAATCGATGGGTAAAGATCCGAAAAATTTTACGCACCGGTAAAATCACCCATCTTTATCCACGTACATAGTATGACGTTGTAAGGCGATTGTCTGGTGTAAAGATAGAGACTCGGGCATTCTTCGAATTGTTTTTTCTCGAAAATCATCGGACATTGGTCATTTCGGATTTTGGGGGATTTATTGAACAAGAAGCGACGAACTCGTACGTTTTTACAGATTGAAAAAAAAATGTTAGTTATTAATAAAGTTACACGTATACTAATGTGGCTAGAAAAAAAAATTAATGTCGCCATTTTTTGGGCATGACATCTCAGGTTCCAGTGGATTGTAACAAAAAATTAGACAAAAATATAATCTGAAAGCTTGTCGCTGTTACGCTTACTGGAATGAAAGAGAATATTTTTTTTGAGAGAACGCCGACGTAATCGAACATAACGATTTTTCATTGCATAATTTCGTATTATGATGCATGATAAAAATAGTTAATATATTCTTTTCGAGTGGATTCTAGTATACGCATCAGACACCAGTATACACTATGTGTGGTTTAAATTTGGAGTAAATCGGTTGAGTAATTTCCGAAATATGTTGCCCAAAAAATTGAAAAATATTCTTTTGAGAAAAACGCACCACCGTAAACTTAGCCGGACGACTTTAACTTCTCAAGGTTTTTTCTTTCCTAATTGTGTGGTGGTGATTGATAGCCTAATAAGGAGGTATGGTGGTCGACCGTTCCTTTAAAGTTAAATGAGACTCTTTTTTGTAAAGTTGGTCGGACCTTTTTTATTTATCACTCAATCCATAAAATGCCACGCTTTATCGATGTGGAATTATTTGGTAGTTAATTCATTAATTATCCCGGGCAAAAAACAATCTACGTCTAGGCGCATACGATAGAGTGCCGTAATTGGTTATTGATGGATCCAACGGAATACGGCGTAGTGATATTTCAATTTATTTATGTTTTTCTTCACCGATGTCGTTCTAATAAGTCTCAAACAGAAGATAATCGTTTGGTAGTGATTGGTAGCTTAATTAAAATGTTTTCCATATTATCTGCGAATTTACTTATCCGAGGTACCCTCCCCCCACATTATCTCGGATAGGCGAGGTTCTACTGTATTTGCCATTAAGGCTAGGATGCGTATTCGATCCTCTTTCATCTCTCTTCCACTACATCGATGGTCAGCTTACTTCTCGAGGTCTTCGAGGTAATGGCCCTGTTTGACCACATCTTTGTAGCCACTTTGAAATGCACAGATCGGACTCCTCCCTCTCTAGCCTCCATGGATGTACCCAACGAGGCTTCTCGGGGAATCGGTGCACGCCCGGCTAAGACGCCGACACCCCACTGCAGTGGTGCATCCTGGAGAGCAGGCCGTTTGAGTTACGGGCGGAGGCTGGAAATCTCCGCGCCGTACTTCTGAAGAGAAGCTTTGCCCGCTCTCACACGGTGACCCGGGGATGCTATCTCCGATGTTACCGGTGAGAAAAGGTTCCGATTCGTTACCGTTCCGTTTGCGTAGTAACTCGGGCAGAGAATCTAAGTTCCGAAAGGAATATTCTATCAGAATATTTCAGCTCCCGAAAT
This sequence comes from Ophion costatus, assembly GCA_951751655.1. Classification (NCBI taxonomy): domain Eukaryota; kingdom Metazoa; phylum Arthropoda; class Insecta; order Hymenoptera; family Ichneumonidae; genus Ophion; species Ophion costatus. The sequence continues at coordinate 978,035 of OX632364.1, forward strand.
AATATTTTAGCTCTCGATATTATTCAAGTTCTCGCTTGAACCGGCGATTTCGCATGGTCCGATCCCGCGAGCGTGTTGACATTTTTTCTTTCAACGCGCTCTGCCTCGCTCTCGCATAATCCCTCGCGCGCCGGCTTTGTTCGCGCGAGGTAGTTGTAGTCCAGTCATTATGTCGAAAAAAACGGGTTAGAAATGCAAGTGAACTGAGAAAGCTGATTTTTGGATATTGTATGGAGGGGGCTTAGAAAAGCTTAACTTCAAATTGTCGACCAATATTTCCTATGCGCATTCTTCGCCATCTTGAAAAAAGGGTTAAATTTTGTTTTTTGCAATAACTCGGCTCTCCCTTGAGATAGGAAAATTGCGATGAGACACTTTTTTGTTGCTTTTTTATGCTTTACAATTTTTTTTTTACAATTTTTTATGCTTTACAATTTTTACAATTTTTATGCTTCACAGTCGTGTAATTCTTACAAAAAGTTCCGGTTTATTCATTTTACAATTTATGTTGATCATTGCTATCTCGTGTAGAACGGAGACTCGTCGATTATTATATTGTTTTCTTCGCGCTCGGCCTTTTCCTGCCTCCTGGTCATCAAACTGCCCAGAAACGCGAGAAAGTCCGCCTTTAATTTTGGGCCACCCTCGTCAACATTGCACGTCACCTGGGAGATCCTCGCGAAACTGGACGCTGTAATTTTTTATTTCCAATTCTTAACGTCTTGTTGTGTATTCTTGGCTTTCTTAATGTTGGGCCTTTTTTCGTAAGATATTAATGCTGGAAAATTGTTCTGCTTTTTTTCATTCGATATTAATTTGGGTTTTATTACATTTTTGTATGTGTTTATGATGATTTTTAACTCGTTAAATTCTTATTCATTTTTATGATTTTTTATTGTTCATATTTTTCTTTTCATTGAAAAAATGTCAGTCCTATTTTTTTGCATTCATAAAACTGTATTATTTTTACTTCATTCTTGTTTTTTTTATAATTGGTTTGCCTATCTTTGTGTAGGTTGAACTTTAATGAAAAAATTATGTAAAAATATTTGATTGAAAATTGGATGAAATCATTGAGTTTGAATTCAATTAATTGTTATTCAAGAGTAAAACTAAACCAACCCAAACAAAGAGAAGGCTTAAGGGAAATTTCAGTTAAAAAAACCGACGCTTTTTTGTTTCGGATTTTCTGGATTTGACGTAATAAGACAAAATTATTCCGAAAAGTTCGATTGAAAATGGAATAGAAACATGCCACCCCTTTTCGTTTAGGTTTTTTTTCAAACTAGAAGATCAAAACAAAAAGCGGGAAAAAACCAAACAAATAACAAAAAAGAACGAAAACGACATTTTGAAAATTAAAAAAATAGGCTTAATTTTTTTTTAATTCGAAACAAACTACGAATAATAGTAAGCTACGAATGAGGGATGGTCGCGAGCAACACGCACGAAAGGACGCGTTGCTGTGAGTAGAGTATTTTGAGCAAGCTAGAAGGGAGAATTCGGAAGAGATAAATAGAAAGGCGGCCAAATCGAGGAAGATTAAGTGAGTATATAAAATTCGTGCGAGGGAAGTGAAATAAAAGTGAGTTGGACGGATACTTATCGGGGAAGGAAAAGTGAGGTTAGGACAAAAACGGCAGGAGACGATAGAGAAAGACGGGGTGAGCGCGCAACGAAGGAAAGAAGCGCCACCAACGAGGAGCGGCAGGCGGAGGAACTACCAGGCGAAACGGAAGGAACGGCCGGTAAAAAGAACAGAGGACGTCCACTAGGGTCGGTGGGGCAAAGAAAAGAGGAGCGCCCACGACGAGAAGCCTGGACAAATTCTGGGAGACATATGCTACGGGACAAATAGGACGGAAGGAAGCAGGGACGAGAGAAGCGAAATAGAGAGCGGCGAACAGGTAGACAGGAAACTTGAGGAAATAGCAGAGAGTGAGAAATTTACAACAAAATGTAAATTGTCGATGACGTCGGACAGGGGAAACGAGACATCTTGCGCCTTATGGGACGAAGACAGCACAAAGGAGAGGGAGGAGGTCGACAAAAAAGGAAATACGGGTATCAACCGCACGGAAGGCCCGTACGAAAAGTCTCGGGAGCAAGGGGAACAGAGAAACGAGGAGATCGTGATAACACAAAAGAAAAATGGAGAAATGATGCCAGAGGACTGGAAAGAGTGGCTAAACAAATGGAGACAAGAGTGGTAGATGTTCTGGAAGGCGGACCTAGGGAAGATAGTGAAGGAGATAAGCACTTTCCTAAAGTCCAGCATGAAGAGGAACGAGGAATTGGAAGAGGAGCTGGCACTAATGCAACCCAAAATATGGAGCGAGCAAAGAGTGGAAAAAATGAACAAAAGAAATTGACAACAACAAGAAGAAATAAACAACAATTTTAAAAATCTCAATACATCGGAATGAAATTTTTAATGTTAAAACGAAATACGAATAAAAATTTGAATAATTAAACATCTTTAATTCTAGAATTTCTAAAAAAAACGTTCCTACCTATTTTTTTACAATGTTTATTATTATGATTTTATTTTTACTTGATTGTTAATTTTTACAATTTTTCAGCCGGTTCGTTTTGTTTAAAAAAAATTGCTCCAACTTTCCGCAATTTTCTTTTACGAAGTGCGGTCGGTGTCATACTTACAGAACGTATTTTTCGAAAGTTCGGCGGCACGTGTCTCTTCTGTCTCGTAACGCAGCAGCACGCAACTTTTGGCCTCGAGTTTCGATTGGTTCACGAAGTAATCGTACATCCGTTCGAGCTGCCGGACATGCTCCTCGCTCGTTCTGCCGGCCTGCTTGAAGACGAAAATCACACCGATCGCATCCTTTCGTATGGCGGCCCAACAATTCTCGTATCTAGCGTCGTAGCGGTAAAATATCGCAGCCGGTATGGTTAGCCGTATTATTTTTGGGGTTATGTTCGATTAACTGGGGTTATGTTTGATTAACTGGATCTTTTTTTTCTCATTACTTCGAATTGCCGCTGCAATCCCACAGCTCGACATCCACTCTGGTTGTTTTGTTCTTGACACGAACGCCCGGGACTTCGAACTCGAGGATTCTCACGCCACGGGTGGCCCGATAATCGTACGGGATTTCCGTCGCGTCCGCGATATAATTGGAAATGGTCGTTTTTCCGGCCTTTTTTTCATCCCCATAAATTGTAGAGAAATTGTCAAAAATGTTCAATACTTTAAAATTTTTTTTCAAAAAGTGAAAAATGTTTTCAAGATTTTTACAAAGCGTGCAAAGATGGAAAAAATTTCAAAACATTTTAGAACTAGTATTAAAAAATTTTAAAAATAATTATGTTTAAATGTTTTTTGAAAGATCTACGTAGTGGTTTGCTCTTTTCTCTCATTAATTCATCAAATATGATTTTTCTGTACTATTACTGCGTTACTTGTTTTTAGTTTCTTAGAATTGAAAATGCTTTGAAAACTGTATCTGTTTGTGAGGTAGGCTGGGTATAGGGGTCTGTGTAGTTGAAGGGCACACGAAACTAACGCTACCCTCACTCCACTGACACTGTGCTGCAGGAGAGTAGGGGGAGCTGCGGCATGCTCCCGCATACATGTAGTGTTATCCGAAAAGTCCGACTACATTTTCAATGCCATGAAATAGCTGCGCTTTGTGTGTATATCTGTAGATTTTAAAACACTAACGGAAGCCTTTTTTGCAATTTGTTGCCTTTTTTCTTCTTCTTTCTGTATATATTTTATTCAAAGCTCGAACTGATTAATTAAAAGTTACAAATTTTGTAAACAATTCTTTTTTTTTCATCCGTAATTTTGTACGAATTTCAATTTTTATTCAGACGGCTATGGGACATTTGATGATGTTCATTTTTCGATAGTTTGGAGCGCACTTTACAAAATGTTCCTGTTTTTTCCGATTTTCTTAAAGCTCGAGAAAAATTGAAAATCCAACTAATCCTGAACAATTCTTATTTTTCCCGGATTTTTGTATGAATTTCAATTTTTATTTGAAAGAAAACTGCAGGACATTGACGATGTCCTCACTTTGGCTCATTTTCACTCACGTAGTGCGCACTATGAGAAGTAATCCTGATTTTCTTTACTTTTTTAATGCCCAAAGAAAATTGAAAACTGGCAGTGTTCTCTATTCATACAGTGTTCAGATTTAGAGTGTAAAAAAACGGGTGTTCACATGGAGGATTAACACAAGCAGGGCTCCCTCCATAATGGTTTTCAATATATTAATAATAATAAGAATTATCGGCGGAAAGTTTATATTGCGACCTCACCCCTGCAGGACCCACGACAACGAGCTTGAGAGGTTCCATGACGTATACATGAAGTATTTTAGGTTAGTGAAAAACCACGGGCGCGGATCAGTACGGTTTCCATGGTAGCGCGGAACAGTGATATGGCAAACAAAAAATATTTCAACAGTATATCGTGAAGCCCGTAAGGGGACACATAATACGACCCTTTTAAACACACGTTCTTGTACCTTCAGGTAAAGCTGAACATTTTTCATTTGTCACTTTTCTCCAAGATGATTGACATTGCGCAACACAGAAAAACTTTATTTGGCCTCTATTATGAATACGAAGTGAGAATCTTTCTTTCCGCGAAATTTCAATCTTTTAGGAGAAAACTTGACGGAAGGATTTTTACAGACTAAACGGGTGATAGATGTCTAAAGGACAACGTATCATGTAGAGGTGCATATACCAGTTGTTGGTATTAACACTACTCCGGGACCTACTTTATCGAATGCCCGTTAATCCTAAAAATCAAACGCGCCAACTCCATCCACCTTTGTGATTGGTCGGCTTTTCCGCCAATGATAAGAATGACTAAGATACTGGACTGCGTTTGTCCAAAACATAATCCGTCTACGAGGAAACTTGGTCTTATGGTTTTTACCGACTGAACGTGTGACAAATGCCTTCAATGGATAATGTATGTCGTGCAGGTACATGTAACAGCTGTTGGCATACCACACCGGGACCTACTTTATCGACAGTCGGCTAGTCCTTATTTGTATATATATAAACGCACACACATACCCACACATAGTGTGTGTGTACGAATTAATTTTTTCAAACCTTTTTTTCTTTTCCTTCGCAAATTGAATATAAATTTTATTCGTCGCGCTTGGCTTCCTTCTTTTATTTCGTCGATTTTTTTTTCTCCTCGATTCCCCACGGATTATTTTCAATCGTGTGCTTGTTGGGTTTTGTTTCTTCCACTCGTATTCTTTATTAATTATTTTTTATTATCACATGAGCACCTCCGAGTCCGCCCTAACGGGCCACAATATCAAAGTTCGTGAGAAGAGTTCGTCGAGTCTATAATCGAGTAAAAACACCGCCGCCACTCCGTCGCAAAATTTCCAAAGGCGCGAGAAATTTCTTGCTTTTTTTTTGTTCTTCTATTTATTTTGATGGAATATTTATCTCTATTCATATTTTTTTTCTGTTGTTTTTTTTTGTTCGTCTCAGACGGCGATTCGATTGGAAAATCGTGCGAGGCATTCTCGCTCCATGCGATTGGAATATAAGTTTCTATTTCTTTTTCAACTTTATACGATTAATCTTTTTTTCTCCGCCCTCGTCTCTTCCGTCGTCTCTACACGCTCATTCATTCGTGATACAATTTTTCGCAACAATAACGATGGAGAAGAGGAAGAAACGGGCGAGAGATTCGCGAAGAAAAAGAAACGAAGTGGGACGAAGAAATTGTCAAGATTGTGAGGGAAGGGGGAAGCTTGGAGCGAGATTCGCTGACTTTACAAGTTTTTGTACATTGAAAAAAAAATCTCGTGTACCTACTTAATTCTATGTCGATGGCGCACGCGCGATTTTTATTTTGTTCCATACATCCGCACATTTTTCAAATTCTTTATTCAATTCTCAATTAATTGTTTTGTCTTCGCGTCACTTTCACTCTTTATTTCATACTCACTCGTCGTCCGTGTTTTTTTTCTTACTTTATTCGTTTTCGTTTTTTGTTTTGCTTTTACACTCCACCGTATCGAAAATTCGTCGTGGCTGTCACGTCGTTTTCGGTTCGTTTGCGCTCGCCCGTTGGACCGTCCAGTCTCCCTCTCCCTCTCTCTCCCTCTCAGATCGTTCTTTTCGCACATCGCCATCTGTCTCTCCCTTACTAAAAAAAACACAAAACGTCGCCTCTATTTCGGAAAGAACGTCATTTTTGTTTTATTGTTTTCCCTTTCAAATGGTATTTTTTTTCTTCTTATTTTGTCATTTTTTTTGTCAGTTCATGGGTGATCGAAGTTGATACTCTTTTGCGTTTACTGACCGCTCCGTAAAGGCAAAATTTCTCAATCGACCGGCCAACGATATGAGCTGATGAATTTTGAACGTGATATACGATATATAGTATACGATATAACATATATAATATATTACGTATGATAGACACGATATACGACATAATATACCATATACAATATAACATATATAATATATGATATATAATCCAAGTATATTGTGTACCGTTATTATATATCATATGATATGGCATATAGTAGCTACATGTATTTTATATGCTCCGTACGATATATCATATATCGTATACCGTATATTACACACAAACACGCACGCACGCGCGCACACACACGCACGCACACCTGTGTGAGTGCAGTAAGGTACTACTAGTATACGAGACGCCAAATAGAATTATTTTGGAGTACTGTCGATTCTAAACGATTGCTCAGTTTTTCATAGCTTGTGTGACGCACGAGATTTTCGTGAATCAACGATTTGCTTTATTCAATATCGAAATCGTATTGGTTCTTCCGGTTTTCGTCGGAATTTCGATCTCCTCTTGTTTCCGCAGGGCGTGTGCGATCTCAATGGCACTTTACAAACAATGCCGAGCGAATTTCTAACAAAGTCCACCCTCGCCCGCCTCACTGGATCGCCAAACACGATTTTTCGGCTCGCGTGTGAGCTCCGAGACATGACAGCTCACAAAGTTGCGCATGAATATTAACGAAAAGCCCCTGTAAGTGGCGGCACAACGAAGTGGAAAAAAGATCGCCGGCCAGCGGCTCACAGGTGGCGGGCGACGGTTTCGCAGCAATGTCCGAAACAAATTTTCCTACCCCACAAAAGGATTCGTGTATCAAATATCATATATTCTTCGTGTAATATACCATATGCTGCAAAGCATATATCACATATATGCATTGCTTATTATATGTAATATATATAATATATGATGTTTAATATGTTATGAATTACATATAATGTATATGTACAAATATATAAATATATATTATCTGTGAAATATAATATATAGTGCAGAATATGATAATGTACAAGACAATATATTATATATCAATACAATATACTATACACCATATATTATACATGCCATATATTGAATATTACGCTATACTGCCCATCGTTGGCTGCAATACTTTCCCTTCCTTCCTCGCACTACGCGTTTGTTTGGGTTCGTTTGAATATCGAGAACGTTCGATCTCGATACCAACGCCATACACAGCATATATTATATAATATATGAGATATATGTGTTAATTATAATATACGATTTGGGATATGACATTGCGTGATATCAATCGTATCGTTTTCAATACAATATGCGATATATATATGGTCAATAGTATATTGCATATTAGGCGTCGTATATTATATCTTGTATATTATCTAATATTACATACGATATACAGTATACTATATATTCAATATCATATATTAGATATCATCGCCAATTGTAGACCACAATATTTTTCGGCTATCTCTCAGCAAGTCAAACCCTCCCGAGGGCGACTGTCTTTCGCGAGCAGACGCGAGACGACGGAAAGATCGCGCGCGCGACGAGAGAGGGGGAGGGGGGAGAGAGAGAGAGAGCCTACCGTTGAAAAACGTGAGCCCAATAACGTCGAGGCGAAATTATCGCCTCCTCCCTTGCCGCCGTGTTTCTTATCCCTCTGCCCCTTGGCCAACGCAATCTTATCGCAATGATCGTTAATATTATCGTCGTTTTCGTCGTGAGAGGTTTTCCTTGCCCGGGCCGCGATAGCGGCCAGACTTGTTATTACATTATTTCTATATCACATCACAACGACACGTAACACGATTTTTTCCTCTCGGCTAGAAGCGCTCTACGCTTGGCCACGCGCACACACGTATACGTATACATAAAAAAAATTGATGAAAAAGGACCATGGGTCTGACAATCGAAGAAACAAAGCAAGTATACCCATTACGATAAAAGTACGATTACATTTGCAAATAATAATATCAATCATAATAGTAGTAATTAAAAAAAAAAAAAAACGTTACAAACAACATTCGTCCTATCGATGGGAAATCACAGACAGTTATCATACACGCGACGCTCGATTCGCCGAGGCCTCGCACGCGCGCGCACACACACACCCACAGGCACACGCACGCCCGTCTTGCCGGACAGGCTCGGACGATGGAAAAAAAAGGGGACGGAGGGCAGAAGAGCAGAAAACAAATTTCCACTAGTCTTGTCCGCACTGGAGTACCGTTTCTCTCATCTTTACCACTCGCTATTTGTTCCTCTCTATTACTCACTCCGTCTCTTCGCATTATTCGTTGATTTTGTTTCATCTCTTTCGGCATGCGCCATAAATTCACTACGCCTAGTATATATATATACACATATATATATGTGTAACATTTTTGCCCCGAGAGAATGTCGTCCGGGCTTATTTGCTGCGATCAAATATTTGATACAAATATTTACGCATTGTATCAATATATATATATATATATATATATATATATATATATATATGTGGGGGGGGGGGGGGCGAATGTATTGCAATATAAATGTATATATAAGAATATCGATGCAAATATATCGATATAGATAAATTCGCATATAACGAATAAATATATCGATGCATTGGTATATTGCCTGTGTTTTTATATACAGCCTTGATCAACGGTATTAGGCATCCTATAAGTTTGCTATGCGGACAAAAAATCGAATATCTCGGCGATAAAAATCATCAACCAATTTACCAAACGGGGTTTTGAAGGGAACAAAGGCAGCTTAATTTTGCTTGTTTATTTGTGCGATTTTTTTTGTATCCGGCACGTTATTTGAACATGCCGGGTTTTCACGATTTTCGCACTTTGCGAAATGGCGTGCTGGACTTTGAAAAATAGTAATTTCGCCATTTAGTTATAAGAACTTTGAAAAGGACACTGATAGCGCGTAGTTAGTTTTATCGCAGAGTTATGGAGTTTTTCCTTGAAAAAAAAGGCAGGTTTCCAAAAAGTCGGCATCGTGCGGCGTAACGTGAAAACTATGAGGTTTGGAATAAATATTCCAAACGTCATAGTTTTCAAGTTACACCGCGCGATGCCGGCTTTTCGGAAACCTGCCGTTTTTTGTCAAGAGAAAACTACATAACTACGATGACGGCACAACGCTGATTCTCAACACGGCCTCCATCCGGAAGCCACGTACTCTTCGAAAACGCATTTGGTTTTTTAACCAATCTAAAGCCAACCTCGTCCTTTTCAAAGATCTTATTGTGAGAGTACTATTTTTTTAAGTCCAGCACGCGATTTTCCAAACTGCGCAAATCGTGAAAAACCGGCATGTTCAAAATGACGCAGCGGGTACAAAAAAAAAGGCAAAATGAAGCTGGCTTTGTCCGCTTCAAAACCCCCATTTGGTAAACTGATTTACGTTTTTTTTTATCGCCGAGATATTCGATTTTTTGTCGGGATAGATAAATGTACAGGGTGCGAAATACTTTTGAAGTAGGCTGTACGCACAGACGCATAAATCGGCATAATAATATACGCGATTATATCTATATAAATAAATTGCCATATGCCGAGTGGATATTTCGATATATTGCTCACGTGGCGACACACACACACAAACACACACACGCGCGCGCGCGCGCATATATATATATATATCGCCTATTCGGTTATAGGTGTACAAATATATGTATGTAGGCACATCCGCGCAAACACGCGGAGACAAATAAAAGAGGGCGTTCTCGCTATTAGCTCACAAATTCGGTCGGTACGTGTGTACAATGGCGACGATGAGGATGACGTAGATCAGACGATAACGCGTGTATTCGTGACGATTTGTGGCTGGCTCTGCTTGGGCATCCGAACGTTTTGGGCGTGTAGCTGAGCGAGGGCGGCGGTCGATGCGAACGCGGGATAAGCAAGGGTCGTATTGAGACTCTCGTTGTGCTCCTCGAGGGAGTTCTGCGCGTAATGGAGCACCAATTGCTTGAGCGACTCGTGTATGTTGTAGGGCTCGGCGAAACCGTAGCCCCGCTCGGTCGCGTAAATTATGCAGTGGTTCACCGTCCCGTTGCACCTGCTCAAATTACAGGATTATTTTTTTTCTCACATTTATTCGGAGATATTATATTTAAGGGGTTACCCGCAATTGCGATTTTGAAAAAATCGATTTTTTTATTGCGTTTTTTGAAGTATAAGTATCTGTGAATATGTCCTGAAAACTACAAGTCGATCCGAACAAAATTGACTGAGATATGAGCGTTGAAAGAGAAGAATCCGTTGTGTAAACGACCGGCTAATTGAAACTTTAAACGCGTTTTTCTCAAAATGGCATTTCTGAAGTCGGTGACCAAGATTACTCGAACACTAATGAACCGATCTTCTTGAAATTTTGCAGGCTTATTTAATACATAAAAATGTAGTCTTTAATCGTTCGATTTTTTTTTCTCGAAAAAAATTGCCGTTTTATAGCCAAAAAACGGCCGTTTTTTTCGTTAAAATCGAACCATTAACTTTGACTGTCCGCCATTTTGTGAAAAATGAATATTTTTTAAAATCCTTCGATTAAAGACTAGTTTATACTTATATTTGACTAAATTCATCCGCATTTTTTTTTCAGATGATCCACTTCGCCGCAATGTTGGTCACCGCAAACCGTGTATATAAAAACATTATTTCATTGACGGCCATTTGCCACTAAACGATGTAATATGTTTCAATAAAAAAATTACTGCAAGTTCTTCAAGATGTGTTCTTTAAGATGATATATTGATCGATCAAAAAAGTTTTGTAGTTTTCTTTAAAAAAATTCATGAAAAAGGCCTTTTTTTGCGCTACAAGTGGGGATAACGCCTTAAACTTGGCCACTTGCGATGCAGTAAAAAATTCGTTGGACGAATGGTTTCAGTCCAAAGACGCATCTTTTTATCGTCGCGGTATTTGTGTATTGCCAGAGAGATGGCAAAAATGTGTAAATAGCGAGGGACAATACTTCGAATGAACCATTTTTACTATTTGGCTTGAAATTTTCGATTTTTTATTGGTAAAAAAAATCCGGAAACTTAGTTGCGCAGCTGTCGTTGAGAAAACTCACACAACGGTTCATGCCATTTGCAGTGTAATAAAATTGTTAGTGACTGAGGTGAAATATTCATGCATCGATCGTCTGTTACGTGCGCCCCACGGTTTTCGTTTTAACTCGTACAAGTATTTTCATAGCTATTAAAAATTCACAGTCACGAATTTTGAGGACAATCTGTATGCGTTGAGGAATCTGTATTGGATTATAAATCTGTATGGGGCTAGGCGAAGTTGTTTTATACTTTGTAGCCCGTTTTAAAAACGTGGTTTAAAAACTTTTGTTTATTTGAATAATTTTTCGTTGATTATTACAGGGGGCTTATGTCCTTGGTATCCCATCCAAATGTTTCCTCGCCATTCACGACCATTCGAGTGGACACAACGGAATATCTCGAGACGAATGTACTCAAAGAAAAAATGTTTCAAACAAAATTTTTATTGTTTCAAGTGAGATGAATCACGTGCCATTGCCTATTGGGGTGGCAAATTGCAAGGTCATTTCAAGGTCAACTCTAGTTTTTCGCATGCAAATGATTGTTTTTTTATTTTACATTAGAATCATTTTTTTACGCGACAAAATACGTAAGCTCGTCCGAAACGTTTTTTTGTTCTCGGATTTCAATTTGCCAAGATATTCGAAATAATTGATACCGCTTTATTTTTACCGCATGTTCAAAATATCATAAAAAATTGGAGTTGAACGAAAAAAAATTTGAGACAAGTTATATATTTTGTCACGCCAGAAATGATTCTGAAATGATAAGCATCGATTTCCATTGGAAATAATAAAGTTCACCTTGAAATAATCTTGAATATTGCAACGACGAGAAAAAAAAGCAAAACCATAATTTTCCGTTCTCGAAACAATGGAACCGTTCGTTGAAATTTTTTCCCTAAAATACATTCCTCCGGAGTCTGAGAATGATTATTTCCCCCAATTGTCGAAATATTCGTAAAACGTTGACTCACATGATCGAGAGGGCGTACTGTCCGGTGCGCGATCGCCTAACGAGGAATGTGCCGTCCGGTTGCCCGGAGAGAATGCGGTCGGCGTCGGAGCGCGAGCCCTCGAGATAGAGCCACGTCTTCTCGTCCGAGTGCACCTCGAGATCGAGCTCCTGAAGGTCATCAAGGACGAGCTCGCCCAACAGTGGATTCGGCATCGCAAGATTTAGCATCAGATTTATCTTCGCCTGATTTATGCCGTGCTTCTTCAGCCAACTGTGAATTCGCGCGCAAAAATAAAACAGAAAATATCTTATTTTTTTTGCTCAATTTCATTTCCCGCGCTATTATTTGCCGATGAAAGGCAGGGTTTTTATTTTACCGTGCGAAAAAGCGTTTTTCGTGTTGAACATTTTTATTTTTCTATGAAAAAAAAAACGGCGATACGAAAGTTAAGGGATTTATTTTTTGCCTAACGGAATTTCCGGAGTTACGACATTCCGATGGAAAAAAAAGGAAAGTATAGCAAATGCTTGGGTTTGCGTGGGTTTTGGACAAATCGAAAAGATATGGAACGAAAAAAATTGAAACAAATATTATCAACGTCTCTTTTAAACCAAACAAAATGCTAGGCTGATACGACTTGCCGCGTTATTATTTTCCCGTATGAGGAAACAAGAGTACGTACAGTAAGTGCTTGTCGCGTTGTCGCACGAGCTGCGTTAGTTCGGGCTTCTGCTTGTGCATCTCTCGCTCGAGGGTCCTATTGTAGGCGATCTGCTGACGGAGACTGTCGTCGAGCTGCTCTTTGCTATCCTCGAGCGACTTCAATCGATTCTTCAGTAATTCTGCGTTATCGGTCAGACTGGAACGTTGTAAAGGCGGAATTTTATGGAAAAGGACAAGCAAGATAGAGGTCTTTGAGTTTGTATTTTTTTCAACTTTGAGTAGACGGTGTATCGAGACGGTTTTCCAATGTAATGTGACTCACGGTAAAGAATAATTTTTTGCGTAACTAAATACGTAACTTGTCTGAAACTTTGGGCGTTTTACTTTCATTTTTTCTGATATTTCGAATATTCAACCACGTATGAATAAATCCGTACAAAATGTTTTGTCGAACATTTGAAATATCTTGGGAAATTGGAGTCATGGAAAAAAACGTTTCCGACAAAAGTCGCGCATTTTGTTACGGAATATATGATTCTGAAATGAGGAATATTGGTTCCCATTCGATAAGTTGAAGCTGAGCTTCGAATAACCTCGAAAAATTCCAGGGAAAAAAAGGTTCAACACCGGCATCTTTCTTACTTCAAATGGTGCAAATTGTGTTCGAAAACGTCTTTTTTTCCTAAAGTGTACTACTTTAAGAGTGCCCCCCCTGCACCCCCTTGGCGACGCCCTTGAACTGAGATTCGAATTCAACGACTCAAAAAATGCCTGCATATGGAGTTTCATCTTCATCGAGCTACTTTGAGCATTTTGGTCCGTCATATTGGATCCGCCATGTTGACTATCCAAATTTTGAGTGCAGATTCGTAATCAGCGACCCCGAAAACCCCCGCGTACCAACTTTCGCTTTCATCAAACGATTTTTGCATTTATGATCCGCCATATTGGATCCGCCATCTTGAATTTTCAAATTTTGAGTGCAGATTTGTAATCAGCGACCCCGAAAACCCCCGAGTACCAACTTTCGCTTTCATCAAACGATTTTTGCATTTATGGTCCGCCATATTGGATCCGCCATCTTGAATTTCCAAATGTTGAGTGCAGATTTGTAATCAGCGACCCCGAAAACCCCCGAGTACCAACTTTCGCTTTCATCAAACGATTTTTGCATTTATCGTCCGCCATATTGGATCCGCCATCTTGAATTTCCAAATGTTGAGTGCAGATTTGTAATCAGCGGACCCGAAAACTCCTGGGTACAAAGTTTTTAGCTGATTGCACGTAAGGAAAAATGTATGCTTCAATGGGTTAAGGTATTTCGTTGTGGAATGGTATTTTTTAATATCTTTTTTTAAGCTAGTTTTAATATTTGGCAGTATTATTCTACTACGTTGTTTTTCCCAAGCCATTTGAACATTTGAAGAATTGTTATCCTATCCCTGTTTCTTCTAGCTAATTTTAATATATGCAGAGAGTTTTATCTGAAGCTCGCCGGTGTTGCTAATGACGATCACCGTTTCCGGCTACCGCGTGGTAATCGTGCCGATTGTACGCGCGAGTGTTCTCGGCTTAATAAATCTTGTTTTTGTTCTCCTACGTGAGGAACTGTGCTGAAAACATTCAATCGCCCTCTTCCCCATTGTCGCGGAATCCTACAAGAGTGGGGGCTCAGCCGGGACAAAACAACTAGACTTTCAAGTACGCGATAGTCGCGGAGGCGATTGAATATATTCAAAGATCCAAGGCATTTTCGCGGGTTACGTGCGAGTTGAAACGACGCGGCTGTATCGTTATTGCGTTGTACTAGCGAGACTGCGCAGTATCTACCCGGCAGCACACAGAGGCAACAAAAATCCTTGCGACGAGTCGACTGAGACGGTGCGAGTATCGATTTCCGAGTGTGACGCGAAATAAAATCTGTGACGTAAAATAGACGCGACGAAGGATCCGAATTTACCGTGGCTACGCTAAAAGAGCTCTCGATAGCTCGCGGTGACATGTATAAAAAGGAGAAGGAATTGGCCGAGCGTGAGGTAGCGTTAGCGCATCGTGAGATAGAGATGATGCGTAGAGGCGAGCCTATACAGCCTGCTGATGACGGTTGCCGCAGATGGCGCTGCAGGTCATATTCACTAACTGCGAATAAACGTAACGGTTGTCGCGGAGACTTACTGAACAATTATGACGGTAAGTCAGGCGACTACGATATGTGGGAGAACAGAGATTAAAATGCTCAAGACGACGTATCGGCTAGAAGACGACGTGGCGAAAATATTAATTGGTACGCGACTGAAGGGAAAAGCGCTCGAGTGGCTACATTCGAAGCCAGAATATATCGCGATGACGTTCGACGGTTTTCACCACCGACAAAGCAAAATGCCGACGGGGAAAGAATTCGAAGAGCGAACGTGAAAAAGAGACGAGACTTTCCACGAATATTTTCATGAGAAAACAATTTTAGGAATTCGAGTACCAATAGACGATGACGAGGTACTCGAGTATGTTATCGAGGGCATCCCCGACGAGAACGTTGAGAAACCAGGCGCGTATTCAGCGATTTGCGACGACTGATGGACTTTTGGAAGCATTCGAGAAAGTTACTTTTCGAGAAATTGGGTTCGCCAAAATTACAACTTGGTCATCTGCGTTTCGACGGCGTCGGTTCGACCGACAATCCGACGTTGGGAGAGTTTGAGGCGTATATCACGGTAAACTGACGTACATGTCCAATTCCCGTTCAAGTCATTTCAGATACGATGCTTCGACGGAAAATATTAATAGGGAAGAATTTCCTAGGCGGCGTAGATACTCGTCTGTGACAAGCGACGGCGTAACTATCAGTCCGTTGCCGCAAGTAACACGCGACGTTGCGGAAAACGAAAACGTTGTGCCGGAGGGATTAAAAATAGGCGTAGTCTGTGACGAAGCCTTTGAAGTAAACCTCGTAGAGGTTGCGCATGTAAAAAATCCCGATCAGCGCGAAGCGGTAGAGAATTTTGTAAGTACACAGAGAGAAATGTATAGTAACCTCAACCATATTTCAACCATATTTTATATTACCCTGCAGGGACAATAATATTTTATGCTCATGGTTGCTGCCGAAAATATAGCACTGCTTATGATGTTTTAGCAATTGTGTTAACTATGATCATATGTTAACCGCAACCAACAATCTTTCAAGCATACGTTGTTTGTCAATGCTATATAATATAGTAGATTTACATAAAATAGATGATTCTTTACACTATCAAACAATAGTGGCTTTTACCATATTGAATGGCATGTATACTAAATGTATATGATATTTCATAAAGTCTTTTACAATAGCGTATAGTAATTTCGGAGATATAAGATAGTCGAACACGCCACCAAAATCGCATGTTCGCCTATACTTTCCGCTTATAGTTGTGGTAACCATATTATGATTGCGTTGACAATAAACTATAGGGAATTCGACTATACACTCTTTTACCATGCGCGTTTGTCGTAAATAACATGCACGTTTCTCTCAGTGTACGGTGCGATTCTGCTTCAGGGAAATTCTGAAGATCAAAACACATTAATCCGGTGTACTATTCTAGCGGAAAGACGACTCCAACCGAGGCGAATTATACCAGCTATGAGTCAGAAGTCTTAGCGATAATAAAAGCGTTGAAAAGTTATCGCGTGTATTTGCTGGGGATAGCATTTAAAATAGTCACCGATTGTCGCGCGCTTACTCTAACTATGTGCAAGAAGGATCTTTGTGTGGGTGTCGCACGATGGGCGTTACACCTGGAGGAATTCCAACATACCATAGAACACCGACCTGGGAAAAAGAATGGCCCACGTCGACGCGTTCAGTCGAAACCCGCTTCCAGCGTGCTTTGTGGTCGACGAATCGGAAGCCGGGCTTGACGAGGCCCTTACGAGGTCTTGAAAGTACTCCGCAATCAGCGTTACTTAGTCCGAAAGGTCGGTGAGGACGAAGGTCCTCGAAGGACGTCTGCGTCAGCTGATTTCATGAAATTGTGGATCGACGAAACCAGCGACGAGTCAGCGGGAGATGAAGACCACCCCGAAGCCGACGGCAACGATGACTTCGTGAACGAAGACATTCGAGGACGAATGCCTGTTCGGGACGGCCGAGCGTAGAGAGTTTTCTCTAAAGCTCGCCGGTTTCGCTAATAACGATTACCGTTTCCGGCTACCGCGCGGTAATCGTGCCGAACGAAGTAGGGATAGTCCGAGCTGTAGCAGGAGTAAGAGTCGAACGATCGAGTGAGCTGCGTGCGATGAAACTCGATTGTACGCGCGAGTGTTCTCGTATTAACGGACAACACCACTGTGACGGCTTAAAAAAATCGATTTTTTGAAAACCATCTAGAAAAATCTAAAATACGTTTAAGATTAAGATGCCGTTGGACCCAGGTCGAAAAAATAATTATTTTCGGAGATATTGAATATTTTGTGGAGCGATGTAGCGCTCCGTGACGCTCGGGGTCCCGCGCAGCTGCGCGCCTCAGGGTCGGCAGGTATATCGAATAGCGATCCATACGACGGTTTCGAGATAAAAAAAAAAAGAGTGCATCGATCATGTCGAAAAACGTATGGGGACGCGCCTCCGCGAAATCGTGGAAAAACAAAAAGGATTGTCTGGCAGAGGAAAGATCAGCGGAAAATTGATTGACGAGTTGAGCACATATTACGGCTTGGCTATTCGGAGGAACAGCGATGATGTTGAAAAAACGAGGAAGGCAATTTGGGCCACTATCAAACATAAAATATCCACAGATAGTGAGCCACAACATGACGATTGCCCAGGGGGAGTCGTGGTGTTCGTGGCAGCGAGCGGTCGCAAGCGGTAATATTTCTGAATATCGCCATAAGCCGCCTCTTCCTGAGGAAGTATTGGAGGCAATTACGCCAGTCTTCGAAAATTTGAGCAGAGACGATATGCTGCAGCGTTGTTTGGGCGGCTTCACGCAAAACAACAACGAAAGCTACAACAAATCAGTTTGGGCAATAGCCCCCAAGTGTCAGTCCGGGAGCAAAAAAATCGTCGATATTGCAGCTGATATCGCGGTATTATTATTCAATGATGGCCTGAGAAGCCTCATGAAAGTTTTTGAGACGTTGGGGATAACTATCGGCCCAAATTGTTTCAATTTTTGCGTTGAAACCGACGCAGCGCGGATCGAGCTGGCGGAGCGCTCGCTCACAGACGCTGCAAAAGAGGCAAGAAGAGCCTCTACAAGTTCGAGAAAAGATGCTAGGGACAATGATTTGCTTTTTGAAGGCCAGCTATATGGTGCCGGCATCGCTGATTTGAGGTAAAACATTTTTTTTCCAATTTATCGCATAAATTAACAAACCTAAAACTTTGAACGCGTTTTTCTCAAAACCACTTTTTTGAGTGCGGCACGCAGCAGAACTCGAGCAATTTTTATCCGATTGACTTCAAATTTGGACTGCATCAATAAAACTAGATTATCTAAAGAAGTACATAGGATTTTTTCGATATCTCAATAATAAAAAAAGTTATAGCCTATTTTCGACGAGAAATTTTGCTCGAAAATCGTCCTTTAATTTCAAAAGCGTGCCTATTTTTTAAAAATCAATATTTTTTCAAATCCCTACGTACTTCTCTTCAAAATATCATATTATTAACGAAAACACTCGATATTTTTTTTCAGATCGACTTTGAAGAGAGTTCTGCTGCGCGCCGCGAACCACTGCAGAGGCAACAGTACCTGACGCGGGAGC
Organism: Ophion costatus; assembly: GCA_951751655.1. NCBI lineage: Eukaryota > Metazoa > Arthropoda > Insecta > Hymenoptera > Ichneumonidae > Ophion > Ophion costatus. The sequence goes on from OX632364.1 coordinate 996,776, forward strand.
TTCCCCAGCGTCACCATGGGGCGTGAAAAATTTGAAAATTTTTTTTTATGTATCTTCAATAAACAACGAACAAAACAAAAAAAATTTTTTCCAATATCTCTTTTTCCCACGAAAAAAAATTCTTGAAAAATGGCAAAAAACAGGGGGGTCACAGTGGTGTTGTCCGTTAATAAATCTTGCTTTTGTTTTCCTACGCCAGGAACTGTGCTGAAAGCATTATTCACTCGCCCTCTTCCTCATTGGCGCGGAATCCTACATATATAAAGAATAATCCTTTACTCTTTTCCCTATCCCATTTTAACATGTTTTAAGATACTTTGAATATTCAACCAAATATGAATAAACCCGTACCGAATATTTCGTTAAATATTCCAAAATATCTCGGCAAATTGACATCGACGAAAAAAACAAAGTTTCATCGGACAAAATGTACGTATTTTCTTACGGAAAAACATATTCTGAAATAAAAAAGTATTGTTAGTATTAGCAGGAAAAAGTAGAGTTGCCCTTGAAATAACCCTGAAAAAGGTCATCGTAAAAACGTGCCCAACGCTGTAATTTATCTTTTTCGAATCTGTGAAACGTTTTTTTCCTAAAGTGTATCCTTTTCGAGATATTTCGTAGTACCAACATCAACCCTGTATACAGGCTAGCCCAAAGGACGTACGAAAGGAGAATTTATATTCCTCGTATTTAGATACCTTTCCAAATCAGCGCCACGTACGATCTACCATGTTTTTTTTTGTGTTTGAGACAAAGCATTTTTATTTTTGTTTTGTTCTTTTGGACGTAACTTTTTTGGCCAGTGCACATGGAAAAGCGCAATTTTTACGATATTCTTCAATTTTCTTCGCGCGTGTACTTACGTCGATACCTCGTGGGGCTGAGCTTCCTTCTGGTAAAGCTCCTGGAGCTTCATTTGATCCTCGAACATTTTGATGGCCTCGGAGAAAGCCTCAAGGGCCTGTCGTTTGAGCTGGACCTCGTACGAGGTCCTGCTGTAAATCTCGGAGCAGTCTTGCCATTGTCTGAGCTTGTCGGTGAGCTCCTTGTCGATCTCGACGTACTTCTTGAAGACGTTCGCTGTCGTTTCGGTCGTACTCGCGATCTCGTCGTCCTGTGCGAGTCACGAGGGTTTATTTTTTTTTGTCAAAAGGGTTATTGAAATATAATGTTTGTTAAAAACAAGTGGAATGTTAATTCCGCTTCTTTTTCACTATCAGATACCATCGAACAAAGGTGACTAGCTTTATTCAGTTTCAGGGCCGTAATTATGCTACGAAATATTGTGAAAAAATGGTCAAGATACTAAAGATACATAGAATAGAGCACTGAACTGAATTTTCATTGTATCAACTGAGTATCCATAAAACAAAATTGTCGAATTGTCGAAACGTGGCTTAAGCGCGAATCGGTATATCCGTGGAAGGGCCATATAAAAGAAGCAACGTTGTTCTTAAGAAACCAACTCTGCAGCGAATGCAGGAAGGTGAAGATATTCATTTGCACCCTGCAATTTTTTTGGACGTAATCGGCAAGCTTTTCGATGTGTGATAGAAACACGTGATTCGTTGCCGAGTGCCGAAACGTTGAAATTGCAAATTCTGGAATATCAGGATGAAATACCAGGATGGAATATCAAGGCTTGTTGTCGAGGCTTATAAGAAAAATGTAAACAAACCAGAGAACAGTGAGCGTTCGGGTACCGAGAAGTTTCAATTTCGATATTAAAAGTGGCACAAACCGGGAGATAAGGCGGTTGGCTGTAAAGTGAAGAAAAACGAGTAGAAAAAGGGTTCGAACGATGTTGACGAATGTTTTGACGCCTAAAACGGTGTAGCAGAAAATTGTACTGTGTTTGACGAGAGATAGACAATCTTCTAAGCAAGCCTGAGCGAGTGTAAAGACTTGATGCTAGTAAACTTTACGGCTCATCTGTGTGGAGTTCGATCGGAATTCGTCGAAATTCAAAGGGTATACAACGGTAAGGTGAATCTAGCGAGCAAGAGTTCGATGAGTGTCGAAGGACGATACACTTTGAGATTTTCAACAACGAACGACAAATATAAGAGGTCCGTTGAATTTCGAAATACTTTGTTTACTGCCGACTTTCCAAAGAACATCACTCAAGTGCCCGTCTTCGATTCTGTCGAAACTCATATATGTGATAAAGCATCGTTTGTTGTTGCGTTGTTTGGAGATAATCAAGGAGCGTTATGCCTTGCGACTAATCCTGTATTTCACTCGCGTACGAAACATATTCATATAAAGCATCAAACGAATATATTGTATGTGTCGACGAATGACATAGTCGCGGATGGTTCGACTAAGGCCTTACCAAGTCAAAGGCGTGTAAAATGTATGTCAAATATAAGACAGCATGGAGAGTAAAAGAGTGTGAGAACGCATGTATTGGGGCGGCGTGGCGGCGAAAATGTAATTTGAATGTTCTTGTCAATACGCACGTTTGCGCGTTTCGGCGGGGTGGAATAATCTACTTCCGCCCTTTTGCAATTCCATTCGTCACGGCTCACTCGAGTAATTTGTCCCTATCTAAAGGGTGTCTTGAAACTACCCGAAATTTAAATTTATCAATAAAACGCATTATTTACTTGAAAAGGTCGAATATTTTTATTTTAATATAGGGTACAAACATGGAGGTTATGTGTGGAGCACAATATCCGATAAATGGCCGCCTCGTTCCCGTTTGCTAACGTTCACTCTTTTGGCGAGAGTTTCAATAACATTTTGGCATAATTACGGACTAATTCTATTAATGGTGCGTCCAATTGCTTCTTGAGGTCCGGAATGGTCTGTGGATCATTGGCATACACTTTTCGCATAGGAAAACCCCAAAAAAAAGAAGTCCAATGGCGTCAAATAGCACGATCTTGGTGGGCAATTCGCATGGCCGCGGTGCGGGATAACACGACCGTGAAAGTTCGTGTGCAATAATTGCATTGCTTCGCCCGTAGTGTGGCAGGCTGCGCAAACTTGTTGAAAGAATATGTCTTCCAAGTCCATGCCGTTTATGCCATTTATCGGCCATTGTGTTCCACAAATAACATCTGTGTTTGCACCTTATATTAAAATGCTAATATTCGTACTTTTCGAATAAATAATACGTGATATTAATAAATAAAAATGTCAGGTCATATTCAGACACCCATTACTTCGTTTATATTCCAACGGTGTCAGACGGAGTTAATACGAACGGAAGTTTACCATATACATTGTATAAACTTTATACGAATTGTATCTCTGTATCAATCATAACTTCCTTTTGGCTACAATAAATTCCACTGTATAACCAACATTTTCCCATAAAAAAAGGAGTTTTTACGTTCCTATGAAATTCACTTTTTTCCGAGCCCCGGACTGGCAGTCTGCCTAAAGGACTAAAAAAATCGATGCTCACCTGTTGAAATCGCGAGACCGGATAGAGCAGTTTGATGTCGAGGATCGAGTTGTAATGATCGAGGGAACAGTTGCGATAATAATCGACGAGATCGATCACGGAGTGAAAGTCGTATGGCTCGGAAAAGCCGTACTTGCCGTTTCTGTGGCAAATCTTGATGAGCTTGTTCGTGCCGCCCTTGCGCAACGTGAGCGTGTACTCGCCGCCCTTCGAAGACGCGTTGCGCACGAGGAATGTGCCGTCCGGGGAGTCGATCATCATCTCGTTCACGTCATCCCGGGTTATGTCGCCCCAGTACCATTCGGCCTCTTGCAGGGTTCGTGGCCTGAAAAGAACAGGCGAATAAAAAACAAAATAAAGGGGACGTTCTCATAACTTTCATACGCCAAGTTTTCTACCGGTTTATGTTTGTTTTTTTTTCCAGGCAGTTTTAGGGCTTGAAGGATTCGTATTTAAACGCTGTTTTTTTCCAAAGTGATGTTTGAACCTTGCTGTCTTTCGATCTAGCTTATTTCAAGATTTGAAAAATTGTTTTTTTTCCACGACAGTTGTAATATTTGAAGAATTGTTACTTCAATGCGTTGTTTTTTCCGAGTCATTGAAACAATTTCAAAATAGTATTAGTAATATTTATTATTTAAGGTATACCCCTTTGGGGTGTTTACACATAGAAAAACCCCCCCTACATGAACGTTTCCCATTGGAACATTTTTTTATTTCTAATTTATTTTCTATTGTCGTTTTGCCTTTGATTTCGTCTCGCATTGGCTTCCTCGTTTACTATTTTTCCAATTAGTTTCTCGAAGTGTTTTATGTACATACATAGTTCAGTTATAGGCTCCTTTTTAGCACCGTCGGTATAATTCTATCGATTTGCTCTCCTCCCCTATCCATTTATCCGGATCTTCTATTTCTTTTTTTCCTTGGCTTGCTCGCACGTACGTGTATGAATTAAGTTTTTTACCTACTTCGTACAAGCCCTGCATTTATTGCCACTATATCCCTTATTTTCTCCCTACTCCACATTCCTACATCTCAGTCTCGCCCATTATACTTACATCCTCCTAGTACTTTTTCCCCATGGTATACCTCTCTGCTTTTGTACTGTGAACAATATGTCGATTTTGCAATTTCATTCCAATCCTGTATGGTTTCTTGGTCCCCTTTTGTTTTCGCCCCTCTTTCTACTATACTCTCCATTCCCCTTACATCGTCGTTTGCTATGGCTCTATTTGTTTCCCTCTCCAATTTCCTCCATTGCCTCTTCGACTTCCTCTTCCCATTTTGTTGGGTTGCCATTTAGTAGTCCTCTCGCCTCCCCTCTGAGGCATTCCTTCGGCCACCTTTCTTCCCCTATCTTCATAAACATTTTCCAAATAAATGTTTGCAATTGATTTAGCGAACATTTATTTTTCAAAGTGTTTGAATGAAAATCGTTTATTTTTCTGGCTGATGACACACGGTCCCCCACGACTCTTATTCCTAAACCCATTGGCAAAATCTCGACGCTCATCTGGACCTAAAATATTTTTGCAGTAATCTTTAACTGCAACTTTTTTATCTCTTTGTCCCTTTGTCCTTGGCCCCGAGGGTGTTGCTACGCTCGATCGTGGCATTCCCTCAACTTCCTACGTCCCTCCGCTTCAATCACTCTTTTTTCGTCTGGGCCCAGAAAAGTCAGTTTATTCCCAAATCCCAAACAGTCCTGACGTGCATTGCCCAATAGTTGTATAAGTATCATTAAACTCCTTCACTTTGACTGCAGTGTACTTTTATTCTACCCGATCGATCATCACACTGATTTTAACATTTGGAGAATTTTCATTTGAATATATATTTTTTTCTAGGTAATTTTAGCATTAAGGGGAGGGGGTACGGTTAATTTTGTGAAAAAAGACACTTTTTCAAACATTTTTTTACAAGATACAGGCAATGTATTTTAAATTGAATGATTACAGTATTGTAGAATAACATTTCGAGTATATTTTCTGAAAATTTCAGCGGAAAATATTTAAAACTAAGCCGCTGGCAGCAAATCTCCGGAGACGTCTCCAAAAAAGTTGTTTTGCGGCGACGGTTGTAACTCGTCACACGATCGTCTGAAATAAAAAAATCAAATTGATTTTATTGTTTTATGAGTTTCGCCAGGTAACGCTGTCGAGTTTTTTTATTTTATTGAATTTTCAATTTTTGGGAACACTGGAAAGTCAAAAAAGCGATTTTCGCTTTAAAAATCGGCAATTTGTTATTGTAAAATAAAATATAACAAATTTTTTTTTAACTCGACAGCGTTACCTCATGAATTATACAGAGAAAGAGTGTACCAAGTTTGAAAAGGATCGGTGCAATAGATTTTAAACTACAGCCGTCACCGACTTTGAAAACGTGAAGTGTGGGAAAATCGCTTTAAAGTTTTTTACATGAAAAAATTCGAATTTTATCTTTTTTTCACTATATACTTACACAGAATCATTAATACCAGGCCCGTACAGCGAACAGCTATCACTCATTATGTCTTCGTATTGGCTTCGTTCCAGCCGTACAGGGCTTCCCATTTTGACAAGCCCCAATCCGCCTCAACTTTCCACCTCTCATTCAATTCCTTATATCGCCCGTTCCCCAACTCCCCCGTCTACCTCCAATTCCACACCCCCTCACCAGCGGCCGCAGCCGACTTCCCCCTGTATATCGTATTCACCATGACATATCTGTCCTGGGTATAGGGAAACTGCGAAAAGCCTATACCAATAGAGTTGTTCATCAAGTTCGCCCCCCAGTCGTGGAGAGCTAGTCTTATTTCGCCGCGAAATGCTGAAGAAAAACATTTCACGACGAAATGTACGCGACTAGTTTTCGAACCCGGGACCTCCCAGTCAGCAGGTTTAGTGGCAAGCGCGCTACCCCTAGACCATCGCACCGGTTCCACTCATGATGTCCAAAGCATCTTTTTGTTCTTGTCTCCGGCGGACTTGACCTTCTTTGCTTTCCTTTGTAGTTTGTTCTTCCGCTCGACTTGTGCGTAATTCGTCGACTGTGCGCGCCCATTCGTGAGAACTTGGTCCACTTTTGATTTGCATCTCTTGCATGATGGTTAGCAGAGGAAAACAGCCTTCATTGAATGTGCATGCTGCCACATTAGCTGCAATTTCAACCAAAACTGCGGTACTACTCGCTGTTTTATAAGAAATTTTCCAGATAAGTTGATTCAGGCTTTCATTGTTATTTTGGGTAAAGCCGCCGAGACATCGCTGCAGAAGAGCCTCCTTGCTCAAATCCTCGTAAATAGGTTTTATAGCACAGAGAACATGACTAGGAAACGCAGTATAACTGTGTTTGAATGTCTGCAAATTATTTGCCGCTGCAGCTTTCTGAAATTTGCACCAAGAGCTGTCGCCGCTCGGGCATTATGCCGCGGATTCTCGTCAGTTGATGAGTAGTGGTCGTATGTTGCCCAAATGGCGTTTTTCATTCTGTCCACAGAATTATAGTTGCGATGAATAGCTAAGCCATAATATACGGTCAGCTTACCGATCATTTTAGCCGTAAGTTTTCCTGTACCCGAAAGACTTTTCCTTTTAACTTTTTTTTCCCGCCCTTACCTCCGTCTTTACTAAACTCGTCTTTTCTAGAACTCGCAAACGTGTACCCATCCGTTTCTGCACATGCCCTATGCATTCTTTTTTGTTGATCAAAAAATTCTCACCGTAAGGTTTAGAATTTACGACGCCAGGTACGTCTTCGAATCCCCATCTCCAAGGTAGTTTCGAAACCGCACTCCAAATTGGTAACTGAACGATTGAACATTGCTACAATAGCTTCGACCTTCATGTTGCCAGATGATCCGACGTGATTAGCCTTGCATCGTCCGCTATTTGTATGTTCCTCAAGCCACTCTTCATATTCTGCGCTGCCATGAACTGCTTCGACCACCCAACGAACTTTTGTAACTCATCGAGAGTTGTTTGACTCTTTAGTTGTGAGCCGAGCACGTTGTCCTTTTAATGCTGGCATGAATACTATATACTTTCGCTCTTCCAATTGATGCACCACATCTCTGAATCCTCGATCAACTACACAAATGTCACCTGGTTTCATTATTCGTTGGAGTCCATTCGGATTGTCCAGCAGTATTTTCATTATTTCAGCATCGTTTTGAGTAGCGTAAAAAGGCCCCGCCATCTCAACAGAGTACCCATTCGTCATGCAGATAGTGAAAGGTTTACATAATAGTACCTTCTTCTGGCCAGAACAAGATTTCCGTTGATAGATGTTGTACGTACTCTTCTAATGCCGAATGTAAGTTCCATCGAATATCAACACTAATTGGTCCTCGAGCGCATATAGGTTTTTAACTGTGTCCGAAGTCTGATGTTCTACAAGATCGTCCCTTGATTTGCTAAAATATCCGAAACCCTCTGGTAAAATATCTTTCTCAAAAGAGTTCACGACTTGTGCTCAATAATCTGAAACTAGCTTTTCACGATCAAGCCCAAGTACAGATGCAATAATACTATTCGAATTCCCAGTCCTCATTTTGAAGAGGAACACGACCAATGCTTGAAAATTGTTACGGGTCTTGGAATTCCTCAGTGATTTCATTTTCCCACATAGCTCATTTAGATTTTCGTAATTAAAACCAGTCAATGCTTTCAGACGTTGATCAGATAGAGTACCATCCCCAATTTGTTGCTTCAATTCATGACCATTCGACAAATCATTAAGGAAAAACGTCAAGTCTGATACTTCAAACATACCGTTACCAGCGTGTATTTGCAGCTCTGCTAGAGCACCAGCATATAATTTGTCTTTTATCAGATGAGTTGAGCAACAACGATTTTCCTTGGAAATGAAGATCTTTCTTTCTTGGAATGCTGGCAATCGAGCTTGCGATGGGACAGTGAAGATTGGTGATGACGAGCAACGAAGAAAGCAGTATTTGTGAGTTGACACTTCCCGTGGAAAAGGCATTTCTATCAATTCGACATTGCTAGGCTCCTGTGCAACAAATGATGGGTCTACAGTAGACGATTGTGAAGGAGTGATTGTCGACCTTTGTGAAGATATCACTGTAACCGATTGTTGTGAAAAATCCCCTTGAGATGAGTGTAAAGAAAACGAAGATGTCTGCGTTGGTAATTCATAGAGTACATCATGATCAACTTGTGGCATAGAACTTTGGCGAGATCCGCTAAACTCTGTTGATTGTTGCGATCCTGATTGTCTTGAACCAGATGTCGTTGATGATTCGGTGCTATTTTCATTCACTTGTCCACTTTTGCTATATGGAATCAACCTGCGATTATTGCAGAGCATATCACCGAGATTTAGGACCTTGCCCTTTCTTGCAGAATGTTCTAAACATTCAGTATTATCCTTCGTTCTCTTTCACTGCCCCTTCAATGCTCTAAGCACACGAAAAGGACATGTACATACGTCTCGTGGGATCTGTTGTCGAATCCGAGCTTGCTTGCGGCGTTGACATGCTATGTCTTTGATGTGTATGTGTATCGCCGATAAGTTATTCTAAAACCGACAACTTGAAATCAGCATGTTTTTACCGTGAAACCTAGCTTGACAATGAAAAGCACATTGATAGAATTGTTACCAGTAGCACTACTGTTTTTGTTTAATTCTTCGTCTCCAGTATCGTATAGAATGGATGGAAATTCATCCGTTCGATTACGGCGTGTGTCAATTTAGCTGGATGGGACGTTCACAACTGTTACGAATGAGAAATAAACAAATACGTAGGAAACTAACCTTCGAGTCATCATCGTAGAAAAATCTCTTTGCTACAAAATGATGATTTCAAAGGAAGGTTTGATGATTAAAAATAGAGTTTGGCATTTTTTTAAACGAAAAAAATTCCCATCAACATTGACATGTTTTTAATTTTCCAGCATTTTTTCAGATTTTTCAGTCGCGTCTTGGTATTCAAAAACTGCAAAAATCGATAAAACACGTTTTTTCAGCAGAAAGACGCCTCGGCATCGATGTAGAAAACTGTAATTTTGCACAAAATTGTTTTTTAAGGGTAGGAACTTTGGAAAAAATCGGCGCCGCAAAATTCGGTGGGGGCAGATTCACCATTCTTATCCGGCTAGAACCTTCGAATCGATGTATTTTTTTCTGGCCAATGTGTGAAATTTTATTTTTTCAATATTTTGTTTTTCTTTCTATTCAATACTGAAATTTGAAAAAAATGTTGTTTCAATATTTTGTTTCTTTTAATAAATGAGTTTGTGTCTTTTTGTTCGTTCATTTTTCTTATTTTTTTCCCCATATTCTCTTCTCGTGAAGTTATATGCCTTTTTTCCTCCATTTCTGGAGATAAATAAGAAGTGAAAACAGTTCAATTAATAGTGTGACGTCCCGCACCTGTGGGGTTGTTCCTTATTGCTGTCCGGGTTGATTTTGCGCTCGTTCAGGTCCTCCTCAAGGACGGGGAAGTGATCGAGCACGGGAAATTGGGGCCGTGAGACCTTTCGCGGCGGAAGTTGAGGGGCGCTCGCGAATTCGGGCAGCCTCTCGTTCCAATTGCCGTGAAGGAGGAGCAGCTCCATTATTCTTATGTGGGCCTCGGTGTTGTGTACTACTTGACTGCAAACGTGTCGCAAAAGTGTGTGTGTGAGAGAGAAAAAGAAAGAACGAAAGAGAAAGATTTTATATTTATCAAGAGAGAGAGAGATTTTATATTTATCAAGAGAGAGAGAGGGAGGGAGGGAGGCAGAGAGAGAAGGAGACAGTGGCTCCCTCTCTCTCTCTCTCTCTCTCTTTCTCTCCCTCCCTTTTCCTCGATTAATTTATATTTCTTTTGTTTTATATCGAATAATTATTTCTTTTATTTTTCATTTCGTTCTGCGAATTCCCGTCGACCCTTTTTCATATTTCATCTGCAACTTTCATTTAGCCGACAGTTGTACTACGGCATAATGAATATGATCAACCAATCGATCTGATTATCTCTCTGCCCTTCGTTTCGTAATTCTCACGACTTTTTCTTCTCTCTTTCCCTTCTTGATTTTCGATTCGACTGTTTCTTTTTGTATTTTCCTCAGATATGGAGGGAGCGACGCAAACTCACATAATCCTTTCCCAGGGTGGCCTGAGAAATATGTGACACAGGACTTGAATGAGTATCGTTGGTGGTTCCGTGTAGTCGCGGGCGTGTTGCAGTTGGCATATGCGGCAAAAGTGAGCCATCAGGTAGTGCAGCGTCGATTTGTGGTGCTCTGGAAGCTCGCCGACCAGTTGAGCCAGCCTTGTCGCGCACTGTTCGTCGTTCCGAAGATCTGGGTAGGACAAAACAGAGGATCAAAAGGAGACAAGGTGCAAAAATAACGGCAAAAAAGAGGCGGAACTGTACGAAAGGAGAAAAAGAACAATCAACAAAGAAGATTACAAAGTTACATATTAAAGAAAACATTATCAAACAAATTTTTTAGAAACTGAAAATATAACATCGTAAAAAAATTGACAAAATAACAATGTAATATTGAAGAAAAATAAAATTATCAAACAAGATAAAAAACTTCAAATTAACATTGAAATAAAAATTGTTTAATTATTGAAAGTGGCTAGAAAAAAAAGTTTCGATGCAGAAGAAAAAATAGCTTTGAACGATGCAATTGAAGACAATCATTTTGGTCAGGTTTCATTTTCATTGCCAACCAGAATGATCGATTTTTTCGTTCGGTACTCACTGGAAGCCTCCAAAAATCTGTCGTACCACTGGACCGGTATAACCGGATCGGGCAATTCTCGTAAAAACTTCTTGAGTACGCTCGCTATGCATTGCGGAGTGTAAGGATTCAGATTGACGTTGCACACGTCTGCGGGAAAAGGAAATTCGTTCCAGTACAAGAAAAAACGTTGAAATCGAAGACTCGTTAAAAGAAACGGTGGACAAGAAAAAGATTCACGCGTCGTGTTTTGAAAAGGTCTCGCGGCAAGCAACAAGAATATGCAAATAATGTGAACTATCGTACAAAAATGGATGTTGACCTTGACGTGACTTTAGAATTTAGACCCGAAGGTCAAACTGCGAGTCCGATGCTTTTTCTGGCCAAAGTTGAACAACTTTTGTCGTAAACATTTTTCACTGCAACACGTACTTTTCGTGAGACCAGCTCGGAACACATTCGACTGTATATACAGTGGCCCGGAAATGATCGTCAATAACTTACAGGTCGATTTGGAACGGAATTATGGGTCGAAAGCACTGAGACGTTTTTCGATCCACTGAAATCCTGGTCAGTTCTCGAGGATCAAAGTTTGACCGATCGGACGCGCACGACGACTGCGCCTGTGCGCGAAACTGGCTCCCGATTGGTCAAACTTCAATAAAGAATAACTCTTCAGGGTTTCGTCGGATCGAAAAACGGGTTGGAACTTTTCGACTGACAATTTCGTCTCGAATGTACCTTTCCATTGTTGACCATCGTGTAGGTCTTGTGCTCTTGGCTATATATGCAGAAATATATTTTCCAAAAGCATACATCGCAAGCTTCACTCACCGTGATTGAGTTCCTGACGCAGCTCAATCGTCTCCTCATTGGGCGGACTATTATGATAGACTTTGTACAGGTCGAGGGTGCAATCCATGAACGCCCTTTCCTCCAGCGCGCGGACGCAACGTTCGACAAGGAGCGGTGCCTTCCTCGTCGCAGCGTCGAATTGCGAGCACAGGGCGAGCCCAAAAACTGCGAGAGGCAGGAAACATTGCATAAGGGGAAAATCAACTATCAAGTATTTCGTAATAATTAGCCAATTATTATTTTCGATGAGAAGGCTCGTACGATATTTCTATGGAAAAATTAGGAAAAAAAGCGCCGCCTCGTAAAGAACGATGGGCGTTGAGCTTCGTGTAACCTTGGCACTGATAATCGAGGTAAAACTTCGAGTCCGAATTTTTCATAACTAAGCATCTTACAACTTTTATTCGAAGCATTTTTTTATTGCAATGCGTACTTTGCGAGACACGGCTTGTGACTCAATTCAAATGAGCCTCCCTGTATATACAGCGCGTTATTTATTTTGTTTCTATAATGGAATTGATATTCCTAAAAATGTAATTTTACATGGTGAGAATATAATACAGATAAGGAATAAGGAACATCTTCAAGGTATTAATAAACAAAATGGAACGTATTAGAATAGACATTAAGCTTTTTTTAAATTATGTTGAAGCAAACGGATATGATCTATACGGGGGAGATGTTAAAGGCAAATGCTGTAGACTGGAATAATTTTTCAAAAATTGAGAGGCCCAGAGATTTGGGAGGTTGAATCACGAAAAAAATTGGGTTGCGGGGAAATTTGACTAATTTTTTTTTTTCATCATTTTGTTAATAACATTTTGGAATTATTATTATGCAAAATTAATCTTTTGAGTACTTTTAATATGCATGAATTTTCTCAGATTTTTATGCAATCGAGAAGTGTTCTCAACCTTATGTGCAATGAGCGCTAAGCGACCAAACTCTTCTGCGTTTTTCAAACCGTTTTTCTGAGACTTGTCATATTTGAAGTCCGTGTTCACGATAACTCAAAATCTACTGGACCAATCGCTTTGAAATTTTGCACAGTACTTCTTCACATAATTCACCAGGTATTGTCGAGAGCTTTTTTGTTTTTTTTTCAATAATTACTCATTTTTTAACAACAAATTAGCCGGTTTTTTTTAGCGAAAATCGGGTTTTTGGCTCCCAAGTGCTACGAAAAAGCGAAAAAAAAAAATCCTCCCGTCATTACCTCGAGACACATCTCCTTTAAAAAATGCATTTTGATTTTTTTGTTTCAGACGATTCTGTTGCGAGTTATGGTGCACACCGCAAACCAACTTTTTTTCGAGGCGCCTCCGGGGTTTAATTTTCACTCGCTCAATTTTGAATATTTTGCGATGCAAATTTAGGAGAATGTTGTTCAAATGTTACTTTATTATATGTAAATTTTTCAATAAACGAACACTATTCGTCACGCTAAAAAAAAAATCTTAAAAACATGCCTTTTTTTCGCCGAATTAATTTTACCCCGCCCTTAACGATCCACGCCAAGACATTGCACAGCATTCCCAATGTAAATAACAAGTTACGATTCACCTTGAAAATAATTATTTTTGGTTGTTATCCAAACAATGACAAATTGCAATTTAAAAAATACAACGTACGAACTACACAAGTGTGTTTGTTGCGTTGTATGTTTCATAACGGTGACATCAAATTGTGTCATAACAATGTGATTTCCTCGATAAATATAAAACATTTTTAATAGGATTATTTTCAAGGTTCAGCAATTGTGTGTACAAATGTTCTCGTAACATCTACATAATACGTACATTGTACTTGGCTTACAAATCATTTCATTTTTTCTTTAATTGGATAATGGAAAACATATTATAAAGTCATCGTTTGAACAACAGCAAATAATAATTATTTTCCAGGCGAACCGTAATTTTCCATAAGACAAAACAAACAATAATGTTTTCGAGGGGATTCGTTACACACGATATAGTGAATATACATCAAGAGCCACGGCAGCGTCCCGACGCAAAGTAATAAAAATAATTTTTTTACGTCACTGATTTGTTATATGCGTTTGTTGCAGTGCATTCTTTATACGTGATATATTCTATATGTGTTATATACAATATATTCATTATGCGCGATATGCGCAATGTATTTGGTATATACGATCGACAAAGTTACGCGTGTAACGTGTTCAATATGTGTGATCTAGGCGATATTTTTTCAATGCAACACGAAAGAGGGAACAAACCTGACGTGAAACGATCGTGCCGGGTCTCCGGGTCCGATGGCACACAGGCCGTGGGCAAACCCGTCGCCGAACATGTTCTGTGGGCGACCAGTCCGCAATCTGGCCAACAAATAATCGACGGATTAAAAAAATAGTGACGTAGTAGACAGATATGTATATGGATAAATGCTTGTACACAAAACAGAATTCAATATATATATATAATATATATATATATATATAGGTATTCCAGCATGATTTTTTTCTGCGCTGAATACGACTTCAATTAAAATGAATACCAGAACTTTTTGACTGCTAACGGAAAAATCGTACTTCCACTGCGGGTGATAGCTTGAAAATGTTTACATATAATCACGCATTTTTGGGAATTTTTTCAGATTCTTAAATTGGGGCGCTTATTTCGGAATTTTTTTTGACCAAGGGTTGTTTCGAAAAATGTAAAAAAAACCCACCACTGAAATTCGCTTTCGATTCAAGGCCCCGAAATAAATGAAATTTAAAAAATATACACAGGGCGATTCGCTAGACACAGAGCACCCGAATATCGCTGTTGGATTTGAAAAAAAAAACAAAGTATGTACGTATCGGAATTTGAATGCTGTAGAAGGAAGTTCATGGCCATCGTATTTTTTTATTGCATTTTTTCCGTCTTTTCAACGTCAGAGATTTTTTTTATCGCATGGCATATTTTTTCCCTTGCACGTTGTAGCCGGCATCCGAACGAATTCAACCAAAATATTTAATAAAATAATAGCTAAAAGTGTGAGTTTTTTTTTTCTTTATTTCTGTTGCGCTAAATAATTCCTGTAAGCTGGGTAAAATATGGCATCCCATTTTTTAAACTTCAATAGCATTGAAAAATCCGAAGAAATAAAATATGAAAGACATTTGCGTCCTTTCCAAACCATTCGAATTACGAAATGTACATACTTCGTATTTTCAAATCCAACAGAGAAATTCAGGTATTCTGTTTTTCGTGACTCACCCTGTATATATTAATTGAACAATGACGTCATGCCTATTCATTCTAAGTATTAAATTATATACACCCGATATTAACTCCTATGTTGACAAATGCATTTTTAAATTTATTTCTGTTGATAATTCTTACGTAATGCTCTATTGAAATATGGAAAAAAGCATTCGTGCTTCGGATTAAAAAAAAGTACATTTCTTGCACGTTCGAGAAGGAAAATAAAAATCAAGATGGAAACAAGTTGGTGTAGTGGGCTTGATGAGGAATCGCAGGGCAAAAAAAAAATAGGATGTCGGGTTCGAATCGTCACGAGGTTGAATTTCGGAAAAAGCGCATGACAATGAAAAACCGTTCGAATTCAAAGTTATTTGATTCCGAGAGTGCTACGACGGCCATGTCCGTGATATTTTTCGAAAGTTCGCGATAAAATTAAATTTGACCTTCGTGTGACCTTGATGAGAAGAGTCGAGGTCACACAGCCATTGCTACGTGTCTCGTCCCTCGAAATCGAACAACTTTCGTCCCGGACGTTCGCCCTACCCCCTGAGACGCGTACTTTCCGCGATACCAAGCTCCGTGACTTTCGAACGGGACACCCTGTATAAGCTGAGATGCGAATAGTACCTTGGCAGAGAAAACCCTGGTGCAGAAGGCCTCTGAGATACTTGTGACACTTGTCGCATCTCTCGAGTACGCTGAAGCTGTGCGGTACGAGATTGTGCGGGTTGACGCCGCCAGACGGCGCGGAGGGCGCATTGTTGCCGGGCGCGATCGTATTGAGCGAGGAATCCGACGCTGCTATACCGACTGTGGCGATACCGGCCGAGTTCGTGTTCGTACTCGGCTCGCCACCGATCGCAGCGTTCAATGACTTTACGGCGGCGGCGCTGTCGGCAGCAGCGGCGACGTTTAATGCGCCTAGCGACGAGCCTGCGTGACAGAGCTCCTCGATGCAGACCAATATGTTCTTCTGATGAAACTCATCCTTTATTCCCATATTCTGCGACAAAGGAAGGAGGCCCGAAGTAAATTTTTTTATCAACTCAGACGAAGAAAAAAATGAAGACTGGATCGAAAAACTTTCCGAACAAAAGTTGTGCGGTTTTGAGAGACCGATACGGTGGTCGTGATTTTCACTTATTTCTGGTTGTGACATCAAGGTCAATCGAAGGTCAACTGGCTGGATTTTTTTTCAGACAACCCGATTTTTTACACACGATCAACCCCTTTACCCCCTCTCCGCAAAAACCTACAATTTTTCTTCGAAATTCGTTCACACGACCTCCACTTTTCGACGGTATTTCACCGTTCCAGTTAAAATGTGACACCCTGCGTATGTCCGTATAACATTGGTTTCCAGGTATTGTGGACAGCTGAGAATAGATTTATACATTGAACATTTATCTATTATTTACTGATAATAATAGTCCTTCTTTTTGATTTTTGCCATTCAAATATTCGATGGGAAATTCATGAAATTTCCTATTAACTAGAAAAATAAAGTGAAGATAAATTGAATTGCAAAACACAAAGGATTCGAATCATTGCTGAGGGTAAGAGGAAACTGTGGAAAACCCATGCCAGTATGTACGGCCCCGTATTCTTCGGATTCTCTGGCGCACAGACTTTAAGGGGTTACCCCTACTTGCGATTTCTAAAAAATCGATTTTTTTTAATTGCATTTTTTTGAAGTTTAAGTATCTGAGAATATGTCCTGAAAATTTCAAGTCGATCCGAACAAAATTGACTGAGATATGAGCGTTGAAAGAGAAGAATCCGTGAATTGAAGAACTGAAATTGAAACTTTATACACGTTTTTCTCAAAATGGCATTTCTGAAGTCGGTGACCAAGATTACTCGAACACTAATGAACCGATCTTCTTGAAATTTTGCAGGCTCATTTAATACATAAAAATGTAGTCTTTAATCGTTCGATTTTTTTTTTTAAAAAAATTGCCGTTTTATAGCCAAAAAACGGCCGTTTTTTCGTTAAAATCGAACCATTAACTTTGACTGTCCGCCATTTTGTGAAAAATGAATATTTTTTAAAATCCTTCGATTAAAGACTAGTTTATACTTATATTTGACTAAATCCATCCGCATTTTTTTTTCAGATGATCCACTTCGCCGCAATGTTGGTCACCGCAAACCGTGTATATAAAAACATTATTTCATTGACGGCCATTTGCCACTGAACAATGTAATATTTTTCAATAAAAAAATTACTGAAAGTTCTTCAAGATGTGTTCTTTAAGATGGTATATTGATCGATTAAAAAAGTTTTGTAGTTTTCTTTAAAAAAATTCATGAAAAAGGCCTTTTTTTGCGCTACAAGTGGGGGTAACGTCTCAAGGAAGTTCATCTGATGATCGAATTAACAAACAGATATTGATTTTTTTAAATCGAGTTCACTCGTGAGTATCTAAAAAGTCATCTCTTAGTCAGTTATAAAAAAAAAAGGATACGAAATAATAAGACATAAAAAATTGATTTCGAGATTGATTGAGGAAAAATTTGATTTTCGAAAATTCATTTCGTTTGCCTTTCCAGAAAAACGCTTCCTTTTTTGAATTTTTTTTCCATGGTCGAAAAAGAGATCCACGATGAACCATGGACGCGAGTGAAAAATTTCTAGCACATGGCAGCTGTACAGGATACGCGGTCGCGCTTGGTTGCAGCGTTGCCAAACTTATTGAACGGCCTACGCTAGTCGTAATAATTTGTCTTTTGACTAACTCGGTACCAGATGAACTTCCTTAACTCAAGTTTACGCCAAGGTATCAGAAGTATCAGCCTTCCGGAAATATAATAAAATGAAAAAACTAATGGATTTTGTATACATTTCGAAAACTGAGCCAATTATGACGATTTTTGTGAAGCGTCTGCCCACTGCGCTACGGCGAAACGCCCGGAAATTTAATCTTTTTCTTTTGCATTATTCTCTATATTTCTATTGATTATTCTCTAAAACTACGCTTTATGAAACGCTGTAGGGCGTACGTCAAAATATATTCGTCTGAATCACTTCGAATTCAAACGGAACATCTTTTAGAACATGCTCTATCGTATGACCGAATGATTTTTTCATGATCACTGGATCATTTTTTCATTAATGAGAAATTATTAAAGTTGTCTTTCTCAATTGGGCAGACACCCAATTTTTTTCCGACAGCTTGGCATTGTCGTATTTTTCAGAATTTAAAACAAAGTATCCGGTCATACAAAACTTCGATTATTACACGGAAAGTAGATTTTTTTATTCTTCGTTTCAGATAAGTTGCCAGTAGTACCTGTGCCAATTAGCCGTGCAACAACGGCGGCATTTTTCTTAAATAATAGAAACTAGAAGAAGTAATAGATTTCATAATTTAAAAAACTTCAAATTTAGCACAACTATGTATTAATTGCGTGTAAAATCTCGTAGCCGTCATCCCAATGTTGTTATAAGGAAAAAATATTGAAAATCGACCCTTCTTTGGGCCCTCTAGGGAAATACGGCACATTAAAACAAATGAAAACAAAAAAGAAAAAGGTGAATAGGAAAATCAAAAGCGTCACATCAAGTGAGAACGAACCATGAGCTTCTCTCGGTCCAAGTGGGGCAGATCGCTGCCCTTGATGTCCTTTGACTTGAATACATCTGCATAGCGGTATAGGTTTAGGGCCGACATCCATTCGACCACATTTAGCGACGTCCACTCGCTGACAGGCTGTGATAATTATAATAAATTCACGAATGAACAAAAATGACATTTTCAATAAAATGTATAGACTGCTTTAAATGCAATTGGTAGTAGTTGCATTTAAAGCAGCAGCAACAATAATTGTCATTATAATAAACTAAAAATAACATAACTAAGTCGTAATAAGATATTATTGTAATTATAATATATTATTACTTGTATCAATAAAATTAAATAATATTGGAAGTACAAATAAGTCTCCGCTGTTTGCCAAAAGATGGCCCCACCAGGAAGTTGTGGTTGAAATTGTCAGATGTAAGACGTCATATTGTAAGGTTGGACATCTGGCAAGACCATAACCTTAAAATATTAGCGATTTTGTATCAGCATCGCATAATTTTGGTCGTCCGAAAATGTCGACTTTTGAGCCCGATAAGCGTCATTTGCGGGAACGTTTCATGTACTTCTTTAAGGGGTTACCCTCACTTGCGATTTTGAAAAAATAGATTATAGGCTAAATCTACCACCTTTTATTCGTCTTTTGAGAATCACAATTTTTTTTGGCACTGGTCCGAATTTTCGGTACTAAAAAATGTTGATTGTTGAACAACGGGACAAATTTTTCTGTTTAATAAAAGAAAAAAAATTATATAAAAAAAATTTTT
This sequence comes from Ophion costatus, assembly GCA_951751655.1. Lineage (NCBI taxonomy): Eukaryota > Metazoa > Arthropoda > Insecta > Hymenoptera > Ichneumonidae > Ophion > Ophion costatus. Next base: position 1,016,294 of record OX632364.1, read on the forward strand.
TTTTGACAAAAAAAATTAAAACAAATCGAAAAAAATTTTTTTGGTAATGTGGTAAATAACGTGGTAAATATACCACGTTTTTCTAAATCCCTTTTCCCGCATAAAAAAAAATCATGATAAAAAAATGATAAACGCATCTTCTAGCGAATACTTCAAAGTTTCCAAAACCCTCTGGTTCTTTTCCGTGCGACCATTAGTCTCCGAGTAATCAGTCATCAAAGTCAAAAGTGTCATTTTTGCTTTGAACATCGATAACTCAGCGAGAAAAAATCGTACAGAGCTCTCCCACCGCTCAAATTAAAGGGGAAGAATCCAGCTAGACGGTCCTTTTAATCCGATCATTCAAAAAAATGTATTAAAGTCCGTGCAGAATGTGAAAGATGAGCAAAAGCTTTGAAAATTTTGTTTACTTTGGTTTTTTGATGGCTACTAAAAATTGGCTGATGCAAATCATTTTTGAGCTCAAGATCTCAAAACGAGAGATTCACACCTTCAATTTGCTTTTTTATTTTGCCGTACGACTATTTTTCGAGGAGTTACAGCTATTTGAAAACGACCCTAAAATTGGCGGACTTTTTCAATATCCTTTAATCCTATACTTGTAATATATACAAGGTGTCTCAAATGTCACGCAACATTTAACATGCGCGGCTTATGTATATTGTTGCGTGACATTTGGGATACCCTGTATATACACATTACCAATTTTGTTCTGAAATTGTTGACATAAATCGTGTCAAAAAATTGGCGTAAATAATAAATGGTGTAAATAAAATTTCTCATACATCCTTCCCTTCTCTCACTCTCTCTCTCTCTCTCTCTCTCTCTCTCTCTCTCTCTCTCTCTCTCTCTCTCTCTCTCTCTCTCTCTCTCTCTCATCTCCTACGCATCCTCTTCCCCCTCAATCCTTCGATTAGTTTTTGGAAGACTGCCACGCGAAGCTCCACTCCTTCCTTTCCAGCTTCTCCGGAACAAGCGTTGAGGGACGTGCGAAAAATAAACGGCGATGGCTCAACGGCCCCGACGGACGGGATGATTGGAAAGCCACTGTGCCGATAAAGTCAATTTCATTGGAGTCGAACAGGCGTTGAATTACGGATGAACTACGACTGGAGGGTTTTGAGACAATGGAAAGCTTCGGATGATTTTAGGGCTAAAAATAAAAATTTGACAACGTGAAGTGTACTGACAACGGAACACGTCAGCTGTTGCGGATGACGAAGCATTTATGCACGAATCATGAACGGCTGAAGTTGTCAAGGTAATCACATGTCTGGATTAACAGTAATGACGAACTTGTTAACCGAAAAAATGATGACCCCAACCGTCTTTGCGGAATGGCTAATCCTGATCCAAACAAACCCAATCCAAATCTAACTAGCGAAAAATGACTGATGCACACATCAGTCGGTGCCCTCGCTTTTGGGACGGGCGAATCACTTTAGCAGTCGAAAGGTACAAAGATCAAAGTCTGGACCAACTTTCGGGGATGACCACCACTCCTAGCCTACCTCTTCAGCAATGATAAATACACAGATGAATGCTTGGCTGAGATTGTGGTGATGATAGGTCCCCAATAATGTACTGATCAGTTGGTGCATCCATTTTTGGGAACGAGCAATCCACGACCGACATCTTTATCAATGAATGGACCATCTTTTGGAAATTATCATCACACGAAATAATGGCCAGCCGGGCGTGATGATTGCTACCTGCCAGCAATCAGCTGATAAAAGCTGTGAATGTTCGAAGCTGGGCAACATGTGACCTAGTTTCCCTTATTCATTATACATTAAAACCCGAGCCAACTATTTCCGATAACCATCGGAAATATTTCATCTCGCACATTCGCGAGTGGAAATGATGAAAAATTACTGATTCTTTCGGGAACCAAAAATAGCTAAAGTCCCAAGCCTACGAACTTGGTTGGATGTGCGCGAAAGAGTTAGTGCGAATCTACTATTGCCGAAAAAAGGACCATAAGGAGAAAGACAGCGGGTCTTCAGAGAAACGGGGGGAAAAATTGAAAAACCGCACGTGCTCATTCTCCCAATTACAGCTTGTGTGTGCCAAAATGTGATGTTCTCGTTCACTCGGTTTCGGCTCGTTCCCGCTCAAACTCCGGCGACGTTGCTCCACGTGCCACCGGGCGGGGAGGCGGTGACTCAAGTTCTTGTGAAATTCTTATTTGTGTGTTAAGCTCGCCCCACCGAAGCTATAGTCTAAAAATGAATATTCCATTTTTCGCTACGAGCTACCAACTTTTTTGTCGCCACCTCCGCTTCGTGAATATTACAATATTGCCATTTGTCCAAAAACGGAAATCAATAAAAATAGTCCGAAACTTGCATTTTAGTTGCAAATTGGTCGTTTTTGGCGAAAAACTTTTCCTAATCACTCGAAGCTGATCTAAGCATTGCCAGCCAGACCTGTCGGTAGAGTTTGGTACTAAAGAGCGTTTGCGGGTCTGGAGGACGTGATTACCTGAGTTCAACTATGAGTAGGTTGGACACTGTAATGACGCCACGGGTTGCAAAATAGAAACCGAACCAATCTTTGAACCCAACTGATATTCCAACCGTGCCGTTGTTTCAACCCAATCGGTCTTTCAACCCTGCAGATGTTTCAACTCAACCAGCCTTCCAACCCTGATAAGGTTTCAGCTTAAGGAATTTTATAACGATACCGATCTTCCAACTCAATCGATTTTCCGACCCAACCGATTCCTCCCTCATTGGATGGCGCTTCGAAACTTAGTTTCTTGATCTACCCATCAATTGTTGCTAATATTGAGCTACCTTAAGATTGATTAGCCATCTTAAGATTGATAATTCTGAAAAGTTGGTCCATTAATTAACCTTCGCTTGTTCCCAATGAAGAGTGATCACCGAACGATCGTTCAGAAACGTCAAACTATGCACGTTCGCCCTATCACAGAATTTCGGAGCAATGTAGAAAGTCAAAAGAAGACCACCGGTTGTTCATCGAATCTAAAATAGCCGCTAGCCCGACATGTCATCAACCCAAAATTTCTTGGTACTTTGCATGTAACTTTGTGCCTGACGAAAAATTGACATTGATCATCCGTGGCTACTCATTTACCGAAGTGCGCGAGTGTTTGTTTGCATTATTTGGATAGCTCTGCGAGCACACCACGACTTAATACGAGGGACACCGAGGCGATAGCGCGAAAATGTTTCAGGCGGCTATGCGATGATGCAGCTACGGAGAGAAGTATATCAGCACAAGATATTAAACAGTGTACATATTGAGTTTGATTATACTAAAAATATTTGTCGCCGTGGGGACACACATCGCCACCTCTTCCCTGCTCTCTCTCTCTCTCTCTCTCTCTCTCTCTGTCTCTCTCGGAGAGCGCGAGTCTGGCAGGCCAGTTCAACGAACGTGTCCATAGCTGTGCTCTTTTTCGTCACACTGAAACGGACCATTCTGGGTCAAATGGTCCCCAATCCGAAAAATGCCAAAGATTCAAAATCCAGAGTATCCTGCTCGGGATTGAGGACCGTTCGGCCTCGAATGCTCCGCGTATGCTAGGCATTTAAACAGCGGCAGTTTGCAATCGCAAATGTTTAAAAAAATTAACATGGCGGATACCATCGTTCCTTACCGATTGTCGGCCCGAAACGCAGTTTAAGGATAAGGCTAGCTCGGAAAAATGTAACGTTGCATTTGTCGAAATGAAGCTGAACGTATGACGCATATTTTCAATGCAAACACACCGAAACACGTGTATGAGTGTGGGGGTGTATATGGTATACGAACACACAAGTGTCTGATTAATGAGCCCCCTTTGGACAAATTATCGTGTTTGTTAGGCTTTACTTAAGCCCTTTTCGCACGTTTTTTGGGTTGAATGAAGGAGCCCTGTTGGAAGTTTATTTGGGTTTGTTTGGGTTTAATAAAGAAGCCCTTTTTGGAAGTTTCGTTGGATTTGTTTGGATTCAATCAATAAGCCCCTTTTGGATGAAGTTTAGCGTTACTTTGGGTTCAATTGACACGCCCTTCTTGGATGTAGTATAACGTTTTTTTGTTTTCTCTTTGGGTTTAGTTAACAGTTCCTCTTGGACGAAGCATCGCCTTGTTTTCGGTTCAATTAACAAACCATTTTTGAGTAAAGTTTCGTGTTTGTTTGGGGGCTATTATGAAGCTCTTCTTGGACGAACTTTTCCGTTTGTTTGAGTTGTTTGGATTCAATTAACAATCCGCTTTCGGATTAAATTTGGTGTGACAAAATTTGGTCAAAACCTCGGTTTTGGTGTGTTTGGGTTTATTTTCTGGTTTTCTCTTTTTTGCTCTCAACGAGACAAGGCAATGCGATAGAAGAGAAAAAGTTTAAAAAAAATTATTCTTGCTCCTTAGCGACTTGCCGTGAGGCCGATATAATGTGCGCGGGATCGTATGAATGTATCTCGAAACGGGTTATCTCGGTGACGTCGCATTGAATATCAAAAGGTCTTTCGCTCTCTCTCTCTCTCTGTGTGTGTCTCTCGATCAACGCTTCATTTGTATAAGCGATTGGTAATTGTAAAACTGGGAGCTGCGCAAAATCATTATCTATCGTGGCATAGTAATGAATTTCTAGTGGAGCGCGGCGGTTCTCACACACGAGACGGTCCCCACCCCGGGTCGTGTCGCAATGTTTTTTTTCGGCCAACCGATATTAAAAAAAACCTTGGAGTTTTTTTTTTTTCAGAAAAAATAAACGATGCAAACTCGCAGATTGCTTCCTGATTTATCGATATCGTGAACATTTTCCGGCGACTTCAGATATTGGGATAATGTTTTGCACGTGAATAGAGCAATAGTAGCACGAACGTCGTGATTCAATTTTGCGAAAATAGCTGAAGGGGATTTGAATTTTCCATTGTACATTTAAGGTAGTTTGGATTTTACATAAAACATTTTCGGGTTGTAGCTTCTCAAAACTTCAGGTACCTAAGTACATTTTTTTACGTTAATAGAGTGGCAGAAACGACGTGATTCTGTTTTGCAAAAACCGCTGAAAGGGTTGACATTTTAAGGAGGTTTGAGTTTTCAATAAAACGTTTTCGCGTTTTAACTTTCTCAAAAATTGAGATTCTTGACTAATTTTTTGTACGTTAGTATCGTAGTAATAACGGGTAAATAGTAATTGGATATTGTAGTCAATCCGTAAAAGAAGGTGCAATTGGAGAATTTTTTATGGGTACCCAGTGGATAAACTGAAAAGTCTGTTTAAGGGGCTCTTTTTGACATATCTTCAAGTATCTCTACAAACGTTTTCACAAAATTATCGAACAAAATGGCGACGCTGAGGCTAGATCAACCGAGTCACCTTTGTCTGATAGTGTTCTGCGGCCGGCAACATTGCATGGCCAATTCTCTACCGATTGACTTGACATTTTTTTTTCCTTCGAACATCCACCCTTTTTTCCCATGGACATTTGTTTATTTCCTTACGTACTTGCAAAGCGAATATTAGCTAGAACGAAAATTATTTTGAATTTGCGTTGCAGACATAAAGTTGGAGAACTTTTGCCGGCCGCAGGACACTGTCAGACAAAGGTGACTCGGTTCGTCCCGATCGAGCGTCCACATTTTGTTACAAAATGTTGTGCAAAAGTTTGTGAAGCTACTTGAAGACATGTAGAAAAAAGGCCACCAAACGGAATTGTCATTCTATCAACGGGGTATCCATAACCAATGAGTTCACCTTTTTTGGGGTTCTAGACTGGTATTCTCCTTTAATCGTTGAAGCCACGTGAAATGAAAAAAAGACTCACCTTTTCCTTGTCCAAGACCTGTCCCGGCAATGCATGACCCTTGGAGGCCCACTGGCAGAGATGCTGTCCGCTGTACTCGGCACAAACGCGATGAAAGCAGGCGTGGCACTCTGTGGGGCATAGAGATCCGCACATGCAGCAACACAAGCTGTACTCATTGTTATTGGCACTGGTAGTTTTGCCAACTACCGACATCAACTCGATGCCGTTCAGGGTTGCGTTCATAGCGGCTAATTGTTGGGCCGTGTTGAACGCGTTTGCGTTTGGGTTACGTGTGATCTCGGTAGTGGTTTTGACCTTAATTACGTTATCCTGATTATGATCATTGAGGCCGGTTCTTTCGAGAGTGGCGGCTAATTCGCCGCTGACAAGGCTGCAAGCTATACGAAACGGGATCGGTGTTTGTTCCCGATCGGAAGCACACCAGCACATGTGGCGATGAAAGGACAAGGGTCTGGCGCACGAAGCGAGCACGGGATTGCTTTTCGCTGGCTCATCGGCAATGTCGCGATTGTCAAGATGGTTGGGACCGCGAGAATTGCCGTGTGCAGTCGGAAAACGCGGATTCTGACCACCCTCAAGCTGGAAGGGGCTGTCCCTAGGCCGACCAGGGTGAAAAACGGCGCCGGCGGGGTCGAGGGACTTGCCGGCGAAGGTTTTCGCGTCGTTTTGCGGCGTTGGGCAATTCGGGGACTGAACGATCTCGCTGGGATCCGAGTTGACGGAGTGGGGAGTAAAGATGGAGGCGAAGCCGGCTTGTGGTGCCGGATCACCGGGACAGTAGCCATCCTGCTGTTTGCCTATGTTAAAGTGTAACCTTGAGGTGGCTCGGGTCAGGCCATTGTTATTGAGGTTGTTATTGTGGCTGTAGGTGTTGTTATTGTTGTTGTTGGCTCTTTCGGTTATGGTACCCAGAATTGTGATAGCGGTAGTATTGGGTGGGTTGGCGTTGAGCGGACAAGTGGAAGCAGCAGCGATGGTGACACCGGCTGCGATTGCCTCGAGATTGGTCGTTATAGGTGACGAGCCAACCCCGTTGTTACTTGTGCCACCCGAGGATCCCTTGCGCAGCATGTAATTGTCCGCGTCTACGGCGAACATCCGCGACATGGCCGGTGACAGTTTACTCGCGATCCCAACAACGATCCCTGGTTTCGTCTCGTGATCATCACTCTTCGGTGGCGGGCGTTGTGGCTGATTGTTAAAGATTTGGAGCTTGTGATGCTTTCCCTCCAGCTTTCTGCTGTGGGATGATCTGGTCGGTTCGCTCTCCACATCACTGTGAGCCAATGTGGGAAGCTGCTGATTCAGAATCTCGACTTGGGAATCACCACGATTTTCGTGATGATCCTGCTGGTGTCTCAGCCGCCCGTATAAGAGGGCTGGCTGGAGTTTGCCAGACCCAGTCGAATTCGCCGCCTGCTCCATCACTACCCGTTTCTCCAGATCTTAACATCAGATGGTATTCTTTTGGTTGGCTAGAACAGACGTTTACTGTATCTCCGACCTTTCGTAACCCCTCTTTTCGCTTTCCAGCCTCTCTCTCTCTCTCTTGCTCCGACCAGCTTCTTTATACCAGCCTCTTTTTAGGTTTTGCAATGATCAACGCTGCACATTATCAAATTGATCGCGCTTTCCGCTCGGGTGGCCGGCAGGCTCCATCGTCATCTTTTCGGACGATTAAGCTCCTGGCTCAATCCCAGCAGCTTCACTGCGAGCGATTGCCGATCGACCGAAGGATGCCTCTTCGTTTGTCCAGGACACACAAATTCTGATGAAGCTTTCCAGCTTTTTCTCGGTTGGGAATGGAACTGACTTGCTCGCAACTTTTGTACACTGCCTCGCGATACTTCCACACGGGCATGCCTGCTTGATTATCCTTGTCTCGTCGATTACGAGGGATGTCGGTTACTGGTCGATGAACAGATCACGTCTCTATATGTTTTCGATGTATGCACGTTTAGTGTTTTCCTGTGGAGTCTTGCGCAAAAACGTGATCTTCTCTCCTCTCTCCTTGGATATTGTTTTTTCTTCTTCTTCTTTTATCAGACCTCAGCAGTCTTCCCACAACGCGGGCGACCTATGTAAACGCGATTCTCGCGAGGGGCCCGCGAGTTTCACGGAGCCGAACGAAACCGGTTTTGAAAAGCCGGGTACGCACAATTCCTTGCGCGCGCGACCGCGTAGTCTTTCATCCATAGAACCGCGGGGAATTATGCGGGAAATTTTATCTCTCTCTTGCTTAATATTGCTTGGTTCTATACCCGGCCTGGGGAGAATCGCGTGCGTGATCCCTCAACGACGCGGCACTCTTTTTCCTCTCCTGTCCTGTCCGTCCTTCTCGGCGACCTCACTCGTCTCTCTCTCTCTCTCTCTCTCTCTCTCTCTCTCTCTCTCTCTCTCTCTCTCTCTCTCTCTCTCTCTCTCTCCCGCGCGCGCCTCCGCGACCTCTTGGTCCCTCTTTTCAACCCAAATTTTTTCCCCTTCCTTTCCGCCCGCGTAGTAAGGCTGACACACTCACCGACTCGAAGTTCCTTCGAGTTTGCACTATTTATTTGAAGAATTGCACCAAGGGGTGGGGCTTCGACACTTGAGTTTGCTTTACCACGAGAAATTGTTTGGATTGACGGGCTCGGGGTCTCCCGGGTCTCTCTCCCTTACGACCACCAATTTTTTGGCAAATCAACACGTGTTCACTGAAACTTTCGTACTCAACGAGAAACGCACAAGGTCGATCACTCGGTCGGGAAAAAGCCCTACTTGCGCGCGCGCGCACGAACACACACACACACACACACACACACACGCGCACACGCACACACGCGCGCGCGCGCGCATTCACAGTCGTCTCAAAGAACACTTTGCTCGGAGAACGAAGCCTCCACGTCGAATAATAAAGGACACAAAGACACTTGAGGCAGCAGGGAAAAGAAGCTTTATAGCGTTTTTTTTCTTTCGGTAAATCGTCCTCACCGGTGGCGATTTTACGTTCGTTACCGCGTTAAACGCGACGACCGCCTAACGGGCTGATTATCGATCTCCGGATCTAGATCCAAGTGGAAAGGGAAGAAAGAGATAGTCTCGTCTCTTTCATCGATATCTTATCTGTCCTCGGTGAATCCCGTGCAATCTTTCGTCAAGTTTGCCCAAGGTCATTTTGGAGGAGTCGGCCGGCCGGTGACTTTCCGCTCGAAAGTATCCTCTCCCTCTCTATCTCTCAAGCGCGTGCGCAGCCCGTCGTCCAAAAAAGATTCCACGCAAGAATTCGAGCACGTTTTTCTTTCGTCCCACTCTCTCTTTCTCTCCAGTCTCGACCCGTTGGCAGATATCACACAATTTGTGTGTTTCTTTTGTTGTTTTTTTTCGACTACGAGACGGAGCGACATACGCGACGAAGCGACGTCGCGAATCGATGGAGAGAGAGTTTTCGGGTGTGCCGAAACGCCTGTACACGTTCGGCAAAGAGAGTGGAACGGACGACTTTTCCGTCCTCGTGTCAGCCAGCGGACTCCCAGCCCGAGGAGACAGAGAGAGGGTGGGGGGCGAGAGCGGTGGCAAGAGGGAGAAGCCCCGGTTGCCTTAGCAGCGCCAGCGCCAGGCAACGATGTAATTCGCACTCGCCGCGTCGATAAAACAGTTCCCGTCTATCGCCTTTGGTTGCCGGGCTTGCTGTCGTCTAGCCGGTGGAAGTGTGGGTGAAAGCCCGTGTGCCTCGAGAGCAAGGGAGATGGAGCTCCTCTCGGCTGCTGGCAACTTTACGATATGACTTTCCCTCCCCCTTTCCAGGTGTGAAAACTACTTTGACCGATTAAGCAGCGAAATCGGGATGATCCAAAAGGACTCTGTTGCGAAGGAGAGTCGTCTTCTGAAGCGCGAGGGAGAAAGGGAATTTTCAGCCGGTGGCTCAATCGCGAACGCACACCCCTTCACGATAGGCCGGCACGTCGACACTTGCGCACTGCTTATCGGTCACACAGATTCTTCCAACTCCTCACTTTGTAGTTCGAAAAAGATAGGCACGACCACAGAACGGTAGAATATGCAGAACACTTTGGCTTCCACCTTGAGACCGGTCTCGGCAATCACTTTAACTCTCACTACTGGTCGCATTTACCATCGCTTTGCCAAATGCGGTAGACACCTTGTTCGTAAACCCAAATAGGTCTCTTGCTACTGGTCCGCTTTTCTATGACTGTGCACGATGGCGAAGACACTTTGTACGCAAAGCCAGACAACTCTCTTGCTACTGGTCCGCTTTCCTATCAGTGAGTAGAATATTGAAGGCACTTCACCGTTCATGCCCGATGCTAGAGACACATGTTCACAAAGCCAAAGAACTCTTGCTACTGGTCCGCTTTCCTATGAATGTACGAGATGTTGACTGTAGTTTTACGCTTTTAGAATCTTGACCCTACTCGATGATCCTGGACGAACCCTTGATCTCCCGCCGTGTGAGGTGTTGGCCAGTACCCTAAGTTCTGCGTTTCGGTACAGTACCACAAGTTGCGTTCGGGATTTGGGAATCTTGTATGGTGATCCAGAATCCTGTATGGCGTCCAAAACTCCTGTATGGTGATCAAGAATCCTAGGCTGTATGCCTCGTTGCCGTGCTAGTGCCACTCCTGGGCTTTGGTTGTACGACTCAAACCTCGCCGAAGCCTTTTTGGCTTCCTCGGTCGGCTCTTTCCCTTTCTCCCGTGCTGCCCGGCTTAATTACAAATTGCGACTGCCTTGACTTTCACGCAAGCGATTTGACTCGGACACGCACACATTAGAAGGCGTAAAAAAGTTTCCGGGGGGACCTTCGGTAGCTCCGCTCAGCCGGCATTAATCTTCGCAGTCTTCGTACCAACAGGGAAAACCTTAACTGGTGCTGCAGACTCGGAGCTGTCGAAACTTCCAAGGAATTTCAAATGCACAGAAATCAGCAAGATTCACCAACCCATCATCAAGAGACGGTAGGCCCGCACAAAAGTCTTCGCTTTTCACGTCTTCACTGTCCATATCTTCGGCGTTTGCGTCTTCGCTCTTGGTGTTTCGCTTCTTTGCGACACGCTCACAAGCTTGGCTTCAACAGCTGCGATAGATGGCCAAAGTAGAAACGTTCTTCAACTTATTTTTACTCTCTTAGTTTCAAAGTCGCCCGGCACGATGCCGAACGTGTGTGTTCCGCTTTAGGGAACAACTTCTTTGGGGGCCAGAAGACTTACTGGTGCGGCGGAGAGAATTGGGTTCGGCTTACAGCTGACCAGCCGGTTAGCGGCGGAGTTCGGTCGATAGGCATAGCTACCTCTCTCTCGTTCTCTCTTTCTCTGGCTCCCGTCGTTCCGCGCGTACCGGAGACCACAGAGCCTGACAGCAGCGTTCTGAGAGCAGCACGGAGCGCAGCGAGCGAGAGAGCAGAGAGAGCCCGTCTCTCTCACTCGATAGGCAGACTCGGCAGAGGTCGGCAATGTTCGGAGGGGCTTTTGGGGGATCCCAGGGTCGTGCACGTCAAAGGCACCATCTAACCCAGCAGCCGCTTCCTCTCTCTGGCTCTCTTGCGAAACACAAGCGTAGAACGCCTCCTCACTTTCTTTCTCCCTCTTTGCCTCCGCCGCTTTCCCTCTCTCTATTTCTCTCTGCGAACCTTGATTCCAACCGGCTCGACTACTTAGATAGAGTTTCCCTCCCTCTCCTTCTCTCTCCGTCGCCTCTTCCATTCGAGCCCTGATTCCAACCTGCCCAACCACTCGGAGCCTCCTCTTGGGGCGACGAGAAAGAGAGAGAAAGGGAAAGAACAACTATCGGTACTCTTCGCTCTACCTTCGACAGTAGTCTTGTGGTGTCTTATCGTGGCGTCTATGCATCTGGGTTTGCGTACACGTGCTTAGCGACCGAGGAAGGGGCGCTTCGGGGAGCGCAGGGGGCCGGCTGTGTGCGTGGTACAAAAACGTTCGGCGTACTCGAATTTGACAGCGTTCTGCCGCGTGTATGCGTTGATACGATTGATTTTTCTAGAGGATGCTTCTAGCCTGCCTAGGTTTGTGTGCCCATCAAGGCACGATTTACCGAGCGCGTGTGGTCGTTGCGCAATCTGTGCGCGCGAGACATTCTGGATGTGCCAGCTGGCGTTGAATCATTTTTCTCGAAGAGCAATAAAAAAGAGGAACTCGGCTCAGGATGCGACTCATTCGATACCGAACGTACGTTCCGCCGTGGTAGAGAAAGAACACACCAGATCACCGGTCCTCGAACCTTCTTCTTTCGCATAGAGGGCGCTTTTTTCGTGGATTTTTTGTCTCCGATGGGAATTTGTTGATGTAAAAAAAAAAAATTACGAAAATACATGGAAAGTGCGTTCTGAATGCATTTTGTGGAAATCGGTCGAACTATACCAATTTTAAGGAAGTTTGTATTTTTCGATTTTTTTTCATCTTTACTTTTTGTGGGATATAAGATAAAATTTTCGGACGAAATTTTCCGTCGATTCCTCTATGGGCACACAACTTGTACAGTTCTACTGTTTATCGTCCTCGAGGAATTATCATGACGTGACTTATAAGCCTCGTAACAGTTTTATCATCGGGTCAACTTCCGGTACGTGTACCCTGTGGAGGCATGAGGCAGAAGTCCCTCTCTCTCTTTTTCTCGCTTCTCCGGTCCGCTGTCTATCCCTCGTTCACACGCAACACACGCAACAATACCGAAATGGCCGTAAAGGAGAGGGAGTTATGGTTAAAGGGAAAAGTTACTGGGCTGTGCGGAAATTGGCGAGAAGAAAGACCCGTTCCCTATCTTGGCTCTGCCCTTCTTCCCCAATCTGGGCTGATCGAAACTCCATTAGCACATGCGCCAAGCGCGACGATCCTTTGTATCAAGGTTGCTGGGCTGATATAAAAAATGTTACCGTATGTAACACGAGCTTTCATTTTTTTTGTGAACACGAAAAAGTCGATGTGGTTATAGAAAAATAATAATCATTATTATAAAAACCGGCAACGTTAGTCAATTCATCGGAATGGTCGATATGTATCATTGCAATAAATTCGAGCGAACCCACATAAACCTTAATTGACTAATCGATACTTTCCTCATCCGCGTCACACGTAGACGTTCGACTATTCATATCTTAGACGTCGATGTTTATACGAGGTGCCACTATTCTTCTTGATTCTCGCCCGAGATTTCAAGAGGGGTGCTTGGTGCGTCCCCGGCTCGGGAGTCGCGCTCGGTCGTTTCCGCTCTTGTAACGCTGAGCTCGGACGATCGCAGGCGGAGTGAAGCCAGGAGCACTTTGTGACTAGCATGCATACACCCGCAACTCTCGCATACGCGCGCGCAGTGTTGTTTGCCGTTGAAGGCGAAAGGACACCGCATGGGTGAAAAATCGCACGTGTATAATGAGTGTACAGTACGTGCGCATGCGCGCCGGAGAGAAGAGCGACCGAAGCCGGGTTCGTTCGCTCCCCACGCGTCACACCCCTCTTCGTGCCGCTGGCGCTCACTCCACACCCCGCTTCCCGCTGGTGGAACCGACAACTAGCAGATCCCATTTCAGTGTTTTTTATGGTGTTCTGGACGATGGAACTGGGATGGCACGGAGTGTTGTCGTGCTGCAATATCACTCGATACAAGCGAAAAGCGAAGCCTTTCGCATGTATCGAGGAGAAAAAAAATACGAAGCCACCCCCGATAAAGCAAAGCTGAAACGATTGGTGTGTGCCTTGCGCACTGAAATTAAGAGAAAAAAAAATAAAAAACTCCGACGACAAGAAGCGCTTATTAAAAAAGAATGCGAAGGCCGTGGCATTTGTTGAAGCGGCGTACGATCTACGCGACGATCAATTCGATTTTTTTCAAAATAAAGATCAATCATTAAAAAGAAACGACAATGGACCAGTGCCGAAAAGCAATTTGCTTTGTCGTTGTATTATAAATCACCGAGTACGTATAAGCGTTTGAAAGAAAATAAGAATATCGCCTTGCTTTGCGTATCATTGATTCGATCGTGGGTAAACGATTTGAATTTAGCTCTCGAAAGCGTACAACGTTATGTCGAACAAAAAAATTCGTTCGGTCATGCTGTTCTCGAGATATTCCACCGTCCCGGTTGCTTATGTGACTCTGTACATGGGTGTACGGGGATGTCCCCATTCGCGTCAGGCGATCCGTTTTTCGATTGATCGTTACGCATTGCCTTTTTTCTCCTTCGATGCGGGTACGTTCAAAGAGCCTTTCGCGGACGAGTAGCTCACCCCGTCGAAAATTGCACTAATGGCCACATCGGGTACGAGAAGTTGGACGGCTCGTACGATGGGCGCCGGGAGGGGCGAACCGCAGCGAGTAGGGGAAGGGAGAGAGAGAAGGCATGAGCGGGTACGACGCGTGAGCCATGCGGCCGTTCGAGTTGCGCAGTAACGCGGAGTCGCGCTGAGGCGAGTGACGCCGGCGGGAGAGCGTGCAACATGGCGGCGGTACTGGCGAGCAAGCCTCTCCTGATGCGCGCGTGTCACTGTTCTACGGGTTGCTAAGGGCTGAGCTCGTGCAAGCTCAACCCTTGCACGAGCCGATCACAGTCCACAGGTGCTTACATATAAACATTATGGTAAAAAAAAAGTAAAAATGGGATATATATTCTATATAGGGAGTGTCTCGTCTCAACGATAACGGCCGAATTTCTACGCAACGGTAAACCTTACACGACCGCGAAACCGCTCGACCAAAAGTAAGGTTTCATGACGAAATATATACCTATGCACACGAATGAATTTGAGGCAATTTATGCATACGTATATATAGTGTCCCATTGCCGATGTTACTGGACGATGTAAAATTATTCGTTTTTCATTTAGTGGACGCTCTAGAGGTAATTTCGTGGTCAGCTAAGTTGTAAAATGGGAATCGATGTTTTTATATCACAATCATATTCTACGTAAGCGAGGAATAAACTTTTTACAAGAGGTTCTCTTTTTTTCTCATTTGATTATTACGTTCGCAGATATGACAGGATTAAGTATGGAACACCCTAGATATGTACAGGGTGTCTAAGAAGTGATCGTCACTTACTTATAAGTAAAGGTAGATTTTGAATGCAATTCCGAGTCGAAAAGGTCGGAGAGCTTTTTAGATGCGACGAACGCCTGGTGAGTTATGCATTATTAAATTTCGGCCAATCGGATCAGACGGTGAGCGAAGTGCGTGCGTTCGATCGATAGAACTTTTACGGTCGAGAACTCGCTCGCGGTATGTCTGAGCTAAAAACGCTTTAGGACTTTTCGTTTCAGCACTTCGTTCTGAATCTACCTTCGCGATATAGATCATCAGTTTCGGGACACCCTGTATAATACCATGTGAATCTATACAATGATACCGTCTGAACGGGCGACCAATTCAACAGCCAGAACGGAGAGGGAAAGGTGCTTGGGGACGGATGGCAGAGGCCTTGAGTGTTCAGCATACAATAGTCGTAGCTATACCACCGAGATCACTGAACCTGCGCGCGCCCTCGACCCGACGATCGAGTGGGAAAAAATGAACATTTTTCTTCGCTTTCGGTCTGTCGCATTGAATTTTGAGGAACTGGAGTTACTCACCTTTACACTTAGTACCGACTTTTCCTACGCCCCAGATGTAGTCTTCACCTGAAAAACGCAATTGACGCCGGTGAGAAAGAGCGCGAGAGAGAGAGAGAGAGAGAGAGAGAGAGAGAGAGAGAGAGAGAGAGAGAGAGAGAGAGAGAGAGAGAGAGAGAGAGAGAGAGAGAGAGAGAGAGAGAGAGAGAGAGAGAGAGAGAGAGAGAAGAACAAGCAAACGGACACATTTTTTTTTACGTGTGCGAAGAGAGACTCGTACGGAAAACACCGTTATTTATTCAATTCCAAATAAACTATTCACCCTTCTTCCTTCCCTCATATTATTCCTTATTCGCCAATTCTTCTTGGTTTCATTTGTATGGGTTCTATTATTCTTTGATTATTAGAATTAGACATAGAATACCTTTGAATTAGACGTGCACTTATTTTGACTTGTGTTCTCCAATTTTTCTTGATTTTGCCATTTGGGGTTTTTCGGGTAACATTATTTTAGGATTATTACATTTAGACTTCTGACTTAGATAACTTTTGATTGGAAATTGAAAAAAATTGTCTGGGTCCACTTAAATTTGTTGTTAAGCCTTACTTCGTTTTCAACTCAAAAGCTCTCATTGAAACTTAATAAATCATCGCGGCTTTTTTTATACAAAGAGATTTCTGTAAAAAAAGGTTTGTACGGAAAGAGGTTATTTTTTTCTTTTTAAACTGACACTAGAAAATCCAAACGAACTATTTACCCCTTTATAAGAATGTAAAGAAACTCAAAGTTTTATTTTACATTTTTTCTTCATTATCTTTATTTGGGTTTATTTGGGTCTGTACTTGAAATTTTTACTGAGCTTTATTTTTTTTCAATGAAGAGAATTTATTAATAGTTAACAAAATAATTTAATTAATTGATTTTCATTTGATTAGCACTTAATTTTTTAATAAAAAAAAAACAAACGAAAAATCCTTTAATAAAAAAAACAAACGAAAATTCGCTAATACTTGTCGCTCTTTCGCCTCCCGCCCACGCTCTTTTTTCGGACAGGCCCTCCTGATACTCACATTGCAAGCAAAGAATAGGCGTGACGAAGTGAACGTCGACGAGACTGTGTCGATACTTGTCGGGCTCCGGCGGACTGCTTGCAGGGGTTGTTACATATGCTAGGAACAAAGAACAGCAAATGTAAATTAAAGGGAATTCACGAGGGTTTCAAGAAGAAAAGTAGATGGAGAGGGAGAGAGAGAAGAAAAATATGTATAGGGGTTTGTACTGCCGTTGGAAGGAATGAAAGGAAGGATGGAGTTCGGAAAAGGTCCTACTTCTGATTGGACTGAAATTGTGCACAGGCCTTTCTTTTAATATCTTAAAGGATCCCATGAAAGGATTTTTGACGACAAGCTATAGTTTCCGAGACATCGATTTTTGAAAGTTATTTATTCTACTGCGCTCCTACTATGTCTATAGCTAACGGGCATGTCTCTGTCTATACCTATATATGTTATCGCGCTCTCCGTTTTGCGCTGGTCTTCGTCAAGCGTGGGCGATAAAAACCGTTCCACAATCGTTACCCCGGCTGGTTATAAAAAATGACAAGGAAGTTCGTTACAATTCTGGGCACCCCCCGATTCCACACGTCCATTCCACAAATCCTTTTAGGGGATCTCTCAAAGCCTTAGGTCACAGTAACGGATACAAAATCATGTGCGAATTTAACTTTTTTTTTTCGTACGATAAAGTGATTTACTCATAAAATGAATACCACATCTATTTAGTACGAATATCAAGCTCTTAGTAATAATATACATATATATTTCTTTCGATGTACGAAATGGCTGACTACGAATATTTTCTTTTGGTTTCTTTTTTTTAGGCGCTTCGCGGCTCGACATTAGGATCCACAATTCTTTACCTAGAACAAACAACAAGTATTCTCGTCAAACTACAATAGAATATCTAGAGAAGAACGTATGGAATTTAAAAAATATTTTTTTATTCAAAAGTTGTAAGTATTTGAACTTGTGATTTGGAAAAAATCGATTTTTTTATTGCATTTTTTTGAAGTATAAGTAGCTGAGAAGATGTCCTGAAAATTTCAAGTCGATCCGAACAAAATTGACTGAGATATGAGCGTCGAAAGAGAAGAATCCGTGAATTGAAGAACTGAAATTGAAACTTTAAACGCGTTTTTCTCAAAATGGCATTTCTGAAGTCGGTGACCAAGATTACTCGAACACTAATGAACCGATCTTCTTGAAATTTTGCAGGCTTATTTAATACATAAAAATGTAGTCTTTAATCGTTCGATTTTTTTTCGAAAAAAATGGCCGTTTTATAGCCAAAAAACGGCCGTTTTTTTTTTCGTTAAAATCGAACCATTAACTTTGACTGTCCGCCATTTTGTGAAAAATGAATATTTTTTAAAATCCTTCGATTAAAGACTAGTTTATACTTATATTTGACTAAATCCATCCGCATTTTTTTTTCAGATGATCCACTTCGCCGCAATGTTGGTCACCGCAAACCGTGTATATAAAAACATTATTTCATTGACGGCCATTTGCCACTAAACAATGTAATATTTTTCAATAAAAAAATTACTGAAAGTTCTTCAAGATGTGTTCTTTAAGATGGTATATTTATCGATTAAAAAAGTTTTGTAGTTTTCTTTAAAAAAATTCATGAAAAAGGCCTTTTTTTGCGCTACAAGTGGGGGTAACGCGTTAAAGTCTATGCACTAGAGAATCAGAAGAATATAGGGCCGTCTATATACGGTATACTGTAGCTTAAGGTGGCTGTGGACGCAACGCAACGCAAAGAGTGATACGTAAAAAGTCGCAAGTTTTTAATTGTACTTCTTTTCTAGTGTCAGCGTTGCACGATTATTCTTATTTATATTCAACGTTAATCACAAATTAAATTACAATACAAATTATGCGGTTGTTTTCGTTGTCGCTGTGACTTATTTGGTAAAATAGAAGAGAGGGGGGGAAGGGCATGGCGAGAAAGTTAATTTACCGTACGGTCCATTGCTGAGGGTAACGTACGATGGTTCGTCCTCGTTGCGTGTGTCCAAATACGACGGTATGTTTCCTTTAAGCATTAGGACTACGTAGGGTTCAACCCCGGCCCCTCTGCGTCTAGAAACACGATAAAGAAATCGATCGATAAAACAATTATACAAGACGAGGTAAACGAAGGGAACATTGCGTCACGCAGTCTCCTTCTAGGCGTAATTCATTTGTCGGATTTGAAAAAAATCCTTATTCTCCTTCAACAATGCACAACAAGCCAAACGAAAATTCGAATGTTTTTATTTTTAATCCGTGCCAAAAATGGGGAAAGGAAAAATTTAGGAAAAAAAATAATAGAAAAATCCCGCAAATAATCAATTCTCGCCCGATCGATTTTCCGATGTTAAACAAATAAAAGAATAAATGGAATGAGAAAAAAGAGCAAAAAAATCGCACACGATCGCAAGAGCAGCCAAGAACTGATTTCTTCAATTTAAAAAGAATAGAAAAAGGAGGAAATATTGGGTGGGGGGGGGGGGGGGGGCTTGAGAAAAGAAAGACAAAAGAAAAAGCTGGGTAAAAAAAAGATTTGAAAAACCGGCACAAAAAACTTGAACCGCGATCGCAAGAGTTTCCCCAACTACTAAAAAAAGAGGGCTCGAAAAAGGCAGCTTGGGGAAACAATTGACGAAAGGAAAGCCGACACTGGTGGATGGGTGGTCGGGATTCGGCGCCCGCAGTACTTCGAGTTAGGCAGCGTCGTACAAGGCCAATATTCGGAAGGTGGACGCTTAGCCGTCCATCGGCTGGCGCATCAAACAGTGAGCGAAAGCCTAATACTTCTGATACCTTGGTGTGGATACATGACTTAAAGTCTGTGCACCAGAGATTCGGAAGATTGTGAGGCTGTCTATACCCATTGATACAGTTTCTCCGTACCCCCGGCAAATGCGGTATAGTGTAGCTTCAAGCCGGCTACAGACTTAAGGCGGTATTCTAGGTGACCGGATGAAAAAAATCGATCTTTTTTTGCTTTTTCTACTCTATACCATCGTAGAATTGATGTCCAATTCCTGGTAGAGTCGATTTTCACTTTGTCTGCTCTGTTTTCCGACAACTGTTTTGAATTTTTACCTGAGACTTTTCACTCTGTGACTAAAGGAAGCTCTACCGGTGAATATCGCTCGCTATTTGGAAGCGACCGCAGAAAGTGATTTCTCTTTGGAAATGGATAGTAAACAAAGTAAAGCATCGGCAAGAAGGGCGGGTAATCCTCCAAAAAGCGAAAATCCCATGGGATTAGATATTCCGATGAAATTGGAAGCAGTTTTGCCTCTACGTCAGCGGAAAGGTTGAAATCGAGTAAAGACGACAGTTTCGACGTTCGTTGTGACGATTCTGTCAGTTACTGCTTCATTAAGGGAGACTTTGTCCTTGGAGTGCCATATTTCAGGTGTTTACATTTTATTTTTTTTAAAGGAAACGAGTAAAGCTTTTTGAGTGCGGTTTTTTTCTTGCTTTTATTCATGATATACAGAACGTTAAAAAAATTATTAAAAAAAAAAACCAAAATGGCAGCCGTTGCGGCTCCGCGAAAACAGGTCCTCAAATCGCGGGAGGTAAACGGCTGACATCACTGCCCCCCTTTGTTGATCTGAAACACAAATTCAAAGCATATTATCAATCTGTGACCCTTTGGTCATGGAATGACGGATGGGTTTTTCGTTTAGTACAAATTTCGGAAAATGGCGGCAATTAAAAAAAATCGAATTTTCGCGTTTTTTTTCGCACAATAAGACAAATAATAAATACAAAAATGTATCTATCGAAAAAACGATCCGCCATTCCGCGAAGACATATTTTCTGAGTATGCTCTCCAAATTTCAGGTCGATATGTTAATTACAGCGGTCAGGAGAATGTCAGCCATTTTTAAAAACGTGTTTTCGAGAAAAACGCGTTTAAAGTTTTGTAACGTGTTTACACAAATGTATTTATAATTACCGCTAATCGGCAATGCCTGGTCCATAGAGGCATCCCTCCTCTTCTTCTAGCTGCTCATGTTGAGCCGCTAACATCTCCCGCTGCTCAATCAAGGACAAAGTCTCCGTTAAATTTATCTTGGTTTTTTCGACACTGAAAATTATTTTCCAATGCAAGCAGTTCAATTCTGACACCAAATTTTCTAAATACGGTCAGCGAGTACTTCGACTTAAAATCAAAATTGAGTGTCTGTGCGACGACAGATTTATAAATTCAAGTAACATGATAAACAATACTTATGAAGTGCGTTTGCTTGGCTTACAAGGCATACGTACATTTTGTGGATTGATGGATATGGGAAAAGCCTTGCACATTATTGGTTGTTGTGATATTGTCCACTCAATGCTATACAGTGCGGGCGCTGTTTATCGTTTGGTAACAAAGAAGGCTGTACGAGAAAAAAAAAAAGATTTTAATGTTCGGTCTGGCTATCCGGAAAACGAACGATCACTTTTTGGCGACGGTTAATGCTTTTTACAGTTCGGATTTTGTATCAGCATCACATAATTTTTATCGTGCGAAAGTGTCGAGTTTTGAGCCGAATAAGCGTCATTTGCGGGAACTTTTGATTTACTTCTTTAATTTGAAGAAATCTGCAGCGAGGCGCATCGATTGCTTGTAGAAGCATATGGTGTCGTGTATTATGAGTTGCTCAAACCGAACAAAACCATTACTGAGGCTCTCTACCGAACACAATTGATAAGATTGAGCTGAGCACTTAAGGAAAACGCGCTCACTACTACTTCAGACACGACAAAATTATTCTCCTGTATGATAATGCTCGTCCACAAGTTGCAGCGCCGGTCTGAACCTACTAAAGCTCGTATATTGAACAATTAACATTCACAAATTAAATGTTGTTTTATGGAACCTGATGTAACTTTGCAATAAGTTTCTTTTTTGACCTCTCAATTTTATAATATCTACAATATACTGAAAGCAACGGAAACAAAACGAAGTTTATTGATAAATTTTTTTTAATTTCTTTTAAAAATTGTTATTAACAAAATGTTAATGTTTTAATAACGAGCTTCCTAATCGTCGTGAAATTTTAACACGACCTCTTAAATACTTCATACAAAAACATACCAAATTATCCGAATTTTCTTATCATTTTTTATTTCAACCCTTAAGGAGGTTGAAGTAATGATGATAGAATTCTGAAAATTTGGTATGTTTTTACATGAAGTATTCAGGAGGTCGTGTAAAAATTTCATGACGATTAAGAAGCTATTTATTGAACAATTAACATTAACATGTTTCATAGGGACTCAACATCCTTAATTGGAAATTAATTACTATTCCGGCAGCTTTGCGATGCACCCGGCATCGCTGATTAATTGTAAGTGCATGTTTTATTGAAGACTTTATGTGCAAACACTTTAAGGCCATGTGTCACACGCTGGAAAATTTCGACGCGGCCACCCGTCACGGCGGTAGTGCAGAGCTCGCAGTTTTTAGCTACGAATCGCCGCTTACTACCGCCCGATGGCGCAGCGCACGTTTTCTATAGGGCCTCGCGATACCAGGCGCTACGCCGAAGAGTCGAGGCCCGATAGACGACGGTTGCTGCGCGTGTGTGTAGCCGTTACGCCGGCCACGTGCAGAAGGAAAGAAGTGACCTTTTCGCACGCGGTTCGGTCGTAACGAAAACAGTGGCTGTATGTGTGTGTATCGATCAATAGATACACATATCTAGTCTTTGACGACCGTGGTACGCTTCTATGCTTGATACTATCATGAGGCGTAAATCTGCTCTGCGTGCAGAGTCGGGCAAAAATCGTTGCCCGATCATTGCTCTCGCGAAAGAGCGATGCAATTAATGAATAATTATGTGAATGAACTATTCACGCACACGCGCATATATATATATAAATATATAAATGCGTCTAGCAATTCCGCCCCGATTCAAGAATTATAACCATTTTCACCCAACGACGTTGCTAGAGAGGCCCGCTCTACGAAAAAGAGGTGATATTTTATTATATATTGTTTAAATAATACAGCTCCACCATTTTTCTCACTACGGTCAGAAATTCGATTTCGATCGGAATTCCTAAATAGCATTATCGTTAAGAACGCGCTCTGTTAAAACGTAGTGACATTAAACGATTTTATTGATTTGTTTAAACAAATGAGTGTATGATATACTCATCTTCTGAACGACACGTACCATTGCTGAATTCTATTTCATCTCAATTCTCCAGCAATCGAGATCGCTAGAGACTCGCTCTATAGAAGAGCAGTAAAATAACGCAATTTTAAATTCTTTAAACAAATAGGCTTAAGCAGTATGTATATTTTCGATGCCGTTTGCCTTCGGCAAACTCGGCCTTTTCTTCCTCTCTCCCATTTATTTCTTACGCGAAAACGGAGTCGCGCGCGGTCTCTCTTCGCTCTCTTCCGATCCGAGCGAGAGAGAGAGAGGAGAGGGGAGAGAGAGAAAAATGCAGAAAGAATTAATCACATACATATACACACACTTCGTTATAAATGTCTATACGTACGTGTACGTATGTGAGAAAAACCGGCGAATTATTAGTGACGAACAATATCCATCGACATTTTCTCTCGCATAGTTCTCTTCTCTCGTTTCTCTTTCTCTCTCTGCCGAGCCATGTTTTAAGCCACATAATTGTTAATCTGACCCGCACGCGCATACACATGGTTAGATATATTAGATGTAGTATTATTTGCATTCATTAGGTGGAGTGAAAAGAAATTCATTATTTTTGCCTTCAATTTCATTCGAACATAATGGATTTCTTATTACTACACCTAACGCACACACGCGCGCGCACTCACGTACACACACACACGTGCGAACTTGTTGATAGTTAAGGCAGTCACCCCGTGCGACGGCCGGTTTTTCTAGCGAAAGTCCAGATCAATGAATTCAGAGATTCATTATTGTTCTACGTCTCTACTCCTAAACATCGGGTCAACACTTGTTCTCTTGACAAGTCTTCATAGACAGGTTTGATAGGTGCTTGGACTTCTGGTGTCAAAGGTGGCTTGTCGTGCTGGAATTGACTGAACTCACCTTTACCTTTAGCCTTTACCTTTACCTTTAGCCTGCCGCCATTTGCACCAGCTGTCTTCGCCCTCTGGATAGTTTTGGTGCTGAGGATTTTTATCGACGAACTTTTACGGAAGAAAGTGGCCCAAACTGCTTTCTTCATTTCTTCAACAGAATCTGAATGTCGACGAATTGCTAATCCGTAGAACTATGTCATTTCGTTGATGATATTGTCAGTTAGTTTGCCTGCGCCTTGTCCAACAATTTCTTTATTACTTTTTTTGCATTACGGAGTCGCGGCCCCATTCTTTTCTCTACATGGCCCACGCACTTTTTTTATATTAAGGTTTCTCCGTATGGTTCGGCATTTAAAATTCCATTAAATGCTTTACTATCTACATCACCTGTGTACGTCAAATACTTTACGCCATGTTTATCTATCGATCCTAAAAACATTTGCGTGATGGCATTTATTTCCATCTTACCGGCGCTTCCAGAATGATTCATACTGCATTCATTTTCGTGAGCTTCATACCATGTTTCGTACGCTGCTGGATCGGCATTCTTTTTTGTTTTTCCAAAAATTACATCCATCGCAAAAACTGCTCATAACGATTGCAACTAAAACTTTTCCGGTGTATTTTCCAATCAACGTTTGGACACCAAACAGAGATGAGAAGCCTCGTTTCTTCCAAGTACCATCGCCTGAAACTGTCAATTCATCCTGTGGCTTTTCGCCTTCTTCATTCATGTTTTCTCTTGCGTGGCAGCAAATGTCATCACAGAATTAAAAACTGCAGATGCGGCTATATGAATATTTTCTAAGACCCTGTAATACGTAGAATTGCCAATACCTCCACATATGTCCATGAGACTACAAAAAAGATTCACTCCTTCGTGACCAATTCCTAATAACTGCATCACAAAAATAAAACGACGATCAACTTCACATACTCTTCAATCATAGGGCACGAGTTCACGAGCTACTGTCTCTCACACTTACAATATTGAATAATTTTGAAACCCAAGTCTCGTAAACTTGATTGCATGAAAGACACATCACGTTTACATTCCTTACCAATGACATTTACAGAGATGGCAGAAAATACAGAGACAAACTCCAGAATGCAATACGCAAAACTTGAAGTGACGGTCACCTCCATGTCCGTACTGTCTTTGAGTTTCTTAGCTGCGCTGATGTGAATTCCGTATCATTTTGAACTGTATGACGATTTCCACAAAACTTTCGTTTCTTACAATTAGACCAACCACGATGAATATTACTGGACTTGCTTCCATTTCTACCACTCATTGCAAAAACGAAACACTTATAAACTGCCCTCTGATTTCGAACTGATTCGTAGTAGCTGTTACGCTCTTGGGTGCCAAGCCTAGACAAAACTAGCCGTTATATTTGTAAGTTTGGGAAAAGAAGCGATCCTCTGAATCTCTCTCCATACATGTATATATGAGTGTACAAGTGTATAGAAAGGTCTCAGGCGAGAAACCGAAGCTTCACAAAAGGCCCAGTGCCCCGCCCCGCCGAGTGCTCGACCAAGCGCTCCGAACACCTGGTCTTCTAACTGCTATAACTTTCAAACGACTTCGAATATTGGAAAATCACTTTACCAGCATATTCTACACATGATAAGGAATCACTTTATGCACAAAAAATCGATTTTTCCAACATATCACACGGGGTGACCGGCGTAAATATGGTATACGTATATGTCTTCATATAAATATATATTCATATATTTATATGTATGCAGAAATTTGTATATATGTATAGGGAATAATAGTGGAGTAATAATTTTCACTAACTCTCCCTCTCTCTCTCTCTCTCTCTCTCTCTCTCTCACTCACTCACTCACTCACTCACTCACTCACTCACTCACTCACTCACTCACTCTCACCCTCTCGCTCTTTCTGTCTCCCGGCAGCTATTTTATCCTTCCAACTGTTTGCATTTCTTTGGGTTTGATTGTCTTTTCTCTTTTCTCTCACTACCTTTTTCTACCTCCAGTCTCGGGGCAAGCTCTGGGCGAGATTCCTATCCTTTGTTGTTCTCCGCGCTCGCCCTCTCTCTGCAAATTCGCTCCGCCGCTATCTCATGTCTCAGGATACTTCGACCACTCCGTCCAGTACGTAGATACCGCACCTTCCGGTGTGCCGATGCGCTCTGTGCGCTATAAAGCGACGAGTCGTCCTCTTTCTGAAAAAATAAAAGAGAGTAAAGCAGAAGAGAAATAGCTGGCGTCGTTCCTCGCTAGGGATCTTTATAATGAATATCATTATACCAAGAGGAGCGGTAGCGTCTCGACGCCAAGTAGTGAAGAAAAACTTACAAAACCTCTGGCGAAAACGCCGCGTACTCTTTATACAGTAAGATGGCCTGCCACCCGCCATTTTTAACTTTCGACGAATTGAAAATCTAATAACATTTTGCAATGATATTTTTTTTTTAATTCTAAATATGATATTTTCCTATCGATATTGTTTAGGTTATTTTTCGATCCGTCCACTCACCCTGAGATCCCATCATTTTCGGTAGAATTTCCAAACGATTGTATGACCACAAAAATTATTCCACAGCCGTGGGTCGGTTGAATAGAATAATGCAATTTAGTCATATCGTAAACACACTACATACGCCCTTCTGAGTAATACTTAACACCTTCCTCAACAATCGCAGTGAGTGCCGAAACACATGTACACAACACGACGACGCGTCGTGTCATGATGCGACGTTGTGTCACGATACGTTGTCGTGACGTGATAAACTACGAAGTTTATCGTAAACATTAACGACGCGGCGTCGCATCGTGGGTCGCGCGCAAAACTTGATATAGGGTCAGAGTGGGAACAGTGGTAACAGTGGGTACACTGAATCTGTTGTGTTTTTCAGAAGTGGAGACGTATATATGTGCGTCTCTTTCATATTGGAATCGCCCTGGGGTGTCAACAGGTTTGAATCTATCTGCGAGACGCTCCCGCGCAACTTGGTTGTGAGAGGTGATTTAATATTATTTTTTGTGTCAAAAGTAGAAAAAAACAGCCGAGTTTGTATGTTTTTTGCTTCTTTACCTATCGCAGTTATGTTCAAAGTCATTGTTCTATGGCAATAAGTAGCTATATTGCGGTATTGGAGCATTGTGTTTGTTAACCTAACAAAACTAGAAAATTGTCAGTGCCCGCTTCAGAAAAAAAGAGGGCCGTTACCCAGTGGCTCAATTTTTCGAGGTACACAGTAGACCGCGATACACAGTACCCCGAGGGGTTCATAGTTCGGCTCTGGCTGTTGGAGAGAGCGTATCGTGATATATCGATCTACCAATGACAAAGAAAAAGGCGATACGTAACGTTGTAATTGAAAGTGTGACAGTGCAGTGAGGAGTTAAATTCTCTCCCCGGAACAGTGCAGTGATCAGCTATCGATCTATTTTCCGCAGAAAACAATAGTCAGCCGAATACAGTGAGGTGACAAAGATCGACGAATCGACGCGGGTCGGATGACGCGTAACCCCGATGCGCTAACCCGCAGCACAAAAATGCACAAAAGGAGGTATGAAAAATCCGCGCCAGAAAGCCGGTCCCAAGCGGCTCTCAGGTAAAAGGCGAGGGACCTCGATAGACTATTGTGTACAACCAATATCGAAAGGGTAGTTAACAAATATAAGCCAAAGGCTGCATCAAATTTCTCAAGCGCGAGATCTAGATCTTCCTCGATGCACGCGGACAGCGACTCCGTCAACGAAGAAAACGAGACCCCACGGACATCTGGCTTCACAGCGCCTAAGCGGGTAAGCAGGCCGCGACCGACCGTTGGTAAAGGTAGGAATTGTCACCTCCGACCAATACTAAATGTTTACGGACCAGAGCACCGCAGAGGGAGACACCGACCATCCACAACAGAAACCCGCGCGAAGTTCAACCAATCACGGACCGCGGTCAAACAGAGGAAGCACGGACAACTACGCTAACGCCCAAAAACCGATATCAAAACCGCCGCCAATTCACGTAAATCGAGCCAACCCAAGGCACTTGATTAGGGTCTTCACGGAGGCCAAAAACCCCGAGGAAGACTTCTGGCTGAATCAAACGACCGACGATTACATGAGAGTGATTTCATAGCGCCCTGAAGTCTTCCACGCGATAAAAAATTTACTAGAAAATAACGCTCTCCAATACTTCACGTTCACCCCCCGAGAAAAGAAAAAAAGTCACTTGTCCTAAAGGGAATAAGGGCTGACTACAATGAAGAGTTAAAAGACTACATTAATAAAAAAAACTGCCAAACATTAAGGTAGAAGCAGTCACAAAGCTTAACTTCGACAAAAACGATAAAAATAAGTTCCATTACATCGTTCAGCTATCTCTGGACAGCAAAACCGCAGAACTAACCAGACTCAAATTCCTACTATACCAACTAGTCAGGTGGGAGAGAATACGAAAAAATTGGTGTTCCAATGCAAGAGATGCCAACGCGTAGGACACACAAGCAAGAACTGCCAGCTACAGTTCAGATGGGTAAAATGAGGGAAAGACCACGGTCCACTAAAGAACGGAGGAGTGTGCGAGGTAGGTCCTTCTGGAACGAAGGAAAATGTTAAATGTGCTAATTACGGTGAAAACGGCCATCCGGCTTCATATATAGGGTGCGCCTACCTGGCGACGGCGGCGGACAATGCCCCCAACTACAAACTCAAATTCTGGGCAATAAATGTTAACTCGTTAGCAGCAAACAAAAGAAGATTAGACCTACAAGAATTCGTACACAGCAATCACAACGATATAACGTTGATTTGTGAAACAAAGCTGAACACTAAACATAAGCTCAGTTTCCAGAACTACGCCTTTATACGAACACACCAGCCAACCGCCAGAAACGGAGGAGGAACTGCGATCATGATCAACAAGAGGATCAGCCATCAGCACATCCAGCACCCAAACTCGTTGAATAACAAAGTCGTAGAGTACACGGTAATTATAATAAACCTTGACTCAAACAATACCCTGTATATCTTCAGTCGGTATCCTGCGTGCAACAACAAGTGGATGTTCATCATGGAACTCAACAGGATCTTTCTAGATCATAAACTCGGCGGCTCCAAAGTATATTTTATCATAGCCGGGGGCGTAAACGCCAAACACACGAGATGGGGTGACCGCAAGTCAAACGAAAGAGGAACACAGCTCGACACATGGGAAGAAGACCACAGCATCACAAACAGGACAGTGATCTACGCCGCAGATAGGCCGACGTGCCCTCGCACGGGGTCATTTCTCGACTACTGCCCCCCGATTCGCGCATCGAGCTCAGGGACCTGAGCAACAATGATCTCCCGACACTCGCATACGACAGCGATCATAATGCGATCAGCTTTTCCTTAGACTGCAACGAGAGCTTCATGGGCTTCGCGCCCGCTTTGCCACGAATCCCCAGATACAACTACAAGAGAACAAACTGGAGAAACTTTACGTAGCATCTCCAGGACAACAACACCAACCAACTACCGCATGACAGAAACCTATCAACTAACGAAATTAACGAACAAATCACCAAAATCGAAGATATTATCCTAGAGGCCATTAACACAATAGTACCTAAAATCAATTCCGACGTTAACATAAGATGTCCGAAATATTTAAATAACAAAATAAAAAAAACTCAGTCGCTCAACTCAAGGTTAATAGCCTGCCTATTTAAAAATAATAACCCCAACACGCAATCTAACAGACACATCAAATCACTTATAAAATCTCTTAATAAGCTACTAGCGAAACAATTCAGAAAATCAGAAACAGCTTATTGGAATGCTCGAATTGGACGAGCTTATTCCTCGCACGCTACTACTACTCACCTGCGCCACGATTTACGGCAAATCGTTCGTCACTTGAGATGGCTACAACCACACAACTATGGTATTCCAAATATGCGAGGGCATGCAACAAGGGACGGTAACTTCTCCAGTACTTTTCAACTACAACAGCAGAATTTTAAACCTATTTAACCTAAACTCAGGCAATAACAGTCACTCCGGCGCCTATGCAGACGATATGGTATCATACGTCGCTGATGGTAAAATCCCAATAATCCAGGACCGATTGCACAACATTGTAAATATACGCGTACTACAAAGAGTGGAACTTAAAACGTACTACAAAGAGTGGAAGTTAAAAACTTTCGAATCACGGTAGAAGACAGAGACACTGGAGACGCTACACCGATTCCCAATAAAGAAATAGTCAAATACCTCGGAGTTCACTTCGATTACCTGCTCAGAATAAACAAACACCACTCCATCCAGTTGGCGAAGGCAAAGAACGCATTGAAAGCCAACCACAGAATCTTCTACAACAGAAACACGGAACCTAAAGTAAAAATCATACGCTACCAGCTCTTAATCCGACCGATACTATCATGTGCCGCCCCGATCTGGTGGAATGTGGGACCATCGGTCATGGAGAAATATAGGAAGTTCGAGAGATCGCGCCTGAGAGATTACCTAGGCAGGTACCGCACAGCTGAATCAGAATACACAAGGCGTATCGACAACGCAACGATATACAACATTGTAGACATCCTGCGATTCGAAACGTTCTGCCTCACGCTGACGAGAAATTATTTGAGCAACGGCTATCGAATTAACAACGATCTCCTAAACGGACTGCCGATAGACAACGCAGCAACAATTCTCAGGATGGCAAGAAGCAACTACTCCCCTCCAGAGTTATTCACAAACTTAGGCAGATAGAGATGTCTATAAGACGAGAGCAACATTCCAGTAATCTACCACATCCCAACACATTGTGCAAAAAAGCAATTCACGTAAACACGGACAACATCCCAAGGGAGAACTGGCTGTATTTCACGACCTTACCCGCTCGAGATCGTGAAAGCCTCGACAGGCTCGCAGGAAAATACTGGTGGCTTCAGGGCGAAGCCAAACATATGGATGAGCTGAGAAGGAGAGCCACACTAAAAAGAACGCTCCAACAACAACAAAGGATCGCGAACAGAGCTCGCAAAGAACAGCGAAGATGCAAAAAACCCAAAACAGAAATAATCATCAGGAACCTAGTGCCGTATACCCAAAATGCATATAATGTATAAGTTGTAAATTGTATACCCTCGCCCCTCACCTACCCCTTCTTTGCTCCATACCAGAAAAACCACCCTCTCCATAAAACGCCCGCAGTGGCAAGCTACAGAAGCAATGGTTTTTACAATTTTTTTTACCATAGCACTAGATATATACCAAAAAGAAAGAGACCAGTAACTACGAAATACCAAAAAAAGACCATATAATAATCGAAAATTAATATTTTTTTTTATAAAGAATGCAACTTGGTAAGACGCGTCGATAGACGACAAACCAAATAACCAAATATTAGTGAGTGGCAGGATAAGGATGCTTATTACTTACAGATGTATATTGACAAAACAGCGAAATAAACTACCTCTTTGAAACCTAAAAAAAACCCCGAGGGTTTCACTGTGTACCCTCTGTGTACTACGGCGTGTCGTCAAAAATTCTCAGATCTTTTGAAGTAATAAATGGGAGGGGTATGACACATTTCGGACCGAAATTTGGTTTTGGCTTTTTGGATGCTTATCGAAAAGTTGATCACCATTGAAGAAAAATTCAATGTACGAAGCACACAAGTATACTGAAATTGCTGTGCAAGGTCTTAGCGTACATAGGTAAGGAAAAACGTATGCACCATAGTGTTTCCCATGAGTGACGACACAATTTTTGCCGAGAGTTGCTTGAGAGTATGTGAACAAATAGATTCGCCCCACTTTCTGCCCGTTGTTGTTGTTATACGGATGTGACTGGTGTTAAAAAGCGCACAGTGCCCAAAACTTTGATTCGGGAAAAGAAACTCGTTGGGGAAGATCGGAAGAGAGCTCTATATAATGTGAAATTCGGAAGAAAATACAAAGCAAGAGAACATGCAGTGAGGAAAATACGTGAGAAGATTACTAAGCTTGGCGTAGTGAACTACAAGCGAGGCGTGGAAGAAAAAGAAAGAAGAGGTAATTCGATGAACGTAGAATTATCGGAGAAACAAAAAAAGAATCTGGTGATCACCAGCCAGGAAATTTTATAAATGACAGGGTTGAACATTTCTGATCGTACGGTACATAGAAAGCCACGAGCGACAGGACGAAGAATTATTTTTATTCAGCGTTGCCCTCTGATTTGACAGACACTTAAAATCAAGTGCCCAGATTTTGCACAAAAAAAATACGCTGATTAGCATGTGGACTTTTGGGAAAGTTATGTGTTGTGACGAGTGCAAATTTGATCTCTCTGGTCATAAGCAACAGCTGCTCGAAAAACATGTACGGAATACTGTTAAATTCAGAGGACGCGCCGTATTAATTTGGGGCTATTTTGCTCAGCCAGGAATAGGAAATTTGATACAGATTGGTGTATAGGATAACTTTATTCTCCAGCCAGACAACAACCCGAAGCATACGGTTTGCAAAACAGTCGTGTTTTTGGTTTCCTGCAGATCAGAGCTTTGGACTGGCCAGTGCAATCGCCAGATTCAAATCCTTTAGAAAATCTGTGGTTAATTTTCGACTGAAGAGTAGACAATGGCTGAGGAACGAAAAAACTTTCTGAGGCTTATTGCAAAGCATAGAATGGTATAGACGAGCAGCATATCTACAGCCTCGTGGAAAGTATGCCTCGACAGTTACAAGCTGTCGTGCAAGCAAACGGTAATATAGTATCAGGTGAGAATATGATCGTGTATTCACTCGTTTTGTCACATGTATACTGCTTTAGTCCGACGTAAAATTGGTATTCTATGGGTTTCCCTCAAGCTTACAGTTTTCAATCATTCTGTATACGATTTCTATGAGAACATAGAAGCAGACTAGTTAACTTTCCTCTCGACTGTTTACTGCCTATTCGATTAATCACTTTCATGTACATATTGGGACAAATATTGGAAGTACAGTGCTGTATACTTTTTTCATGCAGTATCGTATATGTGTGTATGTGTGTAGGATGACTCAAAAAGTAACCGCAAAAAGGAAAATGCAGGTACCCCTCATCAATACCTACCTATATCTGCCCCATGTATGGTCTCCAATTTCTTTTAGCATTCGAGATAAACAGCATTGTTTCTTATAACTATGAACTTCCCTCCCATCTTTTTTACTTGTGTTATCGTTATAAACTCGACTGTTAAGTCATACATCACAGCTACCTAGTGAACATTTACGTAATGACTTGGATTTTGACGAAACGTGAAAAAAAGGTTGAAAGGATCAGTTATTATCGGACGACAAAAAAATACTTCTTTGAGTCTAGATGATTCCTAATTCCTTTGAAAACCTTCTGAAGGACGTAGACGAAAGAAAAGAGAAAAAAAACCGGAAATCTCGAGAGAAAAATATAAGACGTTTCTTTCTCGAAAACTAAAGAAGCGCTTATTATTTTTATGTATATATAACTGGCGAAAAGTTCAATGAGATTTGGAGGTGTAATTTGGACGGGAGGCTAGCGAGAATGAGCGGGGCAGAGTGAGGAGGGAAATGTAGCAAGACGTCTGTCCCGACGACGCCGTCATCCGGGACCGATTCGCGAGACGGTGAAAAAACGCGACAACTTTATTAAGCCCACTCGACGAGACCGTTGCGGCTTTTCGTCGCCGGTTTTCCCTCGTTTTGACATATTATGACACGGGTTCGAAGTTTGAAAAGAGTGGATGAGCAGCAGAGGGGGCGAGAGAGTGACCTGAGTGTACTCACCGTTGATGAAGAAAAAAGAACGTAAAACCACATTGATTTCAAAGGCACTTGAAGTTTTTACACGATCGGCGAGACCGTATTCTAGGATCACAGATCATGGAGGCGATTTATCTTGCGTATTTTGGCTCCTCATGCCTTCGGGCTCGTAGTCACTTTCGTTGCCGTGGACGGTTTTTTTTCTTTGTTTCGTTTCGGTTTATGTTCGCGGGTACTTTTTTGGAAGATGACTATCGCGAAAGGAGCTAGAGTCACGTCGGGGGTTTGTTAAAATGGGTTTAACGACGGAACGCAGCAGGAATCACGGTCGTCGGCCATATTGAATACGAGATTTCCCGTGGGCGCTGCCGCGCCCCCTGGGAACCTCGGCGATTAATAGGAATTGACGGGATCTAGCTTACCGATGGTCGGTAAGGAAAGGCACAAGCGAGTGTCACTGTATACCACGCAGGAAAAGGGGAGTAGTTTTAGAAACTTGTTCCCGAGACTTCCGTACCCGTGCAACCACGTGCTGCTTTGGTACTGCTCTGTAGCGCGATTCTGTAGGCCTATTCGGTAATTCGGTAGCAACAGTCTTCGCTATCGTTAGCTGGCGACAGCCAATCGCATGCACGATTACAGAAGACGAGGAGCCTCTTATTGGCTGTCGCTAGCTAACGTTAACGAAAGTTCCCGTTACTCGGTAGCGACAATTTTCGTTACGGTCTTACATACACGTCTGGAAACTGCAGTGGAAAGGGGTAGATAGCACTAGGTTCGTTCCGATCGTAATACCCGTTGCATCGCGGTCGAGGAGGTCAGACAGAGACAGCACTAGTTGGCGCTGCTTCTATCACTATATCTCTGTCCCACCTTCATGTTCGTTATCTGGATATTTATTATAAGCTCGAAACACTTTCAAAAGGGCCAGGATAGGGCGTTAGCCCAGTCAGTTTCGATTAATACAATAAAAAATATATGTTCCTAAGCGTAATCAAACAAACCCTTTCTAAATCCAAGCGAGCATGATAAGCATATGCATACGATTTTAACGCTGTCACATTGTAGGTGAACTTTCAAAGCTACTTGTCTCAATTTTTTCTTCATCCTTCATCCCCGTGTTTTTTAAACAATTTAATAAAAATACGAATGCAAAAAATGCATATGGAAAAAAGGTCTTTCAACTGCTCACTCAGTTGGTCGTCGTATTGAGGTTATGTATGTCCGGGTTTCAAAACTGCAGCAACAACTAGTGGCGGCGCTAGGACCAAAATTTGCCACGCTAATTGACGCACCAGATAGCGGCGACCAGCATTAGAGTTTCTAGACCTGTATGTAAGATCGTGGTTTTCGCTATCCTTAGCAAGCGATAGCCAATAAGAGGCCCCCTTTCTTCTGTGATCGTGTATGCGATTGGCTGTTACTATTTGTCGATAACGTAAACTGGAGCTACCGAGTCAAGGAAGCTAGAGTAGAAGAGTCCGAACTGTGTATCCAAAAGTGGCTACCAAAATCTGGACTAACAGGGATGGCATTACTATCGCTAAGACCTCGAGAAGTGAGGCTACGTATGCATGTCGTGTAAGAGAGATGGAAGAGGATTGAAGCGCATCCTAGCCGCCATGGAGACTAGAGTAAAGGAGGCTGAACGCGTATAGGAAAAGCATTATAAACGTGGACCCTGAAAGTGACGAAAAGTTGTGGTTCTAAATTCAGCCACAGCAAGCGCTAGTGCAGGGAGGGTGGGATATGAAGTATGGCATCGGTGACGCTATGAAGTGAGCGTATATACAAACTGGAGGATGCTTGGTTATCCCGGTTTGCATTTATTACGTCATTCTTGGTTCTTGGCTTTTCGTCGTTGAACGCACCAATAAGATTTACAAGGATTTGTTTATTGCGATAAACATCAGTGCTGTGGACTGCAGTGAGTGATTGCCCCATTACCTGTACGAAAAAAACATTCATATTGTGCATTACATAATAAATATGCGCACATTTTGTTGTTGTTTTTTTTAATTCGTTTGGATTTGATCGCGCATTGTATAAAAATAATTTATTAATAAATCTTTCTAAGGTCTAGGTTGACTTTGCTTTGAATTTTGCCCAAAAATATTATCTAATTAACAAATGCACAAATGACAGAATTAATCGACGAACGAACAAATTTACTGTTTTACTCATCTGTTTTGCGTATAACACCGCTTTGAATATTCGCTTCTCTCTCTTTTCTCATTCCGTCTCTGTCATCCTATCTTGAGTACAGCAGCGCCAGCGGATATTTCAGTAAAAATTTTCGCTGCTTTCATAGCCCACGTCCGCAGTACAACGTTCGGGCTCCTTAACTCTAGTCTCCATGACTTATTTGTTCCGTCTGTCACACGCTGCCCACGCAGCTCACTTCTCGATATCTTAGCAATAGTGGCGCCATCCCTGTTTGCCTCTATTTCCATGACTACTTTTTTCAAGTCTCTCCATAAGAGTTCGGACTCCTCCCACTCTAACCTGCACGCAAGCGAGTACAATCCGAAAAGAAAGGAAACTTAATACGAAAATTGCGCGGCGAATTGAAGAATGGCGAATAATTTAAAGCCGGAGTGCTCTATTTGCGACTGGTATCCGATTTTCGCCAAAGATTCTCTCGAAGCGGAGATTCTAACGATACCTGATCCAGTGTACAATTATCTGCAGCACGATCCATTCATTCTTCCCCTCGAAGCTACTACAAACGACGTAACCTCAAATTCAGAATGGACCAACGAAACGTTCGCGAACGATTCATCAGAGGTGAGAAATTTCTTTTTATTTTAATAATAAACAATAACGACGAATAATAATTATAATATATTTAGGTAGAAAATTAATAACGAAAAACAACCCAGAACAATTCTGTAAATTCGATAGAACAATAAACAAAATGATAGTCATTCATTAACTTGCATATAAATTTACAAATGAAATTCTCAACGCCAAGTAATTGAAGATTGTAGAAAAATTTGTCAAAGCCAGTGCAGTGGTCTAGTGGATAGTATGCCAGCTTATTAGAAAGGACATTTGGAAGTCGCAGGTTCGAGACCCAGTCTGGTAGCTTGGGGAAAAAATAAATATGGATGTGACGGCAGAGCAAGTACGGATGTCGTGCACAAGGACTGCACGTATGTGTGTATAGCCTGTAGCGTGTGACTCGTTTCTTGATAAAATGTGCCACACCTCCAAAACTGGGAAGCAAACCTGGGGCTTGCTATATTCGTATAGGTTTTTCAGTTTCCCTTTGGCCCCATGGCAGAAATGCCAAAGTGAATGCAATACAGAGGGGCAAGGTTGGGACAAAAAGAAATTGAAAATTAAAAAATTGCAAGCGGCAGGAATATAATGGAGGGAAAGCAAATCGACAGAAAAGCACAGATGGTGCTAACAAAGGAGCCTTGGGACAGAACTGTGTATGTTTATAAAGCAATTCGAGAAGCTCATTGGAAAAATTGCGAATGAGGAAACGACTCTGAGAGGACTCTAAAAACAAACCGACAGCAAACGAGTTTAAAAATCAGATTATTTTGTAAGGGAAAACATATATACTAGCAGTCAAAAGTTTTCTGACACTTCAGACAATTGCAAGACTCTCAATCGCTGGATGATTGCCAAACAGTGTGAGAATAATATATTGATTTCATTTAACATTTTACAAATATACTGTATAGGTCTAAATAACGAATTATATTATTCTAATCTAATTTTGCAATTATCCAAAGTGATAGAAAATGTTGCGATTACCGGAAGCGTCTAAAAACTAGTGTAAGTGTAAACATCTTAGAGGGCCAATACCTGGAATGATAAATACTGCTACTATTATATAAAATTTGTATAATTAATGAATGAGTAAAATATAATAACAAAAATAATAATAACAAATACAATATAATACAGTAATGAGCAAAAACAAGTGAAAATTGATACAATTATTGTTAAAAAATAATGCAATCAAGGATAAAAAAATAATAATGCTTGGACAAAAAAGTAAAATAATTATAAATCAAACGCAAAGAAAAAATATCTGGAATTTTTATCCCCAACAATTAATCACCCTAATTCCATGGATTTTATCATTATTATTAGGAATAAATCACTATGATCCCCGGAAAGTGATCACCGGAATATCAAAAAAAAATTATCTCTAGATATTAGCCACCATAAGTAAATTTTTTGTAAGAAAAAATACCACAATGTTATAATAATCAATAAACAAATAGAATAACAATAATATTAAGACACAACAAGACAAAAATAAGTCATCGCTGCTTGCAGGAAACGGCGGAGCAGCCGTCTTTTCCAGAATTCAGCAAACGGATACAGGCCGTGATAGATGAGTATGGTGCGCTTTTCATCAAGTCCAATTGGCGAAGTCCATCGGTATGCCATTGTCGTTCAGAGCAATTTTTAGAAATATATATATATATATATATATATATATATATTCCTAGATATTTTTTTAACTTGATAAAAGATGGGTGGAAAATGAAGTGTACTCAGATAACAATAATGATGTAATAGTAAATGTACAATTAACCGATTCTGATCGATGGGTGGTCGGGGACTGGCGGTCCTTCAAGTTGAGCAGCGTTGCGCATGGCTGATACTCGGAGCAGTGGCCACTCAGCTGTGCACCGGCCGATGCATCAACTACTCGCAATGAGTCGAACCTCGACAGCCTATCCACCAGTTTCACGTAAAACGTATTATTTATATGAAAAGTACGAATATCTTAATTTTAATATACCAGGTTTCTAAGGTTATAAGGTTAACTAGGTTTCCGGGTTTTTTTACCAATAAAAAATCGAAAATTTCACGACAAATACAAAAAATGGTTCATTCGAAGTATTGTCCCTCGCTAACGCTTCGCTAAACGCTAAACGCCAAACGCTTCTGCGTTTGGGATTCTCGAAATATATCCATTTTTTTACACTTTCCTGGGTATTCTTAAGGATGTTGAGTTTCAAATCGCAAATCATCATAAAATTCTGAAAATTTGCTCCGTTTTTGTACGAAGTATTTCAGAGGTCGTGTAAAAATTTCACGACAATTAGGAAGCTCGTTATTGAATAATTAACATTCACAAATTAAATAACGTCTTATGGAAACTGCTGTAACTGTGCAATAAATTTTTTTTTTTTACCTCAATTTTGTAATATCTACAATATACTGAAAGCAACGGAAACAAAACGAAGTTTATTGATAAATTTTTTTAAATTTCTTTTAAAAATTGTTCTTAACAAAATGTTAATTTTTTAATAACGAGCTTCCTAATCGTCGTGAAATTTTAACACCACATCTTAAATACTTCATACAAAAACATACCAAGTTTTCAGAATTTTCTTATCATTTTTTTTTTCAACCCTTAAGGAGGTTGAAGCAATGATGATAGAATTCTGAAAATTTGGTATGTTTTTACATGAAGTATTCAGGAGGTCGTGTTAAAATTTCATGACGATTAAGAAGCTATTTATTGAACAATTAACATTAACATGTTTCATAGGGACTCAACATCCTTAACAGATGTTCAAGCCAGGGAGACTAGAGTAAAGGAGTGGACACTCCATAGGAGATAAGCAGCGAAAGACGGCCCCAAAATCCCGACTCATAAGTGACCGCAAGAGGCGCTGCGAACGCAATTCCCCGATGTATAGTAATACTTGTAGCTAAAGGTTCTAGGCATGCGCATGTAGCCGATGGAAAGCTAAGCAAGAGAGTATATCTATATATAAGGGAAAGCCGATTGCAACGCCACCTACAAACTCTTATTTTCCTTGATTTTGGAACCACATCGCTAGCACACAGTGTCCACTCCTTTACTCTAGCCTCCCTGGTTCAAGCTATAAAGACACCCATTTTCAGACCTGTACGCCGACTACATGTGTCGCTAGCGCCATCCATGAGTGAAACCCGTGAACTTAGTTGCGCACCTAGTAAGGTACGAATATTGAGGTTATATGTGGAACACAATACCCGCTAAATGACCGCCTCGTGTCATCATCATCACAACTGACTGAATATCTACAGCCGTGTGGCAGGTTGCGCCATCTTGTCGAAAGAATATGTCTTCCAAGTTCATGCCGTTTATGCTATTTATACGATATTGTGTTCTACACCATGTTTGTACTTTCTATTAAAATAAAAATATTCATACTTTCCAAATAAATAATACGTTTTATTAATAAATTGAAATGTCAGATCATTTTCAGACGTTTATATATCCTGGGTGCCCCATTTAAACCTTACACTTGATTTATCTCGAAATATACTGCTCCGATCAAGTAGCGAGTAGGTGAAACTTTGAGGGTTCAAGGGGGGATGTTCAAAAATATTTTTTGTTTGGTTCAAAATTCAAAACATATATATATGATGTGTATTTAATCAATAAAATCGTTCGATGTCGATCAGGACGCAACGTGGGTAGCCCCAACGAAAAGCCTGAAGTGCACGTCCCTCGAGGAGATTTATCTATTGCTCAAGAGCTCTGACCGTATTTCCGGGGACTTGAACGCAATTGACGAGGCTCGCAGGAGCAACAATGAGCGGGTTCGCCCTGCGTGCCTTGTTCTTAAGAGATGGAGAGACGTCGTGCCCGCAACGGAGTTTCGGTGCTTCGTTGTCGACCGCGAGCTCGTCGGTATTTGTACAAGATTAAGCATTAAGGAGATTTTTTTTTTAATTGCAAGTTTAAAAAAAAGATTTGGGTTTTTCCCTCCTTTTTCGGTTATAGGAGTATAAAGATTGCGTAAACTATTGAAAATTTTCGTATTATTTTCTCGTTTCGTTTTTTTGGCTTAAAGTTATACGACTATCGTTGGTTGGAAAGCAAACATTTTTCACATTTATTTAAGCATGTCGTGATGAGAGATTTTGTTATGTTTTTTAAATTGACAGCTTGGAAGAAATATTTGGATTTTTCTGCCCTTTTTCGATTATAGGAGTATAAAGATTGTGTAAACTATTGGAATGTTTCGTATTGTTTTCTCGTTTCTTTTTTTTCCTCGAAATTATACGAGTATCGTCGGTTGGGAAGTAAATTTTTTTTTTTTATTTATCCAAGTATTCCGAGAATTTGTTGAAACGAGTTTAATTTGTTGAAAAGTAAAATGTAAAGCAAAAGTGAAATGAAGTCATTTCTCAAAGGAAATAATGTATTTTTTTGAGGGAACTGAAACAACGAGAAAGTAACGAAACATTCACAAAAATCAACAACGGTATTTCTTTTTTGTCTGACAGGAATTTGCCAGCGGGACTCGTCGCAGTATTATCAGCATATAGAGTCAGAGAAATACGATATTCAGAGGGACGTTACGAGTCTGTTCAACGAGAGGATAAAAACCCGATTCAAGCTTGACGATTGTGAGACTCGAACATTTGTTTCCGTTTTTTTCTCTTTCCCTCTCAATTTTTCTCCTCATTTTGTACAAACCATTTGATGGAATTGAATTTAAAAAATTCAGTTTGAAAAGTTAATTAAAAATTGTCACGTAGTACAGTTGTGCTGTCACCGAAAAACCCCGTAATCGGAAAAAATTGGAAGACCAGTTTTTTTAACAGGGCATTCTGTAGGTGCCGCGGGTGCTGAATCCAAGTTTGTCTAAACATCAGGGTGTAGGGTTTTTTTTGGATGATGAGAGGGATCGGGGTGGGTTGATGGCCAACTGCAACCCCTACGAGGTCGGCGCCGTGTGACAAAAGTTTTGTCCACAGCGTCGAAGTTGTGGAAGTGCATTTTGGGGGTGACATTTTGATACATCAGCTTTAATTCAATAACTCTTTAGGAAAAATTGCGTACAATTCTTGTTCAAATCGACGCCCTTGAAAAGACGCGTCGATTGACCATTTGATCATCCTTCCCTGATAATATATTCACCACCAAAACTATCGTTGAAATATCAAAGATGAATCATTTATTGAATAACTAAAAAATAATATATTGTTCGAGTATGGTTTAAATGTACAAAATGTAGCGAATAATTTTTTGTATATTTTTGTGTCTATGGACCACCCTTCAATTTTGCTTTTTACAACCCTTCTCGGTCGTTGAAAATTCAAAATGACATCCTGGGAAAACTATTGACCGTACGAATCCGCTGCGGTGGAATAATTTGTAGCTTGAACTCTCAGCTACATTTTTGCCCACAGCGCCAAACTCGTATCTCTTTACTTTCGGTTCTATAATGTGGTGGGAACGTGCCAAAAATCAGTTTTCGGAGAATAACTCTTCGCGGAGATTTTTTTGAACTCGATTCAAATGAAAAAATTGTAGCTCTCAAAAATACTCGTCATTTGGATATTTAATCATTCCTCAACTCCGAAAGTAACCCCTCTATATAAAATGACGAAATACTCTGAAAATGTTGTTTTCGTGATTACTCAAAAACGATTGATTTGACGGGTGAAGGGTGAATGTACGAAATGTAAGGATTAATGTTCTCTACATTTTCGTTCATATAGACAGCCCTCAAATATCCTCATGTTTTCATCCCTTAAGGGGGAAATCAATATAACTTTTTGAGCTATAAGATGAGACAACATTTTCAAAAGACACCCCTCATAACGCCGCCATTTTGTTTTGTTTGAAGAAGAAAAGATACAACACTTGAAAGTTGCAATAAGATAATGGCCATATTTAAAAATAATGTTATTATTTTATCACCTTTAAAAAAATCATGAAAATAGACTCATTTTCGGGCGTTCTCCCTGAACGAAAATAAAAATATTTTTATCTTTTGCCGGAAAAGTTATGGCTGTACAAACATTTTCGCTGGAGATAATTTGTTCATTGCACATTCAGCTTTAATTTTATTCATAGACTCAATCCTGTCAGGGTGACTCTTGTTTGTAAAAAATCAGGGTAAACAATGTTTGGTACAGTTTTCTCGAAATTTCTCTTCGCCAGGCCATTTTACACATTTCGTCTAAATGTTACATTTGTGGCCCTTAAAAATACGCGTACATCGAGCATTACATCAACCCTCATTACCCAATATTCCACGGCGGCGGATTCGTACGGTCAATAGTTTTCCCAGAATTTCATTTTGAATTTTCCACCCTCAAGAGGGGTTGGAAGAAGCAAAATTCAAGGGTGGTCCATAAAACCGAAAATATAGAGAAAATTATTCCCTATATTTGGTACATTTAAACTATACTCAAAAAATCGATTGTTCTTAAGTTATTCAAGAAACAATTTAAAAAAATATTTCAGCAATCTTTTTGTGGGTGAAGACATTATCGAAGAAATACTCAATTGACACTTCTTCTCAAGGACCTCAACGTTCTCATTTGAACGGAAATTCTAGGAATTTTTCCTAAAGAGTTATTGAATCAAAACTGATTGTTCAAAATTCCACCGCACTTTTACACCCCCAAAAAGAACGTTCACGACTTCGACGCTGTAAACAAAAATATCGCCAGGATTTTTCCAAACGTTTCGTCTCACAGTGCCGACCGCGTAGGGAGGGGGGTTGTATCTTAACATCAGTCCACCCCCATGCCCCCCTCAGTCCCTAAAAAACCCTAAACCCCGATTTTTAAGCAAACTTGAATTTAGGGCCTGCGGCACCTACAAAATCACCTGTCAAAAACTAACCTTCTAATTTTTACCGATTCGAATATCCAGCACGACTGTACTAATGAGAAAAAAATATTTAAAAAAGAATCATTTTGAAAAGTTCTGTTTTGCGAATATCGTAGAATATATTCATTAATATATTTCAATCATTAATACATTTTTTTAAATTATTGAGGTCTCAATTAATTCCTGGGTTCCAACATGCGGTTTTTTACGTATCACCCTTCCCAATGGAA
Source organism: Ophion costatus (assembly GCA_951751655.1). NCBI lineage: Eukaryota > Metazoa > Arthropoda > Insecta > Hymenoptera > Ichneumonidae > Ophion > Ophion costatus. The sequence continues at coordinate 1,059,300 of OX632364.1, forward strand.
CACTTTCCTATCACTCCTTACCCGCCCCTTGCTAATCTCACCTAATTTCCATTGCGTCTACAGGCGTATTAAGGTATTTCCTTTGCGGAGGGCTGTATTATGTAGGGGCATGAAATGGGCCATTCTGAGCCATTGGTAAATGACAGTGGCGCTCGATAAAATGAAGTCACTATCAATTATAATACCCGACGATAAACTGAAATAAAAAAATTTCTGCAACTTTTGTACGAAACTTTTTCTCGTATTCTACATACTTTTCGTGACAATCGCCTGAAACAACTGAGACGCCGTGTATATTGAAATAAAATAAGATTTTACGAAAATATTATTGATTGTTTTTTCCCCGTTGCGATTACGCACGCAGATTCGTTCGACGTGGTACGTTACAAGAAGGACAAAGTGAAGATTGTCGATTTTGGCGGGCTTGACGAGTCCGTGACGAAAGGAACGCTCTTCAGTCTGGAGGAATTATTGGCCAAGGGGAATGGACTGCTACCCGAGTTTCGTTACATCGCCGAGAACATGGGAATCCAGCCGACTGTGAACAATCATTTTTGCGTGCCCCGAGAGATTGACGAGTACTTCCGGTCTGGTGCCGCGACTCACACTTCCATTATTGACGTTATTCGAAGGGTAAAAAATTTAGAGCTTTTGAAAATTTACACACATATATGTACGGGCAAAATAAAATGTAAGAAAAAAGTGATTTTGAAATCAGGGTAACGAATAAGCTATGTTTTTGTTTCGAAATTTGTTCTTAATAATGGTGGGAAATCGTAAAAAGATTATAAAAAGAAAAAAAGGATTAGTTTTACAAATTGGGGAAAGAATTGTGAAACAAAATAGAAACAGCTAAAAAAGGTATACTTTTTCAATCGAGAAAAAAGTGGCGAATTGAATAATAAAATGAGCAATAAATATAAAATTATAAATTGAGCGATAATAATAACACAAATAATACGGAATCCGCGAAACGATGAAAAAAATAACGAGAACGGAGAAGGGGAACAATTCAAGAAAAAAAAGAAAACCATTACTGAACAACGTGAAAGAAAAATATTGAATATTTCTTCAAATTAATAAAAATGTCGGGAAAATGAAAAGCAACGATATACTACTACTACTAATACTACTACTACAAATGATAATAATAATATAAACCAATATAATAATGAAATAATAATAATAATAATCAGGACTGCCGAGCAGACAGTCCTGACTCGGCAGCACGTGGACAGACCTATGCACGGTGTGTCTACCCCTCTGTCAGCCTCTGCCGACCACTTTGTGTCGTGCATGCAAACAATCGCCAGCGACACTAATGCATCTACTGCCGGCCTGCCCGGTATATGCAGTCTCCGGCTATATCCATCGCCATAACGCGGCCCTAAGGGTGCTGTATTACCATCTTTGGCACTCTCATGGGATATACCGGAAGGTCGTGTCGCCCTCTTTACTAGGAGATATTGAGCCAGTTGTCGTGGGCAAGAGGTGCAAGATTTATTGGAACTTCTCGTTCGCAACCATCGGGCAGCTTCAAGCGACTAAACCCTATGTTGTCCTTTTTAATTTTGCCGACGAAACGATATCCGTCATTGAGTTCTCGGCCCCGGCCGAGGGAAACGTGTCGCGAAATGAATAGGAGAAACGGTTCAAGTGTCAAACTCTCCTGGCCCAACTGCGCCGTCTGCACCGGGGATTCAGGGTGACTCTTCCTCATCATCGGCGCGCTTGGGAGATGAAGGAGTCTTTTGTATCAGGCCTTGGCGTCATACAGGTTTGTAAACCGGTATGACGGTAGTAACCCAGTGTCCGGATGCTAGCAGGTCAGACTCAGAAGACGGTCTTCCTTGGATCTCTCTGTTTACTCAGGCAACATGATTGTGGACTGCGGTGTACGCTAACCCTCTCGCTTGACGGAGTGGTTATCGCAGAGCGATTTCAATAATTCTTTATCGCGTTTTCTGCTGGGCGACACCCGGGGTACTGTCGGAGCCCTCGACTGTCTGCGGGAATTATTGTTTTGGTCTAGATTAAGATCGCGCCCAACTCCGGGCGTTAGCTTAACGTTTCCCAGTGCAAACTGCCGAAGTCCGTCGCGCGGAGTAGTAAGTTTTTTATCATAATGATAAAAGTTAAAATGTGGATTAGTCAATAATAAATGTAACCTTAATAGTTTATAAGAGTTAATGAGCGTAATAGTATTTAATAAACGTAGCAATAATAATAACTATAGTGACAGGTAAACAGTAAAATAGCAAATAATAAAAGTAATTATGATAATAATAATAAAAGTAATGAAATAGTTGTAACAATAACGACAATATACTGAGAAATGTGAGACCGTTTATTTCGAAAGAAAAGTAAATAATTTAAAAAATGGCAATGGGAAGAAACTCCACTAATGAATTTGAATAAAAATCCGGAAAGCTTCAACGTTCGCAGAATCGCGGCAGAAAAGGAAAAAGTAACACAATTTTTGTTTTGTTTGCAGGAAGCCGAGAACCAGAACGAGGCCTAAGACCAGCACCCAATTTTTTTTTTAATAAACCATCGATATCCGAAGTATCTCGGCAACGAAGAACAGCCAAAAAGAAGGGAAAACAGGACGAGGAGGTTGGGGGGAGGGGGGCGGGGTCGTGAATTGACTGTACATTAGGCGAGTATATAAATACAGAATTTCTCATAGATTTTCGGCCACTCCCTTCCCCGCCCTCTCTGAACAACTCCATAAATCGATGAAACCACTAGTTCTACTGTAATATCATTAGCGTAATATTGCCAGTCGTTCTTTTCGCCCTCAACCCCCCCCCCCCCCCCCTTCCGTCCCTCGCCGCACAACCTAATATAGAAAATATGTCGTTTATGTACAATATGCAAACTGCCTCTCCCCTCTCTCTCTCCCTCACCCTCTCGGTCTTTCCTCCCTCGATTATTTCGCAATAAAAAAGGATCTACGATTTATTTATATTTCTATTGAAACACCCATGTATACATAGGCATATGCGTATAGATTTACAGGGTCACCCGTTTGAAGTTTCACCCGCGGCCGACTCGAAAAAGTACGCATAGCTAGGAAAAATGTTTCGGACAAAAGTTGTTTGGTTTCGAGGGGTGAGAGAGATAGGATAGCGAGTTTGACCTTCGTTTCAATCCTCAAGGTCCCGTAAAAGTGCAAGTCAGTTTTTCAATTGGGAATTACATTTTTCGCCGCGTATTTTAGTGGCCTGGCAAAAAACTTTATAAATTAAGTACTCTTCGAGTTATGGGAGTTGGAAGCTGGTCGAGGCCCAAGTTTTTAAAAAAGTGCCCCCGAAAAACTTCTTGTAGTGTTTTCGAAAACGTCCAAGATGAGCTTTGAGAATAGCCGTGTTCTTCACCCTACTTCTTTATCGGTGGAGGCGCTGAAGCTACGTCAAGGTCAACTCCACTTTTTTTAATGGAACCATTGCGTGACGAATGATCTTGTGTTGTCGATCGCTGAATTCGTCTTAAAATCGGCAATAATGTCATCGAAAAAAATACATGGTTCCATTTTTTAGAAGTGGAGTTGACCTTGACGTAGCTTCAGTGCGTCCACCGATAAAAAAAATTCGGGTCGTCCAGTATGACGGCCTTCTCGAACACTGAAACTTTTGTCCGAAACATTTTTGGATATGATCAATAGTTTGAGTGCTATTGCTCTGTAACACTCTATGTGCCTCACCCTGTATATCGATATATCGATATATCTACAGGGTTTTCGATTTATCTCGAGCATAGTAATAATTGTGGAACAGCGAAGTAATCCGAAAAATCCTGAGACTCGTGTCGAGTAGGTTTGAACGAGGAGTAAATTGGCAAGATTTTTTTTCCGGTGTACGCTTTGAAGGTGATTTTAAGGTCAACAGTTTTTTTACGATGGAACCCTATATTCTTTACAGTCGCATCTTTTCTACGAAAAAAATGAGGTCCCTTTTGTTTAACACATTTTCTCTTTCGGCCTTTATTTTCGTCAAAAGCGACGAAAAGATGTTTATAAGCGATTGCCTTCCACTGTTGAACATAAATTAAGGAGTTTCGCGAGCGTTTCTTAGCTGCGAAAGCGCGGACGTAAATACAATAAATTTTCGGCAGGACGCCAATCGCTTGCGAATAACGTTTGATGTGAAAATAAATTATTTTTTGGCAACTTCTAATTTATAATATCGTTATAAAATATTTCCAAGCCGGCGAATGGTATTAATAGCATTCATTTGCGATTAAATATAAATATATCAAAATTGTATGCAAGAAAAAATAAATATTAATGAAATAATAAATTTGATTAATCTCCGAAAACATACCGTTCTAGCTCGAAAATCACAACTTTTTTCAAGCATTATTTATGAACGAAGTAGCGAAAGCACTTAATTTTTTGACAGGACATGCCTAACACGATAATCACGGTTTGTTCAGTTTTTTAAATTTAAATCTCAATATTACTTTAGTACGAGGTGTCATGTGTAATTACCAAATGGATAACGGTTCAATTTGAACATTAAAAATCTCCGAAACTATGTTGTCAAAGTGATCGATTTTGACACGATTAATGCACGATATATTAATCTCTCAATTATATAAATTTCTATTGAATCCGAATATTTGGAGTTTAGCCTCAAAATTCCTTAAAATAATGACAAAATGTAAAGATGTTTGGGACGAGAGTAATATTTTTTTCACAGAGTAAGATGCCGGTACAAGAAACATAAGTTACTATTTTTTTTACGTTTACCTTAAAGTCACCATGAAAACGTGCACTGAAAAAAGTGATTTTGCCATTTCACTCCTCGTTTATATCTATTCGATACGTGTCTCGGGAATTTTCGATCGACTTCGATGTCTCAAGGAAGATTGGAAACCCTGTACATGTATATGCGACGTATATTACTATGGAAGGGAAGCATTATTTCTGTTTCTTATTTTCTTTTTCGTTCATTTCTAATACGTCGCTTACCATACATCGTTTACATACTCTTATAGTAATAATAATAATAATAATAATAATGATAATAATAATAATAATAATATGCCTTACACTTTGCATAATTACAATCATTTAGACTATCTCCTTCAATTGCTATTCGTATGTACAGAACGTCTTCCGTTTCTTTCTTTTTTAAACTATTTTGCCTTTAATGTCTCCTTTTTCGCCTCATTTTGGTTTCTTCTTTTATTTAAATCCTTTTTTTTTGTTTTCAATGAACCATGAAACGTGACGAGGAATGCTTTCGGTCTCGTCGCTAAAACTATTTTTTCTTTTTTTCTTCTTTTTATTATTATATATTTTATAATCCGGGGTCGATCGGGATATCTCTCTCTCGCTCTCTCTCTTTCTCTCTCTCTCTCTCGCTCGCTCGCTCGCTCGCTCGCTCGCTCGTTCTCTCTTTCTACTATGTTTCGCTCCAGGTGTTTTTTCCGGCTTTTTTGTGGTAAACAGCGTAGCGATGTTTTTTTACATGATTGGTTTTTATCTAGCGATTTTGTTTATATTGATTTCTCTTGTGTCGAAAGTTTCTCTTTTCATTGAGTCGAAGTTTTTTTTCTCTATATTTTAAGCTTATTCCGTCTCGCTATTGTCCTTTCAATTGATCATTGGCCTTTTGTTCCTTTTCGTATAATTTTCTTTTTAATTTCGAATTTATCTGCGGTTGAGCGTTCTTAATTTTTTTCAGTTGACTTTCAGGCATTGCGTTTTTAAAAATTGATATTTAACATTGATCGGATTTTTTTATTCAAATAAATTGGCATTTATTTTCAACGATCTTTTTCCTTCATTTTTTCTGCGAGTTAATTGTCCCTGGATCGGGATTTTTTTTCTTCGTGGAACTCATTTTGCCATTTTTGGCGATTCCGAACTATTTTTTTAGCCCGCTCGACAATTCGTCGCGGTCATTTTATTTTGCCATATATCCCATTCATTTTTAAAAATGATTTTGCAATATGTCTTCCAACCGATTTTTCATTTCCTCGCAACTAAATATTTCCTAATACTGCACCCATTTTTTCGTTTGTAATACATTTTTTCTTTACCTAATTTTCATCGTTTCACTGCCTCGCTCGTGTTTCATTTTCCGTCCAAATTTTTTTCTCGCGGTCACGATCGAATGAATGCATTCCTTTTGTTTTCCGATTCCCCCGACCGACATACACAACTTTTCTGGAATACTGGTATAGTTTCGCCGGGTCACTTCCGGCTCTTACAAACGGACGTTACAAAAAAAAACCTCTTAATTTATCTTAACGGACAATTAAGCCGCCTGCATATATATTTTTCGGTTTCTGCTTCTTTTTATAATTATCTATCCTCTTTTTAAGTACTCGAAGCTAACTTTGGAAAACTTGGTTTTTTTTTTCTTGTTTCTTCGTCCCTTATTGCGATCGATACGCCTTGCGTTTTTTTTTTTTTTTCGTTTTCCTAATTTTCATTTTTATAGAATCCCCAATCTAGTTAATGCGTTCGGTACGACTAGAGGGGATGTATTTGAATTTTACCTTTTTTTCTCCCGGAAGCCGCGTCATCGAATGAAAATTGCTCTCGTTCGTAAACGAAGCGGAGTGCCTTTGTTTGTCCTTCTTTTTCGATTCTATCTCTCTTTTTTTCTTATTATTATTATAATTTTTTTTCATAGTCAAAAATACGCGACCACTCTTGGATAATAACCCTCGAAATTTACACGTAAACGAGTCGGGCCAGTGGTTCATTTACAGGAAGATAGTTTTTTAAATATTTATTTATTTGCTCTCTCTCTCTCTCTCTCTCATTTATATTGTAGATACCTAGATAGATAAGTTTGGGTTTGTATCTAGGTATTCATCTATCATTCATTCGCTTCGATTTTTCCCCCATTTCTTTTCTATTATTTTTTGTCAATGACTCGATTCGCTTGTAAGACTTGTTTTTTTTTTTATCGATCGATATTTCTTCGTATCCCCCTTTTTGAAATCGTGTTCGTTCCTCCTCGGTGCCTCATTTTTTTGTCGCTTTATCTTTTCTCCAATTGATATTCAAAAAGATGGCTCACAATAGCGGAAAACCAGAATAAAAGTGGAAAAGGGGTCTGGGGGTAGTAGACCGGGAACGAAAAATTCGCACTCAATCGCGAAGTTGATTGCATCGGGCTGTCACACAGTAAGATTAGGGGGGGGGAGGGGGAATGATTTATGAGTTAAAAAAAAATAATAAAGAATAAAAATGTGAAAGAACCAGATAAAAGAAAACTAAAAGACAGCATGAAAAAGGAACAATATTAACGAAATAACGTAATAAAGATAAATCAAATGAAAATAAATAATCAAGATACGGGGAAAAGTGGTACGGAGAGAGGCAGAAGAAAAAAAAAAGATTGCGGGCATCGGTGGGGGTGAAGATGACGAGAAAAGCGCGAAGGAAAAAAAAAAAGAAAATTAAATAAAAAGAAACATTGCTCAGTTTATTTCGTACAATTCTTTACAAATGCGGTAACTCGTAATAAATTGCAGATCATTCACACGTCTCGACAGGTGGGAGAGAAACGAGAGGGACAGAGGCGTCTAAGGGGGAGAGAGAGAGGGAACGATGATAAAAATTTCGCAATATCGAAACAAGACGAAGCATTGTTTTGTACTAAAGTGCAGCGATATAGCATGAGATACTTTTTTTCTTTTTGCCTTCTCAACTCCCTTTCCTTCTCCTTCGTCCCCCCTCCCCCCCGGCATTCTCATCGGTTTCTCGTTACTTCTTCATCGTCCGTCTTCTCTTCCTCCTCCTCCTTCTCTTCCCTTCAACGAATTAACTACGCGCATTACTCTTAATTTAAATTTACAAAATTGATTTACAACATGCACCAAGTGGCGGATTCGTCTCGCCCGATCGATAGTGCGCGATCTTTTCCCGTTTTGTTTCGTCGGTAAATTAAAGAGAATTTACAAAAAGAAAAAAATTGGGCAGCGTGGAGAATACTCGCGATCGATCGAGGGAGGAGGAATAATAACAATAATAATAATTGAAATACTCGGGTCCGATCGCCCCGCGAGCAACGATAATAATAATACAATCAAATGTCTCCCTCCAGACGTCGAGGGAACAAATTTTTCCTTTTTTTTTTCTTTCGTTTATCGAATCAAAATTGGGGCAGACAAAAGCACAAAAAATTAGAGTCGTCCAATTCTCGATCGATCGCATCGGCACAATTGAATGGAATAAAGTAAGAAAAAAGCGGGAAGTTCCCTCGATCGTGCAACGAAAAATGTACAAAAGTAATAACAATAATAATGGTGATAATAAAATGGAAAAATTGGACAAAAAACTGGAATAACGAGAGAGGATGGGGTCGAGTTTGGGCCGAAGACGCCAGAATATCAGACACGTCTACACGTAGAATTAAATATTCATTTGCTATATATAAATTTGTTTGTTTTAATTCCGTTCTCTCTTCGTCAATAACTAATTATTCATGCGCACTGATTTTCCCTCACGTTTTTCACTCCATCTTTTTTTATATTTTCGTCTTTCACATTTGTCACGCCTCGCCTTGACTAGATTGCGTTTCTAAAGTTTCCTCGTCGATTAAAAAAAAAACACGCACCTCGGGGACGCCTTTAAATGTTAAGGGGGCGGGGGGAGGTATCAACGAGCTATATTCGTAAGTTCAGTATTTAATACGCGGAAACGAAGAACTAAAAAATCTCGTATCACACACACACACACACACACACACACACACACACACACACCCACACCCACACACCCACCCACACACATCGATGTATATACAGGTTGTCCAAGAACTGAATTGAGATCTTTGGAGGTTAGGTAGATTATGAAATTCTGAAGCGAAAAGTGCTGGGGCGTTTTTTTGCTCGGACGCATAGTTTCCGAGATAGGAATGTTTTGAACGACAGCAAATCAACGGTCCGCGGGCGTTGCTCTGCGTATGAGGATATGGAGCGGAAGCGAGTGGGCGGGGCTTGGGCCCCCACTCGGACGTTTTTTTACCGCCCATGCGCGGCCTCGCATCAACGGCGCGTCCGACTGACTCATTTCTTCCGCGATATTTGTGTAACTGTGAGTCGTGGAGATAAACGCAAGAGGACTTTTCGCCGGAAATTGCACGATCTTGAGATCCTGTGAAGATCAGAGGTCACTTCTGTGACATCCTGTGTACAGGCATCTATACGCGTTAATATATATATATATATATATATATATATATATATATATATATATATATATATATATATATATATATATATATATATATATATATATATATATTAACGCGTCACTCGCGGAGACGGATTATTTACAGTACAAGCGCGTGGTCGTCCGATCGAATAATTGCGTCGTAACAACGTCAACCAAGAAGGCGGACTACCTCTTCTTGGGCATAAATTTCGCAGTGATTTTCTTCTTAGTTCTGTGCTCGTTTGGCCTCGTCCCACCAAGGGGATTCTTCTTCCGTGGTCTCTCGGGCGAGCCGTTGCAGCACGCGCAGCCCTTTTTCACGTGACCGCGCAAACTCGAGCGCCGGGCGGGACAATCGTTGATTGCGTCCTCGTCGGAGGCCTCGTCCGGGCTCCGTTCCTTCGTAGTTTTTTCCGTGCGATTCAACACGACCCGGGGATTGGTCGTGAGTTTGTCGAGTTTTTTCGCGATCGTGCATGTTTTCGTCTCATCAAGGAGGCCATTTCCAATATTCTCATCGGCGGAGGCCTCGTCCTCATCGCTGGGACTTCCGGTGCTCGGGCTCTCCCATGCGAGATAATCGTTGCGCAAATTGCGCGAGGCGCGTCTACGATTCGTATATGTATATTTGTGCGCAGTTAGTAGGGGGCCGGCGATAGCGTTTGAGTTAGCGGTCACGACGACCGGAAGTGCGGGCACCACGTTGCCCCGGGCTTTTTTGCCGAGACCGGAAGTCTCGTCGTCTTCGAGTTCCTCGTCGTCATCATCATAATCCTCGTCATCCTCGTTCTCGTCCTCGTAATTTTCGAGGCTCAGTCTTTTCGCCGGATTCTCAGCGTTGTCGTCCATCTTCTTGGCGCGTTTTGCCGTGTCTCTTATCGCTCGTGTCCTTGACGCCGTTTTCCTTCGTTCTGCCATTTTGTAGTCGTTGGACAAGGGACTGGCGTCACCGCTGGACGAGTCCAAGGGGCGATGGTAGTACGTCGCCGCGTTGTAGAGCCTCGTAGTGGCGCTGCTGTTGCTGCAGGTTGCATCCTGATCGTAAGTCGGCGAGTGATTCGCGTCGAAGAGCAAATCGGCCTCGGGGAAGAGGTCGCTGGTGCTCGGCTCATCGACACCGAGATCCTCGCACTCTTCCGAGAGCGATTTTTGCAAGCGAAGCTCACGCTCGATCGCTGCCGCTTTGCGCTCCATTTTTTGTTGGAGCGTGTCGGCTCGGAGATTGCGACCGGTGTTCCTCGCCGGATATTGAGCGTAAGCCTCGAGATGATATTTCTTCGGGTAAATTTGATTCGTCTCGACGTTTTTCGTGGCCAATTGGAGGACCCCGTGGACCTCGCAATTCTCCGGATCGCGCACGTAAGTCTTAAGGGGTTCGATCTCGGTAGTCGCGGATGCGGGCACGTATCTCCAAGGTGTGTCGGGGGAGGATTTCCTCTCGGGTTCCCAGGCCTCTTGGAGCCGAGCGTTCGCGCACATTATACCGTTGCCAACTTTGGCCTCGAGGGCGACTTCCGGTTGGTCGCGAAGCTCCGTGGTTTCGGTGTTTCCGGCGTCACCGGAGCTGCCAAGGTACGCCGCGCTCTCGATGCTCATTGTCGTTGTCGATGCCGCTGTTGTTGTTTTTGTCGTTGTCGCGATGATCGTAGTTGTCGTCGTTGTCGTCGTTGTCGTCATTGTCGTGCTCGTTGCCGTCGTTTCCTTCAGCGTCGGCACGGCCTCTGGAAGGGATAATTCTTCTTTAGTTTTCCTATGAAGAATAGTGGGCAATAGTTAAGGGGTTACCCCCACTTGCGATTTCGAAAAAATCGATTTTTTTTGCATTTTTTTGAAGTATAAGTATCTGAGAATATTTCCTGAAAATTTCAAGTCGATCCGAACAAAATTGACTGAGATATGAGGGTTGAAAGAGAAGAATCCGTTGTGTAAACGACCGGCTAGTAAACTTTAAACGCGTTTTTCTCAAAATGGCATTTCTGAAGTCGGTGGCCAAGATTACTCGAACACTAATGAACCGATCTTCTTGAAATTTTGCAGGCTTATTTAATACATAAAAATGTAGCCTTTAATCGTTCGATTTTTTTTTTTCGAAAAAAAATGGCCGTTTTATAGCCAAAAAACGGCCGTTTTTTTCGTTAAAATCGAACCATTAACTTTGACTGTCCGCCATTTTGTGAAAAATGAATATTTTTTAAAATCCTTCGATTAAAGACTAGTTTATACTTATATTTGACTAAATCCATCCGCATTTTTTTTTCAGATGATCCACTTCGCCGCAATGTTGGTCACCGCAAACCGTGTATATAAAAACATTATTTCATTGACGGCCATTTGCCACTAAACAATGTAATATTTTTCAATAAAAAAATTACCGAAAGTCCTTCAAGATGTGTTCTTTAAGATGGTATATTGATCGATTAAAACAGTTTTGTAGTTTTCTTCAAAAAAATTCATGAAAAAGGCCTTTGCGCTACAAGTGGGGGTAACGCCTTAAGAATAGGGACCAATAGGGAGAATTCCAAGAGCACACGGAGATAGTGAAACGATGGCGAGGTCGCGTGAGAAATAGGAAATAGTAGAGAATAGTGAGTAATAGTTGAAGATGGGTAGCGGCTCATAGTAACTAATAGTGATAAAGTCAGCAGTAGTGAGGAATAATTGTAAATAAAAAGGCGTAGCGAAAAGCACCGAAGAATAGTGGAAAGCTAGTGAACAAAGAATAGTAATTAATAGTAGGTAATTGTTATAAATAAAAAATAAGAATAATGATGGATAATATCAAATAAATAAAGAGGTACTATTATTATTCCTATTTATGAATATCGATAAATTTTTAACGATCAGGAGTAATGTAAGGAAATAGTTATAAATACGTAGGGTTGGCTTAATCACTAAGGAATACTTAAAAGCTAGTCAGTGAAGTGCAGTAATTAATATTGATTAATTAATCAATATTAATTAATATTAATTAATATTGATTAATCGAAAGATTTATCAATATTAATTAATATTAATTAATATTGATTAATCGAAAGATTTTAATCGGAAGGCGAGCCTTTTAAAAATAATAAACAATATGGGAGAATGCGCTGAAAAAATGGCGTGAAATGGTTGATGAATGGTTTACAAAAAAAACAATTAGCATTGAATAGTAAAATAGGAGAAAACCAAAAAATAAAAAGATGGTACACAAAATGGACGAAAATTGCAAAGAATGGCAAAGAATTTTGTGAACAATGGTAAGAAAGGAATAAAGCCATAAAAAAATTATAAAATTATTTAAATAAAAAATACTTTTTTTAAACCACGGTTTTAAAACGGACTAAAAAGTATAAAATCATTTCTCCAAGCTCCATACAGATTTATAACCCGATGCAGATTCCTAATCGCATACAGATTATCGCTAAAATTTGTGATTGTGAATTTTTAATAGCTATAAAAATACTTGTTAGACTTAAAACGAAAAACGTGGGGAGCATGTAATAGATAACCGATGCATGAATAGCTCACCTACCTCACTAACAATTTGACTACACTGCAGATGAAATGAACTGTTGTGTGAGTTTTCTCAACGACAGCTACTCCCTACACTCCTTGCATATACGCATATGCGCCCTATGTTTTTCGTCTTAAATCTTACAAGTATTTTCATAGCAATTAAAAATTGACAATCCCTAATTTCAGGGACAATCAGTATGCGGTTCGGAAACTGTATTGGGTGATAAATCTGTATGGGGCTAGGAGAAATTATTTTATGGTTTTTGTCCGCTTCAAAAACGTGGTTTAAAAAATTTATTTTTTATTTAAATAATTTTACTTTCGGCTTTTTAGTCGTGTGTGTGTGTGTGAAATTGTTCTCCTTTTCTAGACGTCGGTTGCGTTGGTTGGCTGTCTCCTTGACCATCGTCGAAATCGTCACTAATGCACTATTCACTATCATCATCATCATCATCGTCATCGTCATCGTCATCATCATCATCATTTTTATTTTAAAAAAATCTCTTTCAGTAAACTATATGTTTTATTCCTTGAATTCTTTTTTCTCTTTTTCGCTTTCTGCCACAGACTTGCATGTCCGTTTATTTGTCTGTCATCCAGATCTGAGCTAGGTTCAAAGTTTCGAGTCTCCAGCTCATTCGGAAGTTAGTTTAAAATCGATTGCCAAATTTGTACCGCATAGACAAACAAACGGTAGTATCCATCGGTCTTGTTTGAGCATGACGCGGTGCGTCACTGTCAAAGCGAGAGATATGTTCATCAGCTGTCGATGTTCAAAAACAAAAACAACAATCAAAGAAACAGACAGACATAAAAGGAAGCTAATATTGCATTGTCATCCAGTTCTGAGCTGTGTTTAAAGTTTGAAGTCTCTAGCTCGTCCGAAAGTTAGTTTAAAATCGATTGCCAAATTTTTACTGAACAGACAAACAGGCAACAAGCAAAGCGAGTTAATAAAAACGTGGTAAAAAGAAGTAAAGCCGAGAAAAAATGGTAAAAGATCGTCCGAATAATAGCATTGAATAGTAAAATCGCATTAAATCCGTCAATTAAAAAGACGCTCGATAAAAAGAAGGGAGCCGAGAAGAAAATGGAGAAATATTGTAAGAAAATGGTCTGAAAAAAGGACGAAAGCTGCAACAAATGGCGAATAGTGAAGAAAAATTGCAGAAAACCGTGAACGAAATGGCTAAAAGCGGGTGCGTTACCGTTTTTCACGATGCTCTGGAGCGACGCGACGATGCAGGGAGAGACGATGGAACTGTTGGTGATAACGACGTTGTTGGCCTCGTCGATTTTTCTCTTGACAGTTTTGGGTGGTATGAGTTTGTCGCCGCTGGTGATCTCGGTCGCAGCTTCCTTGGTCTCCTTGAGCTGCAGCTGATGATGGGCTGTCTGTTGGTGTCGCGATTGTTGTCCGTTGTTAACTAGCGTAACGTTGGATTGCGCGGCAAACGCGAGGGCTATAGTTTGTCCCTGTAGGGTGACAGGCTTATCCCCGGGGACGTGATCCTGTGCGAGTTTTTTCTCGTGTTGCGACGAGGCGGAAGTGGTGGTAGCGATGGTCGCCATTTTGGCGATCGTCGAGTTAAAGAGTCTCGCGGCGCCCTGGATACCAAGATTGGGATTGCTCGCGATGACGCCGCAGATCCGTTGGCTTTCGGTGGTCTCGTTCCTCTGAAGCAGTCCGATCGTGGAGGCCTTGATGACAGTCTCGTGTTCCGGGGCCGTCTCGCTTCCGCCGCCGCCGTTGTTCTCCCTAGTTTCCGGAAATTGATTCTGCGGCAGGATCGAGACGCCCTGGCCGGTGAGGCTCTGGAGGGCGGGGAGTTTGACCTGTTTGACCTGACCTGGTTGCGATATGATCTTGCCAGAGTTGAGGATCGACTGTAGTACGAGGGTATTGGAGACGCCGGCGGTACCGGAAGTCCTGACGGCGCTGGGTACGAGTAGCTTCGAGTTACTCGAGACGATGGTGAACTGTTGTCCGCCCTTGACGATGTTCATGGGCAGTATATAGTTGGTCGGCATGAGTACGGCGGTGCCACCGATCTTCCCGGCGACGAGGGCCTCGCTTCCGGTCTGCACAGCCTCCTGGACGATGACCGTCCTCGCGCCCGCGCCCGGCTCCGCGAATAGCAAGTTTCTCCGCTTGAGATCGGTGACCGTCTCGTCCTCGTTGGTCCTTGGCTCGTCGACGGTGTCCTCCTGTGCGTTGGCAATGCCCGGGCTGTCCTGGACCTGGACGAGGCCGCCGGATGAGTCCTCACTGCCCATCGTTCGACCGAGGTCGTCCGGGCTGAGCTCCGAGGTGCCGCTCGGTTTTGTCTTCGAGCTCGGCTTCTTCCTCTTGGACGACTGGCTGGGATTCGTCGGGGGATTCGATCTCCTCCTGGGTGCCGGCTTGTTGTTAAGATCCGGCGAGTTCCTCAGCTGCTCCGCATACTCGGCAAGAATCGTGTAGATCCTCTGGGCGGTCTGCTCGTCCTCCTGGGGCTTCTGTTGAGGTTTTGGGATCGGCGAAGACTTAGCGGGCGCGTTGTTCGCAGTGGCGGCGGTGGCGGTAGCAGCGGTGGCGACGGCGGCGACGGCGCTGGTGGTGGTGGTGGTGGTGGTGCCGCTGCTACTGCTCGTTTTGGCGTTGTTCTTCGGCGCGAACTTCTTGGCTGACTTAGGCGAGGGTGCGGCGGTCTTGGACAGCGAAGGCGTGACGCACGGACTCGAGGAGCTCTGCGAGCCGACGCTTAGTGCCGGTGAGGCTGCGGGTGCGCAGTAGCTCGTGGCGACGACGATCGGGGAGCCAGCGACCTTCTGCGGCGTCGCGGCACCCCCGATGTACGCAAGGGAGACCTTCTGGGGGAATGCTTCCGGTTGCTGGTAGGCGGAAGTTTCTCCGTTGCTCGGGAACTCGGCGCTGGGTGGTGACTGCGCCGGGACGAGGAGTTGCTGAGCGAGCGCGCTCACGGGTTGTTTGAGGGCCGGTTGGCAGGTGGTCTGGGTCTCGACGGTGGTGGTAGACGAGGCACTGTGGGGTTGTATAGTGCTGCGCTCTTTGACCTGCTCGAGGACGCTCTCGAACTCGCGGAGCTGCTCCAACGTCGTCGAGCTGACTTGGTTGGGCGGCTCGATCCCCGGGTTGACGAGGCTCTCCGGGCTCCGCTGCTGTGCCGCCCTAGGCGCGGTCAGAGCGACCTGGATAGCCTCGGCGATATGCTGCTGCCTCAGGGGGGCGCCCGCCCGGATGATGTTGAGCTTGACGAGGGGGGTGCGGGAGTTGGCGACCGGGGGGACAATGCTGATCTGGCCGGGATTGGTGGTTGATATCGTCACGGGGATCTTGTGCGTGTAGATGACACCGGGATTGGTGGCTTGGACGAGCTGCGTTATGGTTTGACCGGTGGACGCGCTTGAGGTCTGGACGATGTTGAGGATCTGCCGAGCAGCCGTGTTCGCCGGGCGGACCGGGCTCGCCTGGGGCACCGAAGTCTGCACGGCCTTGGACAGGTTTCCAATCTTCTGACCCTCGGCTTCGCTCGACAGCGTGTACATAGCCTTCCGGAAGGCCTGCTGAAACTTGGGCAGCCCGGCGTTCTGGGCTGACGATGACGACGGATTGGCCTTGAAGTTGCGAGCCTCGTCCTCGAGGTTGCGGAGAGTGAGGAGGGCGCCGCGTTGACTCGCTGCGGGGTTGATCGAGGCGAGCTGATAGGTCCCGTCGGGTTTGCAGACGATCTGGAGCTGCTCGCCGGAAGTCGGTCGCGGCGACTTTGCCGGGGCTACGGCGATCTCGCGTGGGCTGTCAGGCGGCTCGTGAGTCGAGGCGTTGTTGGACGAGCTGCCGGGCGAGTTGTCGGGCGGCTGATTCGCCTCGTCGCCCAGCTCGGGGAGACCGGAGGCCGAGCGCGGCGGGGGCGTCTGCCCGGCCGGACTGAGGCCGACACCGCTGTCGTGGCCGCCGGAAGAGGGCGTGCCCGGAAGTTGGATGCTCCCGGCGAGGCTCGAAGCCCGATTTCTCGGCGGCGTGTTTCCACTCCCTGAGCTCGGACTCTGGGGAATGTTGCGCGTGAGTTGAACGACGTTTATCGTCGGGGCGACGCGTGGCGGCACCATCATGTCCAGGCTGTTCAGGCCGGGCACGCTCTTCGCCAGGATCTCCGAGTCGCGCACGGCTTTCGCCAGGATGTCCAATGACTTGCCCAGGGACTTGGGGCTCCTGCGAGGCCGCGGCTTTGGCGATGCTTTCCTCTTGTGGTAATTCTTGCTCGGCGAGAACGGCAAGTTCTTCTGGATGTTGATGAGCTCGCTCGAGATGTCGACCGGGCTCAGTTGGGGCTTCTTCGTGTTGTTGTTGTTGTTGCTCGACGGCGCGACGAGCTCGTCCGCTCTCGTCAGAACGATCTTCGGGTTGAGGTTCAGGGTGCTCAACATCGGGGCAAACTTTGCGACGCTCGTCGCCTCCGCCACACTTCCCGCCTGCTGCTCTTTCTTCAGGAGATTCTTCTGCATAATTTGCGCCATTCGACTGGGCTTCTTCGCATTCTGGGGACGAAACATCCGCAGGGATTTGAGTACCGCGGGGTCACTGCGCTTCTCGGTTATTATCAAGGGCGCCGCGGCCGTGTAGGACGAGCCTTTTATCGTCTCCCGCTTGTTCTCGTCCACGGCGAAGAGTGTTATCATGTCGTTGCTGCTGACGTCCGAGCCACTCGCGTTTTCGTTCACGAGCATGTGGAAGTGGCTCGACTTATCGCGCTTCGGGGCCGCCTCGATCGCCACTCCTGCCACGCAGGTTTGCTACATTTTTTTTTAGACGTTAGATTTAAAGGCTGACCCTTCGTATTGGGGAATTGGTGAAACTCGGAAAGTGTGGCGAACAAACAAATTGGAAAGAGTCATACTCGAGCGCTGTAGATTGCGCCCGAATTGATGGAACATAACTTCGATTCACTTCCGAGTTTAAGAAATGCGTGAGGGTGAAATTTTGAAAATACCAACATATTCGATAAACAATTAGGGTTCTGATTGTTTTTTTTATTGAATTCCAAATTGACATTGCCATCTTTTTTCCCGGCTCAAACGAGACAACTTGTGTTTGAAACATTTTTCGTTATGATCCGTAATTTCTGAATTATAAGTTCGTAACACTGGTCCCGGACACCCGTACACGTACAGGATATTGCAGACAAAGTGGTGCAGGCATGTATCTCGGATTATATTGAAAACATTTTCGAATGGAAGCTGTTTTGTCACGTCCACGCGCGTTAGTTTATCAATTTACAAAATTCGTCATCAAATTGACAAAACCATCTTTTTTATCTTATCATTATCATTATCATTTATCATAATAATCTATACTTTCTGAGGGTGTCTTCTATGAAGTGTTACAAGCGTATATGTCAGATAGTATGCAATTTTACGAAAAATCCTTCAAATGAAGGTTGTTGCGTTGGAAGAGGAGAAAAATATCCCGATGTCAATTTGACCTTGAATGTAACCGCCAAAGTCAGGGGACGGTTATCTTCGGCGCTTTTAACTCAAACCCTTATTTTCTATTGCACATTTTCATAGCTTAGTTCGAGAGCTTTTCAAAACACTATGCATAAGTATTTTTTGTCGAGTACTTTTTTCGGATGTAGGACATGAAAGTTGCAATGTCCACGGAATTGTAACCGAAAAAGTACTAGATTGAAAAATACTTCTGCATAGTGTTTTGGCAAGCTCTAGAGTTAAACTATAACGATATATAAGAAGAAAGATAAGGTTGCGCAGAAAATAAATGTAAGCTGTCCCCTCTTGAAACGAAACTACTTATGCTTAAGGGTATATATACGCCTAGGAGCCGGGAAAAAAAAGTCATTTTTGTGAATTTTTTCTAGGAAAACTATTTGAAATTTCGGATTGGGGTTTTAATTATCTAAAAGCGTATACATTCAAAAATATGTTTAATTTTCTTTATTTGAAAATATCAAAAATATACAAGGATATTGTATGATCCTTGGAGCGTCGTAAAAAAATCGGTACCCAAAATTTCTCGAAATCCAATGAATCGATTACCTTGAGATTTTTTGTGGTTATTCTATACACCATTATCTAGTACTTTTTTTCCGTCACGTTTGTTTTATAGTCAAAATAATAACTAATTTTTGGCCCAAAAATCACTATTCATCTTCAAACGTCCGCCATTTTGTCATAAATCGATATTTTCAAAATCGGCTATGACACGTACTAGATTATAGTATCTAATTTAATAATCTTTTTGGTTTTTTTTTTCAGATGATTTTAGAAGAAACGCCGGTGGGTACCGTATTTTTTTACGACGCTCCAAGGATCTTACAATATCCTTGTATATTTTTAATATTTTTAAATAAAGAAAATTAAACATATTTTTGAATATACATACTTTTAGATAATTAAAACCCCAATCCGAAATTTCAAATAGTTTTCCTTGAAAAAATCCACAAAAATGACCTTTTTCCGGCTCCTAGGTGTATATCTGCTCTTAAAACATTTTTCATTATAATGTGTATAGGTCTCACATACAAGCTCGGAACACTTGATCCGGGACACTTTATTACAGGCCGTCCCCCCGTGAACTGTTACAAGCGTATATCTCCACAAGTACGGGTTATTATGAAAAATGCTTCGGACGCAAGTGGTTTCGTTTGAACGAACAACAAAGATGGCTATGCCAATACGGCCTTGAATGTAAAATTCGAAATTTTCCATCCGAAGCCCCATTTGTCATTGGATATTGTTGTAGCTGACCCTGAAAGCTTGACAAAAACACTATGGACAATGAAAGACCGCCGAGTAGCCGTGGAAGAAAAGCTCACCTTGTCGCGTCTAAAGCCGTCGCTGCCAAGGCTAGACGTGTCCTGTGTATTGGTGTCCTCGTCGGAGCTGGCGCTGTTCCTGAAGCTCTTGGTCTCGCGTTCGGCACTCTCGTAGTCGCTCTCCGAGCTCTCGAGTCGGTGGGGCTTGCGTTGTCTGCCGGTAGGCCCGGTGCGTCTGACCCTCATGACGCTGCCGCTATCGGAGTCGGTGGTGGTCGTGTCGTCGAGGCTTCGCCTCGTGGTGTTCCTCTTGTAGCCGCCCGCGGGTTGAAAGCTGCCGAACTGTTCGGACGAGTCCGAGGGTAGATCGACCCATTGCTCGTAGCCCTTCTCGATCCCGAAGAATACGTCCTTGGCATTCTCGTCCTCGGACGGCCAATCCTTGAACTGCGAATAGTCGATGTTGAGGTACTTGAGCTCCTTGTGGGTGGCTGCGTTGCCGCCCATTTCCTCAGCATTTACGAGGTAACGCTCGCACAGGGTGTGAAGCTCTTTCCACTCGAGTAGCCACGAGAGCATGTGGTACCGCGGGCTGCTGAGAACGACTGACAAGTCGTCACAGAGCTGAGGCGTCAGTCCGAGCTTCTCCGCGTCCAGCATGTGATTCGGTACGGATTTCTCGTCGTAGTTCGCCGAGCCGGTCACCACGTCGCCGTTTATCAACACGAGAGCGTCCAGCGAACGATCGACCGATTTTTTCGTCGCCTCGTAGTCGCCGCAACTGAAGCACAGTGGACTCATCACCCCGTTATCGCCGTTGCGATGATCCTTCGGGGACTTTTCCTCGTTGGTCGGCGATTTGAGAAAATCGAATTTCCCAAGTGAGGAAGTCGAGCGCTTTTTCTCGTTGCAGGCCGTGTCTTTCTTCGTGGCAACTGCAACGCCTTCGCCCTGTTTCGCTTTGCCGCACGCGATCGCCATCTCGAGAACTCTCTCGTAACACGCGCGCGTAGGATGCAGCGAGAACGCGGTCAGCACGCACTCCCGGGCTATGCCGATCTCGCTGTCCACGACCTCGGCGAGCTTGAGAAATTGAGCGCCCAAGCGCTCGGCCGTCTCGCGGACTTTGTCCCTGTCGGCCTTTGCTTTTTGGCTCTCGAGCTCGTTCATGTCTGTCGTCAGGGCTCTTATGTAGAGCTCGATCACCAGGGGCTTCACGCTTTCGCCGAACTGCGCAACGAACAACGAGTCAGAACAACATCGCGATACTATCCTTTTATACAGAGTGTTCCAGTCGAGTTGATAAGATTAAATATCCCGAGAGGGATGTAGTTTAGGGGAGAATCTTTCCAACAAAAGTTTCACAGTTTTCAGCAACGAACATTTTGCTGCCCAACATCTCTCGTTTCCAACGTTCTTTCAACGTCAACTTCACTCTTTTCCCATAGGAACCAGTATTTTTTATTTCAGGATCATTGACTCCGAAACAAAATAGGTTAGTTTTGTCTCAAGCTTGTTTCCATTTGAACTTAACTTGTCGAGATATTTTGAATATTTAACAAAATATGAAAAAAAATATTTTCTCAAGCATTTGGAATATCTTGAAGCATTGAAGCCGAAATAAAACAAAAAGGCTTTGGACAATGGTTACCTATTTTGCTACGCAACAAAATGATGATGAAATGAAAAATATTGGTACCCACAGAAAAAATAAAGTTTACCTTGAAATAAATTTGAAATATTCCACAAAATGGAAAGCCGCTTATAGCGTTATTTTTTCCTCGAAACTATGAAAATTTTGTTTTAAACATTTTTCCGTACAACGCGTTACTCGCGAGATATTTCGCGGTGCCAACTTAAACAGTACACTCTGTATATATATTTTTTTACCAACCCTACACAAATGGATATATATATATCGACAATATATATATCGACACATATATAACACTCGGCCGGGCGAGCGGTAGCAGCACCATCAAGCTATAAACGCGTTTTTCTCGAAACAGTGTTTTCAAAGGTCGTTGACGATCTCTCGTTTTTAAATCGTTGTCTTTGTTTTTTAGTTACGTAAAAATGATGACTTTTTTCATAGAGTTTGTATGCTCGAGTTTCAATTAGCCTCCCAGTTGTTAAAAAAAAAGTATTTTAAAAATCGACGATCGTCAACGACTCGTACAATACACGTCTACTAACACGAATGGTCATCCTTAAGGTTGCAAGATGAAAGAAAAAGAAGTATTACTCACGTGTTTGAGGAGCACGGCACAAAAAATATACATGTGCTGGGCGCTCTCGGCGGGCTCGATCAATTTTCTAATCATTCCGGGTAGCGTGCTCGAGATGTCCTTTAATTTCGTGTGCAACATCGCCCACGAGTTGAGGATCTTTTCGAGTACGTTCGCGCCGGTCTCGGCGACGGGCCGGACCATGCCCGCCGTCACGAGATACTGTGCGACTAATTCCGCGGCTTTCACAGAGTTCCGCCAGACGCGCGCAGTACCGTACTTGGTTGGTTTCTCACCGCTGAGCCTCTGGACTAGTTCTAGCGCGTCGTTAAGATCCATTAATTTTAACTGGAAAACAAAACGAAACAAAAAAACAGGCGGTAAACAACTTTGGCGATGTGACGTTTTTTTTCGGCGTTTAAATTTCGTGAAAGAAACAAGTCGTAATGAAAAAAAAAAAAGATTCAAACGAAGAATGTTATATATATTTTCCTATTCATTAAACGGAATCAATGGACGCATTCGTCTAACCGCATTACTATAGCTACATGCTACATACTTTCCTTTCGGAAGACGTACCCGTTGCCGGTCCGAAAATTTTATACTCACTTGAGCGAGTATATCTTGCATGCGTTTCAATTTGTACAGGAGGACAATGTAAACGTCGAGCATAAAGTTAACATGCTGAGGATCCGAAACCGTGCGCAGTCGATCGCTCCTCCTGAGAGAACGAACACACGCCGCGGCGAGGTTTATGGCAATGTCCTCGCAGCGATCCTCGCAGAGTATTTTCAGCCTCATGGTCAACAGTTCGCCCTTCTCCGAGTAGCAAAATTCTGAAATTACGAACAAATATGAAGTTACAAAATTGCACAATTGTGCTTACGCATATACAGAGTAGACCATTTAATGAGACTATCCCAAATATCACCGTTGCCTTTAGGGTGACAAAAAAAAATGTCAGGAGGCAATTGGATTCATTTCAAAGGGCTGATAGAGTGGTGAAAAATGCATTTTTGTCAAGGTCATCAATAGTTTTTCAAATGGGAACATGATTTGTTTTATCAAGACATTGTAGCTGATATTCAGACGAATCCAACGACCTATGATATTACGACCTTGAAATAATTTTTCACCAAAATGTTTTCAAGGTATTATCGCGCGCGCGCGCGTGTGTGTATGTATGCACGTGCGTGCGTGTGTGTGGATATAAATTTGTCTCGGTTTGTTTGCGTTTGTTCGATAACCCAAACAACGATTATGTCTCTGCCGCTCGTCACTTCCGTTATCAAACAAACCCAAGTGTAAGCGTACGTGGTACGCGTCGTGGTAATTTACCACTCGAGCGATCGAGTGGTAAATTACCACGACGAACACACGGGGATGGTTCCTGCTGGAGATGGCCGCGAGGCACGATCTAGCAGTGGCCAACACGGAAAACACGCTGTCGTACAGAAGACCGGGCTTCGGGGGCCTCCATTTCCGATGTGACGCTGATATCGGATGAAATTTTCTCACGTATTAGGCGTTGGCGGGTTATCGAGGACTATAATGCCAGCGACCACCAGCACATAGAGCCACAATAGAGTACAAAGAGCCAAAAGAATGATTCACGAGATGACGAAACTCGTCCAGCGGCACTCGTCCGCCCGTTCGAACAGAACGGGCGGAAACGAAAAATGAATTCACTATCTAGGGGTTACTCCGGATACAAAGCGGACTTTCTGGCCTCACATCAGACGGACGGCTGAGAGGGCGGCGGAGAGAGTAAAATCTCTGAGCCGCCTGATAACAAACATAACAGGGCCGAGACCGAGTAAACAAAGACTGCTCATTTCGATGACTCACTCGATCCTCCTTAGGAGTAAAAATGAAGATGGATGCTCGGGAGACTAAGCCGATAAGACAGGACGGCACTTAGTAGCCAAAACCCGACCAGATGATTCAAAACAGACAAGGGGACATGGACAAAATGCCCGGCTGGAAGTAATGCTAACGCAGTTCACGGCTGGGAAATTCACGGGAAACTCCTAGCCGAGAGGGATGAAATTGAAATACAAATATATGAAAGAAATATGAAAAATTATATATCAATATAAAAATAAATGATGTAACGTATATAAGATATTTTATAGACCTGTGTACTAAATATACTTGGAGTATATCAAGAATATATCGATGAATATATTAAGAAATGCTCTCGCATAGCTATTGCGATATATATACACTACTGGCAAAAGTTAAAGATACAAAAATTCGAATTTTTAGGTAATTTTTAAATTACTGTATGTCCGCAAAAAATCACCGTGGGAGAAAAGTGAAAAAAGTATTTTGTAGCTCGAAATATGTAGTTTCCAAACTTTTACTTCAATTTTTTTGTTAACCTTTCACTACTAATGAATCAAAAGAAAAATAGTGTGGAAAGAATTGTCGAATTTTTCGGTGTTTTTTTTAAAAAGGTCTCCGCCAATGGATTTTTTAATCAATGACGCAATCAGATCTTTTTTCCTTATTTTCTCCCCTTTAATTTGAGCTTTAAAAGAGGTCTGTACGATGATTTGTCGCAAAGTTACCTATAGGCTATCAACGCCGAAATTACGCTTTTGTCTTTGATAATTAATATCACATGAACCAATTATCGTACAGAAAGCCGACGGGCCGTTCGGGAGAGCCGAAAGTATGCCCTTTAAAGAAAAAAAACATCAAATGTTAATAGTAACAAAAATTTAATGTGAGATATCAAGTAGAAGAATGTAAAACAATAGCGTTTATTCTCTAAACTATAAAAGTTGCGATATCTTTGCAAATAATCATCGCCGCCCTTATGTTTAGGCATTTTTCCAAGTTCATCGTATCCCCAAAAAGTATGCAAAGCGTTAAGTTGCTCCGTTTTTTTTATCCCGGTGACCCAAATGATCAAAGTTTGGAAATTTTGTAATAAAAATAACGAAACGTCATTATTATTGTTAACCATGATTAATTCGTTTTTACGTAAAAACAATTTTTTTTTCGACATTTATCCGTATTTTCGCCCATGTAAAGTGGCCATGTTTAGACATTTTTAAAAAAATTTAATTTTGTTTTTTTTGTTCACAAAGAAAACTATTTTTATATTTAAAGATGTAATTTTACATGTTTGGCAATTTCTCATTGAAAAATGATAATTATACCCTCTCAAAGTGAACAATTCCATTGCTTTATGCTTTTTTGTTTGTTTAAAAATTAACTTTGTTTTAAAAGTTGTATACCCCGCCCGTATTTCCTATACTTGAGCAATAAAACAGTACGTTTTACTACGCAAAGAATTTTGTTGGGGAAAGCCATGGGTAAAAAAAAATTCTCATTTTCAAATTGATTATGGCTCGACGGAATTAGACTGAACCGGCCGGTGTACGGCTTGTAACCCTGGTTGAAGAAGGCTGTTATCGTGTAATGGGGGGGGGGGGGGAGGGTATACAACGTGGAAAACAAAGTAAACTTTGGAACAGAAAAAAGGGTTGCGCTAGGGAATTTTTTTTATTTCGAGAGGATATTATTATTTTTCAATAAGAAATTGGCAAGCGAATAGAATGACACTTTTTAAAGAGACATTTTTTTCAATAAAAAGAACAAGAATTAATTTTTTTTCTACAGATTGTTACTTCACGTAAGTTAAAATCCCGGTAACTCTCGAAAAACAAATTTTTACCTAAAACCGAATTAAGCATGGTAAAAAATATAATGACGTTCCTTTAATTTAAAAAATAAAATTTCTAAATTTTGATCTTTCGGGCCACCGGGATAAAAAAAGAGCAACTTAACGCTTTGCAAACTTTTTGTGAATACTACGAACTTAGAAAAATGCCTAAACATAAGGGATGCGATGATTATTTGCAAAGATATCGCAACTTTTATAATTTAGGGAATAAACGCCATTGATTTACATTTTTTACTTGATATGTCACATTGAATTTTTTTACTATTCACACTTGATATTTTTTCTTTAAAGGGCATACTTTCCACTTTTCCGAACGGCCCGTCAGCATTCTGTACGATAATTGGTTCATGTGATATTAATTATCGAAGACAAAAGCGTAATTTCGGCATTGATGGCCTATAACTGTGCGACAAATCATCGTGCAGACCTCTTTCAAAGTTCAAATTAAAGGGGAAGGAACAACGAAAAGAGGGCCGATTGCGTCGGTGATACAAAAAAATTCCCACGTCTGGAGACCTTTTAAAAAAGAAAACTTCGACACAATTTCTTTCACGTTTTTTCTTTTGATCTATTAGTATCAACGAGTGGAAAGCGATTCGACAGTCGAAGCTCAAAAACTAGAAATTTCAAGCTCGAAATTGCTTTTTTTAATTTTCTCCTATGATGATGTTTTGCGGAGATATAGCAATTTGAAAATGACCTACAAATTTTGAAAATTTTATTGTTCCCTTAATTTTCGTCAGATATATATATATATATATATATGATGATGATGATGATGATGATGATGATGATGATGATGATGATGATGATGTTGATGATGATGATGATGATGATGTTGATGATGATGATGATGATGATGATGATGATGATGATGATGATGATGATGATGATGATGATGATGATGATGATGATGATGATGAAGTTTAATACAGATTTAAAATATCGAAAGGAAAAGAATATAACGTCGATCAGGGGCACATTACCATCCTCATTTTCGGAATCGGGCTGACCGTTGAGTATACTGTCGAGTGCGGGACGCGCCCAAGGATTGTTCACGAGTGCTATTAAGGCGATGCACATCGGTGCAGCCGAATGCTGCACCAGGTGAGTCGCGCACCTCTGCAACGTTACGCAGAGATGCGTCTTCGTGGCAGGTGACAGCTTTGGCCATTCCCCGCGCAATACCAGTTTCAATGTGTGCCTGCGACGTTCGGTTAACATTAATACAATATTAATGTTACCAAAAGGTAATGGGGGAGAAAGAATGGGAGAAACTCTTTTTTACTTTTTATGCCGAACATTCGAAAAAAGGAGGCAAGAGTGATAAATTCGTATATGTAATGAAAATAAAAAGTTTAAAAGAATTTCGCCCGAATTAAATAAAAAGGAATCAAATGCCAATAAATAAACTTAAAACTGAAACAAAAAAATCAGACTGAATAATCATGGGACTGACGTTCGCATCGTTGAAATGGAACGAAAATTCGTCAAGATTTTCTTAAATTCGTAATTTCTATTATTATCTAAGAGCTTTTATAGCAGCTTTTGGTTATAAATTTTGAATAAGGACCCTCAAAAATATCTCACGAATTTTCGTAGTCTAAATGGCCAAAAAAATCGGCAATATGAAGAAAATATATTTTCGTTGCAGTACAACAATGCAAACTTCAATACCGCACATAATCCAATAAGCTCGAACTGAACGAAAAAAAAATAAAAAATAAATAAATAACACGTTTCCAGGGCAAACTTGAAAAAACGATTCAAAATGTCGAACAAAATATAAGGCAAAAAAATGATCTAACTAAATCAACAAAAAAAATGATAGATTTTTTAAAGACTAAATTATCTGAGGAACGAAAAGTTAACAGATTATCTGACAGCAAATAAATTTTAAAAACTGTTTAACATATGAAAAATATGAATAAAAACTAATGTTAAAGTTTAAAAAAAAACAAGAACAAACCTAACAGACTGAACATACTGAAGACGTTACTTTTTCTTAAATCCTTATTCGAAAAGAGCTTACAAAATAACGTTAAAATAGAATTAAAAATAAAGACACGAACAAACCTAAAAACCCGTAAAACCTCATTGAAAATTTGAAAAAAAAAAAACGGTTAAAACAAAAACAAAACAAAGAATCCAAAAAAACTGAGTCTTCCACAGACCGAGTAAAAAATTAGAGAGACGTTTAAGTTAACAAAAATGAAGAACCGGCTGAAAAAAATGTGACAAAGATAAGAGCCAATAGGAAGCACGTTGAAGATGCCTCTTTCTCGTTCCGCAAGAAAACGATGGTGCTCCCGTGGCCGTAGAGAGTGCGAAGTCGAGAGACGGTGGATGTGCACAGTGCGATTTTTTTCTTCCCGCATTTTAGTTTTATATACGCGCATAGAGCTACCTGATTGGTCGAAACATCTTTTACTACGTTATGCAGAGCTATGCAAAAGCGTGTGTGATCGGCTTTGCTCTTTTCTTTTTCCTTTGCGACCGGAAAATTTATCGAGTCTGCACGGAGGTACCGAGTTAAGGATGTGTGTCCCAAATCACAAATGATGATAAAATTCTGAAAATTTCGTACCGTTTTGTATGAAGTATTTCAGAGGTCGTGTAAAAATTTCACGACAATTAGGAAGCTCGTTATTGAACAATTAACATTCACAAATTAAATGTTGTCTTATGGAAACTGATGTAACTTTGCAATAAGTTTTCTTTGTGACCTCGCAATTTTGTAATATCTACAATACACTGAAAGCAACGGAAACAAAACGAAGTTTATTGATAAATTTTTTTTTAATTTCTTTTCAAAATTGTTCTTAACAAAATGTTATTTTTTAAAAAACGAGCTTCCTAATCATCGTGAAATTTTTACACGACCTCTTAAATACTTCATACAAAAACATACCAAATTTTCCGAATTTTCTTATCATTTTTTATTTCAACCCTTAAGGAGGTTGAAGTAATGATGATAGAATTCTGAAAATTTTGTATGTTTTCACATAAAGTATTCAGGAGGTCGTGTAAAAATTCAAACAAACATCCTTAAGAGGGTGCATTCGGTACACGACCGGCTAAAAGTTTCCGGAAACTTCAGATAATTGCAAAACTTTCAATCACTTTGAATAATCGCAAAATTGTATTAGAATAATATAATTAATTATACAGAGCTATATAATATCTTCGTAAAATAATAAATGAAGCGAACTATATTATTCTAATATTATTCGGCAATTATCCATTGATCGAAAGTTTTGGAATTATCTAAAGTATCCGGAAACTTTTGGCCGGTAGTGTATATGACATAGAATGTAGGGCATAAATTTCATGAAATGGTAACCTGTCGTCAATTGTCCCGAAACTCCTTAACATCTCAGCCACGTTGGGTCATAGAAAAAAATGGATAAGGACTTTTGTCTCCAGAGTTACGCACCCTCTACGACAGCTCAAAGATCCGATGCGGTTCTCGGAACATGTTGTGCATGCGGACAGCGTATGGGCGTACATGCGAGTTGCCCAAGACGAAAACCATCGACAGCGGTTTAGGGGAGGGCTACGGAGCGTTCGATCGAACGGAACAGACTCACATGCTCATACTCACTTGTGGACCCATTCTATAAGAGACTGGGTGCCCTCTGGAGTTGCTGCAGGAATGAAATTGGTGACATGCTCCCAGGCGGAGAGAAGGGCATTCACCTTGTCCCCGTACTTCTTTTTGCTGTCACTCAATGTAGCTTCGAGCCCCTGGAAATTACGGAAACAAAACAAAAGCCACAAATAAACACGTGTATTGCAACGAAATATATATTATATATGAATTGACAAAAATGCGGGGTGTCCTCCTGCCTGTAACTCAAGCACCGTGAAATTCTCCGATCGTGCTCGCACATGGTTTTTGAAATTTAGTTTCGGAAAAAAAATAAATAAGTTTTAGCAAAAATTCACTGTCAAATTTGGTGGGCCTATGGACATTGAAAAATTGCCGAAAAAAAAGAGAAACAGAATACGTAAATTCGTGCTCACTTTGACCAGTCCAATTTCGTTGAGTGTCCGATATCCTATCATCCCGATATATTCTTTGGCTAATCATATATCTCGTCGATCGAGCTGATTATACACGCGTCTCTGCAAACCGTCAACACACACAAGTGTAAATTTCGTCCCCATCGCTCGTCGTCATTCACATTGTTGAACGAATAAATAATTTAAGGAATAACGTAAACCTCGGTAGTCTCGCCTTCGAAATATTCGGAAGAAGTTTCGCCTTCGGAAAATCCGGAATACTCAATTTTTTGGGAAAACTTTATCCAGCCTTACGAAATAATTCTGTTACGAAACATTTCAAATTACTCAAAATGACGTTGAAAATATTGCAACAGAAATAATCTGAAAAACTTAATTCTGTCTGGAAAAGGCGACAATTTACAGCCGAATTTCGGCGCGATTTTATGGTCCTGCAAACTATTCGACTCTCATGAATTAGTTAAATCGAATAAAGTCACTCGGTCATGTCCGGAGCATAGTAAGTGCGCCCTTTTCACGGTTTATCAAGATTTTTCTCAACAGGCGCAGTAAGCGATGCTCGGCGCAGCCTCGTGACGTAGCCCAGGCCAGCGCAGTGCGTAACTTTCGTTCTCTCGCACTTTTTGACAGCTAACTGCACCTTGCTCGCTATTTTTACGTATATGTTATGTGTTACAGTGGTTTTAACAGCTCTGACCTCTAAACATGGTTAGAGGGGTTATGATTGCAAATGTGAAATAATCCGGCCCCTGTAGAGCCAAAAATGAATGTGACGCAAATTCTTACCTCAAATAATTCTTCGAATAACCTCCATAAAGCTAACAGAGCGAAGTCCCCGAAATGGATGTAATGGTATGGTGCTGAAGTTTGCATCGTTGGAACGCAACGAAAGTTCCGTTTTACATTTTATTTTCCACATTTTTATTATTATAGGCGATCTTTTTTGATAGATTTTTATGTAGATCGAAAAATAAATATCTTAAAAAATGGTTGATGGATTTTTGTAGGCGAAATCTGCCGAAATAAATTAAATTCGTTGCAGTCCAACGATGCAAACTTCAGCATCGGTGTAATGGTTATCAAAATTTTGTGCTTTTTATGTGCTAATTTTGTGCTCCATTAAAATTTTTTGTGCTCTTATCGTTTAGCGGGAAATGAGAAATCAAAAGTGCACTGTCTGCTTAACATCAAGCTAGCAGAGCACCTAATAATATTTTGCCACATGTAAGAATTAAACTACGTGATATTTATGTGCTTTTTATGTGCTTGACGAATATCGAACAGCCAAACATCTATTTTGTTTTTTTCGCCCGATAATGAGAAATCAAAAGTGCTCTGTCTGCTTAACACCAAGCTAGCAGAGCACCTAATGATATTTTGCCATATGTAAGAATAAAACCACGTGATATTTATGTGCTTTTTATGGGCTTTACGAATTTCGAACAGCCAAACATCTATTTTGATTTTTTTTCGCCCGATTTAGATCCTCAAAAAGCCTCCAATACGAGCATATACCATTTTTTGTATATTCTGAAAAGGAAATATACCATATTTATGTGCTTTTTATGTGCTCTACGAATATCCAAGAGCCAAACCGCTGGAACGGAAATTACTCCCAAAACCACTCCTCCAAGACTCAAGCTACCCACAAATACGAGTATTGGCTATATTTCGATATCGCAGAATCAAAGTAGTCCACATTGATGTGCTTTTTATGTGCTCTACGAATATCCAAGAGCCAAACCGCTAAAACGAAAATTTCTCCCAAAACCACCCCTCCAAGACTCAAGCTACCAGCAAATACGAGTATTGGCTATATTGCGATATCGCAAAATCAAAGTGGTCCACATTTATGTGCTTTTTATGTGGTCTACGAATATCCAAGAGCCAATCCGCTAAAACGAAAACTTCTCCCAAAACCACCGCTCCAAGACCCAAGATACCCGGAAGAACAAATATTGGCTAGATTTCGATATCGCAAAATCAAAGTCGTCCACATTTATGTGCTTTTTATGTGCTCTACGAATATCCAAGAGCCGAACCGCTAAAACCAATATTTCATCCAAAATCAGCCCTACACGACCCTAGCTACCCGCCAACATGAGTATTGGGTATTTTTTCGATATCGCAAAATCAAAGTAGTCCATATTTATGAGCTTTTTATGTGCTCTACGGATATCCAAGAGCCAAACCGCTGAAACCAAAATTTCATCCAAAATCAGCCCTACACGACTCAAGCTACCCGCAAATACGAGAATTGGCTGTATTTCGATATGGAAAAATCGAAGTAGTCCACATTTATGTGCTTTTTGTGTGCTCTACGAATATCCAAGAGCCAAACCGCTAGAACGAACATTTCTCCCAAAACCCGCCCCCTAAGACGCAAACTACCCGCAAATACGAGTATTGGCTATATTTCGACATCGCAAGATCAAAGTAGTGCACATTTATGTGCTTTTTATGTGCTCTACGAATATCCAAGAGCCAAACCGCTGAAACCAAACTTTCATCCAAAACAGCCCTACAAGACCCTAGCTACCCGCCAACATGAGTATTGGCTATTTTTTCGATATCGCAAAATCAAAGTAGTCTCCATTTATGTGCTTTATATGTGCTCTACGAATATCCAAGAGCCAAACCGCTGGAACGAAAATTTCTCCCTAAACCACCCCTCCAAAACCCAAGCTACCCGCAAATACGAGTATTGGCTATATTTCGATATCGCAAAATCAAAGTAGTCCACATTTATGTGCTGTTTATGTGATCTACCAAACAAACCCAAACAAACCCACCTTAACCCAAACAAACCCATCTTAACCGATCTTAACCGATCTTAACCGATCTTAACCGATCTTAACCGATCTTAACCGATCTTACCCGATCTTAACCGATCTTAACCGATCTTAACCGATCTTAACCGATCTTAACCGATCTTAACCGATCTTAACCGATCTTAACCGATCTTAACCGATCTTAACCGATCTTAACCGATCGCATTTAGCGATCTACATTATAAATCTATAAAAAAAATCACCTATAACAATAAAAATATAGAAAACAAAATGTAAGATGGAACTTTCGTTGCGTTCCAACGATGCAAACTTCAACACTATACCAGCCCAGTAATCAACTTATATTCCTATTCAACGAACTTGAGTTCCAGCCCTTAATTTCGCAACGATCCCAAAAAATACCTATCCCGGGTTCTCGAGCCGGGGATACAACAACGTTCTCATGTTGTTTTCAACCTGAAACTGACCTTCAAGATTGAACCAACGGTCGAACGCAATCGCCTAATTTTTGCCCCCCTCCAAACCAAACAGCGTCTATTCGATAACATTTTCCTTATCTCCAGTATTTTACGCGATGGGGGCACGAGCCGTGGCTCGTGTAGCGAGTGGTCCATATTGAGTGTCGGAAAACGCTCGACGCGGGCAACCCTGCAGAGAGGTGTGTTTTGCGGGATCGTAATAATGGAGAGGAGGAGAAAGCAAGAAACGTAAAAACAAGCTATATTTACATCTACCCTTACCACGCACGACTTTTGGATGTGCGAAGACATTCAGAGGAGTATCTTGCGCGATAGCGATAATGGTTTATTGAGGTGACGATGCGACGACGGTTAGGCAATCGTTCGGGCGATCTTCTCGTTGAGGCTGCTTCGAGACCGGGTCTGCTCGTTCCTGGCGACGACGTCGACAATGAGAGCGACGACGACGACGAAGGAAGGAGCAGGAGCCGAGGCTCCGTCGTGACCTTGACAGATTTTATAACAGAGTCGGGAAGGGGTGACAGGTTCCGTAGCGATCGCGAGCGTCGTCCAGGAGCAGAGAATTCAGCGCTAGTGGCGGACATCAGCAACTTCGCCAAGTCGTCAACGCGCCCGGCCGATTTCCTCGTAGATTTTTTTAAACCTTGTCCTCCCTCCTGTCTTTCTATTTGTACCCCTTCTCCTTCCGTTGCTCCGTCTACTTTAACCGCTTCACCAGTCTCCCCCCCCCCCACTCTCGACCTCCGTCCTCTCCCTTTAGCTTCTTCCCCCCCGCCCCCGTAAAATTTCGCTTCGCCTCCTCCCGCGGCTACCCCCACTTCTCGTCAGCTTCAACCCCTTCTTATTTCCTTCCTCCACACCCGTATGTTTCCTCTCCACCTTATTTCACCCCCCCCCCCCACTCGCACTTCACTCGAAAATTCTCCCCACTTGTCTGACACTCTTAATTATTGTTATATTATCGCGAATACTTTTAACTCCTCTTTTCTTTGATTATTTTTTTTCTCACGTCACTCACTGTAATCCTTGTAATGCGCGTTCGATGTCCTGTCGGATTCTGCAACAGACATGGGGAACGAGAGTTTAGAATGTGTTTTTGTTACCATTATTAAACTTTTTCCTAACTTTTTGTACAAACTTCTATTGACTAAATAATAATAGATTCTTATAATTAATATTATAATTATAACGGATATTTGGGAAACTTGGTGGAAAGGGCCAACAAATACGAACAAAGTTTATTCAATCTTATACATCTTTGTGACTCGTGACTTAGAGTTGGTGACTCAAATCTCGATGAGTGATAACAAATTAACCACAATTACGCAAACATAGCCCAATAACCGCGGCCGTTTTTTTTCTTGTCATGTACGTGATGCTGATGAGACGTTGGCTTGTCGACAGCCCAAACGAACTTAGAAATTTTCTAGTGACCACTCTACATACCGGCGTACATATCTATTGACCACTCTACATTACAGCTGTTGCGTATATTTACAGGGCGGACCATTTAACGCGACCACGCCAGATATCTCCGTTGCCTTTAGAGTGACGAAAACAAACCCAAACAAACCCAAAATATTTTCGAGAAAAATCATTTCAAGGTCATGATATTATGGGTCGTTGGATTAATTTGAATGTCAGCTACAACGCCTTTATTATAAAAAGAAACATGTTCCATTTGAAAAAACCATAGATGACCTTAAGAACGGAAAACTATGACCTTGACAAAAATGTATTTTTCACCACGGTATCAGGCCTGCGAAATCAATTAAATTACCTCGTGACATTTTTTCGTCACCCAAAAGGCAACGGAGATATTTTAGATGGTCACGGTAAATGTTCCACCCTGTATATAGCCGTATATACAGCGTATTATATACAGGTTGTCGCAAATGTTTCTCAATAATGACGCAAATTTTTCGGGGATTGGATGTTTTACCAGGTTCCATTTCTCATTCGACCACTCCGTCTTATGCGATAGTCGGATTTACCTCGTAAAACAAATTTGTCTGAACGAATATCAACGCAAAGCTTTGAATTTTCGCATTAGGGGAGACGAAAATCGATACGACGTTTTTTGAGGACTGAAGCAAGATGAGAAAATCTTCTGCACCGCCTGAGATACGATTTTTCACGTCCCGATACGGATTGATTCCGGAAATCCCAAAGCGTTGCGAGTCCGTTTGTGATTTCTCTTTAAAAAAATACTAGAATGCCAGCGTAGTGTGAAATGTCAAAATTTGCGCACTCCTATAAAAGAATGTTATTTTTTCTTCATTTCACTTGTGGTCAAAGCGAGTTGACAGTTTGGGCGGCGCTGCAAGCTACGAGTAGGACGCATTGTTTACATGATAAAGATGAAATCAATGTTGCCCTTGACATTTACGCGCGACTTTCAACGTCGTTCGACCGTACCCGTCATGGCAATGATTGATTTCATCTTGGATCGAGCAAACGATTCCCAAAGAGTGCATCGTGCGTTATTGAAACGCAGCTCGAGCGACTACCACCAGGGACCAAGTAATCAAAGATGAAATCGCAGCTTCGCATGGTTTTTGGCGTCGCAATCGGATATCCCTGAAATGATCCACGCATATTCGTTCTCGATTTCATATTATTTCCCGTCAGAGCGAGCGGAATAGTCGTGCGGTGCTCTCACGGAAAAGTTGTCCCCTCGCTCTCGTCGGAAATAAGATGAAATCGAGAACGAATTTGGACGAATCATTTTAGGGATTGCCGATTGCGCAGGCAAAAACCTCCATAAAGCTAGCAGAGCAGCCTCCGAAATGGATTTGATTGGTATCAAATTAAACATTTTTGTGCTCTTATCGTTTAGCGGGTAATTCGAAATAAAAAGTGCTCTGTTGGCTTAACACCTAGCTAGCCGAACTCCTAATGATCTTTGCCATATCTAAGAATGAAACTACGTGATATTTATGTGCTCTTTATGTGCTTTACGAATATCGAACAGCTAAACTTTCTTCTATTCTTTTAGAGACTTAGGGGAAGTCGGGGCAAGACGAATACGCGGAGTAAGATTAATCATAAGCCTAGCTACTAAGCAATGTGTGCGAGCACAGTGCTCCCATTGGAGTTTGAAGGGGTGGCGGTGAGGTGAATAAGTGTAAAAGTATCAACTGTGGCGGAAACACGCGTCTCGAGTGAGAAAACAATATCGATTATTTGACAAAACCATGTCATTTTTGGTAGAGTTTGACATCGTTTTAGTTCACTAGAGTCACTGATATTAAATAGAGATAGGCAGGTAAACACAATGAGAGTACTATTTGTCAATATAATAAGAGCAGTTTGTCAGAAATTTTCAAGGTTATTGCATGATGTGTGTTAATTCGATAACCGCCTAATGGAGCAAGATGAATACAAGCTGTCGCAAAACCGCAATATTTTACAACATGGCACTATTTACGTTAGAAGGAGTGAAATGAAGCTAGTAAACCACTTGGTTCCTCTTCAACCTGTGTTTCTACCAGGGGAAGAAAAGAACTTACAAACGATTAAAGATTGTATAGAAGCAACACTATTCGGACTAATGTTACAGAACTTAGACGATTGGCTTATCAAGTTATTGGTATTGAAAATGAAACCACTTTTATATGCGAAAAATGCTAATGCTTCAAGTTAGATGGAAAAAATGAAGGTTTAATTAAAAATATATAGTGTATGCTTCAAATCAGAAAAAGTGATTTTTCCTTCCAAAATTAAAAGATTAATAAATGTTGGTTAATTTAAAAAACGATTAAAGTTGGCTAACTTATATGTGTAGTTTTATTTGAACATGACCTTAACGTTATCATCTTGACCCTACTACCCCTACCTATCTTGTGCGACCGCTTCGTGAAACCGTGCTGTTTCTTGTTTTGCTTACATTCATCGAACAATCATTTTTCGTAAATTATAAATAGTTTTAAGCGTGTCATGTTGTTATGAAGTGAAATGCATTAGTGTGCTACTGTCGAAACTGTTGGATGAATGGATTGCCTACATCACTAATAAATGAGTACCATTTCCTGTTAATGAATAATTTCTTGAATCAAGTATATTATTCTTGATTTATTTTACTTCAATAATTCAATTATGGATTAACAAAAAAATATCTGCGAATCGGGCTCGCTGTCCGCAAGATCAAATTCATTAAGTTCGTCTGCTGACAACACGCTTGACAATAGCGACTTTTCGATCTTTGCGCTCACTCCGTTATGCCAGTGAATGGCGTCAAAGTCGAATGATCCTTCAGCAACGTTCGTTAGAAAATACTAAATATCACTGTAGGTTCGGAATGCCACTAAAACTAATCTCACTTTCTTTGACAATCCAAGTTTTTTGTTAGCATCGAGTCACCGACCGCGTCAGGTGCGCATGTATCGTTACTCTCAGCTGGAGAATACTAATTAGTTATTCCGATAAATATGCTTTACTGATGTTGGGGTAGAAAAAGTTCGCTGAGTTATGTTCCGTAACTCGTACCAGTGTATGGTATTCCTGCATAGCGGGTTCCTATGCAGCCTAAAATGCCACGCGCCATAGGGTTGCATGTGTTCGAATACACAAAAAAGGTAACGGCAGAGAAAAGCCGGGTGCCTGATGACGCTATGTTTCCAGCTGCACCTAGAAAAGGTCATCGAGGCGTACATCCAATATGTGGATACAGGGTGGCCCATTTATATTCAGGTAGCGAAACCAGTAGCAGGGAAAAAAGGTAAAATTATATGGCGTAATCCGTTTTTCATTTAGTAGACGCGCTTAACGGAATTTCGCGGTTAAATGGGAACCTGTGCTTTTTAGGAAAGAATCACATCCTGCTTCGGAGTAAACAAGTCAACTTTTGTCCGAAAGATTTAAGTATTCGATCATCCCTTTTGGAGATACTATCCGGAATAATTCTATTGATTTTGGCCTACTGTAATGAATTACCTCGTCCAATATATCCGGAATGATTAAACAAATAAATATTTAAGACAAAAGTTGATTTTTTCGGTAGCATATGATTCTGCCATAAAAAATATATGGCCCTATTGGGCGCAAGTTGATCTTCAAATCAACTTGAGGACGTTGACCAAATGAGGGACGAATAGTGGTATTTCAACGATGTTTGATTTTCTTCTTTTCGTGGACTATCTCAATGTTTCCGTGTGAATGGAACACCCTGTATACGACGACACCTATTTATATTTACACTCGTACAAACACGGAAGACTCCCCCTTGCGTACACGCGTCCGTAGTGTGCGTGTGCGAGTAGAAAGTGGTCGGGGAAAAGCTGAGTCGCCCCTTGGAAAGCGTGCGACTGGAGAAAGGGAGGAAAGCCGGAGGCGAGCGTACCATGCACACGTACGAGAAAACTTTACGTGGGGTTTTCGGGTCTGCGCACTTGAAACGCGGCGCGCTCCCCTCCTGGCCGTTGCGCGTTTCGTCGTCACGTGAGAGATACGGCCATACAGAATGGCCCAGGATGCCAAGTAAAAGCGACGTAACACAGACACGAAAAAGTTTGACGAAGGGAAAAAGCGAAGGGGGCCGAATACTTTCATTCCTAGTATAATAGAAACTAGAGAGGGACAGAGAATATGGGGGTGGGGGAGAGAGAGAGAAAGAGATAGAGGAAGACGAACCACTTTCTACGATGTACTTTCAGTCGCTTGCTTTTCGTTTTACTTTTTAGCCGTTTTCGATAGTGAAATAACCATGATGCAATTAACTTCGGAAGTTTCCAAGTCTTTTGGGAAATTTATTAGTGGGAGGGTTTACGCAGCTTGGTACAGTAGTTTTAAGGCCGGCAGCTTTGTAGGGCATTGAAGTTGGCAGCGTTTGAGTGTAATGAAAACGAATCTGTTTGAGTAGCCCAATTTTTTGGTCTAGTCCAGTTGAACGTATCACCCGAGCATTTTTATACGACCTTCATTAGGGACCATCAGCCTAAATTGGCAAAACAAATTCTAAATAATAACAACAATGAAAGAATGGAGGTACTAAAATAGAATTTTCGTTCAATACCAACAAGGTAGCTTTGTACTCCTCAACGTCATGACATAAACCTTCATACGATCTAGCCTTATGACATGCAGCTTCATACCCCGGGGCTACATGGCCTGCAGCTTTATACCCTTCAGCTTCAGGAGATAGAGCTTCAGTATCCTGTAGTTCTACAGTCAGCTGCTTCATGACATATGGCTTCATAATCTTCACCTTCATGCTATGCAGCTGTATTTCCTGCAATTTCATGCAGCTATTCAACCCTTTCAGCTCCATAGCTTGTGGTCTCATACATGTACCTTAATGCCCAAAAGCTTTATAGCCTGCAGCTTCATACCCTGGGTCTACGTACCATGCAGTTTTACATTCGTCAGCTTCATCACATACAGAATTGGCCTGAGGCCAATTCTGCCATACAGAGGCCATACAGAGGCACATACAGCCTCATACTCTGCAGTTTCATACCATGTAGTTTCATGCTATGAAGCTGTATTTCTTGCAGCTGCACACCCTGCAGCTTTGTAACCGTCAACATCATGTCTTGCGGCTCATCCCATGTAGTTGTATGTCCAGAGGCTTGAGAGCCTGTAGCTTCATCCCCCGTAGCCCCATACCTGTGGGCCACATAAGAAGCAGCTTTGGGCCCTTCAACTTTACGACACATATCTTCATACCATGTAGCTGCATGTCCTGCAGCTTCATACCCTGTGACTACATAGCCTGCATGGTATTGAAACTCACATCGTTGTAATGCAAGGAACATTTTTGCCTATTGCCCAGTTTTTGTTTGGTACATTTGGGCTATAAAAATTACCGAAACACTTTTGAAGATCCTTCTTAACGATCAGTAGCCTAAAGCTGCACAAGAGTTTACATAGTATCAAAAACTGCGAAATAGAAATTAAGGACCACCCTAGTGCAGCTATGTAACCTCCTTCAGTGTTACGATTTATAGCATCATACCATGTAGTTGCATGTCCTGCAGCTACAGCCCAATAGTTACATAGCCTCCAGCTTCATAGTCTGCCGCTTTATAACCTTCGGCTTTATATCCTTCAGCTTCACGTATAGTTTCATACCCCGCAGTTTCAGTTTTTTCAGCTTTATACAATGCAGCTTCGCGATCTGCGACTGCATACTCAGCAGCGCAACAACCTGCAGCTTTGTCACATGTAGCTTGATACCCTGCGGTTCCATAGCGTATAATTTTATGCCCTGGACCTTCATGATGTTTAGCTGTCTAGCCTGCAGCTATACTCTTTGCAGCCGCGCTTGCAGCTTTGTTTCCTTCAACCTTATCATACATAGCTTCATAATCTGCAGTTTCCTAGCCTTAAGCTTTACACCGTGGAGCTCAATACCCTTCAGCTTCATGGCGTGCCGTGCACTTTCAGCGCCCGGCAGGCTTATGAGCACTTTGCTTGTTCATTTACCTGGCCACGTATGCTTGGTTAACGACGTCGTTTGAAGGGATTTTGCCTTTTGGAAAATGAGGATGATGTGCAAAAAGCTTCAATTGCCTGAGTAGTCGAATTGCCAAGGCCGAGAGGCGAATGAGGGAAGAACAGAGCTGAGAATTTACATAGGAGTGGAATAAAGTGGTAGGAGAGAATACCGGGTTCCTGGTGAATGGCCCTCATTATTTTATTGGCTTCACAATGCGCGTATTCATCGAACGCCAGTGCCGCGAATAAAGACATCGCTGTATCTCTCTCTAAATCTCTCGCTCACTATACATATATTGTAGTCCAATACGTTCTGGCCCTATTATTTTTTCCCTCGGTTGTCTTGCCTAACCCTTCCGCGAGTATCATTCCCTTCCGAGCTGGGCAGTACCCAACACAGGTCTCTTGAAAGTTAACTCATCAGTGGTGTCGCGTTTTTGTCAAGGAACTGTTTGTTTTTATTTATAAAAGGGATTGCAAGCTGAGCCGTATTTGGCCTTGTTGGTTAGAAAAAAAACAAGTTGATCTCGACCACACGCTCTGCGCCAAAATAAAAGCCCAAAAGAGAGTATGGACATGGGGACGGGAGGTCGCAAGATCGAGTACGTAGGGGGGGGGGGGGGGGGCAGTTTTTATCTGTGTGAAATGCTCCTGCCGGTCGGTCGTGCGCGAGGCTGGAATTTTTCCTGGGTATGATGAGCAAAATACAAAATGTAATTACGAGAAGGAGGAATGAAACAGGGCTTTATTAAATTTTTTTCACTCATAGAGGCAGCCTCACTCTTCCGGAATAAAACCCGTACAATGTGGTCAAAGGGTGCTTCAAAAATGGCCTCGTGCAAATTTTAGGTAGAACGGATTTTTTTAAACCATTTCGGAGAGGGTCGGCCATGAGTGTAAAACTCGGTTTCCGGAACGTTAAGGGTGATAGAACGTCCGCCATCTTGAAATTAAAGGTGAATTGGTTTTTTTTATTTATCTCCGTAACCGTAAAGGCTGACAAACATTTTGGAGGGCACTTTTTCGTAATTGATGCAATTATCCATAACGTTTCCTTATAACTTTTTGCGCTAATGGCAATAATAAAAAAAAGTTATGAACAAAAAAAGACGGAAAATTAGGGGATAAAAAACTTTGAGGCAAGATTATTAATTAATTTGAAATCTGACAATAAAAATGCTTCTTACCTTTTTATAGAGCATTTTGATATGATCAATTTAAACTATTTTTTAATTCAGTTTGTTGTTATTGATTTTTCAACGTTGTGGAAGGAGGTAATGGAAGGTGAGTAGAATACGTTTGTATTATAAAAATTGTTAATAATTTTATTTTGAACAGTAGTTTCTTTTTTTATTATAGTATTAAGTTTTTCAATGATTTATCCAAAATTATCAATCATCATTACTCTCAAATCTCATTCGTGTTGAAGGGCCGGGTTTTTCTAAATTTGTCTCCATAACCTTAAGACCGGCAAAAATTTTGTAGGGTGCTTTTTTGTAATTGATACAATTCTCCATAACTTTTATTCATAACTTTTTGCGTTAATATAAATTTAAAAAGAGGTCCTAAACAAAAAAAGATGCAAAATAAGAGGATAAGAAACTTTGAAGCGAGATTTTAATTAATTAAAAATCTGAGAATAAAAATGCTTCGTACCTTTGTTAGACAGCATTTCGTTATAAACAATTTGTCCTATTCCATTGTTCTATTCGGATTATTTTTCTTGATTCTTATGGTTATTTATTAGGACTTGGAATTAATTCGTACCGACTTTTTAATGAAAAAATTTTTTTATTTTAAATGAAAATAAAAAAATACATTAACAGGGTTGTTACGCATTATTGACTCAGAAATGCCCTGACTTGTCCAGGTTCTCCATACAGGTTTTGCAAAAATTCCAGGTTTTGCAGACTAGCCAGATTAGGGTCAAATAAAAAACACTTTCTTTTCATCAAACAATTTGGGCTTTAGATTTTTTATGAAGATCTTAAAAAATATTCGAGAGGTTTTCGTAGACCAAATTTGCAGAAAAAAAAAGATCAGCCTACAGAAATTTCGTTGCGTTCCAACGATGCAAACTTCAATATCGTTCCGTCCACATGCAAACTATTTGTGAACAAATTGAAGACTTTTGCAAGATCCATAGCGGAACAACCGAGCAGCATGTCAATTTTAGGCCGGCTCGTTTCTGCAGACAATTTAGTCGTGGAGAAATTAGATCACTGGTCTGCTGCGCATGATTCCACAAGCGCTCCTGCGCTTGTGGAATCGTAATTAATATCTATCAGCACGGGAATAATCAGGACTGTAACTATCAATTGTCATTTAGCGTTGGAAAATGGAACGAGAATGTTAAACAATATCGTCGATACAAGTTACGATGCTATTACTTTTAAACGGAAAGACAAAGATGCACCCTTGTCAACCGTTTTCAGCAGCATAATTGTAGATGACACGCCTGTCTCTATTAATCCACTTTTGCTTTTTCAAGGAATGAGCATTGTTTTGCCTACGAACTGTCACCATCCCTATCCTATTGAACCTCTATCTCTATTCAATGGAGAAGGTATGCGGAAAGGTACTAAGTCTTCCCTTTATAGTTGCCTCGTGTCTCTGCAACGTTCCAAACGATTGGGAGACAGACGACTTAATTGTAGTGGATGGCGGACTTTTGTTGCACAAAGTTATATGGCCTCATACAAATGCGACATTCTAAGCAGTATCTCGAAACTATGTTTTGTACGTGAAGAGACACTTCGAAAAATGATGTCAAATAGTGTTCAACGGTTACCCCGAAGATCAAGAGACAGTTGTTTTGAAAGGATGGGAGCAGTGAAGACGCGCCGTCAAACGTCGCTCGCCAGACATCGTTGTCAAGGCAACTTCTGTCCCTTTCACAACGCAGGGGATTTTTTGGCCAATTGCAGATATAAGGCTAAGCTGGTCGGCCTTCTCAAAAGAAATTTGCAAGATCCCCATGTTGTCGTTCAGCAGACACCGACTGATGCGGATTTTTTCATTGTAGGCACGGCTATTCAAGAAGCTGCTAGATATGACGAAGTTACTGTCATCGGCGAGGACATCGACCTTCTCGTACTGTACTGGGTTGGGACGTCATTTGAAAAACATTTCTTTCTAGAAGTCGAACAGAATTCGTCCTCCAGAACAACTGTTTTCACCGGCGAGTTTTAAATACGAAGAAGCTGTTGCTCTACACATCTTGTTCTTGCACGCCTTCAGTGGACGTGACACATCCTCTCCTTTCAATTTCGGCAAAATTAAATTCTTTAATACTCTCCAAAAAAATCCAGGTTTGGGAGCAGGTCTTGGCTTATTCCAACAACACAACGTCAACAAAAACACGTGTTAGCATCAGCCGGATAACGCCATTTAATCGCTTTGTTTGGAGGCGGCCGAGACGTCAAATCGGTCGGTACTCTCCGATTCAAACGCTTCACAAATGCTTCAGTGAACAAAATTAAATTCAACTTAGCTGCTCTTCCACCCACCTCAACAGCGGCAGAACAACATGTTTACCGGACATATTTACAGGTGCAGATATAGCAGCAATACGAACTGAATGCCACCGAATGGGGTTGGAAAAGAACTGCTCGCGGGTTAGAGTCCATAACCACCACTACAGAACCCGCACCGAAATCACTGCTCAAAATGATTTCCTGCAAATGCAAGACAAATTGTGGCAAAATGTGCGGGTGTCATAAAGGAGGACTCAAATGTTCTGTTATATGCCAAATCTGCAGTGGTCAGACATACGGTAATGTTGTCGAACTTCAGGAGCTAGTCGATGACAACGAGGATGATATTATTATCGAGGATCCTACCGAAGCAACAACGAACATGAACATTGAATTTCAGGATGATTGCGAAGAGGAAATCGTCGACGTTGATTTGGCAGGACCATCGTCGAACAGAAAAAGTATCAGTAGTTCCTACAACGACATCGGAAAAGAAAAAGTCTGGCAGTTTGAAGTTTATAAGGAAAAAAATGAAAGAAAAACTTTGCC
Organism: Ophion costatus; assembly: GCA_951751655.1. NCBI lineage: Eukaryota > Metazoa > Arthropoda > Insecta > Hymenoptera > Ichneumonidae > Ophion > Ophion costatus. The sequence goes on from OX632364.1 coordinate 1,103,439, forward strand.
TAGATCCTTAACGCTTGCAAGTACAAATGGAAGTTCCAGCTTCACAAAAACTTATGAGGAAGAAAACTGCAGAAATCGCAACGATCTTGCATGCCATGAAATGTGGATTAGGCGTACTGGCGATACCACGTAAAAAAACGCGCCTGGAGCTCTACCCCAGTGGTGGTGCGGAAAAGAGTTTAAATATTGACTTTACAAAAAAAATCATAGAAACCAAATTGTAGGAAAATTGATTCTCTACAACTTTATTTATGTAAATTGATGCGCTAAAGTTGATAATAATCGAGATAATACTATAATTCTAATTTTGCAAGTTTTTCCCTATTAACTCGAAAAAATCGATCGTAGGATAAAAATTGTAAGTACTAAAGTTGTAGAGAATTAAATTTTCAACAACTTTACTCCTTAGCATTTGTGTTGAAAGATTAAAAAGAAAGGAGATATTGAGCAAAAAGCCAACAACCTTAAAATAAAAATGACGGCTAACGCACCGGTCGGATTTGGTCGTTGTTTTGGATTTACGCTACTAATGACCCCCCCTAAAGATTAGAGCAATAACATTTCTGCCGGGAATTTTTGTAGGAAAAAATTCGAACCCGACTGAGCTAAGGGAAGAGGGGGATAAAGGAGAAAAACAAGACCGCTGAAAGGGGGGAGGAGAGTAGTATAGGAAAGGAGGGTGTAAATGAGGGTGGGATTCTCTCACCCCTCTCTCTCTCTCTCTCTCCCCTCACTTTCTTGCCGTGACGTTCGCTATGGCGACTCCTTGTGCGAGTTTGTTTTGGATGTTTGATATTTCTGGCCACAGGATAGAGCAGTCGTGCTGTCGCTGAAAAACCCCGTAATCGACAAAAATTAGAGGAAGGCCAGTTTTTGGACAGCTGATTCTGCAGGTGCCTCCGGTGCTAACGCCAAGTCTGCCTAAAAATCGGGGTGTAGGTTCTTTTTAGGGGCTGAAAGGTAGAAGGTTATGGTAGGATATGGTGGTGGATTGATGTCAAAATGAAACGCCTTCAAGATTGGCGCCATGAGACAAAATGTTCAGAAAAATCCGGGCTTCAGTTTTGTCCACAGCGCCGAAGTCGTGGAAGTCCATTTTGGGGGTGAACAAGTGGGGTGAAAATTTGAAAAATCAGTTTCAATTCAATATTTTTTTTTTTTGAGAAAAGTTCGTACACTTTTTGTTTAAATAGGAACGCTGTAGCCCTCGATAAGACGCATCGGTCAAGTATTTAATCATCACCCTTCGATAATATCTTCACCTTAAACACAATTGTAATACCAAAAAAAATTGTTTATTGAATAACTTAAAAACAATCGATTTTTCGCGTATAGCTTAGATGTCCGAAATGTAGAGAATAATGTTCTCTATGTTTTCGTTTCTATGAGCCACCCTTGAATTTTGATTTCCCATCCCATCTCGGTGGTTGAAAATTAAAAATGAAATTCCGGGAAAACTATTGACCGCAATTGGTAACTTGGACCCTCGGCTACATTTTTGTTCACAGCGCCAAATTCGTATCTCTTTATTTTCGGTCAATAGTTTTGCCAGTATTTCATTTTGAATTTTCAACCATCGAATTTTTTGGGGGGTGAAGATATTATCGGAGAGGGATGATCAAATACTCGATCGACGGGTCTTCCCAAAGGCCACAATGTTCGTATTTGAACAAAAATTGTATGAATTTTTCCTAAAAAGTTATCGAATGAAAACTAATTTTTCAAAATGTCACCCGCCCCCGCCAAAAATGGACTTCCACGACTGTGGTGCTGTGGACAAAAATAAAGTCCGGATTTTTCTGAACATTTTGTCTCCCGGCGCCGACCTCGTGGGGTTTGTAGTAGGTTTGTAGTTCAGGATTAATCGACCTCCATCCCCCTTCGTCCCCTAAAAACCCTATACCCCGATTTTTAGGCAAACTTGGATTTAGCACCCACGGCACCTACAAAATCATCTGTCAAAAAACTGCCCCTCTTAATTTTTTTCCCGATTCCAATATAAAGAACGACTGTACTAGGAAACAAACCCAAACTCAAACAAACCTAAAACGCGCGACAGAAAAAAAAAACAAAAAAAAACAAAAAACATGAAACGGGCCAGGAAGAAAGTTGTGCAATAAGAAAAATGAAGATGCGGGTAAAAAAACAAAAAGAGAAGAAAGAACGCACAATAAAACTAAAACGAGAACGCCAAAAGCAATAAAAACACGTAAAATAATTTCAACAGCGCTAAAAAATGTTAAAATCATAACGCGAAGAACAATTTTCAAAGATGCGAACAAATAACTCTACCGCATGAAATAATACAATAAAACGCGTTTTTTTTATTGTCTTAGTTCTTAGGTAGTACTCAACTGAAATCATATGGGTCCATGATAGCTAAAGAAAGCTTCGTATACTCCTGCTGTAACCTAACAATGGAAATATATAAAATTATTGTTATCAAAATATTAACAATACCAAATTACTTTTTTTGGCGTTGTTCCCAGCCAATTGCCAATATTGTTACATTTTTCACACAAAAAGAGGAGGCGAAGAAAAATCAATTAAGTATACGATCTAATCGTTTTTTCATTTGCAATCTTGTTTCTTCCGTGACGTCAATCTCTTGTTCTTGGCTGGCGCCAACTCCAAAAATGAGTCAGTTGGTATTGTAAATATTATAATAACAATAATTATATATATTTTCATTATAAATTTATTGTATCATGTATACAATAAATGATTGTATATCCATGGATATACATTATGAATCAATGTCTGTATTATGTATACAATAAATCATTATATATACTACATTAAGAATCGGTATTTTCAGTATCCATTGTGTAAATACAGTATACGGTAAATAATATACACAAAATCCAAATTCCTAGCTAGATTAGTTTTTAAGATAGAGCCCGTAAGAAAAATAATCTAAAATTGACAACTTTGACGGCCCGCCATTTATTTATTTTGCAAAATAAAAAAGATAAAAATCTTTCTACTCTACTCAATGAGCTTTAAAAAAATGACACCTCGCATGCCAGGGTAAGACATTTTTCTTTCGGTTTCTCTTTCACGCATGAAAACCCCATGAAAAATAAGTTAATTGAATTTCTAATTTAACATTCAGTTTTGGGTCAACATTCTATACAAAATATCGAAATTTCAGGTCTGTAACTCATTCCGTTTACGCGCCAGAGATCTGTGACATACGGACAGACTGACATTAATAGGGTTCCGTTTAGGCCATTGGGTACAGAACCCGAACAACGAGAAAAAAAAACCAAAAACGCTTAACGGGCTGCATCTGCCAAGGTGGGTAAAAAAATTGCATTTTTCAAAAATATTTTTATTCGATAGCGAATAGCGGTAGCAGCATCATAATTCAAACACGTTTTTCTCCAAACACTGTTTTCAAAGTCAGTGGACATTATATATCGAGAACCACTTGATGGATTGTTTCCAAACTTACAGGAGATACGATGAGGAACATTTAAAGGTCACTGACGATCTTACTTTTTTTTCTTCCATTTTCATTTCTCAATAGTTACGTAAAAATTACGATTTTATCGTAATTTTTACGATTTTCTCGTAATTGACCGTCGACAACGAGTCGTATTTATTGTTAATTTGAATAACCCGTTCGGTTTTTAGATTCCAGATGGACTGTAGAAGTTGGTTTTCACTGTCAAACGTCGCGAAAAAAGTTTCCTTTTCCGGTGGCCATGTTTAGGTTGTTCTGAATTTTATGGTGATTTTTTCTTTTTCAAATACACTCAAAACATCTTTGTGTTGAAAACAAATGCGTTTATTTTTCACCAACGTGTCCCCAGAGTGAAAAATCGGAATTGAGCCATTTTTCGCCCCTCTAGGTAGATGTAGGCCCGTAAGAAAACTTCAAAGAAGGGCGTATGAGAAGGGGGGAGAGAGAAAGAGAGAGAGAAAGAGAAAGAGAGAGAGAGAGAGAAGAATAACGAGAGAATGATTCTCTCTCCCTCCCGTCCTGAATTCCCCGACGTTTAGCACGGCGACTCCTGGTGCGCGTTTGACATATAACGTCCCCCTGGCGCTTAGGGGGGCGGGGGGGTTGGAGGTAAAACATCGCCGACGCTCACCGGAATGCTCGGTAATCGACAAATACATTTTTTTCGCGTCCTCGAAGGCAGCGAGAAAGGGAGGCTGAGCGCGTCCCTCGCAGGGCTAGCGGGGAGCATTAAAATGGCGGTCCGTTGACACGAAGTTTCGTGAGCTTCGCTCGAGAGCCTCATTACGTTGTTCCCGAAGGCGCTGGAGGCGTGAGCCTCCCCCACTTAGTTGCTTCGCCCCCCACCTCCGATGGATACCAACCCTTGGCGCACCGGCAAACGCGCACTTTTCGCACACTTAGTGAAACACTCGTTTTTTAAGATATTGTTATTATTATTATTGTATATTATTATTATGGTTCGGGATAATGAGGAATGGAGGGGGGCGCAATAACAACACTGGCACTCACCTAATCGGCGAAGAGATATAATCCGAGCGTTTCGTTGGCTATCCTTCGTCTTGAGTCCGGAAGTCGTGCTTTTTCGTCCTATCGCTCACGTCACTCTCGCACCTTCGACGTCTTTTTTTTGTTCAACGTGACACGTTATTTCTCTTGTTGGAACGAAAGAGAGATCTCGAGGTTTCGCAGACTCGCCACCGATCGGGGGCGCGAAGGTCACGCGCGCCTCACACGCGCGTCCCCCCCTGGTGTGCGGTCGGAAAACCGTCCGAGAAAGCCAGGTCCTTTTCCACGGATTTTTTTCGGTTCGAAAGAGGCTCGGAGCGGGGGAGGGGTGCACTTCCGGTCTCGTAAGGCAGGGCCTTTTCGACGAATATGTATGTGTATGTGTGTATGTATTATGCTTTACGGGGATTCACCATGGCGATTACGTGGATAGCTCTCTCTCCCTCTCACTCACGCACTCACACGCGGGCACTCGTCGTCTCACTGAGCACCCGGAGCTGAATATTCCTATTTATTTGTCACTGGAAACGTCGGCCGCCATGGACACGACGAAACGATATATTTGTGTGTGCGTGTGGCTTTTTTTTATACATGTATACACAGCGCACGCACAGGCACACACGCGAATAAATACGCGAGGGCTTTTGTAGGGCGCCGACCGAGCGATTGAAAATTACACGGGAGAGAGAGAGAGCCTGACATGCGACGGCGATTCTCACGCTGACACACTGGAAGCGGCCACTAGCAGCTCAACGCGGACGATAACATCACCACCGTACGATCTCGTGGCGGCCATCTTTTCCACGAGAGCGCGCTACGGGCGAGCGAGGCGAGCGCAGCGCCGCGGAAAGCCACCACGGGCTATCTGGAGGGGGAAGCAAGCACCCGCATTCGTCAGTGAACCCATGGAGGCTAGAGTGGGAGGAATCCGAACGCTTATGGAGAGATTTGAAAAAAGTGACTACAGAAATGTGGACAAACAACGTTGGCGCCACTGTTACTAAGACCTCGAGAAGTGAGCTGCGTGTGACAGAGACGGAACAAATAAATCATAAGAAGTGAGCTGTGTGTGAGCAGAATAATACTTGCGAAGTGAGCTGCGTGTGACAAGGACGCAACAAATGAATCATGAGAAAATCACACGAATGGAATTGCAATTATTCATTGAGGCAAGAAATTTAAAAAAAATGTTCAGTATTTATTTTTCGATTTGGAAAAACACCATAAAAACAATATAAAGTCGAAGGGATTTGCTTGCTTGAATGTTTTCAAGATAAAAGCATGCTGCAGTGTTTTAAAGAAAAATATCTGTGTCCTCTTGTCAGCATCAAAGTTGATTTGTCTCGAAAATTCAATTTTAACAATTCTCAAATTCTTCGAATATTGTGTGTATATTGTCGTATTGGCTGGTACAGTAGAACCTCGTTTATCTGACCTTCGATTAACCGACTTTCCGCATTATCCGAGGGACCTGACTCACTCGAGTCCTCCGCATTATCCGAGGTGTATTCTCGGATAATACGCAGAATCTCGGATGAAACGGAAGAACTGCTATGCGTAAGCGTGGAGTCATCCGATGTTCTACTGTATTTGCCATGGAGGCTAGCATGGAGGCTAGCATGGAGGCTAGCATGGAGGCTATATGGAGGAGGTCGAACTCTTATGGGAGACATATCAAAAATATGACCACAAAATCGTTTGATATAGTGAGGCGCAGGGATCGCGCTATTACCATGAAGTTAGTTGCGTGCGAGAGAGACAGAATAAGAAAATCCTGAGAAATGAGTTGCATGTGACAGAGATGGAAGACATCAAAGCATATAAGAAAATTGATCTCATACATATTATTATTTATATTATTGTTAAAACTAAGTAGAGAGCAATCATACAGCAATAATAGTGTGAATATCCTTGAAGCTTTGAGGCTAATTCTAAGCAAAGCCGCAATTCAAATACAACAATTATAACATTAAATTGTGATAGGCACGATAGCCTCGGGGATAATGCTCCGGCTACGAAAACGTGGACGTGAGTTCAAATCCTCCTCGGCGAAATTTTTATTTGCCTAATGAACTGTGCGAACGGGTTGACAATGTTCAATTCTTATTACAAATCAAAGTGTAATAATATGCACAATAACATTTTTAATAATAAATTTTGATTGCAAAGTGCCGTGAACCGTCACATGTGCCGAAATGAAACAGTGTAAGAAATGACTAAATGAAACAGAGTAAGAAAGACTTGAAAAATAAAATAAAAAAGAGTGACACGATGAAGGTGTAACTGGACTATAAGAGGAAATATGTGATTTAAGTGAAAAGTACGAACAATAATCAGCAAACGGCAAGGACTATGCAAGGAAGACGAATGAAAGAGATTGATCTATGAAAACCTATGCAAAATGAGAGAAACTGAGGAAGAGCACAGAGGAAACAGAATATAACATGCAGTACCTTTGGCACCTTAAACAATGTCAATTGTCGTACTGCACGCATATCTCCATCAGCATTGTCATCAGCATTGTCATTCAGAATTAAAATTATTAATGACATAATAACATTATTAAACTTGCAAAATGTATAGTAACGTAACTTATCACTATGTAAACAGACAAACAACCATTAGTCACGAGGGACCCATGTGCAAGGTTATTAAAATTGCAAATGAAATTGGAGATTAAAGTAATTATGCTTACCTCACGATACTGACCTTGATATCGATGCGGAAAAACGTTTGATCTGATATAAAAAGAACACTCAATTCTTTTCACTTCACGATTAAAAATCGAGTTTATAAATCACTAATACTGCACTTTGTCTCCACTGTACGCTTTTTTGTTTGGGAATATAGCACATGAAAAAATAATTATTGCGTACTTCCGATACGTCTTTCATTTCTCTCACACGCAACGAACTTCATGATCACAGAGCGATCGCTGCGCCTCACTATATCAAATGATTTTGTTGCCACTTTTTTGGACACAGTTCGGATTCCCTTATATAGCCTCCATGGAGGCTAGGATGCGTGTTCAATCCTCTTCCATCTCTCTTACACGACATCGATACTCAGCTTACTTCTCGAGGTATTAGGGATAGTGGCGCCATCCCTGTTTGTCCACATTTTTGTAGCCACGTTTAAATGCACAGATCGGACTCCTCCCACTCTAGCCTCTATAGCGGTCTCACTCGCTCACGGCTACGGCACTGTCGCCTCCAAGGGGACTAGAGCACGGTCTTACATACAGGTCTGGAAACTCTGCCAGAATTCGTATGGTGGGGGTAGGCCGGTTACTGACGAAAATTTTTGTTGAGAATTCACACTACGCGGCGCTGCAGTCTTGCCCCCGTTGAACATAACCACCAAAAATAGTTTTTATAGACAAGCCCACTCTTCGGGGATCGAACTCGGCTCCTTCAAAACGGTAGCTCAGCACCCTATCCGTGCGACCACGATTATCATTGCATGAATAAGACAGTTTTCTAACATTTAAGTTACAGCCACGTTTGGGGTTGAATTAGATTTGGCGGCTTGTTGGGTTGGTTCACCGCTTAATTTTATTCATTATAATTAGCTATATTGGTAGATATACCACCAATATATATATACTGCGGAACCAATAATTGAAATGAAGTGTTACGGAGACAGGCTGATGTAGAGTATTGCGGCGATTAGCTCTGTCTTTTTTCAATACCTCCGTCTGCCCCCGTGCCGCACTTCACCTCAAGCTCTTTTAAGATAGCAGCGCCCCTAGCAGCCAGTGTATTAAAAAAATTTCATCAGTAAGCGACCCTCCTCATCCGACGGAGCAAGAAGACTAGAGATAAGGAGTACGAACGCAGTGTTGAAGAAACACTGTGTCCACTGTGTTCCAGTGTCCATGGAAATCCAGATGGGAAGGGTGGCGCTGCTCTTCACCGAACCGAATTGAACAGGAACGAACCAGTGCCGTACAATATGCAGAAAGCACCCTGTGCTACTTCATATGCAGCGATAATTTGATCAAATTAATGGTAAAAACAGTGCCGTACGATATGCAAAAAGCACCCTTTGCTTCTTCATATGGAACGGTAATTTGATCAAATTAGTTGTGAAAACAGTTGGTGATGGAAATTCCTATATAGATAAAATTCTTATATAGATAATATAGATTGTTTTGGAGAATAATTACAAAATACGGGAAAATTAGTCAATATGATTTTTCTCGTTGCGGAAGCAGCAACAAACAATTTATTTATCGACACAAGAAAATTCAAAAGAATTTTGAATCCAAACAAAACTTTTACAAATGAACACACATCATGATACGCTGTACAGATAACGAATAAAAATGAAATACAGAAATTAAAACAATGTATATATTAAATATATGATATAACGATACAATTATTTTTTATTAAGGTATTTCCTTCACGGAGGAACGTATTTTGTAGGGGCATAAGGAGGGCCCTTCTGAATCATTGGTGAATTACAGTAGCGCTTAATAAAAATAAGTCACAATAAATTATTATACTCAACGATAAACTGGAAAAAAAACTTCGCGCACATTTAGTAGATTCAGACATTTTTACATTTTTTCTGAAAAGTCGCGAGTACGAAAATTCTGCTGGTCACATTTTTTGAATTGTTTTTATTGTTGTTACGGAATCTAGATTTTTTCCACGCCTGAGCCGTTTGTATCAGGCATCTAGAGTTATTTAGTGTATAAATTGTTGGATAGAAATGTGGCCAGGGTGTCGTCTCCATAAAGCGCTGTACAAATGAGACGATTTTTAGAGTCGTAATTTTTTCGGTAACTTGGCTTGAAATTTTACGAGTATACTGGGATGTATTTTTACTTGATTATAGACGACAATCAGTGGTTAAATATTCGGGTTCGTGAAAGAAATACCTTGAATCTAACACAATTCGCAAAATTTGTTAGTCGCAAATACACGTGCTCCGCACACACTTTATTCCAAAATGGACGACAAGCGGGAATCATCGATGGCGGACAGCGTCGGCTGCGTTCTTGTCGCTCAGTTCATTTCGGTTCGGTGATGAGCAGCGACGCACGCGGTGAAACCACCAACCACTAATAACTGGATTTCCGTGGACGCTTTTGGATCGTGATCGCCGTAAGCGTTCGTACTCCTTAGCTCTAGTCTTCTTGCCTATTCTATAGGTAGACGCTCGAGCCCCTTCCCGGATCGCGAGTATACTGAGGCCAGCCATCGGAAAAAGGACGTTGGGTCGTTTCGACCCATGTGTGCACTAGTGCGTTGAAAATTGAAAAAAAAAAATTTTGCGAAATTTCGTGTTTTTTATTTCGCGCTATTATAATAAATTATGCATTTAGAATGCCAAATGAGCTACGAGGGCTTTCTATGAAACCATGAGAACATCACGCTTTCATCGTGGACTCCGAAAAAAAACAAAGTGGTGCTCCTGGCTTCATCGTATGGGCTGAACAGTCAAAATGGTCGTACCGGAAACATTTTATTGATAGAGCATTACAATTCCACAAAAGATGGAACTGATGCTTTTGATGAATTATGTCACCGGCATACCGTTGCGCGGGGAACGAAACGATGGTCAATGCGATTCTTTTTTGGCATTCTCGACCAGGCAGTAGTAAACAGCCGCATTTTCCATACTTGTGCAAAATTAAACGCGATTAAGGAGAAAGAAAAGCTGTCGGGTCGTCAATGCCAAAAAAGAATTGCTCACCACCTACTGCGGCCTTTTCTTCATAGGAGGTTGCAACAGACACCCACTTTGAGATCCGGAATAGCGGCAACCATAAAAATGATCCTAAGCGAAGATGGAGAGCTTTCGCAAAGTTTGGATCAAAGGCCGCAGTTCGCAAAACGCGTCAGATACGGTCTGTGTAATCAAAGTGATGATCACAAAACAAAAAACCAGTGCCTGGCATGTAAGAATGCAATGTGCAAAGTGCACCGAATGTATCTGTATGTCGATTGCGGTAAATCCGAATAATGTAATGTTATTGAAGGAAAACAATGCAAAAAATATACGTTTTCAATGAATAATGTGCCGTAGTTGTTTTTTTTTCATTTTTCACTACCCCGAAAATGCTTAAATTCAAATCTCCGAATAAATATACTTTTTGGAACGTTGGTCGACACTGTATTTTTTTCGCATCTATAAACCTTCCTCTTGAAAGGTCCCGAAGGGTTTTTTTTATCGAAAGGAAAAAAAATATGATTTTTTTCATGCAAGTACGTATTTTTCGGCGTATGCCCCACTTTGAACGAATGTTTTGGCATTTGATTTTCATTTTCGTCAAAAAATAAATTTAGGGCTATAAAATGTGGATAATTTACTACAAAAAATTTAAAAATGCATATTTACCGCAATACAACGATTTGAAAAACGCCTTGGATCAGATTGACCCAGTATGCACTTATAGGTTGGCAGCGGTGTGCATTGAAGGGTTATGTATTAACAGTGCGCATGCCGCAGTATGCGCCCGAGTCATTTCGAATGATATTTCTGTCTACTATATTTTATAAATTCATAACGTTTAATGAAGTTTTGGCCCGGTGTGCGCGATATTAAAAAAATATTAATGATAAGAATAAAGCTCTAAATAGAAATGAAATAGATTTAAACGCAAACAGAGTAAACGGTTTACATTCAAACGAAAAAAATTGACACGAGTTCGATCGAAAAAAATCGGATTAAATGCAATCGGCAATAAAGTCGGCTTGAACTTATGAGGAAAAAATCGTTGTGAACTCAAGCGAAAAAATCGGTTAAAATTCAACATGAATGATTCTGTATAAATTTAACTGAATACGTTTCTGCTCGTTAGTACACGGGGAAAACAAGGGAAAGGAAATGACACAGCAGTAATGAACGAAGTGATGCGATCGCCGCGACACGGTTGTTTCTCTCGAAAGCTCTTGTATTCAAAGCCAAAGAAGAAGCGAAACGAAAATATTCCAAAGGTGGAGAGCTCTGTAAGAAATGCATATCGGAAATTTTTTCGGCACATGTTCGAGCCGAGACGTTCCGTTGTTATTCTCCCTCCCGATTCGATTATCCGGGCTGGGGTCGTAAGATTGTAAACTGCAAATATCTCGGGAAATAGTGATGTTGGATCAAAATTGATCTATCTATATATACATCTACGTAGATCAATATTTATATACTTCTGTTGTACGCAATGAGTTATGTATTTTCGCATTGAATTTCTACAATATTCGCAATATGATGAAGTAACGATGTTTTTTTTTTAAATGTTCACAGTTTTTGTATACAGATGTAGATGTATAAAAGAAAGAAAATAAACCCTTTTTTCGCCCACTCACAATTGCGATCTCGTGCAACGCAGTTTCTTCGTTGTAGAAAAAGAAGAAAAAACGGTTTTATGGTGTCGAGATGAAACGAAATAATGTATTACGTAAGAGTCCCGTGTGTACGTGGATGGGTGAAAGGGCGCGCGGAAGACTTCTCGGGAGATCGGTAATTGTGGAATTCGGGACCGACAGACGGTGGAGGCGGCGGAGCCAGCCCGCGAGGCGCTCCCCCCGTTTTTGATCGGTAGTTTTGTGTCTCGGATCCCATACGTGCGTCATTACGAAGAACTTGATATATCGTTGCATGTATACGTTTCAAGTTGATGCAACAAAATATCTCGAGGGTTCCATTTCAGGAAAAAAATGTTTCACGGCAAAGTTTGACAGTTTTGACGAATGCGACGGAAATTTTTTTATTTCATAATCTTCTATTTTGTTGTATAATAATCAGAAAATAAGTTTCGAGCAAGTTAGTCAATTTCTCATAAAAAAAATGTTCCCATCGATAGTCAAGTTGACCTTGAAATGACCTTAAAAATTGCCATGAAATAAAAAGGAACGAATACCATCATTCGTGTTGTATGAAACTATGTAACTTTTGTCCCAAACTTTGTTTCCGTTCAACGTCAATTTTTCAAGACGTTTTGAATATTCGGGCAAATCGCTGACAAAATATGCGACAAAAAATCGTCAAAAACTTGAAGTCAAACGGAAAAAGCTTCGACCAGAAGTTACTCAATTGCTTACGGAAAAAGTGATTATGAAAAAATAGGTTAGCGTTTAAAAAGTAGAGTTTACCTTGAAATAACCGTGATAATTGGCTCGACATAAAAAAATAACTAATTCCAATGTTTTCGTACCGTGAAACAGCGAAACATTTATTTTAAACTTTTTCTTCCTAAAGTGCATTATTCTCGAAATATTTCGTTGCGTTGCTGAAATGTTACACCCCGTATGAGTTTTTACGATAGCCTCATGATACGTCGCCACGCAATGCACGAAGATTCCTAAATGCATCAATGCTTACAACTCGAGGACTTGTCGAACCGCCGCGACGATCGATCGCGCGCCGATGCCGAAAGCGTCGACGAGAACAGCCGGTGGTCCGGAGCGCGGAACTTCCTCGACGGCGAGTCTTTTGAGGACGACGTCGCGCTCGAGTGCAAGCGCCGAGGCGACGGCCTCGCCGAGGCCGCCCTCCGGGTAGTGATCCTCGACGGTGATGACGCGACCGCCGACTTCCTTCGCATTTTTGACGATCATCTCCTGGTCGATCGGCTTGATCGTGAAGGGATCGAGGATTCGTACATTGACGGCCGTCTTCGCGAGCTCGTTGGCCGCCTTAATCGCCTCGTGCAACGTGATACCCGCGCCGATTACGAGCACCCGATCGCTCGACGTCGATCTGACGATCTTCGCTTTTCCCGCGACGAATTCCTCCTCGTTCTTGTACAGTACCGCCGTATTCGGTCTTGACGTTCTTATGAAGCAAATGCCCTTCGTATTGGCGGCGATCTCCACCGCTCGTTCCGCAGACACAGCGTCACTCGGATAGAACACGGTTGAGCCCGGAATCGAGCGAAACATCGCGATATCCTCGAGTCCCATTTGCGAGGGACCATCCTCGCCGATCGATACACCACAGTGTGAACCCACGAAATTCACGTTCGATTGAGATATCGCGCCCATTCGGATCTACAAAAAAAAAGGTTCGTTTTCTTTATCACGATGATGATTATTATTATCGTAAAATAAATATTCCACTGTTGTTTGTCGAATTTTTTTGTTCGTTCCATTTTTCGGTGGTATCGTATATCGATTGGTACGATATAGCGTTATGTCATTTATTCGACATACGTGGCATGGGGTGTTATATATTGATCTATCGGTATCTACACACGCACGCACACACACACAGACACACACACGAACCACGAATAAATACATGCATAAAAAATAACATTGAACAAATTAAATTTGTTTGGAGAATAAAGTGCTTTCACATCCGTCTCAGAATCACGCTTCGAGTTCCCAGACCACGCGCCGATCAGCTGACTGCAGCGTACGATGTTGCCATTCCGTTACGGACGGTTGGCCCCGAGTTCGGTGCGGAATGAAATTACTACTTTTCACAAGTCGATATCTCCGCAACTGAATGGTCAAAGTTTGTCATTTAAAAAAATCAAACCCAAAATAGTCCTGCGTACACGTGTGTTTTTGTTTTGAACTCCTAAGATCCGTTTAGAATCTATGTCGAGAAATGCGAGCAATCTCCTATCGGTTTAAGTGTTAGGTATAGGGATCGCGTACAAAAATATCCATATTCAATTGCAATTATCTCACGAAGTAAACGGTGAATCGAATTGAATTTTTGGGCATCGGTCCATGAAGGTCATATCTACAGCATTCTTAGACTTCAGCCAATTCCTAAGATTTAACCAAAACTACAGAACTACCTTAACAGTCTCAGTGAGCGACTTTTTACGACGCGTTTGAGGAGAGTCGCTCAGCATAGCCGCGTGACGTAGCTCGGGCATACGCAGCGCCGCCGCTTTCTCGTATTTCTTAGCAGCTGACACGCTCCTCCTTACTTGCTATATTTACACGTATAACGTGAATATAGCAAGCTGGAGTGATTTTTACATCTCCAACCACTGAATATGGTTAGAACGCTGATAATTGAAAAGATAAAACAAACGGCCCTGTCTAGGGCGAAAAATCTATTTGACGAAAGTTTACCGTGTCCGCAATTCATAATTCAAAGAATTCTTCGAGTACGGAAAACAAACGGCTTTTCAAAGTTCTGCACGGGTTTCGAATATTCTTTGCGGACTTAACCAATATCAAGGTCATTGAGCCCATTCAATTCACTTCAATTTACAGCCTTTCGAAAAACACGAAAAAAATGCTAAACTTTTCTTGCTCCTTTAATTTTTTGTGTCAGTGTATTTATGATACATCGAGACACGATATAGCATTATCGAGTATTTGGTGATGTGATAATATATTGAAATATAATATACTGATATATGGTATATCGTTTTATGATATATCACCTAATACTATATCGTTAAATCATGAGAATATAGAAGCACAGGAACACAATTAAAAAAAAAAAAGCGAAAGACATCAAACGCAATGAAACTGAAAGGATATCCGATACAAAAGAAAACAAGAGCGAAATAAAATAACAGTATTAAAAGCAAAAAATAGGATAAAGTGTATATAAAAATAGAATAGTGACATACTGGTATGCCAGCTACTTCCACTCTGTTTTTCTTGAATAAAACAATTTTTTTGCGCGTAACGACGAATGTGAATATATATTTAGGATGTTAGGAGATCAATTGTTACTACAATATCACTATTAAGGGCTTATATTGCACTTGGTGGATGTTGATCATCACTAAAGTGCAAAAAAAACACGTTATTTGGACAATAAATGTAATTGTGCTTGATCTAGCAGGTAAATCATACACGAAAAATGAATTCAGAGACGTTTTTTGGGTCGCTGATTACGAATTCGAGCTCAAAATCCAGAAATTCAAAATGGCGAATCCAATATGGCGGAGCTAAACCGGAGATTTTACTGGAATTACTGAAACATCGGAGTTGCTCAATACGTTGATTCTGTTATACTGAATTTCTAATAGAATTACGCTTTTAGCATTACCCGGAGCTAACGGCGAGGACGTAGCGAGTTTCTAGCTCCATATTTTTTTATTATTTATTTTTTACTTTTTTAAAATTATTTTATTTTTACTTTATACATTTTTTTGCTTTATTATTTTTTATATTTTTTTTTCACTATTTCATATTTATTTGTACCTGAAGACTAAAGTCGTTGTAGGTGTGGTAGGCCACAAAACAATTGCGAGTTACGTTTAAATTATAAGCTCAGATTAGTATCAGTGACCAAGCCAGATTTGTGTTTCATTATCCTATATTGGAACTGCCATTTTTATTGTTCAATTTTGAACTGAGATTCGAATTCAACGACTCAAAAAACCCCTGCATATGAAGTTTCATCTTCATCAAGCTACTTTGAGCATTTTGGTCCGTCATATTGGATCCACCATCTTGAGTTTCCAAGTTTGAGTGCAGATTTGTAATCAGCGACCCCGAAAACCCCCGAGTACCAACTTTTGCTTTCATCAAACAATTTTTACATTTGTGGTCCGCCATATTGGATCCGCCATCTTGAACTTTCAAATTTTGAGTGCAGATTTGTAATCAGCGACCCCGAAAGCCCCCGAGTACCAACTTTTGCTTTTATCAAACAATTTTTGCATTTGTGGTCCGCCATATTGGATCCGCCATCTTGAATTTTCAAATTTCGAGTGCAGATTTGTAATCAGCGACCCCGAATATCCCGGAGTACAAAGTTTTGAGCTGATTGCACGTAAGGAAAAATGTATGCTTCAAAGGGTTAAGACGTCACTCGAAATGTGCGTGTTTTTTTAAATTAAAAGCTTAGAGGTCCTGAAAAGTGCACGAGTTCGGTGCAACGGTCAGTAATTCACAATTCATCCAATGGGAACTACAACTGTATAAAAAAAATTTCACCAAATTTGGGAAAAAATCGACCGTAAGGCTCGATAAATACGAGAAAAAAAAACATGAAAAATATTGGGTTAATTTTTAAAAAATATCACAACAATATACAAAAGTGGAAAAATGATCCAAATGAAAGCACAAGGATAATATTCGAAAAAAAGGTGGAATAAAAAATATACAGAGATAAGAAAAAAATAAAATTAAAAGTATAGAAAAATGACGGAGAGATAAATAAGATAAAATAAAAGTGCAAAGTGCCACTCGAACGAGCGGAAATTGGTGGGAAAAAAGAAGTAGACAACGAATATTTCTAGATCCGAAGAAATGAAACGAAAGAAAATAAGCGGAATAAAATGGTTAATTCGTACCTGATCGAAGGCACGAGTGAAGAAGGTCGCGAACGCCGAAACAAAGGGGACCGTGCGATCTCGGCAGGCCGCGCCGGTCGCAACCCCGACGAGATTCTGCTCGGCAATGAAGCACTCGATGAAACGTTCCGGGTCGACGCTCTTGATTTTTTCAGCAAACGTCGAGTTCTTCGTGTCACCGTCCAAGGCGATTACACGGGAATTATTCTTCGCGATTTTTGCGAGGGCGACGCCGTAAGCGAGACGCGTCGCGACCTCGTCGCCGAGCTTGTAACTAGGTGACGTGTCGAGTTTGATGTTCGCGATGTCGACCTTCGGAGCGTCCTCGACGAGGGGTTTTTGCGGCCGTAGACCGAGCGGGCCGGGATTCTTTATGAGCGAAGTCAAGTGCTTGACGACCTCATTGGCCTTGGCCCCGAGGGCTTTTCCGTGCCAGTTTTCTAGGTCCTCGATACTCGGGAAATTCTTGCCCTTGAAGGTCTTGGCGAGAATCGCGGTTGGTCGGCCCTTCGTCGTTTGGGCCTCGTGGAGAGCCTGAAAAAAGTTTTAAAAAACGTAACGGCCTGAGAGCGATGATGGATCTGATATATCCATATAGAGGGCGTGTCATTCAAGTTAGAATAACAAAATAAAGTCAAACAGACCCAAACGAACCTAAAGAGAACCACACAAATCCAAACAGATCCAACATACAAATCCCATAAAAACTCGTAGACGAGGTGTGCTTTTCAAGTTGGCACGACGCAATATCCCGTACTGGATATGTTTTAGGGAAAAATATTCCTAACGAAAGTTTCACAGTGTTGAGGAGCAAAAATGATGGGTTCGATTGTATCTTATTTGATGGCTACTTTGAAGGTTTATTCAAGGTCAAAATAAGTTTTTGAAAAGGAACTTCCCTTTATCATTGCACAATAATTTTCTGCACAACAAAATGAATAACTTTTGTCCGAAACTTTTTTTCTGTTTAACTTCGCTTGCTGAAGATATTTTGAATTTTAAGTGAGTAGATAATAGTAAGAAAATATTTTGTTGAACACTAAAAGTATCTTGAAAACTTGAAGTCAAGGAAAAAAAGTTTCAGACAAAAGTTACCCATTTTATAAGGCAAAAATGTCGAATGATCAATATGCAGATGGGCCGAAATGTCGAATTCGAAAATGACGAATGTTCGAATATAAATAGATCAATCAAAAACATTTTGCGTTTCGATATATTGCTTCTCGCCATAGACGGTATTACGCATATTAGGCACTCGCTATTTTCTGTTTCGGAGATACGGGTGTTCTACATTTTTCGATTCTGCATTTTTATGTTCCGAGTTGCAGACAATCTGAATATTCGTTTTCGAATAAATTAGCTCTCCAATAAATAATGGTTCGATTTATAGTCATTCGATTTATTCATCAGATTTAATGGTTTCCTAAAAATACATTATCCCCTTTATTTTGTCTTTCCATTTATTCTTGTCGTACCTTGACGAGCTCCTCGACGTCGTGGCCATCGACGACGAGGGCGTTGAAGCCGAATGCGTCAAGGCGCTTGCGATAAACCTCCATATTGTGCTGGAGGGAAGTCGGCTCGCTCTGGCCTAGCCGATTTATGTCGAATATCGCGCAGAGATTGTCGAGCTTGTAGTACGAGGCGAAGTGGAGCGCCTCCCAGATCGAACCCTCGGCCGATTCTCCGTCACCGATCAGCGTGTACACTCTGTAATTACGATCGTAACGGAATTGTCAATATATGTAGGTTACATTTTTGACGTTTAAATCGTTATGGTTGGCGAATATTCTGTATATTAAATTTATGTATGATGTATACATTATACAGGATGATAAGTATGAGGTGGCCGTGCGCTTTGCAACACAGTAATCTTGTATAGAGAGTTGTATAGAGATTTTTAGAATGGAATAACGTTCAAACTGTTTGAGTTTTTGACCTGCATTTTTTTTACACATGCTTATTGGATCCTTCAAGAATATGTTAAAAACTATTTGGAAAATAGCGGGTGGGAAATTCTGGCTCACCCGCCTTATAGCCCAGACCTTGCCCCTTCCGACTACCATTTGTTTCGATCGATGCAGAACGCTTTGACTGGAATACGCTTCACGTCACAACAGGGTATCAACAATTGGCTAGATTCATTCTTGGCTTCAAAAGATGAACGCTTCTTCCGCGACGGAATTCATAAATTACCAGAAAGATGGGGAAAGTAGTGGCTGGCGATGGACAATATTTTGATTAATGTATTCATTTATTTTATCAATCAAATAAGTGCGTATTTTAAGCAAAAAAACGGACCGAATTAAGTTGTACTCGCAATATTAAGATGAGAAAGTTGCATTTCGACACAATGCTGCTACGAACGTTCAGAAACGGTCTACTGGAGGTATAAGCCAAATCGGAGCTCAATCGGATAATTCGTTATCGAGATATCGTTATTGACGATATGAAAAACATCGTTTTGAGAAAAACGCGCTGCCGTTTTTATACCCTTCGATGAGGTTTAAATGAAAACATTGATACTTAGTGGTTACCAGCCAGGTTGACGCACGCACGCACACACACACGTGCTGGAATTTCAATTTAGTAAAAGTTCCACGGTTTTCGAGATAAAAATCATCTGCTTTTTCGCATGCCATTTCTATAAAAAATAACTTGGTTAACTCGGTTTGAATTAAATACTCTTAGCTATTTGTTTTATCTAGAAGAGTCTTCTTTATAGATGCTGCTGAAATGAGAAACTTTGAGGTTTAGAGAAAATTGCCAAAAGGAAAAAAGTTGCGTTACATTGTATTGAATCGAACAGAATTTTTTCAAATTTTTTTTTTCAAAATTTTTTGCTCCAACATTGAATGAAAGAAAAAAAAAATTTTCAATTTTTTCTTCTCAATTTTTGGCCGCACAAAGCATCCACCTCTTACCTCTTACCTCATCTAAACACGAGGAGCGGAAATAAAGCTTCTTGTCTTTGTTTACATTTTACCTTTGTGGAGCGTAAAAAAGATTCTATTTCTCGCGAGTCGATATTCGATTTCTCTCGTGTTCTTTTTCTCGCTCTCTTTTTCGCTCGTCGTTTTTGTTTACATTTTTGATTCTTTGGAATAATGTGACGGGTGTCGCGCTGACAAAGCCAGTTAGTTGTGCGAAAACTTGGAACGCGAACACGCGTGGTCTACAATCGACAAGTTTTTGCGCAAATTTTTTGTTCTTAACGCATCAAAATGGTACGGAAAAAAGAAATTCCACTGTATAAAAGAGGGGCTATTGTCGCGTTGCGCGATAAGGGATTGTCGTACAGAGAAATTGCCAGGCAAACTCGCGTGTCTTTGAAAGGAGTGCAGACGACCATCGGGAGATTTAGGAAGTCCGAGACGTATTTCAATCGCGATCGTCCGGGTCGACCCAAAGTGACAACGTCCTCGGACGATCAAAATATCGTCGTTACCAACAAAAAATGTGGATGTTTTGTGCGGCTAAAAATTGAGAAAAAAAAATGGAAATTAAAAAATGTTTTCATTCAATGTTGGAGCAAAAAATTTTTGATGAAAATTTTGAATAAATTCTGCTCGATTCAATACGATGTAACGCAACTTTTTTTCATTTTGAACATTTTCTCTAAACCTCAAAGTTTCACTCTTTACGGGTTGTACTTAATGGAGAATCTTCAGCATATACTTTCTCTAGCAAACGATGCATTTCCACGGCCGATTTCTTTGCCAGGTAACACTGGGGCATAACTTGCCACAAATGTGATTTATTCCGAGCCAAACTTGCCATTGCAAAGACAAATGAGATAGATGACGTTAACGCCTCACACAAATGTCACAGATGGCGTTGCAGCGGGATTATCGTCCGGAGACCTGTCATCATGTGCATTCCCAACTTGTAATTCGAGAAACTGGTGTACCTGACGCCATGTATTACTCGCAGGCGGTTTCATATGCAAACACCTAACGTGAATGGTGATATTGCGGAGATTTTGTTTTTGTGAAGTACCGCGACGCACCGATAGCTAGCTTTGTCATAATTCTTGCCGACGTAGGCCATGCCGGCGGCGACCGAGAGTCCCTGGCCCAATGAGCCCGTACCGACGTCGATGAAGTTTAGCCTCGGGGTGGGATGACCCTCGAGATCGTTGCCGAATTTTCGCAAGTTGAGGAGCTCGCTCGTCGGAAAGAGACCAGCCTCGGCCCACGCTGAAAAAGTAAATACGTTAGCTGGCGGAGAAAAAAAATGGCGACGTAGAGAGTTTTACGCTTGACAACAATACAGTACGTTTTTTCAACCCAAAATATAAGAGTCCACTTTTTACGCACGTCCATCAGGCTTGATTAATTTTTGTTCAACAAAAATGTATTACATTTAATACTAATATTTTTCAAATAAACAAAAATGTATGAATTTGTTGTTAATAGAATTTTTTTAAACTGGAATGTCGATTGTTATGAACGTTTGTAATGCTTGGTCATCTTGTTCGGAGGCGTAATAAAATAAATAAAAACATTTTGAAATTTAACAAAATCCGTTCACTTTTATTTGTTTTATTAAAAATCCGTCAATGATTTTCATGAACGTTTAGCAGGTTTGACTATTTTTTTTTTATATCGAAAATGTACAGAATCCAATAAAAACACGTCGGGTGATTTTTCGAAAAGCGGTACGTCCGATTAGGCTGCAATTTTGCACAGATGTTCCATTTAACGCATAGATCCCTTAGAGGGATTTTTGGCACATTTGAATAGTTTGCGAGAAATTGTTGCTGGCGTGTTGCGCTAACAGATCAGCTCTCATGAAGTGTTGAATTTTTTCGATACTCTAGATTTTGTCCCAGATGCACAGCATACTGGTGTGGGCGCGAGGCAATTCGGAGAGCATCGGGAGAGGCGCGCTTCACTGGTGTGGGCGCCCCGCACGTATGTACGTTTGAAATCGCGGAACAGGGATATCGATCGGACGTGGCGAGCGATATAGATATACTCGTACGGGCTAAAAAAATTAACTTAAAAATCCAATTTCGGGTACGCTTCCGAAAACCCCCTCCTTCTGATCGAGCTAAAATTTTGCACAGACCTTTCTTTTAATATTTTACGAGAACCCTTAAAAGGATTTTTGGCGAATACGAATAGTTTCCGAGATATCGAGTTTTGAAAGTTATATATTTTCTCTATCCTATTTTTTTCCCTAAGGTACACGCTGTTCGCGTTTGTTACCTATTATTATCTTCCCTCCACTGTGACTGTTTCGTTCCACCACTGTTTCTTTTTCTACACTCCCTCTTCACTTTCTGTCCCCACCCCCCCCCCCCCCCTTGCGGCCGCAGGCAACTTCCCCCTCTGTATCATATTCATCGTGACATTTCTGTCATGGGTATAGGGAAACTGCGGAAAATCTATACCAATACAGCCGGTCATCAAGTTCGCCCCCCCAGTCGTGGAACTAGTCTTAAGGGAGCTTTCCAGTGTGAAATTTTCAAAAAATCGATTTTTTTTTGCTTTATCGAATAGTATACACTCTTCCGAATATTCCCTGAAATTTTCATGCCGAAATTCAGATTATTTCGGTTACTGTACAGCATTTCTTGGAAGAAGGCAACGGAGCGCTACAGCTACAGCGAAACTTTGAACGCGTTTTTCTCGAAACAGCATTTTTCAAAACGGTGTCCAACTTGGAGGGCAGAGTTTTAAAGCTATCGAGTTGAATTTTTTACACAATATTCTTAACGTCATTGTTTATCGTGCTATGGAAGCTTTTTTTTTTTTGACATCTTCCTATTTTTTTGTAAAAAAACTGCCAAAAAAAATGCTAAAATCGATACTTTTTGTTCAAACCGGCGCCATTTTTGCAAAAAAAAAAAAAAAAAGCCTCCATAGCACGAAAGCCAATTATATACCGATCAATAATCTTTTTGTGTTTTTTGTTTCAGATCAAAATTGTGACCCCCAACGTGGACACCACATCCAAGTGCATTTTCTGCAACAATTGTTTCATCATTTTTATAGATATTAATTAATAAATAAATCGATCTTTAAAAAATTGTTTTGTATTCTTCAATACCCAATTAATATACAAAAAAAAAACCAGACCGATTAGATTATTTTTTCTTTAAAAAAAGAATCGCGAAAAACAGCGATTTTTCGGGCTGTCACACTGGAAAGCTTCTTCAAAACGAAGGTCTGTACAAAATTTCAGCTCGATCAAAGGCGGGAGGGCGCTTCGGAACCTCATCCTTTATTTCTCGCAAACTATTCGGATGCACCAAAAATCCCTTGAGCGGATTTCTTTATATACATTCTCTTCTTTATATATATTCTTTATATATATATTTCTTATATATATTCAATAAAAATATTTTTGAACTGCACAATGCATAATTTTTTTTTCTTCAATGAAACATTAATTTTTTTTTACCTGTTTCTCGGCTTTGATGATTTTTTTTGAAAGTGAACTCAATAACAATATAACAAAAGAGAACAAAAATCTATAACTTAATAGTCGATTTTTTTGAAAATACGCCACAGAAAAAGCGATGTGCTTGTTTGCACAAAACATTCTTGATCAATTCGCTTTTTTGTTTGTAAGAAAATGGAAGACAAATAACAGATCTTTAAAACGATGCTGAAGTTTGCATCGTTGGACTGCAACAAATTTAATTTATTGTGGCATTTTTTAAGATATTTACTTTGCGATCTACATAAAGATCTATCAAAAAAGATCGCCTATAATAATAAAAGTGTGGAAAATAAAATGTAAAACGGAACTTTCGTTGCGTTCCAACGATGCAAACTTCAGCACCATTCTTTAAAAATGTCAAATAATTTACCCGCGTATAGAATTGGAGCCGCGTGTCCTTTGCTAAGGACGAAACGATCGTTGCTCGGATCCCGCGGCGCCGAGACTTTGTAACGCATAGTGTGGAAGAAAAGAACCGACATTATCTCTGCCATCGAAGCGCACGATGTGGGATGTCTGAAAATAGTTCAAGATTAGAATAAAAATGAAGAAAAATGTTTTGAATTAAATTGAATTTTTAAAAACTCCTGTATAATATACAGGTTGGCCCGAAAAGTAACGTCCAAAAGGAAAATGTAGATGCGTCGAATCAATGCCTATCCGAATCAGCACTATATATGTTCTACGATCGTTTAAATTTTTCGCGAACAAAAAGGTTTTCTTATCTTTCTTTTGTGCTCCTCTCGGATTTTTTAAAAACTAGTATTATTGTTATGAAGTGCAGTGTTAATAGCACTTCAAGCAATAGATAAACTACCAACTGAACAGCAACTCGAATGACTTAGATATTCATTTCAAGTTGATGATCAGATGATTTAAAAAAATACCAATACTATAAAATGTCCTAATGTGTTAATAAATAATATTCGGCATAGAAGAAAAATTGAAAAATGCAGTGTTTAGTTTTTCAATATAAATGAAATTCACAAAAATAGAAAAACGATGAAGTTAATATATTTTGGGAGCAATACCGAAAAGTGGACCATTATACGAGGGAGCAGTATGGGGATGGAGTAAGAGGAAAACCTTAGAAAGATGGCAATGGAAATTTGCCAAAACGGCCATGAGAATCAGCTCAAACACATCGAACTATATTTAAAGAATGGTATTGGGGTGCAGAGATATGGAAATAGAGGTCTGAAAAAGAGTTTTAAAATATCCAGTAGAAATAATAAAGTTGTAAGAAAAAATATAGCATTGGTGTAGCCAGGAGGGGTATGGGTCTGCACGGGCCCCAGAAATCCCAGTATCACCCCAGAAAAACATCGATCCAAAATAATTAAATTCAAATAATCGATTCATTTTATTTTTTTCCCCAAGCAAATATAACGTAATAATTTAATAAAACATAAACGGTTTTCTTCTTCGTAATATCGTAATTTTTATAAAACGTAGCTATTTCATTACGAAAATTGAATAGATATTATTATTTCACCATTAAGTTAACTGTGGGCAAAAGAAATACATCATATTTGCCGACCGATACACAACCAGAAAAATATTGGAAGCTGCTCGTTTGCTCCCAAGTAATAGATAATATCATTATAAATGGAAAAACGCCGATTTTAGAATTTACCATTGGCTCATGCAGTTGACGTATCTTTTAAATTGAATATGAATAATGGAGAGGATTTCACAGATAATTATTTCAAATATACATAATAACGTTATTTTTTAAATCCCAACTAAAAAAATGTTGAGTCGATTTGCAGAAAAGTTATTGACAGACTTATTGAATTGACTACCTACTGCAAGTAAAGTTTAAAGACTGGTAACTGGATGTAAAAATGATGAAAAACGAGTTGATAATTTCTTAAGGTATTGCAAGTATCAAGATGAACCAGAGATTAAAGCTTCGTATGTTATGTGCGTTACGTGATTGTCAATTGTTATGTACATTTTATTTAAAGGAAAAGATAATTGTGAACTGTGACGTAGGGACAATAGCTACCGTAAGGCAGGGAAGGGGTGGCGACTTCGGAACCCCTTTCTGGCTGGCGGCGATGTAAACATAAATCACAGCGGAAGTAGTGGAAAAGCAAAAGGAAGTGCTGGAATACAGGGGAGGAGAGAAGATATAGAGCAAAAAATTGAGGAGCTGGTGAGGAATAATCCCGTCAAAGAGTATGTGAAAGAATTCGCGGTATCGATAAAGCATGCAACGCAAATACAAGGCGTATAAAAAATGTATAAAAAATGTTACGAAAACGGAAGCCCATGTACATAATTTGTAAGAAAAAAATGTAAAGGGGAATAGTATGCGAGTGTAAACAAACTTAGAGGCTATATCATGGAAATAAAAACTACCGTCACCACTACTACTACTACGTTAATATATTTATAATAAATAATATCATGCAAACCAAATTAATAAATCAATTGCTGTGTTTGATTTTTCGATGTAAAGGAAATTAACAAAAATAGAGAAAAAACCGTCAACATAGTTGTAATAAATAATATCCGGTACGAAATGAAACTTGAAAATCGAACTGCTGTGTTCAGTTTTCCAATATAAATAAAATAAATTGAAAGAAAGAGAAAAAAAACGACGAAAATGGAAACAAAAAATTGAACGAAAAATTGTACCCGCTCTTCGAAGCCTCGGTGGCCTTGATCGAATCGATCCTGAGCAGATTGGCCATGTCGCGCAATTTTTGGATTTCCATGTCGCGCACCATTTCAATTCTCGATATCGGTTAAACTGTCGTCTTCGTCGAACTTAACGAAAAATATCGAACCGTCGCGAGGAAGGCTTCGATACGAACTGAAAAACCACGACCGTTTCGCCGAACCGCGCGGGCAATCACGCGTTCGTACGTGCTCGTGTAAACAGGGTGTCTCGTATCGAAAGGAACTCTAAGAAACACCGCCATACGGTATAGACGAGCGAAAAAACGTTCGAACAAAAGTCCTAGAGTTTTGAGGTGAAGTACGATGGTCATGCTGTCGACTCTCCCGATGAAGGTGTCAAGATCAAACGAAGGTTACCTTTGGTTTTACAGGTGAGTATATAGGTTTCGTGTCGCTCAATCGTAGTGGGAACGAAGACGAAGCAAACGAAAAAAAAAAGTGTCTCTTGCTTGAAAATTGGCCGAGTTATAGCTGTTTGAAAGTTTCGTGTCTATATAGTGTCCCGCTTAGAATGAAACGGTCGAATATATCAAGTACGGTACACCGTAATGAAAAAGACGATCGAACAAAGATCGTAGGCTTTCGAGCGTGAAATATGATGGTCAAGGTCAAATTAAGGTAGCCTTTAGTCTTTCACGGGCAAGTATTCCGTTTGTGTCGAATAAAAAAAAAGATGAA
Source organism: Ophion costatus (assembly GCA_951751655.1). Lineage (NCBI taxonomy): Eukaryota > Metazoa > Arthropoda > Insecta > Hymenoptera > Ichneumonidae > Ophion > Ophion costatus. Next base: position 1,129,964 of record OX632364.1, read on the forward strand.
TCACTTCTCAGCCGTTGATTTTAACCTAAAATATTCCAAAACTTTTCGATTCAGAATTTTGTCCCCAATCTACTTTCTTAAAAAATTCTAGTACCAAACGACACGAAGAAAAAATAACTGGTTTCAGGAGAGTAAAAAAAATGTACCAAAAATATTCAATACCCAATACCTGGAAGGATTCTTTTTTATGTTTGTGTCGAGGGGGCCACGAAACGAATTAATAGATAAACAAAATATACAAAAATACTTGCATTGGAAAATAGCTAAAAAAAACATTGTTACTGACATAGTTTGGGAAAAATGTACAATCTTTTAAAAAATGATTGATATAGTTAAAAAAGCGAGATAAAAAGAGATTATCGCTGCCAACATTGTGTGGACTTTGGGCGCGCGCTAGTAACAGCGAAACGACGAGTATCTCGTGACGATCGCTCGAGGTCGTTCGTGTCATTGTTTTTACGATGGAATTGCGAACGAGACCGGAGCCTCAACTTTCCGTCACACTCGCGTCGAACGATTCGACGAGCATCCAATCACGAGCGACTCATATCACAGAGACGATAAAGTATCCAAACGAATAACCAGTGAATCTGCTTTTATTTCATAATTTGAATTTATCTCTCAGCATTTTTTTTAATCTTGTTATTTTTTGGTTATCTTTATTTGGTTTCCTCTCATATCTGGATTTACAAAATTGCGACAAGTGTTTTAAAAAGATCATCATTTTGGAATTCTTTTGTAATATAATACTAAGAATCCCAAACGTTTCGTAATGTCACGTTCTTTTGTACTTTAAACCAAACAATTGGAAATCTTTTGTAATCTAGACCAAGCAAACCCAACCATTGGGAATGCCCAACAAACCAAAGGTAACTTTCTAACTTTCTAAAGTTTTCTTTCTAACTTTCTAACCCAAACAAACCCAAACAAACCCAAACAAACCCAAACAAACCCCGACATATGGAAATCTTTTGTAATTTAACCCAAACAAATCAAATTAAAAGTATCCTTTTAAAACCATTATTTTGGAAATCTCGTCATTAAAAAAGTTACCTTGGTCGAATGAAAATACGATTTGGACGAAAATTAGCTGTTTTTTACGTGGGAAAATATGCCGCGATGAAAAAATAGGTTTCCGTTAGGAAAGACAAGTTGAATTTGAAGTCACCTCAAAAACCTGCATAGGAAAAGCTAGTTCGCCATTTTACTCCTTGCTTCTAACGACATGTTACGGTCCTGGGATTTTTCGATTAACTTCAGTGTCGAGTTATTTCCATGTCTCAAGATAATGGAACACGGTCTCTCTCTCTCTCTGTGTGTGTGTGTGTGTGCGCGCGCGTGTATGCGTGTGTGCAGGGTGTCCTGTTTTCAATGGATAATTCTGCAGCTCTCGATTGGTCAGCTCATCTCCTACTATATGTTGGAATTTCACTTAAGTAAAAGTCCCACGATTTTTTAGATAAAAATCATCTGTTTTTGTTTTCGCACATTTCTACAAATGATAAACTTTTTATAATCCAATTTTTAAGAAATACTCTTAGTTATTTTTTTTGTCTAGAAAAGTCTTCTTTCTAACCTTAAATGTTAAGGAAACTTTATGAAAATAGATCCTATGCAGAATTTTCATACAAACCAATTCGAAAATCTGACTTTGATAGCCTGCGGTGTAAAAAATGTTTACTACCCATGTTGTGCCAGTTACTTTAAAACTTTGCTCAGTTATTGTCGTTTCATATCATTTGTGGAAATAACATGCGAAAAACCAGAACCAAATGATTAGAAAAAATAACATAAATCCCAAAATCTCGAAAACCGTGTGACATTTACTGAACTGAAATTCCAGCATATAAGTAGAACATGATCTGACCTATCCACAATGGCATGACTATCCATTCATAAGAGGACACGCTATATATCTATAATCGCATTTATCACGCACGACCTTCGAATAGTTGCAACCGCCTAAATATGCATTTGCAAATAGGCCAGTGTGCGAATGCTGGCTGATGTGAGTGATCGCGAGCTATCTAATAATCGAGAAACACTTGCCGACAGTTTTATCTCGAACAACATTTTTCTCCCACTCCTCGACGTTCAAACAATACCTTACGTTTTTTTATTCTTAATATCACGCGTTGCGGAATTCGAACTCCGAGCAAACATCATGAATATGAAGATTCAGAGTCGGACCTCCGTGAACCTTGAACCTCGTGCCGTACACTATGGATTTTTATCACTGTGAAAGAATGTACGCGTCAACTAAGTGCTATTTACCGTACTTTTTCGTTGGTAAACTGTGGGTGTAAGGAAATATCTATATGAGTATAGAGCGAAGAAAGGAGTAAAAGATGCATTTTTTTATTATTGATTTTAATATACCAGGTGTAGAGGTATGAAACCGAAATTTCCCTATAGATGGTGCTAGCCATCCGTTTAGGGACCGTAAGACCGCTTCTGCAGCGCCATCATCTCCCTCTAACAGCTGTAGAAGATTTTCAACACACAACAACCCAAGTTCCCTACACCGGTATATTTTTCTATAACCTTAAACATATCGAGTTTTGTGCCTACGAACTACGATTTGCGGACAGCATTGGTTTTCTGTTATCATTTGAAGAAAACTGCTGCAGAATCGCATCGAATGCTTGTCGAAGCTTACGGTGAACATGCTCTTGGTAAAACACAGTGTTTCGAATGGTTCAAAAAATTCAAAAGTGGTGATTTTGAAGTGAGAAACGAAGAGCGTGGGAAACCACCGAAAAAGTTCGCAGACAACGAATTGCAAGCGTTATTGGATGAAGATGATACTCAAAGTCAACAAGAACTCGCGGATCAATCGAATGTGACGCAGAAATCTGTCTCCATTCGTTTTTATCATTTTCAAACAACAGACGTGTAATTTTTACAAAAAAAAAATCCGGTTTCATACTTCTACACCTGGTATACAGTGTAATATATATATATATTTTTCTTATTGACTTTAATCTATACAGGGTGTCCTGTTATGAATAAATAATCCCGAAAATGTCGATCGGTCAGATCATGTCCTTCTATAAGCTGGAATTTCAGTTCAGTAAAAGTCCCACGGTTTTCGAGATTTTGGGCTTAATGTTATTTTTTTAAAAAAGGCCATCTCCTTTTGGTTTTTTGCATGCCATTTGTACAAATCGTGTGAATCGACAATAACTAAGCAACTTTTGAAAATAATTGGCACGATATGCGTAGCACATTTTTTTTACACCGCAGGCCCAAAGTCAGATGGTCGAATTGCTTTGTATGAAAATTCTGCACATCTTTTTTCATAAAGTTTTCTTAATATTTAAGGTTCAAAATAAGACTTTTCTAGATAAAACAAACAACCAAGAGTATTTCTTTAGACCGGTAAAATAAAGTTAGTATTTGTAGAAATGGCATGCGTAAAACCAAAAGTTGATGATTTTTATCTCGAAACCCGTGGGACTTGTACTACACTGAAATTCTACTATATAGTAGGACATGATCTGGCCTATCGGCAGTTGCAGGATTATCCATTCGTAACAGGACACACCATGTACATATACAGGCTATCGGGAACATGAAGCCGGATCGAAAAACGTTTCCTTCGAAAGTTACAAGGTTTCGAGGGATATAATCAATGTCCATATGACATTTTTGGATAAAGTTGCGATAAGGGGAAACCGAATTACGATCTGAAATTTTGCACAGACCATCCTTTTAATATTTTAAGAGATCCCCTCAAAGAATTTTTGGAGACGCGCCATATATTTCGAGACATCGATGTTCTTACCGCGATTCTACTATAAGTATCTATAGCTGACGGGCTCAGCTCTCGCTACACCTATATATGTTATCGCGCTCTCCGCATAGTGCTAATGGTGGGCTGCGGGGAACACTGGTGTCGGCGTAGGGCACCTCGGACGTGCGGGTGGAGTCGTGGGGTTCGTAAAACACTGGTGTGGGCGCAGGACACTTCGGATATGCGTGGAATATTGAGAGTACACAGAGCATCGTACATTCGTTTTTTTGTTTCTCCACAGTTCCGTTTTTTTTTGGAGTAATAGGGTTCATTTATAAGCATCAAATCTTTTTGGGAATTTTCATTTTTTTTGTTTTTATAGTTTCTGATTTTTATTGTTTGTTGTCAGTTTTTAATTCTCGCGATTTTGTATGGTTTTTTTTTTCATTTTGTATGGTTCCTGCTTTTAATGCGTGGTAACCGGCCGCGGTAGCGTTGGAGGGACGGTTTCTACTGCCCAAACTTGACGAAGATTTACCCAAAGCGGAGAGTTCGATAACATATATAAGTATAGCCAGCGCTGAGCCCGTCAGCTATAGATATAATAGGAGCGCGGTAAAAAATAGAGTTTTTATTTTGTGCGTGTTTATGTGTGGTAATTAGTTACTAACCATAGGGCACCATAGGGATAATAGTGACCTAATAACAATATTAGTAATAACAGTAATGCTAACAATAATAACATTAGTAATAATAGAGATAACAGCAATAACAATTAGTCAGATGTTTGGCTGGTGGACGGGAACGTCTTCAAACACCTGGACACCGGTAACCTTGCCATCGATCAGCACTTTGTACTGATCTAACCAGACACTGAGGGTGTCAAAGGGACCCTCTGCAGCGAATATAGGCGATCACTCCCACCAATATGCTCGGTGTCCCGACTCCGGCAGAGTAGCTAGAGGACGATGGTTCCCCCTTAAGCCCGAGCTTAAGGGGGCTGGCCTGGTTTCTGCGGGAGATACGTTGAACACTTCTTTTGTACGTTTAAATTGAAACAGTAATCTAAATAAACGTATTGTTTGAAAAATTCGCAAATATTTCAAGGTTAATTAGAATATTGTAGATAGTGAATCAACCGATTATTTTTTCGAGGGCTTTTTTTATTACTTGGCGATTTTTTTACTTGTTCAAGTTTTTTAGGGGGTTAAAATAAAGGCGAGCTTCAGCGACGTCGCAAAATTCTCTCGTAATCCGTGGCTATTAGGTTGACTGCAGTGACTGTCTGTTCCGCGCGTTTTGTGCCGTTCGGCATTTTCAGACGTTATGTCAGAACAAAAGGAAGCAACGAATAATGCAGAAAAAAAGATTAGTGCGCCGCAAAGTTTCCGATGGAAAAGACAATTGGTTAGTGCTCGTGCCAACAAGCATTTTATTACGTTCACGAAAGCTGAAAAAAAGGAATACGTCATAAGAAATAAATGAATGAGTTTCCCCTGCTCGCACGTGAGTTTAACGTGATGGAAATTAGCACGCTGGGTCTTCGATCGATTCTGCTGTTCTCATAGTTCCAACGTTGCCCCACTTAGACACATGTCTAATCAAGTCTCATTTTTTCGTAAACTGATCGCATATTTTTCATACCTTCTCATTAATTGGATCGGTAAACGATCTTTTGTTCGGTAATATTGTTATGGCCACGATCCTGCACAGAATATTCATTTTTCTGGTCACTTTCATCAAACTGAAGTAGTAACACCGTTGTCCCATACAACCAGTGCGATCAAGCGGAGGTCGACGAGAACTTTAAAATGTTATATTTAGTCAACGAGTGCAAAAACCTCCATTCTCCTTCTGCCAGCATATTCAGAAAACATACCACAGTGACTAGTCACTCTTTTATTAACATATATTCAACCCAATTGAAATAAGAGACATTTCTTGAGTAATAGTAATTCGAGTATTTAATATAACATTGGTAACGTTATATAACGTCAATCATGCGATTTTTTTTTCCTCCACTTCTCACTCATGGATTTTACGCTTTATAATTTTAAAATTATCCTCGCTAAAGCTCCAACTGGCCAATGAATATTTAGTGGTCACTCGAGGTTTTCAAAACTTACTATTTCCGCCAAAAAATAAGTCTCGCGTGCACTATAATTCCTTGTAGCATGAAAACAAAATAAACAGCAAAGTATCACATTTTATGAATAATTTATTATAATTTGTTACAGACACCAATTAGACAATATGTGTTATAATGTATTATTGTTTTATGGCGTTGCTCGTCACAGAGCACAGCTACGATTGGTCTATTTAAAAAAAAACGGATTGCTTTGAACATTTTACAAAGCGTCAAATTTATGAGTGAGCAAAGTGAAAAAAGTTGGCGAAAATTGGACATTTCAAAGCTGTTGAGCGACCACAATATTCATTGGCTGACTAGAGCGCGAGGTTAGTTTCAAAATAATAAAGCTTAAAATTCAGGGGTGATGAGCGGGCAAAAAAAATCGATTATTCAATGAAAATTGGATTTTTTGGGAGGTTTGGGCGACCTCTACATATTCTTTGACCCCTCCCAGCTTTCGCGATAATTTTTTTTTCTTCAAATAAAATAATTGGATGGTGATAAAAAGAAAAAATATATATATGATTTTTCACGAAAATAATTTGGTGAAAAATCATTTCAAGGTCATGATATCGTAGGTCGCTTTTTCCGAATATCAGCTACCTCTTCATAAAAAAAAATACATGGTCCCATTTGAAAAACAATTGATGACCTTGAGAACGCAAAAACTATGACATTGACAAAAATTAATTTTTCACCACTGTATCAGCCCTTCGAAATCAATCAAATTGCCTTCTGACATTTTTTCGTCACTCTAAAGGCAACAGAGATATTTGGGGTGGTCGCGTTAAATGGTCCACCCTGTATATATACAGAGTGTCCCAGGTTAACCATCCCATCTCTGAGTTCTGAATACATGCCATCATTCTGAACAAAAAAGTCCTTTGCCATTTTGGCGTTTGATGAACCATTACCAAATTACAGTCCCAAGAAAATTATCGCTGCGGTCATAAGGATCGTATTTTTTAATGTTTACAAATTTTGGCATTATAAAAAAACTATTTTTTAAATAGCGCCCTGTGTTTACTTTGTCGTTCTGAATTGAAAAGTCCTTAGCCACTTTGGTGTCCAACGAACCGTTGTTTCGCAATGGCTATAGCGTGCTGCTGTCACGTGAAACGATCGTACGGTAATTCGGTAGCGGTTCGTCAAACGCTGAAATGGCAGAGGGTTTTTCGTTCAGAATGGTGGCATGTTTTCAGAATTTATAGGTCGGGCGGTTGACCCGGGACGCCCTGTATATGTTCCTATATAAAATTTATGGCGAAAAAGTCGTGAATCGGATTGTCTTATCCTACGCCGTTATATCCGGCTGAAGGCACGTCTACTCATGATCATCGCACACACGTGTGGACGAGATTTGTTTTTATTCTTGGCAGTTGTTTTCTACTTGTTCGTACGTTCTTCTCAGAATTTTCCAATTTCACTTTGGTGATCGTAATTGCGCAATGATGTATGGCAGCACGAAATCGCGCGCGCGGAGTTGTATTGTTGTGCGCCATGTCGAGGGTTCGCGTCTTGTATTCCGTGATAGCAGACGGCGAACACGTGCCGGCTTCGAGGATCGCCGGTACACGAGGCAAAATTGATATGGGCGGAAGAGCGAAGAAAAAGGGGGGAAAAACCTGCACCTCACACGTGATAAAACTGCGAGATTTGCAATGCATTTTTTCTTTCTTTTCGTGACTGAGGTTTACGGTGAATAGCAAGTTTGTTCTTTTTTTTGTAGTCTGATAGCTTACCCGGATTTGCTCGCCTGGGTGGCCTCGATCGAGTGAATTCTCAGTTTGTTCGCGATATCCTTGAGTTCCTGGATTGTCTTCGCCTCGGGCTTGTGATAATTCGCCATTTCGATCGCGTTTTGTTGAAAGAACGTTCACAAAATATGTCGGATCGGGACAATTTTTTTTCTTAAAGGGCCGTTTTTCTTTCGTTTTTTTTTTCGGCGGAGCACGAGGAAAGCGGAGATTGGGAGTGAGCCGCGAGCCTTTAGGGTGAACTGCACGGCGTCGCGGGCGAGTGGAGAATGAAGGCGACAACAGGCGCGCCGGTGACCAGCGCCACGTGGTGGCGCTCCGCCATGCTCGGCCAGTACGGCAGGTTGCTTCCTTACCGAGAGGCTCGTAACAACTGACACGGGGTAAACTCTGGAGACATGGAGACTAGAGTGAAGGAGCCCGAACGTATATGGCGGAAACGTCGAAAAGTCGATCGTGAAAGTGATGAAAGATCTTGTAATCAACCAACGTAATACGGCGCATTTATATTTCAATTTCTTTATGTGCTTTTATTATTATTTTTTTGCCTAAGGTGCACGCTGTTCGCGTTTTTGACTTATTATTTCCCACACTGTGACCGTTTCTTACCTCCACTGTATATTCCATTCTAACTGTCAATGACCAATCAGGCAACTTCCACCAGCGCTTACACATAGATGATTTGTGGTTCGCTATAAATAAGAAATTTACTACTATACATTATAATGAAGGTACCTATGACTAGTGAAGTTTTTTTCCTTTTAGACCTATTAGAATGAAATCGGCGAATAATGCATAAAGGAACGGAAAAATCACTGTACCGCTTTCCCTCAGATCCACCACCGGCCAATTGCAGCCCCCCATCGACTGCGCCGGTACGTCGATGGTTTTTCGATCGGTGTAATAAAAAAATCAACTACCAAATGATTAAATTAAGCTACCAATCATTACCAAACGATTATCTTCCGTTTGAGACTTATTGGAACGAGATCGGTGAACAAAACATAAAGAAATTGAAATTTCACTGCGCCGTATTCTGTTGGATCCATCAGCAGCCAACTACAGCCCTCTATCGCCTGCGTTTAACTGTAGATGGTTTTCTGAATGGCGTAATAAAGGAATTAACGACCAAACGTTTTAATTAAGTCACCAATTACTACCATACGATTATCTTCCGTTTGAGACTTATTGGAATGAGATCAGTGAAAAAAAATAATAAAGGAATTGAAATATCACTGTGCCGTATTCCGTTGGATCCATCAGCAGTCAACTACAGCCCTCCATCGCCTTCGTCTAACCGTAGATGGTTTTTCGAATGGCGTAATTGAGGAATTAGCTATCAAACGATTTAATTAAGTGACCAATCACCACCAATCGGTTATCTTCCGTTTGAGACTTACTAGAATGAGATCGGTCAAGAAAAACGTAAAGAAGTTGAAATAACACTGCTCCGTATGCCGATAGATCCTTCAGTGGCGAACTACAGCCCTCTATCACCTGCGCCTAAGCGTAGATGGTTTTTCGATCGGCGTGATTGAGGAATGAACTATCAAACATTTTAATTAAGTTATCAATCACTCCCAAACGATTATTTTCTGTTTGAGACTTATTGGAACGAGATCGATGAAGAAAAACATAAATACATTGAAATGTCACTGCGCGGTATTCCGTTGGACCCATCACTGACCAATTACGGCCCTGTATCGTATGCCCCTAGACGTAGATTGTTTGTCTATCGGGATAATTAATGAATTAACTACCAAACGCTGGAGTTTGCATATTTGTGACCACCATACGATTCTGTATCGATTAGGCGTGGCATTTTATGGATTACGTGATAAATAAAAAAAAGGCCGTCCAACTTTACGGGAAAACGTCTCATTTAGTTATAAAGAAACGGTCGACCACCAAACCTTTCTATTAGGCTACCAATCACCACCAAACGACCACCAAACAATTTTTTCTGTTTGAGACTTATTGGAACGAGATCGGTGAAGGAAAACATAAATAAATTGAAATATCACTGTATATCAGATCGAATGACCAACCCAAAGAACGTGAATGGCGAAATAACTAGAAATTTTTTAGTTAATTTCACGGTCATTTTTTATTTCAACCCTTTATCCAAACGGTGATGTAACAAACGTCCGAATTGTTCTAACAATTACCTACAAGCGATTAGAACAAAAAAAAATCGGGATATCAAAGTCGCGGCGCTAAGTTTATCAAGCCTGCACCCCTCTATCGCCATACTGGCAGCACTGCGCGCAACTGAAATTTGGCAAACCTGGACTGCCTTCTGCTCGCTCCTTCGGCTTCCTCTCCGTCAGTCTCCATGTCGCGGAGCAAGTTCTCGGATTGTGGACGCAGACTCCGGTATTCTTTGCCAAACGGATGGAAATCAACCTAATAACAAGACGACGGTTCAACTTCACATCGCTGTTTGGTGTCGCACCGCGTTCGTCCCCATCCCGTGACCGGTCACACTAAGCGAATAGCTTGTCGTCACATTAAAAGCGGCCGAGTCCCTTCCAGGCGATTTCGTTTCACATTTCGGATCACAGGTATGTACGGAAACACAATCAGTTTTCTTCCCACGAGCGGCAATTGCTCCGTACACCCAAGTGCACGAAGATCGACAAGTTGGCGCGATTTTTTTTGTGCGAACGTCTTTCGCTCGCTCGTTGTGCTTCCCGAACACAACCTAAAAAACCATCGGAATAGTCTCGAGTGTTCGCCGCGATATCTCGCTTCTCAATTGAAAAGTTTCAAGGCCACGTCAGTTCGTATCTTCGTCGGAGGAAACAGTTTTTAGTCATTCTGGAGCACTTTCGGAAATTACGCGAACCGTCGGCATTTGTTTTTGATCAGTGACGACACAGCGGAGTTTGCCGAAACTTCTGAGTTGAACTTTACCGGGACGGACGCGCGTCAGAAATAAATTAAAATCGCACGTATAGTCTCAGCCAGAAGTTCGATCCGAATTTCAATACTTCGCAACTAACCTCCAAAGTGCTACAGTTACGAACATTAATTTCGTATAACAATGCCAGGAAGACATTGCTATATTATTTAAAATCATTATCGTTCAACTAATAATGTTGTTCGCATGTTTTTTTTTCAATTCAGAACATTTCTCAACAATTCTTCGAAATTTCTAAACCTACATTTTCAAAAAACATTTTGCACACTTTTCGAATATTTGAAGATATGTCCATTTTTCCTAGATTCGCAAAAGAAATTTTTTTGTTCAAACAAAATAACGTTGAACGAATAAGTAGAAAGCACTTCGCGAAAAATAAAAAATTGGTATTTTTCTGAAACAACGAATTTTGGTCACAATTTTCCTCTGAAAATATTTTATTATTCGCCTAACCAATTTTGTACTGCATCGTAATTGGCCAAGTGTAGCCCACCCAAGTCATGCGCCATCGACCGGAACTAGTGATAGTCTGAAGGGGCCAGGTCTGGCGAATACAGTGGGTGCGGTAGCAGATCCCATTTCAGTGTTTTCATGGTGTCCTGGACGATAAAACTGCGACGGCACGGAGCGGTTGTCGTGCTGCAATATCACACGTTCGTGTCGCGTGACCCATTCTAGCAGTTTTTCGAGCAATGCGTGGTTCAAATTGATTAGTTGTCTGTAGCGATGCCCATTGACAGTTTCGCCCGGTTTCAGCAGTTCATAGTACACGGCTCCTTTTCTGACCCCACCTAACGCAGCGTATAGTCTTTTTTCCGAAGCGATTTGGCCGTACCGTCGATGTTGACGGTTCGCCAAGCGAGAGTCACGATTTTCTGCGTTCAGGATTCCCGAAATATATCCATTTTTCATCGCTAGTAACAATTCGACGCAGGAAACTCTTTCTGCTCTGCCGCAAAAGCAAAATTTCGGAAGTGGCTCCTGCTTCCTGCAAAGGCTGTTTATTTCTCACAAACTTTGACATTTTCGAGGTCAGAAACACGGTCGTTGTGTTGCGATATTTGTTTATATTACGACTGGGTATTCTTAAGACGGAATGATACCTCATCGCGGTCGGTATGGTAGAACAATTATAGATACCCAACAATCTCTGAAACGGCTCTTCAGATCCCGTAAAAACTTTGCCAAACGACGTCAAATAGATAGACGAACAGCTGTCTACCCCTCAACAAATTTGCAACGTTGCAAATTTCAGTATCAGTTCAAAACGTACATAGAATTACAGTCGACGAGGCTCTAGTGATAGTCAGTTGTGACGATGGCAGAAACTGTCTCAAGTGTTCTCAAGTGTATCGCTCATTTTTTTTTCTTAAATAAGATTTTGATACACTCGTACACGGTGTCCCAAATGTCACGCAACATTTAACATACGCGGCTTATGCGTATTGTTGCGTGTCATTTGGGACACCCTGCATTTACTTGCAAAAATGATAACTATCAATATCATTTCTCGGTTTAGGTATATTTTCCAAATATATTACGAGCTGGAAATTGCCCAACAATAATTGATTTTTACATGAAATTTTATTTGCAAGAGATTGACATTCTGCCGAAAACTCATTGTTTTTTCGTTTCCACTCTCGCGTTCAAAGAACGATCCCGAAACTCCTTAACAAAATAGCCCATTGAATCGTCTACGATGCGTTACTTTTCGGCTCATCATTTTCGGAAGCTCTTTGCGATCACCCGACATTCTATTGATGTGTATTCTATCGTTGAACGTTGCTTCCACATTGCACTAAAATGTGACTAGCGTATTGATGAATGTCTATGTCAACAGACGCACTGGATACCATGACGGATTCCAGTGATTTGGATCGTCAAATAGAACAGCTAAAAAAATGTGAGATCATCAAGGAAGCAGAGGTTAAGGCGTTGTGTGCTAAAGCTAGGGAAATCCTCATCGAAGAAAGTAACGTGCAGCGGATAGATTCGCCAGTTACCGTGAGTGCATTTTTCAGCAATACTACATTTTATTGGATCATTCGATGTAAGTTCCCATTGAATTGAATCAACAGATTTTCTTTTTACCATAAAGAGCCGCATAAATTGTCATTTTTTTCTATTCTTATTTCTGGAAGTTCGCTACTTTTACACATTTTACGTAACCTCTTCCTCCGTAATTGTGCCATAAGGTTATAAGCAAATTACGGTTTCCCTTGTATTTACTTTATGGATTATTCTGACGAACGCAACCCCGTCCGCCAGCAGGCATGCAGTTTTTGGAGGCGCTCCAGCAACCGAGAAAAATCGTATAAACTCGAAAAAAAAACATCAAGTTTTTTATCGTTGTATCATTCAAAAACCCTACACCATAACGTCAGAGTTTCAAATTGCGGGGTTATTATTTTTCCGTGAAAAAGGCTCATGAGAAAGTAGGACATCCCCTCATCATAAAGAATCGTCGAAACCACACATCAACCGTGCGCTCACCACTGCTGGTCTACGTCCACTTGATTGTCAGAACGTCGTGCGAACGATTGTTGCTATCCTATACGGTATACGTTGATTATTTTTTTTTCAGGTTTGCGGCGATATTCACGGTCAATTTTATGACCTGAAAGAACTATTCAAAGTGGGGGGAGACGTGCCAGAAACAAATTACCTGTTTATGGGTGATTTCGTTGATAGAGGGTTTTATAGTGTCGAAACATTTCTTCTACTGTTGGCATTGAAGGTAATCGAGTGTTTCTAACATTGCAGATACGCAAGTTTTTACTTGAAGCACGCCCAGAATACTCAACACATTATTTACTGCTGCAGGTTCGCTACCCAGACCGGATTACTTTGATACGTGGCAATCACGAGTCTAGACAAATAACACAAGTTTATGGGTTCTACGACGAATGTCTCCGCAAATACGGCAGCATCACGGTTTGGCGATATTGCACTGAAATTTTCGACTATTTATCCTTGTCTGCTATTATCGACGGCAAGATATTCTGCGTACACGGTGGACTGTCGCCCAGTATTCAGACCCTAGACCAGATACGGACGATCGACAGAAAACAAGAAGTAAGTACGAAGAGACTCGATGACCCAAATAGATTTGATCTTCGTCCTACAATAGTGTAAGAACGTTTGGCCAACAGAAAGTGGTAAAATATAGGGAGAGATCGTCTTCCTGTGTGTCAACCTCTTGATTGACTCTAGTCTTAAGGTTGAAGTACAGAGGTCTACACTCCATAGTGGAAGCGTGCATGCGATATTCGCGTGCATGCGATATTGTTGCAGTGCCTGTCGGTCGACATTTCGGCTGGTTTTGCAAAGAAAAATGTACAGATTGTAGTTATCATAGAACGAACTGTGGATTACTAACTGACGCGACGAATTCACGCACATTTTGAGACCGTTAGGCTCTCGACAATGAAAAATACTCATTTTGAGGATTGCTTCCACTTATTTGATGAAAAAATAACGGAGAAATTGGTGTTTGGATTTCATGACATAAAATTGGCAAAATCGTACCAAAGAAGCTCAAAATATTCTGAGCAGTCCTGAAAATCTAGTGCATCAGTTTTCCCACTGCCGGCGATCCCACATGACGAACGTACACACACGCGCATCCATACACGGACTCGCAACAATCGTCCCCTATTGGTCCTCGAGTGTAAGTAGCAAACGGTTGCGAACAGCGACATCTGGCAGTAGCGACAGTGCCTTGCAGTAAAAAAACTCCAAGTTCTGCAATACCGTCGTGACCGCGTCAGATTTCGCAGCGTGCGATAAGTAGCCTTAAAGACGTCGATCACACGTTCGATAAAATTCTAGGTTAATCAAAATCCCCAACATTTCTCCTAAACGGATCGCATTTCGGAAAACAAACAGAAAGGCGTTGCACGTGGTTCAACAGAGCGAAAGGTGTCTTTTCTTTTGATCCGAAATATCATTAGTCGCGAAGAACACTGGGAAACTGCAAATCAGCTATCTCTCTCCCACTCATGGTCGCGCGATCGGTGTGACGCATGCTCTCATAGTTGCTGTACTACCGGAAACGCGAGCACGAAAATCATAAGTATTTGAGAAACAAATAAAAAGTCATGGGCGTAGACAATTAGTATTGAGATTGATACTTCTTTTATTAAAAATCATTTAGTATTAAACATATGCCGATAATGAAAGACAGTAGAAAATTGTTACAGAGTTTCATGATATATACATGGCTTGAAGTTTTGTCAAAAACATGTGGACAACTTTTCATTTGTATGTACTCTTTATACTGTACATTACACCCGCATTTTTATTGTATACTTTCGATTGGTATCGAAAATAAATTAAGGTTATGTTCCCGTAAAAATAACGTACGTATATATTCATAACATAACGCGATCGACACCAGCGCCGCTTGAGTGGAACACTTGGTTTTTTTTTACAATTTCTGGGAAGCTTTAGAGTACGGAGTTCTAGATTTTTGTACGTGTACTTCCGTAAAGTCTAGATTCCGATTGCAATTACATTTAATGAAACTTGATAAAGTTCGTAATGGAGTCTATAAACTCTCGAAAAAAATGGTTCCAATAAGTTAAAATGGAAAGACGAGTTGCGACGGTGGGGGAAAAACTATTTGAGGGAATGATATTTGATAAATCCGTGGCATCGTTATTATTTATAAAAAATTAAAACGAGGAATATAATTTGATGAAACGTATAGTGTTTAACTTTCTAGATATGAACGCAAACTGGACAATAGATTACTCTGCAAAATGCAAATCAATTCTAATCTAATAATCTTCAGAGCATCAGATCCATGCCTAAAAAGATTCAAACGGCAGCATAGAATGCGGCAGACGAAGATAATAAGATACGTGAGTGAAAAAGAATCAGCAACTTTAGAGGAAACGTTGGCAGCTGTCGGAAAATTTTGATTACAGACGCGTGCACTGGTCCCGCAGTTTGATAAGAATTCTACAATCGATAAAAAAAAATGATGAGTTTCTTAAAGTTTTTATAGACAATAAAAAAGGAAATATTAAAGCCCTCAAATGAAAATTAACATGACAATTTTTAATGTAATTTTTTATAATTTCGTGCGAATTGATAAAATTTCACGGTCTTATTTTATGCCGCATTGCGAGTAAAAAATGAAATTCGATAATTGAACCATCTCCGGATCATCAAACTTGAGTTATATGCCAAATTTCAAAGTCTCAGCATTGTAAACTTAAAAATTGCAGGCCTGTGCCATATTAAGGGAGATCGAAAAATCCTATATTGAAGGTTTTGAAGAAAGGCACCGTAGAAACCGTTTTGCAAAATATCACTTCAGAATTATTGTTAATAAAATCTTGAACAAAATTGACTTGAAACGCGAATATACGCAGATAAAAAGAGGTGAATAAGGGGCTAAAATGTGAGATCACGAGCCGGAAGTTTCTAGTGATAAACGTTTAGTTATTTTGTTTACTTTCTTTAAACGGTTGAAAATGTATTCGAAAAAAAAGTCCTCACGGTGTACACGATTCTGGCCGTAGATACTATCTGAAACAAAATTTGTAAGATGATTATTAATCAGTATGAAAGCCGCTATCTTGCTATGGAGGTTCTTTAAAAATCAGAATTGCCAAAATGGCGGCGTTTGAAAAAAAGTAACGAATTTAGCCTATTTTTCGACAGTGTTGCGTTGAAAAAATATGAAGATTAGAAAAAGGCTTCCACAATAAAATAAAGAATGGTGTGAACAATGTTGCGTCAAAATTTGAGACGGATAACTTGAAAACTCTTCCGTTAAGAGTGTACTTACGATCAATCGGCGATGCCAGATCCATGTTTGTAACCGTCTTTACTATCGGAAAAAGCAAAATAATCGATTTTTTGAATATTTTACTATAATAATCTCTTAAAGTAAAAACAAATAAAAATTCCCAAGAAAACTGAACAAGATTAGTCGCAATTATGGCAAATATTATGGCATCTTCCGTCAGTACACTCTCAGTGACACCAGGGTTGACCTTGGCATCTAAATTGTAAAGAAGAACGTTAATAATGTTACAACCGTACCCATGAAAATCGTTATAATCGTACCCCCCTCCCTCCCCCCCCGGGTACCCAAAGGGGTTGCGGCATTGCAAAGTGCAATCATTATTTGGAAAGCCACCCAATAAGCAAACTGTTAGATCAACGAAGTAATATAAAAAAGAAGTTTATAAAAACTACTTACTTTTGAACGAAAAAAACTCGATGGGCTTCTCTGCGAGCGTCAGATTTGCGGGTAGTGGCGCGTAGCACTGTCAAGCGGGGACAAAAAGTGGAATATCGTCCGAATATAATAATAGCCCGATACTGTGGAATCTAAGATATAAATGTATTGTAAACGGTAAATCTCCGTATTCAGGTTCCCCACGATGGTCCGATGTGTGATCTCTTGTGGTCGGATCCGGAGGACACACAAGGATGGGGGGTTTCCCCTAGAGGGGCCGGATATCTTTTCGGGAGTGACGTCGTCGCCCAATTCAATTCTGCCAACGACATAGATATGATATGCCGAGCTCATCAATTGGTCATGGAAGGATACAAGTGGCACTTCAATGAAACTGTTTTAACCGTGTGGTCGGCGCCAAACTATTGTTACAGGTACAACTTATTTTTCTTTTGTGTCCCGATGATGTTTACGTGAGGCTCACAGCTCTAGATTCTGCGTAAAAAATCAAGTCGATCCCGATGTCCTACGCGAACTCAGGTTCCATTCAAAATGCCAAAAAAATTGTGTAACACGATTTAACCATGTTGTATTTTTAGAATTTCGTAACTCTGCGATAGGAGGGATAACTAGGAGAGAAATACGATTGCCAATATACACTAGGAATCCGTTTGAGCATTTTACTAGAGGAAAGTGTTAAGGAGTTTCGGGACCGTTCCTTGGCCGCAAGAGTAGGGATGGATATAAAACGAGTTTTCGGCGGGATGCCAACCTTTTCAGATTAAAATTTTATGTAAAAGTGAATTCAGGGTAAGGTTCCGAAAATCCCCACCCTGCGATTGAGCTGCAATTTTTCACAAATCTGCCTTTAAATATCTTAAGACAACCCCTAAAGGGATTTTTGGCGACGCGCAATAGCTTTTGGGTTTTGGCATTTTTGTTTGGACAAAACGGAGAGCGTGATAACATATTTAGGTATGAATCGAGACATAGCAGATATAGATATAGTCGGCGCGCGTTAAAAAAAAACTTAGAAATTCGATATCTCGAAAACTATTGCGAGTCGTTGAAAATCCCTATAGGGATTGTCGTAAAATATTAAAAGGAAGGTTTGTACAAAATTTCAGCATGTTAGATGGGTGGGGGTTTTCGGAGCCTCATGCTTAATTAGTGTTAGGTAATTTCTAGCTCATAATATTGTTGATAAATGTGTCAGCCGGGAAAGGATATTAACAGTTATCATTTCTGCAATTAAATAAAAATATATTCGAATTTAATTGTAGAAAAATCACCGATAGATTTAACAACAGTGGCAGTTCTGCCATCGGCACGACTGACTATCGCTAAAATGTCGTTTTGAAAATCATTATGAATTTTGAAATACCCGGTGGTTGATGGTTGACTGTGAGTGGCTCACTTGATGGAGCGAGGTGACGCGGTGTCGCCACGTTTAACTATTAATAAGTGTTGTTAATGCCCGAAAACATACCGTCCGAGCTTAAAATTCACATTTTCTTTCGAGTATTATTAATGAACGAAGTGAAGAAACCTTTTAATTTTGTGAGACGACATTCCTGACACTATTATCGCGATTTACTTATGTTAGTATTCCATTAAAAATATCAATATTATTGTTGTGCCCACAGCCTTATAAACCAGTGTTTACGAGGTGGCATGTATATTACAAAATGAATAAGCCTTCGAAATTATGTTGTGAAACGGACTGATTTTTAGACAGTTAATTTTTAGACCTTACATTAATTTCTGGCCGATATAAATTACCATTGAATATGAATATTTCGATTTTAGTCTTGAAACTCCTTAATAAAATAACTGGTGGCGATATAAACGTTGATCACAATAACCCAATCCGATGTCGTTCAAGCGTTACGAATTGTTATCTCAGCGTCCTTTGGCTATGATGGCGCCGTATTAGGGTAGATGTAGATAACGGAATAGAGGTAACGTGCTACCTTCGCGACAAATATTTTTTGTAATAAGTGCTTTCTGGGCCTTCGGGATCTTTGATCAATTGCGCATTGTGCAGAGCTGGCGATTTTAATTCGTGCCACGTGTGGCAGTTATATCTATTTTAATTACGAAATGTTGCAGATGTGGCAACGTTGCAGCGATTTTAGAACTCAATGAATACCTTCAAAGGGATTTCACGATATTTGAAGCAGCACCACAAGAAAGCCGAGGAATACCGAGTAAAAAGCCGCAAGCGGATTATTTTTTATAAACTTCACCGCCATTTACTATTTGGTTCCGAAACATTTATCAAGCTTTCCATAATGCCCCTCCCCCCCCCCCCCCCCCCGCCGAGCGTGTTTATTTGAGGCGACCGAATGATACATAACACGATGCATTTCTAGGCTATTGTAAATGACTAGAGTAAGTAAGCAAATAAACGCATACATGGCTCTCATGAAATACATTACCGAATGATTGGATTCTATAAAAACGTGGGTTTTATTTGTAGAAAGTTGTGTGGCTTGTAGCAATTGAAAACCTTGCAATTTTCTGCACCGTCGCACTGTGGGGGATTTCAGCCGAATCGCGGCCATAATTCAAGGGAAGATTAGAACTGTACCAGATTTGGTATTCCGTGGTTTTTGGGGTCGCTGATTACGAATTTGGTATCGAAATTTGCAAAAACAAAATGGCGGCCGAGATATCGTTGTTCGGTCTCAAAAATACTGGTTGGAAATGGCTGAAAGTTGGCTAAGGTGCGTTATTGGGGTCGCTGATTACGAATTTGGTATCGAAATTTCCAAAAACAATATGGCGGCCGAGATATCGTCGTTCGGTCTTAGAAATACTGGTTGGAAATGGCTGAAAAATACTGAAGGAGTTTTTGTGTTGACTGTGAAAAAATTTGAGACATTTTGGTGACGATTGATTATGCTAATTACTTTTATTCAAAAAAATTGTATTAAAACTCAATTCGAGTCATACTCCTCGCTCTCGAATATGGAGAGTTCCCCGGTTGAATCATCTTCTGCGTCGCTACAGGATAATAGCCGCAGAGCATCAGTCGATAGTTTTTTGTGCTTCTTCGCTGGAAGGTCCCTTAAACTTGAGATATATGGATCTGAGGATACCAGCAACCAGTTCAGGATATCTTGCATCGTCTTTTCTCAGCAGCATGTGCGAGAGAATCCCTCGATATTTTTTTATACCTTTATTCCGGGCTTCCTAGGCCTCCTCCGATAGCTGCCCGATTCGCAAAGATGCGGAAGCTATTATTTGTGAACCGTGCATCAACAGCTTATGTACTGCTGTTGGCATGTTGTACCACGGGTTTTCGGCTACATACATCCTTGCTGTTTCCAATGCGTATTCCTTGTACTTTTCCACATCGATATTTCTTCCACTCGATATCACCTGTAAAATCGCGTGAAATTTCTCCATTAGCAGTTTATTTACTCCAGTTATCAGTGAAACTTTCGGTGAATTTTGGAAAAAAAACGCCTGGCTGTAATACCATCGTTACTGCTACCATAGCCCGGTTTTGGTCGATCTACCACAAGTCCCAAGCTCGATCTCAACCCGTTTTGGATATCAGATTTTCGTTGCTTAACTGATGCCTTTTCACTCTCCGTACGGGCTTGCTATTTTTTGAGGTATAATTTGTAAGAAATATGTAGTAAACACTCGAACATACGGATCCACGCGTGTAGTGTTGACATACCGTAACTCAAATTCGACTCGATTAATGGCAGTTTCAGAATTTTGTTGATATCATTGAAGTCCTTTGATGTGGCATTACACAAGTTACACCTTAACCTTACATCTATCATCGTGAACAGCATTTTGTAATTTATCGTGATTACAGAGGCATCTGCAACCATTGTGAATGGTTCTCATGCATATCGTGCCTCATGCATATCGTGAACAGAAGCAGAATGGCGTCGAATAGCAAGTCCATAGTACACAGTGAGCTTGTCAATAAATTTTCCTGTCAGCTGTCCTTTACCACCAAGCTTTTTGTTTTTTTTTTACTAAATTACGAAGGCGGGACCCCATACGCTTTTGGACGTGACCGATGCATTCTTTTTTTATAACTTCTACGTCGTCATAAGGATGAGAATTTACTAGCCCAGTGTACGTTTGCGAATCTTCGTCTCCAATATAGTAACGGTACAGGACATTATATTTTTCTATTGAACGCTTGAAGATTTCGATAATGGAGTCCACCTCCATTTTTCCCGAGGAGCCTTCATGATTTGCACTGCAGTTATCTTCGTGTGTTTCGTACCATTCTTCGTAGTCCGCATCATTTAGCTTATGTTTCCACGATTCACACATTTTACAATACGCACTTGTTACCACAAGATCAAGTACTTTTCCACTGTAGTAGCCTATGACTGACGTGACTCCGAACAACGACGTATATCCTCGCTTCCTCCAGGATCCATCTCCGGAAACTGTTAATTGAGGAGTTGCATCGCCTTCTGCATTAGGTGCATCTTCAATTTCTTCTCGTACGGCTTTTGTAAATATTACATCTGCACATGTTTTCACAGACTCATAAATACTTTTCAAAATTATTGAATATGTAGTCTCGGTGAGAAACCTTGGCATGTCCATAAGTCCGCAAAATGTTTGTGCTCCAGCCAATCCTATGCCAAGAACTGGCATGATGAATATAAATCGACGATTTATTTCATACGAATGTTCCAAAAAAGGAGAAGATGGTATCAAATTATCTGCACATGAGTCACATTTCACAACGATTTTGAAGCCTAGTCCTCTTGCACTTGCCGTTTCAAATGTAATATTTCCATTACACGTTTTGCACTTCACTAAATTTGGAATAGCAGCAAACATATCCCAAAAGTTCAAAATCCGATATTCAATATAAGGACTTTGATTCACAGTCATATCAATATTCTTTTTCAGTTTCTTCGCAGACGTGCTGAAACTTTCAGTTTCCGTTTCGGCCAGGTTGGGGTTAAAAACACCCTTCCTTTTTTTTGGTCGAGATTTCCGTAAATTATCACTGCTTCTTGTTTGTCGCGAACCTTTTTTTTGATCCATTTTTGAATGTAAAATGAATAAAAACTGCGCTTATAATGAAAATATGAACGGCGGAATATATGTCTTATATAGTCGAACTTTCGAGCTACACTGACGAGCTTAGACCATAACAGACAACGAAAATACGTTTTTATAAATTCCAGTCTATTATATGAACGTTGTGAATGCCAGGTATACGACCCTTTGCATCGAACAATGTATTGAAGGTCGGAGGGAGGGTCGAGCGCGCCAGACGGCAGACTAGCCGGTCGTTTACACAACGGATTCTTCTCTTTCAACGCTCATATCTCAGTCAATTTTGTTCGGATCGACTTGAAATTTTCAGGACATGTTCTCAGATACTTATACTTCAAAAAAATGCGATAAAAAAATCAATTTTTTCAAAATCGCAAGTGGGGGTAACCCCTTAATATGCTTTTGAATTTTCGAACGTGCCTTTGCGAGAAAATTTCACATAAATACATTTTGGAGAAAAGGACAGTCTTTTGTTATTCAAATGCTAAAATTATACGAACTGTCCCCCACCCCCAGTAATCCGTTCCGAGAAGAGGAACAATGTAGGTTTTAGGTTACCTGCAGCTGCGCGCCTGAGCAGGCAGGCAGGTAGCATCGACGCACAATGCACGCGGCGCCCGAGCCAGAGGCCTTTGCTGAGCGCACACGCTAATCTAATAAAATACGTTACATCTAACCCGGTCAATACTGGTCGCTAGCTCTTTCCGAATCATTTACTAATAGTTTATACTTCAAATTAATTGAAGAATGATCGTGGGATTCCGCGGGATTTAGTACTTATCGTCTGTGTATCGTCAGTTTTCTTTTAAATAAATAGTCACTTTTTCGATGTATTGTTATATGCACTAAACAAACAGAGCGATAGTTTTTTTAGAAAAAGTAAAGTACCCATAATATTCTACATACCTCCAGGAAGTTCAGTCATATTTTCAATATTTTTTTGTGATTGTAACTTCGCGTAAATATTACTTCGAACTTTGTAATGAATTTCGTAGACGCGCGCGTCGAGCATGTGCCGTTGCAAAGGGTCAACTTTACACTGGAATATGTCGGCAACCACAGGTCGTCGAGGGTTGGGGTTAACGATTTTGAATAGAGGGGATATTCCTGAGCCAATCCCCACCAGTCATACATTTAAGAAAAATATTACATTTTCGAATTTTGGCCGCACTTCGCCCGAAACCCCCCACTGTGCGTCGCCTTCCGGTTGGAACAAGCACGGAAGATTACGGGAAAAACGGACCAGACTGGACGAGAGCGGTAATTACGGACAGGAAAAGTCCGGTAACGCACCTCGTAAGTATGGAAAGCGGAATAGGTAAACGGCATAGCAATCAGACTCGGAAATGCTCGCAAGAAGCGAAGAAAACCGAGTCAACGCGAATAGTAGAGGATCTGGGAAAAAACCAAGTATTGCGAAAGTCACCAAGACTAATGGCGTAGGGCACGGAATAAAAAAATAAAACATAAAATAAAAAACTGGTTAAGAGGGTGACCATAATTAGGATTAATTGGGTTGCTACAGTCCACTACATTAATTGGGTTGCTAAACCCCTGTAGTTAACCCCTGTTGCTAAACCCCTGTAGTTATCCCAACCGCCACTTCATGCCGCTGATTGTTATATATGCGCGGCAGCTTGAAATTACCTATGCGTGAGAAAGATCGAATGATGAAGCGTCATCGGCCATATTGAATTGTTGAACTGTCGTGGAGAAGAAGACTAGAGGTAAGGAGCCCGAACGCTTATGGCGATCACGATCCAAAAGCGTCCACGGAAATCCAGTTATTAGTAGTTGGTGGTTTCACCGCGTGCATCGCTGGTACATCACCGAACCGAAATGAACTGAGCGACAAGAACGCAACCGACGCTATCCGCCTCGATGATACCCGCTTGTCATCCACGTTGGAATAAAGCGTGTGCGGACCGTGCGGACTAGCAAATTTCGCGAACTGTGTTAGATTTAATAAAAAATAATTGTGTCTTGGTATAAAATATATTTATCGTGAGCTGCGGCGAAAACAGTTAACCGAGTGTTATGTATTTTCCCGTGTTTATAAATAAATTTTGTGTGTTACTGCTCTCGCAACGAAAAGAAAACATTGGCTTAATTTCTGTATTTCGTTATTATTCTTTATCTGTGCAGCGTATCATAATATGTGAATATGATGTGTGATATTTGTAAAACTTTTGTCTGGATTCAACATTCTTATAAACTTTCTTGTGTTTATAAATAAATTTTGTGTTAGTGCTTCTGCAACGAAAAAAAAATATTTTCCCAATTTCTGTATTTTGTTATTATTCTCTGTCTATACAGCGTATCATCAGTGTGAATAAGATGTGTGATAATGTGTAAAACTTTTGTCGTGATTCAAAATCGTTATCAATTTTCTTGTATCTAGAAATAAATTATGTTTGTTACTGCTTCCGCAACGAAAAAAAACTGATTTAATTTATTTACACAGTTATTGTTCTTTATCTGTACAGCGCATCATAATGTGTGATAATTTGTAGATGTTTTGTCTAGATTCGAAATTCATATGAATTTTGTAAGAGTGATAAACTATTATCTCGTCATGAGAGGACATTTTCTAGCGCGAGCGATCAACGAAAATAATAATGCATGGAAAACTAAACCGAAAGACAATAGGAAAAAATCACAACTGTAGAATCGATTTATCTGTACAGTGTATCATTGTGAATATGATGTATGATCATTTGTAAAAGTTTTGTCTGGATTCAAAATTCTCATATATTTGCGCGTACCTAGAAATAAATTTTGTTTAGTACTGCTTCCGCTACGAAAAAACATTGACTTAATTTCTGTATTTCGTTATTATTCTTTATCGGTACAGCGTATCATAATATGTGATCATTTGTAGAAGTTTGTTCTAGGTTCACAATTCTTATGAATTTTCTTATGTCTATAAATAAATTTTGCTTGTTACTACTTCCGCAACGAAAAAAAAACATTGACTTCATTTCTGTATTGCCTTATTCTTTATCTGTACAGCGTATCATAATTTGTGAAAATTTGTAAAAGTCTTGTCTCGATTCAAAATAATGAATTTTCTTGTGTCGATAAATAAATTTTGTTACTGCTTCCGCGATGAAAAAGAAAACATTGACTTAATTTCCGTATTTCGTTATTATTCTCTAAAACAATCTATATTATCTATATAAGAATCCTATCTATATCTATATAAAAATTTCCTTCACCAACTGGTTTCTCAATTCATTTGATCAAATTACCGCTCCATATAAAAAAGCTGTGTGAGAGAGACGGAAATATATTTCAAAAGTAAACAAAACCCAAACATAACCGCTGATTCACGCGACCGCACGCGACGTGCTCTACTTGTAAACTTGTAAAAACGAACCCCTCGACCTACACGAGCTCACATTGACACCTATATAAAAAATATTTATATTCATTGTACCCACTTGGATAACTACAGTCTTTTGGTTTTTTTCAGGTTTACGATAAAGTTACTTTTATTGTATTTCGGTCCATCATGCATTTTTGACATTGAATATCATAATTTGCCTACGCCAGCCAATTGTACAGCTAGGTTAGGTTCCTATGAGTCAACAATCGATTTCCATCTCTCTCGCACAGCCTCCGACACTCTATCGCAGCGACACTCGTGGTCACTAGGCGAAACGGCCGGTGCTTCAATCCGAGGACATACCCCCACCACCAGAGTTTCAAGACCTGTATGTAGGATCGTGGTCTTCTGTATCTAGTCTCCATGCTCGAATGCCACAGCCTAACAGCTGATTTTGAGTTGCGTGCGTGATTCGGTGCTTTTTATTTAAAGTGCGTTGTGTCGTGCCTACAAGTTGACACGCACGTTTAACATCCTGCGCGTTCCCATAATCGTGAAAATGGCGTACATGCGTTCATTCTCACGAGAAAGATAGCGAAGCAGACTAGTGCTCGAATACATTTGAGGTGTGCTGTGAAGTGACATACTCCGCGCAAATAAAACGCTTTCATGTACATTTGTTTGTACACAATGGATAGTAAACTGATCAATGGTAATCCGCATCACGAAGCGCCGGCGCCGTTTTTCCGAAAATTTGTGCGCAGATCAAATATCGGCAATGGACGATTGTACATAATGCTTGTTACGATGCTGCTCCTCGTCTTTTTCATTTACATTTGTCAAATATTTAAGATCGGTCAGAGTTCACAATATATGGTGTATCGTCCGTTGATTTTGGATGACGCGAGCGCCATTCCTACGAAGGTTTTGGGGGCCGATCTCCCTACGGCTTCCATTACGAATACTTCCTGTTCGTTTTTCGACTGTTTCAACGTGTACAGATGCGGCTCTCGAGGCAATAAACTCCTCGCGTATGTCTATCCACCCGCGTCGTTCGTGGACGCATCGGGACAGCCCGTTGCGAG
The DNA here is from genome assembly GCA_951751655.1 of Ophion costatus. Classification (NCBI taxonomy): domain Eukaryota; kingdom Metazoa; phylum Arthropoda; class Insecta; order Hymenoptera; family Ichneumonidae; genus Ophion; species Ophion costatus. The sequence goes on from OX632364.1 coordinate 1,156,178, forward strand.
CCAAATGTCGAGACAATTTCACGAATTATTACGAGCTATCGTGCGTAGCAAATTTTACACCGCGAATCCACGAGAAGCGTGTATTTTTATTCCGTCCGTCGATACGCTCAATCAAAACAAGCTGAGGTCGCGGCAGGTGTCGCAAGCGCTGAAGAGTCTCGAGTTGTGAGTGTGGCTTCTCCTTTATAAACCTTTTCACCACATCGACTTTTAGGTCATTTTTTATAACTTTTTCACCGAAACGGACTCATTGTCAGTTTTGGCATTTTATTTTCGGTACAGGAGTCCAAACTCGGCAGTTCACACGTCCCCAAAATTGCGAAAACTAAAGGTGATGCTATCGTCTTTCGAACGCAAAATGATTTGATGTAAATATTATGCATATATAAAACACCGGATTCGATTGTATGACAGATAGCTGCTAATCGTAATCTAGATGGCATCTAACCGTAATTCATGTTTAAGGCAAAGTATAAGAGGTAGCACCTGACCAGAATTGGGCAGCAGACATTACTTTTGTAATTTCATTACCCGTAAATTACAATTACTGCAAATAACTAATATTTAGTCACTAATTACAATTACGGGAAACAATTATAAATTTTTATTTATCAATTACAGTTAATATAAACAATTGTAATTCTATGATTATCGACTACAATTACTCGAAACAATTGTAATTTTTTTGTTGCCAAATAAAATTACTTGAACAAATTGTAATTTTTTGCTGCTAATTACAATTATTCATTCAAATTTCCATTGATAAAAAAAAAGCACCAATAATTTTAGCATCTATGATTCTGCACCATACATTCACAGACCATTGTCTCTGGTATTCAAACTGCCACAGTCAATGTGGACTTTCTGTACTTTCTATGACCTTCAATGACCTCTTTCATGATACAGAAAAAACATACCGATCCATGTAAAAAAATGAAGTCGACCTTCTATTATCGCTATCGGATGGCCCCTTTCGTACTGTGCAATTTCATTTCAGCAAATATTTCTGTGAACCTTATACTTTCGAAGATATCCAAGGTGCTAATAGATATTGATCCCCCCTGTATATACAGTGGCGTGTAAAAGTTTCGGGCCAACCTTTTTTTCTCAGTTATTCGATAAAGTATTTAATGCCTGAACCTCTTCATCATTTCAAATATTTGGGGGAGCTATGATATGCGTAACAGCGTGGTATATTATTTTGTTTGTATAGTGTATGGTTTGCGTACAGCGTCGAACGCGTTCGGTCAGTGTGCAAAAATATTGGACCACTGTCTCACCTTCTCCAGCCACACGGTTCGCTTACGTTTTCTTCCGCGCTTTCTTTCGCGTTAGTTCAAAACATAAAGAAGCGTGAAAAAATCATTTCTATTTCTGCCGCAATGGCGAAACATACAAAAATTGAGGTCCGCAAAGTTGCGTTAAAACTATTTTAAAAAGGAAAGAGTTCTCGTGATATTGCAAATACTCTATTTATTGGAAAAAACACAGTAAACCGTTTTATTGCGAAAAATAAATCAACAAATTCGTGTTAAAAGTCGAAGCGGTAGACCACGAAAAACTTCAAAACACGTGGACAACATCATTAAAAGAAAGTGCGTCATAGATGCGCGAAAAACTGCAGCAATAATTTCGCGAGAATTACGCAGTGAAAATCTTGCTGATATCAGTCGGAGTACGGTATGCCAACGTCTGGAGGCTGTGGGATTGATTGGGCGCGTCGGTGTAAAGAAACCACTCATTAGCACAAAGAATAAGAAGGCTAGATTGAATTTTGCCAAAAAATATCAACATTGGACAGTATCGAATTGGCGGAAAGTTCTTTTTTCCGACGAATCCAAATTTCTACGGTCATAGAGCGGGGGATAGGGGAAGGCCGCATCCGATAAATAGCCGGTCGACTTTTCGCAAATTAGCCAGTGGTGCAAAATGGCGGGCGGAAAAATAGATGAGAGTTGACTGTATATTATTTTTATCGGATTCGAGATAGACATCGCCTAATTTATTTCACCATCAAATCAATTAGTTATCTATTTTAGAATTGTTAGTTGTGTAAAAATTGGGCTTACGCACTGCTCTCCCACTTAAGTGCATTCGTTGATAATGGTTTTAGATAAATGCATTCTTTCCCACGGCAAAGTGATCTATCAAACGACCTGCGGAGAATGAGGCTGAAAGATAGCCTAGCTGATAGAAAGATAGCTGAAGCTCTGTTTAGAAATTTTCTCCCAAATCGAATCTGTTTCGAAAGCTGAACAAAATTACTTTTTCCTATACAATCGCCATTTGGAAGACAACTTGCAAGTGGAATTTTTGCTGCTTAGAGATGTTTCACTCTGCTAAATTAAAAGCGATTTTGTGTCTACTAGTAAGTGTTCAAAGAATATGTGCCAATATGAACTTGATTTTGTTACAGCTGGAACGATGGTGAAAATCATTTGATATTCAATATGATTCCGGGAAGCGCGCCCGACTATAATACTGTTATCGACATGTCGATTGGCAAAGCAATGGTTGCTGGAGCTGGCTTGTCTTCGTTGACGTATCGAACTGGCTTCGATATAAGTATACCGGTATACTGTTCTCTACAATGGAATACAAGGAAAAACTCGACTAATGCTCGGTAAGATTGCCCACAGAAATAAGGTTATCCGTTAGATCCACAGTAAATTATGCATAACAGTTATTATACATACAATGAAATTGGAACAAAGACGTGTCTGTTAGTAAAATATTATTTTATGAGAATAATTGTTGTCGTGTTCACTATCGATACAGACGCTGATCCTGCAATTTTTGGAATTCTTATCTGTGTAGTGGTCTACTTGTATGCGCACGCATCGCACAAAAATTACTCAACGAATTATAGTCAGACTCGATATAGCTTGTACCCTGGACTAACATAAACGATACTTTTACCAAGATCAGTTGAGAAATTTTAGTTCAACATGCGCTTCTTGACGTCATATACCACACACTGCGAAGTTCTGATGCGAACATGACGGTATTGTAGAACTAGTAGTTTTTGACTACGAGCCGCAGCAAACTACCGTCAGATGTTGCAGCAACCGTCTGCTACTCACCCTACAGTAAAGAGTCGAGGCCTAATAGGTGACGATTCCTGCGAGTCCAGGAGTGCATGCGTGAATGTGTGCACACATTCGTGGTGCGGGATCGCTGTCAGTAGGAAAATTGATGTACTTGATTTTCAGTATTGTCGATAATCTTTTAAGCTTCGTTCGTAGAATTTTGCTAGTTTTATGTAAAAAAAAAACAAATATCTCTGTAACTTTTCCATAAAATTGGTTGAATCAATGCTCAACGCGTGTTTTTTTTCTCACTGTCAAGAGCCCACGGGTCTGCAAAAGTGCTTCAATTCGCTGCGTCAGTTCGTAATTTCCAGTTCATCCTATCGTAACTACAATCTGTAATGTTTACTCAACATTCGGCACAAAGTCAACCATCAGGGCTTTTCTGCAAGAATATCGCATGTCCACAATCAATTGCGATGAAATTTACTGTGCACACGCAACGTTGCAAAAAAAAGTCTAACGGTTGACATTTCGCCAAATTAAAAATAACATGTACAGATTGTAGGTACCATTGGATGAACTGTACATTTCTCACTGACACCAAATCCAACCACATTTTAAGACCGTTAGGCTCTCGAGAGTGAAAAAAACACGCTATGAGCATTGATTCTAAGGATTTCAAGGAAAAATTAAGGAGAAATTGGAATTTAGAGTTATTTACATAAAACTAGTAAAATTGTGAGGACGAAGCTTAAAATACCATCTCGAACCCTGAAAATCGAGTGCATCAGTTTTCGCACTAGCGGTAAGCCTGCATGGCGGACGTGCACACGCATACACACGCGACTTGCAGCAACCGTAACCTATTGGGCGTCGGCTCTGTTGTAGCGTGAGTAGCTGTAGGTCTATTTTCCCTAGCGAATCGCAGTTTTAAGACGGAATGACACCTCATCGCGGTCGGTATGGTAGAACAGAATTATAGATACCCAAAAATCTCTGAAACGGCTCTTCAGATCCCGTCGAAACTTTGCCAAACGACGTCAAATAGATAGACGAACAGCTTCCAGCCCCTCAAATTTTTTGAATTTGAGAAAAAAAACGTAGATTGGCTTATCATGCGGAACTCGAGACCGAAAAGATGAAAAATCAGATGTTTGGCTAATGTCACGACTTAGAGAAAAGCTAGACCGGGTAGCCACATAAAAAACGAACAATTTGAGCTCTCAATCACTGCACTTCGTTGCATATCTTAGGAGAAAAGTGGTAATCTAGATTTGTCGTGTAATTGTTGATAATTGCGAGCAAATGTCGCCCGAACTTCGACGTGCTCAGTTCACGAGAATTCCGCGCGCGGCGCTCGCCTCGTGGTCTGCAGACGACGCGCATCGAGGCCCGTGGCAGCGCCAATAACGTCTCTCCACACCGTGGTGTAGACGCGCACCGACACGCACGCACACATGCGTTGCGTAGCGTGTCGAGGCCCGTGGAAGGCGAGACGCAATGTCTCCGCGCGCGCGGCGACGAACGCGCGCGGTGACATCCGTCGGTGGGGCGCAGAAGCTCGATTGAGTTCTGCCCTACCGGTCGGAAGCCGGGGCCGCATCGAAGTTTCGCGTCGGGTGTCATTCCGTCTTAAGTGATGTGGATAGGTGGTCCTCTGAAAAAACGCAGATTTCAGTCGTGCCTTGGAATCTGTAACAGACTTGTTCGTTAAAATTTTGAGAACGGTTTCGGATCGCCGATCCAAGATTTTATACGGCCCTCGGAATGGTTGCTCGGGTCATTTTCTGGCACCGTTTCTCAAAAAAACATGGAAGCCGGACACATTGTTACGCGTGAACGGTCTCGTTCCGTTGTGATGGGCCGCCTTGATTGTCTGCCTTGATTGGGCTGATTTGATGTCCTCCTTGAAAGTCGTTCTCAGTCCTCGGAGAACGAGCGGACGAATGTCTACTCAGTCTATCGTCTCGTGGCACATAACGGCTAATTTTAGCGATCTTAGCCATCTTTCTAGCATGCCGTTGGAGGCCGGATGATAAAATGTTCAAATGCGTTCGCACCTGTGAAGTTTGGCTAGAGCAGCAAAAAGCGCAGATTCATATTGAGAATGACGATCCGTGATGATTGTAAGGGGCACACTATGGCGTGATAGTCAGCATGAAACAAAAGCGTTGATGACGAACTCTGCACTGATGTGGAGCAGGATTACTTCAGGCCACCTAGTGAAACGATCTACGATTGTTAGACAGTATCTGAAGCTCCGTGAGGAAGGTAAAGGGCCTACGATGTCGATGTGCACGTGACCGAAGCGAACATCTGGTACCGGGATGTGTTCGGAAATGTTACGATTGTATCGCAAGACTGTACTCCTATGACATGGAAGACGTGTGCAAGCCCATTCGACAATGCCCTTGTTCATGGAAGGCCATACGAATTTCTGTACGATTTGCCTTTTGGTCGCTCTGCCGCTGGGGTGAGACAATCCGTGGACGACATCGAACACTTTCCTTCTAAAACAAGCCGGAATGTGCTGACGAATTTGATCAATACAAAGGTCGCAGTAGACGATTTCGTCCGCATTGTCAACTCGAAGCGGTTGAAGGATGAGTGACGTGGCAGGGCTCAAAAGAAAAACATGTTCCCATTTGAGAAACCAGTGATGATCTTAAGAACGCTAAAGCTATGACCTTGACAAAAATGAAATTTTCACCATTGTATCAGCCCTTCGAATTTAATCAAAATATCTCCTGACATTTTTTTCGCCATTCTAATGGCAACGGAGATATTTGGGACGTTCACGTTAAATGGTCTACCCTCTATATGCGTTCATTTCCGCTGAGCGCGTAAACGAAACTGCGAAACGTTGCAAGTGTAGACGGGCACGTTTTCACGTAAAGTCCATGGCACAAATCGCGGCACGAATTCGCAGCGTGATTCGCGCGCGAGTGTAGAGCGTAGATGTAGTGTAGAGTGTAGATTACGAATAACGTATTATGGATGTTGGCTATCTATAAGTAAATATATTCGTATATCGTCAAAAACCTTATTACGAATAATGAATAACGGATTATGGATGTTGGCTATCCATAAATACTGTGATGGGTATCACGTGTTACCGTAGGCGTAGTAGGGGGAAGGGGAAATTATTAAAGGATCAACACATCATAAAATTCAAATATAATTTAATTTACAACAACAAAAGGCAAATTTTGGCTCGGTACAAAAATAAAAGAATTTAAGTTCTTAATTACAAAAAAAGCAAGGAAGAAAACTCGATATAATATAAATTTGTATTGAAATAATAATAATCATAAGACTTTGACTCGAAGTTAACGGGTTACTGGACACGAGAAGTCCCGACTCGATATCTCGACCCGTTCAGATATTATCGCAAGTTATTTCGTATCTTATATTTCGATCTCGAACATTGTTGGGCGCCAGCCTTTCTCGGGCAACGCGTTTAATGCGTACAACATCAAAAAAACCAAAACAAATTCCAAGTCCCAAACAGAACGGGAGGGATTTGTCGATGATTTTATATAATCAGAACCTTAATGCTAAAATTCAAATTAACAAATGAAGATTGATAAAGGTGCTTGGCGGAGATCAAGCCCGAACGTGGTCACGCGGCTGTTTCTCTAAACTCTTGTGACGCAACGTCACAATACATATATTTAAACGGCGTCAAAAATCTTTTGATATAAATGAATTGTAATCCAGAATGCGCATTATTTAATTTAACAGGACGTGGTTGGTCGTTGCATCACAAATGAACATCAACGCGGCATTTGAACAAGATTTGATGGAAGTACGAGCAACACATCCTACCGATTTATTTATAGTAGGGCCTTGTCTTCAGTACAATCCAATGAACAATAGCATCCGCTGCTCTGAACAAAAGGTGTACAAATATGCAGATATATTGCAGGTAAAATTTTCCATAATTCTTTTGGGATGTTTTCATCGAGGTCTTGTTTAAACATATATTTTGTCTACATTATCGAGTCTATGCAATGCCCGGGTTCTTTTGTCCCCAAGACGCATGTAAGCGATTACACCCTACAGCCTGCGAATTTATTAGAATCGTCGTAGAAACGTCCACAATTAGTTCTGTGCGGCTGACGAAATGTAATTTATCTTTTTGTTCCAAATCTTCGCCTAGTTCCAATTCGCACTGCGTACAAGAATTAATTGCCGAAATTAATTAATGGGGGCGTTTATCCGAAAATGGTGCAGCTTATAGCTGATGAGTGGGTACAAAATATCGAAGCTCCACTGAATGTTATTTATACATGCATAAAACCATTTGCGGAAGGCGAGACACGCGTTCACAATTATTGCCATCCGACGTTACAGAGGCCCTGCCCATTCCAGTTAGAGCTTGAGTGACTTGTGATTTTTTTTAAACCCTCTTTCATCGCTTTTCGGGTAGCAATGCACATTTTGTCATGCAGCAAGTGGCTACAGCATTGTAAGGGAGTACATTTGATTAATAGTACACCTATGCCGGTACACTGTTAGACCAAGTGGGTCAGCGATGCAGGTTTCTACATTACCGATGACACAGCTGGGTTGACTGTACAGATTTTTACTCTACTGACGCTCCCAGCTAACTGGGAGCGTCAGTAGAGTACTAACAAAGTCAGTAGAGTACTAACAAAAAATATTTAAAAAAACACTTTAAACGTTCTCTTGGCTTTTTTGGGTTTGAGTTCGGCATTATCCTGTTTTTCTCGAACAAAACTGGTTTTAGGGTAAAAATGTATACGACATAAAACATGCATTTTCGCACAATCTACAACGTTTGTTTGAAATATTTTTGTCTCAGATCAATAGTTGTTGAAATAACCTAGAAAAATCGCTCAAAAATCGACTTTTTTTAGTTTTGACCTTGAAGATCAAATTTGCGCCAATTTTCATTTTCATATTCCTATTCAGGAGGCCAAAAAACGTAAGTGTACCAAATTTCAAGTCGATTCGGCATATGGGCTTTTCGGAACTGTACCCCCTCCACGATATCAGTGCAGTAGGTCTACTGTACACATTTAGTGACATTTATTAGCATCTATTGTTCTTGTACTATACCTCTACTGTACAGGTAGATAATTCTGGGGCTACTTTATACTGGGGGGGGGGGGGGGGGGGGATATAATCCTCCCTTCCGCCATTAGAACGTTTCAACAGGCCACTGCTTATTCCTCGGCTCATCTTTCCAATTTACGGTTGTTCTTTCAGTCTGCCACATTTTGTCTTGTCGTACGTGGCGCGAGACTGGGGCAAAGTGTCCTTCTTGACGCCATGGCTGCTGGCTGTATTCCGGTTATTATCTCGGATTCACTTATCATGCCTTTTCATGGCATTATCGATTGGACGAGGTAAGTAAGCGGAACAACATATTCAGCAGGGTAAATGTAATAATAACGTCGATGGATTATTGAACATCGCTGCTAGCCACGCGCAGCCAGGACCTAATTTTTCTTCTGGGGGGGGGGGGGGGGGCTGCTGTCCCTAGCTGAGAACTTTCTTGGTCCCAGTTTCGCTTCCCAGTTTCAGAGTTTATCGCGTTTCGTCGAGAAATGAATCTCGAGCTACAGGCATACACACTTGACTCGTGCTTCAATATTTTATTTTCCGAGTACTATACGTTGGAGATAAGGACGGTGCAGATAACAAATTTCAAATTTTCCTTGCAAAGATACATTTTTTTATGCGTATCTTCCGAAAATTTTCATCTGTCCGGGGTGTAAATTTGCACACGTGTACAGGATGAAAAAGCAGAGGGACGTTTTCGTTGTTTTGCTGTATTTTTCAAAGGCTCTCAATATATGAGACAAAATATGTACCTTTGTGTTTAAAACAAAAATGGCTTCCTTGTTCATCAATCGTTTCCAGAAAAGCAATTGGAATTCGGCGATTTTTTCGGGTTCCTAGGTAGACGTAACCCCTTAACGAGTGAAAAAACCCTGCAGTTTTTCGCCAATATGGATGCAGATATAAGTAAGACTTTTACAATATTCGGCTAACTTGGTGGTCTAAAAAGTAGTTGGTTTTCAAATGGAGCCGTTGAAAATTAATGTTACTAGCTTGAAAAACAAAGGAGTTTAAGCAGTTTGAAGATATTTTTAATATCGTGAGCTATTTTAATTTTATACTTTCCTATTCCACAGAGCCGCTGTTTTCATACACGAAGCTGATGTTCGCTCGATTGTTGAAATTTTAAGAAAGATATCGAACAAAAGGATAGCTGAAATGCAAAAAAACATCATTTGGCTGTGGGAAAAATATTTTCGGTCGATGGAAAAGATTACAACTATGACACTTGAGGTTATGGAAGATAGGATATTTCCTTTTCTGGCGAGAGATTACACGCACTGGAATCCACCACAACAAGCGGTAGGCTTCGATATTTATTCGCAATTTGAACAAAGTTTATCGTACCTTATATGAGTTTCGATTTTTTCGTGTATCGGCAAATAATAATGTGCGTGGAAATTTCCAGACTACGACTTCCGAAGACGTCAAGTAATATACAGGGTATCCTATGTACCTTGCGACATCGTAATAACTTGAGAACGGAGCAGTGAATGGAAAAGTCCCAACGGCGTCCTTTTTTGCGTAGAATAAGAGGCCGATATAAAAAATGTAGGTTTCCATTGTAAAAAAAATGACCTTAAAATCTCCTTGTAAATATCCACTGAAAAAAAGTAATGAAAAAAAGTAATGCCATTTTACTTGTCGTTTTTTTTTTTTCGAATTTTTCCAATCACTTGGTTGTCCTCGAGTTATTTTGATGTCTCAAGCTAAACGGAACATCCTCTACACTCGGGAGTAGCTCTCCACTCATATTCCCTTTAGACTGCCGTGTTGATAGTTCATAATTTCTGAAAAATCGTTATCTTTGCCGAGCGGCCCGGTCGATTCTCAACACCGCTAACATTGTCACTTTAAGGATGTTGAGTCCCAAATCGCAAATGATGATAAAATTCTGAAAATTTGGTATGTTTTTGCATGAAGTATTTCAGAGGTCGTGTAAAAATTTCACGACAATTAGGAAGCTCGTTATTGAACAATTAACATTCACAAATTAAATGTTGTTTCATGGAAACTGATGTAACTTTGCAATAAGTTTTTTTTTTGACCTCTCAATTTTATAATATCTACAATATACTGAAAGCAACGGAAACAAAACGAAGTTTATTGATAAATTTTTTTTTATTTCTTTTAAAAATTGTTCTTAACAAAATGTTAATTTTTTAATAACGAGCTTCCTAATCGTCGTGAAATTTTAACACGACCTCTTAAATACTTCATACTAAAACATACCAAATTTTCCGAATTTTCTTATCATTTTTTATTTCAACCCTTAAGGAGGTTGAAATAATCATGATAGAATTCTGAAAATTTGGTATCTTTTTACATGAAGTATTCAGGAGGTCGTGTAAAAATCATAACGATTAAGAAGCTATTTATTGAACAATTAATATTAACATGTTTCGTAGGGACTCAACATCCTTAATGATATGTAGAGGCCATCAAACGGAATTGCGATTCCATTAAGGGGGTATCCATAAAAAATGGTCGAAACTCACCTTTCATTCCGGACCATGCTGGTAGAGTTCCCTTTAACTGAACCGCGACCTTACGCAGTCTAAAAACGAATAAACGGAATAACGAACTATGATGCTGTAAGATGCCTCAAAGTACTAGCTCCGAGTAATAAAGTCCCCCTGTTGATTTGCATTCTGCTTTCATTAGTTCGGTTACGATTCACCTAAAATCAAATTGGTCTGTGTGTTTTCTTTCCGAAAATGCCATTGCATACAGGATTACACGTCACCGCTGCTCGCGCCAATTGCTGCGCCGAAGGTTCGCGGTTTCACGGCCGTTGTTTTGACGTACGATAGATTGGATTTGCTCTTCAGTCTGATCAATCAACTTGCGAGAGTACCGAGTCTGTCTAAAATGTTGATCATATGGAATAATCAACACAAAGACCCGCCTCATTGTAAGTCACTTCTATCTCTACCCTTAATTTTTCGATATAGCTTTAACTCATTGCGCTTTTCATTTTCATAGAGCAGTATTTTGTTGAACGTTCTTATTGTTTCTTTATTGCTCTCTAAAGTTTTATAAAGCTAGTTTTAATTTTATTCTTTCCTATTGCGATCTTATTCTCTCGCTATTTCGTTTTCTTCACATTCACGCGGAGAGCATGCAGGTTAAGGAAGGCTACCAGTCTGGTACCTGGAGAAAGGGTGAATTACGACAATTTGCAATGGATACTTAGTCGATAAAATGAAAGTTCGGTTTAGTAGCCGTTATTCTACGTATCTTTAAGTATCTTTAGACATTTTTTTTCCCGAGATTTTTCAACGATATGGCATTGCTGAAGCTGGATGAAGCGAGTCACCTATGTCTGTGTTCTGCCCAGCAAGAATCCTCCAATTTTGAACCTGGAACAAAATTTCGAAATAATTTGAGTTTCAGGTAAGATTCGCTTTCAACGTACATGAAAAAAACAACAAAAAAAATGAATTTTTGCCATAATGGTGCATGTTTGCAAAAAAAATTGTTTTTGGTAAACAAATCGCCGAAAATAATTTTTTTTTCGGGAAAAGTTGTCAGTCTATCAAAAATGCCCTGCATACTGTGATGTACGATGTTGTTATGAGGATCTAAAAAAAATTGAAGTCAATCAGCGAAGAATTGTCAATTTAATGTGGCCGCATGATACTGTCAGACAAAGGTGACTCGCTCCAGCTTCACCGCCGCCATTTTGTTACGAAATATTGTCAAAAAAAAGTTTAAGACATTTTAAGATATGTAGAATGAACGTCACTAAACAGAATTTTCATTTCATCAACTGGATATCCATTCGAAAATGGCGAAATTCACATTTTTTTCGGTCTCTAGGCTGGTAGCTTCCCTTAGTTATTCGAAATGAGTGGACAGTTCTGATCGAGGTTTTCCGTTTGTTGCTTCCGTCAACCGTCGTGTTTTTGACAGCTTCCAGGTGGCCCAAAGTCGCAAAACCGTTGAAAGTGATCCAGACTAAGGAAAACAAATTGTCAAACCGATTTTATCCCTACGATGAAATCGAGACCGAAGCGATCTTGTCTCTGGATGACGATATTATTATGCTAACCGTGGATGAACTCGAATTTGCATACGAGGTACGTATATAATATACACAGGGTAAGGCACTAACTGTTACCACCTTGAATATCTCTGTAAATTATCGACGTCACAAAAAAATGTTTGAAACAAAAGTTGTACCGTACGAAAGGGGTCATCAAATGCGACCATTTTTTTTTTATCTCAAGGTCATTTAAGATCAAAAAGTGACATGAACTTTATTTTTATGTGAAATTACCTTTATTCACAGTAGATGTTCAAAGTGATTGCCATTGGAATCAAAGCAGTATTGCAATCTCCTCATCACGAATTTCTTATCACTTCGGCACTTATCGCCGAAGTCTTGCCATTGTCTTGTATGTAAAGAACGGCACCAAACCTACAATGTACACGGAACATTGTACAATGTTTCGCCCAAGCAAACCCAAGATAACGATAGTAAGAATGGTGAGACTAGTATTAATGAATCAAGCGAATGTAAATGATGTATTCTTTTGAAGAGCAAACTGATATGCTTCTAATTTACGGAGAATGTCAGAAAAATGCAGAGAGAGCTAGAGACTTATACGCTGAAAGATTTTCTGAACGTTCTCATTCTACACGCCGTACATTTCAAATTTTGTACACTAAACTGAGGACGACTGGGTCTTTAAGTGGTGTGATCAACATCTAGAAAATGGATTTGATTTTCACTCAAGCTCCTCTTTATTCGCAGGTTTGGAGAGAATTCCCAGATCGCATAGTCGGCTTTCCATCTCGTACGCATACGTGGGATAACGGGAGTACTTATTGGAAGTACGAAAGTGAGTGGACAAATCGAATATCAATGGTTCTCACTGGAGCTGCGTTTCATCATAAGGTACAGATTATGTCGATACAATTACATATCCAAAAATCATTAGTTGTTTTCTTCACTATAATGCTTCACAAGGTTTCATTTTTCCCCCCAATTCCATACATCTTTTATCTTTAAATGCATATAGTTTCATCGTTTGCATGTTTAGATTCATTAATCCCTTCACTGGTAAAGGATTTGAGAGTTACGTGGACATTTCTCGTAGACTATTTTCTTCTCACTATCAACTTGAAATTTGGTACTCGGGGGTTTTTGGGGTCGCTGATTACGAATCTGCACTTCAAATTTAGAAATTCAAGATGGCGGATCCAATATGGCAGACCAAAAATGCAAAAAATCACTTGACGAGGGCGAACGTTGGTACTCGGGGGTTTTCGAGGTCCCTGATTACGAATCTGCACTTAAAATTTAGAAATTCAAGATGGCGGACCAAAAATGCAATAAGTCGAGACGAGAGCGCAAGAGTCGCGAGAGAGTGCAAGAAGCACCCCTCAAACCCTCTACCTGGTTCCGATATGTCGCTGACACCTTCGTCATTTGGAGTCACGGCAAAGAAAACCTCAATCACTTCTTAACCTTCCTCAACTCCCAGCACTCCAATATACAATTCACCATGGAGATAGGACAGGACAATCAAATTCCTTTTCTGGATGTACGGGTTCAACGGAAAAACGATGGCACTTTGGGCCACAAAGTTTACCGGAAGCCAACGCACACGGATAGATATCTCCACGCTACGTCCCATCGCCACCCCTTCCACAAACAATCGGTCATAAGCTCTCTGGTCGACAGAGCTCTAGCGATCTCCGAACCGGACCCTCTCGAGGATGAACTAGAACACCTACGCAAAGCTTTAGGAGATGATGGCTACAAGCCAGGCAACGTCGAAAGAACGATCAAACATCTAAGAAGAAAAATAGCCGATCCGAAAACGGTAACAGCACCTGAAGGGGAGAATGAAGGACAAATAACAGCAACAACCTCCCTTCCATACCTTCAGGGCATAACCGATCGCATAGGCAGGGGCCTTGGGAAACATGACGTGCGAGTCATCTTCAAACCTCAGAAGAAGCTAGCACAAGTGGTTCCGAGTACAAAAGACCAAAGACCACCATTAAGTGCACCAGGAGTGTACAAGATACCCTGCTTATGCGGTAAAGTGTACATAGGAGAAACCGGGAGGAAGATCAGTACACGGATCAAAGAACATCAACGGTGCATCAAGCATGGCCACATTGGACAAAACGTTCCCAAAGCACACCCAAACATTTTTCCCGAGATAGAATATCCCCTTAAGTTGCCAATATTTTACTTGCGATTATAGAATTGAATAACTGTGTTTCAGTTCTGGAGTTACTTGTACACTACCGCTATGCCAGGCGGCATAAAATCTTGGGTCGATGATCATATGAATTGCGAGGATATTGCTATGAACTTTTTGGTTGCCAATGTGACCGGAAAGGCTCCGATAAAGGTAACGCGATTCTTCTTGTCAAATTACGAATGCGTAATTACTTGCTGTGACACTTTATATTATAAAACGCTGAAGAAGCGGACATTTTGCTAATAGCCGATGATGATAATCTGTTAAAGGTGACGCCAAAAAAGAAATTCCGTTGCCCCGAATGTACAAATACTGAGATGCTCTCTGCGGACTTAAGACACATGGTGGAACGCACTCAATGCATCAACAAGTTCTCCGATATTTATGGGACAATGCCTCTCAAATCTGTGGAATTTCGAGCGGATCCGGTTCTTTTTAAAGATCAATTTCCGGACAAGCTCAAGAGATTCAAGGAAATTGGCAGTCTTTGAAATGTTACGAAGAATAAAACTCGATAAAAGTATGATGCAACATCACAGTTAGGTGTTTCTTGTTTTTACTATGTGAAATAAATTCAGAAAAGTTGGATCTGTTACATTGTATCGAACGAGGTTTTTTACTTTCGTACTGCGATCTATTATTTTTATGGGGGAGGGAGAGCGAGAGCGAGAGAGGGAGAGAGAGCGAGAGCGAGAGAGAGAGCGAGAGAGAGAGAGAGATTAATTGATCGATTTATTAATATGATTTATTAATATGATTTATTATGCTCCAGTTACACTTTCGGGAAATTAATGATACACTATGGACTGCGATTTAATGATACAACGAAAGTAAGAATCGATCCACGGTAAGAACAATGCAAAACTAATATATGACGATAGATTAAGGTGATACCATGAGGTAACAAAATAAAATATAACGTTGATAGCAGTGATAACGCAAGATTCATAGTCATGAGACAAAACTTAAGGGGGGATTGTCTTTTTTTTTCGCAAAATTTACCGCTTTTTGGGAATTTTTTTGTGCAGAAAGTATACAACGGAAAACTTGTGCAACTTGGCATATAGTTTTATTGATCTGTTTACTACATACAAAAAAAATTTTAAACAATTTCATCAAAAAATCCGCCTCCCACCCCCCTCGACGCGCGATGGTCCTTTTTTGATGGTGTGCACGATTACAGCCTTCACGTTCATCCTGCAACAAAAACCCAAAAAGCATTTTACTTTAGACACATATAGCTATCGTTCGATGAAGGGGAAAAAAAAAAATTGACGATTTGGTGACGTTTTGAACTTGAAGTATCGATTTTTCGAAAAAAATTGATCGATTTTTTGTTATAAATAAAAAACTATTAAACGTATTGCTTTTTTGCTTCATCAAACGATAAAAGGATGTCAGCTGAGCATTCTGTCCAAATTTGAAGGCAATCGGTTGAATAGTTTTTGAGAAATCGTGCACACCAGTTAAGCCGATGCTGGTATCGATGTAGGCTCGATGATGCAGTTAACGGGAGGCCGATGCTGCAATCGAGGTAGGGTCGACGGCGAAATCAATGTAGAGCCGACGCGACGCTTGGGTGTTAACGTTGGTCCGATGTTATCATCCCGGCGTTTATTGAACACCGAGCCTACGTTGGTGAACAGAGTCGGGCCGCCGTTCTCACTCAGGCGATCATCGTTGTGCCATGGTTGGCCCGACTCTAAAATCGTACATGGGTATAGGTATAGAGAAGAAGGGAAAAGAAGATTACGATATTTTTATATATAATTATGATTTACCGCATTCAGAATGAAGTCTGCGTTTGAATCTACGCACGGCAGGCTCTTAGTAATTTCGACTATTCTCCCGTGACACGAGTAAAGCAATATTAACTGTAACAAAATACTTTTGAAGTAATAAATGAGATGATGGAAAAATGGTTTGGACATTTATTTGTATGTACATTAACAGGGTTGTGTACCAAATTTCATTGAAAAATAACAAACGACCTTGTGCCCCTCACCTTTGAACGTCAGGGGCACAACAGTTGATTTCTGGCCACCCGATTTATGAGAAATAAAAAAAACTTTTTTTACTTAAAATAGATAATATTGGCTAATACTTGACCGAGCTGTCTTTGTTATCGGGTTTAAACAGTTTTCAAAAAATTCTATTTTTTTCCTGATTTTTTGAGGATTCATTTACGGTTAATAACCAATGAAACATTACGGTTATTAACGAATGAAACAAAATATTACGAAGAAAAACGTTGCGTAAGACTAAACTACTACTACACTAAATAAGTGTATCACATTTCAAGTCCATCCACTTACTAGATGTCAAGCAATCGTGTACACCGTTTTAAAAAACATATTTTTGCGAAAATCCATTCAAAGTTTTACTAGCAGTTGAATCGTTATATTTAATCATACGTTTACCTTCAACCTGCTTCCCTGCACCATGTATTGGATCATTCTGTTCATTTTACATTTTTTCAAGCGACCATTGATATAACGTTTTTTTTTTAAGTAGCCGAACCCCTTAAACTTATTACATTCATATTAGCAGATGTCGCGTCTCATTTGAAAATGGTCTTTATAAGTATCTTGGCTAGATGGGACAATAGTCCTAAGATCTTCTCGTCTTCTCAACGAAAAAAATGTAACAAAATAACTACCTTTTTCTGTACGTAACACTCGCTGTAAATAGGTGCATATATATTTGATGGAAAAATTGCTCATATTTAATGGAAATACGTTTTATGGAAAAATTCCTAATATTTCTTCGATATGTACTATTTTATAAAAAATGCATTTTATGGAAGAATTACTTATCTTTAATGGAAATGCATTGTTTATAGCATTACTGTTAGCAGACGTTTTTCCCGTATTTTCCGTTAAAGTTATTCTGTAATAAATGAAAAATAAGTTTGTAAAAATGGGGAAAAAAGGAAATACGCAGTTAAAATATGTATGTAGTAGTGGTAGTAGTACCGTTACAGTAGAAAGTACTACCAGAGAACATGCTGATAGACGAATTCCAGCTAAAGGGAAAAATTATTATCGTTCAATTAGTATTTTTATTGCTTCTTTTCAATTTTTACCTTTTTGAGGGTTAATCAGAGTGTAGCGAACAAGTTCACTCTATGATCTAGCTATTACCGACTGTGAGTGAGTTTGCACTCCGGTACTTCAACCTCTATAGTCACCGACCACGTTTATAGAGCTTATGTCCCCTGCCACGTTACGCATCAGCCACTCCGGCGTTGCCAGGGCGATCTCCGTCGAAAACAAAACCTCGATCGCTCACCATGTCCCAAGCGTACATCGTGCCTCAGTCCAAGCGACGATGCCTTTCTTCACGAACAAGTTCTCGCCGAAAAAGATCCCCAGTCGCAAAGCCGATGTTTCATTGGCCAACAAGGATCTTAGCCCGAAGAGAATCGAGCGGGAGCTTGGACCAGATGTCGGACTCATAAAGCTCCGGCTGGGCGATCAGGAGGCAACCTTCGACAAGGGGCATTGGATACCGGAAACCGGCAAGATCAGCGGGACCTTCAAAGAGAACGAGAAATTGCGGAAGGAAGTGAAAAAGCTCAAGGAGGAAAACAATTTATTGAAAATCAAATTTGAGCTGCTACTCGACATGGTAATATTTATTTGCTCATTGTACGGATTGGATATTCGGACTGTATACGAACGAATGTTTTGCTCGCTCTGCTACTCTCTTCGTCGCGTGCTTCGTGAAAACTTCAAAAATATGAAAATTACTATTTTATAATAATAACAACGACAATAATATTAATAATAACTATAGCGGCGGTAATAATCATTGTGGTGCTATGTGGGACCAGAATGTCAGCTTCAAATCGAGAATTACCCACGGGTACTTCGCTTCCCCCCTAAACGGGAAGGCGGGGCAAGATGATAACGCTGAGGTCATGTTCAAATAAAACAATACATATATGAGTCAGTCAACTTTAATTATTTTTTAAACTAATCAACATTTATTAATGTTCTAATCTTGGAAGCAAAAAAGCAGTCTTATTGATTTGTACTATACGATATATATTTGTAATTAAACCTTAATTTTTCCCATTTTACCCCATATGCGGGGCAAGATGAAATAGCACTGGGATAATTAATGGACACGAATTATTGGCATGGTTGGCATATAAAAGTGGTTTTATTTTCAATACCATCAATTTGATAAGCCAATCGTCTATGTTCTGTTGGATTAGTCCGAATAAACTTGCTTCCATATCATTTTGATAATTTGTAAGTTATTTTTGTTCCCCTGGTAGAAACACCGGTTGAAGAGGAACCGATGCTTTACTAGTTTCATTTCAACCTTTTTAAACTAGATCAATCCGTCAATATCATTGTGATAATTAGCACGTATTTTATCCAGTAACCAGAGGCCCACCGTTTCCACCGTCAGCTTCGCTTTCGCTGCATTTCCCGTAGTGACGCGAATAATCACAATAATTTATCAGGTCGCTACGACACCTGTATCCCCGTTATCGGCCGTACGGGAATCCATCATTATAATTGATAATAATACTCGATATGATGATTAACATTATCACCGTTATCGTCTTTGCTATTTTTAGCATTTTGCTTACCGTTAGCTAAAGCCGTTTCTTGACCAAACAATAATGATAATAGCAACAAAAACAACAATAACAACCACGACAACAACAACAAAAACAATAATAATAGTTTTTGTTTTTGTCTTTGTAGCTTACAGAAACAACGACCGAGCTAAATTTTCATCGGGACGAGCTCGAAAGTCTAAGGAGCAAATTTTCTTACACGAAACGTACAGCAGCTTAAGAGATGTTACATTCTGCAACACACGAATACCTGAGGAGATCAAGAGTCGCCACAGCTCCTTTACGCCATGTTTATATACTGTGAGGAGATATCAGTGTTTGCAAAACTTTGACGCGGTGCACGTACTCGATCCGGAACTACGAAAAACATTTGCATACGTGGTATCTTAGTTGAAGTGTTATACCCGTGTAGAAATTCACTCGGCATAAACTACTTTGACCCTAGCCGCTGTCTAGATTGACCTAGATAGCATAGCTCGCGAGGCGCTAGGTTGTGGCTAGCAAGTTTTTGCTAGCTAGTTTTGGGTACCTCGCCGCTCGATGACGGTAAAGAAGTTTTCTTCGTATGTTTTCTCGCAGTGTTACTTACTTAGCCGCTAGATGGAGAAAACAGATTTTCTCTCGATACATCGAGTCGCCGGTCTAAGTGCATGGCACGGTGGATTATAACCTTTTTTCTTCGTGTGACAGTTTTATCAGACGGAGAAAAATTATTCCTCAAGTAATAATTATTAAAAATTATGGACGAAAAGCGGGAAAACAAATGCAGTCGAGATAGAGTCCGTAAATACCGAGCTATAAAAACCGATATAAACGATGCGATCGCAAAACGTTTGCAAAATCAAGAACGCAATGGTAAGTGCAATTTTTGATAAAAATTAACATTCATTTGCAAAAAAAAATTAATAATCCGACTAGTTTTAGAAAGATGCAAACATTGATATGTAATGATAAAATTATATCGACATATTATGCATATATCGGTTTAAAAAAATTTGCTAACAAAAATTGAGATGACTTTTTTTATACGTTACCTTTTCTCGATGTGCCGAGTAATTTAACTTGAATAATATCATAAATTATAATTATATTTAGTCAATAATTATTGACTAAAATTAATTTTTCATTTTCGAAACCTAAAAACACTTTTCATTATTAAAAAAAATTAAGTGAAAGCCTTCGAGATACAATATGGCGCGATCACGCACCGTAAAAAAAGCGCTCAACGATTAAAAAGGTATAATCCATAAAAAAGTAATCAACTATACAATAAACAATGACGTAATATTCAGTACAACAATAACAAAAAAAATACAAACGCGATCGCGCTCCATTAAAAAAGCGATAAATATCTAACAAAAAAAATTACTTCAAATGTGATATTATTAATTATAATAATTTCTAACCTACTTATCTTACTTCTTACGTGTATACTCGATATTTATAATATTTAATAAAATTTGTTATTTTTCCAAAGTGATCAGATTTCTTTTAATTTTCTATTCAACCCTAACCAACGTACCCTATCCAGCGTCGAATTATAAAATAGCTTTTTTTTCAGCTAGCGTCTATCTAAGAGCTATCTAGCACCGAGCTAGAACATCTGGCTAGGCGTCAGATTTCCAAGTGTGGTATACAAAGCTAGCGGCGGGCTAGTTTCACTTCCAGCCGCTAGCAAGTAATGCGAAAAAATAGACCGCGGCTAGCTCTACGCGGGACCCATTTCTACACGGGTTCATCAATGATTTGCCGAGTACCTCTGTATGGATGAAGTTAGCTACATAATAAGACAAATCATTTTATAAAGTTAACTTTATACATATAGAAGGATTTGGCAAAACATCAATAGATCCATAATTAAGGAAGAAACATTTATGTTCGGCAGTTGTGATCATAGGAGGGACCTGCTAAACCTCATAGTAACGAGGTACGTTGAAAATTCCACCAAGCAATGTACACGAAAGATCAACCGCATTTTATGTGGTCAGGACGGTTTAGAAATCGATATATCTGAGATATTGATGGGGCAAGTGTCCAAGCTTGCTGCAACTGTACAGGACACAATCAATAAAAATTACGAAATACAGGATGTCCCACTTGAACGTATACAGAGTATTTGTATGGTTAAGGGCCTGTGCAAACGACGTATTTCCGAAGCGCCGTAAACGCGCGTTTTTTAGTCCAAAAAGCGTGTGGATCAAGTGTGTATCGCGTTTGTACCGCGCCGTCTGCGCATAGAAAATACGTCGTGTTCACAGGCCCTATAGTTGCATGCCTTCAAGTTTCATGCAAATCCGTCTCATCATTGATTCGACTATTTTGATAAATATTTGTAAAAATGTTAATGAACACTCAATGTACAGCAGAGTGTCGTTACTTTAAAAATAACCTTGTCAAGTGTATTAAGGTATATCCATGGTTATTCCGACAGGAAACAGAATATTACCCATCGAATTCGTGAATGCGACTATTTGTATTGATAATATAATATAATTTACTTAATGGGTGGGTGAACACTTTCAATTCACTTGGGTGAATTTCAATTAATTCTTTGTGGAATTCCTTATGGTGAACAATAAGTTCAATTGATTCTTCGTGGAATTCCTTGTGGTGAACACTAAATTCAATTAATCCTTCATGGTTTCTACATATGAAAGCAACTATCAAACTCGTCTGTAAAACATGTGGAAGATAAAGATTCCATGAGGATTCCATCTATTGATTCACGATAGTTACCGATTGTTTTGGTACTTCAGCCCGGCATTGTATTAGTTATTTGCTTACTTAAGACTTTGAAATCGAAAGTGTGCTTTGTTTACTATGATTGGCAGTATCTATATTGTTTACCAGAACATGCAGATTTTCAGTAATTTCATCTTGTTTTGGTTATTCGGCATGTTTTTAAAGGAGTACGACGAAATAAAACAAGTATGCTGAAATTAACTTGAAACGGTTTTGTAGTATTTAGGTTTTGTCGCAGACTGTACGACCTTGGCGAATAACGAGTGGGGGAGCGTGAAACGAAAAGAGGGTGCAAGTGAGATAGCTTTGCTTACCAGCGCCGCGAATAGACAAGATAGGCGAAACATCAGCTCTACTGGAGCCACTTGAGCTTGGGGGCCCTGGCTGTACCACCTGAGATATACGGGGTTGCCCATTGATGTAGAGAAATCGGGATAAGCCGAGAACAGCAGAGTAAATCGGAAAATCCCGATATACTTATCGAACAAATTCAAGCATGGATTAAATTGGCAGAATAAGTTTTCTATTTAGTCATCGTTTTAGCGAGAATTTCAAGATGGTTTCAAGGTTCACTTTTGTTTCATACGAAAATCTTTATATTTTTTGCCGCATCTTATTATACCCAAAAAGCAGGTAAATTTGTCTAAAATTTGTTTTTGCTTGCCCATGTTTTCCCGACATTTTTTAACCTTTTTTCAACAGATACGCAGCGATATTGTACGTAACGATGTAGACTATTTTTTATCACAATTTTGTGAGGAACGACATAGGCACTTTTATTCAAAACGCTTGTCTCAGTACCCGCAGAGAGACTCGCTTTTTAGTTTATCGATTATTTATTCGCCGTATTCATTCATGTTCAAAAAAGAAATAACAATAACTTCATCTTCAAAAACTCAAAAATCCGTCACCAATCAGCCTTTCCCACGTACAATGAAATAACGCTATGAAAAATACAGGTTTTCATTTCTAATAAAACGTTGACCTTCAATTCTCGAGTAATTTAGGTGGGATTCGGCAAACGGGACACCTTGTATAAATGCTATGCCGTCTCACGAAAACTGGAGCGCCATTTATTTCACACAGCTTCACAAATGGATCAGAGGAGTATAGATTTCCGTACAATAATATCTCCACTAGTCGCGCTGGCTACCCTGACCAGCGGAGTGCCGGCTACACTCTGTCGTCATTGCACGGTGTGACGCTAACAGTGGTCGCGCCGCTATGACGTCACAACGACGAGAGCAGACCAAGAGTTGCCCGGGTAACGGATCGCGATGTGGTGCTCTGACGCTGTACGTCGCCACCTACTTTCCGTAAAAATCAATTTGATACCCAGCGCCGCGCAGGCGAGGATGCAGGGCGGGAGCCTCGAAACAGTACCGTGAGAAGCCAGCCGAGGGCGCGCGCGCGACGCTGCTGGGAGAAAAGCCCGGCTCCTCAGTCGGGCTGAAGCGTCAGCGCCCTGCCAGTCGCGAGTGACCGCCTTATCGAGCGGGTCGTCAGCCCGATCGCTTTCTTCGTGTGTGCTGTCCATATAAGTTGAACCGCACTTTAAAAAATCCCATCGCTATTTGTCTCCGGCAATCGAAAAGGGCGGGAAATGAAATCCCATCGCCACTGTCGAGTCGGATTTAGATAGTCGCGCTGCATCGGTGCCGACTCGGACAAGTGGCCAGGATTACCAATCCCAGTGCCTGATGAAGCCGAAAAGTTTCTAAACCTCTTTGGAGACACTGCTCCAGGATACGTCGTAGTGTTTTTTCCCTTTATGTGGCGATTATCCGGTAGGCTGGCAGAAGGGTCACAAGCGAATGGAGCTCTTGAGAGCTCAGTGAGTGACGGCAAAGACGCGAACGAAGAGTGTTCGACAGCAAAGGAGATTGCGGAAGAAGAATTAGCCGGCGGAAGGAGTGGATGCGCGTCTGAGATGTCTGTCGTACCCTCACTGCGAGGTTAGTCGCCCAGGAATCCGTTTAAGGATCAAGCTTAGAGCGAAACGTTGTTCAGTGGAGATTGGATACAGTGACGGACCGCCCGCACCGTCGATCTAATTCTAGCGCAGAAGAGCCAGCGCGAGAAAGAGCGACAGAGAGAGAGGAACAGAAACAGAGAGAGAGAGAGAGAGAGAGAGAGAGAGAGAAAGAGGAAGGGAGAGTGTGAATGTCTCGTATGGCGCGTGCGGCATGTAAGCTACACACAGGCGTCCAAACGAATCGGCGTTGTTTCATAGTAACGTCTTTAAGGCACAACATGCCGTGAGTAAATTACTCATTGCCCGGCTCTATGATACCCGGGGCATCCGAAAAAATCAGTGTAACAAACGTCAGGCAACTGGCAACCAGTCCGACTTCGGGGATCCTTCCCCGGAGTTAAACTAAGGTCCAGGGTTCTTTGGGGATCACCCTCTAGGGTCGTGGAGCCTTTGATAATAGTATCGGCGCATTGGCCTACATAAACGGCACTTGTATCAGCAGACCCCCAGCCTCTTAGACCTTCAATAAGAGTATTGATGTATCACCCCAAACAGCGAAGCAGACCGCAATCTGGGCTTTTGTCGAGTACCATCCCAAAATCTATAACTTTTTATGCCAGCTGAAATAAGCCTTATACATACGGAGCTAATACTCTGAAACTCTCGGGCAAAGATCATTCATCGCGGGCTGAGGGATCGGAGGTAGCGAACCTGGTATGAAATCGGACGATAAACGACGAACGTCAAGGTCAGTGGCGAAATGACAGTGATGGGCAATGATGGTCCTGAATGAGTTTGGGGAACAACCAGGGTTAACGACAAGAGCTAATTGATCAGGGGAGTGATTGGGAGGTCTTTGGATTTTTGGATGGGGCTTCTTGTATGACAAGCGTGAGGAGTCGCTGTATTTGTAGACGATCGACGACAATGTTGATGTGCAACGGTAATCTGTCAGTAAACGTTGGGCCGTTGGAGTCCATTGTCCGGTTGACAGCACGATCTTGAACGTTGGAGTAAGAGTGATAGTAGGGTGTCAATCAAATAGCCCGGAAAATTGGCAAATGGATGGTGAGTCATGAGGTCGCCTTCGCATTCAGTGGAAATCTGGTCGTTGTCGTCGTGGTCACAAAATCGAAACGACGACAGCGGCAAGAGACCACGAGATGATCGAACATTTTCATGGTGAAGGGCTCTGGCGGGACCGCAGCTGAGTCTCTCAACATTGGGGTCAATGGTTCACCGAAGAGAGGGATAGATGGGCCAGAATGGGCAGAAATAATCAGCCATGTCCAAAAACTTGTCAAAAACCTTGAAGCACCGTTTCCCGGCCGGGGTCAGCTAAGACCGGGTAGCGAAGGTGATATCTCACGGGCCACCTGCGAGTATATGGTGCCAGTAAAGAAAACGAAGCCTTGAAGGACATGGAGCCTTGTCGTTCCGGTTCGCAGATCGACTAGAATATCTGCGCATAAGGGACCCATCGGAAAATTAACTAGGACATAGTAGAAAAGATTCAAGATGGCGTCCGTGGCGGCTTGGTTGCCGTTCGCGAGGGCGGCCGCGATCGGTTGGGTGCCGATCGCGACCCATCCTTTACCACCGCCTCCCATACCCAAGAATCGTCGCAAAGCCGATGACGAGAAACTGCTGATTAACGTGAGCGGCAGACGCTTCGAGACCTGGCGCAACACCCTCGAGAAATATCCCGATACCCTGTTAGGCTCTAACGAGCGAGAGTTCTTCTACGACGAGGACAGCAAGGAGTACTTCTTCGACCGTGATCCCGATATATTTCGCCACATACTAAACTACTACCGTACGGGCAAGCTTCATTATCCGAAACACGAGTGCCTGACGAGCTACGACGAAGAGCTGGCCTTTTTCGGCATATTGCCGGACGTCATAGGTGATTGTTGCTATGAGGACTACCGGGATCGCAAACGAGAGAATGCCGAGAGACTCATGGACGACAAGCTGAGCGAGAATGGCGATCAAAATTTGCCGCATCTCACCGACATCAGGCAGAAGATGTGGAGAGCCTTTCAAAATCCGCACACCTCCACTGCGGCTCTCGTGTTTTATTACGTGACCGGTTTCTTCATCGCTGTCAGCGTACTCGCGAACGTGGTGGAGACAGTGCCGTGCGGCAATCGTCCAGGACGTGCCGGCACATTGTCGTGCGGTGAACGTTACAAGATCGTGTTTTTCTGCCTCGACACAGCATGCGTCATGATATTTACGGCTGAGTATCTCTTGAGGTTGTACGCGGCTCCCAGTAGGTGCAAGTTTGCCAGATCGGTCATGTCGATAATCGACGTAGTGGCCATATTGCCGTACTACATAGGCCTCGGCATAACCGACAACGACGACGTCTCCGGCGCCTTCGTCACCCTCAGGGTATTTCGCGTCTTCCGTATATTCAAATTCTCAAGGCACTCACAGGGTCTTCGCATTCTCGGCTATACCCTCAAATCGTGCGCATCTGAACTCGGCTTTCTCGTATTCTCCCTCGCGATGGCCATCATCATATTCGCCACTGTGATGTTCTACGCCGAGAAAAACGTCGAAGGCACCAATTTCACGTCGATACCGGCAGCCTTCTGGTACACAATCGTCACCATGACCACCTTGGGGTGAGTTCATCACTTGACCTTTCGTGAAATTCGTTTGAGGTGGATTCACCACATTTGGGCAGGGCAGAGCATACGCAATTGATCTTCGCTCGTATTAGTTCGAGTTGAGCTGACGACCTTTGAGGTCGTCAGATCACTTGTACTTGCTGCTTGGAGTCTTTCGCAGTGGTACCAGATTAGCGGTTTCATTAGGAAGTTAGGATTGGGAGGAAATATACTCAGGGTACTTTCAGATGGCTTTCAGACGGTGGATGTTTCGGTGATGCTAGTAAGTTACTTGCTGAAGCTGCTTCAGTTAAAAAAAATTAACGTTTGAAGTCGACCACCACCAAAAATAGTCAAATAGTTATTTTAGTTCACGTTTGTTAGATTTTTTTTCAGAATGCTACAGTTTACAAAAGATTCAGGGGTTTATTGGTTTTGCATACACGTTCGCAGAACAAATGCGCAATACCTGCGCGAAGTATAGGATTTTGTTGCCTAGTCAGTTTTAGGCTGAAAAACAAATGATTCAAAAATACGAAGCCCTCCGTACGAAGATTTATAAAGTATTATGAAAAGCTTCCCCCATATAAAAATATCGCGAACATTGGAACTTCAACCAGCGTTTTTCATATCGAATTTTCGAAAGGTTCGACACACGTTTCTAGGTTTAAATTTTGCATAGATATATGTGTAACAGAAACGCTCATCCCACAAATGTCTGTCGAACCTTTCAAATATAAAAAGCAACAATTTTGAAAAGTTTGAGGCACTCTTTTAGGTTGAAATTTTCTGTATCTATAAATATAACTGCATATCGAATTCTATGAAGGTCCAATATGATTTTTAGTTAAATTATTTGCTTGTATATATACAGGGTGAGGCACATAAAGTGTTACAGAGCAATAGCACTCAAACTATCGATCATATCCAAAAATGTTTCAGACAAAAGTTTGAGTGTTCGAGAAGGCCGTCATACTGGACGA
Organism: Ophion costatus; assembly: GCA_951751655.1. NCBI lineage: Eukaryota > Metazoa > Arthropoda > Insecta > Hymenoptera > Ichneumonidae > Ophion > Ophion costatus. Next base: position 1,183,440 of record OX632364.1, read on the forward strand.
CACTATTTTTTTTTATCGGTGTAGGCGCTGAAGCTACGTCAAGGTCAACTCCAATTTTTTTATGGAACCGTGTATTTTTTTTTGATCACGCAATGACCTTTCGTTGTAGGTCGCCGAATTCGGCCTTCTCGAACACTGAAACTTTTGTCTGAAACATTTTTGGATATGATCAATAGTTTGAGTGCTATTGCTCTGTAACTCTTTATGTGCCTCACCCTGTATATTGCTATTTACTTTCTGTTTATATGGTATATAAAATGAACTAGTTTGCTACTACGTTTTCACAGAAATGAAATTGAAAATATTTGAAAACCATGTAATAATTACTTACTATTACTATAAAAAATAGGTAAATAATGTTCACCGGTTTTTATAGGCAACGACGACATGATTTTTGCCCAAGGTTGCTTCAAAGAACAAGCAGAATGTAGACAAGTAGATTCGATCTATTTTCTGCTGGTTATTGTCTTTCTGAGGAAGTGCATTAGAAAGCGTGCAACGCCCGAATTTTGGCGTAAAGTCAGGAAACTCGTTGTCAGAGACCAAAAAATTATGTAACAGTGAAATCAGAAAACAATATTAAGTCAGTGAAGGTGCAGTGAGGGAAATATTTGAGAAGCTTACCAAGCTTGGCGGAGCAACGGATAAAGTCGAACGTGGCAGAAAAAGAAAGACGAGCTTATTCGGTGATCGTAGAATTATCACGGAAACAAAAGAAAACCAACACAGGAGGCTGAATATTTCTAATCGTGAAAAAATGTTGATCAGACAGTCAAATTTTGGGAAAAAAAGTTATCTGGCGGGATGAGAGCATATTTGACATAATCGGCCATAGTCAGCGAACACGCGTGTAGTTTGAGACCAGAGAACAGCTGCAGGAAAAAAATGTACAGACAATTATTAAAATTGCAGGAGGCGGCGAATTAATTTGGGGGTGTTTTGCGTCGTCAGGAATGGGAAATTTAGTTGAAATCAGCGGTACGATAACATCAGAAATATATGATAATATTCTGAATGAAAAATTGGCGGGATCTCTGCTGAAGGTCGGTCTACAGGATGACTTTGTTGTCAGACAAGACAATTACTCAAACCATGCGGCTTTGAAAAAGTGCCTTTTTTGTTATTCGTCACAGAGCTAGTCTTAGACTAGCCAGCGCGATCACCAGATTCAAATCCTATAGAACATTTGTGGTCGATTTAGAACCGAAAGTTTTACAGGGTGAAGTGACGAATAAAAGAACATTCTGAGGCATATTGCAAAGCGTGGAATGACAGACGCACATTCACAACCTTGTGAAAAGGTTTACTCGACGTTTACAAGCTACTGTTGAAGCAAAATATGGCTGCACAAAGTATTAGGTAGGAATGCGCTTGTAAATTTACTCTATTTGTTGCGTGCGTACCTTTTGTCAAACATAAAATTAGTACTCTACTGGTTTCATTCAATCTCATACAGTTTTCGTATATTTTTTATATTAGTTCTATGCCAACATAGGAGCGGACTAATTAACGTTCGTCTAAACTGCTTAATGCCTATTCGACTTATCACTTTCATGTAAGCAGTATCGAAATTACACCGGTATATACTCTTTTTTTCCAATACTGTATATACAGGGTGGGAATTATAAACTGGCTGCGTATTTTTTAACGGTTATAATACGGCTTATAATACGATTTAAACGGGTGAAGCTAGCCCGCGGCCGAAAAAAAGCGGCATTTTCGTGAATTCTTTAGAAGAAAACGTGTGCAAGTATAAACTTTTTTTACATCACAGACTATGGTAAGTCTTACGATTTTTATACTGAAAAATACGGTAATTATGCATAAGTGGGACACCACCTTAATTGCGATGGGAACATTTTTTTTCGCCATGAAGTTGTTGATTTCAGTATAGTAAGTGATATTGCGTCGAGGGAGGCCGACATTTTCTATTAATTCCATAAGTTATGGGGTTTTGAAGTTCCCGGAAACACGTGACAAGATGACATTTTTCAAAATTTCAACGCCTATATTGGGGTCGCGAAAGGTGGAGGGATTCATAGAAAAAGCCTCCCCGAATACAATGCTGAAGAGAATAAATCGTGGCGGTCATCCCCACATAGAAAGTCATGGGCTTTTGACATTCCCGGAAATACGTGATAAAATGGAGATTTTAGTAGAAAAATATGTTACCATATAGAATGAAAATTTATGGTGTGGAAAATCACTTCATTTATACCAAAAAAATAATAAAATACAAAGCCGCAATTACTTACAAAAAAAGTGCCGAAGTTCTATGATATAGAGTTTGAAGGTGCTACAAAATCACGGCGCGATATGTAGAGAAATGCAGTGTTGTACCAAGTGTGGCGGATTGGCGACGATAAACGCAAAAATTTAACGTAACGTTGCAACAGAAGATAATAAAAAAAGGAAAGAAAAGAATTTTAAAAAGGTGCAATTTCGAACAATCTATAACCCGTGTAGAAATGGATCCCGCGTAGAGATAGCCGCGGTTTATTTTTTCCCATTACTTGCTAGCGGCTGGCGGTGAAACTAACCCGCCCCTCGCTTCGTATGTAACACTTGGAAATCTAACGCCTAGCGAGATGTTCTAGCTCGGCGCTAGATAGCTCTTAGATAGATGCTAGCTGGAAAGAAAGCTATTTTATAATTCGACGCTGGATAGGGTACGCTGGGTAGGGTTGAATAGAAAATTAAAAGAAATCTGATTCACAATACCTGAGACGAAAAAAAATATTGACATTGAAATTGGGGTGGTGCCCCACTTATGCATAATTATCAAAAATATTGATACATGTGGTAGATATAATGGTTCGTGCATACCATTGTTTAAAAAATTTCCTTGATCACTGCTGCTCAGAAAAAAATCATCCGCAATAAAAAAGTCAAACGCATTTTGTTTTTGCACGAAATTATCTAGTGCTTGGACAAAGGAGTTAATAGAATATTGATTTGTTTTTAAAAAGGCGTAGTCCGAAGTGCAAGTATCGATCGTCATTGAAAAAATTCGATAATTTTGTTAAATAGAAACCCGAAGCATCGGAAAAAAATTCTTCGTTCAAGCACTGCATCTTTATACGTAAAAGAAGCGCGTAACATTTGAAGTTGATCGATGCAGAGATTTACGGGATCTCGTTGTTATCGATTTTGAAAAATTTTTGCCAATTTTATGATGGTTATCGCGTGTTACCGTAGGCGGAGGAGGGGGGAAGGGGAAATAAATAAAGGTTCAACTCAATTAATAAAATTTCAAATATAATATAAATAACAATAAAAAGAAAATATAGGCTCGATATAACAAACGGAATTTAAATTTATGCTTTACAAAAGAAAATAAAAGAAGACGATATAATAATAATGATAATAATAATAATAATTCAACTCGAATATTACGGGTTACCGGACGAGCGAAGTCCCTACTCGATTTCTCGACTCGTTCAAATATTTTATCTTATTCTATCATATTTCCGAATAATGTTGGGCGCCAGCCCAACAGCAACAGCAAAAAAACCAAAACAGCAAAAAAACCAAAACAAATATTCGCTCGTTTACCCGGCGAGCGAGAGACTCGATATAATTTTACGGGGGGGGGGGGGGGGGGGGACGTCTCAGAGTATCTGGGTACGGACGCGCAGTGGGACAGAATCTCAAAAAGCTGGCCAAAACCTCAAAACGTTGTCTAATGGCTATGAAATTTTCTACTCAGGCGTTTTCGGGGTCGCTGATAACAAATCCAATCTTGGTTTTGGCAAAAAAATGGCGGATTCAATATGGCGACCGAGTATATTATAAAATTCTTATTTTCCGGTGAAATTTTGTATCCCGGGTTTTACATTGCGCTAATTACAAATTAGATGTTTGTTTTTAAATAAACAAAATATTTCAATCGTACTCGCATCGGCAATGTATACGAATCAGAAAGATTCCGACCGGGAACTAGGTACAAATGAATTTAACATGAAAATTAGATAAGAAAATAAAATGTTTTTAATTTGTACACTACATCTACATTGATTTAATCTAGTCACATTCACTATCATTAAATTCACTATCGGTATGTATAGTGGAAACGTCAGTGTCGTCTTCAGTGTCCGTGTCATCGGGTACGGTGAAATGCAGAGCTTCAAGCAACATTTGTTTTTTTTCTTTTTGGTAGTTTTCGAACACTTGAAATGTATGGATCGGAGCTAATTAAGGCGTTACCCCTTGTAGCGCAAAAAAGGCCTTTTTCATGCATTTTTTTAAAGAAAACTACAAAACTTTTTTAATCGATCAATATACCATCTTAAAGAACACATCTTGAAGAACTTTCAGTAATTTTTTTATTGAAAAATATTCCATTGTTTAGTGGCAAATGGCCGTCAATGAAATAATGTTTGTATATACACGGTTCTCGGTGACCAACATTGCGGCGAAGTGGATCATCTGAAAAAAAATTGCGGATGGATTTAGTCAAATATAAGTATAAACCAGTCTTTAATCGAAGGATTTTAAAAAAGATTCATTTTTCACAAAATGGCGGACAGTCAAAGTTAATGGTTCGATTTTAACGAAAAAAACGGCCGTTTTTTGGCTATAAAACGGCCATTTTTTTTCGAAAAAAAAAATCGAACGATTAAAGACTACATTTTTATGTATTAAATAAGCCTGAAAAATTTCAAGAAGATCGGTTCATAAGTGTTTGAGTAAACTCGGTCACCGACTTCAGAAATGCCATTTTGAGAAAAACGCGTTTAAAGTTTCAATTTCAGTTTACACGAAGAACGGATTCTTCTCTTTCAACGCTCATATCTCAGTCAATTTTGTTCGGATCGACTTGAAATTTTCAGGACATATTCTCAGATACTTATACTTCAAAAAAGAGCAATAAAAAAACGATTTTTTCAAAATCGCAAGTGGGGGTAACCCCTTAACAGACGGCAAAATACATCTTGCATTGTCAAAGAACGGCTGCTTTTGCGCGAGAAATCCTGGCGAAATTTGTTGATATATTTGTGGCACGTATCCTGTGCTTCCTCAGACATCTGACCGATCGGCAGTAAAGCCGAAGCAATGATTTGCGGACCATGAATAAGCAGTTTATGGATCGATGGTAGCATGCAGAACCATGGGTACAATTCAATAAATAATTTCGCAGATTCCCAAGCATAATTTCTGAATCTCGGGGTATCAATTGTACGGCCCGACGAAATCGCTTGTAAAATAGAGTGGAATCTTGTGATTAAGCGAATGTCTACTCCAGTAATTTCAGCTGAAATTGTAGCGTTTTCGAAAAAGCGACGAGCAGTGTTGCCATCATTTGTGATCCCAAACCCTGGGTTCGGCTGGTTAACAATAAGGCCTACATTTTTCTTGAAAGATTCCTGAGTGGCTTTTTTTCGATTCCTTATAATCGTTTTTTCTTACGCAGTTTGCGCTTGCCATTTTTTAATATCTAGTTTATAAGATAAGTGCAAACAACATTCAAAGCAGCGTATCCATGAATGCACCGAAGACATACCTAAGTTCAATTAATCATCGGTAACTTCTAGCTTCAACATTTTATCGAGGTCATAAAAATCTGTTGATGTAGCTTTGCAAAGATAGCAGCATTGAGTCGCTGCATTGTCCGCCACTGCATTACACACTTTCCCGTCTACCATGGTCAAGGCAAGGTTATAATCTACTTTTATACATTTTCCCTTAACTATGTCGGAAAATGGAACAAGATTTTTAACTTGATCTTGTACATATGGAATTTCGGCTTTCGTTGTATTTGCAGTTTCTTTCAGAAATTCTATTGCAATTGATTTACAGTATCGCGGAGATGAAAGCACATGGTTTTTCCAGGAAACATATTTTTCGTTTTGCTCATTTATACTTGAAAGTTACAGTAGAACTAATGACGTAAAGAAAATACTCGCCTCTGTAAATGTGCCATCATCACCGGTGAATTTTTGCTTATATTCACTCTGACATGAAGTTCCATCACAACTCTACTTACAAATAAGTGTCATTTTACAAATCAACATTTGATATATTTTGAATGGCACTTCCTTGCGTTAAAATGATTCGTTTCACTGTAAGGTCTAATAATGCTTGAAGTTCTATGGCTGCTAGTTTCTCGGTGTATGTCATTGTTTTTATCGGTGGATAACAAGCATTTTTAGCTTTTCGAAGTACGTTACACGACGGAAAAGCTCGACTATTAACTAATTTGCAGCCTGCTGTTACCACTAAATATTGATTTTTCGAAAATCTACCTTCTATAAAAACTGACAATGCTTCTTCAGGCGTCATTATGCTTTCTCTACCGGTGTTCGACGACGACAGGTAAGATGATGCTTTGGAGGGACCCCCATTGTAATATTCTTCAATACTTGGGCAGCGTGAACCTTACCGCTTGCACGGAGCCTCATCTGCGTAGCAAAGGCAAGTTGCTCTGAACTATATTCTTCGCGCAGTTTTTCCCTTTTTCGCCATTTTGATCTGCCACTACTGTCCGAAAAACTTGTAGAAGGTCGACCACCGATCGCTTTTGACTTCGAGGTACTTTGAAAATATCCTTCCTGAGATAAGATGAATTGAATGCTTAACCATTCCGCATTCTTCTCGAATAACCTCTCTTCCTTCCGGAAGGCCTTTTTCCACATATAACGTAGTTTGTAGAATATATAAGAGACATTTTTTTCACTTCTTCAGTCATAAAGAATGCATGGCCTAATTGGCACGAGACGTGCGCTTCAAGAATGAGAGCTGCATCGTCCGCAGTTTGGGAAGCAAGCGTATTTTTAATTATGCGGAATATCTCTTTCCTTGTCAATTGCTGTGCTTCTCTAATGTCTGCAGTCCCTGAAATTAGTGAATAATATGGGATTATATGCCTCGGAGCCGAAACTAGCCCGTGAATAGAATCAACAGCGAGCGAAAACAAAAGATCTCACGACACTGTGACACTACTATATTGTGACATATTTTACTATGTTTTATTCAATGTACACAATAATTTATTGAAGAGGTATGTTTATTCGTTCTCAATAAATAACTAACAATGAAGGAAGTTAAGAAGTAATATGTAAATCAGCGACCCCGAAAACCCCCTTATACCAAAATACCACGTCGAAATTTGCCCAGCTTCAGAAAAAACCATATATTCGTTCGCGCAATAATGCGCAAGTTCGTCAACTACGCTTTTTTTCGTTAGGATATAAGCAATTCAATCAAAAAAATATTCCAAAGAACGAGCGAGGACGAGCGATAAAGTTAGGTCTGCCTGAAAGTTTACTTTTCGTTTGCGTTTTCCCAAAAAGACACCCTCAACTTAAAACGAATAACTCTTTTCATAATAACAATTTTGCAATTATGTAAATTGTATTCCATTCTACATACTGAAACAAAGAGAATTCATTTTACACTTTTCCAATTGCACAATTTTTCACGATTATATTGTGGTCTTTCTGTAGCGTATGACGCGCATCAAATTCGGTAGTTCGATGAGACTCGTGTAACGGTGACATCCGAACTGATCCTGCAGGGACAAGAAATATACCTGCGCCTAGAGAACGGCTATTTGGGGACCCTTGATACCCCTACATCACCTTCCACAGCAACAAAAAACCCGAAATAAAACCTTGGTTTTTGAGGTTTTGGCCAGCTTTTTGGGATTCTGTTCCACTGTGCCACGGTGTGGAGAGACGTTATTGGCGCTGCCACGGGCCTCGATGCGCGTCGTCTGCAGACCACGAGGCGAGCGCCGCGCGCGGAATTCTCGCGAACTGAGCACGTCGAAGTTCGGGCGACATTTGCTCGCAATTATCAACAATTACACGACAAATCTAGATTACCACTTTTTTCCTAAGATATGCAACGAAGTGCAGTGATTGAGAGCTCAAATTGTTCGTTTTTTATGTGGCTACCCGGTCTAGCTTTTCTCTAAGTCGTGACATTAGCCAAACATCTGATTTTTCATCTTTTCGGTCTCGAGTTCCGCATGATAAGCCAATCTACGTTTTTTTTCTCAAATTCAAAAAAATTGAGGGGCTGGAAGCTGTTCGTCTACCTATTTGACGTCGTTTGGCAAAGTTTCGACGGGATCTGAAGAGCCGTTTCAGAGATTTTTGGGTATCTATAATTCTGTTCTACCATACCGACCGCGATGAGGTGTCATTCCGTCTTAAAATATTTTCCGTCAACAGCTTTTCATAATAAACTACTGCGTCCTTCAATTGCGATTTTGATTTATCACTGTACATGCATTTTTCAGGAATTTCTTCTCCTATTCCAGAAGAGCCAGCAACTTCTTCAGTCGACATTTTTAACTTCGAATTGTAAGAGAACTTTGAAATTTAACAATAAGAAATAGGCACGCGTGTTCACGTCGAAATCGAAAAATGAACTGCTGTTCAATTCTCACAGACTCACGCACAGTCCTATGCGCAGATGTCCGTTATAATCCTAAGGGGACCCCAGGTCAAAATTCTTCAGACCTTTACAAGGCCATAAAACCAAATAGAACAACGAGCACGGATATTTTTCAGCGAATGAAAATCTTTACGTTCTTGAGCTAAAATAAATTTTTTAAAATAATGTACGGATGAGAAACGTTTTGAATAATTGTTGGGATAACAAAAAAAAAAGAAAAAAAAAAGATCCGAAGGAGGAATCGAACGCGAGACCTCCGGCGCAAAAGACCGAGCCCTAACCGTCTAGACTAGACGGCGGCTCGACAAGTTCCTGACATTTTAAACTCATAAGGCGCCTAAGAAACTTTGAATCAATTTTTCTCGGAATTTTCCAAGTAGTGCGTCCTACTACTTTAACCACGTGGGGTGCTAGGGGTCCTCTTTCACCACACAAAAATTCGGCCAAATCCCCGACCCCACGGTCGTGCCATCTCCTTGTAAGTTCCCGCGAATTCTGGCGAGGCGCTAATAACGCGATCTGCAGACGAGACACATTGATGTTGGCTCGAGCTCGGTGAGCCGAGAAAGTGCCAGCTGAGCCTGGACCGTGTGTGTGTGTGTGTGTGTGTAGATAAAATTTCCTACCAATTCATCTTTTCCTTGTTTTCCGTTGAAAAACAAGGAGAAGAGAATGTTGTGTCGTCACAAGCCCAACGGGCTTACGGATCGTTTCATCATGCGAGTCATCTGAGTGGCGTTTCATCGCGCGACGTAGAGATTAGGTACATCGCCTCCACATTTTTTTAAGAACGAATTTCTCCATACTGTGGATAATTATCAAATAATAATTTAACACAGTAAATAAAAGCTCATTCATACTCGAAATATTTTTGGGGGCAAGTTACGGTCTCCTTCTCTTTATTAATTATCCGCCTTCTACGTCCAAATATTGTGCATGCATCCAACAACAACGTAAAAATGTTTAGCATTAGTTGTTCCATAAGTTTTCATAATTATTCTTAATAATTATGTTTAGTGTCACGGACATGAATGGGTCTCATTGCGTCCGTGCTTATAACTTTATCTACGGTGAGTGCGAGAGCTGTACTTTGAACTGTGCTCTTCTTTGTGCTTTGCAAGAAATGCAAGCTCTGTGCGGATACTTCTGTATCACGAACAAATATCTACACTATGTGAAGCAAAGAAACTTTGGTCGGATATAAAAATTAGGGAAATTTCACCCTTCGCTGTACTCGCAATAGTGTCTATGCGAAGAAGTATAAGGGATGGAAGTACTGTTTCATTCGAAATTCTGCACAGTACTGTCCATGTGAAAACACTGACTCACATTTCGTAACTTTCTTTAGAGGGATTCAGTAAATCATCAGAAGATTTTTGTTCACCACTGAACAGGGTGACAAGTTCTAATAAGCAGTGGGAAAGCATATAACTGATGTAATCTGTTTATCTTTGTGACACAAAATGTAATGTTTTAAAACAATTATAAATATTTAAAGAATAACTGACGCCGAACTGATTCACATTGTTCTATAATGCATCCGCAATGTTTGGATCTAGAACGTGAGAAATTATGGAGTGGTTAAAATGCTTTGAACAAAAGTTGGATTGTGAGACTAACAAAGAGGAGGAGACTGAGCGTGACTATAAGAATAGTTCAAGTGCCATCGAATACCATGTATTTATCTCTTCCATTTATTTATTTCTATTATATTATTATGGAGTCATCTCTTTGCAAATTGAAGCCGTAAATCTTTTTAAAAAACTATGTAAAACGTTTGCTGAGAGGTATAAAAAGTACTGTTTTTTGCAGCGCGTAAGCAGCAACCATATTTGCCATCTGAAAGATATAGAATATACCGTTCTATTCCATATATTGCTGCGTACGGTATGCCTCGGCACCAAAAGCCGCGAGACCCCGTCTCAGCGTGCTTTCGTGACGACCACGCGCTGTGACATCTACCGGTAGATAGCAGTACCTCGAACGAGTTCTGCTCCACCAGCATGAGCCGGGGCTGCATCGAACTTTTGCTTCGGGTGTCATTCCGTCTTAGGACGAGAGAAGTTGAAAAAAGAGCAAGATTAATATTCAAAGAAAAAGATATGAATAAACCAATCAAAACGTGATAGGAAAAGCTTTACATCATTCTTCTGAATCTACTATTTCTTTCGATCATGATAAATCTCTCAACACTGAAAAATCGTTGTGATCCATAGGATCAGATATTACATCGATTAGAACTGAAGTCAACTACAATTTTTAAATGAAAGAATGATTTTTTAAAAAATATCAAGAATATATATTTGAAACATATATAATCATAGTCGGCGGAGAGGCAACGAAAAAAAATTATCTTACATGGATGCTACCTAGATCAAAGGAACTTTTTAAACAGTGTAATCTTATCTAAGAAATCGATACGTTCATATACTGATTGATATTATTGATATATTGACTTCGAACGCTTTTATTTACTCAATATATGTAGAATCATGATTTTAAGGCCAAATCTGGAAACACTATGAAATGGCTTCTTGCGCCACCTTTAAAAATTCTTCAATAGGTCCTACTTTTCGCGATATTTTTTATCCACGATACAATAACGCTATAGTGTACTGTGGCCGCCAATGAAAAAAATATTTCTTCCATCTCCATATATGATTAAAAATTACTATACGTATAGTAATTTATATATATATATAAGGTAATTAGTGGTACCTTCGGCTTCGCCTGCGTTGAAATCTGATCGATCGTATATGAACCCATTCAGTTAGAGATTACCAAAAGAAATTAGGATCCTATGTCGATACAAACTTTTACTTGAGATATTGGGAAGACTCCGCATGGTCTCACTGTGTGGGACCCCCCTCCTTCTCTCTCTCTCGCTCTCTCTCTCTCTCCCTCTCTCTTCCTCCCTCTCTCTTCCCCTCTTTTCCTTTATCGCCCCCTCTTCGTTATTATGCACGGCTCATTATATGCATTTTTTGTTTATTTGTTTTTTACGTTTGTCGTTGTATGTTTTTTTCTTAGATATGTACTTTGTTGAAAAGAATTATCTGCGAAAATCATTTGTGGAAATGCGGGAAGTCCACGTAATCCCTGATTATTCGTAAATGTTTACACCCTAATAACTGCCTGAAAATCTGCCCACGCGTTATCTCCGTACCTGACTATTTTTACGCCTCGAATCTATGTCAATGATATTTTCGTTTAGTTTTCGCACGAACAGCTGACATTCACGCCGTTCTCAGAGCATTAAACCCTCCCCTCGCCCCCCGTTGTCACAGTGGCCCCGCCACTTCTCCTTTCTTCCTCCTCCATCCTGCCAGTCTTTCTCTTTCTCGGATTGCAGTAGGTATGCCAACGTAGAGGAGCTACTCTCCGGAAATAGTAACATGACCAACAGAGGACAGTGATTCAGAAAAATCAATACTCCTAGAGCCCAATCCGTGCTGTTCGCGCGTCGCCACTCGCAACGATAACGCTTGCGTGCACCCTATCGAGGTTTTCTTTTTCTTATCCGCATTGACAAAACTGTGCGACTCACGAAATATGGTCCATTTTAAACGAACAATTTTCGACCTACGATATGTGTAGATCGGGACATAAAAGAAAATCGAGGAGCAAAAAGCAGCTTGTGGGGAGCACATCATCTGCTTGCAGACCTAACCTCGAGTCTGGAACTTACTACAATATTTTGGGCCGTCACGAGGGTACAGAAGAAATGGGGCGGTTCAGGGGCACCAGTAAGGGTACGCACACTTTGGGAAATTCGGGAAAGTCTAGGGAAATTAAAAAGCGAAGGCTACGATGTGTTAGGGAATTCGGAAAGCTAGGCTCGCCACAACCTAGGATAGGTCCTGGGGAATTTGTGAAACCGGGCTCACCATACCCGAGGTAGACTAAAAAACACTACGCTACCATGTTCAAGGAAATCCGGAAAACCAGACATGTCATTCTGTAGGGAAACAGAAAAAAAACTAGGCTTCTATGTCCTAAGGACTAGAATTTGGGAGGCCAGGCTCGCTATACCCTAGGGAAACTGACTCGAGTGGAAAATGCAATTAGATTGTAAATCGCCTTTAGCTAGTTGTTTTAGCTAGCAACTAACGAGCCTCGTAATGCTTACATCGTGTAGTGACTGGGTACAGGAAATTAGGTGATAACTAGATCAGAAAGAAGATCTCGCAACTCCATAATATTTTTTTATCTAGGCATAAGCTATTTAGTTTTGCCCAGGCACTAGACGCTGGAAGCATTACAAAGCTGGGTGATCGCTAACAAGGAGGGCTAGCCAGTGGTGATTCAGAAAGATAGTTTTACTAGATAATGGCTAGATATAGTATTTACTTGTACGTATACCTTTTTTGCACATTATTTATATCATTGCGCAGCTTTATGATTTTGTGCGTCATTTACTATTCATGGTAATGCGCGCTGTAAATGTATTCATTTGCACATTTAAAATGATATCGGAAAATGCGCCTAAAAAGAGCCAGTTGCGCTCGGTTAATTTATTCTCTTTCGCATCGCCTACGTATGGTATGATTCGCGGATAACTTTATTTTTGTTAATTAACAAAAGCCATCATCGGGATGAAACATAGGGGGATTGACTCTCCCAATTATATAGAAAAAGCACGTATAGAAAGAGTCGTCACTGTCATGCCTGTTGCGGTTGCGGTTCTCGAAAAACAATGATTTAATTTATTTTAAAAAGTCGACACAGGAATAAATCATAGGTCAATCGATTCGTCGTATTATAAAGTATAAGCAGCTAAATCGAAAAAGTAGCTACTGTTATGCAGGTTAGCAGCAGACGACGTTTTGTGAATTTTATCGTGCCACTAGCACGGCCTGAGTCGTGGATAATTTTATTTTTTTTAAACCAGCAATAGCCGTCGCCGGGATAAAGCATAGAGGGATCGATTCTCCCATTTATATAGAAAAAGCATGTAAGTAAAAAAAGTCGCTACTGTCATGCGTGTTGGCAGCAGGTTACCCTTCGTGAGATTTTTCGTTGGAGTAAGGAGGCGAATAACAATTTTTTAATTAATTTAAAAAAAACGTCACCGGGATAAATCGTAGGTCCATAGATTCGTCTAACTATAAAGAATAAGAAGCTAAATCGAAATAGAAGTTGCTGCCATACAGGTTGGCAGTAAACGACCTTTTGTGAATTTGATCGTGCGGCCAGTGCGGCCGGAATCGCGGACAGCTATATTTTTTTTGTTAATCAAACATGCTGTCAGTGAATTCCAAAACATTTAAAATATTACTAGCTCAGAGCGAGGCAGGAATCAGTCAGCTCGGATGAGCTGAATTGGCGAACCTGTCGCTAGCACATTACTCATGTCCGACCAACTAGTTGAATTTCTGCTCGTGTGGGGAATAGCAGGCTAGCATGTCTTGGGGACCCGCGCAAACACGGCTCGAGATGTCCTAGGGGGAATAAAAAACAATAGGAAACCAGGCTCGCCATACCCTAGGGAAGTTGCAAAAAACTAGGCTACTATGTCCTAAGGAATCCAAGGTACCAAGCTCACCGTATTCTAGGAAAACTGGTAAATAGGAGGGTACCGTGCCCTAGGGGCTCCGGGAACCGAAACTCACCATATTCTAGGGTAACAAACACGCTCAGCTACCACGTCCCCGGGAATTCAGGAAATTCGGCTCGTCATACCCTAGGGAACCTAAAACTTGGCTATCGTGTGCTAGTAAACACATTTTTCTTAAACGGTATTTGTCAATCTGGCGTGATGAACATCTCCAGAAGGTAATTGACGAAATCTAATAATTTTTTTCGATTAAAATTATTACATCAGAGTAATTTTTCTCAGAAATTGTACCAACGTAGTCCTTTAAATTGAGGATTATATCAAGGTCCTTTTCCAGGTAGTAAGCGTCCAATATATTAACACTAATCAAACCGCCTTAAAACTTGAACAAGTAAAAAAAACGCCAAGTAATAAAAAATGCCCTCGAAAAAATTATCGGTCCTTTCACTGAATACAAAATTCTAATTCACCTCGAAATACTTGTGATTTTTTTTCAAACAATACTTTTATTTACATTATTACTTTTTCAATTCAAACGTACAAAGGAAGTGAAGTAACTTTTTATGAAAAAGCCAAGCAAATTCCTGTACAAAGTACAGCCGCTGAAAAACTGTTACGCACCGGAGATGATGAAATTATAGTTGATCATCCCCATGGATACCGTTTCATCCAGTTTCACTCTGTTTTTAGTGCAATTACCACTTTAGCTGTGTGTGAAAATTGTAAGAAAGACATCAAGTTCAATGAAGCAAGTTCACGGGGTTTAGGATTCAAAAATGCTCCGTCAAGTAAGTGCGGTGTTTCATATGCGAATTCTGGACCGATGATTGGTAATGCTTATGAAATAAATCGCCGTATAGTGTTTGTGATGCGACTTGTAGGCGTCGGTATCAATGGACTAAATCTATTTTATGGCTTGATGGATCTTCTTAGAAAATGTCATAACAACACTTTCGCTGGATGCTTTGAAAATGTAACCAAAGCTGCTAAAACAGTTTATGACTGGAGTACACAAAAAGCCGGAACTGAGGAGAGAGCTAAAACCTTAGAGAATCAAGGTTCAGATATTAACTTGACCGTTTCCGGAGATGGCACATGGAAAGAACGCGGCCGCAATTCACGTTTCGGTGTTACAACTCTTGCATGTAAATTCAGAAAAAAAATCATCCTGTCAATCGTAAAATCGACTTAATGTAAGAGTTGTGAAGTATGGGAAAAGAAAAAAAATACTCATCCTGAAGAATACGAAGAATGGCTTGAAGGACATGACGATTGCGACGTGAATCATATTGGATTAGCTGGAAAAATGGAGGTTGATAGTGTGAGGAAAATGTTTAGTCGCTCGATTGGCCAATATGGAGTAAAATATATGCGCTATATTGGCGACAGTGATAGTGCCACATACAAAGGTTTGTTGAATTTAAATCCGAACTATGTGCATGTAGAAAAACTAGAATGCTACTTACATGTGAAAAAAAGAATGGAAACGCAATGCCGCAATCTCAAAAAACAAACCAATGGTTTAGGAGGAAGGAGTAAGAATACCGTGAAGCTAACTGATAAAGTTATTAATAAACTTTAGAAATACTATGGATTGGCAATTACCCGGCATCAAGATAATGTTGATGAAATTTATCAAGAAATTTGGGCTACCTTGCATCATTTGTCTTTGACAGACGAAAATCCGAACCACGTAAATTGCCTTGCAGGTGCGAATAGCTGGTGCTCATATCGCCGCGCGGAAGCTGAAGGAATGGACGTACCCAAGTTCAAGCATGATTATCTGTCACTTGACAAGGGTGTTACGAAAGCTTTGGAACCTATTTATGCTGACTTGAGTTTAAAGGAATCACTAGAGAGATGCAAAGGAGGGAACGCGCAGAATAACAATGAAAGTCATAACGGCTTGCTCTGGCACTTTGCTTCAAAGCACCTTCAAAATGGATTCAAAACGATCAAGCTTGCTAATTTCCTTGCAGTCTCAATATTTAACGATTGTTTTTATGCTATTGTAAAAATACTGCAAGTAATGGACGTCACCATCGGTCCTATTGCAAAAGAATATGCCATGGAAAGAGATGACAGCTGAATCAACCAGGCGAAGCTACGTCATGAAGCAACCTCAAAAGAGGGACGCACAGGTCGGAGAAAAGCTTCAGCCTCTCAGCAGGTATTATTCGAGAAACAGGAGCGTCCCTTGTATGGGCCAGGTATAGCTGATTCGCAGTTTTTGTGGTAAATATCATTTCATCTTGCAAAAATCGATAATTAAATCTTTAAACGCGTTTTTCTCCAAATGAGATTTTTCAAATTTGCTGACATTGTGACTCAAAGAGCAATTATTCGATTGACTTGAAATTTGAACTGAGTACTCTTGAATATATTCTACTCTGCAATGACATAGGATGTTTTTGATTGGATTGACGATTTGGCATTGGAAAAAACAACCTTTTTATAGGCAAGAAAACAGACTTTTTTCATAACTACGCTATTTCGTTTGATTTTGATATTTCTCGAAAATCCTACTTCATTGTACAGGAAATACCTTCCAGTTTAACGACATTTTTTCCTCTTTCGGTTTTAGCTACTCAATCGGCCGGAATCATGTCGGCAGTGAAGCAACTTTTTTTTTGGTGCCTCCGAAGGCAGCGCATAAGTCGCTTGGATCTGAATATTTTTCTATGAAAAAATTATGTAATATAGGTCAAATATAGACAAATATATTCTTAATTTTCCGAAACATTTAATTGAGTACTTTTCTTCCAAAAAATTCCCGAACATCACCCAAATTTTCACTGTTCACACTGGTATAGCCCGTTAAACCCATTGCTTGAATTAAAACACAGAGTAATTATAAGGTAAATCAGAATTTCTTTATAACGTAAAACAATCGTTGATGTTCTTGAGCGAATTTTCTTATTACTTGGCGTTCTTTTCTTATCGTTTAAAAGTTTTTAAAGCGTAAGAATATACAATAAAAATAAAATTTCTATGTTGGAATTTTGGGGTTCACCTTCATATGACCTTGGTGCTGTTTCAAATTTCTGCATGTTCAACTTTTTAATTTAAAACTCGCACGCAATTTTACTGAGGAAAGTTGACAGCTTTCCATACGAAATGTCAGTTAAGGGAAAATGTCACTGTCCAAATGCTGCATTGCTTTCCCCTTTCGCACTTCCCCCCTACCCATAGTCTCCACATGTGTGCCATCGTTCACAGTAGATGAAGTCTCATTATTCTGTGAAATATAATGAAGATAAAGAACCATCATGTCGCCCCGGACTAGATACTTTGATGTAAGTATCCATATTCTAAATAAAAAAAACATAACCTTATATCAAGAAAAACTGAACGGAAACTTTTAACGCGTTTTTCTTGAAACTACTTTTCCCGACCTTGTCCCAGTGAATACTCAAATACTTATCAACCGTTTTTGAATTTTTTTTTAGTGTTTGGAATCGCAGTGATTAAAGTTATGCGTATCCGATTTTTAAAATTTTGATAATTACTGTTTTCAACACTGCTTGAATAATAAAAGCGCCATGGAAATAGAAAAAATAGTCAATCCGTCGTCATTTTGTAAAAAAACACCAAAATATAAAACGGCTGCGCATAATGATAGCTACATTTGTATAGATACATTTTTGCCTTTTTATTTACGGATTGTCCCATCGAGATAGATCGAGATAGCATCAAGATAGCGTTAGTATAATGAAGAGAAAATTTCATGAAGCACCTATTAACGTAACGGAATAGAGGGGCGGGAGTCGGTCCGGCCAGCCGTTATGATCGCGGCACGTGGAGGGAGGGGGGGGGGGGGCTGAAAAGTGGGCAATTTGGCGTTGCACAATTTGTGTGGGCTCCCCAACGTCAAATTGATATTGCCACCTTTTTGCCGTCGTCAAACGCTAGCACTTTTGTTTGATTTTTTTTTCACTCGAATCCGTACTTTCTAAGATATATACTTGGACCCCTTTATCTGAGAAACCCTGTATACATGTACAAAACGTTCGATCAACAGCAATAACATAGGAGGGCGCGATTCGAGGCTGCTTCGAGTCCATTGTGAAAGAGAGTTGCGCCCCTTCGCTTGTGAAAAACCGCGGTTTCCATATATATGCAGGGTGGCGCACGTGGATAAAGAGGCATGCAGAGAAGCAACAAAGTATACCGAAGAAAAAAAATCAATATATGAACACTTCGGTATTGTGGTCATCTGATAAATACCCTGCGCAACCTTCATCGGGTTTCTTTTACTCGTATATTCTTGTCTTTTTTTTCCTTTTCTGCCCTTCTATTTACCTCACGATCGCAGGAGCTCGCCCCGTTTTATTTTTCCTCTCGATAATCATGCGCTGACGCTTATAACACATTGTTAACGCTACGATAGATATCGCCGCCCCCCTACACGGCGCGTAAAAAATGGATTTTTTTTCAAAAATATCTTTTTTTTCTGCGGTAACCGATTTTTTAATGCAAAATTTTTATTCATTCTTGTTAGAAGTTGAACTGTATTTTTCGAGAAAATTGTTATTACTTTTTCGAAGAACGAAGAGTAGTATTCTGCTAATTGATATTTTTTCCATGTAACTTATTATTTTTTTTCAAAAGAAAGAACTGAGATCACTTTGCGAAAACAATTACAATTTCTCATCTTTTGTTTCGTAAAAAAATACTTAGGCATTTCTAAGCATATATTTTTTTTCGTAAAAAGAAAACAGTATGAGAATTTTTTTTTAAATCTTTTTTCTGTCTGAAAGAAATAGAATTCCAATCGCTTTTCTAAAAAAGTAGTTTTTAAATGGAATGTTTATTTTGTGGGTAAGTTATTGTGACTTAAAAAAAAGAATTGTTTTTTGAGGAAATGGTTATTACTTCTTCGGCAGGAAAAAGTATTTTGTTAATTGGTATTTTTTGCGTGCCACTTTTTTTGTTCGAAAAAAGGAGAACTGTGATCGCTAGCAAAAAAGAATTTTGTTTAGAAAGAAATTTTGTTGTCGTTTAGAAAAAAAATTGGAGCTGCTCGTCGAATGTTTTTTCTGCATAAAAATTAGAATTTGATTTTGAAAAAGTTTTTTTTTTAATCGTATTAAATACCCTTTTTTAAAAGGTCTTTCTTTTATCGAACCAAACAGAATTCGACTCCCTTGTCTAAAAAAAAGTACTTGTTTTTTAAGGAACATTTATTTTTAGAAGTATTATTTATTATTTTAGCGGATCAGTATTTTCTAAAAAGAATTTTTAATCGGAAAAGGAATGTTTTTTTTTATCAAAGTACGGATATTTTTTTCCTATTATTGATATAATAGGAAATATTAAGTTTTTTTCCGGCCATCGAAAAAGTTGAAATTTTTCAAAGATCACCCCGAGCGACCGACAAACGATTTTTCACGACGTTTTGTGCACGATTTTGAGAGAACTTCCCAACGACACCCATCTTAAAGGGCGAGAGATGATTTTCCTTTCTCTCGAGCGCCGATAGTTGGCCCAATTTTTACCAGCTTTTATTTAACTAGAATTGGTTCGGGATGACTTGGCTTTCTTGTGAGATGCAAAGTAGAAAATTGACATTTCATCGACTTCCCAACTATGTATTTATAGCTCTGAAATTTTGCAAACATGCATCTACACTGACAGAGAAACTCTATTGATATTAACTGACCCCTCTATTTGATTTTTTAAATTTGACTTAGCTAAATTTTTCGTGGAATCACATTTTCGCTATTGCAGTCCATTATTGGAATTATTTATTTCATATATATTTATTTATTCAAATCTGAATTCTAGCAAAGCTGTGATTCGGTTTAATCTGTTTGAAAAATAATTTGCTAGGTGCGCAACTAAGTTCCCGGGTTTCACACATGGATGGCGCTAGCGACACATGTAGTCGGCATACAGGTCTGAAATTGGGTGTCTTTATACTTTACGGGCTCCCACTTCGCGTGCTTATAGTGCTAGTAGCGTGCTCTAATTGTGCCTAGTGTAGACCCATGTGAATGACACTCTCTCGGCACGTTGTAGGTCGCGGAGTTCCGGCTTTTTGGCTAAACGCCAGTTCCGCACCTAAGAGACATTTTCTTTGACCCAACTACTAGTGCTTTTTCTTCTTTTCAATCCCCTTGCATAGCTACGTTGCTCAGCCCATCGTTATTGGTTACCAGAAGCACTTACCACTTTGCTTTTTTCACCTCATTATAAATACAAAATTCAACGTTTTCTTTTATGTGTCTACCCATATGAAGAACTTGAGCTCACATCCGGGAGCGCTCTGACGTCATCACGCTAGCTTGTATTGAGAGCCCATAACAGAACACGAGCGATTGTTTCGGGACCTTCCACGACTCTGGTATCCTCGCCGACGAAGCAATTCGCGGATGGGGGACCACGAGATCCGCATATCCTAGAAACCGTTCGAGGTCCGACAACTGTTCGTAACACATCCGAATAGAGCTCCGGGCGTGGGCCATAAATTACCAGATTGAGATAGAATATCCATGCGTCGAATATCCATAAGTCGAATTTCCATAACCGAACATCCATAACTGCGTATATCCATAAGTCGAATATCTATAAGTGCCAATATCCATAAGTGAATATCCATAAGTGAATATCCATAAGTACGAATATCCATAAGTGAGTATAGGATAGAAATGAGTGCCAGAAACGTTGGGAAGTAGAGGAAAAGTGAGTATAGAGGGTGAGTATAGCGTAGAAATGAGCGCCAAAAACAAACCCAAGCAAACCCAAACAAACAAACAAACTCATTTCTACTCTATACTCACTTATGGATATTCGACTTATGGATATTCGATGACAGTGAAGTTGCCATGGCACCTGAATGAAAGGGCGGTCAACTATTCCCAACACATTAGTACTCCTGGGCTCGTTTCCCGCTCTAATGAAGGAATCCCTGAGGGATGTGAAGTTTTGCTGCAAAGGTATATTTTGTTGGACTTTCTTTCTTAGATAGGTGACTTTTTGAATCGATGTTAAGGGGCTATCTGTGATGGTCCTTGATGAAAAGTTGGGTGAAGTTTGTGCCCAGCCTGACGTTGTTTCTTCAATGATTATTTTTATTTTCTGGTCGAAGAGCCATTCGTCAGCTCCGATAGTTGTTATTTCGTATATTTGGTCCGCAAGTAATATGCTCTGGTAGCCTCGTTATTTGTGCGTCGTGTAATATTTCACGTTTCCCAAAGTCATTCCGGGTAGTAGTGACGTGGTATTCATTTTGCGCGCAGGTTTGTAAATTCCGTGCAGTAGTAAATTTCCCTTCAGAGTGAAATTTCTCCGCTAGAAAATCCTATTACCTAGAAGATTTTTAGCGGGTCCGCATAAGCTGAAGACCCAAAAAACAGATCAATTCTTAAGCTGTTTCAGAGACAAGTGGGATCACGAGATCGGGATTTTGCATACAATTAAGACACAGTCTTCGCAAGGTTGAGGTTTTCAAAATTGATAAATATTCATAAACAATAAACTTATTATTATTTAAACAAAGTGCGGCCACTGCTGCATGGCTAATCGGTGGTTCCGGCAACTAGGGTGATCTAAAATGAAAAATAATACAATATTTTTTGTACGTCATAATAACAAAACTTTTGTATGTCCGGATACTTTGCAATTTTTTTGAAATTTACGAAAAAGACAAATTGTAGAAAAAAAAGTTCGATTTTTGACCAAAAAGCACTTTAATCATTTGTTATCAACAAATGGATAAATATATGAAACAATAATTCGGTCATACGATATAAAATATTATCAACGATGCACTGTCCTTATTTCAAGTGAATCTGCATCTGATCATGCATGGTCAAAGATGAACATACATGTATTTTTATACGCTTAGGGGTAGCTCTATATCTGGTCAGATATGATCGCGCATAAGCAAATATGTGCAGATATGAATTTATAGCTGAACATGTCTGCCCATGTGTGGCCATGTCTAACCAGATATAGTACAATTCACGACTACATATGAGCTCACACATGATCAGACTTGAATATGTGCGCGCATGCATAAACATATCCAACCAGGTATGGATGAATACGCAACCAAACCCAACTCGTACATGATCAGGTCTGAAAATATTTGCCCATGTATGATTGTATGTGCCCAGATATGGAATTATACTCCAATTCATCCAAGCTCTATATGATCATCGCTGAACATGCTTGCCCATGTGTGATCAGATCTAATTAAATATAAATCAATGCATATCTATATATAAAAATACACAGATGCGCGCATACGCACACATAGTCACACGTTATTAGCCTATTTGAGAACTCCCATTTGATCCGTGTATAACACTCTACATCACTTATAAAATATCATCGGTTTGCAAATAGGATATCATATGTAGTCGAGGTTACATGTTGTAAGTGTACGGCAAGGAGATAGACATATGACATACCACATATACTCATATCTGCTATTAATATAAGCATGTTCACTCTAATATGGGTAAACCTGTTCTGATATGATCAATTACGCTTCGAAACCGATTAATTTTGCATATTATAGGCAGATTTGATATTGTCAGTTCTGACATCATATGGTCTGATATCGCCAAATTTAATCATATATGCTCTGATATTGCCATTTTTCTTGCATCATTAGACAAGATCCAGATATGATCAATCATATCTGGATCATATCCAGATATAATCAGATGTGATCTGATCTGATAATATTTTCTCGGGTAGGCAGATTTGATATTGTCAGGTCTGACATCATATTGTCTGATATCGTCAAATCTAATCATACATGCTCTGATATCGTCAAATCTAATCATGTATGCTCTAATACGGCCATTTTTCTTGCATGATTAGACAAGATCCAGATATGATCAATCATATCTGGATCATATACACTATCGGCGGAAAGTTTCCGGACAAGAGTTGGAAAAAGTGCCCGAACGCTTCTTTATGCCATTTCGCCGGTAGTTGGGCTAGGCCAATTTGACCAACGGCATTTTAAAGAGGGGGGATTTACCTACATTGTGGCTTATCAAAGCCACAATGTAGGTAACGTGTTTATTAGAGCTTTGCTGACGATAACATGTACATTCTGATCTTACTAGATGACGTGATGCCTCATTTGGCTGAAAACGATTTCGGAAACTCTGCGTCATTGACAATTCAATCTCTGGCACTAAAGAATGATATCGGTAAATTTGGAACCGCGAAATGAAATGCAATGATCATTATCGTATAAAGATGTATATAATAAAAAGTGAAGATGAACGTATATTTTCCTAATTGATTTTATGCAACTTTGCAGATGAATTGAAACACTTCATACAGGAGAAATTCGAGGAATTCGAAATTAAATTAATGCGAAAAGTAGAAGCCGCCAAAAGAAGTATTTCACACAGTGTTGAAAAGAAGACTGCGGGTTTAAACCTAGCAATTCTACAAGATTTGGAAAATCCCAATCTTAAAGAGACCGACCCAAGCGAAACTCTCCAAATGGAATTACCGATTCGCAACTTGGAAACTTTTTCGGAATTCGACGCATTCCTCGAAGGCGACCCCGAAAAACAAAATGCTTTGGTAAGTAAGAAATCGTATTTTTGTTCGAAAATTACATTTCAATTTCTTACCAAAAATGAATCGCCAGATTTTTTCGAATTTGTTTTTCCATTGTAGAATATATAATGGCAATTTTTTTTCAAACAGCATTTAAACATTAGAATTCAAATGAAAAGGGGATAATTCGCGAGGACCGTATGCTTGTTTGAATTCACAGAAGATCAAATTTAAATGTCCTATTATCCGTTATTAGTGATATTTTTCCGCACGTTTCTTATGATTAAACTTATAATACTAAATAAAGTTAAGAAAAAATCCTGTTGTCTTAATTTTAATCGAAATTTAAAAAAACATCGCAAAAAATTTTATTTCATAGTTTGCTACGATTATGTTATGATTTTTGTTGCAGAAGCGAATTCTCAGTCGGCAAGTTATTTGATTATCGACAGTGGAAGAGTCCATGGCTAAAAGTATGCAGAACGTCATTGGAAAACCGGCACAATTGGACTACACCGCCTGTGGAAGAAAATCTAAAAATATGAACGAAAAACGCAACTTCAATGGAACCGTGGCTTTTCGCATAATACGAGGCATGTGACACAAAATGTATCCTTTACGGTGACTTAAAAAACGACATTTTTTTAAGTCTCTTAATAACAAGGGGACAGTACGGCAGTCGGATTTTTGTAATTTTTCGTACTCATGGTACGCGAAGTTCAGAGCTCGAATATTAATATCCCAAAGCAGTTCGACGCCATATTCAGAAATTTTCGAGAAAATTGACTTTGAAGTTTTCGAGCGCGCTCTTATCCCACAAAGATGCAACGATATTCGAACCGGGCTCGTGGCGTACCCGGTAGCGCTCGAGTCTAGTAATCGTGGGGTCGCTGGTTCGAGTCGCACTTCGAAATTTTTTTTTTTCATTTTTTTTAAATGAAAAACGCAAGTCATGTTTTTAATTATCTCTTGATTATAAACATACATTTTCAAGTATCAATATTTATAACCAACAACATGCTACTTCAAACAGGCATTCCTTGCGGAAGACGCCGTATCCCTTCCACCCGTTCTGGAATTCCCAGAAATCTTTTGTGCACAAGCAGCTGTGCCCGCTTCGCAGGTAGTTGATCAGGACAAAGGCAAACGATGTACGCAGAACTGTTATTCACAATATCGACGGTTGCCAAAGCAAGCGTTATATGCACATATTTCAACATTTATTCTTCTATTTATATTCCTATTAATCTACAAGGGAGTTTATGTAAATATTATTACTGGATATTTTTACGTCGCCTATTCGCAATTTCAAGCAAGAGATAATCAAAAATAAGACTTGCATTTATCATTGACAATTATAATTACATATATGTGAATTAGCATAGATTTTATGATTTTTATCCCGGGATTATTATTTTTTTTTATAAATAATCACCTATTGTTATATATAAACAATATATGATCATATATGAGAAAATATATAATTATGTATAACTACCATGAATTTTGTACATAAATAAATATATATGGATTTTGTCCATATATAAACATATATAGATATATTATATTAATTATATATAATAATATGTGATTATATACAACAAAAATTTATCGGGATATTTAAATGACGGAGGTATGCGAATTAAAAAAAAAATGAAAAGAAAAAATAAATTTTCGAAGTGAGACTCGAACCAGCGACCCCGCGATTACTAGACTCGAGCGCTACCGGGTACGCCACGAGCCCGGTTCGAATATCGTTGCATCTTTGTGGGATAAGAGTGCGCTCGAAAACTTCAAAGTCAATTTTCTCGAAAATTTCTGAATATGGCGTCGAACTGCTTTGGGATATTAATATTCGAGCTCTGAACTTCACGTACCATGAGTACAAAAAATTACAAAAATCCGACCGCCGTACTGTCCCCTTGTAAGTGGTTGCAGTAAGGTGAAATAATACACCTGGTAAAATATGAAGGACCTCTTTTATATACCCTTCGATTTCCTACAGAAATTTCTCTTGGGCACTGTTACGCGTTTACCGTTTGACGAGTTATAACATTGAAAAGTAGCAAGCAAGTAGCAAATTTTCTTCACCTTATTAGTATGGGGTATAGAAAATTACAATGAGGGACCTCTAAATATTAATATTGAGGATTCATATTTACCAGGCGTATCATTTTACCTTACCGGAATTACTGCATCGGGGATTTGAAAAGAATGTTGGTTTTGTTTTAAACACCCTAAGATGTATACGACTGTCGAAGTGATATAGAAAATTAAAAAGCTACTCTTTTTTCTGTTTCAGCTTTGATTCTCGAGAAATTCGAGTGATACACGGATTCGTTGACTATAGTTCCAACTTTGAGCCGATGGTTGACCGGAACTGCTGACGGAGAAGGGGATCGCAACAAAAGAAACATGGTTTTGAATAATAATAATGCGTGATTCACTTACGATCTCTCGTGTATCCATATCGATTTGTCAGTTTTTCGTTTACTATTAACATTCAATTGTGGGAAAAATGTGCATAGTTTCAGTTTTTTGTTCATCACAAACATTTTATATGCGAAAAAATGTACCCCTTTTCAGTTTTTCATGTTTCATTAGTACATTAAGGAGCAAAAAATCACATGCGTGATTTACATTTGATCTCTAGAGAAACCACGCACTCTCACGTGTTAAGTTTTTCATATTAAATAGACATTACAATATGTTGGCGGAAAATTGTTCACATTTCCAATGTTTCATTATTCATTAGCATATTATTTGTGAAATAAGTTTGATATAATAAGTACAATGATGATATATTATAAATTCCCATCTCTGTACTTACTTGAATTGATAATAAATTATATTTTTGTTATTCTGAGAGAATATTTATTACTGTGACTTACCATAAATATTAAACAAAAAACGGCCATAATATGCTTAATATCGCTGTACACATTAGGCCCACTATCATTTTACTGTTGGTTATGGACTGGAGCAACGTTGGTATGATATTGGCGTGAACTTGGACCAACGTTGGCACAAGCGTCGGGCCGCTCTCAATACAAATGATGGCATAGTATTAGCCGAAATGTGGGCCGACTTTGGCACGAGCGTCGCGTCGGCACCAACGCTGGTATGATATTGGGTGAAGTTGGGCCAACCTTGGCACTAGTGTCGCGCCGGTTTTGAGCCCAATGTTGGTACCGTTTCGGTAGCCAGTCTTGGCCCGAGGATATCATTCCGACAATGGGCCATTAATGGACCGACATTTATGCCAGGAAATGGCCGACCATACAGGAGAGTTGGCGCAGTACTGGGCCAATGTCGGACATGTGAATTTTTTCATGGACAGACCAATCTTGATATAAAGGTATAGATACCCGTAATTTCTGCGAGGATTCTTTGAAGCAGGGTTTCCCAGCCTGGGGTCCGCAGACCCCTGGGCATCCGTATCCCAATAGGTCCGTGGACAACATGAATGGAGATACAAAATTGAAGAACACGGCGTAGGGGGTCCGCCGTTAAAGGCCGGAGGGGGTATAGGGATCGGCCGTTAACAAATTTGGGAGGCTACTTTAAAGTGTTGATATCAATAATACTGCGTCCATTTTCGTGAAAAAATTAACTGAATCCAACAACAAATAATCACGTTACTAACCAAAAAATAATAATTTGCACGAAAACACTGAAAAGTTTACAAGCTGCACGTAATGTATTTAGTCCATAAACAACCGAAGCCGTCGTACAAGCAAGATCACAGGGTTCAGAACACCGTCTTACATACAGGTCTTGAAACGAAGACCGTGGGGATGGCTCATTTCACGGGCGGTAAACTATCTCACCTTATGACCACCAGGCTAGCGCTATGATTTAGGGATGGAAAATCAGCGCATGCGCAATGCAGCTCGACAGTGTCAAACGGTGCGAAAATCGTGGCTTGTGTGTCATACGTTTAAAGGATTCGAAAGTAACAAAAACCGAGGTAATTCCGTGTACCAAGCCTTGTACCTAATTGTAAATGCTATGCCTACTGCGGTTCGTGACTAGGTAAGCAGTCGTAATTATAGTACATTATTTTTATATAATGCCTCAGCACAATCGGCATAGCATCAGTGAGGTTATCTAAAAAGACTGTTGGGTATAATTTATTTAAAAAGAAAATATTTTCTCTATCATTATGGATTATTATTTGTTTCATTTTTTGTTATTTCCTTTTTCATTTGTATTTAATTATCCTAACACTTTCAATCATATTTATTTCATGACGTAGCCATACTTCGCAGTCCTTTCGCAGCCAGTTTTGTATTTGAAATTTTTAAGTCCCGAATGGAAATGATAAATAGTTGTTCAAATAAGTTTATCACTTCTTGACATATTTATTTTTTATTGTTGCTTTCTGTTTGTTTTTAATTTTTGTATAACACCTGGATGTTGTCAGTGCTGCGAGAGCGAGACGCACCGGAAACTGACATATTTATTTCAAGCAATTTTTTTCTTTATTATTATTGATGTTTATTTGTTTGACGGCACTTTAAACACTGAACATTTTCTGGCACTTTTGTTTTACCGGTTTTGCACCGCGGTACTACACATGGTTTCAACATTTTTTGAGACGCAATAGCGTCTCACACGCCAAGTGTTTTTAAATTTAATTTAACATAAATTACACTCTATAAACTTTAAATAAATTAAATTCTAAATTCACAAAAGTAATTGAAAGTCAAAAACACGAAACGATTTGTAGCACAGTATCACTCACTCGCAGATCTTAGGTTATGTTTCATTCGAATATGATGGTTAACGCATTTCCATCCGCACCTATGTCGATCCCTAGATCACAGCGCCGTGCCCCGGTACTAAAAACCCGGAAAACAAGCGAGCCAAACCACGGTGTAGGAAATTCACTTCGTTTCAAGCCCTGTATCTAGGACCGTGGTCCAGAATACAAATGCTAAAGTCGGCGCGAAGTACCTACTAACGTATACAAATAGAGCACGTCTGGTCACCACGGATAGTAAAACAGAAGTGAACACTTATTTAGCCCTTTGACGAAAAAGTTCAGTAATTTAGCCTTTCAAAGTTACCAAAATACTCTATAAATAAAAAAGTAAAGAAAAAAATGTATTTGAAAATACCGACCATTTACCTCCTTACCTTGCTGGGCATATCATAAATCGCATTATTTTTGTGGAAGATGATATTTTGGTATGATATTTGGTATGATACCCTAGGTGCCCCCAGCGGACCACCGGTGCTGTCATATACTTAGTACGGCACTGCTCTAATGCCATATCTGCGACTAATTGTATGATGCTGCATACACTCCCTAGCGTAGGGACAACGTGCGTAGCTATAGATAGGTATAGGTTGTAGGTTCGATTTCACGTGGAGACGAAATATTTTCTTCGAGAAACATAATTCCAGAAGGCCAGGGAATGACGAATTATGATACAAAATCATTGAAGTAGAACTCTGAATGGAGTACTTCTTTTTATTTCGGATTTATGAAATATTGTATTTTATATTCTGTATTCTGAAAAATAACATTGAAACAAATACGATCGTAGTAGGCCGTAAGACAAAAAAACCTATTTGATTTAAATAGATTCTATTTAAATTATATATTTTTTGACAGTAGTATGAAGAATATGAAGTGCTATGAAGAATGTGATTGATAGAGATCGTGGTTTCCGAAACAACAGCGAACTTTTCCCTTCGAACTGCATGTCAGGCCTTCACTTTTTACCCTGATCAAGCCTTGATTTTCCACCCTAACCAAGCCAAAGTCAGGGATTGCATTTCAACATGGATCAGGGCTTGATGAAAAATCCTCATCAAAGCCCGAAAAAATAATCAGGATCCCTGATCCAGGCCTTTTTGTAGCTGGAACAAGATTTTTACCCGGGAAGTTCGATAGCCAATTCGAATATTTGTCCGAGACGGAGTGAGACACGGATTCTCGACCTTTCTACTCGAACTGGGGATCGAAATTACATGTATATAAAAACTTGAAGGAAAATGCTTGCAATAAGGCTGCTAGTACGCGGATCAAAAAATTGCCGGAAGACTGGGATTGAACTTGGTGAAAATTGTCGGGAGACTGGGATTGAACTTGATGAAGATTGTCGGGGGACTGGGATTGAGACTCGATAGAAGAACTTGATGTGATGGTAGTTGACGGAAGACTACCTTCTACAACCATCCTCTGGACCTTCTCGCTCCAGATTCCGTTTTTGGTAGAGTATGGAAAGAAGGGGACTTTGAGTTTTGAATGTTCCTTTACCCAATCAGAGACGTGTCGTGGAAGTCTGTTCCTTGCGTCTCGTGAACCAGGCGCGCGTAATATTAATTGTCTATTAGCCAATCATGGCGAGGGACATAGAAGTCTTGCCTCTGCCAGTTTTCCGCGGGAAGGCACGCGGAGTTGGATTTGTTCATGTGAAGTCTGGCGCCTCGGCGCCGAGTCGCCACGCGATAACGTAGCGACTATCCGCGTCGCGGGCCTTGCACGTGCATTCGAATTTCGTCGCGCTCTCGATCTTATGGCCGGGTCGAGTGGAGTTTTCCGGAGCCCTTGGTCTGTCTTTGGTTCTCATACGGGTAAAAATCGAAACAACGTTAGGGTCTATTGGCGGGTGATCTTCAAGTCATCTAGCTCGCAGTTACGAATTTTTTTGTTTTACGACTTTTCGGAGAAATCGGCTCTAGAACCGTGTACTCGTCAAAGTCGAGTGGATATGGAGAGGTCGTGGGGAAAGTTCAGCGACCACGTCGCAGGATGTGACACCTCCCCCCTTTTCGATTGAGCGTCTCGCTCGATCAGATTCATTGGAGATTGCAATCGGAAAGATCGTGGCACAATAGTATGAATTGGCTTTGTCATTGATCGACTTACATTGTGACTTAAATATATATGAAGATTGATGGCTAATCCGGCGGTGAGAGTCATGGTTATCCTACTCTTATGACGTACGTATGAATTTGATTATCGCCGTACAAGAATGTTTTTTTTATACATTTTCGTACAAGATGTTTTTTTTAAATGATGCATGTATACCTTTCAACTTCAGTATGACATGTATATGTACGCGTGTTCGCCTCTTTCCTTCCTTTATGCATATATACTTCATTTACTTATTTCAATTTATCTTACTTGACAAGGTTAAAAGAATGATAATAATGAGGATAGAGGCGAAGGTTATTGAGCATTCTTAGAGTGTTCGTTTTGATACTTGAATGTCTGAGCGTGTGAACTCGATGGAAGGAACGCGGTTTGGAGAATTTGTTGTTGTCTGGATGATCGGAGATTTCAGGGCCACAGATCACGTGTTGCAGCGTTGGTCTTGGCCCTCTGGTTTAGCTGGAGGGGCCGACACGAGTTGATGAAGTTCTTGACCAGCCACTGCATCCGTTGACGTTTTCTTCTTGGGTTGTTTAGTCAGGTGTATCAGGAGGTACGTAATCGAGTCCCATACTGTACCGATGAGATTACCGTACGAACCACGCATGGAAACCTGCTAACAATACGGGCCAAAGCGGCACCGAGCCGGCGCAATCAAGCAATGCGCAGTCGGCAAAAAGGAAGCTTCCCGTGCCCAAATTGGGACTAAAAATCAAGCGTCACACATCCCCGACGAGTTCCGTGTAAAAAGAACAGGCGAAAGTATATAGAAAAAAAATATTATATTTATGCGAGAATTATTTTAGGAAAAAATAACGATATATATACATATACAGGGTGAGGCACTAACTGTTGCCACCTTGAATATCTCTGTAATTATCGACGTCACAAAAAAATGTTTGAGACAAAAGTTGTAGCGTACGAAAGGGGTCATCAAATGCGACCATTTTTTTTTGTCGCGGTGGAGGCGCTGTCCCACAGTGAAGGTCACCTCCACGTTTTTAAATGGGACGATACATTTTTTTCAACTATCTTGTAGAGCATCGAAAACTGCATAAAAAACATTTAGAGGCCAAAGTCGTTCAAGGTCATTTAAAATTAAAAAGTGACATGAACTTTATTTTTTTGTGAAATTACCTTTTTTCACAGTACTGTGAATAAAGGTAATTTCACATAAAAATAAAGTTCATGTCACTTTTTGATCTTAAATGACCTTGAACCACTTTGAAATTATCTTTATTCACAGTATTGTGAATAAAGGTAAGAGTGGATGAGTGAGTGAGTGAGTGAGTGGATGAGTGAGTGAGTGAGTGAGTGGATGAGTGGATGAGTGGATGAGTGGATGAGTGAGTGAGTGAGTGAGTGAGGGAGCGAGCGAGCCAGAGAGTGAGTGAGTGAGTCAGTGAGTGAGTGAGAGAGATTGAGAGAGAGAGCGAGAGAGAGCGAGGAATAAAAATGCCGTAATCAATTACATTGTATTTTATGCGCAGTTACGGTGATATGGTGCCGGAAACGATCGCGGGAAAGGTCGTTGGCGGGGTTTGCTCGCTCAGTGGAGTCCTTGTCATAGCTCTCCCCGTGCCCGTCATCGTCAGCAATTTCAGTCGGATTTATCATCAGAATCAGCGAGCCGACAAGAGAAAGGCGCAAAGGGTGAGTCCAATTTTAACGCGTTTCCGCGCGCTGTCATTTTCCTTCTGTTCTCACCACATGACAAATTATAAAAGTCTCGCTGTACTAATTTCAAACTGGCTGGCTGATGGCTCGATAATAATAAAGATGATAAGAATAAAAGGGCAAATGACAAATAATAAGAATAAATAAATTATAAGAATAAAAGGGCACATGACAAATTATAAAAGTCTCGCTTTACTAATTTCAAACTGGCTGGCTGATGGCTCGATGATAATAATAAAGATGATAAAAATAAAAGGGCAAAAGTATAACAATAAGAAAATCTGCTTTTGTTCTATTCTTAAAAATAACATAACAATAATATCAATTTGAACTTTATTATAACTTCTTTTATTATAATTTTAGTTAACCCGGTGCATTGGTCTAGTGGTTGGTCTAGTCAACGGATTGGGAGTTCGCAGATTGGAACCCCAGCCACGTACTTTCGTCGTGAAATGTTTTTCTTCGACATTTTTCGGCAAAAGACGACTAGTTATGTGACGGAGGATAACTTGGGACCGACTGTCTCGCTATAGGTTATCCGCAGGTTCCCTATGACCATGGCAGATATGTCATGGTGAATACGATACAGAGGGGGAAGTCGGCTGCGGCCGCATCGCGGAAGGAGTGGGAGTGGCCGTTGAATTTCGGAATTGGCGGCAGAGGGAGGATCTGAATGAATGGGAGGTAGAACGACGTTAAGCCGAGTTGGGGCACGTAAAAAGGGAATGGGCCCTGTACGGCTTAAACAAACCAATACAAAATATATATATATATATATATATAATGATTGTAATTCTAATTTATTTTTAATTTCAACATCAATAACCGCAATAATAACAATGATAATATATCATCGGAACTGAATGTTTTCGAAGCAAATTGGTTTATGACTACATGGTATTATTATTGTTATCATTGTTATTATTATCATGAACACTTTAAGTGTACTCGAGGTAGGGTAGCCCAAACAATAATATTAATAACAAAAAACAAATAATAACATCCATAAGACAGAATCTGTTTTTGTTGTTCTATTTTTTAAAAGAAGGATAACAATAGTTACCATCACAAAAGTGACAATTGGTTAGTGCCTTAACGAAATGTTTTGAAAGAAATTAATTTATTACTAGATGTTGTTGTTATTATTATTATTATTGTTGTTGTTGTTGTTGTTGTTGTCATTGTTATTGGTACTATTGTCATTATTATGAATATTTTGACTATAGCTGAGGTAGGGTAGCCCGAAAATAATAATAATAACAATATCAGTAATAATAATTATGATAATTTATCGCTGTAACGCATTGTTTGAAACTAAATAATCAATTATAAACAAATTTATTTAGGGTATCCCAAAGATCTGCGGGAGAATGCTTAAGGATACGTCGGAGTTTTATAAAATTTCTACCGTGGCAATTAAAAATGCGTGCATCGTTTATTTCACACCCGTATGCAAATTGTGAAATCGATCCACCAATTGGTTTTTAAATGAAAACACTTCTCATTTTCAGCACCTTGGCCTGCGTTTTTATGCGACGTTGCTTTGCTCTCGGATACGATGAAGAAAAAGAAAAGAAAAAAACTGCTACAGAATGTTTTTAATTTTCTATCCGCGTAATTCAGGGGCAAATAAACTTTTTCAGAAAATATTCCAAGCTTTCGCTTTGATTTTTAGTGTAAATAATTGTAGTGGACTAAAATTCTTAATTTAAATCTGGGACATACAGTGGTGTGCAAAAGTTTCGGGCCAACCATTTTTTCTCAGTTATTCGATAAAATATTTAATGCCTGAACCTCTCCATCATTTCAAATATTTGAGGGAGCTATGATATGCATACCAGCGTGGTAAATTATTTTGTTTATATAGTGGGTGGTTTGCGTGTAGCGTCGAACGCGTTCGGTCAGTGTGCAAAAATATTGGGCGGCTGTCCCACCTTCTCCAGCCACACGGTTTGTTTACGTTTTCTTCCGCGCTTTCTTTCGCGTTTTCTTTCGCGTTAGTTCGAAACATAAAGTACCATGAAAAAATCAGTTCTTTTTTTACCGCAATGGCGAAACACACAAAAATTGAGGTCCGCGAAGTTGTGTTAAAACTATTTGTAAAAGGAAAAGATCTCGTGATATTGCAAATACTCTATCTATTGGGAAAAGCTGAGTAAACCGTATTATTGCAAAATATAAATCATTAAATTCGTTGTGTGATAAAAGTTGAAGCGGCAGACCACGAAAAATTTCAAAAGGCGTGGACAAAATCGTTAAAAGAAAGTGCGTCATAGATCCGCAAAAAACTGCAGCAATAATTTCGCGGGAATTACGCAGTGAAAATCTTGCTGATCGCGGCGCGTCGGTGTAAAAAAACCACTCATTAGCACAAAGAATAAGAAGGCTGGATTGAATTTTGCCAAAAATATCAACATTGGACAGTATCGATTGGCAGAAAGTTCTTTTTTCCGACGAATCCAAATTTCAATGAGGAGCATTTTCTGATAACGGTATTGGACCGCTAATAGAAATCTAAGCCAATATGGACGTTATAATGTATCGAAATATAATGCAAGACCATATGCTCCCATTTGTAAATAAAAATATGCCGAATGGGTGGATATTTCAACACGACAATGGTCCCAAACATGCTTCGCGTCTTGTAAAGAATTTCCTTGAAAGCCGAAAAGTGCGCCTTTTCGACTGACCCTCGCAGTCACCGGATTTAAATCCGATTGAACAATTGTGGCAAGAGCTGAAGGTTCGCGTTGGAACGAAGTATCACTCCGACAAGACGGAATTATGGGATCATTTGCAATATGAGTGGGAATAGATGCCACAAGATCGCATCTCGCAATTAGTTGCGTCTATACCCCGACGATGTGCTGCTGTAATCGCTGCTAAGGGCATGGCAACGAAGTATTGACTCTAGACAGAAAACTAAAACATGTTTTGTTATTTTCATAATGTTTTGTTCTTTGTTTTCATAGGCAAAAGTATATGGCCCAATATTTTTGCACAGTCATTCAATAAAAACTGTTGGAGAGTGATATTACTGTTTATACCACATTTTTTTTAAATATCAAGCATCTCGACGCCAATTATAAGTGTCATCACTCATTTGTATTTCCCGTACCATCGCATTTCTATGAAATATCCACGAAAAATAGGATGACCCGAAACTTTTGCACGCGACTGTATATTTGGGCATTGAAAATGTTGAATGCTTTTTCCAGAGACATGTGTCTCACATATATTTTTAATGAAACCATAGGCAACTCAGTTGCAAAATGACCTTCACGAATTCGTGGTTTGATCACGTACTCCACCCTTCATTGTATCGAAGATTTATCGCTCACAGGAAACTGGTTCGTTCTTTGTGACGCTCCTATTGCTCATTTTTTCTTTTAGCCCTCCAACGCCTTTTTAATGCCCCTTTTATGGTGTCCTTAAGTTTCTGGGTGCCCCTCAAGCGGCCGTTAAATAGTGGCATGTGGATCGAACGTTAGCATATTATATACTGTTTTGTATATCCGAAGGAGTCGCTTCAAAATTAGACCAGACGGCACGTTCCGACTATTTGCGTTCCTAAGATCGCCGAGGTGCGTGCAAGCGTACATGTGTGCCAACGCATATGTAGCTTATATGTGGCGGAATCGTCAGCGCACTGCTACTTTCGAACCTTGGGTCTCCAGCTTTGTTTCTTGCAACCGAAGCTCG
The DNA here is from genome assembly GCA_951751655.1 of Ophion costatus. Classification (NCBI taxonomy): domain Eukaryota; kingdom Metazoa; phylum Arthropoda; class Insecta; order Hymenoptera; family Ichneumonidae; genus Ophion; species Ophion costatus. The sequence continues at coordinate 1,219,202 of OX632364.1, forward strand.
CAGGAATACCGCTCTTCCTCGCAGTATTCATCTGCGATTCGGATGATCCATGACGGATTCATTTACGATTTGAATTATCTGAACTCGATAAACCCATAAAAAAATGTACAACTGGCCCGACATTGGCCCAGTAGTGCGCCAACTCTCCTGTATGGTTGACCGTTCTCTGGCATGAATGTCGGTCCATTAATGGACCGTTGTCGGAATGATATCCTCGGGCCAAGGCTGGCGACCGATATCGTACAAACGTTGGACTCAACACCGGCCCGACAGTAGTGCCAAGGTTGGCCCAAGTTACAGCCATCGTACCAGCGATGGTGCTGACGCTTGTGCCAAGGTCGGCCCAAGACTATGCCATCGTTGATATTAAGAGCGGCCCGACGCCTTTGCCAACATTGGCCCAAGTTCAAGCCAATATCGTACCAACTTTGGTCCAGTCCATAACCAACAGTGGTACGATAATGCCCCGGGTATCGGCCGATACAACTCAGGGCATTACCGGTCACTCGTGTTACAATTTTTTAGTTGTTCATTTTCATCATTTTTGTCGTCTCCGTGTTCAATAATTTCTTCCACATACTCAAGAGTGTTCTCACACTCCGCTTTTTTAACATTATTTCCGAGGATTTTTTTCTCTGTCAAACATGACTTGATTCATGACACATTTTTCGTGCTTCAATAACAGTTTATTCCGACAGAATTTATTTCGCACTTTTTTCAGTTTATCATATCTCTTTTGTTTATTCATATTGAGAATACGGTAGGAGCATAAGGGAAAAAATTACTGTTGCACGAAAAAGCGACGGTAGACTCTACTCTTTGTTCGCGGTCTGCATCGATACGACATTGAATGGCGACTGGCGAGCGATTCATAAGCCACGTCACGGGGACTGATGCCGGCTCGTGATTGGTTCGACCTATTCACGCTAACAGTTGGTTCTTCGTCGTTAGTCGATACTGTCCCGACATTGGCATATTGCGATATGCCGAGATTACGTATAAATGTAGGACAGTTATTGTCGAACAGTATTAGCTCACGGTCGGCTCCAAGTAGTCCACACCAACCGTCGGCTCTCCGGGGCAGCCGATACTGGCCCGACATTGGTATAGTACCGGTTGCAGAGATTAGAAATGAATGCAGTACAAGTAAAAATATAGAGCAAAACACATGGATAAATACGATAAAGATACTAGGAAATAAGGAAATAATTATACTTTGTAACACGTACCACTCGCCAAGCACCGACGACGGAAGGTTTATCGAAATACTCACGGAAGAGTGTGAAAATATAATAGACAAAGGGCATTATGTGATAATAGTGGGAGACTTTAATATTGATGTATTAAAAATACATGGTTATACCAAACGACTGCTACGAAACTTGACATGCCTCGGGCTTAAACAATACGTAAAAAAACCAACGAGAATTACAGAAAACTCGGAAACTATAATTGGCCTCGTATTCTCAAATTTTGCTATAGACACCGATGTTATGATAACTCCAAAAGTTAGCGACATATTTATTTCATGACAACTATAAGAACGACACTGAAATAGAAATTATGACACGAAACTATACACAAGTAACTGAAGAAAGGTTCACTAAAGTATTAAAAAGAGAACTGCAACAGATTAGATTGGACGATAATGACAGTACAAATGCATATGCGGATAAATACATTCAAGGAATTGAAAATGCAATAAATGAAGTAGCACCGTTAACAAAGAAAGTAATAAAAACAAAATGGAAGGATAAACCATGGATAAACGAAACAGTCAGGAACATAAGTAAAGGCAGAGACGAAGCGTATAAAAAAGCGATACTAACAAATAAGCAAGTAGACTGGGAAACCTATAGACATAAGAGAAACAAATTGGTACAAGAAATAAGAAAAAGCAAAAAACAGTATTACGAAGACAACATTGATAAGCACAAAAGAGACTCGAAGAGGATGTGGAAAGCAATGAAGGAGATAATAGGTGCGAAAAAACAGATGGGTACCGTCACAGACATTGTTTTCCAGGGCACTAGGCTTAATGACTCGGCAGAAATCGCAAAAAAATTCAATGATTTTTTCATAAAAAGTATTGATGATATTGTGCAGGAAATGGAAGAAGCAGACGATAAAACATGGAATGAAACATGTAATAATTAAATAAAAATGGGAGAGTTAAAAAAAGTGGAGTATAGAGAAATTGAAAATATTGTTGTAAAACTAGAAAACAAGAAGGGAACTGAGGAAAGGGTAACAACAGAAATCATGAGGTTGGCATGGAAAATAGCAAAGAAGCCACTCATGACTCTAATAAATAAATCACTACATGAGGGAGTATTTCCAGAAAACTGGAAAACGTCTACGGTAATCCCAATACAAAAAGTAGTAGGTAGTAAACCGAATCTTGGAAATAGACGAAACAAAGTACCTCGGAGTTGTCATAGACGAAAGCTTGACGTTTAATGCCCAAGCGCAGTACATAGCCAAGAAGGTTGCTAAAAAAGTAAATTGGATGTATCGAATCAATAAATATATTACAACGTATACCAGGTTAACCATATACAAAACAATTATAGCTCCTCACTTTGACTACTGCAGCAGTTTAATGTTAAATTGCAGCGGACATAGCCTGAAATTATTGCAGAAAGCGCAAAACCGAGCAATGAGAGCCCTGCTAAGATGTGACCGATATACTCCAATTCGGAATATGTTGGAAGCGTTGTGCTTTATGAGTGTATATCAGAGGTTGTATTATAATGTCTGTATAATGGTACACAATATGGTAAGAGGAGATGCACCCAATTATCTGAGCAAAGAGGTGAGGAAGGTGAATGATCGGCATGGATACAACACTAGAAATAGAAACGAATGAGATATAAAATATTGTAAGACCAAAAATGCGGAAAAAACATTAGTATATAAAGGATTTAAGATGTACAATGCTTTATCTAAGACGGCAAAAGAAATGAGGACGGTCAGCGGATTCAAAAGAGAGTTATGTAAATATGTGAAGACGAATGTCCCAATTGAAAGAAATGTAGAGTGAAAGAAATGTAGTTTATAAATAATGTATGTATTTTTAAAAAATAGCCAAGGGCTAAATAAACGATTATCTATCTATCTATCTATCTATCTATCTATCTATCTCTCTATCTCTCTCTCTCTCTCTCTCTCTCTCTCTCTGTCTCTGTCTCTGTCTCTCTCTCTGTCTCTGTCTCTGTCTCTGTCTCTGCCTCTGTCTCTGTCTCCGTCTCTGTCTCTGTCTCTGTCTCTGTCTCTGTCTCTGTCTCTGTCTCTGTCTCTGTCTCTGTCTCTGTCTCTGTCTCTGTCTCTGTCTCTGTCTCTGTCTCTGTCTCTGTCTCTGTCTCCGTCTCTGTCTCTGTCTCTGTCTCTGTCTCTGTCTCTGTCTCTCTCTCTCCCTCTCTCTCTGTCTCTCTCTCTCTGTCTCTCTCTCTCTCTCTGTCTCTCTGTCTCTCTGTCTCTCTCTCTCTTTGTCTCTCTCTCTCTCTGTCACTCTCTCTCTCTCTCTCTCTCTCTCTCTCTCTCTCTCTCTCTCTCTCTCTCTCTCTCTCTCTCTCTCTCTCTCTCTCTCTCTCTCTCTCTCTCTCTCTTTCTCTCTATCTAAATTGTTCTTTGTATGGACTTCCTGTGACGTAATAAAAAAAACGCTCCGACTGCATCGATAATATGGAAACAATTTTAATGATTATAATAAATCACATGATTTTATGAGTTTTCAACGTTTACCTGCCGCCTTATGGTGTCTACGCCCCTCCCCCCCAACGCTCGGTGTCACGTATCATCACACCCCCCTCTCGGCTATCTCGTGCTAGACCCCCTCTCTGCTACCCCCCTCCACGCCGCGTGACGTCTGCCATCGGTCCCCGCGCTCAAAACTCCGCCCCGCTCCACCTTGAGATCCCGGCGTTAGAACCGCTGTATCTACTCTACTGGCTTGTTTGGGCTTGTCGATTTGTTTTTCAAAAGATGTGCAGAATTATTCAGCCATTTTGGGGGTTTTTTCAGCGTTATGGCTCTTAATAATAAGAAAATATAAAAGCTATAAATACGTATTGAACAAGTTTTGAAAACTGTTAATACATTTGCAACTGGTATTATTGTTGAAGAGTATGTGGCTTCCGGATGGAGGCCGTGTTGAGAATCAGCGTTGTGCCGACGTTTCGCAAACGTTACAGTCTGCATCATCAGGGCTGAGAGCTCCGATACTGAAGCTCCCGTGTCTCAGGCATTCCTTATATAGATAGCTGCAGTCATCGTTCCAGATCACTGCACCAGCCAATCAGATGTTTTAATTGATCAGCCGGTCAATTAAAAAACCGGGAGGACGGTGTGCCAAATGGGATTGACGTGATATCCACCATCTCTGTTTAGATTGTCCGGATGTTTTCGGATTTGCAAGCCTTCTCGGTGTTTCCTAGAAAAATAGCTGTTTGATGGGGCCAGACTTTTGGCTTTATCGAACTGAATGGCATGACCAGTCTCCATCCAATGCTCGGCCAGGGTTGATTGTCCAATGTGGCCATATTTGATACACCGTTGATGTTCTTTGATCCGTGTACTGATCTTCCTCCCGGTTTCTCCTATGTACACTTTACCGCATGAGCAGGGTATCTTGTACACTCCTGGTGCACTTAATGGTGGTCTTTGGTCTTTTGCACTCGGAACCACTTGTGCTAGCTTCTTCTGAGGTTTGAAGATGACTCGCACGTTATGTTTCCCAAGGACCCTACCTATGCGATCGGTTATGCCCTGAAGGTATGAAAGGGAAGTTGTTGCTATTATTTGTCCTTCATTCTCCCCTTCAGGTTCTGTTACCTTTTTCGGATCGGCTATTTTTCTTCATAGTTGTTTGATCGTTCTTTCGATGTTGCCTGGCTTGTAGCCATTATCTCCTAAAGCTCTGCGTAGGTGCTCTAGTTCATCCTCGAGAGAGTTCGGTTCGGAGATCGCTAGAGCTCTGTAGACCAGAGAGCTTATGACCGAATGTTTTTGGGAGGGGTGGTGATGGGACATAGCGTGGAGATATCTATCCGTGTGCGTTGGTTTCCGGTAAACTTTGTGGCGTAAAGTGCCATCGTTTTTCCGTTGAACCAGTACATCCAGAAAAGGAATTTGATTGTCCTGTTCTATCTCCATGGTGAATTGTATGTTTGGGTGCTGGGAGTTGAGGAAGGTTAAGAAATGATTGAGGTTTTCTTTGCCGTGACTCCAAATGACGAAGGTGTCATCGACATATCGGAACCAGGTTGAGGGTTTGAGAGGTGCTTCTTGCAGAATTCTGTTCTCGAAGTTCTCCATAAAGATGTTGGCGATGATAGGGGAAATCGGGGAACCCATGGCTGCGCCTGAAGTGTGTTCATAAAACTGGGATTGGAATTGGAAATATGTAGAGTTTAGGCAATGTTCTATGAGGGCTAGTAGGTTAGGAGCAACTTTTTGGGATTTTCTGACTATGTCTAGGGTTTCATGGGTTGGGACGTTTGTGAACAACTATACAACATCGAAACTTACTAGAATGTCTTCTGGCTGTACCTTGATGGACTGGATCTTATTCACAAATTCCCGAGAGTTTTGGATATAGGAGTTGTTGAGGCCTACGAGCTCCTGCAAGGGTTTGCAAAGAAAACGTGCCAAATGATATGTAGGGCTGCCTATGTTGCTAACGATGGGCCTTAGTGAGATGTTGTTTTTGTGTATTTTTGGAAGACCGTAAAGCCTGGGTGGTAGGGATTCCTTGGGTGTAAGGATTTTGATAAGGTTCTCCGACAGGCCAGCCTTCTTTAGAAGTGTCGTTGTTTTCTTTTCTACGCTTGATGTTGGGTCACGTGGTAGTTTCTTGTACGTGTTGGTGTCCTCGAGCAGGTTCATCATTTTCCTGCAGTAGTCCGTTCTGTCCATGATAACAGTCGCATTCCCTTTATCAGCTGGTAGTACTAAGATGTCCTTGTTTTTCTTCAAATTTTTTTAATTGACCGGCCGATCAATCAAAACATCTGATTGGCTGGTGCAGTGATCTGGAACGAGAACTGCAACTATATAAGGAATGCCTGAGATACGGGAGCTTCAGTATCAGAGCTCTCAGCCCTGATGATGCAGACTGTAACGTTTGCGAAATGTCGGCGCAACGCTGATTCTCAACACGGCCTCCATCCGGAAGCCACATACTCTTCAAATTAGATAAAGAGCCGTGAAAGCCTTAAAACTAAAATGGTATTATTGTTATTGACTGTGACACTTAATCACAGCGGAGCTGATGAAATTGACCATTTTTTCTTGTGATTGCAGAAAGCAAGGCTTGCGAGGATTAGGATAGCAAAGGCGTCCAGCGGCGCTGCCTTCGTGAGTAAAAAGAAAGCTGCGGAGGCGCGGTTAGCAGCCCTCGAGAGTGGACTCGCCCCCGACGACAGCTATCGAGAGGAGGACATTTTCGAGCTGCAGCATCATCATCTCCTGCGCTGCCTCGAAAAAACAACAGTGAGTGCTTTCATTTTCATTAAGCTGTTCTGTATTCATTTTTTCACGACTACGAAATCGCGGAATTAACATACAACAAATACAACTACCATCATTAATTAACTTTTCTGTAGCGTACCAAATCATTTTCATTGTTAATTATGGTGAATTTTCATTCATATGAATTAAGCCCACAATTTTGAAGAGAACACTCGTTATTCATTTTCCTTTGCAACGCACCGTTACTGAAATATTCATTTACGTAGACAATTTACGGACGTATTTAATTATATGCGCCGGGAAGTTGAGAGGGCGTATATAATTAAATCTCGCCTATCAAGGGCGAGATTTCCGGGCAGTCGCACCAGATTGGTGAACCTCAAAATATTTAGACCAGAAATCTTTAAAATTCTGAAAATTGACGATAATACGTGATTCTTTGCGGAATTCTTTTCATTCATTCTGCGCATAGGACGGGGAGGGCGTACATACTATATGCATCTCGCCTATAGAGAGCGAGACTTCTGGCCAGGCACACGAGATTGGTCAGCCTCGAAATATTTAAACCAGAAATTTTAAAAATTCGAAAAACTGACATTAATACGTGTTTCTATGCGGTATTCTTTCAATTCATTGACGGAATGTTGTAAATATCGAGGCAACCATATGAATCTTTGGAGTCTCTCGTCATTGATAAAATGACGGTTCGAACACGTTCATGAGACGTTCGTAAGACGTACGCGAGACGTTCGAAGACGTTCGTGAGACGTACGTGAGACGTCCGTAAGAGGTACGTGAGACGTTCGAAGACGTTCGTGAGACGTTCGAACACGTTCAAACACGTTCATGAGACGTTCGTAAGACGTACGTGAGACGTTCGAAGACGTTCGTGGCAATGCGGCCGCTCCATCTCTCATTCTCGCTCTCTCTCACACATACGTGTAATCCGATCGCTTCGTATCTTTCAGCGATACGGGTCAGCCAACTTGAACCCTCCGCTCCAACGACTTCCCCCTCCTGTGCGTGACGTCGTCCTCCTCCCCCGCGTAGTGACTCGCAACGGAGAAGCCGTATTCTCGGCCTCTCCTCTTTGTGCGGATATTCGTACCTGCTATACACCGCTCACACAAATATGTGACATAAAAATAAATCAAATACTAAAATAAAAAATTTAATTAAAAAGAGTACAAATAAATAACCTATCAATAATCAATTAATAATCAATCGATACCCCTCTCCAACCAATTATCAATCGATACCCCCCCTCCAGCGCCAACGATTCCCCCCTCTCCGTGTGACGTCACCGCCCCCTCCGATTCCCCCTCCCGCGCGTGACGTCATCCCCCTCTCCGCGTGAAGCCCCCGCTCCGCATCCCCCTCAGAGGACCATCGTTAGAACTCTCATATCTATACTACTCTTTTCAACCCTTAAAAATCGGGTTCCGCTTATATAAAAAAATACGTGTCGCCTATTTTTACCCATTCTACAAGCATGCTAAAGTTCATCGAAATCAGAAACATCGACCTCGCAACGTTTCCTTATCAGTGAATTTCTCTCTTGCAGCACATTTGCTCGTAAATTACATACCATCGGTGATTTAATGCGTGGGAGCGGATGCAAGTCGCTTTTCCGTTCTGGGTCTTATGGCATATTTCGGCTATCGCGTCCATAGAGTTTATAAGATATAACTTTGTTCCAAAAATGAGGGGTCGCCATCGTGCACGTGAACAATGATAATTTTTTGGGGTGGAATAAACAATTTGAAGGCTGGGACGTAACAGCGGTTCAGTTCATGCCCATTTCCAGTACGCGTACATATTACTGTGATGCGTGTAAGCTAGTATCCGGACGAATAACATATACATAATTGTTCGGATAGAATGTGTTCAATTGTTAAACACACTATCCGGCAGAACAACTTACACGTAGTCATCCGAATAAAGTCTTTATCAATTTGTTTGCGTTTGTTTGGGCGTGGGTTTGTTTTGTTTGGGTTTGTTTGGTTTCTGTTGGTCGGTTTGGATTTGTTTGGTTTGGGTCGGTTGGTTTTGTTCGGTTGTAGGTTTGTTTGGGTTTGTGTTTATTTGGGGTTGTTTGCGTTTTTGATTTTGAGTTTGTTTTTGGGTTGATTTGTTTGGGTCTGTGTTGTTTAGGTTTGTTTGCGGTTGTTATTTTGAGTTTGTTTTTTGGGTTGATTTGTTTGGGTGTGTTTGTTCGGGTTTGTGTGTTTAGGAGTGTTTGTTTGGGGTGTTGTACAGCGTGAACCCCGTGAACTGAGCTGCTATGCGAACGAATAACATACGCTTATTCGTCCGATAACCGACGGCTAGCCGCAGCCAATCAATTTTATTAGTGAATCACTTTTCCATGCGAAAAAAATGGTCAAATTCGCACATGATTTTAGACCCGTCACTGTGGCCTACTCAACAGGCGAACTCAACAACCTATGATACCATTGCGAGGGCATGATATCATAGATCGTTGGATTCGTCTGAATATCTACCACGTCTTAATAAAAAAAAATACATGTTCCCATTTGAAAAACCATTGATGATATTGAGAACGCAAAAACTATAACCTGGAAAAAAATGATTTTTTCGCCACTGTATCAGCCCATCGAAATCCCTTAAATTACCTCCTAACATTTTTTTCGTCACTCTAAAGGCAACGGAGATATTTGGGGTGGTCACGTTAAATGGCGAAATCAATTTTATGTTATAATTGTAATATAATTTGTTTTAATGAAAATAAAAGATTTCAAAACATTATTCTTAAGGTTTAAGAAGATTGTATACAACATTTCTAGTAAACTGCCTTCACTAACTTAGAAAATGTTATCTCACTTTATTTGTACATTTGATTAATTTAAAAAATAGATTCAAATCATTACTTGAATTAAAATAAAAAAATAATCATAAGGTAAATCAGAATGTTTTTATAAAGTACAATAAGTGATATAGTACAGTCATGCTGTCGCCGAAAAACCCCGTAATCGGAGAAAATTAAAATTCCGATTCCAATATACAGCACGATTATACTAATAAGGCTTTCAAGGGAATTTCTTCATTACTTGAAGTTCATTTCATTTTTTACCGTTTCAAAGTTTTAAAAGGCATGACATACTCGAGCAAACTTAAACAAACCAAAACCAACCCAAGCTCGACCCCGAGAAAACCCAATTCGATAACCCAAAAGAGCCAACAAACTTGACCAAACCCAATCAAACAAACATAAACCTAACTCGAAATGAACCTAATTAGACCACCCGTGAAGTCAACCCAAGCAAATGCCTTTTCTCCGTCTTGTTGCAGGATCGGGAATTCGTCGAGATGGAGGTGCCGTTCAACGGTGCCCCGAAGAGACCGGGCTCGCCGTCGCCGCTTACCTCGCCCGCTCACAGCACTGCTTCCCGCGGCGGTATCCTGCAATCTTGCTGCGGCCGATGCTACTCTCAACGTTACCAGGTACGCGGTCACCGTACGATAATCGCGTCTACGTTGCCGCCAATTGCCGCTGATCGCGAATTTAACGATCTCACGGTTGTGCCCGGCATCGTTTTTAACGTGCCCGGCCGCCGCCACGATCAAATTTCGCGCGTACCTCTCGCCATCGCCATCAATTATGCTTACAACGAAACGCGGGTCTGAAAGAGAGCAAACAAGAAAAAAAAGGAGTAGACACACGAAAAGGAGACGAGAAGTTCAAAATTATCGTCGATAGAGAAGAGCGCAGATTTCCAGAAATCGATGAAAACTTAACGAAAATATTGTCACGGCTACGAAGCAAGGGAATAGCGATTTTTTCCGTTGATTTCGTCACGATTATTTTTTTTCTCGTATTTTCATTCTGGATCTGGCTGTTTTTGTTCTGCTTCTTTTTGCGAAATCCTTATGGTATTTTTTGTAGGTGTAAAAAAAGTCTTGCCTTTTTAAATTAATTTGTCCTTGTATTTTCATTTGGCTCCGTTCTATTTTTGGTTTGTTTCTTTTCGAACTATAACTTTAAAAAAATCTTGCCACCTATTATTTCACAACAATGTTTTGACTACTTTTCCAATATTTTGCGCAGGTTCTGTCTCACAGTAAATAATGTTTCTCCATTTCTACTTTTTTATGAGTTTCTTTATTATTTTTCATTCCTCGTTGATTTTTTATGTATTTTTTCAGCTCCTCGCTTTTCCCCTCTGCTTTTTAGTGTTTCAAACCAGTGCTTCTGGTTTTTAGTTATTTCACCTCCCGTGTCGTTTGTAGCAAATATTTTCGTGTTCGCTAGTTTTTTAAATTTTTTGGCCTTTTTCGCCTAAGGAGAAAAAAAAGACCGGAAATAATTGAAAACCGAAAAAGTGCAACAAAAGCCAATCGGGAAAAGCATGAGAGAGTCGGTCGCGGCGTTACTTCGACGGACAATGGACAAACTAGGGAATAAATCGGTAGATTCCCAAAAATGAACAAGGGGAGCACTGATGACAAAAAATGTACGGGAAATTTTGTGATTCCTACATGGACCCCCGCCCTCCCCGGTGCTTCGTCTGTGCGAAGATCCACTTCGAATTATTGTTGATGTTTTTACTATTTTTATTATTATTGCTGTTTTTGTTATTATCATTGTTCTGATTATTATTTGGTGTAGTAGTTGAAAAAATAGAAGAATAATATAAGTAGTTCTCCGTGGCTTTTCAAACTTTTTTGTCTACGTCAATCGTACCATTTTGCCACTTCACTATCTTTATAGGGGAAGATACCTAAGATGTAAAAAATTTCGAAACGATTACCGGCGTTTGTCATTACTTTATTTTCCAGTCTGAAATTGTGTTTTTTAATCTTTTAATCAAATATTTTAGATATCATCAGAAATTAAAAGATATATTGTGGAAAAAATTGTAACGTGATTTCGGAAAAAGAAGCCATCACTATGTGCCAAGGAACGAGAAAATTGAAAATTAATTTTTCTTCTCGTTTTTCTCCAATATGGAAAAAGAGTTTTTTATTTTTTCTCCACCCTGTGCGAGCACCTGCTGTATAATTACCGCTTTTTTTTCGTCGAGGCCCATCAAAGACGGGTGTTATATTATTCTCGTAATAACGCAATAATAAATCATTTCTTTGTCGTTAACAATTCATTTTATTTTTTTTAGAGAAAATTAATGGAGAAAACGAATTAAATAGTTCTGATAATTTTATTTAAATAAAAATTTGTCTTGGTTAAATATATTTTACTTTGTTTTTATTTCATGGGAAACTTTTATTTGATATTCTGTAAACATTGTGATTAATATAGACCTTAAATTGAGACAAGTTAATGATTGGTAGGCCATTTAAAGGTTATTTGATTCGACACGGCGTTAGTTTTCTTGAAATACTACTTCTTGGTTACATAGAGATCATTTCGCTATTTTCTTTAATTGCGGTTACATTCCCTCTAGTTAGAGACTGTTTTACCATCAATTTATCGCTACGTAATTGCGATTTAACTTTAATTCCCGTTTTCCTGTTAAATAGCAGACATTGTAACGTATTGTCGAGTTACGGTCAACTTACCGCTAATTTCACGTCATTTTACCGTCATTTGACCGCCACTTCATCGGTAGGTGACTGTGATAGGATATAAAATCAATTTCCATCGCGTTTTTCTGATAAATGTCAATCAACCTGTTTGTTAATCCGTTGTGAAATGATGTTACCGTCTCTAACCGCTATGTGACGGTTACATCATCACCAGATGACACCGATGTATTTCAATTCCAATGACTTCGCACATCACGAGAAAACAAATAATTCCGCGATTGTACCAAGTGCCGGTATCTTTATTCAGTAATTTTTTCGTCATTCTCTTATTATGATAAACAGACTCTTGGTCATCTTTTAAATGCACGTCAAAAAGACATTCATTTTTTCTTATGCTCTCTCGAGACCCCGTCCCCTTTCCTCTTGTGCCTGGAAAATTCCGAAAACCTGAAATATCACGATTTTCGATGATTTATGATTTAGAAATAGACGAAATAATGTATTCTATATAAATGAACGAAAAAGTTCGTTGACCCTAATAACGATTGCCGTTTTATCTTATAGTCTATCATAATGGTTTAACGGGCTTATTGAAATCAAGATATTAAAAAGACGGTTAGAATGTTCAACCATGAGATTGAAAAAAAACAATCGAATATATAAAAAGTAATTTTTTAATTTTAGATCATAGATTCCATTGTACGGTGGTTTCCCCCTTATTGTATTCCCGACATATTCTACTTCTCATCCTCACCTTGCGGCCACAGCTGACTTTTGCCTCTGTATCGTATTCAGGATGACATTTTAACCATGGATATAGGGAAACTGCGGAAAATCTATACCAACACAGCCGATCCCACGTTTGCTTCCCAGTTTCGAAACTAGTCGCGTTTCGTCGAGAAATAAATCACAAGCTACAAGAATACACACACGACACAAACGTACCGACCTGTGTGCGTGAGATCCGTGAACAACTGGGTCTACGTGGCGCCCATATTTATTTTCCTCTACAAGACGGGAATTCGAACGTGTCATTTCCCAATGTTCTGCTTTAGATGCAAACACGCTAACCACTAGATCAGCAAACCAGTATAAATATACAAAAAGGAATTAATTGCGACCGAAATAAAATCGTCATCGTAATTAAATGTTCTCCAATTGCGAAAAAGAGTTGCTTCAGACCGAATCGACCATTTAATTAAGGACCATTCGTGTTGGAAAGATTCAACGAACATTTTCAGAAGCTACTTTTTAATTCCATATTATGAAAGAGGATCAGCACAATATTTGTTGCTATTTCGAAACTGTAATTATCGGTAATCAAATTGCAAAAACTATTTGTTAATGATTATAGTGATTTTTATAAGCTATATTTTTTTTATTGATCTAATCTGACTCGTATTATCAGTGCTTATCGTCATTTTAATTCGTTTAATATCGATCGAGACTATCGTGCGTAATTTGAGCAACTGGCAATTTAATTGTAAAAGTAACCACAAAGATTTATTCGGAGTTGAGCATTTTTGTAAAATATTATCGCACCACGAAATCAGTTCAAGCTGAATATTCTTCAGATAATTCGTCTCTTTTTATTTTCCAAATAATATCATACGTAATTTTATCTTCGTTCTTTCCAAACTTGAATTATGTCGTCCCAAATAAAAGCAGATAAAATAATTAATGTGAAAAATAATTAAGAGAATAATAATAAAGAATTAACAGATCGAGGAGTTGCCAATAATTGTACAAAACTCACAATCGGTAAAATAACAGTAATGGATAAATCACCGCTAGAAAGGAATAAATGGAATACATTTTTTCGAAAAAGCTCTTATTGAAAAAATTCTCTATCCACTATCTTCAATAAAAAATTCTAAAGCTCGTTCTTTCCATTTAAGGGGCCCCATCTACCTAGTGGCCCGAAAAGATGGCCAAATTAATTTTTTTCTGGGAAACGGTCGCTGAAAAGAAAACACATTATCTTATGACACAAAGGAGTAGTATGGGGGCCACTATGGCGACCCCCACTCCTCATCCCCACTCCTACCCCCACTCCTCGGTAGCCGAGGTGGTGGGGATGGAGTGGGGATGGCCGTCCTTATCCTCCCACCCTTCCCCCTCCTCGGTATCCGCGGCGGAGGAGATGGAGTGGGGATTCCGGCGTCCCCGGGATGGGTTCGCTATAGCGGCCCCTTTTTTTTGCTTTATTAAAATATGTTTACAAAGTATACATTTTTATGATATGTACATGATATCGCAGTTAATTAGTCGGCTCAACTGATGGTTTATGAGATTATCGATGTCGCTTGTTCTCGCACGTGCGGAGAGTTCGCCGGGAATACAGGATCGGGTGCGTTGAACACTTTACTGAACTTTTGTCTTCCTCTTACGAATCCGTCATCGTAAGCGATTCGCTGCCATGCTGAATATTTCGGCTGCGATTACACTGACAAGCGCATTGTTACACTTTGTCACGTCCTCGGTAGAGCGATGCAGCCATGCCATGTAGCCGTTTATGCGTTCCTCCAATAGCTTCAGCACGATGAAGTCATCTTAAAAGATGACTTCATCGTTTCACCTTCATAAATGAAGGTGAAAAATGGCACCGCACGGTGTATAGCGTTTGCTCCGTAGTCGTTGCAGTCTTGGATAGTTAGGGTGGGCTGATTGAGATATTCACCGTATTCTGAATTGTAACTATCGCAGGAAACCACGGTGCGGACCGCAGGAGTGTTCCCCTCGCCATTGAGATACGCTGTGATCGTAGAAAGACGTTCGCAAAAATCCAACCACGATGGAGTATTTAGCGTTGTCCAGCCGTTACTGTCGCACGTGAAACGCATGACGGGGTGTAATTGATTAGCACCGATAACTTCAATACCCAACCGCAGACTTTTTGTCAAGCGATTGGGGAGATTGTGGGATATTTGTAGTAGCAGTGGGTACGGTTTATAGCAGCGATTATCGGAAGCCTTGCTCATCATGGCTGCTGAGGGTAGACTGAATCACGCAAGTGAGATGTCGTTGTCTCTCGCGTGAACTGCAGACGCTGCGCTATTCGACGGCTGGCTTGAACTTAAGACTGCTGTAATTCTCCCCGAAGTACTCCATGAGAACTTTATTCTCGCGCGCCTCGGTTACCACCTGCTGGAACAGCGTTTCGTTTTCCAGACCTTTGGTGAATCTGGATGGTAGAACGCACGTAAACTCCCTGTCCACTTTGATGATGATTCGGGGCCCGAAGCGTGTTTAAATTTTACTGTCCGTACATCAGAAATCTTGTAGTCGCTTCTTAGCGAAAGCTCGGACGGTTTTTTCGTCGGCAAGAAGCCCGACAACTTTCCGATCTGGTTGATTTGGGAGAAGTCCATCGTTGATATTGAGTTTTTGAATTTCACGGGTTAAAATTTGTAACGCAGTTATTCTCTGAATGAGTGTTTGAAGAGCAGCTAAGTTTCGCAAGAATGCTTCAACGCGTACTTTCACCTTGCACCGCTTCCTCTGCATATGCTTCCGCTGTTGTCGCCCGAGAACAATTAACAATGTGGAACAACTGATCCCTTATATTTCTGCTGCACACCCCCCCCCCCCCCGCCCCGCCATACCCACAGCCACCCCCATCGTGTTTCGCCAAGAGTCGCTCAAAACAAAATCGCTGATGTCGAAGAGCGCCAGGTGGAGCCTCTAGCAAAATTGCGGACGATGTCGTTGCTATGCGCCGCTGAATAAAGTTCAAGACACAGAGAAATATTTCAAGTGTCATCATTTTATTCAACGGTTAGCGATTACGGGAGTAGCAGCTCTGTACACAATGTAAACTTTTATAATTGAAGGAATTCCTGCCCCCTGTGGACCGACCCTCATTGAACATTTTACGTGTAGCTTTATTCTGCTTACGGGTAAATGTATTGTAGTAGTCGTCAACTATTTTATCGTTGCGTGATAGATCATTTGAAAATACACTTCTAAACTTATGCATACCGAAGCCAGTACACACATAATGAAGGAACATAATACAATACTGTCCGCAGCACTGCGAATCCGCTGCTTGAAGCTGATCAGTGCTGTATCGGAAGAGTTTACAGTTTCCTCGGAGTCGACGGAGATGCTGCGGGATGATTGGTGGTAGTCCGTAGCTGTCAAAGTACCATCCGCGTCCGTCTCGATCGACGTATATGGCTATCCAGTGGCTTCCGGCCTGTTTATATCCATCAGTATACACGACAATAGCCGTTGGTTTTGTCCAAACTTTTGGTATGCGATCTGCGGGGTATACACCAACAGCGTGATTTTTTTATATCACGTAGAGAACGGAGGATTTGAAGACTGTTCATAACAGGACTCGCCGCAGGGCAAGCCAACCCATAACGCTGTTATTGTCCTATATTCCCATAACGACTCGCGACGTTCACTCTGACAGAGCAGCGTTTTAATCCTCGTCACATTATCCCGGGTGCACTTATACGATTGGTTTTTCCGTATCGCGGCATGATATGAGCAATGTGTACCGGCCCCCGCAGATCCTGAAATGAGAAATTAGCCTCGTCCTCCACCATATTTATAATATAGTAGCCGGTGAGTTGCGCTAAATAGGATGATTTAGCGACGCCGCGTACAAATATCCGCGTAGAATCTGTAGCGATTGCCCTCAAAATTTTCTCAATGCAGCGTAATGGTGTATGACCCTCGAACCATTTTATACCGTGATGCTCCCACGTCACCCGCTCGTTCGTTCTTTTCACATCCGACGATAATTGTCTGTTTGTGTGAGGTGGAGCGACGATCCAATGATCGTGCCAGGATGAGTCGATTGATGCAACAGCCACTTCTTTCGGTATAAAGTTGTAGTGTTTATCCGTTAAACCTTATATGTCTATCGCGATACTCATGATGGTTCTGCTGTGAGAGTTCTACTCGAACTGGAGAGCTCCTCCTCCTCTGAAATCTACAATAACTTGCCGGGAAGCATCAACCTCCACGTTATCATATTCGGCATACACGACACAATTTACCGTTGAAGTTATTGCCTCGCCGAAGTGTACTTCGAGCCTCACGCTACCGTGTTTCACCAAATTCCAATGACTGTTACTGTTCGCCGAAAGATCGGGCGTTAGATCAAACGCAAAAAGACAATAGCCCCCGGGATACGATGTGCGAGTAATTAAATTACCCTCATTGAGAAAGTGAATTCCAGTCCTTGAGAATAATGTATGATACGCATCCACATATAGATGCGTGTCGTCAAAGTTAGGTTGGAGTGCTTTCGATGGCATCAGCACACCGTCACACAGTGGGGCAGAATCCCAAAAAGCTGGCCAAAATTCGGAAAGTGTCCAAAATGATCTCCAATTCTCTTCTCGGGGGTTTTCGGGGTCGCTGAATACGAATCTGTTATCAGAATTACGATTTTCAAAATGGCGGACCCAAAATGGCGGACATAATTCAACCAATTAGTCAAATAATTCAGTAAAAAATACCCAATCATATTTCTTAAGGGTTTTTGGGATCGCTGATTACGAATTTGTTATAGGAATGTTAATTTTCAAAATAGCAGACGCGATATATAGACGATTCCAAAAAAATGTTCAATTTTTAAATATTTTTTAATAGAAAATGTTTCATAATATTTTTAGGTTTAAATGAGTAGAAAATCTCTTGAGCCATGTTTTTATTTTTGAACAATTTCTTGAGTACAAAATTTGCAATAAATCAAATATCTGTTATTTACTTCTAGTAACAAAAATCTTGTATGTCATCTTCAATGTTGGAATCATTCGATTCGGATTCTGATGTTGACCCACTTGTATCCAAATCGGAATCGTTCCTTATCTCTTGTCTGGTGACTTCAGGTTGTTTTAACATTTCTATAGCTTCTTTATGTAAAGATTTCGCTGGTCTCTGGGGCAATTTCCTGATGCTTGAGAGAAATGGATCTGATGATACTAAGAGCCTATAGAAAATGTCTCTCATATTCGATTCTCGAGAGCATTTTCTTGAATGATGTAACCTGTAGTTCTTTATGTCCTTATTGCGTGACTCTTGGGCCTCTTCAGAAAGTTGTCCGATCGGTAAAAGGGCATATTTTACAATTTCTGCTCCGTGCATCAACACTTTGTGCACAGATGTTGGCATGTAATACCATGGATATAAAGCAACGAATAAACGGGCAGTATTTACACAATAGTCTTTGAATTTTTCTTCGTCTATATCATACCCGCTCGAAATTGCCTGCAAAGTAACATGAAATCGGTGAATTAAATTTTCATCGACTCCTGTTATTTCAGCAGATATATTAGCATTTTCGAAAAAGCGGCGGGCGGTATTTCCATCGTTTGAGCTGCCATATCCTGGCTTTGGTCGATCAACGATAAGCCCCAGTGTTGTCTTAAATTGAGTCTGTATGTCTTCCTTGCGTACTTTCACAATCTTTTTCACTTCCTCTTCACGAGCTTGCCACTTTTGAGTTGTGAGCTTATACGACAAATGCAAACAGCACTCGAAAAAACGAATCCACGCATGTAATGTAGATATGCCAAATCTTAAATTATCTGTAGTAATGTCCATTTTTATAATTTTGTCGATGTTATTAAAATCTTTAGAGGTCGCTTTGCACAGGAAGCAGCGTTGTGCAGAAGGGGTACCGGTTACAGCGTTACAGACTTTGCCGTCTATCATCGTAAACGACATACAATAGGTTACTGAAATTGATTTTTCTTTTTGTTCAGTAGTGTATGGTGCAAGACCCGCAATCTGCTGTTCAATGTCGGTAACTTCTTTCAGTGTTGATTGTACATCTTCATGTACAAACTGCAATCGTATTGGCCTGTAGAATCGAGGAGATGAAGGTCTAGGATTTTTCCACACAATAGTTCCTTCATCCGTCTCGTGATTGTTGTAGATTAATTGCAAAGGTACCAGAGAAGTATAAAAAATGCTTTCATCAGATTTTCCAGCCTCATCAAATTTTTGCTTATAAACACTTTGACCGCTGCTTCCATCACATCCCCATTTACAGTGAAGTACTAATTTTTGCAGAATTTCAGAATTTAGAGTATCGATGGCATCAGCCTGAAGTTGTATAATTCTGTATGTGGTATGATCAAGTAAAGCCTGTAGTTTAATTTGTGCGCACGACTCAGTAATATTCATGTACACAACTGATGGATAACAACGATTTTTTGCTTTTTCTACTTCATGGTATGATGGGTATAATTTGCATTTACGTGCTCTAGCTGCATTTCTTGATAGCTGATAAGAGCGCTTTGATTCTCCTTTCTCGATCATCAAAGAAAGTGCTTCGTCTGGGGTTAAAGGTGTCTCATTTTTTGACCGAACAGCAGCTATATATTTTGAGGCTCTTGTTGGGCTGGTTAATGTGACATCTTTAAGAACTTGAGCAGCATCCACTTGACCAGAAGTCCTTAAACTCATTTGAGCAGCATACGTCAATTCTTCTGTAGATAAAGTAGAACGTATTTCTTCAGTCTTTCGCCTCTTAGATCTATCGCTGGATGAAGCAAAGGATTTCGAAGGTCGTCGAGATGTTCCTTTTTCATCATTCTTCACAATCTTCTCAGATGTTGATGTTGTGCATTCAGTATCGGATAATGTTGAAAAACATACGGTGCCATTCAACCATTCTTCATTATTTTTTAGAAACTTTTCTTGGCCTCTATTTGCTGCTTTCCATCTGGATCGAAAATTTGCAAATAACAGTCCTAATGACTTTTCATCCTCGTCTACTTGTATCACATGTTCTGTTTTCTTGAAAATTGCATCTTTCAAAACTCCAATAACGAATTTCTGTTCGTTTTTTAAACTGTCTTTCACCATGAAAAAAACATCTCTTCTTGATAATTCCATATTTGAAGATTGGGAAGACTCTGTAAAATACCAATATAAACATGTACAAAATTGAATGACATTATTTTGAAATCATTTTATACTTAACAAAACTATATACGGTGTTCTGACTCGAAATGTACAAAAATAATTTATTACTACTAAAAATGATTTTATATTTATAAAGAAAACGAATATTTATGATATAAATGATTAACAAATATATTTACATACATTCTGCACGAAAAAAAAACCGAAATTACATGAAATCTGTCTTTACGAGAATCACCTCTGTGTCAGTATACAACAGGTATAATAAAGCCTGAACAGCAGGCGGGCTCCTTTCTTTCATACATGGCTGCTCTAGGAGCCCCTCGTCAGTCCTTGCCGAATCGCCGTCTACACTACGTATACACTATGTACGTATACACTAATACACCTTTACTGCCGAAAACCGTTACGCCGTACAAACATGGGGGAAACACAGTTCTAGCTACTGAGAGTTCTTGCAGGAATATTTTATAAAATGTTGAGATTTTCATAAAGCGTACATTTAGAATAATAAATTACTGTATTAAAATTTAAATGATCTATGAATATTAATCAATAAATGAACATACTACAAATGGAATTGATAAATAAATATTAATCTATGTTAATAGACAGAAAATATACCAACGCGCTGTAACGTAATAATCAATGGATTACATTCACACGTCCGTTAATGTCGCGCCACGTATTTCTCCCTAAAAATTAGTCTAACTATTCGTTGAGCACGCCTGAGCAGCCAGTTTTTTAGTATATTATATTTAGTACTGTACACTATCAGTTTCTTGTTGAAACAAGGTCGAGACTCGCGAAGACATTTTTAAAACTACTTTAGAAAATCGATTTTCGAAAAAAAATGTATAATTTTTTATGTTTACTTGTTGCAAAATTTAGATATTTCAAACATAAAATAAGCAATAACTGTGCATAATTATATTTTCTGCATACCTTCAGAAAGTTTTTCCATTTTGCAGAATTAAAATTGAGACAGTTTCGTCCGTTTCACAGCACTTCGAAACAGGCAAGAATTTTTCGACGCGTACGCTTGTTTAATGCGTACCGAACGGCGGCTGAATGTCGACTGATGTCGAGGCGACCCTAGAGCAGGTATAAACCTGCCCGGTCCGGAATTTCGTCCTAGGACTATCAGTAAACAAGATCTGAACATATATAGACGAATATATACAACTCAAAAATTTGACTTTTGGCCAGCTTTTTGGGATTCTGCCCCACTGTGCGACGTGAAGTGACGGTGTTCATGTATAACTTCGAATGCAACCAAATATTGTGAAGATCCGAACGCCCTAGGTTGGGTTTCTACGAAAGATGCGAGGTAAGGATATATGTGAAACTAATTAATACGATTGGTTGGATCAACTTATTTCCATGGTTTGGCATGACCGGAAAGAAAATAACGCGATCCTATTGGTCGGTTTCACGGGCATCCACAGCTCACAGTTCTCGTGGAAAGGAAGTTTTACACTCTTTCGCGCGCTTCTTCGGCTGTCGGATAACGTGTAAACACGCTGCGTCTATGTGCCCGCCTACCTTAGCTGTGTGTGCGCGTCAACCAAAACAATCATGGCGCGTGGCACACGATTTCTGACAAAGGAACCAATGTATTAGTTGAGTTATATATATATACATATATACCGCGTAGAGTGGTGAGGCACAGCGTCCATATAAGGATATCGTGCATCGCTAGAGACGGACCGGCATCGCGTTCGCGAATTGAACGCTTCTCGCGATATTTCGTATCCGCCAAGTAAAAGTTTTCTCAACGTTTAAGAGTTCAAAAACAGTGCCGTGTATTTGCTAATTAAAATAACTATGGAGAAAAAGCTGGGACGGAAAGTAACAGCAAAAACGCGGGAAAGTGATGTACGTGAACTACAATTATTGCATCATATTAGAGATCGAATGGCACGTGGTGATGTCCTTCACGTGTTGTTCGGTCATATCGTTATTTGTCTTTATAGCTTATCTATTCAGTGAATATTTTTTTATCACGCTGACAGGTAGCGTGTCGATACCAGCGAGAAAAGCAAAAAAACCCTACGCAGTGATTCTTTTTCTTCCGAAAATAACCGATGGCACGGATGATGTGAACCTTGTACCATCGACTTGGCTCTTCGAGGAGAAAGGACTTACGCAGTGTCGCTACCCTGATCCCAAGAGTTACAGACAAATACCAGAAATGACATCGCGTCTTCAGCCACCCGCCAAAGAATGGATTTCTTATCCGGTTGAAATTTTGATTTACGCCCGTAAGTATAACTACCATTTTAACTGTAGTGTGCTAACCCTGTTTTCGGCACTCATAAACCCTAATATTGCGTAATTCGTGCCCTTCGCTTATTTTGCTGAATAAAAGTATTTAAAAACTATAGTTCACTCATAATAGTGTAATTGTATAATAATACTATTTCTATACATATAAACTTAATTACAAAAAAAATATTTAGAAATCCTGGAAGAAGGTCAACGTCGATTAAAACGGTCGTATGCGTCGTTCGTCATTCAAAGCACCGATGAAGAGAATACTTGTCATTGGGTCTCCCATTCAAAGTCAAGTGCGCAACCATCGCTAAAGAAAAGTCTGACAACTGCGACCCATGCCTCCGGTGACTGATGATGATGAAAGCTCCCTGGAGTTGTCATGCTCGACGATCTGCCAGGATCTTAGCCCGCCGCCAAAAAAGACTAACGGAGCACCGCAAGTCGAAAGCGCAGTAAATGAGGTTGATCCATCAATACAAGAGTTTGAGAAAAGTATACGAAGCAGAGAGGACGGTTTACAACAGAAGTTCAAGAAGAATGAGACATAACGAGATCTAGGTGAGCTTCCGCGGGGCTCTTCGTCAGGCCACGGAAAGGATTTCTGAGAAATCAGAATCGCTGAAATGTTTGATACGATAAAAACGTGTATACAGATCTTGGTGCGAACATTTATGTGTGAAAAGAATTTGAAGAAACAAGCGCTCATTTACTCTACTAAAAAGTATAAAATAATTTATTTTACCAAGTCACCCATATGTGACTATAAGTACATGGATGGGGCACTCGACTTTATAAATGTTCAATAAATTCGATCAATTCAGATTCATCCACCGTATTTAATTTGAGACAATAGTAATTAGATAAATTATTATCTGATCTTTATACTTAGTTTCAGGATATTCATTTAAGAAATCTAATGTCTTGCAGTAAATTAAAGATTTTAATTTTACAAATCTAAGGTCGTCGTTGTCATCCGGAAGTAAAGTGTCACCTGTCGTGTTTATTATTCTCGCGGCTCTCTATTGCGAACAGTGCCACATCAGAGGGAGTTCCATCAATAGGGCGTCCCGCATAAAGCCAAGTACGCCATGGGAGTCTGTGGGGTCTCTGGGGTCATCCGAGACCTCGACGTCAAAATCCGAATCGCTGAAATTGTTGATACCATAAAAACGTGTACTTGGTGCGGAAAGTTATGTGTTAAAAATGTTTAAAAACAAGCTTTTTAAATTATTTAATGTATTAAAAAATAGAAACGAATTTTTTTACCAAGTCACTTATACGTAACCATAAATAAAGGCTTAGGGCCCTTAAAATTTAGACACATAATCTTTAGCTTGCATAAATCTGTTAACATCAACTGCATTCAATTTACTGTGAAAAATCCTTAGATTTCTCAAATAAAAATCCCGAAACTGCGTTTAAACGTGCAATAATAATATGTCTAATTACTATAAGGCCAAAATAAATACGGTTAATGAAACTGTATTTATCAAGGTTACTGAACATTTAAGAAGTTGGACGCCACGAGGTTTTATTTATAGTCACATTCAGGTGACTTGGTAAAAAAACTTATTTTCTACGTTGTAGTACATTGGATGAAAGCTTGTTTGTAAAAAAGTATTTTTTCACATATAAATTTGTGAATTTAAGATAAAGGATTTTTTGTTTACTTATTCATGGTGGAACTGGGCGCATCTATAAAATGCGCTCAGTCGTTCTCGTTCACGGTTGCCATTTCCGATAATCCGAGCTGGGCGCAATGTCCGTGGGCTCATGACTCTTCATCGCCGAACCAGCGGCCATGGTTTTTTTCCATGTACGCTGGGTTTTCCTGCCACTTGTTGATCTGCGCCTAGACCACGCGCCGGACTGAAAGCAAAAGCTGAGCCAAATAACTTCATTTTCTTTTCCCTTTATTCGGTTTCGTCACCTTCCGTGTCGGCATAATTCGGTCCAGAAGAGTTCTCAACGTTGCTGTCACTGTCCTTAATACGATTAACGATCTCACGTCACATTTGAACTCTGGAAACGGTCCAATAACTTTCGTCGTCCGCTAAAAAAAGACGACACGAAACGTTCGTACTTTTTAGTCCCCAATTTTGTCAATATAAATGCCGAACGAATAGCGAGTAAAAAAGAATAATTCGGTCGGTAGGAATCGCGGGACATAAAAATACACTTACACTTGGTTGATTCGTTATCGGCTTTTTGGGAAACGAAATTTGCGAAGATTCTTTAGGAGTAGCTACCTGTGCCCGTTTCAATCTCACTAGATAAAAACTAGAAATGAGTTTTCCGCTGATTTTATCTAGTGATGAACAAAACCAGGTACAATGTTCCCCCTCTTCGATGTGCGGAGCGGAAACAACAAAAAAAATGATAATCGCAGAAATCGCGAATAAATTGTTACTATAATGTATGCTTTGTGATAGGACCGAATTTTCGTTTTCCAATCGGAGCATCGATCGCTCCAATTTTTTCGTAGGCACAAATATCGAGACATATGATGCACGATTAATTATAAAAATGCGTTTAACAGCGAAAACATGTACTCCTTGGCTTGGAACACTGAAATTTTCTGAAAAAAGTGTAATTTTCTTACACATTGATTCATCTGAATTAAATTATCTCGTTTTTTTCATTATTGTTCAAAATTGCGCGAAATACACACACAATTGGGAATTCGATGATGATTTTGTTAAATTTTATTTTATAGAACAAGGTTCGTCGGAATGTTCTGATTAAACAATTTGTCTTCATTATCGACATTATTGTTATTCAGTAATAATGCCCATATTAATTACACGTTGGTTTCCGCCATTTTGTTTTTTTTTTTATAGTAGCGGTACAGTTCTCTAACTGGATTACAGTAACGACAGTTCGTTCTTTAGTCCCAAGTAACATGCATCCGGGACTACACAAGGCAACCGGGTTTTCTTTTTTTCATTCGGTATAGTCGTGTGTCATTGAGCCTCAAATATAAATATAAATGAACGGCAAAGAGAGGCAAGGTGCGTTCGTAGGTTAGTTTGGGTAAGCCTGGCATGCAACAATGTAGTGTGTGTGCTTGTGGTGTGAATTTCAGCAGGCGTACAGTCAGTACATCCCGGCTACGAGGGCCGAAGCCTCGGACGGCTCGGGTGGGCAGACAGGGATTGCCATGGACGGCACTTACCTCGTCGAGGCCTCATTTTAAGTCTGAAAAATTAAGAAATGATAACTACCGTGACAAAAAATAAATGCAGACATAACCGAATAAAAACTCAAATAAAATACGTCCGTGAAAATGCACTTGAAATGCATTGTGGCTTCAGTGCGGCGAGGCAGGAAAAATTAAGAATGACGCCGCTTGTGAGGCAGCTCTGGAAGGTTTGGACCGAATTCGGTCGACGTTTTACCGACCAAGGGAGCCCGCAGGAGGCAAAAACATCGACCAAGACGCGCCGAGAGCGCGAAGAACAAAAATTCAAAGTGCATCAGGGACATATTGCAATCGTACAAACAAGTATGCTTAAGCAAATGACTCCGCGAAAAACACCGTCAAAAAAAGAGCACAGAAAATCGGAAACGAAATTAACAGGAGAGAGGATGGAGAATCGTGATCGAGTTAAATTTGGAGACCTAAAATTGGGCCTTGAAGCCCGTGGCCCTGAAAGCGTTGGCCCTTGAGCACATATTAACATAGCAATATAAATCAATGTATTTAATGTACATAAATACATATATATATATGTTATATATATATATATATATATATATATACACCAGTGGAATAAATTCTGGAAACTGCATTTTATTTTTATTTCGCAATTATTGATTATTTTTGCGTTATAACCACTTCTATTTCATATTCTCATTAAAGTAAGCTTATTTATGGCAAATATTAAGTAGAAACATTATAGATTAAAATAGAAACACTACAGTATCATTTCGACGTAGCAAAATATACATTTTCTGCGTAAATATATGGACAGCTAATTTCTATTCAAAGTATCTAGAATTAGTTCCACTAGTGTATCTACATATATATGAAAATTTGAGAAAGCGATGTTGAAAAATGAAAATCAATGTTAATACCGAGACATTGACAAAACATATCAACAGCCATCAAACTAAAGCCAAAGAAATTAAATCAATGAAATTCTTCTATTTCCCTATTTCCGTGCCACCCGCGGGGTCACGAACGAACGTCAATGCCAATCGCTGATGATCGCATCATCATCATCATCATCATCATCATCATCATCGTCATCATCATCATCATCGTCATCCTCGGGACCACGAATTCGTCATCGTCATCATCGTTTTCGTGGTCGTCACCGCCTACGTCGTCCGGGCTTCTTAATTCTCCCGTGAGGGGCCTTACCGACTTGCGACGTGATTTCTTCATCTTCGCACGCCGTCTCTCTTCGTACTCTGTCGCGAATGACAATTTTTCTCTCCGCTCTCCTTTGGTAATCCTTCAACACGTTTGGATTTGGGAAATCTACATGCCGCAACCACACGCGCAAAAAAAAAATGAAAAAAAAATCACTCATGGGATTGGACCATCGAAACCAATGATTAACGCTACGAACATTCGATTGATCGATCGTTGCTAAACAAAATAATGATCGGAAACAAAAAACGAAACCAAAACATCGACAAAATACATTACGCCGTCCAACTACTTGCCGCACTACGCTACTTGCGTTTTCGTCTGTATGTGTGTGGGGGAGGGTTCGACTCGGACGTTGGTCGTTATAAAAAATAAACCACAATAAATAAAAATACGAAAAAAACATTTAAAAAAAAATTAAAATACAGAGCCTCTCGTATCAACTAACATCGACCGACAATAAGGATAGAGTGGTGATCGTATATGGAGATCGTATACAAGTGAGAAATAAGGTAATAACTATGCACAAAATAACCCAAATTTTTATCTCCACTATCCATGACGTGAAGTTCGAAAAATTTCATTTGAATGAAATTATTTCTGCAAATTTTTTTTCCCGTTCATTTTCTCGAAAGGACGAAATTAGTGGCGTGGCAAAAAAAAAAAGTTTAGGCACCAAAGTGGATTTAGAAAAAATATTCGTCGCCGAAAAAAAATAATGAACAAAAAATGGTCGGCCGAACGTAAACAAAGCTTTTAGGTTTTTTGTTTTATTTTGAAAGGAATGCGTTCGTTCTTGCACTCAATTGTCTCGGGAATCTCGTTTTTCATCCGCGTTAATCCTTGTTACATGTCCAATCGTTCGCATGGCTGCTGTTGCGCTTTTCTAAAATGATATGTATATGTGTATTTTCCAGGGAATATTGCCGGTTCGAATCGACAGGTCCAATAACTCAACCTTCACGTTTTTGTGCCATAAATGTTTTACACACTGTTAGGGTTCCGAAAAAAATCAGTGATGTCAATGTCCGGATATCTTGTTTTTCAATTGGCAACCATTATCCATAACATTCTCTGAGGTTACGTGTATCTCTTGTTATGCGCATATTGAGGGGAAAAATGTGCCAATAAATTTGAACCGTTTTTTGTACAGTGTCCATTATTTAAAGTGATTTTTCAAAAAATTGTGAAATCTTTCCAAGTATTTTCAAATGGAGTAATCGCGATAGAAAATATTAATTCGGAAAATATGTTGAATTATATCGTCACTTGCTTTGTGAAAATGAATTCAATTTGATCTTCGATAGAAGATGTTTATAGTGGAATTTATTTTTGGCAAGGGGATGTGCCAAAAATAGCGATTTTTTGCACAGATTTTCGTTCTTGAATTTTTCATTCGGCCACGTAACCCGCTTCGTATCGTAATTACATTACGTTATAAAAAAATCCGATGGAATAATAAGCCTTTTTCTTACTGGGGTGTAAATGCTTGAAAATAAATGACGTGTAAAACCTGTCGATTTGCGGTAGAATGTCCGATACATTATGGAGCTTATCGAACACGTCAAACCACCTGAATCACGTAGTCGCATTTCGCTTTATTTGTCTTACTGCCTGTGATCATTATTCCCTCAATCACCCGCATCGATGAAGCCACATAACGGTCGATCCGATATACTTCAATTTGTAATACGCTTGACGAATTTTCATTTACGCCAGAAAAAAGCCCATTAATACCAGCCAATATTGCTGTCTGGCATAAAAAAAAACAAATAAACAGATTAATCGTTGCACACATTTATCTTATGCATATAATAATTACAAAAAAATATTTCATATAAACGATATTTTATTCCGCAAAATGTATGGCGTTCCATCATTAAGAACGATTGTATGGTATTATTATCATGATATAATGGAAAAATAAAGTCTTTATATAATGGGGAAAGATGTTACAGGCTGATGTTGTATAATGTCATAGTTATTTCTCAACTTGCCGTTTTTGTTTAAATTGCCGATAATTACAGAGTTAATGTCATTAACAAATTCTTCAACGTTCGTAAATTATCAATCGACACAAACATTTTTCAAAATTTTTCGCTCACCGTATGCACGTATGATGGAAAAAGTGGAGGCATACGCTTGGAGCGAGGACTGCGCTGATAATTTATTGCGTCGTTGTGTACACGAGGAAGCTCAAAGGATAGTGCATGATGGAAGTATTACTTCGCTGCATTGCACATGGCGGGAGAAGGCTGGAAAAGGAGGAGCGATAAATGCATCTAAGTGAACAAAGTCTCGACAGTCGCGTCGCAAGAGCAAAGATTATGAAAGCCTGCACCGATAAAGTTGAACTAGCGTTCACTATATGGTATCAGGAATTTGAACCGGGTATGTTTGTGAATACGGTAGGATCTCGATCTAGGGAATAAGGCATAAAATGCAACGCCCTCTCCCCAGCATACAACGATGCTGCGTGCGCGATGCCATTGCGATCGCCCGGATGTAATATGAGATCGACCTATACATCACTCCGCGGCCTATCTTTTCAACGCCGAAGAGCCTATGAGGTCGTACTTTTGTAATCGTCCGTCTCCCGATATTCTGATTTAGAGGGGAGGAACGCTTAGCCATTGTGCTGACGCTACGCGACAGGTGTTTCGAAGTTTGCACTGTAATTCAATTTGTACGTAGTTCATTTGTATCGCATATATAATACAAGTACACTGTAATACGCTTTAGATTCGTTTAAACGAACCCCGGACCCAGTTTTTTTTCTCTAACTCGGATCTACTTTGAACTATTAGTAGGGCTTCCAATTAACGGTCTTCGATTATAACTATTCTGACGGACGGGTGTTCAATCGATCCTCAATTATTCGAACCCTTTTTTGTTTTTCCAACATGGAGTGTATTTCCACATTTTTAGCGGTAGCGTGCCATTTTTTCATACTTAATAGGATTATTTCAATTCGGGCGTATGTCGTTTACATTTTCGATTAAGGCACAATCATTTGTAATATTTATTTGACACTGTCCACATTGAACTCCCAGCCGGCAACAACGCAGCGAGACTTACAGCCTCGCTGCGTTGTGATGGGTGGAGCTTTGCCCACTCGCGGGCGAGGCACTCGGCTTCGCTCACCGGAGCCGTCGTGGAGCCAAGTTTCAGCTGTGGGAATGTCCACCGTGCAACGACGATTCCATAGGTTGTTGACCGTTAAATAGAGGCTCCAACGTTTTTCCCCGAATATCGCTCACAGCCGCAATTTATGGAAAGAAGCTATAACCACAAATGGTTTTTTTTCTTTCTATGACACTGCGGGATCCTGTTAACAATTTGGGGCGACAAACTATTTTTCACCTTTTTCGTGTCTGTGCCGCATTCTCGCTCATCTTTCAAAACGTTGAGCCGATACCATTTCTAAAATCCGGAACTGGCGAATACGCGTTGTTTCCACATCATAATAATTGATAATGACAGCTTCCGGGTAAGCGAAGAAAAAAAGTGCGCGAATCTTCCAGTGTTCCAAAATGACAATCTTTTTCAAAATTTTACAATATATACCGTTTTCAAATATTATATAAGTTTCGATAATACCCGAGATTTTGACAATTCATTTATGTACTGAAAAAGACCGCAACGATAATTCTTGGTTTTGACGGGCCATCTATCCTCTCAACTTTGTACGCAACAGTTCTGTGTGTAGTTTTGACTATCACGCAACTATATATGCGTATATATGTGTGTGTATATATATAATATATATATATATATGGGTGTGTGTATATTTGATTATCTATGACAGTGACCTCTGTAAGTAGAGCAAAATAATTTTCTTTGGTTATTTATTGTCCATCAATGTTCCTTTATGTAAATATTGTACATGAATTATTATATTACTCTTATTGTACGTTACACTGTGTAGTTAATATAGCACACACACATATGCATACATATATATGTATGTACAGGCTGACAATAATAAGGGATGCATGTGTTTTTAAGCATCTGGTGGGGAGATTTTGTGATCGAGAACAATAAGATATTTAATGATTATTTAAGTCCGTCGAGAAATCATATAACGAATTTTTGTAACGGGTATACTTTCCGGGAAAAAATGAGCATTCTAGGAAAAAATCGATATTCCATTTTGAGGTCAAAAGAGTAGAGATACTCAAATTCCAAATACGAAACACTACGAAAAAAAGTTTTGCGAATGGAGTTAAATTCCATTGAACTACTTTATCATGCATCTTTTAAAATT